>OY776675.1:90127362-91499862 GCA_963675555.1 Leptura quadrifasciata
AATTTGTAGTTTTAAATGAACTAATTTTGCAAATGACTGAAATTATTGAGTGGAGATTAATATCATTACACCTGTCATAGTTCCACTTAGGTAGGCTACTACTTTTTTCAACAATATATGCATTAAAAATAAGTTATGGCCAAAATTAGAAATATGTTCTTATCGGACTTCTCTCTCTCTCTCTCTCTTGGATATGCTCACTTTAAGGCAATAATAATCTTCATTGTTGATTATTTTATACTGACCCAAAATGAAACTAACCACAGATAGTCCAATCAAAACACAGTCTTACCTTGCAAACGGTGCAGGAATCTTCAATTAGAGATATCATGGAAATTTTTGAGTTTGCGACCTTGAAGATAGCCGCTCGCAATGCTATATATAAAAAGGGCGTATAATCACTTTCATGCTATTATTTCATTACCGATGCGAGATACGTATATTTAAGTTATTATTAAAAAAAGTAGAGCGTCCGATTTTCCACGTTTTATTGATTTTTATTTTTTTCCACAGATTAATAGTTTATTCGAATACAGAGTATTATTTGTCCGTATACGCGCATATATCACTGATGGTCGAGAGGTGAGCACGGACAATAAACTTACCCTCTTTAAAGTGATTTTCCGACCAATTCTAACGTATGCCTGCGAATCATAAAATACCATTTTAGACGCGCAGTGCAAACGGTTGCAGATTATGCAAAATAAATTGTTACGACTTCTTACGAACGCGGACAGGTGCACTCCTATACCTGAACTACACGAGAATACAAAGACTCCTCTTATGAGAAAATATATTACAGATAGGGCGCAAAAATTTTTCCCCACCAAAATTCAGCTAACGGAGATTACACGAAACATAACAGACAGACGCTGACACAACGACACCCCCCTCCCCCTCCGATGCTCATCGACTTATCCACCAGAATTTACCTATTTATGATACAATAGACTGACAATAACTTACTACACATAACTCTCACATACAGACAAACTACTTTTCTTTCCTCCCACTTCTTTTCATCCCCTCTTTCTATACCTTCCTTCCTTACACTTCGGTGCGCCAATATAAAGTTTAATTTTATATCTGTAAATATTATAGAATGCTTTTTGTATTAAATTTTTATACTCGCACCCTTAAGTAGGTTATTTATACATTATTTCCTACAGTAATCACACGTAATTCACTAGTAAACAAAATGTATCTATCGTCAACTGTCACATCATATAACTGCATTGCAGAAATACAAGGAGAATTACCGTAAACTATTATTAGGAGAGCAGCAAAGTAAAACAGAGGAATTAACTTAACTTCAAGTATTTCAATACAACTGTCTTCCAACGGCGGGTTTATATGCTCCTAACACGTGTTCCTGGTGATATAAATTACTAAATTGTTATTGTATTCAACTTATGAATATATATACAATGTACACATGCAATAAATGAAATGCTATGGTTAAGAAATGAATTATATATAATTTTGAATAAAGATATTTAAATTGGTAAAAAAATTGGCACTTGCCTCTCACCTAAAAGTTCCGGGTTCTATTCCCGGTCGTGGCAATGGAAAATACTGTGAGAGGGATTTTTCCACCATACATGGATATTGAGTGTGTGTCCCTTGTCTCTAAATATATATCCCCCTCCCACACAAGGCTCTTCTAGAGTCTTCCGGGAAAAAGGGGGTCGTCATTACCTGTGGCGTATATATATGGAACTCTAACGCATATACTAACGGAGCAGGTAGAAAAATATTCAATGCTGGTTTCTCTGTAAGAAACATTGATCTTAATCTCAAAAAGATGTCCCCCTCTTTCTTGTGTATAGTGTTCACAACAGTATAACACGTGCGCAATGGCTACTCAAAATATTTTGGTTTATTTATGAATGTACTAAATATTTTCTCTTTAAAGCTATCTTCCCTGTTTCCCATATACGGCGTATACTAACGAAGTAGGCAGAAAAATATTCAGTACTGGTTTCCCTGCTGAAAACATTGACCTTGTATAGATTTCCTCTCTCTTATGTATAGTTAAACATGTGCCGTTTACTGTTTACTGCTGTTCGAAATAATATTTAGTGCGTTTAAACTTCACAACAATATTGTGCAATGGCTACTCAAAATATTTTGGTTTATTTGTGAAGGTAGAAAGTTCTTTTTAAAATTTTTGACCCTGTTTCCTATAACATTGAAAATAAATTTCGCCTTATTGCTATGCTCCAAAAAAATCCATGATCCAACATCGAAGTGATGCAAGCCGTGGAACATTCTGATTTATTAATAATTGAAGCGGCAGTTATAAAATATCTCCATTCTATAATTCTGTTTTCATTGTAAGTAAGGATATAGATATTCGTCTCGTTTTAACTGCGATGGCGAGACATCTTCCAAATGAGTATTTTCAAAACACATTTCGAAAATTTCTTAACCTGGCCGAAAAGAATAAGTCGCGCAGTAACTTGATTCAAATATTGCGGATAAAAATGCAAATAGTGAAAATATCATCTCGGCGGGAGGAAAATTCTTGATCGTACTTTACAATTCCGTTAATAATAATGTCACCCTCAATTTTCTGCGCTACCAACATTTTGTAGCCTATTACAAAAAGCAAATTTACTTTAGCTGCTTGGCCTCCTACGAGCGATTCCGCACTATATCATTCTATGGACCTCAAGTTCAACTATGATATATCAAATCTAAGAATGCAGTTGTGGTGACGGAAGCGCTGTAAATTTGGTCTTACTCTAATATCTACTAAAAAATATCCTGCACCTGAATAACTATTAAAATTTATTTCATATAAATGTAAGAAACGAATTTGGTACAGCATTTAGTTGTAGGAAGGTGGACTTAAACTGCTCTATTATATATGTCACTTGTAATGGAGTTTCATGTTACAGTATCACGGAAATTTTCCCTGGCTCTGAAGATGAAGAGAAGGAAATACCTGAAGGCAATCAGTTTCGCTCTTTGCGAATGTCAGATGATGACGATGATGACCTTGAAGAACAAAAGAAAAATTATCAGGCGGAATTCATAAATGTTGGCGAACTGAGTTTATCTATACCGATCGATCCAGATCAACTAAATCCATCTATGTCTCCAAGAAAATCGAAAAGATTAAAAATTAATTTTATGAAAATCGCGTTAATAGAACAAGCTCTTTTACTGTACCTTTATGGCGGTGTGGCAAGAAATAAAAAGCACATTATGAAAGTAAATATCCTATAAAAAAATTACGATTTTTGAAAAATTGAAGGAAATTTCAATGCGCTGTAGCTAAGAAACTACTAATTTGAGGAAAGCAAAGGACAGAACAATGCAGAGAATCGCATGCTCTCCTTCTTTTGTAATAACTTAGATCTCGCAGCGATAATGAAATTGCAGAAGAGCGCTTTTCCACCTTCATTATCCAATATGACCCCTCAAGGTCAAAAATTCAGAAATTTTAATAATATGCCCAATTGAAAATTCCTGCTAAGTATTAACTGTCCTGTACCTTTTGCAAGGTGGCGCCATTTTTGTCTCTATTGATTGGACGAGGATCATTTGAGATCGCGATTTAATTATCATGTTCAACATCTAAGAAGTTTTCTGATCGTTGCCTCATACTATTACCTGCTTATTGGACATTTAGAGAAGGTACCCAAATCACACGCAACATATGCGAACGACTAGCTGGTTGTAGATCGGAGCATATGGTCATAGGTTACCAGAAATAATCAGAGAAATGAAACCTACCTTCTCCCTACAAAATACCAGGTCAATTTGGTTTGTCTGGGGAAAAGATACAATAAAAATATTTGATGTTAAGAGGACACCATCTATAGTATGTAAAGAGATTGTCTGTTTTTCCTTTCAAACTAGATTTCTATAGACATTTTGAAAGTTGAAAGTATATAAATGAATAAAAATATTAAATGGGGAAAATATCATGAAAAAAATTTAGTACAAAATTTTGAGGAATATAAATTGGTTTTTAACAAAGTAGCTAAATGGTTAGTTAACAGAATATCTGCACAAGATGAACAGGCTGCAACAGCAATCCAGGACTCCAATTTCTCGAGTGATTTAAAGGTTCTGAGAATTCAGCTCTATACTTATGTAGAATACATAGAATATTCTAGTCACGGTAAATTATAGTGATGCTTTGAAGTCCAACGTAGGATTAACATATAATCTTGATCATCCCGGTAACCAAATTTAATCAACAAACCGAGCTGATATAACAATAAGCTGATTGAGAACTAAATTGCCGAAAGAAATAGAGAAAATATTTTATTACCAAAAATTCAAGGTGGTATTTAAAAAAAATTAAAAACAAATTTAATATTATTTAATAATGGAATTACATTAATAAAATAATTGGCACAAATTAATAAAGTTGAATTACCTTATTCTGGTGTTTAACACAGAAGGAAACGTGGATATACAGATGTTATATTACTTGATGATGATGATGACAATTACATAGTTCGTAGGTGTTAACAGTTCTAAGTCGGAAAGCATAATGGTTACTTTAGATGCTTTATCAAAAATGTAAACTTTATTATCTTAGATGTACCGCCAATTTCAAAACTTAAAAATATGCGTTGTCCCTAAAATTGAAAAAAATAATACTATTACACATTTAGCATGACCGCGACAACCATGGATGAGAGACTTGACTAAATAGATTTCGAAGTTAAGAATTTCACTAATTGAATTTTTACATGTGTTTAAAAGTTAATAGGTTAGATTTCTATACATTAAACTCACTGAACCGGTATCGATATTAATATTGAAATTATTTTAGATACTGGCAAGTAATAAAAACATAACCAAAAAAACTATAAAGGTTTGCAAACTTAAATACATCATCAGTTAGGTGTGAGTGAATTTAATAAAATACTATATATTATACAGAATGAATGTTAATAAAATGAAGATGAAAATTAAATGAATATAGATGTGGATGAATAGAGACAATAATTGGCGGGCTAAAATGCTATAACAGAATAACATAATTTAGTGTGAAAACATGACTAAGTTCCTAAAATATAAAAATAAATCTAATTAATTACAATGAAGGAAAATTTTGCAATAATACAATGGATATTCTGTCGGTTTGAAATAGTACCACTCACAAGACCTAAATCAAAATACTATACAGATTATGCTAAATATGAACAAAATAGTGTAAAGTACTAGTTAAATTACAAAGTTGTTAAGTAGACACAGGGCACGTAATCTGGGCTTTGGTTCAGTGGGATTTGTAGTATCGGTCCAACATCGCATGCGTCGGCAAGGAGTAATTGGATTTATGAATGCCCAGCTACATTTTTTTGCTGGTCCAGTTAGGTGTAAATTATACATATACCTTTAGAGGATTAAAATCTCCATGTCGTTTTTCTTTACAGTTCATTACTTGTGTAACATTGTCAGGAAATATCAGAAGGACAATTTTCACAAGACAGTTGAATAAATGTTGTCTAAAAGTTAATTGTAGCATCCTCTCAGTATTCTTCAGATCTTTTGGATTTTCTCTACAACACATTTCCTCTTCTAGAAATAACTTCTACGTCTGTGAAGTTCAGATCAAAGGAACAATTGAAGGGTATTTCCTGCCAAAGAATACAAATCAGAACAAAATACAAGAATAACATAGTTTGCTAACGTTTTGTTAACGAAATATTTTTCTTTTCCCAAAGCTTCCATAAAGAACTCTTGTTTGCTATGCATGTTAACTACCCAACAAATGAGAGTTCTTTATGAGAAATTTAAGAAATAAGGAGAACCCTTGCTTGCTGTGTTTATTTTGTACACAGCAAACAAGTTTTAAAAATCGAAACAGATTTGTCTGTTAAACTAGTTTTGAAGAAAATAATAATATTTTCTCTATCCAGCAGCTTACTTCAGTTCATGTATTTCAATTACATATCAGAATCTGCAAGTCATTCTATATCTTGTGCTATATTTAATAATGAAACCAATATCCCCCTTCTGATATGAAAAATAATTCAGTGACACAAACAGATTTTCATTGAACAGCCCTATGTAAACTATTATATGAGAACACACAATACAATATCTCCAAGGGTAAGAAAGAGGGGTGAGAATTAATTTGCTTTAAAAATGTCGAAAAGGAGTGATTTAAGGGCGATTTCTCGTATTCTAGAGTCAAGCGTAAGACAAGTGGTGGCTCATGATGGGCAGTACGTTATCAAATACTCGAGGGGACCATCGAGTCGGCCATCCGTGTTCTGCAGTAGCTCTGCAATTGGAGATATCGGTCCCACAGGTACATTCTACACTCAGATCATGTAAGACATGCTATATATAAAGTTTTTTATATACAGATTTCATCTTACATAAATTAACACGAACATGGTAACCGTATAATGTCGTAATATTAATAGTTTGACGTGATATGTTACTGGAATTGACAGTACACATTAAGTGGCGGAGAAGTTTTCTCACCGCAGAATACAATAATTTAGAATAAAATTAATGCTCAAAAACATCTCAATATATAGCTTTCGGTGCTCGTCATTTCGACTCTTTTAAGGGTAAAAATTTTTCCTAAGTAACTATTTTTACTTGCTTTTCTTTAACTTACAATGCGTGCACAATGTTTATATTCAAATCTTGCGTCCTCTAACGCACTTCCTGACATAATCAGTTGATGAAATTTTGTACAGTTACTAATATCGGGCGACAAGACAGTATTCCGCCGTTACTTTTGCAAATATCTGCACGTAAGGGTCGCGGGGATGAAAATTTAATGTTTGTCTTCAAATCTTGCATCATTTATTTAACACACTTCCTGACATAATTAATTGATAAAATTTTGCACAGTTACTAAGATCGGATAACAATACAGTATTCAACTATTACTTACAACTGCAAATATATGCACATAGGGGGCGCGGGGGTGAAAATTGGAAAATCTACAAAACGAAAGAGCGAGAAATCAAAACAAATCGTTAAGAGACGAATTTTATTACGCGATCTCTGGGGGATAAACCCCCCAAAAAGTATGTCTAAAAAGTAAAAAATAAGAAATACTAATGTACACATGCAAGAAAAGCAAGACGTGCACACTTTATATATAAGTATATTATCATCTTTATATACGCATGACTAAAGGCACTATGTATAGAACAATTCCACCCCTTTCATACAATCATGTGTGCAATCATACAAAGTGCGCACGCCTTGCTTTTCTTGCATTCGTAAATTAGTATTTTTTTTGTTTAATTTTTTAGTACGACTTTTTACAGAAAAGTAAGTTTTTAATTTTTTTAAAAAATTTTTATTCTGTTCGTTCTATTGAAAAATTCTGGTTGTTCTAAATTAAATGTTTTATTTAAAGCAAACCTTTCCATTTTTAAAAGTGGTTTATATTATAGTTGAATATCAAATAAATATAAATAGAATATTCAGAAAATTGTTAAATTTACATCTTCCTTATTTTTTAAAAATCAAATATAAAATTCAGTAATTCTAATAACTTATTACAATAAATAATAAATGCAACAATAGTTTACTGGGACTTAGTGCATTTTTTGTTTTAAAATTAATTTTATGTTTTATGTGAGAACATAATTATTAGCATACCTATTCAAATACAAAAAACATATCCATTTAACAGTAAAAAGTATATTAAATCGCAAATGAAAGTTGAGCATATTAGTCCAGGCGAAATCAGTCATTGACCGGGAAAATTTATTCAGATAGAATAGTTTTGTGCCATTTTGTTCATAATGTGCTCATTTATAAGAAAGTACAGTTTGCCAGATGGAAATGTTGTAAGGAATTGTTTAACCAAACTTATTTTTAAACAAATTAGAAAAATTAATTTTCTCGTTTCGGAAAAATTAAAATATTTCCGTATTTCTCACACCAAAACAAACAAAATTGTTCTTAGATGTATTTCTCTAAAGTTGATAGATTTTCAGTACTCAATACCTGCATGAAAATCAATGTTTTCTAATGTTAGAAAAATTTGTATGTGTTCTTTATGAAACTTATACTACAATATACTATAGATATATGTTCTTCAGCTTCAGCTTAAGTGCTTGCTTTTTAATTGTTAAGATATGCGTGCGCGCGCGCGCCAGTCAGTGTCACGGCGCGCCTTGCGATTTTGAAAATTTGGTAGTAAACTAATGATTACTTGATTATTTTACATGGGACACCCTATATATTATTACATTTTTGGATTGTACGCGAAATTCCAGGGCGATTTTGTGTATCATGTCTTATATATAAGTCTCTCCGTTTTCGACATATTTCTATTTTTATGTCAAACATAACGCTTGCAGGCTCTAAAAGAAATAACAATTCTTCCTATAAGGAAGCTTTTATTATCTAATTTGGGTTGGATTTTTTATTGAAAAAGACCTACTTTAATAAAGTTTTTATAATATATTGATAAGTATTAATACAAAGTGTTCAAAAAATAAGAATAAATGTGAAATTGAGAAAACAAACAATTGTAAGTTTGTATATGGATGTCTATTCCGAAAATGTTTAGTTTTCGAAATATTGCCAATTCAGTATTGTTATATGGGGATTTTGCTATTGATTTTAAATTCAATTACTCTTGGTTATGATGGCGTTGAGTGCTAAACAAATATATGTAGCTGTCAGCATTTGACAAGTATTAATTATCATGCCGGGGCGCTTAAATTATACGCACCGTGATTATTTAAATTTGTTTATAATCTATGGAGAATATAACAAAGTTTTATCAAAAACATGTGAAATATTTGCTAATAGATATCCAGAGAAATAAAAACCGCCTCCGAACAGTATTAAACGAATAATGGATAATTTCAAAATTTTTAGCACCGTTAAGGCAACAATTCATAGAATAAAACCAAGCGTATAATTTAAGCGCCTCTGCACGATAATTAATACTTGTCAAATAGTAAGTGACAGCTACATACATTTGTTTAGCACTCAACGCCGTCATAGCCAACTAAGAGTAATTGAACTTAAAATCCATAGCAATATCCCCATATAAAAATATTGAATTGACAATATTTCGAAAATTAAAAATTTTCGAAATAGACATTATACACAAATTCACCCTTATTATTAATGGTAAATAAGGTAAGATTATAAAAATTCGGGGTTTCCATTTGATAAAATTAATTTTTGACAGTTTTCTCAATTACATTTTTATTTTTATTTTTTGAACGTTAATACTTATTAAAATATTATAAAAACTCTTTCGAAGTAGGTCTTTTTTAACAAAGCATCCAATCCAAATTATATAATAGAATCTTCCTTATAGGAACAATTGATAATTCTTTTAGGGCCTGCAAACGTCATTTTTGATATATAAAAATTGAAATATATCACAAACGTAGAGACTTAGGTATATGACATGATACGCAAAGTCGGCTTGGAATTTTGCGTACAATCCAAAAATGTAATAATATATAGGGTGTACCATTTAAAATAGGCAAGTTGACACCTACTTTCGGTATAACCGGAAGTGCCACCATCTTGAATATATTTTAGCCGAGTTGCTCCCATCGATATTAGTTTACTACCAAATTTTCAAAATTTACTAATGTCTACTTTTCGAGATATCTATCGCCGCGGTTCATCATGGGACACCCTGTATACGTATATGACTATTTTTATAGAACATACGCTTGCATTAGCTCGTCGTGCATCTACTGAAGTATAAAACAATTTGTATAAAATACAAAACGTTACAAATATTTAACATAAGTAGAATAATTGTAAATAGATAAATTGATGGTCGAGAGGTGAGCGCACTTGCCTCTCACCCAAAAGTTCCGGGTTCGATCCCCGGTCGTGGCAGTGGAAAATACTGTGAGAGGGATTTTTTCACTATACACGAATATTGGGTGTGTGTCCCTTGTCTCTAAATGTGTAGCCCCCTCCCACACAAGGCTCTTCTAGAGCCTTCCGGGATAAAGGGGGTCGTCATTACCTGTGGTGTATTTATTTATTTATTAATATAGGATTTAAAATGTATGTTGTACTTTATTTTTTATTTAATTTGTTTTAAAATACAATTAAAGTGATTATACAACTTACATATTCTTACAATAGTCAAGATCACAGCCGCATATACCGGGTGACCCAGAAAGCACCTATTCCCTCACTTTTTCTACAGTTTTAAAAATGAAATTCTGAAATTTGGGAAATCAAATATAGGTATCAATGGCTATATTTTAACCATTCGGTGGTAAAAAATCATTTCCGGTATGGCCGGAAATTTCCACAGCTTTTTTATTTTAAATAGAATCTGTATATTTAAGTCACTTTTCTCATAAAGCTATTATTTCTCTTTCCAACTCTTTTTTCAGGTTTAAAATCGGATGAAAAATAACAAAAATGGCATTTATTTGCTATTCCTAGTTGGCTTTGGAATTCAGGAACAAATTTAAAAAATTTCGAAGTAGACTCTGAATTTGAATGAAAGGGTATTTCTCAACAAATTAAATGTAAAATTGGCAGATAGAGATAGAGTGGTAAATATGATTCAGACTGGTTTCTCCCGATTAAAAATTGAATATAAATTAAAATAAATATTAAGCTTTTTGTAGAAGTGTTTCAAATTGTGTCCATATCTTGCAGTAGCCATGAAAAACAGAAGAAAAATTACACACATCATATGTCAAAACGTGATTGTTGAGTGAAATAGAGGCGTATTTATTATTTGCAAATTTATAATTAGGTGCTTTATTCAAAATAAGATACGATTTACGATGCAATATACACAAAATGAGAAGGTATATTACTTTTAATTTACAGCGAGTGTCAGAAAAATGCCCGTGCGACCGCACATCTATATTATGAAAGATATCCCGATCGTCGTCAGCCATACCGGCAGTATTTTAAAACTCTAGAAGAGTTATTCCGAAACGCAGAAAATATAGGACAGATTTATAGTAAGGGAAGTAATTGAGACAAATGTATTAGCTTACACACATGTGTACCCAAATGTTTCTACAAGAGAGCTGGCAAAAGAGATAGATAGATAGATATTGGTTGTGAGATAGTAAGACGTATATTAAAAAACATGGTTTTAAATGCTACAAATACCAATTGCATCAAGAATTATATCAAAACAATGGAAACAAAAAATTGATCTTTTGTAATTGGTTTACTCACCACGTATACTTAAACAATAGACATGATCTACATTATTGGTCTAAAGAAAATTTACACAAAATGTTGAAGGTAACCATCAGGATAGATTTGGAGTGAACGTGTGGGCTGGAATATTCGGTACAAAAATTATTGGTCCCATACTATTTCAAGGGCCACTAACCGGTGCGCGTTACTTAATTTCTTTGAAAATGAAATAGAAAACGAACTGGATGAAGTTTCCTTGAAAAATTTCAGAAATATGTATTTCCAAGAAGATGGAGTATCACCGCATACTGTTGGTTTTGTGGGAAATTACCTTAGTGCAAATTTTGACAACTGGGTAATATATACTAATGGAACTATTAGGTAGCCTGCTAGATCACCAGACCTAACTCCATTTGATTTTTTCTTTCATAACTCCAGTCATGTTACAAATTGTTATAGGAGAAACTATTCGAAGAGTCAACAAGTGTTCTGAAATAGGTGGGCGTCATTTTGAGCACCTGTTATAGGTTTGGTATTTAGTTGTGTTGTATTGTTCTAATTAAAATATTTATAAATTTAGTAAGTTGATCTCCAGATAGGTATCATAACTTATAAATTGGTTTTGATTGTGTGAATTTTTGTTTTTTTGTTATTGATTCAACAAAATTTTTGTTATATTTATTAAAATAAATTTTCTCTAATTAATTACAATAACTCATCTGGTTTTCATAGCTTACTGCAAGATATGGACACATAATTCTAAACGCTTCTACAAAAAACTTAATATTTATTTTAATTTATATTCAATTTTTAATCAGGAAAACCAGTCTAAAACAAATTTATCACTCTCTCTGATAAAAAAATATATTACGGGGTACTATTTGAAAAATTGTAGTTATGACAAATTGAATTTCCATGAAATGGAAAATTGGGAAAAACATTTCTAAATCCAAGCAATTGAGCAAATTAGGCGAATGTTACATTTAATTTTTTAAGAAATACCCTTTTATTGAAATTCAAAGTCTACTTCGAAATTATTTAAATTTGTTCCTGGATTCCAGAGCCAACTAGAAATAGCAAAAAATGCCATTTCCAAGTTTTTTTTTTGCATCAGATTTTAAATCTGAAAAAATCGTTGGAGAGAGAAATTACAGCTTTATGAGAAAGCTGGCTTAAATATACAAGGTGCTATGTAAAATAAGAAAGTTGTGGCCATATCGGAAGTGATTTTTTTTATCACCGAATCAAAATGTGGCAATTGATACCTCTATTTGATTTCCCAAATTTCAGAAATTTATTTTTAAAACTGTAGAAAAAAGTACTTTCTGCGTCACCCGGTAGATTCAAGTAACGTTATTCTTTTTACAGCTACATGCATTAGTACTACATGATTTTTTTATAATTGCACCCTTTTATTAAGCTATCTGGCAAAGAATGTTTTGTGATAAATACAGGTATAAGCATATTATCCTCATATTTGTAACCAAAATGTGTTAGATTTAATTCAATGTATGTGGAAAATATTGCATTTTTCCAAATATATGTTTGCACAGATGATCTCTAGATATGCAAATATAAGGCATCTGACGTACATGGGATATTATTCAATTTAAGTTTTATTTTACCTGAACGCGAAATAATATTTATTCTAGCATCATCAGCTGTTTCATCTTTTTTCTCCAACAATAATTGTGAAAAACTATATTTAATATAGTTTTTCTAATGCACTAAATTGATGGCTATTTAACTGCAAACTACTACCTAATGGCGCGCTCATATCTTAACAATAAAAACAAGCACTTAAACTAAATAATAACAAAATATATCTACAGTATATTAAGATACAAGTTTCAAAGAATAGATACACATTTTTTTGCATTAAAAATTAATTTTCATATAGATTTTGAGCCCTCAAAATCGCAAATTTTGCGTTTTTTAGATTTCAAGAATTTTTATAAACTTTATAGAAAAATATCTAGGAACATTTTTTGTTTGTTGTGCGAAAATTACGAAAATATATTTTTTAAAACGAAACAGTTAATTTATCTAATTTATTTAAAAAAATTTGTTTCAACAATTCCTGACCACATGTCCACCTGGCAAACTGTACTTTCTTATAAAAGAGCACATTTTGAACAAGATGGCACAAAAATATTCCATCCGAATAAATTTTCCCGGTCGATGACTGATTTTACCCGAACTATATATTTGTAATTATAATAATATCGTTTATTTATCAAATATAGTTACATGCAAAATTCTATCAGACTTTATTCGGTTTAAATTTGGATAACATTACTGAGACTAGAAAGTCACGCACTTGGTCGATAACTTCTTTCGTAATAATATATTCGAATGTATTGTTACGCATTCCTTCAGTTTTTCAGAAATAGAAAATTGAAAAATACAAAAAATTAATGAAATTTCGCATTGTACGAGTTCCAGCCGGATCGCTGCGAGAATGGTGAAACATGAGTAAAATTGCGTCTAGACAATTTTCGTCGGGAAAAGAATTTCATTCAAACGTTTGATTTGTATCGAGACAATGCCAGAGTTGGCTTTAGGTGATGCCACACTGCATAAAATCTTTGACGTATATGCGACAGAGTATTTTACTTTGTAATTTCCTGGCGAGTCATGTAGCATTTAAAGTTAATAGATTAGATTATTATAAAGGTCTTTCAAAGACGGATGAAAGAAGTGGAACGAATATAACACTAACAAGCACACGCATATATGTATTTTTAACTACCAATCACGTCTTCCTACGTTAGCAAACGTATTATGAAAGATCGATCACAACATTTATCGCATCAACTGTAGTAAATTTTGATAAGTTTAGATCGCGATGAGGACATCCATACAATAGAAGACTACTTTAAAAAGGAAGTAATTCACCAAAGCCTCACAAGATATCACATAGATGAGGAGATATCGATCTCACATACCAAGTGGCAGAAGAAATGCGAAATTTTTCATGATTTTGGGGCTCATTATCCGTGTTTGCAGGATTGAAGTAAACACGTTTTTAATTTCATGGCAATTGAATCGTTTTCACATCTCGATACGATAAAACCAAAATGGTTGCCAGAATTTTAAAGATTTGAATAATTGTAAACCACTCTATGGAAATAGAAAATCACATGGCGAAAACTCTAACCTAAATCGATTCATCCATCACAAAGATTGAAGGTGATAAAATAAAACCACACAAACTTATTTCCCAATCAGTATTGTACTGCTCAGTGCTGCAGGCGTAGTGTAAAATTATGTAGATGGAGAGTAAAGAATTTGCACAATAATACTATACTAAATTATAGTCTAGTATTATTTGGTTTCATCGAATCTATACATTTTATATACACGTATTAAAATGCTACATTGGAACAAATATACCATAATACGCTCCTGTCCTTCAGATTCCAAAGTGGGCAAATTTGGTATTGCTATTTTCTATCGGGTCAATTACTATTCGGTATACTATACGTCATTAAAAAACAGGATATGAAGTTTGTGTCATTAATACAAGAAGAAAATAGTTTTCTATTTATTTTAGTAACTTCAATAACAGTAGTTGTCATTTGCTTAAAATAAAAAACATTGTTACTTTTTCTGTTAAATAGGTCTGCTTTCTCTCTTATTTGTTTATGCCACGATAACAAATAAATAAACCATATAGATACCTGCTTGCTCAAGAATTAGAAGATTAGTTCGCATTGTATTTCAAATGTTATGTTTGAAACCCTCAAAAGGCGGCGAATGACACTGTTTTATATTTTAGTATTTATTTGCAATTTAATTAAGTACTAATTACACTGCGGAACATTTTAAACTATTGCCCCCACAGGTATTTCTAAACTCCATTTTAAGTGTCACAACACACATTACGCCCACATCGTCTATTCTCACATTTTTATTGTAATTTTTTGTAAATATTTGAAAGAAAATTAAATTTGTTTTTCAATATTATTTTGTAACCAAATATTGTATACTTGTTAAATAGGCCAGTCGTCAGGTAAAGCGACATCGTTTTAAATCGGACAGGCCAATAGACGTATTAGTGTAAGAAAGGAAGAACATATGAATGCAGTACGAAAAGAGGAGAAAACGTCGTCCCTAGCACAGCACATAAAATCCACAAGACACAAAATAGACTTCGACAACACCAGAATAATAGCTAATATCGAGCATTAAGGTCAAGGATTACCAGAGAGGCCATAGAGATCGAAAAAGACCACAAAATCTTAACAAACTAGATGATACGCAGAGATTACCTAGTTCTTGGAAGCCCGCTCTTGTAGGAAGATAAGTAACAGAAAACACACGACGATCCACCGTGGACGAACCAATCACGAGGAGGTACGTTCAAGCATTGACCAATAGTGAAGAAACACAGCAACCTGCCCGAAATGGACCTATCACGAGGAGTCACAGCCGAGCGCTGACAAATCAGAGAGAACCTCGGCATTCTACGGCAACGATTGGACACGAGGATGCCTAACCACCAACGAGAAGTCACGTGGAGCGTGACGTTTCAACGAGGCCACTTGTCGGGTTGGCTAAGCCGCCCACTACGCCTCCCACAAGCAGTAGGGGACCAGTAACACGTAGCCAGTCGCGCAGGCGCGCCCTAGACCACAGCCTATACAAGGAGCCGCACAACGCGGAGAACGTCAGTTCACTTCGAGAAACGAGGAGCAACAGTAGGCAGCTTTCAGTGAGAACCTGAAGATGGCAGATGAGATTCTGCCGAAACGCCGTTCAGACAACCGGTACAATAACACTTCATATATATATATATATATATATATATATATATATATAAAGAAGAAGGGTAGTCTTGACTGACTAGTTAAGAAAACCAAAATTAAACACACGTGGTGTATCTTGAGGTTGCAGTCAGAGGTGAAAAGTTTACGGCCACAAAACAGAAAAAGAAAAACTCTTTTGTTACTTTGTCAAGCTTTCGGAAATTATTTATTCCCTTTATCGAGACATCTATAAATAAAATTATTATTTAATCAGAGTCATATAATATAGTTCGCTAAAATACTTACTAACTTGAGGTTAAAAGTTAAGGTCACATGTATTATAAAATAGTCGCATTTTTTAACTTAATGTAGACAAATTCATACACAAATTCCTTTACAGGTACACAATTTAAGGTAAACAATTACTGATTATTTAAAATTAAGGATTAAAACCATGATTAAAATAGATATAACAAAATGAACATGAATAACTATCACATGTGAGTGTAGAACTAAATTTCTTTATCAAACTGTATACAAAAAATTTTTAAAATGACAGAAAGGTATTACAATTGGCTGGCTTGTACTAGGAATTAAGTTAGGAACATTAATTCCAACGTGAATGTTACCAACTGTGATCCAGCGGGAGGTTTGAATTTTGAAAAATGCGAAAATTCTCTTTTTCTAATTTGAGGATGTATGTATAAATCTTACTTAAATTATCGATATCAGATTTTTTATTTAAGCTATTTGTCTCATTATTAATATGGATCATTTCAAGGAATGATCTTTTTCTAAAGTTACTCTCTACAGCCAAAACCTTAGCACTTTCATAATTCATTTTATGACTGGTGTTGATGACATGTTCTGCTAATGCACAAGATTTTACGTTTCTGTTACAATCACTTTTATGTGAAGTTATACGACCATTAAGTGTCCGAGAGGTTTGACCAATATAAGATTTATTACAGTTGTTACATTCTATTCTGTATACCACATTTGATTTTTCTTTATTTTTTAATGGGGTTTTCACCCGACTGAAAAGTTTACCAACAGTTAATATGTTTTTTAATGCAATTTTTATGTCCATGTGTTTCACTAAGTTTATCAGCTTAGGAGTAAGATCTTCAATGAATGGTAATGACATATATTTAAGTGGACTCGTATTGGTTATGTTATGGTTTCGCTCAGTTATATTATTATTTACCAAATTAGGTATGGTATTATCGATATTATTATTTATGTTAGGTGCGTTATTATTATTTAAATTTAGAGAATTATTATTACTATTATTTGCATTATGTAAATTATTATTATTATTTGACAAGGTTCTAGTAGTGAAAAGAATTTTGTTTAATAGATGTACTGGGTAGGAATTTTCCACTAGGATACCACGTAGTTCTCTCAGTGACTCGTCCCTGTATTGAATATGTGAGAGTTTGATTACTCGATTTTTAAGGGCTCGGATGAGATTTATTTTCATACGTGCTGGATGGTATGATTTATAGTTTATATACCTACCACTACTCATTGGTTTTCTGTACCATTTGGTACAAAGGATGTTTTGTTGTGTCCTGATTACTTTCATGTCGAGGAACGGTATAGTGTTATTATTTTCAAATTCAACTGTGAACTGTAAGTTCGAGTTGTAGCTGTTAAATATATTTAACACTTCCTCAGTACTGTTTTCAGGTACCGAAAGTAGGAGGTCATCGACATACCTTTTCACAAAAGGTAAATTAAACGGAATCCTAGTCAGACAATTCCTAACAAGGTCATCCAACACAAAATTTACTAATATGGGAGAAATAGTAGACCCCATAGGGGTACCAAAAATTTGTTTATAATAATTTTGATTAAATTCAAGATAGTTAGAATCAAAAATAAATTTTAAAATTTCTATGAAAATATCTAGACTTAAGTTGCAATGTTGTGAGATTATATTCCAATTATTTGTTAACGATGAAATAACTAATTCCAGAGGCAAATTAGTGAACAGGGAAACCACATCAAAACTTACGATTATATAATTAGGAGGTAGCTGATAGTTATTGATAAATTCACTGAATGTGAAAGAGTCTTTGACATAAAAATCATTAGTTTTATTATAGGCATTAGTAAGAATATCTGTTAAAAATTTTGAAAGGTTACCATTCGGGCAGTTAATAGACGAAACAATAGGTCTCATCGATAATGTAGGTTTATGAATTTTAGGTAAGGTATAGAATCTGGGTGCTATTGAGTTATAAAAGGTCAACGATTTGGCTGTAGTTTCATCAATTAAGTTATCTTTCTTTAATCGGGAGACTAGTTTATTAGCCTTTTGTTGCATTGTACTAGTGGGATCATTTCTAAGTTTTTTGTAATATTTATGATCATCTAACAATTCTTGACTTTTCAGGAGATATTCCTCCTTGTACATCACCACTGTTACATTGCCTTTATCACTTCTAACTACATATAACTCAGGATGTTGTTTCAGAAACTATTTACAATTATTGAATAAATTCAATACAAAATGCTTAGTGCCATGATTTTTATGTAAATAGTTGGTAATAATATTAGTGTATTGCGATCTAAAGAAATTTTTATTTTCCTCGTTAAGGTCTTGAATGATAAGTTCTAGGTCTCCCAAAAGAGAGGAAATTTTAATATCATTAATCGAAGGACAAATGCTACATTTAGGACCTAACGCTAAAATTTGCTCAACTTCAGAAGGAATTTGAACTGTTGTAAGATTTTTTATCCATTTACTGTGTGTTATAATTTTATTCATTTCATTATTATTTAGTCTATTAAATTTATTTATATTTATATTCTTTATTTTATGGAAAATTCTATTATATTTTATCTTTAAACGCCTTTCATATTCATTGATGATGTGCAATGGTAAAGTTAAGTTATTTTTTATTATTAAAAGTTCATTATAATATTTGTTTAGGTCGCAAATTGTTATACTAATCTCAATGTTTAAAATTTTTTTCCTTAACCTTAAATTGAAATTGTTGATCTGCTGTCCAATTCTGCCACCTTGGTGTTCTATTAGGTTGTTTATGTTGTGTATACCGTTGGTAATATGCTTCGGAAAAACTTGATGTCTTCTACATTTTATGAGAAAAATCCGCCTATTCCTTAATGCAGCTAACCTGATGTTAATCTTGGCCCATTGCTTCAAACGATCTACATTAGCAAGTCCATAATTCTGTTGGATGTAATTGAAAAACCCCATATCTATACAGATAAAGAAGAAGGGTAGTCTTGACTGACTAGTTAAGAAAACCAAAATTAAACACACGTGGTGTATCTTGAGGTTGCAGTCAGAGGTGAAAAGTTTACGGCCACAAAACAGAAAAAGAAAAACTCTTTTGTTACTTTGTCAAGCTTTCGGAAATTATTTATTCCCTTTATCAAGACATCTATAAATAAAATTATTATTTAATCAGAGTCATATAATATAGTTCGCTAAAATACTTACTAACTTGAGGTTAAAAGTTAAGGTCACATGTATTATAAAATAGTCGCATTTTTTAACTTAATGTAGACAAATTCATACACAAATTCCTTTACAGGTACACAATTTAAGGTAAACAATTACTGATTATTTAAAATTAAGGATTAAAACCATGATTAAAATAGATATAACAAAATGAACATGAATAACTATCACATGTGAGTGTAGAACTAAATTTCTTTATCAAACTGTATACAAAAAATTTTTAAAATGACAGAAAGGTATTACAATTGGCTGGCTTGTACTAGGAATTAAGTTAGGAACATTAATTCCAACGTGAATGTTACCAACTGTGATCCAGCGGGAGGTTTGAATTTTGAAAAATGCGAAAATTCTCTTTTTCTAATTTGAGGATGTATGTATAAATCTTACTTAAATTATCGATATCAGATTTTTTATTTAAGCTATTTGTCTCATTATTAATATGGATCATTTCAAGGAATGATCTTTTTCTAAAGTTACTCTCTACAGCCAAAACCTTAGCACTTTCATAATTCATTTTATGACTGGTGTTGATGACATGTTCTGCTAATGCACAAGATTTTACGTTTCTGTTACAATCACTTTTATGTGAAGTTATACGACCATTAAGTGTCCGAGAGGTTTGACCAATATAAGATTTATTACAGTTGTTACATTCTATTCTGTATACCACATTTGATTTTTCTTTATTTTTTAATGGGGTTTTCACCCGACTGAAAAGTTTACCAACAGTTAATATGTTTTTTAATGCAATTTTTATGTCCATGTGTTTCACTAAGTTTATCAGCTTAGGAGTAAGATCTTCAATGAATGGTAATGACATATATTTAAGTGGACTCGTATTGGTTATGTTATGGTTTCGCTCAGTTATATTATTATTTACCAAATTAGGTATGGTATTATCGATATTATTATTTATGTTAGGTGCGTTATTATTATTTAAATTTAGAGAATTATTATTACTATTATTTGCATTATGTAAATTATTATTATTATTTGACAAGGTTCTAGTAGTGAAAAGAATTTTGTTTAATAGATGTACTGGGTAGGAATTTTCCACTAGGATACCACGTAGTTCTCTCAGTGACTCGTCCCTGTATTGAATATGTGAGAGTTTGATTACTCGATTTTTAAGGGCTCGGATGAGATTTATTTTCATACGTGCTGGATGGTATGATTTATAGTTTATATACCTACCACTACTCATTGGTTTTCTGTACCATTTGGTACAAAGGATGTTTTGTTGTGTCCTGATTACTTTCATGTCGAGGAACGGTATAGTGTTATTATTTTCAAATTCAACTGTGAACTGTAAGTTCGAGTTGTAGCTGTTAAATATATTTAACACTTCCTCAGTACTGTTTTCAGGTACCGAAAGTAGGAGGTCATCGACATACCTTTTCACAAAAGGTAAATTAAACGGAATCCTAGTCAGACAATTCCTAACAAGGTCATCCAACACAAAATTTACTAATATGGGAGAAATAGTAGACCCCATAGGGGTACCAAAAATTTGTTTATAATAATTTTGATTAAATTCAAGATAGTTAGAATCAAAAATAAATTTTAAAATTTCTATGAAAATATCTAGACTTAAGTTGCAATGTTGTGAGATTATATTCCAATTATTTGTTAACGATGAAATAACTAATTCCAGAGGCAAATTAGTGAACAGGGAAACCACATCAAAACTTACGATTATATAATTAGGAGGTAGCTGATAGTTATTGATAAATTCACTGAATGTGAAAGAGTCTTTGACATAAAAATCATTAGTTTTATTATAGGCATTAGTAAGAATATCTGTTAAAAATTTTGAAAGGTTACCATTCGGGCAGTTAATAGACGAAACAATAGGTCTCATCGATAATGTAGGTTTATGAATTTTAGGTAAGGTATAGAATCTGGGTGCTATTGAGTTATAAAAGGTCAACGATTTGGCTGTAGTTTCATCAATTAAGTTATCTTTCTTTAATCGGGAGACTAGTTTATTAGCCTTTTGTTGCATTGTACTAGTGGGATCATTTCTAAGTTTTTTGTAATATTTATGATCATCTAACAATTCTTGACTTTTCAGGAGATATTCCTCCTTGTACATCACCACTGTTACATTGCCTTTATCACTTCTAACTACATATAACTCAGGATGTTGTTTCAGAAACTTTTTACAATTATTGAATAAATTCAATACAAAATGCTTAGTGCCATGATTTTTATGTAAATAGTTGGTAATAATATTAGTGTATTGCGATCTAAAGAAATTTTTATTTTCCTCGTTAAGGTCTTGAATGATAAGTTCTAGGTCTCCCAAAAGAGAGGAAATTTTAATATCATTAATCGAAGGACAAATGCTACATTTAGGACCTAACGCTAAAATTTGCTCAACTTCAGAAGGAATTTGAACTGTTGTAAGATTTTTTATCCATTTACTGTGTGTTATAATTTTATTCATTTCATTATTATTTAGTCTATTAAATTTATTTATATTTATATTCTTTATTTTATGGAAAATTCTATTATATTTTATCTTTAAACGCCTTTCATATTCATTGATGATGTGCAATGGTAAAGTTAAGTTATTTTTTATTATTAAAAGTTCATTATAATATTTGTTTAGGTCGCAAATTGTTATACTAATCTCAATGTTTAAAATTTTTTTCCTTAACCTTAAATTGAAATTGTTGATCTGCTGTCCAATTCTGCCACCTTGGTGTTCTATTAGGTTGTTTATGTTGTGTATACCGTTGGTAATATGCTTCGGAAAAACTTGATGTCTTCTACATTTTATGAGAAAAATCCGCCTATTCCTTAATGCAGCTAACCTGATGTTAATCTTGGCCCATTGCTTCAAACGATCTACATTAGCAAGTCCATAATTCTGTTGGATGTAATTGAAAAACCCCATATCTATACAGATAAAGAAGAAGGGTAGTCTTGACTGACTAGTTAAGAAAACCAAAATTAAACACACGTGGTGTATCTTGAGGTTGCAGTCAGAGGTGAAAAGTTTACGGCCACAAAACAGAAAAAGAAAAACTCTTTTGTTACTTTGTCAAGCTTTCGGAAATTATTTATTCCCTTTATCAAGACATCTATAAATAAAATTATTATTTAATCAGAGTCATATAATATAGTTCGCTAAAATACTTACTAACTTGAGGTTAAAAGTTAAGGTCACATGTATTATAAAATAGTCGCATTTTTTAACTTAATGTAGACAAATTCATACACAAATTCCTTTACAGGTACACAATTTAAGGTAAACAATTACTGATTATTTAAAATTAAGGATTAAAACCATGATTAAAATAGATATAACAAAATGAACATGAATAACTATCACATGTGAGTGTAGAACTAAATTTCTTTATCAAACTGTATACAAAAAATTTTTAAAATGACAGAAAGGTATTACAATTGGCTGGCTTGTACTAGGAATTAAGTTAGGAACATTAATTCCAACGTGAATGTTACCAACTGTGATCCAGCGGGAGGTTTGAATTTTGAAAAATGCGAAAATTCTCTTTTTCTAATTTGAGGATGTATGTATAAATCTTACTTAAATTATCGATATCAGATTTTTTATTTAAGCTATTTGTCTCATTATTAATATGGATCATTTCAAGGAATGATCTTTTTCTAAAGTTACTCTCTACAGCCAAAACCTTAGCACTTTCATAATTCATTTTATGACTGGTGTTGATGACATGTTCTGCTAATGCACAAGATTTTACGTTTCTGTTACAATCACTTTTATGTGAAGTTATACGACCATTAAGTGTCCGAGAGGTTTGACCAATATAAGATTTATTACAGTTGTTACATTCTATTCTGTATACCACATTTGATTTTTCTTTATTTTTTAATGGGGTTTTCACCCGACTGAAAAGTTTACCAACAGTTAATATGTTTTTTAATGCAATTTTTATGTCCATGTGTTTCACTAAGTTTATCAGCTTAGGAGTAAGATCTTCAATGAATGGTAATGACATATATTTAAGTGGACTCGTATTGGTTATGTTATGGTTTCGCTCAGTTATATTATTATTTACCAAATTAGGTATGGTATTATCGATAAAGGGAATAAATAATTTCCGAAAGCTTGACAAAGTAACAAAAGAGTTTTTCTTTTTCTGTTTTGTGGCCGTAAACTTTTCACCTCTGACTGCAACCTCAAGATACACCACGTGTGTTTAATTTTGGTTTTCTTAACTAGTCAGTCAAGACTACCCTTCTTCTTTATCTGTATAGATATGGGGTTTTTCAATTACATCCAACAGAATTATGGACTTGCTAATGTAGATCGTTTGAAGCAATGGGCCAAGATTAACATCAGGTTAGCTGCATTAAGGAATAGGCGGATTTTTCTCATAAAATGTAGAAGACATCAAGTTTTTCCGAAGCATATTACCAACGGTATACACAACATAAACAACCTAATAGAACACCAAGGTGGCAGAATTGGACAGCAGATCAACAATTTCAATTTAAGGTTAAGGAAAAAAATTTTAAACATTGAGATTAGTATAACAATTTGCGACCTAAACAAATATTATAATGAACTTTTAATAATAAAAAATAACTTAACTTTACCATTGCACATCATCAATGAATATGAAAGGCGTTTAAAGATAAAATATAATAGAATTTTCCATAAAATAAAGAATATAAATATAAATAAATTTAATAGACTAAATAATAATGAAATGAATAAAATTATAACACACAGTAAATGGATAAAAAATCTTACAACAGTTCAAATTCCTTCTGAAGTTGAGCAAATTTTAGCGTTAGGTCCTAAATGTAGCATTTGTCCTTCGATTAATGATATTAAAATTTCCTCTCTTTTGGGAGACCTAGAACTTATCATTCAAGACCTTAACGAGGAAAATAAAAATTTCTTTAGATCGCAATACACTAATATTATTACCAACTATTTACATAAAAATCATGGCACTAAGCATTTTGTATTGAATTTATTCAATAATTGTAAAAAGTTTCTGAAACAACATCCTGAGTTATATGTAGTTAGAAGTGATAAAGGCAATGTAACAGTGGTGATGTACAAGGAGGAATATCTCCTGAAAAGTCAAGAATTGTTAGATGATCATAAATATTACAAAAAACTTAGAAATGATCCCACTAGTACAATGCAACAAAAGGCTAATAAACTAGTCTCCCGATTAAAGAAAGATAACTTAATTGATGAAACTACAGCCAAATCGTTGACCTTTTATAACTCAATAGCACCCAGATTCTATACCTTACCTAAAATTCATAAACCTACATTATCGATGAGACCTATTGTTTCGTCTATTAACTGCCCGAATGGTAACCTTTCAAAATTTTTAACAGATATTCTTACTAATGCCTATAATAAAACTAATGATTTTTATGTCAAAGACTCTTTCACATTCAGTGAATTTATCAATAACTATCAGCTACCTCCTAATTATATAATCGTAAGTTTTGATGTGGTTTCCCTGTTCACTAATTTGCCTCTGGAATTAGTTATTTCATCGTTAACAAATAATTGGAATATAATCTCACAACATTGCAACTTAAGTCTAGATATTTTCATAGAAATTTTAAAATTTATTTTTGATTCTAACTATCTTGAATTTAATCAAAATTATTATAAACAAATTTTTGGTACCCCTATGGGGTCTACTATTTCTCCCATATTAGTAAATTTTGTGTTGGATGACCTTGTTAGGAATTGTCTGACTAGGATTCCGTTTAATTTACCTTTTGTGAAAAGGTATGTCGATGACCTCCTACTTTCGGTACCTGAAAACAGTACTGAGGAAGTGTTAAATATATTTAACAGCTACAACTCGAACTTACAGTTCACAGTTGAATTTGAAAATAATAACACTATACCGTTCCTCGACATGAAAGTAATCAGGACACAACAAAACATCCTTTGTACCAAATGGTACAGAAAACCAATGAGTAGTGGTAGGTATATAAACTATAAATCATACCATCCAGCACGTATGAAAATAAATCTCATCCGAGCCCTTAAAAATCGAGTAATCAAACTCTCACATATTCAATACAGGGACGAGTCACTGAGAGAACTACGTGGTATCCTAGTGGAAAATTCCTACCCAGTACATCTATTAAACAAAATTCTTTTCACTACTAGAACCTTGTCAAATAATAATAATAATTTACATAATGCAAATAATAGTAATAATAATTCTCTAAATTTAAATAATAATAACGCACCTAACATAAATAATAATATCGATAATACCATACCTAATTTGGTAAATAATAATATAACTGAGCGAAACCATAACATAACCAATACGAGTCCACTTAAATATATGTCATTACCATTCATTGAAGATCTTACTCCTAAGCTGATAAACTTAGTGAAACACATGGACATAAAAATTGCATTAAAAAACATATTAACTGTTGGTAAACTTTTCAGTCGGGTGAAAACCCCATTAAAAAATAAAGAAAAATCAAATGTGGTATACAGAATAGAATGTAACAACTGTAATAAATCTTATATTGGTCAAACCTCTCGGACACTTAATGGTCGTATAACTTCACATAAAAGTGATTGTAACAGAAACGTAAAATCTTGTGCATTAGCAGAACATGTCATCAACACCAGTCATAAAATGAATTATGAAAGTGCTAAGGTTTTGGCTGTAGAGAGTAACTTTAGAAAAAGATCATTCCTTGAAATGATCCATATTAATAATGAGACAAATAGCTTAAATAAAAAATCTGATATCGATAATTTAAGTAAGATTTATACATACATCCTCAAATTAGAAAAAGAGAATTTTCGCATTTTTCAAAATTCAAACCTCCCGCTGGATCACAGTTGGTAACATTCACGTTGGAATTAATGTTCCTAACTTAATTCCTAGTACAAGCCAGCCAATTGTAATACCTTTCTGTCATTTTAAAAATTTTTTGTATACAGTTTGATAAAGAAATTTAGTTCTACACTCACATGTGATAGTTATTCATGTTCATTTTGTTATATCTATTTTAATCATGGTTTTAATCCTTAATTTTAAATAATCAGTAATTGTTTACCTTAAATTGTGTACCTGTAAAGGAATTTGTGTATGAATTTGTCTACATTAAGTTAAAAAATGCGACTATTTTATAATACATGTGACCTTAACTTTTAACCTCAAGTTAGTAAGTATTTTAGCGAACTATATTATATGACTCTGATTAAATAATAATTTTATTTATAGATGTCTTGATAAAGGGAATAAATAATTTCCGAAAGCTTGACAAAGTAACAAAAGAGTTTTTCTTTTTCTGTTTTGTGGCCGTAAACTTTTCACCTCTGACTGCAACCTCAAGATACACCACGTGTGTTTAATTTTGGTTTTCTTAACTAGTCAGTCAAGACTACCCTTCTTCTTTATCTGTATAGATATGGGGTTTTTCAATTACATCCAACAGAATTATGGACTTGCTAATGTAGATCGTTTGAAGCAATGGGCCAAGATTAACATCAGGTTAGCTGCATTAAGGAATAGGCGGATTTTTCTCATAAAATGTAGAAGACATCAAGTTTTTCCGAAGCATATTACCAACGGTATACACAACATAAACAACCTAATAGAACACCAAGGTGGCAGAATTGGACAGCAGATCAACAATTTCAATTTAAGGTTAAGGAAAAAAATTTTAAACATTGAGATTAGTATAACAATTTGCGACCTAAACAAATATTATAATGAACTTTTAATAATAAAAAATAACTTAACTTTACCATTGCACATCATCAATGAATATGAAAGGCGTTTAAAGATAAAATATAATAGAATTTTCCATAAAATAAAGAATATAAATATAAATAAATTTAATAGACTAAATAATAATGAAATGAATAAAATTATAACACACAGTAAATGGATAAAAAATCTTACAACAGTTCAAATTCCTTCTGAAGTTGAGCAAATTTTAGCGTTAGGTCCTAAATGTAGCATTTGTCCTTCGATTAATGATATTAAAATTTCCTCTCTTTTGGGAGACCTAGAACTTATCATTCAAGACCTTAACGAGGAAAATAAAAATTTCTTTAGATCGCAATACACTAATATTATTACCAACTATTTACATAAAAATCATGGCACTAAGCATTTTGTATTGAATTTATTCAATAATTGTAAAAAGTTTCTGAAACAACATCCTGAGTTATATGTAGTTAGAAGTGATAAAGGCAATGTAACAGTGGTGATGTACAAGGAGGAATATCTCCTGAAAAGTCAAGAATTGTTAGATGATCATAAATATTACAAAAAACTTAGAAATGATCCCACTAGTACAATGCAACAAAAGGCTAATAAACTAGTCTCCCGATTAAAGAAAGATAACTTAATTGATGAAACTACAGCCAAATCGTTGACCTTTTATAACTCAATAGCACCCAGATTCTATACCTTACCTAAAATTCATAAACCTACATTATCGATGAGACCTATTGTTTCGTCTATTAACTGCCCGAATGGTAACCTTTCAAAATTTTTAACAGATATTCTTACTAATGCCTATAATAAAACTAATGATTTTTATGTCAAAGACTCTTTCACATTCAGTGAATTTATCAATAACTATCAGCTACCTCCTAATTATATAATCGTAAGTTTTGATGTGGTTTCCCTGTTCACTAATTTGCCTCTGGAATTAGTTATTTCATCGTTAACAAATAATTGGAATATAATCTCACAACATTGCAACTTAAGTCTAGATATTTTCATAGAAATTTTAAAATTTATTTTTGATTCTAACTATCTTGAATTTAATCAAAATTATTATAAACAAATTTTTGGTACCCCTATGGGGTCTACTATTTCTCCCATATTAGTAAATTTTGTGTTGGATGACCTTGTTAGGAATTGTCTGACTAGGATTCCGTTTAATTTACCTTTTGTGAAAAGGTATGTCGATGACCTCCTACTTTCGGTACCTGAAAACAGTACTGAGGAAGTGTTAAATATATTTAACAGCTACAACTCGAACTTACAGTTCACAGTTGAATTTGAAAATAATAACACTATACCGTTCCTCGACATGAAAGTAATCAGGACACAACAAAACATCCTTTGTACCAAATGGTACAGAAAACCAATGAGTAGTGGTAGGTATATAAACTATAAATCATACCATCCAGCACGTATGAAAATAAATCTCATCCGAGCCCTTAAAAATCGAGTAATCAAACTCTCACATATTCAATACAGGGACGAGTCACTGAGAGAACTACGTGGTATCCTAGTGGAAAATTCCTACCCAGTACATCTATTAAACAAAATTCTTTTCACTACTAGAACCTTGTCAAATAATAATAATAATTTACATAATGCAAATAATAGTAATAATAATTCTCTAAATTTAAATAATAATAACGCACCTAACATAAATAATAATATCGATAATACCATACCTAATTTGGTAAATAATAATATAACTGAGCGAAACCATAACATAACCAATACGAGTCCACTTAAATATATGTCATTACCATTCATTGAAGATCTTACTCCTAAGCTGATAAACTTAGTGAAACACATGGACATAAAAATTGCATTAAAAAACATATTAACTGTTGGTAAACTTTTCAGTCGGGTGAAAACCCCATTAAAAAATAAAGAAAAATCAAATGTGGTATACAGAATAGAATGTAACAACTGTAATAAATCTTATATTGGTCAAACCTCTCGGACACTTAATGGTCGTATAACTTCACATAAAAGTGATTGTAACAGAAACGTAAAATCTTGTGCATTAGCAGAACATGTCATCAACACCAGTCATAAAATGAATTATGAAAGTGCTAAGGTTTTGGCTGTAGAGAGTAACTTTAGAAAAAGATCATTCCTTGAAATGATCCATATTAATAATGAGACAAATAGCTTAAATAAAAAATCTGATATCGATAATTTAAGTAAGATTTATACATACATCCTCAAATTAGAAAAAGAGAATTTTCGCATTTTTCAAAATTCAAACCTCCCGCTGGATCACAGTTGGTAACATTCACGTTGGAATTAATGTTCCTAACTTAATTCCTAGTACAAGCCAGCCAATTGTAATACCTTTCTGTCATTTTAAAAATTTTTTGTATACAGTTTGATAAAGAAATTTAGTTCTACACTCACATGTGATAGTTATTCATGTTCATTTTGTTATATCTATTTTAATCATGGTTTTAATCCTTAATTTTAAATAATCAGTAATTGTTTACCTTAAATTGTGTACCTGTAAAGGAATTTGTGTATGAATTTGTCTACATTAAGTTAAAAAATGCGACTATTTTATAATACATGTGACCTTAACTTTTAACCTCAAGTTAGTAAGTATTTTAGCGAACTATATTATATGACTCTGATTAAATAATAATTTTATTTATAGATGTCTTGATAAAGGGAATAAATAATTTCCGAAAGCTTGACAAAGTAACAAAAGAGTTTTTCTTTTTCTGTTTTGTGGCCGTAAACTTTTCACCTCTGACTGCAACCTCAAGATACACCACGTGTGTTTAATTTTGGTTTTCTTAACTAGTCAGTCAAGACTACCCTTCTTCTTTATCTGTATAGATATGGGGTTTTTCAATTACATCCAACAGAATTATGGACTTGCTAATGTAGATCGTTTGAAGCAATGGGCCAAGATTAACATCAGGTTAGCTGCATTAAGGAATAGGCGGATTTTTCTCATAAAATGTAGAAGACATCAAGTTTTTCCGAAGCATATTACCAACGGTATACACAACATAAACAACCTAATAGAACACCAAGGTGGCAGAATTGGACAGCAGATCAACAATTTCAATTTAAGGTTAAGGAAAAAAATTTTAAACATTGAGATTAGTATAACAATTTGCGACCTAAACAAATATTATAATGAACTTTTAATAATAAAAAATAACTTAACTTTACCATTGCACATCATCAATGAATATGAAAGGCGTTTAAAGATAAAATATAATAGAATTTTCCATAAAATAAAGAATATAAATATAAATAAATTTAATAGACTAAATAATAATGAAATGAATAAAATTATAACACACAGTAAATGGATAAAAAATCTTACAACAGTTCAAATTCCTTCTGAAGTTGAGCAAATTTTAGCGTTAGGTCCTAAATGTAGCATTTGTCCTTCGATTAATGATATTAAAATTTCCTCTCTTTTGGGAGACCTAGAACTTATCATTCAAGACCTTAACGAGGAAAATAAAAATTTCTTTAGATCGCAATACACTAATATTATTACCAACTATTTACATAAAAATCATGGCACTAAGCATTTTGTATTGAATTTATTCAATAATTGTAAAAAGTTTCTGAAACAACATCCTGAGTTATATGTAGTTAGAAGTGATAAAGGCAATGTAACAGTGGTGATGTACAAGGAGGAATATCTCCTGAAAAGTCAAGAATTGTTAGATGATCATAAATATTACAAAAAACTTAGAAATGATCCCACTAGTACAATGCAACAAAAGGCTAATAAACTAGTCTCCCGATTAAAGAAAGATAACTTAATTGATGAAACTACAGCCAAATCGTTGACCTTTTATAACTCAATAGCACCCAGATTCTATACCTTACCTAAAATTCATAAACCTACATTATCGATGAGACCTATTGTTTCGTCTATTAACTGCCCGAATGGTAACCTTTCAAAATTTTTAACAGATATTCTTACTAATGCCTATAATAAAACTAATGATTTTTATGTCAAAGACTCTTTCACATTCAGTGAATTTATCAATAACTATCAGCTACCTCCTAATTATATAATCGTAAGTTTTGATGTGGTTTCCCTGTTCACTAATTTGCCTCTGGAATTAGTTATTTCATCGTTAACAAATAATTGGAATATAATCTCACAACATTGCAACTTAAGTCTAGATATTTTCATAGAAATTTTAAAATTTATTTTTGATTCTAACTATCTTGAATTTAATCAAAATTATTATAAACAAATTTTTGGTACCCCTATGGGGTCTACTATTTCTCCCATATTAGTAAATTTTGTGTTGGATGACCTTGTTAGGAATTGTCTGACTAGGATTCCGTTTAATTTACCTTTTGTGAAAAGGTATGTCGATGACCTCCTACTTTCGGTACCTGAAAACAGTACTGAGGAAGTGTTAAATATATTTAACAGCTACAACTCGAACTTACAGTTCACAGTTGAATTTGAAAATAATAACACTATACCGTTCCTCGACATGAAAGTAATCAGGACACAACAAAACATCCTTTGTACCAAATGGTACAGAAAACCAATGAGTAGTGGTAGGTATATAAACTATAAATCATACCATCCAGCACGTATGAAAATAAATCTCATCCGAGCCCTTAAAAATCGAGTAATCAAACTCTCACATATTCAATACAGGGACGAGTCACTGAGAGAACTACGTGGTATCCTAGTGGAAAATTCCTACCCAGTACATCTATTAAACAAAATTCTTTTCACTACTAGAACCTTGTCAAATAATAATAATAATTTACATAATGCAAATAATAGTAATAATAATTCTCTAAATTTAAATAATAATAACGCACCTAACATAAATAATAATATCGATAATACCATACCTAATTTGGTAAATAATAATATAACTGAGCGAAACCATAACATAACCAATACGAGTCCACTTAAATATATGTCATTACCATTCATTGAAGATCTTACTCCTAAGCTGATAAACTTAGTGAAACACATGGACATAAAAATTGCATTAAAAAACATATTAACTGTTGGTAAACTTTTCAGTCGGGTGAAAACCCCATTAAAAAATAAAGAAAAATCAAATGTGGTATACAGAATAGAATGTAACAACTGTAATAAATCTTATATTGGTCAAACCTCTCGGACACTTAATGGTCGTATAACTTCACATAAAAGTGATTGTAACAGAAACGTAAAATCTTGTGCATTAGCAGAACATGTCATCAACACCAGTCATAAAATGAATTATGAAAGTGCTAAGGTTTTGGCTGTAGAGAGTAACTTTAGAAAAAGATCATTCCTTGAAATGATCCATATTAATAATGAGACAAATAGCTTAAATAAAAAATCTGATATCGATAATTTAAGTAAGATTTATACATACATCCTCAAATTAGAAAAAGAGAATTTTCGCATTTTTCAAAATTCAAACCTCCCGCTGGATCACAGTTGGTAACATTCACGTTGGAATTAATGTTCCTAACTTAATTCCTAGTACAAGCCAGCCAATTGTAATACCTTTCTGTCATTTTAAAAATTTTTTGTATACAGTTTGATAAAGAAATTTAGTTCTACACTCACATGTGATAGTTATTCATGTTCATTTTGTTATATCTATTTTAATCATGGTTTTAATCCTTAATTTTAAATAATCAGTAATTGTTTACCTTAAATTGTGTACCTGTAAAGGAATTTGTGTATGAATTTGTCTACATTAAGTTAAAAAATGCGACTATTTTATAATACATGTGACCTTAACTTTTAACCTCAAGTTAGTAAGTATTTTAGCGAACTATATTATATGACTCTGATTAAATAATAATTTTATTTATAGATGTCTTGATAAAGGGAATAAATAATTTCCGAAAGCTTGACAAAGTAACAAAAGAGTTTTTCTTTTTCTGTTTTGTGGCCGTAAACTTTTCACCTCTGACTGCAACCTCAAGATACACCACGTGTGTTTAATTTTGGTTTTTTATATATATATATATATATATACCACCTGTGGTAGGCGTAGCAAGCGCCTGAGCCAACCCGACAAGTGGCCTCGCTGAAACGTCACGCTTCACGTGACTTGTCGCTGGTGGTCGGGCATCTTCGTGTCCAATCGGTGCCGCAGAATGGTTGGTGGTTCTCCTTGATTGGTCAGCGCTCGGCTCTGGCTCCTCGTGATAGGTCCATTTCGGGCAGGTTGCTGTGTTTCTTCATTATTTGTCAATACTTGAATGTACCTCCTCGTGATTGGTTCGTCCACGGTGGATCGTTGTGTGTTTTCGGTTACGTATCTTCCCACAAGAGCGGGCTTCCAAGAACTGGACAATCTCTGCATATCATCCCGTTTATTAAGATTTTGTGGTCTTTTTTCGATCTCTATGGCCTCTCTGATAATCCTTGACTTATAATGTTCGATATTCACCACTGTTCTGGTGTTGTAGAAGTATATTTTGTGTCCTGTGGATTTTACATGCTGTGCTAGGGACGATGTTTTCTCCTCTTTTCGTACTGCATTTCTTATATTCTTCCTTTCTTACACTAATACGTCTATTAGTCTGTCCTATGTATGATTTGTTGCAATCTTATTACAGGATTTCGTATACTCCTTGGTTTTCTAGGATAGTTTTTGATTTTGGATTACTGAGGACTGCACTAATTTTTCGGTCTGTTTTAAAAATTGTTTCTGTGTTATGTTTACGTAGAAGTTTGCCAATTTTATTTGTCGTCCATTTCACGTAAGGTAGATAAGCTTTTGCCACTGATTTCTCGGATTCCTCTTGGGTTTTTTGTCTGTATGGCCCCTGCGAAAAATATCGAAGCAATTTGAACCTGAAAATCACTTTTCGTAGTACTTCCGGTTCAGCCGGAAATGAAATTGTCATGACTTTATCAAATTTTTTCTCATCAAAAAACTTAAATAACCGTAACAGATTTGTTGCTACATTCATTTATTTTATATGACAATGAAATAATTTGTGATCGATATAACAATTTCAACCGCCATTTTCTTGAAAACTATCAAAGATAGGTATAGGGTATGCCACATGTTTTGGACCTAGAATTTCTTGGGTAATCTAAATTTCGAATAATATACAGGATATTCCATTAAAAATAACAAAGTTTATACTGTTTCCGGTTAAACCGGAAATTAAAATCAGATGTTGGAGCAATCAAACTGTGCACCGTATTCAACCATACAACTTCCTACAATTTTAAATCGATATCTTTTTTTACAAGAAATTTATAGTCTGGCTAGTAATATCGTAGGCAACCGGTATAAGTAGTAGTTATTATCTTGGTCTTAATCATCTACATTACTAGAAATAGTACTATAAAAAATACGGATGTCAAATGAATGAGCAGAATTTAAACAACACATTAATCAAAAATGATGTACATCTATTCACTGGATGATGCGAACTTCTTTTGAGATTTTGATCGAACTTAGCATAACTGGTCTGCGGCTCTACACGTCATCTTATGATTGATAGAATGTTAATATGAATCATTCATGTCAGACAACAAATCGGTAAATTATGTATCGGCAAAAAAGCTTAAATCACAAGAGACCATTCTTCTTCCAAGGGTAGCCTTTCATATCATAACTATTTGTACTACATACATGTTTTATGTATGTAAAGTAAAGAAGCCGCATGTTTTTGTGTTACTGAACACAACAGGAGATTTTTTATTTGTTTGTAAAGTGATAAATGATGTGCTCGTGAAAGCTTCAACTTCAAAACCAATAACAATATCCATTTGTATTAAACCAATATTTACTGCATTCAGTGCTATTTACTGTGAAAATAAATAAAATATTTAACTTTTAAAATGCACACCATTAGTTATTATTTATCTAGTTTCTTTTTAGTATGACTTTTTAGTTACTTTCAAATATTCTACTGGCGTACAATAATACTGATAAACAATTATTTGTTTTGTTGTATAATATATGTTGAACAATGTTCTACACAAACTCAATTTTAAACATTTCCCAACATTTTTTTTTTTTGTTAAATAACATAACGAACCCCACTTTGATATCACTTTGATACCACTGTCATATTTCTTTTCGTTAATGTTGTACATTTCTTCTACAAAAAGTGAGTTGATTGAGATAGTGATAATAATATTTACAATCTTGTAAATATTCTCTGCCATATTTAAAATTATATATCGCAAAGCATGTATCCTTTTTTATAGAATAATTCTTGCTAATCCATCTACCCTAATTCAGAGGGAACATATATTTATCAGAAAACTAATTTCCCAATTTTTTTATTGCAATAGAAAATTATAGTCCTAAGGCCACAGAAAAACATACTAACTGTTAAATAGCCTAAGAAGTTTTTTTTTTGAAACTAAACAAACTAAACTAAATATTTAAGTGCTGAAACCAACGACGCTAGCAAACGATCCCTGCAGGAACAGTATAGCGTGTGACGTTACTTTGCAGAACAGATACCAGCTGACGACGAAACTCGTTTACCTGCTATTGACTTTTTTGCAATGATGGAAGACTCAAAATACTGTGAGTAGAATTAGTAGAAAAAAGTGGCGTTTTGTTACTGCCTGTATAAATACATCTGTAAATAACCTACAAAGGGGTCGAGAGTAGATGCGTCTCTACTATGTACATATTTCGATATATGATGTAAAGGAGCGTTAGCTCCTCCGACTTAAGAAAAATTTTTAGACCAAATTCAAGTTAAATACGAATCCAAAGTCAAACCATAATAAAAAAGGCATTAACTAACTCTAAATTGTCAAAGAAGTCAAGCTCTGCACGATCATTTAGTTCTCACAACAAAATTATAAAACGGGCAAAAAAGCCCTGATTTCAACGCTATGTAACTTTCTTATTTATTCGAATTTCGGTATTCTGTAAAAAGCGGCATATAGATACATCTTTGCTCTTTCGGAAAAGTCGACCGCCGTTCATTTTCATTAATTCAGAAGTCCAGAAAAGCTAATTTATCAGATTTCAGGAACTTGTAAAACTGGAATACACAAATAAAAAATTCCAGAGTTCTTTCCTTCAACAAAAAGAACTTCGATGTACATTTTACCAAAAACAATTATTCATGTCTTCTAGTGGCGGGAAGCTTTTATAAAAATTCATTCAACTAAAAACCATCTTTTCCAGGGGCGATTAACAAAAAACTCAAGTGCGCAAACTCAATGTAACAGGTTGAGCAAAAATGGACTCGTCTTCTTTTGTGTTCTTGCTTGTTCCATCGGTATTTTTCATACATACACCCAGTCTACTAAACGCGAAAATTCCACAGTACAAATGTAGCAGCCCTGAGCAAGAAACTCACTCAAACAAAACTATGCAAATTGAGTCAGCAAGTTTTTTTAAATTTTTCTTTCTACGAGTGTTATTTAATGTATCTTTTGCATTAAATCACATGTACTATTAGTGAATAAAGTTCTTATTTTCTTGTGTTCTACAAATTCTTTCAGTTTCGTTCCCCGATGTTCTGAAAATGTTTCCTGAAACATTTGCTGGAGAGCTGATACACTAGCACAAAACAGAAAGAGAGATTCGGCAAAATTCCTGGTTGGGTTAGCTCTTTTACATGCATCGGTGTCAGGCCTCAGTGGCGGAAATAGGTCGATGTTAAATAAATGTGAAAGAAAAAAATAACCTAAAAAATGTTTTCATAAATGTATCAAAGAACTTGCAAAAAAGTGGCGATTTAGTATATGAAAGCGTTTAAATAAAAAAATCAGTTTTATCTATGAAGACCGTTTTAAGCCCACAGCATAATGCAAAAACAGTATCAAATAGCAAATGCGCGTGGAAAATTTTTCAAATTCCAGATGGGAAGAACGTTAAGGGAGTAGTGATTGTAGTGAAAAAAATTAATGAAATGAATTTAGAGATATATTTATTGTTATAGAAAGAAAATTGCGAATATACAAGGTGTCCAGTTGTGTTGCCTCGGCTTTAGTCTTTTGTTTTACATTTTTTTCAGTTTTTTAAAGTAGAATATCTAGACTTTTTTACATGAATGAATAACAAATACAATTTCTCACATTTTGAAATCATACACTTTTCTTTTAATACTTATGAACGGTTTTTGAGAAATAATTTTTTTCACGATATTGAAATTTACCTAACAATTGTTCAAAATGTCCATCATTTTGATTCAAGCAACACTGAAGTCTCTTAATAAATGAACATCTTACATTGTATTACATATCAACATTTATACGATTGAAACACTGACGAATCCGTTCCATCACGTGCTCAAGTCATTTGTTCTACTTTATAAACGTCTAACTTCACAAAGCCCCAAAGGAAAAAATCCATTGAAGTCAGGTCGGATGATCAAGGCGGCCATACAGTGGGACCTAACTTAATTTGGAAGTTGTACCTATTCACAAATCCATTGCGATCAAACGTTGATTCATCCGTGTACATCACAAATTTGAAAAATTATTTATTTTCTCCAATCCGGTTTTGAGCCTACAGAAAAAAATTTGATCTACGATTTAAATCCACATCCATAAACTCTTGATGCAGCTGTACTCAATAGGGGTGAAACTTATTTTTACGAAGAAAGGGGAACATTGGATTTACTGACTTAAATCCCCTCCCGAACACTTAACGTAGGATTTTCGATTACCGCTAAAGTTATTGCCAGCTCATTTTCTTTACTTAATACATTACAGTACGTTCAAAATGTTTCAAATTTTCTAGAGATTTCAGATCAGGACACCTTCTATCGGGACATTTTTGACAATACACTCTTGATGCCAATAATTAATTCCCATCACATTCACCAATAACATACACCATTGACATCAAATATTGTTGACAATACTGGCATTCTCCAAGGAAATTTCAAAAGAAATTATGTTCTAGAAAAAATCCATGTCAAAGAAACATTAGAGACAGTATATAGAGGGACATTAGATAAAATCAACCACAATGTTTCATTTGAAAAAATATTATGCTAGTAACATTTTTCAACGTACCCTAATTACTTTGGCACACTTGATGATAAAAATTACTTTTTGGTTCGGTAAACTCTTCACATTATTTCGCGTCCAATAGGAAGGGTCACCCCTATATGTTAGTTATTTTTAGTATTGGATAGATGGCAAAATTTATACGCCATAATGACAATAAAATTGTAATCTGCGATCCCGAAGACCCAAGATATCTTGTTAAAATCGAATTGGACCAAAAATGACAAATTTTAACCGTTGTCTTGAATTTGTGTTTTGGCAAAGCTTTGCGATTTGCGATCCCGAAAATTCTGTATATCGATTTTGGGTCGAATCAGACCATAAATGGCAAAATTCATCTGCCAACTTGAAATGTTATAATATAAAAATGTATCTAATTTGTTCCAACATTGCTCACTGCCACCAGACTGAAAGCAACCGTGAACGATGCGGCTTAATTATTTATAATAAAAAAAAATCTTGTTAATAAATAACTCGCAAAGATAAATGAGAGAGAGCACATAATATAATGCTACAGGCCGTTATACATGAAAAATACTAATATAATATTCTTGAAGGTTTAAAAAATCACAAAACCGTTTTTTAAATCATTCATTCACTCAATATTACGCAATGTGAAAATTTGTAGATTAAATAAATAAATAAATAATTTTCAAATATTGTTTGTGTACATCGATGTGCGTGAATTATTGGACGTATTTTACAAGAAAGTTGCATCCAAGAAAAAATCAGCAAAAATCTTTTATTTGTAGAATTTTACGTTCTTATCTTATGAATATATGTATGTTATATCAGCATCCCGCATTATACATATTTTATTATTATAAGTTCATTATCAGTAACGTTTTCATAAAGTAATACAATACCAATTCATATTATTCATTCATTCATTATATCACGTTCCTTTTTATTATCTTTGTAACATAATACATATGCCGTTTAAAGGTACGTACGGTTTTGGATTACTCTGTGAAATGAAGAATATAGCAAACTGATGCTAATTCAGCATTTAACGGATATATTATAAATACATCTTAAACGCATATGTCATTCAGTTATCTAATTAATGTTATATACAGTGCTTCTCGTACACGATATCCACAATATTTCAGTCTATTTAAAAATCAAGCAAGTTTTATTAATTTGTATTGTATTTGTATTTGTGTTAGTATGATAAGCGCATATGCCTCTACATAAACTTACTAATTTTATGTGAACGTTATAGTGTAAACTGCTACAATAATAACTTTTGTGCTTCTAATAAATAAAATTGTTTTTAAAAAGTTAACAAGCGACTTTCAAATCTAACATGACTGTGTAATATTCACATTTAGAAAAATTTTTTACTTTGGCATTTGGGGGATTCAGGAAGTTGTACCACCAGTTTTATTTAATTTAAGGTCTAAGAACTATTCGCACGTGATATTTCACCTCATTTCATTGAATCGAGAGGTCAATTCTCTAGACACTGCCCTACATGCTCGTACTATTGATTATTTGAATAACGTATTTAAATGTTAATTTTAAAATAAAATTATCTCTAGATATTCACGATAGTTGTCGAACTTTTGTATTAAAAATATAATTGCATTTAAAATTTCATTTGAGAGTGTGTGAAGTAAATACCATTTTTTAGATGTGTTATTTATGTGAATTATTTCTAAGTTTACCATCATGGAAATTCCAGGAAGTCATAATGATCTTCATTTATTTTAGGGAACCTTTTTCGACCTCTAAACCGACCGCTGTTACTATTGAAAGATTGCTATAACTGATCCCCTGAGAATCCACAGGATAAATTACTGGGACCACTTTTTATATTTTGAAGCGTTATTTTAGATTATTTTTGGCATGCAGAAAACATAAAACCACATTTGTTAAAAAATACTTTTTCAATTTCAAAATTTTAGTGGGTTATCACAATTATTAAGAAAATATAAATATTCACTTATGTGGTTCTAAATTATCATAATTTGTATCCTTTTCGAACAAAGTGGTTTATTGTCATTAATTTAATGTATTTATTTAACAGTATATTTTTACGAAGAGAGCAATTCAATTACTAGTCAAGATTAAATAAGAACTTATAAATATGTAATATCATCGTAATCTCTCAAACGATCGATTTAATTTAAATACAAGATAATTTTCACCTAAATAGCTGCTCTGAGGCTGAGGTATCCATAGCATTGAAAAATCTAATACCTAAAAGAAAAAAGAAATTAAACTTTGAGTTACCGACCTGTAGCAATAGTCAACAATATCGCTAAAGTTTTTGAGCTTTTACTATATGAACACATATTTTCATATATTGAACATTATTTTACTAGTTCCCAACACCGTTTCTATAACGTTAGATTATTACGACCTGAAATCAGGTATAGAGACAAACGAGGTTCCAGATATTACGAATCTTCATAGTGAGAATACAATAAAAAAAAAACAAGTAAAAAGAAATATAATTTATTATAACAATATTCAAAATACAGTAAAAATAAGAGAGGTAAAAATCTTACAATAAAATAAATATCAAGAATATAGCAAAATATAGGGTTTTTCTTTGCTAACGTTAGGAAAATTACCTTTAGAAAACAATTGACACTGTCAAAAGCCTACGACAGATTAAACCACAATATTTGACTAATTATAGTTGTGGAGCTTATGTTATACCGTTGGATTTTGAATTATAATTCTGAATGATTATCTGGAGTAAATTCCTTATAAATCTACAATCATACCTTATCAGATGTTTTACTTAAACTTGTGGCAGGTGTCCTGTGTGACGTAATAAATAAAAGATGGTAAGCGCACCGGGCATTAAGGTAAATAACCATTCACAACTTCTTTCAAGCTATCTTAAGAGAATATGTTTTGTACGCACTGAAATTATGAACACAATTAACAAGTATATTGTAGGGTTTTTATAGTTCCATTTATTACTAATAATAATAAAATTTATTTTATTCGACTTCCATAAAAAACTGGAATACAGTCAAATAGAAAAAATAAAACTAAGACTATTCCAATATATAAAACATTTAAACAAGTTAAATATATGAAATGGGCGTTAAATATATAAATAAATATAAAACTGGCTAAACCAGGCATTTTCAGATAATATTTATTTGGCTCTGATATCACACACACAGCTCAGCCCATAAAAGATTTGGAGCTCCTGCATCTGCAGATCATCACATATAAACACAGTTCCAGATAAAATTGATTCAGGTAAACATTAAAGAGTACACATAACAAGAGCACAAAATACTTCATCTTATTGTCTCTCAATTAAAGGCAAAATAGATCGTTGCTGGTCAGCACGACGCGATTCCATAAACTGGCGCTCTAAGGATGAAAAGTGAGAGGGGTGCTCTTGTAGGGGCTGATTTTGACTTTGTGTCTGCTTTTGGGGAAGATTCACCAAGCTCGCCAGTGTTTGATATATTCGTTCGTTACTAATAAAATTTTCAATAATATTTTCTTTCAGAGGTATACATTGAGTACTATAGTGGTAATGGTACATTATTTTCGTTAACTATTTTCCTCCTCGTAGCTAATTTGAAATTCGTCATGTACTGTCCTAGTCTTCCATCTTACTATTAGTTTCTTCTCCAGTTTACTGTCCTGTGTTTTGCTGTAAGAGAGGAGGGTGATGATCAACGGGCATAACCTACTTTTAGTTCGCATGACAGATTTAAGATAATTCTTCAAACGTGTCAAATACGAAATAAATTTTATCATATTTTAATAGAGATATTCTGCTGTTGAGCTTCAACTATCATCCTGACCGTATGACGTGCTGTTTTCTTAACAATTGTATATTTACCATTCCATTAGGAACAATAAGATAATACAATTGTACACTCAAATGCTTTAGTTTATTTGACCTCTAATCAAGTTCGGGAAAAACAGATTAGGGAACATATTCAACTTGAGCAGGCTTTTCTTCTTCCAGTATCTTCATGAATTTATTTTTGATTGTGGACAAAATCATATATGTCTATATTATGTACACTTTCCAAACTGCACCTCAATTCTTAAACTGATACGATGTTCCCTTGTAAAATCAAAGAAATACTATAACCCATAAATGCAGATCTCAAAATCTTTATGCACGATATAGCGACGACGATCTGTGTGGAAACATTGACCAAGAAATAAATATTTATTATATTGCATATGACGAATTGGTGTTGAAGAAATATTATTTTAAAGAGTGGGCAAACCTGTTTTATTTTACTGTATTATATTCGATATTTAAATTCTGTTTTAAGTAAATGATGTTAATTATTCTCCTTGTCTTGTTTTATATACTTATATAGCCCTAATTTTAGTGTTAATATGTTTACTGTATCGAAATGATTTCCTTGGATATCAAGTCAAATTTATTATCATTAATATTGTTAAAAGGCCTATAAAACTCTAGAATGTGTTTGTTTATGTTGTTTTCCAACGAAAGTGTATGAAATGATTTCGAAACGTTTAAAAATGTCATAATATAGTTTAGTTGCCTATAACTTCTTAACGGTAGAAAATATAAAACAATTCATGGTAACAATTTTTGCTCTTAATTTTAGTTTGAATAAAAAATGTCCAATACAACATTTTTGTATGACAACCCTAAAAGAATTTATGAACGATTATTCCCTTATATTTATGACATCATACAGGCCGCCCGCCACAAATTCCAGTAAAACACCTATAAGGTATGAGTGTCGAGTATATAAGGAATGCATATATTCCAGGTAGCCACTTAAAATCTTCAATATACCACGTAGTATTATTTAATTACATACGTCCCAAGATTATTACCAAATTTTAGAAATCACCATTCCTCACATCGACCCTACTTTATAGTGTGTGTTAAGTGTCTGATTGACAATTTTAGTTGTAGCAATTCCTCTCTTAAAACAAATATTAATTTCATTATGTTTTCTGTGTGTAATTACAGTATTCACATAATATTGTTTTAAAAGATAAATTATTACTACCGTTATTCGCCATTATACTTTTATATTTTATTGAATTTATGCTCGTAATCCTATTCTTTAATTAAATTTGTCCTGTAAAAAAGTGTACTAACAAATAGAATGAAGAATTTATTAAAGTCCCCCTAAAACTAATTTCAATATACATTAAATTAAATTTTATACATATTTATTAATTTATATTTCCCTTTCAAAAAACATTCGTATTTGAAATAGAAATGTGGTGTAATGTATTCGGGGTTTAATTTCATCTTTTAATAACTTCTTATGGGGTACGTAATATATTGATTCTAAATATTTCAACTTTACCATAAATAGTCAATTTGAAGTAAATCCATTTATCAGTCTCTCTCATAAGCCGTAAGTAGTAGTGAAGTAGCAACTACATAAATAAACCTCAAGTTTGACGTTTACTGCACAAAGGATCATTGATTTCAACTATCCCCTATACCAATACTTCAATTCATACATAGAAATGGCCAATAATGGACTTAGGACACTTACCAGATATTGCCTCCCAAATAACGGAGGCGTCCTTCCCTGAAACAGTCTACTCTTGGAATAGTTCAGCAACAAATTTTAGTGCGGAACTCATTTCTCTGCCAAATTAAAATGACCTACTAATTCAGGCTATGGGGGTAAAACGAGCTAACCCAAAAACGTAAACGACTACAGCGGTGTTGTGATTATGTTTGATGGTATCTTTTACTTTACTGGTTCAGTATTTTTGTACTATACAGGGTGTTTCACTGAGGAAAGTCAGACGGCGCTGGGTAATAAATAATATGCATCATTTAAAACCGAAATTTCTTAGTTTAAAAATTGTTTAGGTTTCGCATACTTTTAGCTAAATCCCGGTTTTGCCAACAAAGTTCGTCATTCTGGATTAACTGTTAGTTTTAGCGTCATGATTTTTTATGAACGTAGTCCGATAATGCGCGTATGATCCTGAGAAACTATTTTTTTATTGGAATCGAAACTACTTTGAACGAAAAAAGAATCTTCTTAAAATATTATTAAAACAATTGGTTAAATTTACAACACAAGATAAAAAAAATGTAGTACCTATCTGAGAAACTTTAAAAAAAAAAATTTCTTAACCGCCTCTCTCTTTGAGATTACATGCTTTATCATCTACATATACTGAAACTTGCAGCTATTGATTAGAATTTAAAAAAATATTTGAGAAGAATAAAGCAAATACAAGCCTCAAAATGCAACCCTGAAGAACAAAATGATGAGTTGAATTAATTCAACGCTAACAATTTTTCGAAAAGTTGTGTCTAGTGATGACGTTTTGAGTAATTAGTCGGATATTGTATCTTGGCTAAAGTAAAAAATTATACATTTTTAACTTGTAAGGAATGGTTCATAATATGACGAATAGCTTTTTTGCAGAAAGGGAAACTAGTTTAAGCATAAGGAGATCTGGCGATCAAAACTAAAAATTTCTTTACGCAATCCTCATGATTTCACATGAAAAATTTTCAATTTTTGGCGCAAAGTGTAATAGGCGATGATGTATTGGCAATCAGGCCTCTACACCAAGACCAATATGCCTATAAGGCAGGGATGTCAATAGAAACGGCATTACATCAACCTGTTTAATAAAGCTTAGTTCGCTCTCGAAAACAAAGTGGTAATATTATGTGCCTTTTTGGAAATTGAGAGAATGTAGGATAACACCTATCTAAGATCTATCACCAAGGCATCAAGGGGGAGAGCAATCGATGAAACCAGCTGCAAATGGATAGACTAGTATATTACGTCTGTAATGGAACAGACACTGGTGGCTCGAGGTTCAACGGGGATGTCCGCAGGAAGGTGTTATATCCCTTCTTTTGTGGAACCTAGTCATGGTCGAGCTACTAAGGTTACTGGATAGGGACAGATACTATATCTTGGGCTATGCGGATGACCTAACAGCTTCAAAGAACCAAAGAAAGAGCGCAAACAACGCATATGTTGGTTAGTTATGGGGGTTGAAATCAAGCATAATATACTGGATGTACATCATGGTAGTGAGACCTATGATCTATATACATCTTTGGTATGGTGGACAAAGATGGGGTAATGAGAGTTATGAAGACAACACCGACAGCAGCAATTCTTTACTTCGTGATAATGGTGGAAGAAGGATAGGATATCTCAGATTGCAAAATTAACCAAGCAGCATTTATGCAGCATTGGGCCAAATCAGGAACCGAGTGGGGGTTAGCATATCTGATATAAAAATGGACCACATGATTCCTAGACATACTTTCAACAGTAACATCGAGATAAAAATTGTGGATCAAAGTAAATGGAAAGAGAACAATTACAGTAAAAGGCCTGGGGACTTACCTGGTTTATAGACGGGTCAAGGACTGAGCAAAGCAATGGAACTGGCTTAGATAAAATAATCTGAGAAACATACGGATCAGTATATTAACAACAGACAGTCAAGGGTACTAGCAAATCCAAAAGTGATATCTAATATGGTTCCAGGATACTTTGTTATCGAAGACAATGAAAAAGCTGACGAGCTAACAAGAAAAGGATCATCAGTTCCATATATAGGTCCGGTTCTGGCCCTGGGAGTGTCGAAAACTACTATACTGGGCAAAATAAGGGAATGGATAAAAAACAGCGCAAATAATACTGGAATAAAATAATCAGGCACCAACTTGGGAATACCTTTATCAAAAGATCATCTCGAAAGAAGACTGAAGAACTGCTGTTACTGAGCGGAAATTAGTTAGGCATTAACACAGGTCTCCTGACAGAGCATTGTGCCCTGAAAGGACATCCGTATAGAACAATGCAATGGGTCAACAGAGAGACAGCTTATTACATCCTGAGCGAATGGAATGCTATGGATCACAGAAGACAGGCTCTATATGGACAACCAAGATTATATCCAGAGTAACTGGTACAAGAGACAGAATATTAGAATAGGTCTCATAAAGAAAATGGAGATTAGCACAATAAGCTCAAAAGGCTGCAGTGTTTCGGGAAACATAGTTAGACGGCTTTCATAACAAAAAAAAAGAGGCGAAGATCCCGCTTTTTAATTATAATCCTAGACACTATTCGAAAGATTATATAAGTGGTTATGAGTTAGGATGGAATGAATAAAACTTATTTGTTTATTTTATTATTTAAAAATAAATATGCCACAGATTAGATGAATTTCTAAAGCAATTTACTACAAATAGCTACGGAACCTAAATCATCATGTACTTTGTACCTTCGAAAAATCCTTAAAACTTAATGAAACTTTGGGATGTTGCTTATTGTTGTTCAGTAGTGCTTCACCCAATTTATCCAACAGAAAAACCCTGTGGAATTTCGGGGAGGGACGAAAATCCCAAAGATTTTTGCACTTTTTTCGGTTTTCTCGATATTTTACGAAAACGGTTGATTTTAGCGGACAACTTCAAATTAATAAATTGTAGCTGATTAAATTTCCTGCAATTTGCATGATAAAACGTATTTTTTGACCTCATAGGCACCGAGACACAAAGTTTCGAAAAAGTGCAAAATTTCTCAAAATCGTAAAAAGCTTCTGAAAATCAATGTCATTGATATTGACACTGAATAGCTGATACGCGCACATGTACCATAATAGGATCTCCACTTCTCACAAACACATCTATTTTGAGAAGAGTGGGAGAGGTAATGCCCTATTATTATTATATTCAGCAGCTTCATGCAAGATCAACCCACAAGATATTATCTTTCTGTATGCAGTAAGTGAGTGCGACACCACTTCAACCCCATTCCCCTTCGGACAAGGGAAGAAGAAGGTCTGCAGAATCTACGAGAAGAACACTTTCTACATGACCTAGTAGCTGTGTTCAAAGACCCCCTACCAGATTTGCGAGGCAGGCGAGAAGTTTCTGTTGGAACTGTATGAAGTGAAAATGGAAGCAGATTCCTTCGACAACCTCCGATACCAACTTTTTACTAAGGCGGTGGCCAAACCTAAATTCCAATTGGCCAGACTGCCACCTACCAAAGACGCGGCCACCCACCATGTTTTCCGAACATATCTCCAGGGCCAAACGACATTGTACCGTCAGTTTGGGGTGATCGCTGACAAGACGAGGGGTCGTCCCTATCAGGACCACACGCAATGCAGCCCCAGACAACATATTGAACATCTATGCTCCACCCTATGCAAGAACTGCTCGGGGCATGCATGCGAAAATTCGCTAGATTCTGATCTCCAGGACGAAGAAGCAGAAGGAGAGCACGAAGAAGAAATGATCATGGAGGCACTGCTAGACGACGAAGAAGAGGGTGAAGAAGATGAATCTCCGTAGGGTGCCAAACACCTAAAATATTAACTTTACTGCAGTAACATTTACTTTACATTTTCCTACTTTAAAATTTTCCTTAGAATTTTTTTTATTAGACAGTAAGGATCTCTGTAATATAGTACTATAGTATGAACATCACAAAGGAGGAGGAGGAGGTCGTGGTGGTTGTGGGGGGGGGGGGCAGTTGAACCTATGCAAATGGAAGTAGATACCACAGGTTCATTAAATATGTTGAAAAATGGAAAATAAATATCGAAAACCAGCCTTTTTAGCAGTTTTTACGATTTTGAAAATTTTTTTACTTTTTCGAAACTCTGTATCTCGGTAACTATGGGGGTCAAAAAATACGTTTTACCATGCAAATTCAATCCTCTACAATTTACTAATTTGAAGTTGTCCACTAAAATCAACCGTTTTTGAAATATTTCGAAAAAGCCAAAAAAGTGCAAACATTTTGGGAATTTCGCCCCTTCCCAAAACTCCACAGGATTTTTTTATTGGATAAATTAGATGTAACACTACTGGACACTCACAAACAACGTCCCAAAGTTTCATTAAGTTCGGAATTTTTCGAAGGTACCCCCCCAGATTTGATTCTATGACAACTGGCTGACTAGTAACTTCATCCATTCGTGGAGAAAACATATTGTAACTCTGATTACATTAAACTATATATTTTTTGAGATTCATATTAGCTCTAACTGTTTGATTAAAACTAAATGAATAACAATCGACAGGAAATCGTATGCTTTATAAAAAAGATTTGTCAAAAAACTTTAAAAAAAACTGAACAATTGTACCTTTGAAAGCGGAATTGGGATAGTTAAACCATTAGCATTCTAGCCCATGTTAAAAACAACACATTTAGAAGCACAATCCTGTTTAAATCAGCTTGTCCCAAATGTGTTTTAGGTTCAGGTGAAAACTTAATTAATTAAAGTCGAGTATATCTTAACTTGGCGAATCTAAAGGTCGCTTCGTCGTCTGAACTATGAATGCATTTGATGGGTCAGGATTGCCAGTGGCCCTCGAATACTTCACGAATGGTTACATATCTGTAAGGATCGCTAAATAATAATAGAATAGTAAAAAATAAAGGCCGTGAATATTAGTCTGACAATAATGGACCACTACACATCCAAAAGTCGATTTTATTTATGCAGAAATAAAGTTTTAGCAAAGCACGCGGCACGGATTAATAAATTTGGGGATTTTTTAACTTTTGATATAACTAATGAAATAATAAAAACGACAGAAGCCAACAGGAATTAAACTCTGATGTATTCCATTGTAAATTAATTCAATTCAATAAGGCTTTATTGGTATTAAAAAATTACAACATGTCCTCCCCAGAATTCATATCGAGACCGAGTCAGATATTGCAGGCTCGACTGAGATGGATTTGGTTCGGCTAAAAAAATAAATAAAATTTAACCTAATTTCCCTTGTATATAAAAGCAATTTAAAATAAGTAATAACATTCTAAAATAGCTAAAAGAGCTTATAAACAATTAAAACTTAAAAACTGATAGATGATGCACACACTGAATTTAAATTTTGATTGTTGATGTAGAAAAAATCTTATCGGAAAAACCTGTTCGAAGCGCTTGATAATAGGCTGCATTGCTAAAGTATCTTACGAACTGAGCTACACGAGGACAACATTTCTGCTATAAAACGTGTAATATGTAGGTACTAGAAAATTGTAAGGTATTTAGTTGTTTGGCAATGCTTTGTCGGATGAATATCTACTATTTAGCACTAAAAATAAATTAAATATTCCATAATATAACGACGAATTTAATTCTAGTATTAGACGGCTTTTAACTCAACTAAATAATAGTTCACAATAACGGTTGACAAACCTCCAGAGTTTGCGATTCGGTGGACTTTTTACAAGCATAGTTTAGGTATCTCTCTATTTAATGCATATTTCATATTTCTGCCTCAAAAAATTCGAGAGAGAAGTTTGGTAGACATAATTTTTCTGGGCTATTGCTTTAAATTTGTATGCGAGAGAATATACACACAGACGTTCCTTATTCGATATTTGAGTTTGTCCATTTATGGCACGGATTTTATTTGTTTAAGATGTAAGTATATTAAAACTTTTTGTCTGGTTTTACTATACTTAAGTCCAAATCTTGCATCCTATGCATGTGTCTTACGCGCATTGAAAATACCAGACACAACTTTTTCTTTATTGTAGTACAGTGCTTGATTAGTTAGAAATGATAAAAGAGAGAAACGCAGTACTCACGAAGAGTCAGGAATTGCGCGTAAGTAGTACTCCTCCCATTATTTCGGATTAAGTCAAAACTACAAAAAAAAATTTCAATTTATTTGCAATTGTGTATATATTTTACATTCACTATAATTTACATACATTATTCCATCTACTTGACATTTATTATTATTATATGTAAAACAATTTTTTTCGTTAAGCATTTTATATATTATAATCAGTTATATGTCTTAAACATCACTCAGTATATTACCCTATATTTAGCATCTCTTTATTCAAATATTGTTTGCAATAAATACGCACCTAATTTTATTTTATTTCATTTATTTGCAATTGTGTATTTATTTTATATTCACTATAATTTACAAACATTATTCCATCTACTTGACATTTATTATTATTATATGTAAAACAATTTTTTTCGTTAAGCATTTTATATATTATAATCAGTTATATGTCTTAAGCATCACTCAGTATATTGCACTATATTTAGCAACTCTTTATTCGAATATTGTATGCAATAAATACGCACCTAATTTTATTTTATTTTACAGTCAGCGTTTAATATTTCAATCTCTCCGACCATAAGTCATAAATAGTTACTAATCATCCTATAAATAACTTTATCCTCCGTATTCCGTGACCTTGCCGACCGGCCTCCGTAGACCTTGCAACATATGCAAATCCCGAGCATGTCGCATGTTATGAAATACGTAATGTATTTTTAAAGACAGCAAATCAAGCCCAGAAGTATTTTCCACATTTTAATTTTTAATTACATATAATTTCGACTTCTCTTTTACATTATAAGTCATTCATTGGATACTTATTATGAAACAATTTATATTCCTTTCATTCACCTCTCTAACACGTGCACACAAAAGATTTTCTAAAAATTTATTTTAGAGCCTATAACCTTACCGATTGACAAATAGCAAGACCTGCCCTTTAGACAAGAGGAGAATTTATATCTAGCAATTTTGGTAAGGGGTGGCGATAGGATATCGAGTTCAGATATCTATCTGCTCAATATCCATGTGTGGTGTGTAAATATATCCCGAAGTCTGATATGATCATGATGTGAAAGTCAAGCGATATTCTCATATGTTGAATCTATGTTAATGTTACTTATTATCAACATAAGATGGGCTATACATGAATAGCTATGAATAAATTTTTATTTAATATATTATGAAGTAATCTAAAGTGAGAAAATTGACATTATTTAAAAAACATACACATCTACGTTTAATGTAATAAGAAGTAAGGATAATAAAACAATACATAATATGGATAGGATATAATTATTTTTGTTTCGTCTGCATTTGTTATTTTTATTTAAAATAAATATACACGCTCTATTTTAGTTGATTTAATTTTATTTAATTGAGATTGACGTGAAATTTTTAGTAGAAAATGTACTTCAATGTAGTAATTGTAAACAGGCAAAATTTAACTATAATCTGTGAGACTCCAATCCAAATGGTTCTCACTTTTACAGTCAAAACACGCAACCACAAATTACAGAAGTTCGCGCGCTAGTCAAGCTGAAATTAAAGGCCTTCAAATGGTCGAGACAAAGACTGCCAAGAAACTAAGTGACTATCAAATAATGTAAGGCGATAAAATAATATATTCTCAATATAGAAATTTAAACACGCTACTAACGTTGAAAAGATTAGGAAATTAAATTAGACAAAATAAAAAAAAAATTGTTTAAAAACTTGCTTTTCTGTAACAAGTCGCACTAGAAAGTAAAAAATAAAAAATACTAATGTACGACTGCAAGAAAAGCAAGGTGTGCGCACTTTGTATGATTGTACGCATTGTATGAAAGGTGTGGAATTGCTGTATACATGTTATATTAGAAATATACTATGATATATAGTATTATCGAGACAGGCTTAACCTTCTCAAACATATCGTATTACATACTGCGTAACAGCTCTTCTCAATAACCGCTCACGCTGCATGAGCATTGTATTTCAATTCTAAGTAATCCTGATTGTGCTGAATCAGCAACACTGTTTCCTTTGTTCTCAAAACATTATAAATATTACCAACAACCTTTTTGTAATCAGTCTTATACTCACTTCAGATTAAACTACTTCAAAATTATTATTGTTATTATTATAGAGTCAACGTTGACTCCAGTGTTAAATAAAATAAATGTTTTTAAAAAGTTAAATCTACAATCCACTATCTAACATTGGCGCAGTCGTGGCGGATCTGAAAAACACGCACAGTTCGGGAGCCTAACCAGTAGCAAACATATCCGAGGGAACAAGGAGTCCATCTGAAAAAGGTGCCTAACCGGACGAAAAGAGCTTCTGGAACAAGGAGAACTTCTTAGCTGTAGTGGTGGATCCCAATCCTTTGTTCAGAAGAACCTACATTATTCTCAAACGCACAGAAGCGAAACAATAATAATTATCAAGAAATACAAGCAACAAAGCAACATTTCAAATCAACACGATTCAACAATTAGCAAGTAAGAATTTCATCCCGTCCCATCGTTGGTGTCTTCGGCATCAAAGGCAACCCTGTGGAAGGAACACCCAGTGACGCCCCTGGCAGAGAGAGACCTTTGGTGAAGCTAAGCTCACGAAGTCGCATTCAACTGGACCACGAGGAATGAAAAATTTAGGGTAAGTCATTTTTGAATCATCTCGCAAACATTTATTTGCAAACAACGACATAATTTTACATTTTATTTTATCAAAACACATTGCATTGCTACATACAGTTCTAATATCTAAGGTAGTAATTTTATTTAAACTTGAAACAAAATAACTTGATTATAATTTGTGTGACCTATATAAATAACCGTAATCATACACTGTTCCTATCGTAACATTATTTTTATGGTAATATCATATACTCCTTAAGTGCGAATTTATCTAATTAACTATAATCACATACCATTTTTATCTTAACATTATTTTTATCATAATATCATATATCATATAAAGGTTAAGTTTACGCCTTACTTGACTGTGAAATAAAATAAAACCCACATGTTCTATACTGTTTAAATGCACATTAGTATATAAAATTTCAGTGACATTATTCCCAACTAAAAACACTTTTTAAATTAATCCAATTATCCTTGTAATTAAATTTTGAAATATTATAAAATAAACAGCACATTGTTTTACATATAATAAAAAAAATTGCCAATTATCAGTAGCGTACTAGCTCAAATTGAAAAAGTGTTTTAAGTTATTCGATTATCTAAATAATATAAATAAAATGGCTACAAACGTAAGCAATTCCAATGCAAACAATTCAATCACGGCAAACGAAACAATAAATATTGAACCTTATAGGTTAAGCGAAATATTTTCCATAGTGCCCGAATTTGACGGCAACCCCATATAACCTCATTGAAAATATGACATTGACTACTTTATTAACCGGATTAGAATCCAAATTAGGTCAAATCATTAGGGCAACCCTGGCGACATGTTAGACGCAATAAACCGCATTAAACGTGAATTGCAATTATCCTATTTTGAATCACAAAAATTTTCTAATAGAGTTCCAAATAAAAATCCCATTCAAAACCCACAAAGACGTCCAAACTCCCCACAATTTTGCACCTTCTGCAAAAGAAACGGACACCATGTTAACGAATGCCGCACAAGGCAAAACTATCAATCCCCATCTCCCAATTTCACACCAAATGCTTATTCTAATCAAGCACAGCTTCCAAGACAACATTTCACATCTAATCATAGACCGCAAAATTTCCAAAATTTCTCTAACCAGCAGCAAAATTATTCTCAACAGAACAGGCCCTCAGCTATCAGGCCAAATCCAAACTTCAACCAACAAAGACCTTCTGCCATCCAACCAAACCCAAATTTCAACAGGTTTAATCAACAAAAGACACATCACCTAAATCGAGAATCTTATGATAACTACACTGATAGCCCAAACCAATATGAAAATTATCCTGTAAATTATTCTTCCAATTATTCTAACGAAAATGATTATGATTACGATTTTGGAACCCAACAATGTGAGAATTATACTGCTAATTCTCAACCCCAACAGTACGAGAATTATACTGCTAATTCTCAATCTCAACAGCACGAGGATTATACTGCTAATCCTCCGGATTTTTGCATAGGCCCGGAGTATTCCACGAGTACTCCAACACAGCAAACGGACGAACTAGACCAAATTTCTCATCAAGTCCAAGCGATAAACCTCCAGGACAGTTTCGACCCAAACCTGAACTTCCCGGAAAATCAATTCATGTAAAAACACCCCGCTACAAAGTAAATATCGTAAACTCCAAAAATTTATTTTACATAGAAGACATCACTAAACGTTTCAAAATCTTGATAGACACAGGCGCAGGTATCTCTATATTCAAACCCGAAACGGCAGAAAACTATAAACGTCGATCCCACGAAAATGTAATTATACAAGGTATAACAGACGAAAAAATTAATATCACTGAATCTGCTCTCATACCTTTCAATCCGAATGATCCATACAAAGTTTACATTCATAATCTAGATATAGAATTTGACGGACTTTTAGGTGCCGACTTTTTGGACCATTACGATTGCTTAATAGACATTAAAAACAGACAATTAATCACTAATTTCAAAACCGTACCATTGTATCAAGTTACCGATAATATATTAACTACACTCTGGAGCCCGATTAAAAATCAAAATTTAAACGAAACAAAAAACCAAAATGTAATTTCTATCGAACCAGAAAAGATTTTTAAGCTTAAATGTAATTTACAAAATACCGAAGCTATACTAATAGCCCAGGAAAACGAAAAGGTACGTTTACCGAACGCCATTGTCAAAATAGACAACAATGGTGAATTTTTGACGACAGTAATAAACTCAAATGCAATTCCGAAAACAATAAAATTTTCAAATCTTAAACTTGAACCCGTCCAAAAATTTAGGTCAATATTTAATGTAAATCTTCAAAATCCGGATTCCCAATATATAGACAGAAATTACGAAATAAGAAACCAATTACGCTTAGATCACTTGAACGATGAGGAGAGTGAACTAATTACTCAACTCTGTTTAGACTTTTCAGACATATTCTATTTAGAAGGTGACAACTTGACATTTACCAATGAAATCAAACATTCAATAGACACTAACGATTCTAAACCAATTTTCACTAAATCTTATCGTTACCCCCAAATTCATAAACAAGAGGTAAAATCACAAGTCTCGAAAATGCTCGACCAAGGCATTATCCAGCCTTCAATTTCTCCCTGGTCCTCCCCAGTTTGGGTAGTCCCCAAAAAACTAGACGCTTCTGGTAAACAGAAATGGCGCGTCGTAGTTGACTACCGAAAATTAAACGAAGTAACGATAGGTGATAAGTATCCTTTGCCCAACATTTCTGATCTTCTAGACCAATTAGGCAGATGTCAATATTTCACGACTCTAGACTTGGCCTCTGGCTTCCACCAAATTGAAATCGATCCTAAGGACATCCAAAAAACAGCTTTCACGGTAGAGAATGGCCACTACGAATTTGTACGTATGCCATTCGGTCTAAAAAATGCTCCATCCAGTTTCCAGAGGGTCATGGACAATATTCTATTAGGCATCCAAAATGAACGCTGTCTCGTCTACATGGACGATATTATTATTTATTCCCCTACTATCCGTGAACATATTTCTCGACTAACAGAAGTCTTCAAACGTCTACAAAAAGCCAACCTCAAAATTCAGCCAGACAAATGCGAATTCCTTCGCAAGGAAGTCGCCTATTTAGGGCATCTTATTACAAAGGATGGTGTAAAACCAAACCCTGCCAAAGTCGAAGCAATTCTAAACTTTCCTCAACCCAAAAATCAGAAAGAAATTAAATCTTTTCTAGGTCTAGCAGGCTACTATAGACGCTTCATTCCTAATTTCTCCAAAATTTCAAAACCCTTAACTAAGTTGCTACAAAAAGATATACCTTTCAATTTCGACAATGACTGTACAAATTCATTCGAAACCCTAAAACAAACTTTGACAACTACCCCGATATTGATCTACCCCAACTTTGATGAACCTTTTGTCCTAACTACAGACGCTAGTGCATTTGCAATAGGTTCTGTACTTTCACAAGGAAGTATAGGAAAAGATTTGCCAATTGCATACGCATCTCGAACTTTATGCGGCGCGGAAACTAAGTATTCAACCATTGAGCGTGAACTTTTATCTTTGGTCTGGAGTGTAAAGCATTTTAGGCCATATCTATTCGGAAGGAAGTTCAAACTCGTCACCGACCACCGACCACTCACTTGGTTATTTTCCATAAAAGACCCAGGTAGTAGACTAGCCCGTTGGCGCTTAAAATTCGAAGAATACGATTACGAAATAATATACAAACCCGGAAAAATCAATAAAAACGCGGACGCGTTGTCCAGAATTAAAATCAATCACTTTTCAGAATGTTCCAAATTTTATTCAAAAATTCTAGCCGCAAACGAAGACTCAAACGAAGACTCAGACGAAGATGAAACCTCAGACAACGACGACGAGATCACTGACGAACAAATTGCCCGAGAATTTGACACATTCTCCCGCCTTTACAAAACCAAATCTCTAATAGACTATTCCAAAATTCAAATCACAAATAAACAACTATTAGATCGAGAAAATAAAAACATCATAACGTTTTTCCAACAAAACAACTTGACAGACCTTCACCATCAAATTATCGAGGGTATTTTCGAGGAAAACCCCGAATTCTATAACAATACAATCAATATCGTTTCCAGTAAATCGACCCGACAAAGAAATTATTACATTGTCGCTCTACCCTTCGACCCAGAGTCTGTGGTAGAACACTTATTTTTAACATTATATAAACACCGGAACAAATTAGACCTTTCCAAAACTTACCATGTTGAAAACAATCTAGACTTTCCAATTCTCGAAATCCTATCATTTATTTTTGCTGAAAAAGACTTAAAACTAATCATATGTCAAAATTTAGTACGAACTCCCGACGAGGACCAACGTCCGATCATTCTCGACCAGCATCACACCGGAAAAAATAATTTACATCGTGGAATAAATGAAACGATACGTAGAATCAAAAATAAATATAATTGGCAAGGCTTAACAAAAGACGTCGAAAATTTTATAAAAAATTGTGAAACATGTCAAAGAACAAAAGTCTGTCGCAAGAACCTCAACAATCCCTTAGTGATTACTGAAACCCCTAAAACTCCATTTGAGAGAGTTAATATTGATCTATTCGAATTTCCCACGCGAAACTATGCATTAACTATCCGCGACGAGTTAACCAAATTTACTCAAGCCTACGCAGTCCCAGACAAGAGCGCAAAATCAGTCGTAAATACCCTGTTGCTTTATTTTCAGCATTATGGTACCCCACTAAGAATTCATTGCGATTATGGCGGTGAATTTGATAATAATTTATTAAAAGACCTTTGCACCCTTTACGACATAAAACTAACATACTCAAGCGTAGGACACCCTCAATCCAACGGATCTATCGAACGATTCCATGCCACCCTAGCGGAAATGATCAGAATACATAAAACAGAGAATCCGAACGAACATCCTTTCACCATATTACCATACGCGGTAATATGTTATAACAATTCAGTAAACAAAACTCATGGCTTTACGCCATACGAACTTATTTTCGGACATACAGCTAACCGACCACCTGAAACTCTTTACAACCAAAAAGACCTGATCACCAAATACGTTAGAGACCTAAATAATCGAATATCTCATTATTACAAAATTGCGCGAAGTCGAACAGAAGCACAAAAACAAAAAGCCAAAGTTCGATTCGACAAGAACATTCCCGAAAATAGACACACATATAATATTGGCGACAAAGTGTACGTCAAAGAATCACAGATAAAAAATAAACTGCAAAATAAATTCAACGGTCCCTTTGAAATTACAGAAATCTTTCAAAATTCCGCTACATTACTAAATCTCGAAACAAACCAAACAACCAAAGTAAATTTTGATCGAATGAAACCATATACTGAAGATTAAATTTATTTTCAGGTTTCTCCTGCTGATCGGATCAGCACTTGCTCAATTTAAAATAACACCTATTAACAATACGATCGGAGTATATTATCACCAAGACACGGACATTGTGATTTCTCACAAGAAATGGACTTTACTGGTACACAAAAACATATCTACCTTTAAGACAGCTTTCGACAAAAACGACAAGATCTTACAGACACTATACAACACACTCGACCCAGCATATCATTACATGAACGTCTTTTCAGGAGATGTAAAAACTCACCTTAGCTTATTGACGCAAATTTCCCAATCAATACAATCAAAATTTGACGAAATTTACCTTGACACGAAACGATACAAACGAGGAATACTAAATGGCATCGGAACGATTTTCAAATCAATAACCGGAAATTTAGACGCAGAAGACGGTCAGTATTATTCTGATTGTATCAACAAATTGAATAATGACGAACACCAACTCGAAAACCTAATTAAAAACCAAATATCCGTTACAACTTCAGTAATCAAAAATTTCAATGCAACTATTCAAAAATTGCAAGTTGACGAAGAAACTTTCAATAAGGATATTAAAGAAATTGAAACCTCAATTTTAGACATGACTAAGGACATAGAAAACGTCCATGCAAAACTGAAATTTATCGAAATCTGCGAACAACTTATGGCAAGTTATTTATTTATCGAGGATAACCTAAATGACATCCTAAATTCCATCACTTTCGCGAGGCTTAAAATAATTCACACGTCAATTATAAATCCAAAAGACTTAATAAATTCTCTACAAGAAATTTCGCAAAACCTACAAAGGAACAATTTACCGCTTCCAATCAAACTATCAAAGGTTGCACAGTACTTAGACATTATAGAACTAAAAGCTTTTCAAACAAATTCGGATCTAATATTTGTGTTAGACATACCTTTAATAGACCCTCCCAGTTCGATTGTAGCTAGTCAACGAGACGAAGTGTATAAATCGGAGCGACATAAACGTTGAGTGTATATAACAAATTAATTAGAGGAAATCGAATACAAATCCTTACATGAGTTCTAATAGCGGGGGCGAGCCCCCGGATAAAAGAGGAGATGATCATATACCCCTTACAAATAAATATATAGACCTTACGATGGAGGTAACGGCAAACGCAGCACGGATTTCGGAAGGTTTAGACGGTAATGTACTAGAAACAAAACAGAATAAAGTTACAACACAAAATGTAAGTACTATATTTAATCAAATCAATAATAGTAACCAAATTAATAATGGAAATCTAGTAACATTCAATATAGAAGATAAACAAACAAATTCAGTCGACAAAAACATAGAACCGCAACAAAAACATCGCGCTTCATATCTATACGATAAAAACAATATAGGACCATACCACGTTTATATCGAAAACTCTTCTACAAATTTTACAGGGAAATTAAACCCAATAAAAATAGGACAAATTATATATACTGCTCACCCCGAAATAGATAACAAAATAAAACAAATTGAATCTATAGGTAGAAATAGAATAAGAATAATATTTAAAGAATATTTAAGCGCAAATATTTTGATCAACTCAATGGCTATAAAACAGTTCAATTTAGTAGCCTATATACCAAAGTTTATTTTGTATAGAACCGGCGTAATTAAAAAAATTGATACCGATATTACTGAGGAATATCTGAAACACAAAATTACTCAATATGATTTTCATTGTAAATTTACAGTGGAAAGCGTTAAAAGAATGTCTAGAAAAATAATCAAATCTGATAGCAGCGTAGAATATGTTCCAACTCAAACAGTCGTCGTTTCTTTTAAATGTCAAACACTTCCAAAATATGTATCAATCAACCACGTTATATACGAAGTAGAAACTTATGTACAGAAGGTTATATTGTGTTACAATTGCTTTAGGTACGGACACCTAGGCAAACAATGCAATAGTAGACCACGCTGTGTAAAATGCAATGAGGATCATACGGGTAATTTGTGTAAATCTACTAATCCCGAACTTGTATGTTTTTCCTGTAAAGGTAATCATTTAACAACCGATTTTAAAAATTGTCCTGAATTCTCTCGCCAAAAAAATATCAAAAAAGTAATGTCTGAGGCTAGTATATCTTACAGAGACGCATCACTGAGTGTTTCAAAAAAATCATACGCGTCGGTAGTATCATCTTCTGCAGAAGATACGAGATCTCAACACAGTACACCATCTGATACTCAAAAAACATCTATACAAAATAACACAATACTCCATAATTCAAACAGACAGACACATAAAAGACAGCGTCAATCAATTCCTAATCCCACACAAGAAGCGCATAAACAAATTCTCAAAAATTTTTCTACTAAAATCAATTCAGGAAATATTTTATCAAATTCAATATATCAGAATAATTTATCACAATCTACTAGTCAGGCAAACACAAAGACACAAATGTTCTCTAATGCCAATAATGATATAAGTGAGCTTATTTTAGAAGTAGTTATGTTTGTTGTAAACACCTTAAAACAGAAAAATTCCTTAGACGTTCAGAAACCAGAATTATTAAATGTTATTCAAACCCTCTTAAATCATAGCAATGGCGAATCGGACTCTGATACCTATTAACGCAGACGAAATTATCATAAACCAATGGAACTGCAGGTCAGCTGTGGCAAATAAAAACAATTTGGAATACCTATTAAAATCAAACAAAGTTCATATAGCCCTATTATGTGAAACATGGTTTAAATCTCAAACATATGTAAACTTTTCTGGATATAATATTGTACGACAAGATAGGAATGATGGAAGAGGAGGGGTAGCTATTCTTGTCAAATCAAATATTACCTTTAAAGAATTTATTGTTCCATTTAATTTAACTAATGTAAATTGTACAGCCATAAATATTAGCATAACAAAAGATACTTATCTCACATTAGTATCTCTGTATATACCACCCAACACGAACATCTCTAAACAACAATGGAATGGTATATTTTCTGCAATACCTAAACCATTTATAATTTGTGGCGATTTTAACGCTCACAATTTAGCTTGGGGTTGTGAACACACAGACCAACGAGGTTTAAATCTCCTGGATTCCCTGGATGAAAATAATTTAATTTACTTAAATGATGGAAGTCCAACTTACTTTGGAAAATTCAATAATAAAAATAGTGCTATTGATCTGACTATCTGTAACCCCGAAATAGCTCATTTATTTCACTGGAATACATTGTCTGATCTTCACGGTTCAGATCACATCCCAATAATAATAAAATGTGAATTAAAACCCCAGTGTATTACGTATAAATACAAAAGAAAATGGAATTTGAGAAAAGCAGATTGGGACATCTATCGTAGAGAGGCAGGTCAACAAATTACACAAAATGAAGCGTCCAATTATGACACCTTTGTCATTAAATTAAATCAAACAGCAAAAAACTCCATACCAGAGTATAGTAAAAAATCAACATCCAAAGGGAAACCGTGGTGGAATGAAAAATGCGATGCTGAAGCGAAAGAAAGGAAAAGACTCTTTCAAATATACTTATCGGATCCTAATCTAACAAACTTAATGAAATATAAGAAGCGGGATGCCATATCTAAGCGTGTGTTTAAAGAAGCAAAAAGAAATGGATGGCGAGAGTACTGCTCTTCATTAAATAAAAATGTACCTCTAAAGAAAATTTGGAATACAGTTAATTCCTATAAAAACAGAAAACAAAGCAATCGCATACCAATTGACGTTAACTCCGAATGGATAGAACAATTCCACGTGAATCTTTCACCTCCGTCAGTATACTTTCCACAGATCATGGAAGTAAATTCTACAGATTCACATTATCTCGCAGAACCCTTTACTTTCACAGAACTTAATAGAGCTCTCAAACAGAACAACAACTCTTCACCAGGTATAGACAACATACACTACTCAATGCTATCAAACCTCCCATCAGAATAAAAAAAAACACTACTAACACTACTCAATAATATATGGCTCCATAAGGAACCTATACCGTCAGACTGGTCCAAATATATAATAATCCCAATACTAAAACCTGGAAAGTCACCTGATCTACCGGATTCTTATCGACCTATCGCTTTAGCCTCTTGTGTATTGAAAACCTATGAAAGACTAATTAAAAATCGCCTGGAACATTATCTAGAACACAATCAACTACTACCACATACTCAATTTGGATTCAGACGCGGAAAATCCACACAAGAAAATGTTGCTCATTTAATTACAGACATTCAAATTGCCTTTTCCAAAAACAATTCTGTTAGCGCTGCTTTTATAGATATAAAAGGAGCTTACGACAACGTCAATCTAAATATTTTAACAGAAAAATTGTCGACATTAGGAATACCACAATTTTTTATAAAGAACGTATACTATTTATACCACAATAGAAGCATATATGTAAGAATTAATGAAAACCTATTAGAGCCTAGACAGACATCACTTGGACTTCCTCAAGGAGGCATCCTGAGTCCTCTTCTTTACATAATATATGTTCAAGACCTACAACATCTCCTGAACAACAACGTTAAAATATTAGAATTTGCAAATGATTTTTGTTTATACTCAGAAGAAAGAACAATAGAAAAGTGCAATTCTAGATTACATCACGCCATGAGAAAAGTAGACAGATGGTCGAATAACATGGGTTTCACAATATCCGATACCAAAAGTACAGTAATAACGTATACTAGAAAAAGATATCAACCACCAAGTCACATCAAACTATATAACTATCAACTTCCATACAGAACAAGTACAAAATTTTTAGGTATAGTACTAGATCAAAAATTGAACTGGAAAGGACACATTAACCATATAATAAAGAAATCAGAAAATGCTATTAACCTGTTAAAAACATTTTGTAGACACAAGTGGGGAGCAGACCCAAATGTTGCATTAATTTTTTATAAAACCTTAGTTAGATCCATCTTAGATTATGGATGTATATTTTATGGTTCTGCAGCGGACACACACTTAAAGAAAATCGAGCGGATTAAAAATAAATGCATACGAATTTCAATAGGTTACTTACCGAGTACACCTTGTATAGTTTTGGAAGCGGAAACAAGTGAACCTCCTCTGAATCTTCGAAGAGAATATATTTGTAACAAATTCATTTTGAAATTAGAATCAAAAAACAGCAACTTATTAAGAAAAATTTGTCAACTTAATATTTTATGCCAAACTACTAAATACTGGAATGTGAAAACTCTTCCATTATTAGCGGATAGCTTCATGAAGATGTCGCAATATGCAGATGAGATACAAAAACCAGATACACTTCCAAACTTTTCAATTCCATACAAAACATTTCAAGAACCCATAACCACACATATATTACAAGACTATAAAATTATTCCAGGAATTCAAAAACAACATATTTTTCAAGAAGATATCACAAAAAAATGGAAAGGCTTTGAACATATTTATACAGACGGATCTAAAATAAAGGACAAAATAGGATGTGCAATTTACTACCCAAAGGAAAAACAAATTCTGAAATACAAATTACCAACTAACCTATCTGTATTCAGCGCAGAACTAGTGGCAATAAGAGAAGCTTTTCACTTAGCTTTAAATTCAAATAAAAACAAGTATGTGATATTTACAGACTGTAAAAGTGCGATTGAAAAAATCAAAAATGCTTCTCCAACGACATATTCTAATCATTTAATCTCAGAAATCTTATTAATTAACTATGAAGCAAAAAGACAATCCAAAACTATCCAGCTTGCGTGGATTCGGGGACATTCAGGTTTGATAAATAATGAAATTGTTGATAAATTAGCAAAAGAAGCTACAGAACAAGGATTAATTATGATTAACATTAGAACACCTAGAAATGACTTGTTTTTTACAGTGAAAAAAACCATGAAAGAAACTTGGCAAAGGGAATATGAGAAATCAGAAACTGGCAATTTCTATAAAAATATACAACCACAAATACCCTCTACTCCATGGTTTAAAAGTATTACAGATAGGCATTTTATACAAACAATATGCCGGATAAGAAGTAATCATGCTTTAACCCCTGCCTACAAACATAAAATCGGCCTAAGGGACAACGCTCAATGCTTATGTGAAGAAATCGCTGATCTGCAGCATATAACATTGGAATGTATTCTGGAGGAAATAAATATTAATAACTTATATAAAAAATTAATTGAGGTAAAAACTCAATTACCAGTGAATATATCCACATTGCTATCATTGAAAAATAGAAAGGCTTATTTCCCTTTATATGAATTTATTAAAGAAAATTATAAAAAAATTTAATGTTTTGTAAATAATAAATAGGTATTAAAAATTATGTAAAATTTGTTCTAACACTAGACGTATACTAACAAATTATGTAAACATAAATTGTCCAATGCCTTGTGTACAGTTAAAATTATGTGAAAAAAATAAATAAAAAAAAATATAAAAAAAAATATAAAAAAAAAAAATTCTGATATATATGTACTAATAATAACTCTACATGCTCTTTAAGTTATGTTAGTCTTTTATTTTTTAAATTGTAAATGTAATGTTGGCATTAAAGTAACTTAAATGCACTTTAAAATTGACTGGCTAGTTGGATATATCCAGTGCCATTGAAACATACAAACACACACTAATAGACCCTCAAACATATTCAGTATTTCAATTATACCCTATTCCTATTTTGGATAATAGAACTGGTTTATATCATGTATTATCAACTTCTCAAAAATATATCGCGAGAGATGATGATTCATTAATGTACATACCTATCTCGAACCTTGAAGAATGCAAACCTCTTTATTTCAACACCAAATTATGTCCAAATTTATTTGCATATCCTATTGACAACAATGCCATATGCGAAGCCCGTCTCTTCAAGAACCTCAAAACTCTGCCAGAAAACTGCCAGACGTCATTTATCATCAGCCAAGGCTACAACGTCCAAAAAATAGACGAAAACACATGGTTAGTTATTAACGCAGAACCTCTACAAACAACCATCAACTGTCCAGAAAGAAATTCAAAAACTGAAGTCATCTACAAAAATTCAATAGTAAAATTACAACCAAATTGTTACGCCTTCATAGGCATCACAAAAATTCAAGCCAATACCAATGAAGTAACCGATGTAAAAGACGACACTCATCCAATCCAAATTCCATTTGAATGTTGTAAACATATTCCAGACAAAATCCGAGCTCCAAATCTTAAACCACTAAAATTAAACAATCTCAATACGGAAGACCTCGAAGTTGCCAAACACAAGTTGGACCAATACTCCAGAGATTTAGATGATTTGATCAACGAACCCTTTATAACAAAACACATATCCTGGTTCACCTATTTTATCATTGTGCTAATAATTGGACTGTTATTTCTGTACCTATTTTGTAAGTGCAGAACAAAAAGACGAAGACTAGCCATCGATGTTTCTGCATCACCCCCATCTCCACCGAGGCCTAGCAAACCCTACAGGACATTTGCTAACCTATTTCCTTCACGAAGACGACCTACCTTAAGAAGAGAAGACAACGAAGCCGAAGACATAGAACTTACATAAAGACAAACTGTTTTGTGCCTTTTTACTGACTTTCAGTGCTGGACTCTTCAGTGAATTTTATTTCATTTTTTTAATCATTATATTTCATTATTTTTCTATCATTTGTTAATTTCAATTTTATTAACATTTTTACGTCATTTTCATTCAAACCCATCATGCTTATATTTTATGCTTTCACAGTAAAGCTATATTTTAACCTTAGGAATATTTTATCCTATTTTACAATTCAAACCTAGTATGTTTGTATTTTACGCTTTCTTGCCAAAGCTATATTTTAACTCTAACATTTTTATGTTATTTTATTTTATGAATCAAGCTTATTGTGCTTGCATTTCATATTTTAGACGCTAAGGTTATATTCTGTGTTTTAAACCTTACGATTTAACATTTTTGTATCTTTTATATTTTTCCAAATTGTACCATTACCTTTTATATACATTTTATATTCATTTCAAAAGTTGCTGCATAAAACACCAACTTTTTTTATAAGGGGGAAGCTGTTATATTAGAAATATACTATGATATATAATATTATCGAGACAGGCTTAACCTTCTCAAACATATCGTATTACATACTGCGTAACAGCTCTTCTCAATAACCGCTCACGCTGCATGAGCATTGTATTTCAATTCTAAGTAATCCTGATTGTGCTGAATCAGCAACACTGTTTCCTTTGTTCTCAAAACATTATAAATATTACCAACAAACTTTTTGAAATCAGTCTTATACTCACTTCAGATTAAACTACTTCAAAATTATTATTGTTATTATTATAGAGTCAACGTTGACTCCAGTGTTAAATAAAATAAATGTTTTTAAAAAGTTAAATCTACAATCCACTATCTAACATACATAGTGCCTTCATTCATGCGTCATAAAGATAATACTTACATACAAAGTGCACACACCTTGCTTCTCGTGTAGTCGTATATTAGTTTTTTTATTTTTTAGTACGACTTGTTACAGAAAAGCAAGTTTTTACATTTTTTTATTTTCTACTTTTTAGTCTTACTTTTTGAGGGTACCCCCCCCCCTCCCCAAAGAGCGCTCAATAAAATTTCTGTTAATTTATTATAAAATGGTTTAAAATTCCAATGACATTTTTTAAATATTTTATTAAATACTTATGACTTAATAAAAAGAAATAATTTTCTTGATTATAAGTTTTCTATAATTAAATTAAGAAATTGGCCAAATTATTTTATTATTTTTTTAATAATTAATTATTTATTAATTAATTTAAATTTTAATTATATTTTTTAGTTTAAAATTATGTATCTTTATCTTTTTAATTTCCTAAAATTGAAGAAATTCCAGAACAGACCAAATATTTTTAGCTTCTACACCAAAAATTAATTTTAATCCAACATCGAGGTAGCAATCTTTTTTTTCAAAATAATCTAAAATAAAAATTTTATATCTTTGAAATCACAAATCAATATTTTAATACACTATTTAGATTAAATTCAAAATAATAAATATTCAGATTTTAAAATTAAAAAATTTAATTTTTATCCTATTTATTTAGGAGAATTTTATAATAAATATTTAAAACGTTACATTTTCAATGTAAAATTAATTTTTAATTTATAAATACTTAAAAATAAATTTATTCGTCCCTTAACGATTTGTTTTGATTCTCTGATGATTCTCGCTACTTTGTTTTGGAGATTTCTTTAATTTTCACCCCTGCACCCTCTATGTATGGATATTTGTAAAAGTAATGGTGGAATACTATATTTCCGACCGATCTTAGTAACTGTGCAAAATTTCATCAATTACGTCAGGAAGTGTGTTAAATAAAGAATGCAATATTTGAAGACAATTTTCACTCCCGCGACCTCTCCGTGCGGACATTTTCAAAAGTAATGGTGGAATACTGTATTGTCATCCGATCTTAGTAATTGTGCAAAATTGCATCAATTGATTTTGTCAAGAAGTGTGTTAAATAAAGGATGCAAGATTTGAACATAAACATTGTGCACGCATTGTGAGTTAAAGAAAAGCAAATAATAAGCCTCCTTTATTGAGCTAATTTATCTTTTTATGACAACTAAATTTGATAGAAAAATAAGAAAATTATCAAATAAATACTACATACAGTTAAACAAAAAAAAAACAATCCGTTAGTCGAAGAACCAAAAAAATGTAGCGGTAAAAAAACTTAATCCCGAGGTGAAACTAAATGTGGACTGTAATCGTGTGATGTATGATCAAAGTATCAAAAGATCTATTGTGCTTCTTACCCTGTTTGTTGGTCTGTTTGGCCTGGTGGTATGGAGGAGAGCTCCCGAACCACCTTTTGGACGTGGAAGGTCGACACCGAAACTCTGGATACTTTTCACCCAAATTTTGATAGTTCAGACAACATACGATAAATAATATTTACAAGTATAAACGATAAACGTCGGGAGTAAAATCTCGAATCAAAACGTCTTTTAAGAGGAGAGAAAACTTTGGCCTTTACAGCGAACTACGTAAGAACCAAATATGTATACTTTCGTTTTTTTTGTAGTGCCGCGCGTGGCCCGGCAATAAGAAATTACAAAAAATCATTTGATACCTTTTTATAGAATAAGTAGAATTTAATGCGAGCGAATTAATTAAATAAAATTGAATCAACTAAAATAGAGCGTGTATATTTATTTAAAATAAAAATAAGAAATGCGGACGAAACAATTGTAATTATACCTTATACAAAATACTACTTCTTAGCAAATAAATTTTAAATAAGGCTAGAGTAGTTAAAGTTTTTTTCTGTTCATTCGTTTGGTTCCAATAGAATGAGAATTAAAAAATAGCTGAGTTTTCAAATATATTCTATCTTAAATTACTACAAGCCCATATCTATTTCACTAATAAAATTTACCACTCTAGGCAATTCTATATAGAATAATAACTTGGACAGATTGCCTCTCGCCTATAATTAAAAATTTTAGCTTTGTCTGGGCAACAAGTTTATGAAGTCTCATTGAATCGATTAATGTTATTATGAACACTAGAGTTTAATGATTATTTAGATGTAATCTTCCATTATATTATTATTTTGGTTAATTATAATTATAATTTGTATCGATAATAAATAAACTCGCAAAACTCTAATCAGAGTGTATTCATTAATTAGGGATTAATTTGTGATTTATTAAATTAAATTGAACTGTCACAACCTATGCATATAAATAAAATTAAAGTGTATGTCTGTTTGTGATTTAGAAATATTTACGTTTTAAGCAATGTAGTGTATCACTTTTTCTATGTATACCTATACCAAAGAGAATTAAGAAAAAATTAATCTACTTCTTCTTTCTTTCTAAACATAATATTTTTAGTCGCAAACTCCTCTATAAATCCTTATTTTACTATAAGGAAATAACCAGACTGCAACCAAAGTTACAAATCTGGCGCGTTAAGTGTAATAATTGCATATTACCATCAAAACGCTAATGCTTCGATTGCAACAAACACCAGCCGAAAGACTGATCGTACTTAAAGGAGCTCCCTTGCCAGTCGTCACACACCACTTGCGGACTGCAGTTTCGAGCTGTTGGCTCTCGTCAGTGCAAGGTAGGTATGCGACGACCGACATGAGAATCCTTTGACCATAGTACATCCCGGTATTTTTACAATAGCGACATGTAAAACAGCCAGCCGGCGCCATCCAGCGGTCCAGTGTCTGTTGCAATCGAAAAATAAATAGCCTGACTTGACTTAGCATAGTTCAAATGTACTTTAAGAGGGCGGAGTATTAAACATAATTTTTTTAGTCGCAAACTCCTCTATAAATCCTTATTTTACTATAAGGAAATAACCAGACTGCAACCAAAGTTACAAATCTGGCGCGTTAAGTGCAATAATTGCATATTACCATCAAAACGCTAATGCTTCGATTGCAACAAACACCAGCCGAAAGACTGGCAAGGGAGCTCCGCCCTCTAAAAGCACATTTGAACTATGCTAAGCCAAGCCAACAGACACTGGACCGCTGGATGGCGCCGGCTGGCTGTTTTACATGTCGCTATTGTAAAAATACCGGGATGTACTATAGTCAAAGGATTCTCATGTCGGTCGTCGCATACCTACCTTGCACTGACGAGAGCCAACAGCTCGAAACTGCAGTCTGCAAGTGGTGTGTGACGACTGGCAAGGGAGCTCCCTTAAGTAGGATCAGTCTTTCGGCTGGTGTTTGTTGCAATCGAAGCATTAGCGTTTTGATGGTAATATGCAATTATTACACTTAACGCGCTAGATTTGTAACTTTGGTTGCAGTCTGGTTATTTCCTTATAGCAAAATAAGGATTTATAGAGGAGTTTGCGACTAAAAATATTATGTTTAATACTTCTTCTTATGTTTGCGAAAGTCTAACTTCCCCTATTAATCAACTTGAATTAACGCTTTCCTCGCTGAGCTGCTCAGTCCCGCTTACAGACTTTTGGGTAGTGTTATTCAATCACTCTAAACTGGCGCTTGAGCAACCAAATAAGAAAGCTCGAGTGTCAAAGTAACAGCTTTCCCTCGGAAAAACACGTCATAATATAGGGTGTTCCATTAAATAAAAATGGGTGGTTCTGGGGGTGAGGTGGTGGAGCTAATTCTAAGTCTACTCACAAAAAAGTGAAAATTTATTTAGGTTAAATAGTTTTAATTGAAATGTACTGCAGATCACCACAATTTAGTGAACATGGCAGTTTTAACAGTTCAAAGCTTTCAAAGGCTAGCTATTTCATGCTGCTTTGTAGATGAACATATTTATTTTGTTTATTAATTTTGTTCCTTTTTCATTTTCACTTTTAGCAACAGTCGGGGAAATAAAGCACTAAAAATGGCTCAACCTCCGAAATTTCCGCAGCAAGACGGATTTTAATGCGGTTTTTTGCATTCGATTCGTGAGAGCATCAGGAAATTTTGTGAACTAATCTGATGAATAGCAAATGAAAAATTGCATATTTGCATTGTAAAAATGCATTGTTCAAAGTGCATTTAGAATAATTGATTTGCAACTCGGTAAAATTTGATTGAAATGAGTTCAAATTCGTTACTCGGGAGGTTTTCGGGGTCGCTGAAACACGAATATCACGGCGGCAACGTTCTCCGAGGTACCTGGAGCCCAGGGTGGACCTCATGTCTTGGAACTTCTTGTAAATTTGTAATATACTTAGTTAAAATTCGTTATTCGGGAGTTTTCGGGGTCGCTGAACACGAATATCACGGCGGCAACGACCTCCGAGGTACCTTGAGCCCAGGGTGGATACTATCTACCTCATCTCCTGGAATTATCTTGAGTATAGCATCATTTTTAAACGAATTTGCATATGTTACTCTAAATTATTTTTTAAAATATTATAATACTACCAACTTTGTCTACTGGAGCCTGAGAATTTTTTTTTGAGTTTGGCGCGCTTAGTGTTGGTAGCATCGATACCTCGATTATAATATATTATAAATAAATAATTTTGAGTAATATATGCAAATTCGTATAAAAATGATGCTATACTCAAGGTAATTCCAGGAGATGAGGTTCACCTTGGGCTCCAGGTACATCGGAGGCCGTTGCCGCCGTGATATTCGTGTTCAGCGACCCCGAAAACTCCCGAATAACGAATTTTAACTAAGTATATTACAAATTTACAAGAAGTTCCAAGACATGAGGTCCACCCTGGGCTCCAGGTACCTCGGAGAACGTTGCCGCCGTGATATTCGTGTTTCAGCGACCCCGAAAACCTCCCGAGTAACGAATTTGAACTCATTTCAATCAAATTTTACCGAGTTGCAAATCAATTATTCTAAATGCACTTTGAACAATGCATTTTTACAATGCAAATATGCAGTTTTTCATTTGCTATTCATCAGATTAGTTCACAAAATTTCCTGATGCTCTCACGAATCGAATGCAAAAAACCGCATTAAAATCCGTCTTGCTGTGGAAATTTCGGAGGTTCAGTGCTTTATTTCCTCGACTACAAATAAATATGTTAATATTAAAACTAAAGCATCGTTGCTATACTTGCTCACTTATTTACTATGTGTTCTTTAACTCAATATATACAATGATAAAAATATGGTTTTGAGAAACATGCAATTTTTAATAAATATCCATCTATTAATTCTAATTCATTTTTTAATCACAGGTTTACAGGGCGAACGCAGAGTTCGTGCAAAAAGCGATAATATATTATTAATTCTCCTGCTACAATACAATACGCTTTATCTGCAAAAAGCGCTAAACAGCATGTAATTTTGTGAAAAGGCTTATACACACGTACGCATATCTCCTATAAAACAGTACTATTTACAAATAAGGCCCGCACGCAATGCACAGTGTTAGCCAAATGTCCACATGCGGATATGCAAATGAATTGCAGTTTAAACAAAGGTTTTACATATTTTAAATAACGAACCCTTACTGTATCTGTTTGGTTTCAAATATGAGGATGGGGATATGTTTTGTTGCAAATTTGCATAATTAATTGCATTAACGTGTGCATTTCACGACTGCATTTTATTAGATATAATTCTAATTTTCATATATGGAAAATTAATGCAATATTCTGACAAGTATGAATTCCGTTAAAAAAATTTTACATCAATAATTATACCAAATTTTTAGACAATGTATAAGAAAAGGCGAAAGTTATTAAAGTTCCACTTGTAAATACGTCAAAAATACATCAAAACCATGAGTTTCCGAGTAATTAAAATAGACATGCCAAATGCACTTGCACAGGCAAATTATTCCGTTCTAAATCATAAATCTTTGACTGATCTCTTTCGCTAACGTTGTCTTTAATCATTTCTCGTACAGTAAGTTTCGAAAATATATAAAGTAAATTCATTAAAACAGAACGGAAAAGTGCTATAATGCCTGGGACATGTCAATTTATTTTTTCAGGAGATACATATTATAGAGTCAGTTTAACGTTTAATTTTTAAAGTTTAACACAGCGATAAGAGCGAGCGTAGGTACGCCTTTACTATGTACATACTTCGTTATGCGATGTAAAGTAACGTCTGACGGAGTTAGTAGTTGGGTGGGTGACCATTCCAACGGAAACCGCGTCCTCGCCTCACACATCTTCCAGCGGCTTGTATATCAGTGTATGCGCGGAAGCTATACAACCTTAGGCGAGGGTTGTATAGGAGATATACCATCCTTCGGAGGGGATGTAAAGCCGTCGGTCCCTTGTCTATTAAATGTTAGGCAAGTAAAAGATCCCGAACGGAAGAGGTTCGGCAAAATTCCTGGTTGGGGGTAGCTCGTCTACAGGCGTCGGTGTTAGGCCTCAGTAGCGGAAATAGGCCGACGTTAAATAAATGTATAAAAAATAACACAGCGATAAAATTTCTTCTTTAGAACGTTTGATAATTTCTTCTCGATATTTTTTTTGAGGGTTACCAAAATGTGCAATTAATTTGATTTTACTCCTAAAATGATAAAAATTTTATTCGATGCTAAAATAGGTATCTACTTTTGTGTGTCCTTTAAATTCACATTTATACACGACCGTCCGTTAAAATATATTTTATGAACAAGTTTTTGGAGCGTTAATGTAACTTTATGGCCCGCGGGAGATAAAGTAGTGGGCGGTAAAGTAATATATAGCCCGCTATTCTTAAATTAGCTACTACAAACTTTTTTAAAAGTAAAGAAACTGATCAGTCACAAAGTTAAAGTCGTTTTGATTTACAAATGTGACGATCTCAGAAACAGATTTATTTGACTGTTGTTATGTATCGGCAACGAATTGCTTGATTCAAAACATTAAACCACAATATATTTTGCGTTAAAAATTAAGTTATGACGAATGTTAATAATAGAAATATATTTTTCAATAATCTGATGGTATACAGGGTGGGCAAAAAACGAAAATAAAAATTTTCAAATTAAATAATGTTAAATGAACAATTCCTGTATGTATGCGATGTATACGTATTTTAGTGATTTATTTATAACTAAATCAAAACGACTTTAAAGTCTGGCCGAAAAGAGTAAATAGTAGAGCCAGGGACGTGCGGATTTACGAATTTCGTAAATTACATAATATTTCGAAGAAATAAAAGCCTTCGGATTGTGTTAATTATGGATGAGCTACCATGTCTTGAATTAAAATAGTATGGATTCTCTATCTAGTAAAAGAAAATATTGACCTATTTGGCTTACCCAAGTAGCAGGGCTAGCTGTAATTTGGAGGTGTTGACGTTTTTATGACTATAATAAAAGTCATTTGAAAAAACCTTTTGAAAACATTGTCACTGCCAAAATGGGGGATAGTGCTTAGGTAACAAGAACGTCATTATAGTTAAAGATTCGATACATATGACCAAAATAACTAGTTGGACTGACCATGATAGAGCCATGGTGTGGCTGTTTAGAAATATTGATTAAATTACACCTAATATTTCTATAGTTTATTTCAGTGAATTAACGGCCATGTCTAACACATTTCTAAATTACAACTTATCGTGTTGGCAATATTTTGGCTGGTGATTTTCAGTTTGTGGTCTATACTAAGTTATTACAACGTACCCAAAATCATAACATTAGTATAAGACTGTCGGCAATACAAAAAGTTTAAATTCTACTATATCGGTAATTTTACTGTATAGATGAATGAAATACGCATAAATTAACGCTCCTAAAAAACCCATTTTAAAATAAAATACGATAAAAAAAATTTTTTTTTCATATATATCATATTTTACTCTGGAAATACTTCTTATTCACTATATAAATACACCACAGCTAATGACGACCCCCTTTATCCCGGAAGGCTCTAAAAGAGCCTTGTGTGGGAGGGGGCTACACATCTAGAGATAAGGGACACACACCCAATATCCGTGTATAGTGGAAAAGTCCCTCTTACAGTATTTTCCACTGCCACGACCGGGGATCGAACCCGGAACTTTTGAGTGAGAGGTAAGTGTGCTTACCTTTCAACCATCAGCCATACCAGCATACATTAAATAAATAGTTTTCATTTGCATTATTAAAAGCTACTAGATAACTAAAAGAAAAAATGCAGATTGCATTTTAGAAGCCAAATAGTATTCCTGTATATATATTAACACTAAAAATGACAAGTGGAAATTAAATTTGAATGGCTTGTTCTTGCCAAAAGTTTAGTTTTCTAAGCATACATAATTTCTTGATTTTTAACCAAGAAATACATTTAAAAAATAATTTGTTACTTTATGACTTTTTCATAAGATTTATGAGACAATAGCAACAAAACAACAAAAATAAATTCTTGATTTAACCAAATTTCGCTTGTTATTTTATAGTTTTAATTACCACCAATCGATCGTCAAATTACTGCAACGCCATCTTATTTGATGTAAGTTGGTATATGCGTATAGGTACCAGTTTAAAATATATTAATGTTTTAGTTCCATCTTAACAAATGTTTAAACTTTTTTACATTTGAGATTTTAAAAATATTTAAAAGTTTGAAAGCAGATACATATATATTTACTTTGCGAAAAGGAAACCGATAGTTTTCAAGTTAGGTCACAGATTAGAAATCACAAACTATAGGTCACAGGTTACCGCGCTTTGTTACAGTTCCATCATGTTTAATGTACATCTACTAAAATAACAAAATAATAGCCAGGAAGACATTTTTGCAGACTATATTGTAAAAAAAATATATTTTTTGCTTTATTTTATAAAATATAAACAATATTATTATTATTATATATATACCTATATAAACATATGTGTGTCGCCACTGGATGACGAACTACCCGAATATTTGACCTTCGTCTATAAAAGCTCCGCCTATTTCACAGCAGTCGACAAATTATTAGGTACAAATGCGGCACATTCGCATATTCAACCCATTTGGTCAACTATGGCAATTACACAGAATGTCTCAGTCGTGGTTTTCATTTCTGGTATGCCGCTGATTTTTTGGTCTACTATGTACAACTTTTTGGCTCCACTATAAGTTTGTGACTGATCCTGTAAGCCGGTCGTCTATAAAATGATGTATGTATCACGGGTGTAATACGCATTTATGGTTCTTGACGTGTAATATCTCGTGCTAAAACCTAGTACTATTAACTTTTCGCCATCGCCGCAAGTCTTAAACACCTGCTTTACGCCCTTGATACATAAATATTATTTTGAATATTAATTAAATCATTCAATGTACTAGATGTTTCTTAATGACATGCTAATACTTCAGGGTGTAGTTCCTTGGGCCATTTTGCGATGAAAAGTTCTAATAAAGATAATATGTCCGCAACGGCTTAAATTTTGTACTGATTTTTTTAATCATTATTTTTTAATATCTCAGAAAGTGCTTTAGATATTATTTTTTTCAATTTTATTATATGTTAGTAGAATACAAAAACCCCATATTTTACCTAGAAAACGCTACCAGTGGCGTAACTGCAAACATGTTCTCTGATATTTTTTACCAAAAAGTTGTACACCACTTATATTTTTCAGTGCAGATATGTTTTCTGATTATCCTGGTCAATTTGTTGTCAGGAATGGGGCTTGAGACTACGTCTTTTGATTGATAGAGGGCGCCAGTAGTCTAGTTAAAAATTCCGACAAGCTGGTGAGGAAGAACTATGGTCGATTTTTATAGATATAGCATGAGACTCCAATTGTAGGATGGTGTTGATTATGACGTCAGAGTTCACGAGACTTCTAGTGGCTTCTATGATGGCGGGAGAGCCCAGACTGACTGATTACAGTGCCAAGCTTCCCGAGATGAAAGACTAAAATCCATAAAAAAAATAACTAAAAGCAACTCGAACGGCGTTCGTACTGTCAAAAATTATTTAGGCCTTAACTGTAGTGAGCTAACACTGATTTTAATTTTTCCCCACACTACTATGCACCGATGAAACGTTTATAAGTCGCGACTGTCGTTGTACGTTGTTCGTACTCTCCACATCAACAGAGCCTTGGATCGTGCGCTGGCGGCAGACAAAGGGTCGTATTGAGGGTTGGTTCGTTGAGTAGATATTGGTAGGCTGGACTGGTTGTTTCTTGTTGATCTGCTTTCACTGGACTGGTGGTTGTAGTTGATGTTGTAGCGACGAGAACTGGGGAAGAACTGCCGCTACAGAAACTTTGCTGCATATAATTAGACATCGGGTCAGACGAGGCCCTGGACGTCATGGCGGCTGGAGTATTGAACCACAGTAGACCAGTACTCCCACTCGGCCGGAACAGTGAGATAAGATTTTCAGTGCGCAAGCATGCTCCTGGGCTTAAATTATCTGATGCGCAGTGGGCAGCAGTGATGTTACTGGGTTGATGTTTATGGTTTACTCGAGTAATGTACATACAAATGCGCGTGGGATGGAATAAAAAAAATAAAATCGCGTACAACAAACATCAAAGGGACCGCCGAGGATTGAAACTACTGGTCTATTCTCTACTGTGATTGAACGTTGTGGACGGCCTCTGGCTTGATTTGGCGTTGGGACCGATGCGACGAGCCGAACTGGACGGGAGTCTAGACGGCAGAATGGCTGGAGTATTGAAGGTTGTGGAAGGCCCCTGGCGTGTTTTGATGTTATGATTTATGTGTTTGCTGCATAGTAGTAGTTTAAATATTATTTAATTCAATTATATTTATGAATTCTATGATTCGACAACACATTCTACATGAAAACGGTTTCTTGCGTTTTCTCGTCAGACCCACAGTTCTTTATTAAAACCATTAAATTCCAGTGACACTAATTACTATTAACGTTGATATTGATAAATTTTGTTTTATAAAAATTATTGGACACGGCCACCATCACGTAATAGACATGCTTTCGTCCGTCTTCGCATCGAATTATGCACTCATAAATATTCCTGGCGTACTCCGTATTGTTTCACAGGAGACAACTATTCACTCCTTTAAATCTTCTAAATTGGTAATGGAAGTTTTATACAACACGATTTTAAGATGACTCCACACAAAGAAATCCAAACTATTGAGATCCGGGGATCTTTCTGGCCATTGCTAAGGTCCTCCGCGACCTATTCAACGATTAGGATAAAACACATGTAAATAGTCGCGAACAATTACACTGAAATGAACAGGAGCTCTAGCGTGCATGTACCACATTTGACGCCTTAACTCATCTGGTACATCTTCAAGCAACACAGAGAGTTCTTCTTGGAGAAAACGCAGGTAAAATAGTCCGTTAAGACGTCTTGGCAAAAAAAAGGTCCTTTAAAACTTTCACCAATAATTCCTACCCATACATTAACCGAAAATTGCTCTGAGAAACGGATTTCGTTTATGTCATGGTGGTTTTTGTCCGCCCACGCATGATTATTGTGCAAATTTTGAATAGCATTCCTAGAAAATTTTGCTTCGTCTGTTGTAATATTCTGAAGGTACCACTGACAGAAGTACACAGGCTGTAGAAAATGCCTGGTAAGTAGTGCATGTACTGTTAGAATATGATACGGGTACAACAAAAAATCAACCCAAATCCGTCAAACAATAATTTAATAACAAATAGTGTTCTAACGGTCTTCCTCGTACAGTTCTCAGAATGTTCGTCAATTTCCTGCAGCACCGCAACGTCAATTTGGGTTGCTCTGATAGACCGAGGTTTACCTTCCAAAGTACCTTTTTGGAAACTACTAGGTTCACAAGGACGGCTATGACTAGTCGAAAAGAATCGGCCATCTAGTAAGCACCATTGGGACATCTTTCCTCATATGTACTTCTGACTTTTGTCGCATTACTATCTGCGAAACCATATACGTAATGCATTGTCGCCATTTCTGTATGCGTATAATTCACCATATTTACTGAGATATTTGAATAGAGACAACAAAAAAATAAAATAAATTTAATGAAACTCTAAAAATCGAATAAATAATACGATAAGATGGTTCTGAATACCAACAACTTACTTTATGTCAACAATTTTTTTTTGAAAGCGGTGTTTGTAAAAACGTCATTTATTCCAGGATAACTAGACAGTGTTCTAAAATTATTAATCAATACTTCTAATTGAAGCTATTTGAATTTGTCATAATCAATAACTGTGCATCTGACGAGAAAAATGTGAGAAACTGTTTTCAAGTAAAATTGACTAGGCTAAGTAGAAAAGTATTGATATTGCAAAATGTCAGTTGCGTACCGGTTTTTTAGCAAAAAAAAATCAGAAGACATGTTTGCAGGTACGCCACTGGCGGAGCGATAAGATTTCTAACTAAAATACGTGGTTTTATATCGTATTAACACATACCAAAATTGAAAATAATATCTAAGTATAGTTGGTGTATATAACTTTTCGAGCTAATTATTAACGCTCATGAACCATTCGGCATGGTCTTATCAAATAAGCCTATAAACCTATAAAGATAAGTAACTCATCTTGTCTAGCCGATAGCCGCGTTGGTTAAGGCGCGAGGTGGCACCCTGTATAAAAATTTAAATGATTTTATCGTCAGGCAGATTACAATAATTATTAAGATTATATCATTTAAAACGCAACCTCTCCACTTAATTATGATTGCGTTTAAAAATTGCAATATTGCAGACTTGAAAAAAAATTCCAGACTTGATTTTCGAGGGCAGACGTTTTCTAGCACTTAATCTGTATACTATTAAGGATATATATAGCAAACGTAATAACGTGCAGATTTTGTATGCAAATTTTTTTATATTTTTTCAGTTACGTGATTTTCTGTAATTATCCGTCTGTTTGACAGCACGTCAGCCGGCAAGATAGGTAGTCCCCACCCAATTATATAAGCGGTAGTTATCTTTCTAACTACCGCATTGGACTTTTCCAATTTATGTTTTTATATATGTCTGTAGTTAAATTATCAAGTAATACTTTGCAGTTAATTTTAATACTAAAATTAAAAAGTTGGTTTTATTGATGATAACATTATTACTACATATTAATAGGGCTTATGGACTTCTACATATTATCTGCTAAATACGGTTCAAACTTCAATTAGGAGTACAATTATGTCCATAGAATGGTTAGGAAATCATTTTTCATTCTCCCCCTTGAATTTTCACTTTTCCAATTTTTTTATAAAGCTCAAAATCAGAAACCTATACGTCTACACCTTGATTTTTTTACTTCTAGAGGATTATATTGAAGTCAAAAAAATCCGGAGAAATAGATTAATAGAGCTTTTTTCTCTACATATTGGCAATTATTTTTATTAAAAATACAATAGTGTTAGCGTCTACATATTGTATTTTCGCTATCTATACTGTGCCATACACTTTATCTATCAAAGGCAGATGCGACAAAATAATTTAAGATAGTTTTTTGCAATTTTATAATTTATTTTTGCAAAATGTCAGCTCCATCTTTACACAATCCTTGGCTGTTCTAATTCGCAGATGTAAATTACATTACATATCACTACCAACAACGATAAAATCATATACATATATTACTACTACCTCCATAACTATTACGATTAGAAAAATCAAAATTATTCATGAGAAAGGTACCCTCTATTAAAAAATATATATATTAGCTTCCTCTCCACACTTATAAAATCCATTATATTATATGTGAAAACGTGAAAACATGAAAACGATTTTTTAAAATTATTATTAGGAAGATACAACAGAGGTAAGAAAATATTAGAAAGAATGTTCAATTTAGTAAATAAACGTAAAATATAAATTAATAAGGAATTTAATTTTAGCGTTGTGAACTTTCAAAGAACCATCATAAAGTGTGCTCCAACTTCACGTAATTAAAATATTTAATTAAGCACTCTGGAATTTCTACCAAAGGTATTTATACATTGCCGTAGATATAGCAAAATCACCCAAGTAATTAGGTTTTTGTTAAATAGTTCTGATCTTAAGCATGTTGACGGCGAGTTCTTGTAGAGTTAATGTATTAATATCATTAATGATAAGGGATAGATAAATAGAGCTAATGTCAGAGCGTGGGTAAGGTACGGTTTATCAATGCAGAATTAACTTGTAACTAGAGGATAAATGTCAAACATAACAATAGATACCCATTGTTTCATTTGACATTTATCCTCTACTTAAGTGTTAACCTGTATTGATAAACGGGACCTAAGTCGACAAATAAATATTGAACAAAATATATAAGCCAACACAAACTGGATAAATTATTACAAAAATAATAAAAGTGTAATAAAGTAAAAATATACCTACTACTACAGTCTAGTATTCTACTATTTCCTATGAAAGGAAATCGATTCATTGCCATCAATCAAGGTGCACAATGTGCGTTTCCAAATCAATTGAAAATAATGTCCTATAACGACATACTACGTCTTCAATCGGAAAACGCAAAATAAAATCTGATTGCAATAAACCCTCAGCAGGGGTTAAATATATACTTAGTCCGAGTTTATCGCCAATTTGATTCCAATAAGTCGTCACCAGATGGAACTATTCGCAAGTTGCGGACACCTCGTGTCTGTAATTTGATGACTTATAGAAGGACAGTGAAGTGATGTTGTGCCAATTTTAATCGAGGTCTATACACAGGGTTTGTCGCCTTAGACCTCGAAAAAGCCTTTGACAAAGTCTGGCATCCTGGACTCTTATACCAACTCCACATCGCGACCATTCCGATTCGCTTCATTAAAATAATGCAATCCCATACTTCTAATCGCAGTTTTCGAGTAAAAGTTAACAAGGATTGCTCTCCACTAATCCCAGAACCCCACTCTCCTTGATCCCCTCACCATCAAATTTTACGACGCTCCTAAATACCCTTCCCTCGATTACATGTTCACCCCATAAAAATTGTAAATGTTGTTTGAAAAAAAAAATCAAAAAATATACAATATCTCAAAAACAAAAAAAAAACACAAAATAAAAAAAAATTTTTTTTTCAAAATAATCCAAAAAAGGTTGTACCAATAATAAAAAACACAAAAAAAACATAAAAAATCAAAATATAAAAAAGAACAAAAAATATCTACAACGTCCTTCAGACCAGAAACTAAAAGAGCCATCATTTCGTTTCAGTCAAAAGATGCCACCTACCAAACCTTCTACTCTAATCCATTACTAACTTAATACACTTACCTAAAAACATCCCCTAATACACATGCCAACACAAACTACAAACACACACTATCCCACACACCAGTCAGCTATAAGCACGTTACTGTTCCACACTATAACCTGTGGCAAGCATTTCCAGTGGATCGCCACGAGTATCCCTAGAGGGAACGCATACTTACAATGGTGATGTTGTGCATTTGCCTATGTCGCACTGATGAGAGCTAACAAGCTCGAAACTAGTCTGCGGCTGGCGATTCACAGCAACACTGCACTGGAATGGAAATCTGCCTGCTGGGGACTTATTAAAATCAGATTTTATTTTGCGTTTTCCGATTGAAGATGTAGTATGTCGGTAGTTATAGGACATTATTTTCAATTGATTTGGAAACGCACATTATGCACGTTGATTGGTGGCAATGAATCGATTTCCTTTCATAGGAAATAGTGGAATATTGGACTGTCGTAGTAGGTATATTTTTACTTTACTACACTTTTATTATTTTCGTAAATAAATATTGATAATTAAAAATGAATTTAATAGATCTCTTAAATTGGTGTTCTATTTATTTATTTGTTTATTTATTTAGTACACCCAACAGGTAACCAGTTACAGGGTAGGGAAATTACTTTAATAATATATTAAAAGTACAAATATTTACAACAAATGGGTATATATAAATATAAATGCATGAAATGTATAAAAAGAGGAAAACAGGAAAAATATTATATAAATACTAATAATAATATTACCTAATACTAAGCTGATCATATACAGATAAAAAAAATAATTGAGGCAAGACAATTGAACATGTCAAGCTAATTTTACAGCGAGTTATATTTTTTACACATAAAATATTTGATAGAAAATAAAGTGAAAGAATATTTTCTATATTACTTGTAATGTGTTAAAATACATGCTTATAGATTTCAGTCACAAGCTTCTCTATAATACTTATTTTTCAAAAGGAACGGTTATTCCTTATGAGAAAAACTATAGTCAACAGATGTTCCCGGGCTATATTCCTACGTCAAGCACTGAATTACAACTTACAACCCTAACGCAGTAATTGCAAATTACGCTTAAAACGTTGATTGTAACAAATACCGGCCGAAAGATTAATTCCTATTTAAAAGAGGTCTTCTGTCAATCACTTACTTGAATGGCTGACGGCAGTTTCGAGCTGTTGCCTCTCATCAGTGCGAAATGGGTCTGTAACTACTGACACGAGGGCCCCTCAACTAAGACACATCATGAAGTCTAAAGGCAGGAACATTCTTATGACACGTTATGATACCGTACCGCATGCCGTGACGTATCATAAATGCGTTCTTGCCTTAGAAGTCAATTTTGGATGTGTTTGCAAGTCCCCTCTCCAGAAAAAATACACAGGTAATATTTCTGTTTATATAAGGTAATCAGAACAAATATCGCTGATGAAAATTATATTAGGAATAAAACGATGGGTCAATTGGCCTCATTAGTACATCTGAAATTACGATTAATAATACTGATTGTGTCATAAATTTATGAATATCTTGATAGCGTCACTGGAAGGTATCACTGAGTGCACACAGAAGCAACATAATTATGACGTTTTCTTACATTGTCAATTTCTATATCAACTGAGTATTTTTTGTTTAATAATCAGCTCGATTAACAATCATCATATTTTTAGTCTACTGATAGTGATATAGCTCATGAGGCATCAATGTTTGGTACTGAACATTTATATTGCGGACGTTATCATTTTGTATTTTGATAGACTCGGGAACGGTGTAGCTCGAAACTAGTCTTCGGCTGGTAATACACGACAGCTCTGCATTGTGGTCCTTTCTATAGAATTAATCTGTCTGTTGGGGGGCTTATTGTAATCAGATTTTTATTTGCGTTTTCTGATTGAGGACGTAGTATGTTGCAAGTTTTAGGGCATTATTTTCAGTCGCAGTTGTCGTGGACCTTGATTGGTGGCAATGAATTAAGTTACTTTTATAGGAATTAGTGGTATTTTTGGTCTATGGTAGTATTTAATTTACTACATTTTTATTTTCATAATAATTAATTCACTTGGCGTGGACATTACATTTTATTTATATTTTTTCTCCGACTTTCTTTTATCAATTTAATACATTATATACAATTTTATTTATCGGCCAATCAGCGAATAAGTTTATGGGCTTGTACTGTATTGGTTGTTTTCTTGCATAATATTTTATTATTACCTACATCAGAAAACATTGAATTTGCCCTTAATTATACCGTTAAAATATAATTACAAGCTTCATTCAACTTCAATGATGTGTAATTTGAATAGAACTAAATTAAATTTAATCGCGTTTTAATTGGATTTTTTTCTGACAGGACAATATGTTTGGCAATGTTATTAAACAAAGAATAACTGTAAATACAGGTCTCACATCAAGATCAAGAAACTTTTATGTGTATGATATTATTATTCTAAAGAAAAAAATAACTGAGAATAATACTAACTTGAACAAAGTAAAAAAAAAATAAAACAAAAGTTCGATAAATAGTGCAGATATTGGTGAAACAAGTTTCAGATATAAGATTACGAATATGAATCTAATTGTTCCAATGGACAATGTATTTGAATATATTTATCTTTACTACTGGGATGTAGAACACCTAAGAGTGCATGATATTGCACTAAGCGTTCTTATGCTATTGTCATCCAGTTCATTGGGTACAAACTGATTAAAATAATGAAAAGTGTTTTAAAGTAATAAATATAATTCAGAATTGGGCAGTTCTTTCTGTATATATTTCAATTTAAATTTATTTCATTTATAAAATTTGCTTTTCTTATTTAGAAAATAACGGAAGAATTTGAGAATAAAAATAGACCGCTGCTTCATATAAAAAAAGCAATTCAGTTGGTTCAGTGGTTCAATGCTTACGCGTTAGCTTTGAGATCAAGAAGTCTTGGGTTCGAATTCTGGCTAACGCATCGATGTTTAGTAGTATTTTACATGTGTTGTGGTGGCGTTGTGTGCTGCACCACGATTGTAAGATAAATAAATAATTAATCAGCCTTCTTTCCTGAGTGGGAGCTTCAAGTGCGGCATATGGCAATGGCTTGGAGTATGACCGTTGATAATAGTATGTGTGCTGGTGTAATAGCTGTGACTAAAGTTCCCCAGGAAGAACAATTGTTTCTCCTAACATAGGCCTTATGAGTTGGCGATGTGATAACAAAATATAAACAATAACTTATCTCAACTTAAATACTAAATAGCCTACATTATAGTATCGATCGGATTATAGCAATAACGGAGGATTTATAGCTGAAGTACCTAACAAATAATTTCAAATAAGTTACTAGGAAATTCTCAATTACTTTAATGACTGATAATGCTAATGCGTCTATTATATAATAACCATATTACTCGAAAATAATATTCAGTAAAGAGGAATGGCTAATTTCGGTTTGATCATTTAAGGAAAAGCTGGATTTTTGTTTATTAATTTTTAAACATTCTAATAAAGATAATCTGAACTTATCTAAAATGGATGTTTGAATACATGAATGTAATTTAAAACGGTCTGGCACAAGATCAGTTGATATTAGGCGTTTTTCTTAACTTTATGAAAGCCTTCAATTATTGTGTCACGTAAAAGTTTTATTAAAACCACACAAATATAGTTTACAAGTTATTATATTATCATTGGATTTGTCTAATAGAAGTTTAACTCATAAAATTGAAAATAAAATATAATAATTTCAAATCCACGTTAAAAAATGGTCATTATTTACTTTTTAATTACTTATTTTACTTATTTACTTACATTATTACTACTCATTGAATAATTTGTGGATAATTTCTGTTAGTTCTACTCAGTTTTATTAACTACATAACAAAGTGTGTCCAGCCGGGAGCTTACACGAACCGTATCTCGAAAATTACTTGACTGGAGTAAATTTTTTGTTTATTTTCTCAATTTTTAAATATGTTTTTTTAAATTTTGACCCTTTATAAAAGTGAATTTGCAAGTAGATGTGAACTATCATAGTACTAACGGTATGGACACAGCCTCATACCAACTACAAAACATCATGACTTCATGTTATGAAAAAAGCTGTCCCGTTAAACAAAAGGCAGTCCAAAGAGATGTGCCTTGGTGGAACAGAGATCTCGGCCGACTTAGGGCTGTAACTAGGAAAACGTTCAATAGAATCGCAAACTCTGGAAACTGGGAGGATTACAAAAAAGCCCATACGGAGGACAATAAAGAATTAAGAAGGTCTAAAAGAAAATCATGGAGATGGTTCTGTAAAGGGATAGATGATAGAAGTCCACCTACAAAAAGTTCTTGCAAAAGACCACTCAAACGGAATAGGGCTCCCCAAAAAACCCGATGGCAAATATGCAGAAAGTCAGCAGGAAAATATAAGAGTACTTTTAAATAGTTATTTCTCAGGCTCTCGAATAATTCAAGGTGATTTCCCACAGGACTATCTGGATGAGGATGTACACCATCCAACCAGAGAAGAAAAAAGACTGGCAAGGAAAATATTCACACCCAACAAAATTAAATGGGCAGTATCTATGTCAAACCCTTTAAATCACCGGGCACGGATGGTATTTTCCCTGCCCTACTTTAACATGGAATTGAGGAGCTCATCCCATGCCCGAAAAGTATATTCATAGCAAGCTATGTATTTGGCTACATTCCCCAAGCTTGGAGGGCGTTTATCCCAAAAATAGGCAGACCTCCATCAGAAGGGCCTAAATCTTACCGCCCCAGTAGCTTAACTCCATTTCTCCTAAAAACAATGGAGAAACTATTAGATCAACAGATCAGACGTGAAATTCTTATAGAAATACCTCTTCACTCCAAACTGTTTGGAACCTGGAAAATCAACAATAAATGCTCTACGTTGCCTTGTCTAAAGCATTGAAAAGACATTCACAGCTAAGGAAGTGGCTATGTGTGCTTTCGTAGATATAGAGGGTGCTTTTGACAACAGGTCCTATGAATCCATACAAAAAGCCGCGGAAAAAATGGGAATACGATCCCCTACAATTAATTGCAATCCATGCTCAGAAGCAGAATAATTACCGCAGATGTGGGGGAGGAGTCGGCTATGGTGACTGCAGTCAGGGGTTGTCCACAAGGTGGAGTCCTATCGCCTTTGCTGTGGTCAATGGTGGTCGATGATCTCCTCCATAAATTGAGTAATTCTGACTCAACGTCTAGGGTTATGCGGATGACCTAGTCGTGACTGTTAGAGGAAGACATGAGGTTATGATTTCAAACCTCATGCAAATTACCTTAAACATAATATCCAACTGGTGCTCGTCAGCAGAGGTGCTTAATGTCAATCCGAGCAAAACGATTATTGTTCCATTCACCAAAAGGGCAAAACTTAACCTTAGGACTCCTATGTTGAACGGAACGATCTTAAGCTTTCCCGTGAAGTCAAGTATCTAGGTGTAATCCTGGATCAAAAACTTACCTGGAACCCACACCTATAAAGAACACTTACTAAAGCGACAGCGGCTATTTGGACATGCCGTCGCCTGTTTGGTAAGACTTGAGGTCTAAAGCTGAAAATGATACGCTGGTCCTATCTATCGGTTGTCAGACCTACGGTGACCTAAGCATCATGTGTATGGTGTTCAAAAACAGAAGAAAAAACAGCACAAGGAAAGTTACCAGAATTGCAACGCCTTGTCTGTTTAGGTGCTACAGGGGAGAACAGGCCTTCTAACTGGCCACTATCCCTTGAGATATCATCTCATATCATCTTCGCAACTGAAACTGCGGAACATACACTTTGTGAATGCAAGGCATTAATCCGTACCAGGCTGAAGTTCCTAGAGCAGGTTGAATTAACACCTGAAGATATAGAGAAACTAGCCCCCAGGACAATCACAAGCTTTATTAAAAGTTTTGGAGTCCTGGGCAATAACTAGTTGTAGGTTTATTCACAAAAGATCTTTTTATGTCGAAGTAAAGTAAGGTTACTTAAAGCCAAATGACCCTTGAAACAATCTACAACGGTATGGATAACTGTCGGATTGTATTTTGCTGAAATTTAAGGTTATGTTCCTGGCTGCGAATTAACTTAAAATGATTTGATTTTGTTCAACATTATCAGATTTTTTTTCTTTAAGAAATAATTATATTTGCATATATGGTTGATATTACTCCAGGCAAAACCAACTTTTTTTATCTTAAAAGAGAAGATTCTACAAAAAAGGCTTTATTATAGTTTTGCCTTCGATTGTCACACACTAATTGTTATTGATAATGTGAACGATCCATCTTTAGGGTGTCTGAAGGACTTGTATTTCTATCATAAAAAAGTTAGAAAAAAAACAAACATTTTTCTCTATTTCTATTTCAAAAATGAATATTTAACGTTCACAAAATTTAAGGTTCAAGATGACTGTTTCAGACGGAGAATAATATAAAAAATCATACTTACTGTCGTTTATGCTTAACTGCTGCTCTAATGGTATCAATTGGACGTCGTAACACTATAAACCTAACACTGGATGTACCACATTTTCTTAAAATTATACCTGAAAGGGAATTTTGTTAGAAAACACAACTAAAAGACAATATAAAGTTCAAAAATGTATATATTAAATCTTTAAAATTTTATGTTTTTACAACAACTTTTATTCTAAGAAATATGTTTAACAAACACTAGTCTGGCCCGTGTACAACACATGGTGAGGAACGGAACGATTTATGATGTACCAACTACCATCCAATATGCGGTTTTATAAGCTAACGATGCACAAAAATATTCAAGAAAAGTTCAATGTTACTGAAATTTTGGTGGGCTTTTGCTTGCCTATCTTATAAACGTATTTTTATTTCACATTAATTTTGGTCGCTCCTCAGAGCTTAAAAATGCTTGAAGCGCTACTACTTCTAATTGTATTCTGCAATTACAACTTTTTACGTTCAGGCAAGGCGGATCCCATGCACGTATGAGTACATGGTAATAATGCTTTTCTGATACCGGATCACTGAGGAACCGGTTTAGGGCAAACCCCGTTAAAACTCATCATTTCCCCGTCAAAACCGACTGCTAGGAAATGATGGGGGTCCCATGTCGCTAAGGGCTATTTTCTCTAGAACTTCCGATATACTTTGAATAGAGACTGGTTTAACTTGTCCTCATATTTAATACCTCGTAAGAGTTGCAGTGCTTGACAACGTGGATTCGTAAAAGGGTTTTTAATCTTGAAAATTTCGAAGTTCGAATTTTATTATACTTTCTAAATTCAGGTGGTCGGGGCGACATTACGTCCTTGTGCAGCGACATTTACTACACTTGCTAAATTAACGCTCCTTGGGAAGTTATTGAAAATTTTGCATAAAAAATGATTACAAGTATTAAAAACCTCTTCCACGATATTTTTACGTGAAGCACGCTTTTCGTACGAAGTATCTCCTAAGTCGGATTTTGTTACAGCATCGAAAAGTATATCGGGGTTTTAGCGTGTTCTTTAACAATAACACTGCTTTTAGAATGGAGAATATGTGTGAGTTGCGTTTCAGCGAGCGGAGCTCGAAGAGAGTCATTTGTAGAAAATAAAATTTATAAAATGCGTCCCGAACACGATTTGTGTTGTGAGATAAAAAATGAAACAGTTTAATCACATGCACAGAATACTCCAGCGAACTATTGGAGTATTCTGTGGTGATACTGGTGAACTTTTCTTTATTTCTATCTTGTACATTTTTCAGATTCTGTAAATTTCATGTCAGACTTGAAAGTTAGCCAGGTTCGTTTTCAATGCTAACGAAGGTTGCTAGATTGCAAGTTCTGTAATTTTTAGGTAGATTTCTCATCTACCTATTGCAGAGTGCAGCATGTCACGACTTTGGAAAAATTTCACTATAGTTTCTTCGATTATGGTCCCCAGACCCCAAAAATGCCCCCCGTTCAAAAGTTTGTATATATGTATATATTAAAACATAATATTTCAGTCGCAGGCTCCTCTATAAAATCCTTATTTTACTATAAGAGGAATGTAACCAGACTGCAACTAACAGCTACTCTCCGGGCTGTGTGCCCCGCCGAGCGCTGAATTACAAGTTACAAGCCTGGCGCGTTAAGTGTAATAATCGCATATGATCAACAAAACGCTAATGCTTCGATTGCAACAAACACCAGCCGAAAGACTGATCCTACTTAAAGGAGCTCTCGTGCCAGTCGTCCCATACCACTTGCAGACTGCAGTTTCGAGCTGTTGGCTCTCGTCAATGCAAGGTAGACATGAGGATCCCTTGACTATTTGGTACATCTGGGTATCTTTACGATAGCGACATGTAAAATAGTAAGCAGGCGCCATCTAGCGGTCCAGTGTCCATTGCAATAGAAAAATAAATAGCCTGACTGGGCTTAGCATAGTTCAAGTGTGCTTCGAGATGCACATTAAAACATAATATTTCAGTCGCAGGCTCCTCTATAAAATCCATATTTTACTATAAGGAATGTAACCAAACTGCAACCAAGAGCTACTCTCCGGGCTATGTGCCCCGCCGAGCGCTCAATTATAAGTTACAAGCCTGGCGCGTTAAGTGTAATAATCGCATATTACCAACAAAACGCTAATGCTTCGATTGCAACAAACACCAGCCGAAAGACTGCCCCTACTTAAAGGAGCTCTCGTTGCAATCGAAGCATTCGCGTTTTGTTGGTAATATGCGATTATTAAACGCGCCAGGCTTGTAACTTTTAATTCAGCGCTCGGCGGGGCACATAGCCCGGAGAAAAGCTGTTGGTTGCAGTCTGGTTACATTCCTTATAGTAGAATAAGGATATTATGTTTTAATATTTCTACCCTCTAGAAACACACTTGATATATATATATATATATATATATATATATGTGAAGTGTTGTTGTACTTCCGGGTGCTCTCCCGCGTCGATGATCGACTCCTCCAGGAGTCACGGTTGTCTAAACGACGTCTCGGCAGAATCTCATCTGCCATCTTCAGGTTCTCACTGAAAGCTGCCTACTGCTGCTCTCGTTGCTCGAACTGAACTCGCAGCAACGAGAAGCAGCAGTAGGCAGCTTTCAGTGAGAACCTGAAGATGGCAGATGATATTCTGCCGAAACGTCGTTTAGACAACAATTAGCGATATAAAAAGTATTTCTTTCCTTCTTAATGTTTAGTTGTCCAGCTAATTTAAGCTTTTATCTGCCATATGGAATTCACTACTTTGTTTTTGGAAATTCAAATCCTGAATTCATAAATACCAAATCCAAAACTTAATGATATTAATTTCAGCATAGGTTCGTGGTGGATATTTAGAATTTTGGTCAGTTATCAGTCACGGGAGATAATTTTATTGCCTCCAATACCTGAATGCGCCACCATAGAGACATAGGTAAGGTACTGTTGTCCACTTTTTGTGGGAAACTTAAAATTTTAGGAAAAAATACCTTGAGCGATTTCTTTCTATCTAATTTCATTTTGGCAATGAACGTTTCAAGTCAAAGATTAGAAAACACGAGTTTTTGGTATTCTTTCAACTTTAACTGTACTAAAAAATAAAAGCTATTTACTTTAATTTGTAATATTAATACTTTTATGTTCAAATGCGGTGAAAGTTGGCGTGTGGCCCGAACTTTCAATGCAAAATATTTTACTCAAATAGAATTTTTTCGTAAACTTAACGAAAAGACCAGTTTACCTACAATGATTTATTTGCTTCTTAGTTTAACTCCGCGAGTTACTATTTGAACTGTAAATTGGTGAAAATCCATTTTAGATTAAGCAGACCGAGACTGCAGAAAATGAAAGCCGTACTAATTTTTTTTGGCATATTACACCTATCACAAACTCAATCCGGGGACACACTGTATACATATACTTATGAATATTATCGCCAACCAAATATCCTGGTTACCATTCCGTTATCACATTGTGATACTGTAAAGGTTTTAAAGCTTAAAACATTTTGTGAAAAATAATCACAAAAAATTGCCGTGTAATTTGTGAAATAGCCAATTATATAGGAGACAGCAAAAAATTTCAACCTCGTTCCCTCGAATGATTTATTTTTGCCAGATAATATAAAGCTCCTTAAAAAAATTTAATGCGTCGACCTAAATTTTCACTGAAGAACGCCCGCTTGACATTGAATGACCAAATAGCAGAGATTTGACATTAATCTCTTTCACCCTTGAGTGCTCTTCTATCGTGTTTATAAGAATACATTTTATCAATAAAAACGTTATGAGGGTGATCTGGATAAAGGCTCGAGAAAAAATTACTCTGTAATTATTATTATCAATTAATCTTTAATATTATGGGATGTAAGTGATATTCTGTTAAATAATGACGTTAGATATATTCATGTTTTACATAAAATTTGTATGTATCATTCCCAATCATATACAAATGTTTAGTACTAAGATTAAACACAAGGTGGAATAAAAATAAGTCATTTTGCAAATTCAAAATAAATAGCAAAATACATAAGGAGTGACTTTGTAAATAGGATAACAAACGTAACAAGGAATGATCTTCATATTGATGGCAATGATGACAATAAAATTTGCTGCTATTACAATCGCTCGATTTCTATTCTCAAATGCGATCTTGTAAGTAGGCGGGCAAGTAACAACTATATATATATATATATATATATATATATATATATATATATATATATATATATATATATATATATATATCAGATTAAAATATTTTTCCACTACTGCACACCCAAGGAAATATCCATATTCACTTAAAGTAATGACACGATAATTAGTAATATCATACGGGTGTGTGTTATTTTCTAAAAGACACGTGTGTTGGGAAACCATCAAATGCTAAAACTATTTATTTATATTACCATAAGGACTATGCTATAAAATTATTAAATTATCAAATGAACAATAGTTGTTTGTTTTTGTTATGAGAAAAATTGAAACACCCCCATCCCCCCTCAATTAATTATAAATAAAAATCCTTGATCGTGAAGCAATCAAGAACTTATTTACTCCCACCCAGAAATTAGTTATCTCAATTTTATGACAAGATAAATAAACAAATTGGCCATTAACGTGATCGTCTAGTTTTATGTGGTTAGGACTTTAATTACGTTGTGTGTGTGTAGTAACCCTTTATAATAATCCCAGGTTCTTTGATATAAAGTTTGGTATTACTTGTTTCTGTCTGATCCTATACCTGAGAAAATTAATCACTCTGTAATTTTAAATACACTGTAAGTTTGGAGACACTGACTATTAATTGAGAAACCTAGTTAATGTTTTATGTCATTTAGGTGGTGTTTTGTTACTCAAGATTGCACTGTGCATTTATAATTGAAGTTCGTTGTCTAATTTATTTGATTGGTATGAAATCATTTATTTAAGTTATTACTTGTGTGATGAGAAAAGGTAAAGGTGAAAGAAAAGACAATAATTGATGGGAAAAAGTAGTAAAAAAACCCATTTTATTTTATATAAATTGATGCGGCAAATAGCCGTACATTAAATCAAAACCCAAATATTTGAGAAAATTGCCTAAATATTATATAGGAAGGGTTACGTTGCTATAGCAATGACATACTATACATATTTCAAAGCTGATTATGCAATAACAAGCACTAAGGTAATCCAATCGTGGGCCGTGTTATTTGTAGGTGTAATTAAAGATGCGGCAAATAGCCGATTAAAATGTAATTGGAATTTTGATGTTAGCAATTGCTCTGATAAAATAATTTTACTGCAAAACAGAGGACAAGAACCATCATGTAAAAGATCATAGAACGTTGGGGGAAAGCTCCCTTAATTGAATAAACAACTGCAAATCCCAAATTGTATATGATTGTTCAACAACGTGAACAGAGTGAGACGATGTAAAGTAGTTGAGGATAAACCCACGACCGCGGTGTTTGTACTAGAGCCAGGGAACTCTTTGTAGTCTGCAAGGTAGAAAAGTAGTTGATGACAAACCCACAACCGCGGTGTTTGTACTAGAGCCAGGGAACTCTTTGTTGTCTGCAAGGTAGAAAAGTAGTTGAAGACAAACCCACGACCGCGGTGTTTGTACTAGAGCCAGGGAACTCTTTGTGGTTATAACAACAATGAAAATAAATCAAGAGATTATGTACTATTTACGTAGTTGAAAACAGCCTTATAAGATTTTACAACTGCGGTGTTTTTAACATTTGGGTCAATCAGAACCCCAGCTGTGTCTGTGATGACTTTATTGTAGTAAGAAACTACGGTCACCCGATCATCTGGGGAGCCGACGACTATACGGAGCGTCGAGTCAAGTGTAATGTAGTAACAGCTGATGTAAAAGTAAAAGTAATGTGTTGGGTCCGGTTCCCTCGAAATGCACCTAATTCAGTGAGTCCTCTAGACAAACAAATGCACGCAGCAATGCAGGCTGTCAGGTATTGCTAAAAACTTGTTGCATAAATATTATTAAAAGCCTGAACTAACCAGTAATCAATTAAAGTGTATTACATTGAAAAATTAGTTGCAACGAACCTATCATAAAATGAATATCTTTGATACCACAAATAAGCCAATTTCCCCTATTCCCCCCCAAACCAGAATGTAAAGTCAATTTTAAATAATAATGCAGAGAAGTAAATTGGTTTGATACTTAGATAGTTATGTTGGTGAAATTGTCGTCGTGTAAATAGCCAAGTTGGAGTGTACTCCCGGAGTGGGCTGGCAAGTAGTGTCGCAGTACTTTCCTCGTTGTTCTCCCAAGATGGCTGGTAGAGAACGTGCAGTAATTTTCCCGTTGTTCCCCCAAGATGGCTGGTAGAGAACGTGCAGTACTTTTCTAGTTGTCTCCACCAGGCGGCTGGTCGGGAGCCTGCAGTATTTTTCTAGTTGTCTCCCCCAGGTGGCTGGTCGGAAGCGTGCAGTAATTTTCTCGTTGTTCCCCCAAGATGGCTGGTAGAGAACGTGCAGTACTTTTCTAGTTGTTCCCCCAAGATGGCTGGTAGAGAACGTGCAGTAATTTTCTATTGTTCCCCCAAGATGGCTGGTAGAGAACATACAGTAGTTTGCAGTTTGGTGCCGCCAGCGTACTGGTCCAGCGTCGATTTTCTTCTCCCGAACGCTGTAAATGCCTTGAGCTTTTATTCAGATTCTACGGCGTCTCTGTGACGTCACACGCTGCATTATTTCCATAGTTTTACCGTGATGCTGTGACCCAATGTTTTCTAGCTTGCCATTAGTTATGCCCTGTTCCTTTTCCTCCTGTGCACCTAATGTTGTCTTTATTCAAATTCGCTCGAACCACTCGATGTATCTCTGACTACAAAATGCATTCGTCTTGTAAAATTTCTAACAACGCATGTTAAGACGCTTTTAAGTACCACTTGAAATTAATCTTACGTTGTTACCCTAACATTTAAAAGCTTTGGCGACATTTAGTCGGGCCTACTTATGTGTATGCAATTTTTATGGACTTGTAAAAATATTTCTGTATATTTGTCTAACTTTGGAAATGAAATTTAGAATGCAATGCTTAAATAATTTCTGGTTAATTGTAGTTATAAAAATGATGTTTCCCTGATTTAAATCAAACTTAAGACTTATTTTTAAAATAGAATGGACCCAGGGTGGTCCTTTTCAAAAATATTGCACACAACTCGCTGAAAAATGTCTTCCACATTTGTATAATTATATATCCGCACTCTGCTTGCAGCCGAGCCTCGAGCGTCAACATTTCCACTCGTGTATGAAGTTCTCTTTTTTTCTAATATACTATTAGTTATACCATATACACTGTGTCCCAAATTACAGGTGCATCCATTGCTATCTCTGTTATTATTAGAGATAGAGAAACGGTTAAATGGGGGCTTTTTTGAAGAGCCGACCGTTTCTATGCCGTTTTTAAATTTGGCCTAGCTATCTTCGTTCCCGAAATATTTTCAAAACACTAAAAATGTGCATTTTAAAAAACTTCCCGTATCTGCCTAATTTGATGACTGATGATATTTTAAGAAGTACATTGTCAGGACACTTTTTTAAGGTGCTTTCGTTGACGTTACCAAAAAATTTCTACCGTCATATGTTTCTCAGTTAATGCCACTAACTTTGTTTCTCTTATGGACGCCATATTGGATTTTTTTGTATACTCATGCATATAATTCCTCTTTCAATGATGTATCACAATGTCAGGAAAACATTATTTGCTGGTCTAAAATATAAAAAAATTAAGTTTTCTAAGTAGACTAAGAAGAAAATTTATTTTAAAATAATCCGATTTTATTAGCTTCAACTTAAAATTAAAACAAAAAATTAAAACACATTCAAATGAGTTGTCACTAAATATTACGTCCAGTAATAAATCACAAATACATAGCAATTTACTAGACCTGATACTATCAATAATTATTTTATAGATAGTGTCCTTCAAAATAACAACAGTATTGCAAATGTTTGGAATTATTATAAACAAAATAAAATCAATAATTCAGAGTTCAATTTCAGCTTAGCTTCTACTCAAATTATTCTTTGTAGCTTAAAAAATTCTACATCCGGATCCGACTCGTTAAGCATTTTATTAAATTGTGTTGTCCGTACTTACTAAACTTCTTAACCTATATTATTAATAGTTTGTTTATTGAATGTCAGTTTCCTTCTGCATGGAAAGTTGCACTAGTAACTCCCGTCCCGAAAAAAAATGACCCAAAGTTATTTTCAGACTTGAGACCTATTTGTATTCTTACAGGATTATCAAAGTTGGCAGAAAAAATAATTGAGATTCGGCTTAGGGAACACGTTGATACCTTTAAAATACTACCAGGAATCCAGTCAGGTTTTAGAGCTGGTTATAGTTGCTCTACAGCTTTAATGCGGATGATGTTGTTGAGGCCACCGATCAAGGTAAATGTACTATTTTGATATTATTAGATTTTAGTGAGGCGTTCAATACAATTGATCACGAACTGCTCTTAGCAATTTTAAAATCATGTGGTGTTAATAACACAGGTTGTAAACTGCTCAAATCATATCTTGAAAGATGCTCACAGATGGCAAGAATATCCGATAAACTTTTCCAATCAAGGGCGATCAATAAAGGTGTTCCACAAGATTCTATTTTAGGCCCATTGTTGTTTACAATTTACACATCTCAATTTGTAAATTTTATTAAATCTTCTTTGGTTCATATGTACGCAGACGATACCCAAAATTACTATTCTTTTTATGCAAGGGATTATGAAGCTGCTGTACAATAAATTAACAATGACCTAAAAAGTTTATCGGACATTTCTTTGCAGCATTCACTTGTTTTAAATCCATTAAAATCAGCTATACGTTTATTCGGCAAGAAACCCGACTGTGCTAATTTCAAGAATCTAATTAATATTGAAATAAACAAATGCCGTTTAGAATTTTCGCAACATGCCCGAAATTTAGGATTAATTTTAGACACAACATTAAGATTTAGAGAACAAGTTTGTAAATTTGTAGAAAACAGTTACTCCGTCCTAAGGCTTCTTTATCCACACATAAGTTACTTAGCCATAAATACGAAAAAGGCGCTTTGTGAAACATTGGTATTGTCGCAGTTCATATACTGTGCCCCAGTTTGTGGCCCTTGTTTGGACGGGGATTGTAGCAGTCGTATTATACAGCGCATGCAAAACTCGATTTATCTATGGTATACGTCAATATGAACATGTTTCACATAAAATGCCTGAACTCATGTGGCTGAACATGCAAGGTCGGAGAAAGTTTTATTCAGCTTGTATCTTTCACAAGATCATTACAATGAAGGCTCCGTCTTATCTTTAAAATAAAGTAACTTTTCGCAGCGATGTTCATAATCTCAATGTCAGGTCTAAAGGTTTACTTAGTCCACATATGCATAGAACTTCGTTCTATGAGATAGGTTTCAGATATTGCATTTAAAAATTATATAATCAGGTCTCATTTAGTGTCAAATCATTTAGTGTTGCAAAATTTAAAAGATATTTTAAAACTACTTTGCTAGGTCAGTCAGAATAGTTTTATGTGTCTATTTATTTCATTTACTTGTCTATTTATTGCATATAACGTTTTAGTTTTTTCTATACTAATTTACACTTACTGTAATGTACTTTGTGCGTAATTTTTCATTTTTAATGTATATCGAGGGTTAAGTGGTAGAGCACACTTGTGAACTTCCCCTTGAGATTTTATAATATACAGGGTGTTGCGTAGGCCAAACTTCACTAAGCAATACAACTTTTCAAAATAAGAAAAAAGTTTCCGAGATACAGGGTGTTCAAGTAATGCTCCTGAAAATGGTTCTTAATGAATATTTTCAAAACGTCTAAAGATAAACAAATGATAATTTACACAGGAACTTAAACTTTTTATGTTTTTTTAAGACAAAAAGACAACTATGTACGGAAATCATTCAGGAGCGGGTGAAACTGGGGGGGGATAGGTATAATTTAGCCCCAACTTTATTGTTTGACACTTTTTAATTAATTTATGAGCAGAACTTAAAAATTATAAGTTTTTTACACAAAAAAAGTATCTTGCGTTTTTTCTCTAAAATTATCAGTTTTTGAGTAAACCTTATCTCAACTTTATTCGGGAATAGTTTTTTATGAATAATTTTATCAGAACAGAAAAAACGATGACAGACAAACAAAATTTGATTACATTATTTTTTTATTAGACAACAATGAATTAGATTAAAGTAAGGTAAATTACAAATTACAAGAGCTGTTCAAAGTTCATTCCGCCAGCTTCAACACATTTCTGACATCTGTACCGTACAGAGTGTGTAGCTTTACGAATGAAATCAGGATTAGCCCGCAAATTTTCACATTCTTCGAGAATTCTTTCTATTAAATCTTCTCTCGCGTTTACAGGGATTGCGTAGACTTTGTCCTTTAAATAGCCTCAGACAAAAAAATCAACTGGAGTTAAATGCGGTGAACGGGGTGGCCAGGCTCTTGCACCTAATCGACCGATCCATCGTTCAGGACAATTATTTTGAATGTATGTCCGCGTTTTTTCAATGTGTAACGCCCTTCCGCACAAGCTTCTGACTTCTGGAATTGGGGGTTGCCTAATTTCTGTGGTGTTTATTTATTTATTATTGTACTTACGGTAGATATCGATAAAAAATTTCTTCTTCCACTTAAAAATGACAGTTGTTAAAAAGTAAGTTTAAAATTAGTATTAGAAAATTGTTGTACTCAGTCAACAATTCCCATCTGATAATTTTTAGCTATAAAATTAATTAAAATTACATAGGGCGAGACTATAACCGTATAATTAAGATGTCACTTTTCATAAAATATTAAAGCTGAAATTACAAGAGAAACAGTATTGGTGTCATCTGGGTTGTCACCACGCATGATTTCGATCTGAATTGTCATATAGTTAAAAGCATATATTTTTATGCAAATATTAAAAGTTTTATGGTAATCCTAGTAGACATTTATTATGTACGTTGATATAAATGATGCTGCCTGCGGGTTAAAACTGTCAGTTAAATAAACTGGATTCCAGTCTATTACGGAGTACAGCAGACGACTGTGTGTCCCAGAATATTCGCTCAATTCCTCCACGCCATGCCATATTCAAGCTCATAACGAACCGTACGATATTCTCAAAGGCGTATACATTGTTTTCTCACAATACAAACACACTGAAAGCGAAGGTGTCAGAGCAGACAGTCAGATGAAGCTCGTACATACGTCAAATCTTTGTTAGGGCTTCTCAAGTTTCCCTACACCTATTGTACAAAACTTGAATAGTGAAGGTGTTGTGTTTAGCTAGCTAAATAACTCTTGAAATTAATATTCGGAGATTATCGCAATTTAAAATTCATTGTGCAAGGGGATGTGGATGATGAATTAAAAGTTGCACAATAGTGAAATGTGTTAGAACGAAGCGTAATTGAATAATTTTGTGATTACCCTATATTTTTCTTTTTCAAGAACTGTAAAGAAGAAAATGCAATAAATTTGGAATCGTCTCTTACGTATCCCAGCCAATCAATAGTTATTAAGAAGAGGGCAGGAAAATGGAACAATTAATAAGGAATTGCTATAAACATACCAATGTTATAACGTAAAACGATAAAATAGTAGGTATATTACAGAGTATGGTGGAAACGTATGGAATAAATTCATTATTTCATAGGCATATAATTTAAAAAATATTCTAGAGCCAAACCGATTTTTATATTAAAATGCGTACATTTTGGTATACTTACATAAACAAAAATAAAAATTCGAAAACAGAAAATAAATAAAACATCAGTGATGAATAGTAGTTAATCAACAATAATAACGTTATAAAATTAAAATATTTTCACCAAAATGTACAATGATTAAGGAATAAAATCGATCAATTTGAAATTTAATTTAATTTACAAAATATTGATATTGCATGTTTCACTGAACATCGGCTTCAACCACATAAATTAAACTCTATTCATATAAAAGGGTATACCATAACTACAGCATGTAGAACTAATTTTAAAAACGGTGGTCACTATTTTTCATAGATTTTAACTGAATATTACTATAAAAGAATTAATTAAAATTTAAAAAATCTATTGACAAAAATTTTGAAATCGTTGGTGTTGAATTAAAATTTAGATATGACCGTTGTTTCAAAATTGTAGCCCTATATAGAACACCTACTAGTGATCTAAACTTTTTCTTTCATGAACTAGAATTAGTTTTAAATAATGTATCAGGCGACCAGTCGTCAATAGTGTTGTGTAGTGACTGGAATATTGACTTTTTGACAAATACAATTAGTAAGCATCGATTGTTTGATCGTCTTTGTTCTTATAACATCACATGTCATATTAATGAACCCATATAGTTTAGCATCTGCAACATAGAGAGACTATATGTGCACTGACATGGATAATAGTTATTTTAATTTAAGAAAACCAATAGATAGAGTTCGGGTTATGCTCGGGATATGTTCGCGATTATGATGTGAATACTTGCAGTAGTAATGAGGAAGTTAGGAGGTGTACAAAATTAAACAGTATATTTCTAGTTTTCTGGGTAATGGGAATTTACCACGGTACTGGATATTCGGCTGGATCAGGTGCGAGTGTCCAAGTAGATCTCTTGTACTTTTAACGACAAATAAATTTGATTTGATGGTTATACTTACTATTTTCTCATAATCGATTGTTTAAATATATTCTATAATAATGAAATTATTACAATTCTCAATCTCTCTATTTGTGTTGTAATAAATTAAATAAAAATTTATTAAAAATCGCAGTTGTTACTAGTCGGTTACCATGGGAACTAAGTACCACTTTCCCTGCCTAGGCAAGAAAGTGGTCACTTTTATGCCTAGGCAGGGAAAATGAGCACTTTCCTGCCTAGGCAGGGAATGTGACACTTTACTGATTGATATTAGTCAGCAAAGTTAGTACTTTGCTGTTAATATGTACCTTTTTAAGGTCTGCTGAGCTGAAGTTTTAGACCTACGGATTTATTTTGGCCCATTAAGATGGTGTTATTGGTACCTTGGTGCGAAGGCATCATACTGACTATAGTGTTTTTGATATCATCTGGAGAATCTGCTATCAGGCGTCGAAGACGCTCATTCATTTGCTATCATGCTCACTGCGATTACGTAATATGGTTTCACGATGGTTTTACTACCATGTACGACAGTTGTTTGTAATACATCAGACAACAGTGACGTCTAGCATCCCCAGAGATACTGAGCCCTTGTTGGCAACGAGCGGTGCCAAATTTATTGGAACTATTAATTTCCGATGGAGAGGCTAATTAAAATCAACAAGCCTAACAGTTGTCTTTAGTCACTATACATACATAATATTTACTTACTTCAACAAATATTACTTTGAAGAAGGAAGAGAAACGGACTAAATACCGAAATCAGTGTACTTGGTGGGAGGTGGCTATATCTGCCAAATGTAGACCGAGTGTTTTAGACCAAATGTAGATGAAATTCCTCCGGGTTCTTTCATCTACTTTAAGCATATGATTCCGGGATCTAGAGTCATGTGGGGAGTGACCACAGATGATAATTCGCGGGCACTTATCCCGTAAGTACTTCGAAGACGTGGGAAAAAGTCCAGCATTGTACACGTTAATAGAAATATTTATTTAGATAAGTATGTAATATGGTCTGAAAGTTATTGTCTGAAAGTTATATGGTTCAACAAGAGTAACATATTTAACAATATAACAATCATTATATCTGTTACCTATTGCAAATATAATCAAATAAGCTGTAGCTCAACCGGTAAAATATGACTATAAGAAAACATTTATCAGCTCCCGAACTATCTCAAAATTCAACCACAGTAGAACTCTTACATTTGTTTTAGTATTTTCGGGAATAACTGCAAATAATCATAAGAGTTTAACAAAAGATTGTCAATTTATTCATAATTTGTTTTTAAGTGAATTCTTTGGCTAAGAACAGGATGCACACTGTATAATATTGAGCTTTACAATCTGTTGCAGAAACTTATTTGTCTAATTGTAATATATTTGTTTTTAATTAAATTACTTTAATGCTACCCAACAAAGTACTCGAAAGAAGTAGATTTAAAGGGTATTAAAACAAAGGTATAACAGTTAAGTTTACTTTTAGGAGTTAAATTAAACTTAGCGATTGTGTGTGACATATGTGGTCTACCATGGCAGTATGTGAATGTTAATTAGTGAAGTTAGTAAATAGAACAATAAGTTTCGCTTCAAGCAGAGTTCGGTTGTTTGAAAAAGCACTTATTATAGCCAAAATTAATTGCTCAAATATTCTCCTTCTCATTCATAGAGTCATGGCTTACTTTTTATGACTTGTGTGGCTTGTTCGCCATTAACAATCTGATTTTCCTTGAACCATTGGTCGTTCTATATTATCTTTGTATTGATTTGCATGTATAATATTCCTATCACGTTAAATTTTGCTCACTGGCAAGTTGGCCAATTCGTTGTTTTTGTTCTCCCTTGAATCTTATATACGCACTTAGAGGTATTGTCAACAGGGGCTTCATCTTGTTTACAACATGGCTTTCACAAAACCTCATTGAATTTACATGACTTTCGTTTGTATTCGCGTATAATCATAATCTTTTGTTTTACTTCATTTTGCGTTTAAATGATATACAGAATTTATTTTTGAAGAGACCGTCCAGCAGATGTATGTGTTCATCCTCACACGCAACTAAGGCGCTGTTGTCAGCAAATCTCAAGTAAAAGCCTTGTTTGCATCCGAGATTTTATCCATAATTAATCTATTCTACAAGTTTTCCAGCATATGTCAACATCACCTCTTCAATATAGATGATGATTATTGCTGATAGATAGAACATAGCATGCCGTATGGTTGACGAATAACTAATACCATCTCCAAAAATACAGTCACATCTTGTCTTAATCTGTAATGCTGAAATCTGGTAATCAATGAACAAAAGTTACATATCATAGTTCCTTTCCTTCTGGATAATTTATCGTATAATATATTTATTCTCTAGTATCGTATCTTTCAGCAAAGCCTGCTTTTTTTTTTTTTTTTTTTATACATTTATTTAACGTCGGCCTATTTCCGCTACTGAGGCCTATCACCGACGCCTGTAGACGAACTACCCCCAACCAGGAATTTTGCCGAACCTCTTCCCTTAAGAAGAGTAGGGATCTTTTACTTGCCTAACATTTAATAGACAAGGGACCGACGGCTTTACATCCCCTCCGAAGGATGGTATATCTCCTATAAAACCCTCGCCTAAGGTTGTATAGCTTCCGTGCATACACTGATATACAAGCCACTGGAAGATGTGTGAGGCGAGAACGCGGTTTCCGTTGGAATGGTCACCAATCCAAGTACTAACTGCGCCTGTCGTTGCTTTACATCGCATACCGAAGTATGTACATAGTAAAGATGCACCTACGCTCGCCCCCTCAAAGCCTGCTTACTCAGAAAGTTTTTGAAGAGATAGATGATGTTGAAGTCTAGACTAAAGAATATATAGCATTACTTCGTGATATTGGTACCGTAAATTTGTAATGGTCTATAATCTCTTTTTTATGTAATACTACGAATATTAAAGTTTTTCGGTCATCCTGCCAGATTCCGGATCCATCTCGGTTTATTCATTAAATGATTCTCGTCCTATTTTTAACGGTACTGTTATATACTTTTCATCGCATTTGCTTTGTCAGTTCTTAGTTTTTGTATATTTTTCCTACTTTTATTTTTAGTATTTCATAGTGTTAGCAGAATAATAGCCCATCTTAAAAGTACCACTGGTGATAATTGACTAAACGTTTTGTAAGTTCCATGTGTATATCATTTGTGACATCTAATTATTTCAACTGATTTTTATGAAAGTTATCCAAGATGCTCAAGAAACGATTAAAATTTCAAATGTATTTCCAAGTACTGGATAAACAAATAACAGACAAGATTTTCCAAGTAGACCCGAATATGAATGGACTATGTATAAAGAGGACTTGCGGGCATCTGACTATATTTTCCACATTCTGAATACTATATCCTCCACTGATTTATTGCATCTTTGTCCTGGTGAAGATTATAAACTACTATGCAAAAAAAATCAGTTGTTTTATAGGAATCCTTTTGCTTAATTGAAAATATCATTAAACCAAAAATTAAATACAAAACGTAATGTTAAATAATATTTTCCGCATACTTATACCTGGTTTCAAAAGAGCTCAGACATACCATAATGGTATGAGGTCATATCTCACTGATTTAAAAAATACTAGGAAAATTATTATTGCTTTTATAAAAAACATTTCGCTAATGGGTTGAAATGTCCAAACATAAAAACAGCATAAGAGAATTCAATTGAAACTATCTATTGCAAATTACAAATAAATAGACACATCCCTACACGTCATCCATGCCCAGAGCCAATCTGACGTCCACGTGATATTTGAGCAGTTACAACTTTCTTACATCGCAAAGTAAACAACTGGCTTTCTACATCCATTCGGCAGAATGAAGTATCTATTTTCAAAGTTAATTCATATCATAATATAAAAAAGTTTCTAAAAAGTAATGTAAATACTTTTCTTAAAGTCGTGCTAAAAAGTAAAAAATAATTACCAGAAAAGCAAGGTGTGTGCACTTTGTACGATTGTACGCCTTGTTTGTCTTGTAATTATTGTATTATTATATTTTTACTTTTTAGCACGACTTTAAGAAAAGCAAGTTTTTTATTTTTTTTATTTTCTACTTTTTAGTCATACTTTAATTATTTGTAATGTATAGAACCAATTTACGGCATTCCATTATGTCACCGCAACTAATATCGTACCATTTGTATGGGAAAAAAGGACGTAAAAGTCAGGCAAATTAAAAAAATAAAGACCCCTTTTATATTCTACGTTTTGCCGGAGGTGCCAGTTGGAGAGTATATTTAGTCCTTTTTCACCCCGGCGCCCTCTACATGCGAATATTTGCAAATGTAACGGTGGACTACTGTATTGTCATCCGATCTTAGTAACTGTGCAAAATGTCATCAATTTATTATATCAGGACGTGTGTTAAATAAAGAATGCAAGATTTGAGGACAAGGATTATTCATTCATAAATACTATATTGTGAGTTAATGAAAAGCAAGTAATAATGAGATATAATTTCAAATCAAGTCGTCATGCTTTCACGATAAATGAAAATTTAAGAGAGTTGTCAAAGCGCTTGCGAGAAGTGTCAGTTTAACTGTAAATATGGAGCATTCGTAAAATTTTCAACGTTCTTTTATGGTTCAAGCTTATTTAAAAAACAACTATTCTGTTGTAATCACACAATATTTATTTCGTCGTCACTTTCATTTAAATCCACGAGATCAAGTCCAGTCAAAATGTGGGTTGCAACAGGAAACTCCCCTAAAAGTCATACTAGAATATAAGGGGCAAGTTATAAGTTCAAAGAGGGCACAGAGTGTAGCATAGTCATGACACGGTTAGCCCGAAATTGTGGTGTAGTGCTCATGACAAAAAAGTAAACTAGCTCAGTATCTTGGGTTGTAACTGTACACTATACCTATGGGATGATTTATCAGTTGCTCTCGTTTCCCTGGCATGACAATAAAAATAAATCACCCTGATTCACAAATACAACAACTAACGCGGGACATACTATATGTTTCGAATTTAACAATGTGACACTTAATATGTAATTAATAGGTTATGTATTGCTATGTAACAAAAGAATAAAATATATATTCATAATACCATTTGGTAACTACCGCAGGCGTACAGAAAATAATGGTATATATTAACTTAAATATGTTGAAAGAAATATCCATATATCCATGTTTTTGAGCCCCTAAAGGATAGGACAGAGTTCTGACAGTTTCGTAGATCCCTCGGTTATGTGGTTTGCCCAGATGACGGTCATGAGGGGTCCTAAATGGCACGGCGGCGAAGGTACTCTTCGCGTGTACCCCAGAAGCGTGCCGGGAGGCGTACCAAGAAAAAGCTTGCCAGTAACGTACCAAAAACGTACTAACATCGTACCATAAACGAACTATAAGCATACCATAAAAGTGTACCCGGAACCTGCCGGAAGCGGCCTAGAATAATAAATATCACAGTCAACAGGTGAAAGGGTGACCATTGAGGATATGCTTAGCATTTGTCGACTAAAATCGTACTTAGTAGTGATAGTTTTCGCTCGAAACTAGTTTTACATAATAAAACAATATCCAAAATAAGAAAAAACTGCAGCTGATTGCCTAAATTTACAAATCCCATGAGGATGGCTACAGATAAACTTGGCAATCGTCACAAAGCGGCCGCGTGCTCTACGAGACGTATATTGAACAAATCATGACCGAGACGGAAGTCGTTTCAGACCCTCCTTTTATATATTATGTGATTTTATATATTTTACGGAGTACAGTGGGTTGCTTATGGTCGAGCGATATTATATTCTTCCAGAACGTAACCAGCTCGTCGTAGGCTCGTAACAGGGTACACAATTTTCGCAGTACTACTTCAAGCGCAAGAGTAAACCAAAAGGAAGAATTTGTTCTACACGCACACTTGAAAATGATGAAAGAGTAAGAGTAGCTGTGCTATGAAGTCCTGAACGATCTACAAAACGACAAGCATTAGCACTCAATATTTCTAACCGCAATTACCCCGCATTCTGAAAGACTTATATTCCCATCTCTACAGAGTTCAACCCGCACAAACACTTCTGCCTTAAGATTTTGAAACAAGCGTTGATTTTTTAGAGCATTTCGAAGGGCTATTTGCTGAAAACCTAAATATCGTTGATTGCTTGCTTATACCAGATGTAGGTCATTTTCATATTTCCAGAGATGTTAACAAACAGAACATTCGCCGTTGGGCAACGGAAAATCCTGTGCAATTGCACGGAGAACCACTTCATAGCAAAAAGGTTAATGTGTGGGATGCAGTAACCGCTTTTGGAATTTTTGGGCAGTTCTCCTTTGAAGAAAATGACTTGGCGGTTACTGTTGCATCGCAATGTTATCAACAGGTATTGCATAACTTTGAACAACAACTTTGTAATACTGGTGTAGATATTCGAAGAATATGGTAGGATGAAGCCACTTCCCACACTGCTAGGGATTCTATGACAATTTTGCGAAGAATGTTTCCTGGTCATATCATTTCGAAATTTGTGGACATCAACTAGCCGGCACGGTCACCGGATCTCTAAGCTTATGATATCTTTCTATGGGGCTACTTAAAGTCAAAAGTGTTTTCTTTGTCTAATCTACTGCAAACTTTGGAACAACTAAAATATAATATTTGAACAGAGATTAAAGCAATCCCAATGGGAATGTTAAACCAGGTGATGGAAAACGCGGAGGAGGTTATTTGAGTGATATAATATTTATAAAATCATCTTCAAGAACCTTGTGTTTAAATTTTGAATAAAATTTTATCCATTAATAAAAACGACTCAATTAAAATGCATTCTCTACTCTGTCGGACACATTATGAAATTAAAAGATTCTTTGGAAGAACTTAATGTGCTGCTTTAAATATATAACGCAGCAACACATGTTTATATTCACTCTATATATGTAAAGTAGCATATTGTAAAGTAGATAACAGAGCATGTCGTTAGGTACTCAACTTCGTGTAGTTTGATGTGCTTAGAACTTACAACACTGTTTACTTCTTGGTTTGTGTGCCGCCACTAAACGTATTGATTGAAATTAAATAGATTTGTAGAGACAACGAGAATACTAAATCTTTAGACATGGATGGCTTCTTCGCTAAGTACTATAAATAAAATAATTCTAAAGATTATATCTTTTATACAGTGACAAATTTAATAAGTGGTGGAAATTTAACAAATAATATTAGTCCTTATTCGTATTTACTGCTTGCTGTAACTAGTATAATGGAATATTCATTATGTGGATCTTCGACACACTGTTGTAAATTTTACTAATATACCCAGCGAATATACAGTGAGGTCCATAAGTAATAGATAAATTCACTATCTACATAATTAACAATTTATGAGTAAAATTCTAAAACACGTTAATTTTTAATTCTAAAATGTCATTTCTTGTGCATAATAATATACTTCCACCTCCAACTCCCTTGAAGAGACAGCTAGCCCTTTAAAAATTTTAAATGGAATAAGGGTGCATGTGATAGCTCATTGAAAAGGGTTTTATTCGCTATCCAGCAATACCAGATTTTTAAATTTTGTATAAAATTAAATTTGAAAATTTTTAAATGTATACAATCAAATGTATCCTAAACTATTTTATGTAAATCTCACTTTTCTCACTAATTTTGTGTCATAACATTCAATTTAAATGTATAGTTTTTTCTTATAAGTAGGCGGCAAAATATCCAACAAAAAGAAAGAAGTAAAAAGAGTTTCTTTTTACATATTAGAAAAAAATATAATTTCTTTATTTGCTACATCTGTGTAAAGTTATGATTCTGTTATTTATCGCTGATTGTCAAGTTGATCATTATTTTAACAACGAGTCTTTCGGTTACCCAAAGAATTTAAATTTTGGTATTATTAGGATATAGTGATGAAACAAGAACGCCTAAGCAGGTATGCAAAATCTTCAATACTAAGTATCCTGACCGTCGCATTTCTCAATCTACGGTTAGTAGAGTAGAAAACGAATTTCGTGAATTTGGAAATGTCACAGATATTCCTAAATCTGGTAGGAAACGCATTTTAGATGATGAAAAGAAATTGAATATATTGTTAGATATTCAAGATAATCCACATAAACCTACAAGACAAGTTGCTGCCGGTAATGGTGTTAGTAAAACGTCCATATTGCGTCTTCTAAAAAATAGAAAATGCCGCCCATATAAAAATCATTTAATTCAAGGACTTTACAATGATGATCCTGATCGCCGATTGGAATTTGCGAAATCATGGCAAATAGACGCCAAGATGATCCGTTATTTATAAAGAACATTCTTTTTCTGATGAAGCTACATTTGTCTTAAATGGAACAGTCAACAAGTACAACTGTAGATACTGAAATACAGAAAATCCACATTGGATGATGGAGGCTAATACTCAATATCCTGAGAAAATGAACGGTTGGGCTGGAATTGTAAATTCTCAAATTATCGGACCATATTTCTTTAATAGCACATTAAATGGCGCGCGTTACTTGGATTCCTTGCAAATCTCTTAGTTCCAGGGTTAAAAATACTTTTTCCAGATGATGGCAACCTTAATGAAATTGATAGAAATATTTTGTATCAGTAGAATGAAATTTCACCATATTTTGCATTGGAAATAAGAGCCTATCTCAATCAAGTTTTTCCCAATAGGTGGATCGGTAGACGTGGTGAAATTGAGTAGCCTGCCCATCCTCCCGATTTGACCCCGCTTAACTATTTTTATGGGGTTACTTATAATTGAAAGTCTACTTCAACAGACCAAATAACGTCGATGATTTAGAAGCCAGAACAAGGCAAGAAATTAATCAAATCACCTCGGAAATGACACAAAATGTTTTAGAAGAATTTCAGCAATTGTCAAGAAGCTACGAGCGCCCAGTTTGAATATTTGGTTTAAACTGCTTTATGTTCTTTTGTTTACTTATTAACATTAAAAATGTAATACTTATATATATATATATATATATATATATATATATATATATATATATATATATATATTTGTCCACATAAATATTACTTTAGGACGGAAAAAAAGGAACGCATCTGTAAATAATATTAAGCAGAGTACATGAAAAATTAAATTCATAACAGGTCCTGAGATATACAACCTGCCAATAAAGATAGTGGTTTCTGGCCAATTCATATACTTTATATGTATTTAATCACAAAATGTAATATAGAAATTTAAATTTTGCCACAAATATTACAACAGGGGAACATAGCACAATATACAGGATGGGGAAATTATTTTGAAATAGCGATTTATCTCAAGACCAATGCATTTCAGAAAAAAATGTTTCAAAAAAAAAGTTGTTTGGTGTCAAAGGAGGAACAGAGTGATGAAATTGGTTATTGATTTTGGCTACTTTTTAATGTAATTTCGAGATCAACTAGTAACTAGTCAACGATCACTCAACTGATTACTTTCTATTAAAAACCCTGGAAGTAGACTTGTTTCATTAGAACTATGAAATAGTTTATAAACTCGGCTAAATGATAAACAGCGGACGTGCTTCAATGCCGCGCTGCAGATATATTACTAAAACTATTACTAGACCGACAGACGATACGACGTGGCACGATGTATTGAGGAAGGTTCTCCATCAGCTAGTTGTTAATACAGTTTGATTCTCCAGGCAGTAAACCTTCCAAACATCTACCATATTCTCCAACATTTCATCATTATTAACCTCATCAACGTAGAGGGATTAGGACGCCTGCTGGTTTAGAAAAAGACAGATGGTTAACAAGCAGCTGATGAGAAAGAGTTTTACTAAGGCCGTAAGCATAAGATACAACATATAATGTTATAATACATGCAGACAAGGAAGGCCAAATATAAGTAATGGATGGGTGATAAAATGTCTATTAAGTTATGAAACGAATGCAACAAATTATTCAGTGGCTCAATGTTTATGCGTTAGATTTGAGACCAAGGATTCTCGGGTTCGAATCATGGCTGGGGTATCGATATTTAGTGGAGTTTTTAATATGTTACCGAGTGGGTAGCAGTGGGCTAGATATAGTTGTGTGAGAGGAAACACGGCTAGTCGCTGTATTACTTCTGAGTTTGACTCTAATCAATGGCAGATGACAATGTCGTATGTATATCACTTGTAAGTTAGAGTCTTAGCTACAGCGATGGCAATGTCGCATGGGATCGGCGTTGTGCAATTGTCTGTGTGTATTTGTCCTGATTAAGCGGTGGTATAGCTAATGCAAATTTAAATAAAACAATTAAAATACAAATAAAAAATGTAATATTTAGGCATCAACGAGGCCGCCCTAATCACATTTTGAATATCATCTTTCTTAGACCATATTTGTTGGGTTTACTGCTAAGTCCTAAAAATTGTAAAAGACAGGATTATTATGAGGAGAAGGATATGAAAGGATTAGAATTTAGGTTAAATATAACAAACAACGTTAAGCAGGTCTTTCGTCGGTAATGGGATAAAAACCGTATTTCCTCCTTAGAATCAACATTTCGACAACAATCTTTATTGTCTTCCTTGGGACTGACGAAGTGAAAAGGTATCAGTAATTAAAATCAGTCATAATATCATCGTTACCAATTTAATAAAAAACAAATATATTTCCAATAGCAAAACTTTTATGAATTTTTTCAATATGTTATGAGTTCGATTATTTGAAATATTCTGCTTAACATTCCTTTTGTGGATACGAAACTTATGTACTATAATAAAAAACTGTTCGCTAATTTCGACAAAGATTGGAGCAACAAAATTTTCAACCATACGATTTTAATTTTGGTATATTATCTAATTTGATTTTATCTCCATGCAAGACAGTGCGGCATACGTAATTTTTTAAAAGTTAAGTATATAATGGGTAAGATATTAGACTTAAATTTGAAAATTTGAAAATCGTACAACGCCGAACGCAACAAATATCTTAGAGGTTTTCGATTTTCTAGCCAGATAACCAAGAGCTCTACAAGATTTATAGCTGACACAGCGTATATGGATCGATCATTTAAGCTTTTTATCAAATATTATACCCGAGACACAAAAGATGTCATGCCGGTTAGAGAGCGTGAGATTGTGAAGCTTATGTTGTAGTGCTGTAAAAGCAGTTTAATATTCAGTAAAGATATTTTTTACTAAATAAAATGCTATAAAAGATGTATATTTCTAGGTACTTCCTAAGTATGTTTAAAAAACACTGTAACATACTACTGTCCCTACAAGCTTTCATTATGATAATCAGCTTAATACAAAATTCAGACCTAATGAAATATTTAAATTATTATATAGCACTGATGCGATTCTGACATTAAAGAATTAACTCACTTTTATAAGATGTAATCTAAGATGAGGTATGCTCCACGTAATGTATCCATAAATGTATTAAAGTTGTCTGCAAATCATCTCATGGCTTAGACCATACATTGTCGCTAGAGCAGTAGAGATACCTGGTTATAATTTGTTTCGGGCAGACAGACATGGTCGTAAAGGAGGGGGGGGGGATCATATCAAAACAAATATACACTGTAATTCCTTATTGAGTCACTTAACGGATTTGCATGAAAATCCTGTAGGGCAATTGTGGATTGAATGTAATATTAATAATAGGCACTTTATACTAGGTGTGATATATAGGCCACCAAATGTTCACTATAGCTCGCTCTCATCACTTGATGACTCCCTCTCTACCCTCATGCCCCTGACTGACGAAATAATTTTGATGGGTGATTTGAATATTAACTTGCTCAAACCTAATTTTCCTGCGTATAATTACCTCAGTGATATTTTACAAACTTATAATCTTAAGCATGTAATTACGGAACCGACTAGAATCGCGAGTCAGTCAGCTACACATAATTGCTACAACCAAAACAGAGCACGTTACTAAAACAGGCATGGTCCATATGCCCACAGTCACTGATCACCTGCTAACATACTGCTGTGTTGAGTGTCTCGTGATTAAAAGAAATAAAACAAGGTTTGTTTAAATTAGAGACTTTAAAAATTTAGATTATAATGTATTCACTGAAAGAGTTACAAATACTAATTGGAACGCTATTCTGCAATTAAATAATATTGAGGATCAAGTCGATTACCTTAATAAAAATATTATAACCATATATGATGAATGTGCCCCTATAAAAACCATCAACGTTAGTAAACCTCTTGCCCCTTGGCTGACCGGCATAATTAAACTAATGATAAAACTACGGAATAAGGCTTACTCTAAGTATAAGCAAACTCTCAAGCAGGGTAAGTATACCCAAGAACAAATTAACTCCAGGTGGATATATTATAAGCAAAAGAGGAATCTGGTTACCTCGTCTATCCACCGCGAAAAAAAGGCTTACATGGAATATACCTTAGAAAATCATAAATCAAATACAAAATTGTGGTGGAAAACTATTCAAAGAGTCAGTATTTATAATAAGAGAAAAGCACAAGACATACCACAAGAGTTAAGAGACCCCGAAAAATTTAATAAATTCAGTACCAAATACTCAAGTACCAAATACTATCATCGACTATTATAAGGGCAATCTCCATAGAAATATGAATGTGCATAATCTATTTAAATTTCGGGAAGCTACCTCCGAAGAGGTGACAAAAGCAATTAATTATATAAAATCTAATGCTGCTGGTGTTGACTGTATCACTCTCAAAATGGTTAAGTTATGTCTTCCTACTTGTTTAGATGCCATAACACATATAATTATTTTTTCTTTAATGCAAGGTATATTACCCAATATATGGAAGTGTGCTATTGTAATTCCAATAGCAAAAATCAACAAACCCGAAACATTTAAAGATTTTCGCCCAATAAGCCTTCTGCCTGTGCTTTCTAAAATTTTGGAACGAATTGTTTATTTGCAACTTTTGGATTTCGTAATGCTCCACAAACTGTTACCATGTCAATCTGGCTTCCGAGCAAAGTATAGCACAGTTACTGTCCTTGTAGAGGTCATGGATGAGTACGCGAAAGCTATTGATCAATCAAAAGTTACCACCTCAGTTCTACTTGATTACAGTAAAGCATTTGATTGCGTAAACCACAAACTACTGCTTGCCAAACTTTCATTTATGGGAGTTTCTGATAATGCAACAAGCTGGTTCGATTTGTACCTCTGCAGCCGTAGACAGCAGGTTAAAATCGTAACAAACAATGACATGTCTCTTTCCACTGACCTTGCACTTAAATCTGGTGTGCCACAGGGTTCTTTACTGGGGCCACTTTTATTTGTTCTCTATATGGCAGATATATATAAAGAAGTTAGCCACTGTATGTTTCACTCGTATGCGGATGACCAGCAAATATCCTTGTCCTATTATCCTTCAGACGTTGCCGGTGGGTGTGTCAAAATAAATGAAGATTTGCAGAGACTGGCCCAATACTCTGTAAATCATGGCTTGGTCCTAAATATCAAGAAAACCTGTTCCATAAATATCGGAAGCAAAACATTGCTAGCCAAAATTAATAAAAATGATATGCAATTTAATGTAAATAACAACCCTATTTTGTCCTCTAAATCTGTAAAAAACCTCGGCATAATATTTGACTCTCACCTTTCTTTTCATGATCAAATTAATCATCTAGTACGAACATGCTATGCTAAGTTAAGACACATTTACCAATTTAAGTATATTTTGTCACAAAAAGTAAAATTGAAGTTAATCGAATCACTTGTTTTATCTGTGCCTGCTTACGGGGACGTGGTATATGGGCCATGCCTAACGAATCAAATATTGTTTAAGTTGCAAAAAATGCAAACTTCCTGCGTACGTTTTGCGACACTAGCAAATAGGCGAGAACATATTTCACCTATTTTACGGGAATGTAAAATGCTTAATATTAAAAAAAGGTGGATATTACACTTGTGTTGTTTAGTACATTCTATCCTTAATAGCCACATGCCTATATACCTGCATGTAAAAATTAAATTCAGAGGAGAATTATACGGTGAAAATTTACGCCAAGTGTCTAATCTGCTACAGATTCCACAGCATAGAACCACCTTCTTCAAGTCATGTTTCTCTTATGCCGCAGTTAATAATTATAATAAAGTGCCGCAGAGTATTAAATCCCTGACCTACAATAGCTTTAAGAAAAAAGTTAAAAACCTCTTGTTCTCTGATACGTTTAACTAATAATTAAAAAATGTAATTTATTTCTGTTTGTAGTAAGTTTGTTATCTACTCTTATTGTTTTTCCCTGTTAGTCAAGAAATAATTCAATTTTTTAAATTTTTGTTTCTTGCTATATTCAATTTCGTCTCTTCACTGCATCATTTCGTCCTCATATCTGTGAGATTATTTAATTTGTAATTATATATTGTATTATTGTATTTTTTGGAACCCTGGTTGGAATTAATAGCAGCTATTAGCTGACACCCCGCCAGGCTAAATAAACTATTATAATATCCCTAGGACATTGAATTGGTAATTTTATGACCATCGAAAGCACGTTGCTTGGTAATACCCGACTACCTCTGGACCTATCTCCTCCAAAATTGGTATGAAAACATTTTTTTAATCTAAACAACAATAACTTATGTACCGCATTACTTTAGCCTGCGGGGGCACCTCATGAGCTGTACCTGATGATGACGACTTTTTCTTTTTTTTAAGAAACCTTATGGCACTTTTAACTAGAAAATATCATGAAGGGGTCATTTCTACGGAAATAAGGTACACTTGAGATAAGTTGATAATTCCAATCGTTTTCGAGAATACTAACGCAAAAAATTTCAATAATTTTTTGAAAACAAACTCATTTTGAAAAGGGCAAATTGTATTTATTGAAAAGAGTATTTTGGTGACGTCTCTGTTCTGTCATTTACATATAATTTCATTAGTTTGACATTTTATTTTTGATCTCCTGTGATAGTTAAATTTCTAAGTTAATTTTACTTTTTTCTTTGAAATGCCTAAACATATTTCCGATAGAGAAATGAGGTGGTATATGATTTGTGTTCACGCACAAGGAAATTTCTCTGGATGTGCTGCAGCTAAAAAATATAATGAAATGTATCGAAATAGAATGTAGCCAAATCATAAGGTTTTTAAAGATATGTTTCGTCGCTTGGGAGAAAGTGGGTAATTTAGCCATAATAATGATGTAGGACGACCGAAACGAGTTAGTGTAGATCTATAAGAAGACATTTATAATTTATGTGGATGAAAATCCAATAGTCAGCTCAAGTCTTTCATCGGCGACAACAGGAGTGATTAAACAATCTGTTCTAAGAATATTACGCAAGGAAGGTTTACACGCATATCACTTCACTTCTGTACAAAATTTACCTTGAATGGATCTACAACTAAGGGTAGAATTTTGCCAATTTGTTATCAATAAACGCAACAGATATAGGCATTTTATTAATAACATTTTATTTACCGATGAAGCAACTTCCACTCGTCGAAGCACTTTTAATTGGAGAAACAATCATTATTGGGGAGTAGAAAACCCTCATGCTGTAAAAGAAAGGCATTTTCAGCACGAATTTAAAATTAACGTTTGGTGTGTATTACTGGCGATCACTTATTGGTACCATTTGTTATCTTTCCCAATTTAATCGGTGAGTTTTATCTGTTTTTTCTACAAAATACTATCGCTGATATATTAGATTGTTACTCATTAGATATAAGCGGCAGAATGTGGTGTATGCAAGTCAGAAATCATCTTGATGACACATTCCCTCACAGATGGATTGGTCGAGGAAGTGAATTTAATCGACCGCGATTGATGTAAATCCTTTGGGTGTTTATGTGTGGGGACACATGAAGTCCTTATTGTATGCAAATTCCATCAATTCTAGGCAAGAATTGTGGGAACAAATAAAATAACGCATCCAATTTTATTAGAAGACAGCAAAATTATTATTTTTAAAAAAAATTTATTTAACGTCGGACTATTTCCGCTACTGAAGGTTATCACCGACGCCTGTAGACGAGCTACCCCCAACCAGGAATTTCGCCGAACCTCTTCCCTTAAGAAGAGTAGGGATTTTTACTTGCTTAACATTTAATAGACAAGGGACCGACGGCTTTACATCCCCTCCGAAGGATGGTATATCACCAACACAACCCTCGCCTAAGGTTACATAGCTTCCGCACATAAACTGATATACAAGCCGCTGGAAGATATATAAAAAGAATTAGAAAATGCATAGAAGTATGTGGAGGGCACATCGAAAATTTACTCTAAGTTGCAGCAAATTATTTCATAAGATAGTCAGTGAGCTTGCGTAGTTGTCGTTTTTATTTACGTTCTGTAATTTTTTCAATAAATACAATTTGTCCTTTCCAAATAGAATTTGTTTTCAAAGAATTATTGAAATCTTTTGCAGCAGTTTTCTCGAAAACGGTTGGAATTATCAGGTTCTATCAAGTGTACCTTTTTAACGCAGAAATGACTCCTGCGTAAGATTTTCTAGACAAAAGTGCCACAACGTTTCTTAAAAAGAAGAGAACAAATATTCATCATCAGGTACAGTTTATGAGGCGCCCCGCTCAGATTAATTTAATGCAATTCATAAGATATTTTTTTATATCCTCATATTTTGGTCCAAAGAATATAGCCATGAACTGTGGCTTATTATTAATGGTCCACCCTGTATATAAGAAACTAATGTACAACGACGTTCAGCTATTTGGCGTTCCTAATTGCTTCTATTTTCAATATTTACGAGAGTTCTCATGAAAGGCTTCAGATCATTGGTGAAATATTACACTTTAAACTTGTATGATTTGGCTAGACATTTTCCATTCGAATTAGATGCTTTGTTTATTTCGTATACAACCTCATACCTCTAAATGATATCGAACTTTTCTTATTTCGACATGTAACAATAAGGGCCAAATATGTGACAATTACACATAAACACTAAAATTAAAAATTGTTTGATGTTACTCCCCATGCAATTTTGATTAATTTTGTATACATCACTGTGTCCAAATTATTATTTTTCATTATATAATAATTTTACTGTTTTCCTGTATTGTAATAGAAACAGAATCTTGTTTAATATTTTAATCTCTATTATCAAATAGTTCCTTTGTGATGCCTGCTAAATTGTTTAATAATTTACGTTCCCGCATAAAAAACATTGATAATATAAATATGTTCAAGAAATCAGTAAAATTATTATTATTAGGGCATAGTTTTTATACAGTTCATGAATTTTTTTCTACAGTGCTACTCTAGATTAGGTAACTCACTCACTGTAATCATTAAATATTTTTCTTCGCATTTGCAATCTTTGTTCTTTCTGTTAAAAATACAGCAGATGCTTCCCTCAGTCAAAGACCCTGTCCCCAAACTGTTATCAAAAGGTGTTTACCAGTTGAAGTGCACATGTGGTAAGAGCTACATCGGGCAAACAGGACGGAGTATCCAGTGCAGAATCAAAGAACACCAGAGAAATACCAGATTTGGATACACGGATAGGTCGGCGATAGCAGAACATGTCCATAATAACGAGAACCATAAAATCGACTACGAGGACGTCAATATATTAGACAGGAATACGCGCTATTATCCGCGAATCATTAGGGAATCACTGGAAATTATGAAAAACGTGAACAACTTTAACAGAGAGGATGGGTATCGACTTAGTAACACGTGGAGACTGGTATTGCCAAGTACCAGCACCGTAGTAAGTCACGGTCAACCAAACACGACGAATGAGCAGCGAAGCGAACCAAGCGCGACCAATGACCAACGAAGCGAAGCGGCGCCTAGGTATATAACGAGGAGTGGAGCACAACAGATTCGGTCTTTAGAATCCTTCTGAAGAAGCTGACAGGATGATCAGCGAAACGTCAAGTCAAGTTCGACGACCACGGCAAGACCCGGAAGAATCTACTTCATTCTTTTTCTGTGTCACTGTTATTGAATCTAAGTTTGGTTTTTAAATCAGTCAGAAGTAAAGGATTGGGAGAAACACCTAAATTGTCTTTTTTCGTATCTATCACGAAAATTGACTAAAAACTAAATAATGAACTTTACGCTAGTGCAAATGTACTATCCTAATATTACGAAAGTTTTTACAATTCTTGCTATCTATCGAAAAATTTTCACGAAAGGAAAACAGTATTTTATGGTGAAACCCACGTTTTAATTTTTAGTCACGTTAGCTTAAAAATAATGCCTAATGCTTCTTTTTCTGTGTCACTATTATTGAATCTAGATTTGGTTTTTAAATCAGTAAAAGGCAAAGGATTAAGAAAAACACCTATAGTATCTTCTTTCGGAACTACTACGAAAATTTACTAAAAACTTGGCTACAAAATTTGGTATTTGGCTATTTATAAGTAAATTCTGGTAACGCAATACGACAGACTTAACACCTTTGGGTACGGATATTTTGTCTGTGGTGGACAAAGACAATAGCTAATAACATTTCTTTCATATTTCCCATTTATTTAAATTATTGTACAACAAATTTTATAATATTCATTAATTTTTATGCATAATAAAATTTAAAAAAAAACTTATTACCGTTTTTATTTTTCCTGACGTAAACTGAACACATTCTTAAACCAAGAGTCCTGGACTTTTGCTGCTGTAGTTTCCACAAAACACTACACCTGAGTATTCTACTTGACGCGCTTTTCGTTAGCCATGTTATCACCTGGAAATGATTCAAACTGAATTTTAAAAACCACTTATAATCATCGTCACAAGATGGTGATATGGTTAACGAAATTGGTGTCGATTAGAATATTCCAGTATAACATTCAAACGCTTTGTCAGAGCTGGATTATTCAATGGTCTTCAATCAAACGTTCTATATATACTTCTGTCGAGCTAAGCCAGAATTTATTATAAATGTAGCTAGAATTTGAAGTAAATTAAATACAAACTTTTATCAAGTATAAAATGTATTATAGTAATATATCTTATTATTTGAATAAGAATAAAATACACTTAGAATCAGGTCTATCTTTTTCTTAAAATAATCATGCTTTTCTTGATTATCATAACAGCTTATTCTTAAATAGAGAAAAAGCGAATTTCATTCTATAGCGTATAACGTAACTTACCCGAAGAATGTTAACCATACGTACACCTTTAAATAAGAAGTCGATTTAAAAAAAAAATTAATAACAGAAAAAGATATAAACTGTTAAAGTTATAAATTAATGGAAATGTTAAAATAACATACTCTTTCTACAAGAACTGTTCAATGTTCTGTCCATTGACGTTCAGGCACGCCTGGGCACTAGCTGATGTTTTCCCCCTTCCTGCTGTTCCCGAAGACCCAGGTTATGGACAGCCGTTGTGATGCGTTCACGTAATACATTGATATTGTCTATTTCCGTTTATTACAATTTTTTTTTTAATGCCTTGTTTATATTTACGTCCTGGCGGCGTTTAGCTACAGCTACTCTTCCACTCAACCAGGGGTCATATTTTCGAACTAAATCGAAATTTGTCACATGCGAAATACTAGGTAACCGACTCGTTCAAAAAATTTCTGAGGTGGTATTTTCGAACACCATCCGAGATTTGTTTTCTGCACACGTGAAAATGTCGTATGGCAAATGTGGCAACGCTCTTTTGTACTACCAAATGGACCTGAAACCCTTAAAAAACACTAATGTCACTAATCAGCTGTTATATGTGTTGATTGAATTACAAGACTGAATATTATAATACACCAACAATCAGCGGATAAGCGGGTGGGACATATTAGTGCAGGCCAGAAAAAGGAAATGGAGGATTTTTTCGAAGCTCACCCGAAATTGAAGAGTGGTTAATTTACCTCAAATTCCACATCAAAAAATTGCCAAGTTAGTCCATTTAAAGAATCGGTATTTATGACGAAATTACCGAATGTTACACAATCCTGGTCACCTACCACCTTCCTCAAAGAAACGCTTCCTACAAAATATTAATTATTTTTCTCACAAAACCAAATATCAATTTTCCACCCCCTACAAGGGTTGGGAGCCTGGGATAGGGGTGGTTGAGGTCAAATCCCTCGAGGGACTTTCCGTTCTACTCGAGGGAATAACAATTAGTCGAAAAACTGAGAAAAATAAACAAGTTCACGGAGAAGGGGACTTTTGGGGTGGTTTTTGACCAATTTGAAGGGATTTCAGAGATGGAAAAATGGTTTGACCCCGGGAATCGAAAACGTGAGGGGGGGATATTATCTAGTCCGAGGCGCAAACATTAGGTAGTTCGCCCGATTCCTTCAATAGATTAAGCCCTTTTAGCACAATTATCCCTGAAACTAAACGCCCTCCCAGAAGTAGTGGTCACCTAATCCTACTGTCACTGGTTTTGTCAAACGATACAATTTGACAAATTTGTCATCCCTTACATCTTTAAATGGATTATCATAGGCATAGAATTGTCTTCCATGATCGCTTTCTGTCAAAACTTCTGCCTGTTCCAAGGCGTCGATAGCAGCTAAATGTATTAAGTCATCTAACGCTGCCATTGTCCATTTTCATTAACCAAAATTTTTTCAAATAAGTCTACTTTAAAGTCCCTAAATAATAAACAAACCACGGCAAAAACCTAACTTGAGACATATAGGTTGTATGGCACGAAATAAAACAAACCAAAACGATCACTTTGAATACATTCGCACACAAAATCGCTTTATCATGTATTATACCCCCATCCGGAAAGTTCGCATACGAGTTCATATGCTCGAAAATACGATACGTATATTTTCATGCAACGATCTCACATTTTCGTGCACGACATCGCCTCGATCAAGCTCGACAATACGGCCCCAGGACGGTGAAATGAGATGCCGTTCATCCATCCAAGTGACGGACTCGACCAACGCTGCTTAACTTCGCCGATCGAGGTCTCAGCGCTTAAACCGATGACCGTACCTCACTTCACACTTCATTCTTTAAATATCCCCACAAAAAGAAGTGAAGAGGAGTTAGATCCTGGAACCGCGGAGGCCAAGCTATGTGCACACCCCGTCCGATCCAACGTATACCATTTAATTGGATCAAATAATTTGGAACTACTAAACGATAATGTGGGGGCGAACCATCACATAAAAATCTCTTCCGACTTCGGACCTCAAAGGGCACATCTTCAAGAAAACCAGGAAGTTCATTAGGGAGAAACTGCAGATAATGTAGACCATTCATCCGATTTGGCGATATGAACGGACCAATTAGGAGTTCATCGACTGATGTTGAAAGTGATTCCGAACTACTTCATGAGGATTCTCAATGGCCCAATTGTGCGTATTATGTAGATTGGTTGTCCCATTATGTGTAGAAATAGTTTCATCTGTGGCCAAGATATCGTCAGCAAATCGGGCATTTCGAGAATTTTTTGCCAACCATTCACAAACTGTTGTCCTTAAGGACCTTCTGGACGTAAGGCACAATTGAGCCCGGAGAGTAGCTGTTGGTTGCAGTCTGGTTACATTCCTTATAGTAAAATAAGGATTTTATAGAGGAGCTTGCGACTGAAATATTATGTTTTAATATATATATATTCGAAAACAGCATTGTACCTCACACGAAATTAGAAAACATTTGCTTTTACACATTGCAGCTGATTAATTCAGCAAACTATATGACGCACACCCTGTATCATGTTAATTAAAATCAACCCCTGAAAATGCAGAAATTTAGATTGTATCTACAATTACAGATATTTTTCGGATGGTACAAATGCCATAGTGGAAACGAATTCGGCTAACAGATAAAGACCAACATTTTAACAATGTACTTACACAGGGGGTCATAAAATGTACGATAAAAGAAATTGCTTCAGAACGTATACAATACGAAATGTGTTAGGGTGACGACTAAATTTCCCCTTTCACCACACTTCGGATTTTTATATTTGCTATGACACTTGCAAATACTTCGCTGAGTGTGTTAAATTGCAAATGAGTCTCATACCAATTTTCAGTATTGTAATTTTATGTTCATTTTACAGTAGCACAGATTATTTTAGGTGAATATCCTACAACTTAAAATTGTCCTGAAAACTTGTGTGAATCAATTGAAAGACGTAATTGTAATTTAATAAACTTTTCTCGCATGTTTTATAAAATATGATGGTACGCATATTCACCATTGTTATGCACATGAATATAATAGACGGAACAACTGATGTAATTCCTTAACAATAGCAGAATATCATTTTAAACTTTTACACCGACGCGATGCGATATCCTCTGAAATGAAACTTTTGCTTTGGCTTGAAAAATTTTAAAGGAAATATTTAGTTATATGGAGTAAAAGTGTCATTTTTTTGTGTCGAGGATGTACTTGACTGATGAACGAAGAGAGACCAACAAGAGCAACCGAGACCCAAAAAATTACTTTACTCCTCATAAAATATGCTATTTTTTCTTCAAACGTTGAATATGAATTAAATAAATACCATTATTTTTCCTCAAATAGTTTTAGCGCCGCTCGTGAGTGGCAGTAAAAGACTTACTTTTTTTATTTAAAAAGTGGTTACAAGCAAATGGAATTCACGAAATGAGCTATACACAAAAACGGCATCCCGAGTTCGCAGCATCAAATTCCTTACCACATATATTGATATCGTAAGACAGGAGACGTTAGAGAAGAATATTCAGGACGTACAATATCTCGAGCCTATAGACCATCGTTTTCTTTGGTTGCAGGTGTACATTAAGCAATCTCAGTTGCTCCATTTGAATAACATAGTCAAGGATCCTTTAGTTGCACCATCAGATTGGAATGGACACAAGAATATTAGAACTGATGGTGGCAAACACATAAATTTGATTTGTATCTATATTTCCGCAGCAGCCGACTGTAGAGGCGGCCTATAAAAAAAGGAACATCTTGCAATAGATCAGGAGATTCACTCACAGAGTTCTTTTACTGGCGCAGTATGAATTTTATAAATATTGGAAACAAATCAGTCTCATTACCTTGGATATTTTTCTAAATGCTGACGCTTACCAGTGCAATTTATTGTTCGTCCATAAGCTTCAAGTATAGGCCATGAGTTCCAACGAACGCAAGATAACATTCATTCACTTGGAAGGTGGGACGAATTTTTGTAAGGCCAAGACATTACCATTTTATCGTGGCTTTCGCAATCTGCACAGCTTATCTTTATATAACATATGTGAGATATAATGGAAGTGGAACTGTTCAACTATTATTATAAAATAACATATTAATAAATAACAAACATCACTACAGAGCTGTACTATACGTTGAACTCAGACCTTGCGTCTCCTTATGGTGGAACGTCAAAGATGAAATATAATTTTTGTATACATTCCATCTTTACCTGCAATAGTATCAAGCAACACTTCACCGGCTACCGACTACTTTTTTTTACTAACTCCAACGTCAAAATAAGTGCAAATAGTAGTTGGATAGTAACTTAGATCTTCTAGTTCTAAATTGGTCTCGGAGCTACGTTCCTTGAACCTCGCAAACCTACTACCAAAGTTGGTTTGACGTCAGAACATGACTTATTTAGGTTTGGTGTGTTTTTAAGTAATCTTCCAATATTGCAATATAACCAGACTGCAACAAACGTTACTCTCCCGGCTATGTGCCCCGCCGAGCGCTGAATTAGAAGTTACATTCCTTATTGTAAAATAAGGATTTTATAGAGGAGCTTGCGACTGAAATATTATGTTTTAATATTTCTGCCCTCTAAAAGCACACTTGAACTCTGCTAAGCCCAGTTAGGCTATTTATTTTTCGATTGCAACAGACACTGGACCGCTAGATGGAGCCTGCTTACTATTTTACATGTCGCTATCGTAAAGATACCGAGATGTACCAAATAGTCAAGGGATCCTTGTGTCGTTCGTCACATGCCTACTTTGCACTGACGAGAGCCAACAGCTCGAAACTGCAGTCTGCAGGTGGTATGGGACGAGCTCTCGTGCCAGCTCCTTTAAGTAGGATCAGTCTTTCGGCTGGTGTTTGCTGCAATCGAAGCATTAGCATTTTGTTGGTAATATGCGATTATTACACTTAACGCGCTAGGCTTGCAACTTGTAATTCAGCGCTCGCCGGGGCACATAGTTTTTGGTCTTCCCTTAATACGAAATTTCAAGTTAAAATTAACGTGTTATTCTAAATAGCAACCATATTTTACAATATATCAATGTTCTAAACAAGTGATGGTAGGTTAATGAAACAATTGCAATGATGATAAGTCAGTCTCCGACGTTGTAGCAACTCATATTTTATTGACCAATTTGGTATATATTTGAGGTGGCACGACATTTTGCATGTCTCACACTGACTCCTAGTTGGGAACCCCAACGTTGGCTCGACGTTGGAATGTTGTTTGGGTAACTGATGATGTCAAACAAAGCGCTTGCATTACATTCGCGAGCTGCTGTCACCATGTTCAGTGCTGTACAATGGATCGATGTCACACCTTAAAATTCCTTATTATGGGGTCAAAGTACACATTCCTCCTTTGCTTACAATGTATTAAATGAACTCCAACAACGCATTCGGACTGCTCTGGGCACGAATATGATAAGATTTCGAACATTGCCTCGGCATCGAGTAACCCAATATGTTACATCGAACACTCATATTGAGTGGGAACAAACTTGAACAATTTTAGTTTTGTTTAGTTTGTCTGAACTTGCTACTGTTTACAAACCCAATTAAATATGACAATGTAAACACAAATGAATCATTTTAAATTATATTTTATATACTGGGGTACCCAGTTTCACAACCCTAAGAGAAAAATAATCTCTTTTAACAAGTATGTCAAACATTATTCTTTTTCGATTATATTTTCATAACTCAAGGAATTAAATTGAGTTTGCCAATTTTGACTGTTTATTAGAAAATCCATTTTCTAAATTAAATTTTCAGTTTTGCAATTAATCTTTTTCAATCAAATCAATCAAATAATGGATTTTACTTGACTGATGGTCGAGAGGTGAGCGCACTTGCCTCTCACCCAAAAGTTCCGGGTTCGATTCCCGGTCGTGGCAGTGGAAAATACTGTGAGAGGGATTTTTTCACTATACACGGATATTGGGTGTGTGTCCCTTGTCTCTAAATGTGTAGCCCCCTCCCACACAAGGCTCTTCTAGAGCCTTCCGGGATAAAGGGGGTCGTCATTACCTGTGGTGTATTATTTATTAACTTACAGTGTTAAAGGTATTATTTATCTATTTTATTGTATTCCTTTTGGTTAAACGACATATTTAAAAACAATGGAATAATATGAAATTATATCTTTAATTTGCACATGAATAAATATTAGTTTTGATTCCATTTATGAAATTTTACGATTCACGCTCATCCTAAATTTTCTATATTCTCAAAATTTGTCTTATATGATTGAATATATTGGGGCTGCATTGTTTAATAGTTCAATAATATTTATGTCTACTTGATAGTTAATATTTCACAGCAGATCCCGACATATTCACTCATACAAGAAGGCTAATCTCGAGAATATAGAAACTGACTAAATGGAACCAAATTCTTGTTCAATTTAAGAGTAAAATTCCATATTATTTCGTGCATTTTAAAGTTTTATTTATTTATTTTTTATTTAGCTATTTAGTCAATGTTTCTGTACAGAGTTTTTAAAATTTGAAATCTAATATTTTAGCTGGAGTTAATAGGATTGAAAACCACATCAAGAGACAGTTGTTGTAGTACTTATGACTTTTTTGGTTATTATACTGTTTTGAGTTAGTTTTATTTTACTAAATAATATCTTTCACACAAAATTGATAAGTATTTAATATATTTAATAAAGCAACTTGCAGCAGACTGTTATTTATAATACAAATCATATTGAGATGAGCTACATAGAACTTTCAATTCATAATGTATCTTGATAATCAAACCAAATATAGTAGCAAATATCCGAAAACAGAGTGATTAAGTGTATATTAACTATTTTATCAAATTCACTCTACAACTTATCAGCTGTGTCGAAGAAAATCCTAAATATCGCTGTTGCGTGTTTGAGAAACTTATAGTACCATCACACAAATTACCCATAATAATGGTAACCCTGCTATAGCCTAATGATAGACATATTTTTCTAAACTTTTATCTTTTATCAACGTCAGTATGTTACCTAGTTAAAGAGGAAGGGGTTAATTATTAAGTTTTTTGAACCGTTTTTGGGATTTTGTTTATAAAGCTGAATTTAGTCAGATACAAAAAGAGGCAAAACAATAATGCAAACAATGTCAGATGTCCATGTTGCTCTGATAATTATTAGCAGCACTTAAGTATTTTTAGGTATAGTAGTCACATAGTAGACAGCGCTAAAGTTCAAAATCAAGGCTGGTCGGATGAGATTTACGCTTGAGAAAATGCATACTCATGATTTGTTCATCGACATCGATATTATCAGAGCTTGGGATTGAACTCAGTACACGACAGATAGTTTTCAAAGCATGTTCGCAGCACAACATGTTCTAGTTCGCTGCGACACAATGTATATGTCGTAGTCACATGGTGAAATACGGTTCCCGAGGCAGTACAATTTTAGTATTTTGGTGTAATGAGAAGTTTAACAGGATCTGCCGTGATTTAGGTCATCGGCATTTCATGAAATGACATGATGCCGGCATTTCATAAACTGACTAGGCTTTTCCTTAAAAGCCTATGTCGTAGACACATAGTGCAATACGGCTTTTCGGGAAAAGCATAGGCAGTTCTTGAAATGCCGGTAGATTAAAACACCCACCTCATGTTATATCATTTGACTAGTCTTTTCATGAAATCCCTTAAAATGTTAGTATTTTTGTGTAATGAAAAGTTTAACATGAACTGTTGTGATTTAGGGCATCGGTATTTCATGAAATGCCGGCAGATAGTGTGAAATCTGTATGCTACATGATTCGCCTAGGCTGTTCATGAAGAGCCTGGTGTTAAAGCCCAAATGTCCTTTTGTTTAGAGAGTAAATATTAACAGAGCCGACCCTGTGTGGTGGTGTGAGCTGCGAGCCATGCGGGTCGGGGAGCAGAACGAAATATACTGTTCAAGATCTAAGACGTATTGTTTGTCGATGTATTATAATTGTATAGTAGTTTGAAAATTAAACAAAATATTAAAACCAGATACAGTCCACATCATTTATAACAAATAAGGTTAAACATTGGTCCATACGAGTCGGATACGTGAAGTATTATTAATTAAAATACAAGAAAACAAGTGTAAGGTTATTAAGAAAGCCAGCCGTATTTTATTTAGCCATTCCAAGAAGGCAGCGGTTCAGTGCAAGTGCGTCCAAGAGAGAAGAGTTGTTGCTACAAGGGAAGGTTGGAGAGAGAAGTCAAATAGTTAGAAGCAGGCGTTATTTCATTTATTGTCCATCTTCCTCACTCCTGTAAGTCTTATTTACATTATTTACCTTTTAGACCTGTCTGTATTATTATTAATCATTTTAATTTGAATCAACAATATGGAGGGTTTAGTGTTCAAACGGGGTATTATAAAGGGAAAATTAACTCGATTAAATACGTTTTTTGATCAAATTAAAGAAAAGGAACTAAATGATAATATTATTTCGCAATTAAATACGCGTTTAGAGAAATTCGAGCCATGTTGGGATGAATTTAACAGAGTACAGGATGAAATTGAAAGTCTAGAGTACACCGAGGCTAACGCGCTTGAGCGGGTAACATTCGAGGATACCTATTGTTACGTGCTTACAATTTTCAGTAAACACTCCGTGGATTCGAATAACTTGCAACAAGAATTTTCACAAACCACTGATTTATTTAATCACTAAAATTACACTAGCAAATACTTAAAAATCACACAACTAATAATAACTTAATCTAATATAATTTCACTACTTTTAAAACACTAAGCACTTTACTTTTCTTCTTAAACTTGTCAACTCTTGTCTAACCTAAAAACTCTCTTGTCTGTTTACTTCACTAAACTGCATACTTCACTCAACTGAACTGTTCTTCTACAAACTGTCTCTGTAACCAGAACCACAGATTACCCAGAACTGAACTGGATACTGAACTGTTACTTATTCTTCACTAAACTGTACTGTTCTGTTTTTTCATCTGCTGGCTTCACCTCTTTATATACCCACTTGGAATGTCCAGAATATCATTGTAGAACTTTCCAGAAATATACTGGAATTCTCTATAATTTTCTTAGGCACTACTAAATGGTGGTTCGTCAGTTGGCCCACAGATGGCGCCGCCCTTCTGGCCAGGGAGTAATTACAACTCTCCTCTCTGTTAGAGGGCAGCACATAACACTGCCCCCTCCTTAAGCCTGAACGTCCCGGTCAGGCATTTCAGATACCCCAGTATACTTTGCCAACCTGTCCAGGTGCACGATCTTCATCTTGGACTTCTTTCTACGTTGAATCCTATAAACAACGTCGTTGATCCGAGTGATGACAGAATACGGTCCTTCCCAAGGTGAGCGAGGCTTCGAGAATCCTTCTTCACTCCGCTGTGGGTTATACAGCCAAACCGAGTCCCCCACCTTGAATCCTGCTGAACTGGCATTGCGGTCATATCTAGCCTTCATTCGATCACCACTCCCTGTAGGTGACCTCTTGGTAGCCACATTCGCACAAACCTTGCAACTGCGACACCAAGCCTCCACATCCTGACAGCTATTTACCCAGTAAAATCGCTCCCGTACTCTAGCCAAAGTCTTATTTCTGCTAAAGTGCTCTCTGGATATTCCCTCGTGCACTTCCCGAAGTACTTTTGGTACTCGGCACCTGGGTATCAGCAACCGCATGGTAACTTCTTTCCCATCCGGGCTCTCCCATGCTCTCCGTAATAGTCCATCTATAACCTTAAGTGAATCCCATTGCGCCCATAAAGCCTTCAGTCCAACACTTGTACTGGAAACGTCCTTCCATTCCGGGCGGATTCCTTTTTCTTTCGCCTTCAACATTGGTCCAATTTCATCGTCGTTCAGTTGTTCCTCTCTTAGAACTTTCTTTGACCAGTCCTTCGGAACCTCTATCTTAACTGCCTTCACTTCTGCTATATCCTGCTGCGTTTTTACATTCTCGGCATTCACTTCCTTAGGGCTCCTCTGGCGACAGTACCTCTTGACATGCCCCAATTTGCCGCAATTATAACAGCGGATTACTTTTGTCGGACCTCCAGCACTTCGCTGCTGCTTCGGCTCCTGTTTCGGCGGTTGCGGTTCCTGTTTCAGCTCCGGTCGCGAACTTAATTCGTTTAGTAATTGTGCGACCATTTTCTGTATGTCTGTTAACATAACAATCAATCTCATCTTATCAGAGCGATCTTCCTCTTTCTTTGCAGTGTTTACTTCCCCAGGATTCCGTTCTCGACACTGCCGCATCATATGTCCTGGTTTGCTGCACTGATAACACTGAATCACCTTCCTTGGCTGTCCTTCGCTCTGTTCTCTTTCCTGCTTCCTTGGAGCATCTGGTTTGGTCATCAACTGGCTTATCATTTTGTGCATGTCGGCCATCAAAGATTCCATATTTGATTTTTCTAAATGGCCCTCTTCTTCTATTTTCATGGCTCGTACTCTCGGATGTAGAGTCTCTTCATAAGCGGCTTCAACTTCGAGGGCATGGATCAAGGCTTCGCTACCAGTCTTAGCTCGAGATAATCTAAGGACTCGCCTGATCTCCTCGTCTCTTATGCCATCAATGAAAGTATCAACTGTTAACTGTTCCTGGAATTCTTTGGGTGCATCCGGGTAAGCCAGGTATGTCAGTCGCTCAACAGCTGCTTCAAAATCTTGTAAACTTTCACCAGCCTTTTGTGTGCGTGATTTGAGCTGAGTCCTGTATACTTGGGCGAGGTGTTGGTCGCCATATCTTAGATCTAGTGCAGCTTCCAAAACTTTAAAATCCCGTTGCTGCGTCACTGGGATACTCTGAAGCAACTCTGAGGCTTGGCCCCTTAATGCTAGCACCAATGCCATAGCTTTGTCTTCATTGCTCCAATTGTTTGCGTATGCCGCTGCCTCAAATTGTCTTTTATAGGTTGACCAAGAAGTTTGACCATCAAAGGAAGGCGGTTGTAATCGAGGACCTGATGATGATAATACCAGCTGGCCTCCTTGTTCTCTTAACAGTCGCTTAAGTCGCTCTACCTCTCCTTCAACTGCACGAAATTTTCCTTCTATATCGGTAACTTTCCCTTCGACGCCAGTAACTTTTCCTTTGACTTCAGTTACTTCCTCTTCAACCTTATTTACTTTTCCTTTGACATCACTCACTTCTTCTTCGACAGCAGTCACTTTTCCTTCGACACCAGTCACTTTTTGTTCAACTTTATCTACTTTTTCCTTGACCTCATTAGTGGCTGACAGGATAGCATCTTGTTGCCCTTGTATAATTTTCCTTAATTCTTCTTTCTCTTCTAGACGTCGTTTTTCTTGTTCTTCTTTTTCTTCCCGACGTCGTCTTTCTTGTTCTTCTTTTTCTTCCAGACGTCGTCTTTCTTGTTCTTCTTTTTCCTCCTGACGGCGTCTTTCTTGTTCTTCTTTTTCTTCTAGTTTTTCTTTCTGACGTCGTCTTTCTTGTTCTTCTTGACGCCTTTCTTGTTCTTCTTTCTCCTCTTGGCGTCGTTTCTCTTGCTCTTCCTTTTCTTCTTGACGTCGTTTCTCTTGTTCCTCTTTTTCCTCTAGCATCATTTTTCTAAATGCGGCGAACATGTCTTGCATTTGTTTTTCAGCAGCCATGCTTCTTGTTTCCATTCAAAAACTAACAAACAACACTAACAAGCCTTATTTAAAGTCTATGCCAGGTACAAGTCAAATATTTTCTCACACTAACACAAATTAGTCTTGTCTAATTACTTCCCAGTTCAACTCACTTCACTATCTCCAGTGGTTTCCAAATAGAACACTATGGAACTTTGTCGAATTCTTCAGAAATTCTGTTGCAATTCCGCTTCTGACACCAATTGTTACGTGCTTACAATTTTCAGTAAACACTCCGTGGATTCGAATAACTTGCAACAAGAATTTTCACAAACCACTGATTTATTTAATCACTAAAATTACACTAGCAAATACTTAAAAATCACACAACTAATAATAACTTAATCTAATATAATTTCACTACTTTTAAAACACTAAGCACTTTACTTTTCTTCTTAAACTTGTCAACTCTTGTCTAACCTAAAAACTCTCTTGTCTGTTTACTTCACTAAACTGCATACTTCACTCAACTGAACTGTTCTTCTACAAACTGTCTCTGTAACCAGAACCACAGATTACCCAGAACTGAACTGGATACTGAACTGTTACTTATTCTTCACTAAACTGTACTGTTCTGTTTTTTCATCTGCTGGCTTCACCTCTTTATATACCCACTTGGAATGTCCAGAATATCATTGTAGAACTTTCCAGAAATATACTGGAATTCTCTATAATTTTCTTAGGCACTACTAAATGGTGGTTCGTCAGTTGGCCCACAGATGGCGCCGCCCTTCTGGCCAGGGAGTAATTACAACTCTCCTCTCTGTTAGAGGGCAGCACATAACACTATTTTTTAGTAACTGGGAACATTAAGGCGTTATGTACACAATATTCAAATCAAGTATATGATAATGATGATAATGGTTCAATTCACAGTGGCTCCAACAGATCGATTGTTAGTTCGGCAGGTGTAAATAATAACTCTTTAGTCAAATTACCTACAATAAAGTTGCCAACTTTTAATGGACAATATGATAATTGGCTAGAATTTAGAGATGCATTTAGCGTCTTGGTGGATAGTAATGAATCGCTATCAAAAATACAAAAATTTTATTATCTACGTTCCTCGTTGGAAAAAGATGCCTCTCAAATAATAAAATCTATCGAGGTATCTGCTGACAATTATAAAACTGCGTGGGATCTGTTGGTAGATCGGTTTGAAAATAAAAATTTAATGGTGCATAACCATATAAAGGCCATATTTGAGCATCCTATTATAAATAAAGAGTCTCATACTGAACTAAGAAATTTGTTTGATAATATTACAAAGCATTTACGATCCCTAAAAACGTTAGGAGAAAATACAGATAGCTGGGACCGTTTAATAATATATATTGTAACAAAAAAATTTGATGTTGTTACGAGAAGGGAGTGGGAGTCATTTAAATATGAAAAAGAATTACCATCTATGTCCGATATGAATAAGTTTTTAAAATCTAAGTGTGAAATCTTGGAGAAACTTGAGGTAACTAAAGTTGAAAAACAAAAGGTATATCAACAGATTAATAAAAAAAATACTAGCAACAGTTTCGTTGCCAGCACGAATAATATAAAATGTTACTATTGCAATGCAGATCACACTATTTATAATTGTGATAATTTCTTAAGGTTAAATATAAAAGAGCGAATTGAGGTAGTTAAGCAACTTAAATTGTGTTTAAATTGTTTACGAGCTTCACATTCATCGTGGAATTGTAAGAAGCAAAAATGCACAAAGTGTAATAAACCGCATAATTCGCTTTTACATTTAGATGTGTTTAACAGCCAGTCGCGACCGAATAGAGAGATCGCTATTGTACTTGATAATCTCAGGGCGGGCGGCGCAATTAGGGAAAATGTAGTTGATGTCGTTCAAGCTACCGCTACCTCTATTGCAGTTCCAAATAATGGTAATAACGTATCAATAAATAATCATTCAGTAGATCGGACAACCAGAGCGCCAGTGGCGTCGCAAATTTTATTGGCTACTGCTCTTATTAAAATTAAAATTAATAATGAGCATGTAATATGTCGCGCTTTACTAGATGGCGGTTCCCAAAGCAACTTTATTACCGAGAATTTATGTAATAAATTAAAATTGCAAACTTGGAAGGTTAATCACGTGGTAAAGGGGGTAGGACAAACGCTTGCCAATATAAGTAATCAAGTAAATATTACAATAATGTCTTGCCACACTCCTTTCGAAATAAATATCAATTGTCTCGTTCTACCCAAAATAACAGATAAATTACCTATGATTTCATTTGATAAATGTGTTTTAAATATTCCTGAAGATATGAATCTAGCTGATCCTACTTTTGCTATATCCAACGATGTAGATATTTTACTAGGATCTAATGTGTTCTGGTTAATATTAACTTCTGGCCAGATACGGCTTGGAAACAATCTGCCCATTTTACAAAATACACGTTTGGGTTGGATTATTGCGGGGAATTTAGGTTTTCACGAAAAATCGAATATGTCTATGAGTCATTTGAATATTTATTCAGAAAAGTCGATTGATGATACAGTTCAGAAATTTTGGCAAGTCGAAGAGATTGAAAATAAAGGTCCAATATTAACTGAAGCTGAGAAATACTGTGAAGATCATTTTCATAGAACAACGAAACGTGATCAAAGCGGACGATTTATTGTTGACATTCCATTTAAGAAGTCTTTAACGGATTTAGGCAATTCCCGAGAAATTGCACTTAAAAGGTTCCACGCGTTGGAAAGAAAATTTGCAAGAAATTCGGAATTAAAAGATGAGTACAGAAAATTTATGGGTGAATATGAAAAGTTAGGTCATATGAGTCTAATTGATGACTCATCGAAGTTTTCTCAGTTAAATAGTTATTACTTGCCACATCACGCTGTTTTAAAGGGCACAAGTTTAACCACAAAATGTCGTGTGGTATTTGATGCTTCGGCAAAGACCGATTCCGGTGTTTCATTAAACGATGTGCAATTCAATGGGCCTAAGTTACAAAATGACATTTTTTCTATTTTAATGAGGTTTCGTAAGTACAAGTTTGTGGTAACTGCTGATGTATCAAAGATGTATCGGCAAATATTGATTAATGAAAATCAACGTCGCTACCAAAAAATATTTTGGCGCAGCAATGAAAAGGAGGAAATAAAATGTTTTCAATTGAATACGGTTAGTTATGGCACTGCATCGGCTCCATACTTGGCTGTACGATGTTTAGTTCAATTAGCCCATGACAATAGTTTGACCTTTCCGGTAGCTAGCAGAGTTATAGCAGATGATTTTTATGTCGATGACTTGCTAACAGGAGCAAATACTGAGACGGAGATTTTACAAATTCAAGCGGAGGTATCACAAATATTAGCAGGCGCAGGATTTGAGTTGAGGAAATGGCTTTGTAATGACAAGGACATACTGAATAAATTTCAAGTTAATAATAATTTGGACATTAGTATTTTGCAAATCGGTGAAAATGAGGAAAATAAGACTCTTGGAATTTACTGGAACTCTATTTGTGACTCTATACAGTATTCCATACGCGATATTAATGTGTCAAACCAAATTACAAAACGTACAATTCTTTCAATGATATGTCAGATTTTTGACCCGCTGGGATTATTGGGGCCTGTGATAATTGTAGCCAAGCTAATTATCCAAGAATTGTGAAAAATAAAAATTTCCTGGGATGAAGTAGTCCCTGCAAATTTATATAATAAGTGGGTTACCTTTCAAAATGAATTATCAGTAATAAATGATATTAAAATTCCTCGACATGCCATAATTTCTAATTATACAAAAATTGAATTACATGGGTTTAGTGACTCTTCGGAAAAGGCCTATGGAAGTTCCTTCTATATTCGCTGTATTAGCTCTAGTGGTGAGTACAATTCGTATTTACTTTGCGCAAAATCTCGAGTTGCGCCACTGAAACAAATTAGTTTGCCAAGACTAGAATTATGCGGGGCAGTTTTGACAGCACAGTTAGCAAAAAAGGTCACCGATTCATTGAAAATAAATTTTGATAAAAAATATTTTTGGACGGATTCAACCGTTGTTTTAGCGTGGATTAGAGGAGAACCCACGAAATGGAAAACCTTTATAGCAAATCGAGTTAGTGAGGTGCAATCATTAACTAATATTTCAGATTGGCATCACGTGACATCAAGTAATAATCCTGCAGATTTAATATCTCGTGGTACTTCTCCCAAACTTCTAACCAAGTCAAAACTGTGGTGGCATGGTCCGGAATGGTTTTTTATAGATAACGATGAGTGGGATTTGCCAGAAATTATTGTAGATTTTCAGATACCAGAGGAACGATCTATTTCAAATATTGCTATATTGAACCATAATGGTTTAGATATAGTGAATAAATTTTCATCTTTACGCAAAGTGCAGCGCGTGTTAGCGTATGTATTAAGATTTATAACTAATGTACGATCGGTTTACATTACTAGAAAATTTGGTGCGTTGACTCCAGATGAAATGGAGATTTCTTTGAACATATTAGTAAAGGGTGCACAAATCGAATGTTTTCCAAATGAATATTACAAGCTGCAAAATGAGAGGGAACTTAGCAAGACAAGTAAGATATTATCATTAAATCCCTTTATGCATAAGGAATTAATACGAGTGGGAGGCAGAATTGTAAACTCAAAATGTTCATTTGACAAAAAACATCCAATCATTTTACCTCAAGGGCATAAATTGACCGAATTAATTATTAGAAACGAACACATTAGATTAATGCATTGTGGGGCTCAAAATCTGTTATGCTCTATTCGAGAAAAATATTGGCCTATCTCGGGGAGAAATTCTTGTAAGAAAATTATAAAACAATGTGTTACTTGCTTTAAGGCAAGGCCGACAAATTCTGAGTATTTAACTTACCTAATGTTAGGGTTACCAATTCCTTTCCATTTTTGAACGTAGGAGTCGATTATGGAGGGCCCTTTTTACTCAAGGATAGAAGCACACGCGGTGCGAAATTAACAAAAGCGTATATCTGCTTATTTATATGTATGTGTACTAAGGCGGTACACATTGAATTAGTATCAGAATTGACCACAAAGGCGTTTCTTGCAACTTTAAATCGATTTGTAAGTAGGCGAGGTAAGCCAACAAATATCTATTCAGACAACGGTCGAAATTTTGTTGGAGCCAACAATGAATTATCCAAAATTTCGGAATTTTTAAGTAAGGAATCCGACTTCATTGCAAATGAACTTGCCAATGAGGGTATAGGATGGCATTTTATTCCGGCACGGTCACCTAGTTTCGGTGGGATTTGGGAGGCAGGCATAAAAAGTGCAAAATTTCATATTAAACGGGTAATAGGAAACAGTTCCATGACTTTCGAGAATTTCAGTACGGTGTTGATTCAAATTGAAGGAATCCTTAATTCCCGTCCTCTTTGCCCTTTATCCGAGGATCCCAACGATCTAACTGCGTTGACACCTGCTCATTTCCTAATCGGAAGGACGCTGACCGCTCTTCCCCAAATCAATGTGATGGATGTTCCCGAAAACCGATTAAATAAATTTCAACGAACTCAGGCAATGACACAACATTATTGGTGTCGTTGGCAAAAGGAATATTTAGCGGAATTGCAAACCAGAACAAAATGGAAACAAAAATCTCAGGAGCTGTTGAAAGTTGGCTCATTGGTGCTAATAAAAGATGAGAATGCTCGCACCCTGAATTGGCAGTTAGGCAGAGTAACAGCGCTTCATCCAGGCAGCGATGACGTCATCAGAGTGGTAGACGTTAAGGTGCGCGATGGTGAAAGAAGACGTGCGGTAAACAAGGTGTGTACGTTGCCGATTGAGTGATATGAAAAACTGAAAAAAAAAAGAATTTGGCTTATTTTCTACATTTAGTGTTTATTTTACTATATTTTTGGTTAGAACCTATTGAAAGTTATCCTTTCAAGGCGGGCGGAATGTTAAAGCCCAAATGTCCTTTTGTTTAGAGAGTAAATATTAACAGAGCCGACCCTGTGTGGTGGTGTGAGCTGCGAGCCATGCGGGTCGGGGAGCAGAACGAAATATACTGTTCAAGATCTAAGACGTATTGTTTGTCGATGTATTATAATTGTATAGTAGTTTGAAAATTAAACAAAATATTAAAACCAGATACAGTCCACATCATTTATAACAAATAAGGTTAAACACCTGGTTAGTCAGTTAATGATATGATTCATGCTTTACATGATCTGCCGGCTTCATCGTTAGGTTCATTCATGATATGACTAAATCACGTCATTTCAGGACATGCCGATGGCCTAAATCACGGAAGATCAAGTAAAGCACGAATCATAAGATTAACTGACTAAATAAACCAGGCTCTTCATGAACAGCCTAGTCGAATCGTGTAGCATAGAGATTTCACACTATCTGCCGGCATTTCATGAAATACCGATGCCCTAAATCACGGCAGATCATGTTAAACTTTTCATTACACGAAAATACTAACATTTTAAGGGATTTCATGAAAAGACTAGTCAAATGATATAACATGAGGTGGGTATTTTAATCTGCCGGCATTTCAAGAACTGCCTATGCTTTTCAGGAAAAGCCGTATTGCACTATGTGTCTCTGACATAGGCTTTTCAGGAAAAACCTAGTCAGTTCATGAAATGCCGGCATCATGTCATTTCATGAAATGCCGATGGCCAAAATCACGGCAGATACTGTTAAACTTCTCATTACACCAAAATACTAAAATTTTAAGGCACTTCATGAAAAGCCTAGTCACATGATGTAACATGAGGTGTTTCACACTATCTGCCGGCATTTCATGAACTGCCTATTCTTTCCCGAAAAGCCGTCTTTCACCATGTGACTACGACATATATAATGACATTTTAGCAATATTTATAATACAAACCCCAATCTAGCTAGACTTTTTCGTCTTTTTTTTATTTACATGTATTTACGTATATAATAGTAATTTGCGTCTAGATTTCTCTACCACAATGGGTTCGAGCTCATTCTACTGCGAAGTAATATTTAACTATAAATTATCGCTAAAAATGGTTCGGATCCTAGAACAAATAGAAAAATGAATAAAGATTAATTTCTTGTTCAATATAATGAATTAAGTTCTCCAACTAAATCTCAAATTAATAATAATTACAATAAATTTATCAACGTATTAAGCATACATTTTGAATTAAACATTATTTTACCACGCGTTGAACATGAACATTCTGCGCGGGCACGATTGCGCAATATTGTATCATCCAATGTAAAAATGGGAAATTTTGATATGAAAATTATATGACCACATCAGCATTCAAATGGAGAATTTTCTGATGAATGAATGAACTTCGAATCGACTAGTTTTGAAGTTATTAATGAAAATAAGTTGAAGAAATTAATTAAATTTGGAATGACCCCGTAAAGTCGTCCCGAAGGTCATGCACATCCAATGTAAGAATGGGAAATTCTGATATGAAAATTATATGACCACATCAGCATTCAAATGGAGAATTTTCTGATGAATGAATGAACTTCGAATCGACTAGTTTTGAAGTTATTAATGAAAATAAGTTGAAGAAATTAATTAAATTTGGAATGACACCGTAAAGTCGTCCCGAAGGTCATGCACTTAGAATTGGATATGATATGAAATTGTGCCGATGGGTCCGCGGTGAACAAAAGGAAATAAATTTTGATAACCAAAGGGATCTTAATATGATACCGGCACATTGAGAACATGAAAGACATGTATCTTGATATACGAATGGAAAATCGAATTGGGAGTTGAAATAAAGTAAAAATAATGTTATTAAATATTTGTGGAAGTGAAATAAAATAATTTGAATGGGGGCGTGGAAAGTAGTTTTGATATTGTCGTTGGCCATATGAGGGCGGTATTTTTTAGGTCAATCTTTTGTAATGATTGGTTCGTAAAATGACTAATTGGAATGTTAGAGGTTTGCTATCGGTGAATTTGTGTTATTTATGAATTATCGAAGATTAGCGAATTTTTTCAGATTTTGTTGATTTAAAATTTGGTTTTTTCTACGTGACTTTTTTATCATAGTATCACATGGTTAATTTACTATTTTTATTATTTTGAGATTTTAGCAATTTTTTGATTTTATTTTTTCGCTTATACATGAAATGTACTATAACACTTGAAACGGTCACCCATTTAAGTACTAGCCGCGCCTAACATTGCTTTACATCGTATATCGAAGTATGTACATAGCAAAGACGCATCTACGACCGCCCCTATCATAAATTATATATAATTATAATATTAAAACACGTATATTAGTGACAAATGAAACAACTCTCTTATACGAGACAAGAATTAAACTAATATTAAATATTCCTAGTACTCTTTTGACGGTTGTACATCATAAAATATATTACTTTATATCCTTATAATAATAAATGTACTCCTGCTTTTCCCTCCATCCTATATAATATTAGAGAAAGGTTTTTTATTAATCCACTCCTATCTAGAACGCTACACAACAGAAATTTTATTTATGAAGACGCTTCCACATGCCAGTAAGTGAAGGCGCTCGTATTAGATATATTCAATAACCTGGTGCAATATAATATACAATATCGGATATGGCGAAACATATTATTACCGATATTGCGGGGATACGTTTATGACTCCCTCGACGCCTTGTCTGCAATTGCGCCGAAATACGCTCGGTAGCAAATTATTGCTGTAACGGACCGTCACGATCGCATTTATATCAATAACCTGCGCGGATTTGGAAAACGCCAACAAACCAATCATTTTGACAATAAATTCAATTATACGAGATTTCCTTTCACATATATTTTTAGCTCAGATATAAGGACAGCGTAAAAGTTTGGAAAGGTCAGCTTGTACCATTTGCTGACAGGTGTGCTTTATTGTATACATGTGATACTTGGAAAAGTTTGTAATATGTTGACGCGATCAATGATTTTGTGATAAAAATATTGATTTGCTGACTCCAGGATCTTTCGCGTATTTTTTAAATTTGTCATAATGAACTTTAAATTGAATATACTATATCCGTAATAAATTCTTCTGAAAGCTCTTTCTCATTTCAGAGCCATTCATAAAAGACCGATTTTAAAAGACGTTGGTGTTTTTTTAAATGCTTTTCTACAAACATCATTAGGAACTTTTCAACACCATATATTTGAATAAAATATTCGTGTTAAAAATAATTACAAGTAGTCCATTTTAAAGAGTCGGAATTTATGACAAAATTACCGAATGTTTGCGCCTCGGACTAGACAGTGTCTATCCCCCCAGTTTTCGAGGGTACTGAATCGATTCCCGGGGTCAAACCAATTTTTCCACCTGGGCAACCCCCTCAAATTGGCCAAAAACCACACCCAAAGTCCCCTTTTCCATGAACCCGTTTATTTTCCCCAGTTTTTCGAATAATTGTTATTCCCTCGAGTAGAACGGAAAGCCCTTCGAGGGATTTGACTTCAGCCACCCCTACCTCAGGCTTCCAATACTTGAAGGGGGTGGAAAATTGATATTTGTTTTTGTGATGAAAAAAAATTATATTGTATAGGAGGTGTCTCTTTGAGGCAGGTGGATGGTGATCAGGGTTTTGTAACCACCCCCGGGGGTTGTTTTCACGTTATCCACGTCATTGTACTGCAACCATCTCCAATAAAATGATTTACGAAAACCTTTGACCGGCACAGTATCTCAGCCAGCTAAAGTGCGTTGTGGCAAATTCGCTTTTGTGTATTACTGCTATGCTCTGGGTTCAATCCCTGGCGCTGATACTGACAATGTTAGTTGGTAGCGGATGTTGCCTGCGTTTTTTCTAATATGGATCGTGTTTGGCATTGTATTTGGAGGATGTCTACATGTATGGTGTGTTTTATGTTATGTTTATGTTTGGTGAGGGGGACTCCATTTTTTAGATTAGAAATTTCTTCTTTTACATCTGTATGTTGAACTCATTTGCCAAAATGAGTTGAATAAATGTCTTTTTTACATTAATGTTTTTTGTATTTACTAATATTTCTTGTATCATGTATAAAGTGAAGTAAATAAGGTATGATACGTTCAATTTTAGAGAAAGAATAACAATTGATTTTAGACACACAAATGTGGGGAGCAAGTTTTTTTCCATCCCCATGATAACCTAGAGGAGATATTAGTTAACTTTCAGACCAGCCCTTTTAAGGGAAACTTAACCATGTAGGTCCTCCTAGTAAACCAAATGATTTGCAAATGTCGATGGCACCACACCCCGCAACTGAAGGAGTTGTCATGAGATCAAATATGTCAAAAATTTTGACTCTGTCTCGAACAAGGGTTGCGCAATTATCAAGGAAAGTCTTCCATTGCAAAACAGAGCAGTTCTACTATGATAAAATAATCATCAAGTGAGTATTTTATTAACGAGAAGCATAGCTAAGGAGATTTTGAGAACAAAATCCCTTATGAATACTACTTTTATATTTTAAGCAAATTACCCTTAAACTTAACAACTAGATGAAATGCGACAAATCTAAAATACATTACACATTTAATCCGGATTTCGACCTATCTGAAAATTCGTGCATTTCGCAAGAAGAATATTTGTTAAATACTAATCAATGAGGAATAATAGTAAGGCAAGCATTATGCAATTCATTTTACATTGAGTCCTCCGAACAACAATATTAGGATAGAGGGTTTGATCCCAGTCTAAAGGCAAGCTCAGAAATGCTGAATAAGGTATTTAGCAAAAAGCGGCAATGGAGTCAAGAACGTTAGTGTTCTAAAAATTATAGGGAGCTCCGAAAGTTTTGTCGAATTAGTACAGGGAACTATATTGGAGGAACTCCGCATGAGAATAAGTGATTACCATACCAAAATAATTAGTACTTCGACATTATCTCGAAAACGGCGAATTGTATAAATATTTTTGTTACGCAAATTAAAATAAACTAAATTATATTCAAAAATCGTGTAATGAGTTTTTGTGACTCCATTTATTTTTCACAGTGGCGGGGAAATAATATATTTATAGCTGTAATACAATTCTATTTTTAATAAAAAATGCCTTAATAAATTTTCTCGTAAGCTTTAATTTAAATAGTTTTACCGCAGTGACTTTTTATAATATCGCAAAAAACGAATGCCTAAAGGTAAAAATTTTCAGTCAATGTCGGTTTCACAGCAGTCTCCATCACATAAATACAATACCACACATTTTAACTCTGCGCGAGTGCAAGAATATTCTTTACTACATATAACTCGACATTTACAAGAAATCAGCTCCTGACACGCTGAAGTAGCTTCTGGAGATGTGGTCCAAAAAGGCTGGTAAATTCCGTCTTCCAGTTGCCAAAACCAAGAATCAGGATCTGGATGATTTTTGTTTGAAATCAAACACATATGAAAGCTCCTTGGACAATTACATGCTTCACGTACTGAAGAAGACTTTCTTTTGTCGAAGTAGTGATTGAAGCGGTCTTTGCTTTTTAGTGAAAAGATGTTTCCTTGTCTCAAATGTAGTACTTGATTTGTCGTGCAATAACATCATGAAATGTTCAATAATCCGCCTCGCATTGGGCTCCACTTCATTTGTAGTAAAGCTTCGGTTAGGTTGTCGAAACTATTCTAAATTCTCCAAGCTGTTCGTTCGCCTTTACCAAGAAATGACGGGGTAGTATCACTTCCTGTTAGAGCATAAAACAGTGGCAGCGAAAGTGATTTCCTGGGACCAGTTCCCCTAGCAATTTCATGTATAGGTACGTAGGAATAGTCTTTGCCTGTTCCAAATACTATCTATAAGTAGTTTAGATTCAATTCATGGAACGCAGCTACTGCTAGTACCTAATTAGCAGTATCCACAGTTGGAATCATGATAGATGACATGACCATTTATTATTATTGTTACTAATGCATTATTGTTATGTATGACATTTTTCATAACAATATTACTGTCGGTAATGTCCTAAATGATCTCCGCGACATCATATTAATGCTTGAGAATCGTATCGCTGATCATTTGGCCTAATTGTGGGAAAAGCGTTTGGTCTATGACAAAAAGTGTATATGTTATTTTATAGTGAATTTTGTGTTCTTTAGGACTTTTTTGCCATAAATACACGGTCCTCAAAATAATCGTAAAAAACTGTCCGCAAACTTTACCTCTGTGCCAAATTTCATGCTATTATCACAAAGTGAACGATTGTTATGTTTAGCAACTCTGCTATTATATCGGCAAAGACAAGTAGATGTAGGTGAAAATACAGTAAAATAGTAACCAGACTTGATATATCCATTGAATTAATCTTAACTCATGAAGTTAGAATATTATAGAGATATTTAATTATATGATTTTAACATATTGCACTTTTATGAGATGAGTGAAGTTGTTCGAGAATAATAGTGGAAATATAATCATTTTTCAAGGTTTATTAGTGTGAATTTTATGTTTCGAATATTTTCTTTATTTTTAATTTTGTAATTATTAATTTGTTTCAATATTTCAGATGAATTTCTAACAATTTTCCTTAAATCGGAGCTGTTTAGATTGAAAAAAGTTTTTAAAGTGTCATTACTTTATTTGTTTTAATGACTCTAAGGCCTATTTGTAGGTTTGAAACCATCCCATAAGGATTGAGAATTTGAATAAAAAAATTATGACTTCTAAGTGAACTGCATTTTTCTAGAATGCGTAATGATACACTAAAAGAACTTCTTTAATCCAAATCGATCAAAATCGATATCTGGGGGTTTTCGGAGATCGCCAATTATGAATTCTTAGTCAAAATTCGAAAATTCAAAATGGCCGCGCCAATATGGCTGACGTCATTTAGATCCAAATCAATCAAAAACGATATCTGGGGGTTTTCGGGGTCGCGAATTACGAATGTCTAGTGAAAAATTTAGTTGAAGATGGCGGACGACTTTACCGTTTATGATCCATCGTCTCAAAATTGATATCTGGGGATTACAGCATATCAAAAGACTAAAAAGTAAAAAATGAAATTATATAAAAATATATTTTTAAAAAAGCTTTTATTTAAATACCCTAAAATCAGAAAATAAACTTTGAAATAAATCAAACCCATCATTTTATTACATTATATAATTTTTTTGTGATATAAAAGCTTGTCACGAGCAATCTCATTTACACAGGACAAGCTTTTATATCATAAAAAAATTATATAATGTAACAAAATGATGAGTTTGATTTACTTGAACGTTTACTTTCTGCTTTTTAGAGCATTTAAATAATAACTTTTTTTTATATATTTTTTTTAATCTCCGGTTTGCATTAACCAATGTATATTAGGAGAAATTGTGAATTGATAAAATTTGTATTGAATTTTTTGAATAGTATAATGTTACTATGTGACAATGATTGCTTACAATCATTTTTGTCAACTAATCTAGGTATAATTTGAGCATAGGTTTTCTTATACATCGTAAGTTTTTACGTAATTGTTGAGATGTTGCAATTTGTTAAGAATAGGATTTATTTTACATATTTTATATCAGTTGCCATGTTCTACTTTATAGTTATTCAAAATAATAAACACTTTATCTGATATGATACGAAAAGTTTTCAGTTTACCGTCAAAATAAAATTGAAATTTACGATAATAATCTGATTTTGAATTTCAATAGAAATAAACTATTGTTTGTGATGTAATTTGTCAGATCTCATGTAGAACATATTCGATGTATTAAACAAAATTGATATTTGATTGTATTTTGCATCATGTTTTATTAAATCTATCCCATTAAATATAAATCTGCGAAATGGATTGTATCCCTACCATACCTCTCAAATAGCGAATACAAATATATAGAAATCAATCTGCTAAGCGGCTTCGGCACCTAACAACTCTTCGAAAAGGGTATCTATAGAAGAAATATTTTAAATTTGGAACGATTGAAAAAAGTGAAATGAAAAATTTTCAAATTTTGTTACATTATATAATTTTTTTATGATATAAAAGCTAGTCGCGAGATTTTTCTGTGTAAAGGAGATTGCTCGTGACCAGCTTTTATATCATAAAAAAATATATATAATGTAACAAAATGATGGGTTTAATTTATTTCAAAGTTTATTTTCTGATTTTAAGATATTTAAATAAAAGCTTTTTTAAAAATATATTTTTATATAATTTCATTTTTTACTTTTTAGTCTTTTGATATGCTGTAATCCCCAGATATCAATTTTGAGACGATGGATCATAAGCGGTAAAGTCGTCCGCCATCTTGAACTAAATTTTGACTAGAAATCCGTAATCGGCGAACCCAAAACCCCCCAGATATAGATTTTGATCGATTTGGATCTAAATGACAATAGTCGTCAGCCATATTGCCGCCGCCATTTTAAAGTTCTGAACTTTGACCAAGAATTAGTAATTGGCGGTCTCGAAAACCCCCAGATATAGATTTTGAGTCGAATCGGATCATAAACGATAAAGTTGTCCGCCATCTTGTAATCGTCATCCTGGGCTAAATTTTTTACTAAAAATCCGTAATCGGCGAACCCGAAACCCCCCAGATATAGATTTTGATCGATTTGGATCTAAATGACAAAAGTCGTCAGCCATATTGCCGCCGCCATTTTAAAGTTCTGAACTTTGACCAAGAATTAGTAATTGGCGATCTCGAAAACCCCCAGATATCAATTTTGAGTCGAATCGGGTCATAAACGATAAAGTCGTCCGCGATCTTGAAGTCGCCATCCTGGACTAAATTTTTGACTATAAATTGGTAATCGGCGAACCCGAAAACCCCCAGATATCGATTTTGATCCATTTGGACCATAAATGACAAAAATCGTCCATCATATTGGCGCCACCATTTTGTATTTCTAAATTTTGACCAAGAATTCATAATTGGCGATCTCGAAAACACCCAGATATCGATTTCGAATCGAATCGGATTATAAACGATAAAGTCGTCCGCCATCTTGATTTCTTCTTATGTAAAGTGTATTGTCGCCGGACTTATACACATGTGCAAAATTTCAAAGCTCTAGCTTAATTAGAACTAATCGAATTTTTTTTTTGCAAAATTTGACCTAAACAAACTAACTAACAAACAAACAAACATTGCAAGTTTAATAAAAGCTTTTAAAAGAAACACTCTCCGTTACTAGCTATCTGTCTTGACTGCTTTTCCTGCTATACAATCACAATTTACTACTTTACAATAAAACTCAGTTATATAGGTATCCTAATTGAATCACTAATATTTTATGTAAAACTGCTGAGAATGTCCCGGATATAAATTATTTTCGTATGTACATATATCTGCTTCACATTTTGATTACTATTAGCACTTGAAAAGGTCGTGTGAACGCAAGTTATCTACGTGTGCATAGAACCTCATCTCGATCGCCATTCTCAGATATTTTCCAACACACTTTTGTATTAAAACTGTTATTCATACCAAAATTTATTATTTTCTCGACCGACCGCATTTAACACTCTTTATTTTAACCAATACCTTTTTGATTAAAAACGTATCAAATCTCATCACTGTAATATAGTATTCTTGAAATATTAAACAAAATCCCACTGTAAGACACCACCTTCATAGGTCACTTAGAAAGCATTTAGGGGTACGGGTACATATCCGTAGGACTCTTTTTCATATTTTAACAAATGATATATTTACCTAAAGTTAGCGATGAGAATTTCTATACGCGGTTAGTATAAATTTTGAAAGGAGTGGCTTCACCAACCACACTATCTCTCTCATGTGTAGAAGATTTTGACTTGGAGTTCAGGAAATATAAATATTCACAAACATTCAGTTGAAATTTCAAGCTAAAAGTTGATTTCTTTCTTATCAAAATGGTAAAACGCAAATGTCGAAATATTTCGACAAATATACATAGAATTTTTTTTTCATTTTGTTCATTTTGTCATGAGCTGTTAAAGCGCATAAAAATATTTTATATTTGAAATCCTTTTGTTTATTAAAATTTATTCTGTTTATAAGCAATTCTTTGGAATGCAATAACTGATCAAAAATTTAAAAAAAAAACTGATAATACAAACGACTTAAAGTGTAGAGTGGTACAATTTGAGTTCTTGTGCATATTTCTCGGTTTTGTTCGCTTCTATAAGGGTACAAAATTGTACAATTCATAACTGGCATTTTGCATTTTTGTTGGTTTTCGTATGACTTGCACATCTAGAAATATTGAATGAAAACAGTTGGAAATTAGCTTTAAAAAATTTAATTGTTTCAGTGGATAATGCGCCGACCTCACAGAAGCTACAAAATTAAATTACTTAAATATTACTTGATCCAATGGATAGTCGGCAACGCTGTATTATTTGGGTCTAAGTTTGGATACATCTCCAGTTCTATTAAATATTCTATTAGTTGAACCAACCGTGGTGTAGTGAATCTGTGGGTGTTCTGCAAGTCTCAAATTGAAGATACAGGCAGCATTTCGATAAGAGTGCACACTGTCACCAACAATTCTTATTTTTTCAATTTTTAAGTTTAATTTGACATTCGATACAATTGTCAAATCCATTCCAAAGCATCCCATGTTAACAAAGATATTGGTATGCTGAGTTCTAAGTATTTTAAAAAATAGCTGCCAATTTTCAAATATTCATTTCATAGTAGTGTTTTGGATAAAAAAATGTGTACACGATATAAAGTTATGTAAAGATCCAACAATAAATAACTCGAATAGTAGTAATCACAATCTGAAACACAGGAAGTATACCAAATTTGATCTGAATCGATCAACAAATGGCCGAGTTATTGGGGTGTAGTGGTGAAAAGCGAGACATGCTGTATATTTAATTTATCTAAAATTGTCATTTCTATAATAGCAGTGTGAACACAATTATTATTTATTCTTAAATAACAGGATAATCGGAATAAAGGTACCATTAAATAAATCCAAAAATTTTCTCATTAAACGTAGAATTGTAAATTTGCCGGTAAAACATACATTAAAGGTAATATAAAAAAGAGAATCTGAGGTGGCAACTGTATGTCGAGCCCTTTTATGTATTATGTATACGTAGAAGGCGTCGAACCGCGTCAAGGAGTATAATTGTAGTACCTTTATACAGAGAAGTAGGCAAGTCTTGCAGATATGACAATGTCTGCATAATTGTAGCCCATGGTTTTAACTTGAATAGCGCTCACCTGCAAAGAAAAGAAAATAAAAATTAAAACGCTAAATCGTGTAATGCTGCAGTTATATAGTTATATAAATGTACAATTTAAATTATAAAGGAATTATTAATTACTGGGAAATTAGAATAGCTTATATAATTTTTCAAATGAAGATTCTTGAAAAATTCGTGAATCTATTCATATTTACAGTATCACAGCATTCTATTATGGCATATAAAAAATTAACTTTTTGTCGCCATATATGATACAGTATATGAAATGTATGCAGTGTCTTTTATCGGTTTCTTATTTACTTAAGATTGACTCTTGAATATTGAAAGTCTTATAGAAGAATCTAAGAATTAGTATATTTTTTTTCTGTTTTCGGATTCTCAATATAATTAAAAAATTTATTATTTCTGAGAAAAATTCGAATCTAAAGTTTTTTTCAGATAGCTGACTACGACTTCGTCATTTTGCAACCATTTTTGTGCGCTTGTATTAAAACTGGTCCCTGTTGCATAAGACGGCTGTTTTTCGGGGGAGAGCATAGGGTTGTAAGTCAGGAGTGTGGATATGAGAGGGCGCCACTTGGTTGTTAAAAGTCACTCCCAATTCTGCCCAACCAAGAGGCAAAATGGTTTCGACTATACTTTACTATTAAATTGAAATTTATAGATTGATTAAACGATTAATGAATATTTATCTAAGAGAAAACTATGCTGGTACCATTATCAACTCATAAGATAATTTTACCAGAGGCGATGAAAGTATTGAAAGTAAACGTTAGACAAAAAGACATTTATTATTTGCACAAGATATATACAGGTTGGAGAGGTTCAGTAAGATGTTATGTATTTAAAGTTATGAAGCTAAGTTTTTAAAAAACAAAAAGTGAACAGTAAATGTAGACTTGGAAGTGATGTGCATCCAACAGTATTGTCTGTCTACAATGTAAAATGATAACTAGCGTTGCATGATCATGCGCTGCCTTACAGGCTTATATAAGAAATATATGAAAAATTTATGAAAGTTGTGTTAAACATGCATGATTAAATTTAGACGTTACACAGATTGAAGATCTTAAAAAAATGAATTAGATAAAGTAAACCTGCTCCAACAAAACAGCTCCACCTGACTGGACAGCTCAATCACTGCATTCCAGAATATCTGACTTGGGACGTCTGAGTAAGGCTGCCATGACGATGGTCTCTAGACTTGTGGCTGGTACTCCACTGACACGACTTGATTTCATATCTGATAACTGGTACGGGCATCTCAGCATAGGCAAACACAGGTTTAGGTACATCGGCAGGCAAGGGTGCATTGCAGGTCACAAAAATTATATAGCCAAAAAACAACCAATCCAAGATAATGGTCAGTCCCAAACACTCTGGAAGTTTCACAAGCATGAGAAAAATCTGACATAAAATAAAAGTAAAACTCACCCTTATAAGTGGAGTAACACGTGAATTTCATAAAAAATAACCCAAAAAACAGGAGGCTTCTCCTTGACGAAAACGAAAGTAATTCTTCATGCAACAGCTGAGAAAGCTTCCACAAAACGGCAATGCAAAATTTCTCAATCAAAATCTCTAAACTAAATTGGCTCAAGCCCATCAAAACGAGAAAATTGCTTCCTTCCACGTGCACAGGTAAGGAGAGAAGGACTGTCATTTTTACCTTCGAAATTTGATGACTCACTCAGTGCTGCCAACTTTAACTAAAAAAAAACTTCCCATTGCCAACCATGGAATTATAGGGAAATATATTTACATAAAATAAAAAACAACCTCTATTGTCCAAAAATTTAATGAAAGTTACAAAATAAATAATCTGAAAATGAAATAGTTCTTTGAGAATTCTCTGTGGATTAAATTTATGACTCCATGGGAAATGCAATATTAAGTACACTTGTGTGTGCGCCTGGTTGCTTACCCTTGGCACCACATGTAGTATTTAAAAATGCTACAATTTTCTCAAAGTTCCAAAGTGGCGGACATGAATACCTATTTAGAAAATATATTTTATTCTTATGAAAAATTTATATCTAAGAATTCCTTGAACTTTCACAAAATTACCACAAATTGTAACAGAAAAGGCTAAGATCAAGTTGCTTACCGTTGGCTTAGGTGCAATAGGGCGAAGAAGACACACAAAGGGAGGAGGAATGGAGGCGAATAAGTTAACAGTGTTCAAAGATGAAATAAAGGCGAGACTCGGAACTATACACAGGAGAAGGACAGCCCATCTGTTGGGGCCTGTACAGAAGGATCGTCACAAAGAGACTGCGGTTGGAGCCTCTCAGTACTATCACGGAGGAAGAAAAGCTGAAACAAGATGAAAAGCTCTTTCCAAAACACGAAGAGACACACTGGAATCTACCTGAAGTCAACCCGTGCAACATTCCACTGTTCACAATGGAAGATCTGGCGGACGTGGTCGACAAAATTAAGGAAAAGGAAGCACCCGGACCGGACGGTACACCACCATCGGAATTGATCAAAAAGGCTGTAGAGAGCTATCCTGGCTACATCCAGGGACAATTCCAAAGAAATGGAAGGAAGCAAAGCTGGTATTGATACAAAAACCCAAAAAAACAGGGACAGGCTGAGAAATCAATTTGCCTTCTGAACGCTATGGCTAAGCTGTTCGAAATCCTGTTGAAGACCAGGCTTGAAAAAGAAATAGAGCAAAAAGGAGGACTCTCAGAGTCACAATATGGTTTCTGCAAAGAGCGCTCGACTTCGCATGCCATGGAGAGAGCCCTACAAGAGTAGATGACGTCACCAGTAGCAGAGCAGCAGTAGCGAGACTTTTGTATCCTAGTGACACTAGATGTCAAGAACGTCTTCAAATGATCACTATGAGCCGGAATAATGCATAAGCTACTAAAACAAAAAATATCACCAAATCTGTTTAAACTGGTAGGGGCTATCTGAGCAAAAGAACCCTCCTGGTAAGAAACAACAAGAAGTTTACGGTTACTTGTGGCGTCCCGCAGTGGTTGGTTTTGGAGCCGCTCCTATGAAACGTGTATTATGACTACGTGCTTAAATCAGACATGCCACAGGGTGTGTCAACAATCGGATGATGTGACAGTAATGCCAAGAGTACGGACGAAAATAGTGTTAGAGACGGCAACGAACCTAACACTCTTTGAGATAGCCCAGTTTACTAATAACAGTGGTTTTTATTGAATTTAATATCCTCAAGGCAAGCGAGACTCTGGATACATAATACAATTTATTAATAATTTATTATGCAGTTATTTATTATACGAATTCTATTATTTTTATTTGATATAACATATTTAACCACATTTATGAGAAACTGCTTGTTATAAATATAGAAGTTTAAATTTAGTTAAACCTGCGAACTAGAATATTTTTTGATTTTGATACTGCAAATTCAAAATTCAAAATGGTGGCTTCAATATGGCAGTCAAAGTACTGTAGTATCACACGTTTACAGAATTAACTTGCTGTCTAAATAGAAAAAGAAGGATAAATTACTTTAAATATCATGATGGTTTCGCATTTCCCAGTTACTCCAGGTCATTTGATTGATCGATATTTTACTAATATTAAGTATTTCGTGGAAAATCAAAAGAATATTTCCGTGGTAAGCTACTATTTCAATGGCTTCCTAGCTAGAATTAAATAATCAATATTAAAACGCACAAATTGTGAGTTATTGAAGCATCGAAATGAACAGAAGCCGTTAAAGAGAATAGAGGCAATAATTCACCGTAATTTCTATGTGCAAGTAGGAAAGACTATAGCTATACAATACTCAGGTATACATACATAGTGATACTGTCAGTACAATGGCAAGTAATGTGTACTCATGAGAAATGGGAACCATTGTTTTGGTTCAAAATCATGATTGATGTGGATTTGAATATACTGCTTATGTGTACGCCTATGTAGAACATAATTATTTATAATGTATACATTGCACCTGCAACATATACCGTACAATTAACTGAGGATGCAGACATAATGTTTGATCCAATCTAGAACGGTCTATCTTGTAATGTGGTTTCGCATTGTTTTGACCCGTAAAATTTATGAGATATTAGTTTAAAGCACTATATTAATAGTATGTTGAGTGGAAAATCACACAATGACAGCATATTTACCGAAAATAAATTTAAGTCAATGTCAACGTTTCGGTGGCAGCTTGGTTCCATTATCTAGTAGCCGTATTTTAAATGTAACCAAATTAATTAAGGTAAATGAATAAAACAGAACAAAAAAAATTTTGTTTAATGTTCTAGTTGCAATCATCATTTCTTCCAAAAGCATTAGAATACAAGGTATATTGCTTAATGTCTGTGCTACCAAGAAGTTAAAATAAAATACTTAAAATAATTTGTAATTATGAAATAGAACAGAAAAAATTTTATTGTAAAAAAGTTTTATATGTGTAAATATTGAAATAAAATATAATTAAGCTTAAAATAGAAAGCTTAACATTTTTTCTGAGTTGAACAGTTATTATGTGTGTGTGTGTGTGTGTGTGTGTGTGTGTGTGTGTGTGTGGGTGTGTGTGTGGATGTTCCAATGTTGGTGTGGTAAACTTGCACTGGGTTAAAATAAGCGGGTGTACAGTGTCATATAGTGTCAGATTTTGAATCGAAATGTATAAGAATACCCAAATTGTGAAACTCATCCTCTTTCTGAAACAAGAACTTGAAATATTAGTTTTGCAACGTCTACTTGGTCAAACGGTATATTTTGGCTAGGCAGTATAGGTAACCGGATTTTGTATTAAGTTTAACACAAAATTCAACTCATATGTTGGTCATTTAATTGGGCTGTTCACGAATTTTCAAAATGGTTAAATACAGTATATAATGGGCTAATTTGGATATATTTAATTTGGGAGCAAAATTCCAAGCGCAACATATTTTTAAAAATTATTGGACTTTGGATATTTGAATGTGCCGTAAGACCGAGAGTGACGTCATATGAGTAGTTAGTTGCGACCTTATGTACAGAACAAAAGAAGAGAAACAAGGTGACAACCACAGACATAACCTCGATGATGACAACGTCATGTGTCAAAAGTTAAGTGAACGTCTACCCAGTTCTGTTTACTACAGTGTTATTGTTAATATCGTTTCATGTTTGATGTAAGATTTGTACAGACTAATTCATGTATTCCATCCTACCTGCGGTAGATATATTTAGAGCCAGCGTCAGCGGCCAGCGTCTTTTAAATAAAATTAAAAAAATATATATTTAAAAAAAAAGCTTTTATTTAAAAAAATGCTCTAAAAATTGAAAATAAACTTTGAAGTAAATCAAACCCAACATTTTGTTACATTTTAATTAAATTAAATTTTATTTTATTTTATACTTTTAAGCCTTTTGATATTTATTTATTATTTATTTATTTACAAAATCCAACAGGCAAAGCCCAATTACAGGATTAGGTACAGAAAATATAGTATCTACACAAATATATAATAAATCTAAGTAAAAAGGTAAAAGTGAGGAGTAAAGAGACAAATATACAATAAAATACTAAGGAACAAATGCACATGGTAATATAAATAAAAACTATATAAAATATGATAAATATGACAATATAAGCTACTTGTAATGTAATGAAACATAATATACTATAATGATATAATAAAGCACCATCTTCGGAAATATCCATACCAGAAACAGCATTACTAATTGCACTCTCGCTACAGAAAAATATATCAATGATATGTTCAATTTTATAATAATTGGCATACATTCCATAGATTGGTGATGATATAAGGATATTTGTTCGTGGTGTACGCCCTGCAAGTACGTGATTATGTCGAGCACTAATCCTAGGAACTATATAATTTATTTGATTTAATAGGTTGATAGAGTTCAGACTATTATTTACAATTTTAAAGAGGAAAATTATGGAGTTAGCTACTCTACGATTGCTGAGACTTTTTTAGTTAAACATTTCCAGCAATTCAGTTTATGGAAATTCTCTGGGTGGATATTCACCGTAAAGTGTGTACACAGCAGATTTTAAGAACCTACGCTGAATTTTCTCTACTTGTGGAATATTGGAATTGTAAATTGGACTCCACACAATAGAAGCATATTCAAGGCGAGAGAAGTTATATAAAGTAGCCGATGGGCGGAAATATTTTTAAAACCTTTACAGTTACGTATCACGAAACCAAGGCTTTTAAAAGCAGAAGCAGTTGTCATTTCTACATGTTTATTAAAAGACAATTTTGGATCAAAATTAACTCCAAGATGAATTCAGGCCTTTGTAAACTTTCATTGTCAATGTTATAATTAAACATGTACATGTTGGTTTTCCTGCCAAATGACATTACATTACATTTGTTGGCCTTAAGAGGTAAATAGTTGTCATTGTACCATGTATTAATGGTATTTAAGCAGTTTTGAAGATTAACACAGTCATCTATGAGTCAATCAATTATATTTTTAGATCATCTGCGTACAGGAGGAAATGGGTGTTACTATCGAAGCCCTCCAAAATATAATTAATGAACATAACAAAAAAAGCGGACCAAGTATCGACCCCTGTGGCACACCGGATTTTTGTAAGAAACTGCCATATTTATAACCTTGGTAATGAACAAATTGATATCGATCCTGCAGATATGATTCAATTAATTGTAATAACGAATAAGAAAGATCGAAAGTGTCCAGTTTACTAATCAAGGTACTATGATCTAGCTTGTCAAAAGTCTTGGAGATAATATCAACTTGACTACCTCTATCCAGACTTTCACAAAGAAATTGTGTTTTGTACACAAGGTTTGTGACAGTTGACCTACCTTTCATAAAACCATGTTGATCGATAGATATTGTGCCAGAGACATGAGAATATATGGAGGAGTGAAGAATTACTTCAAAAATTTTTCCAAAGTTACAAATGATGGTAATTGGTCTATAGTTTATAATCTCGTTCAAATCACCTTTTTTGCTTGGAAAACTTGCACTTCTTAATATTAGATTATATATAATTAATAGTGCTTTGGCAAATACAGTCGCACAATCTTTAATAAGGAATGCAGGAATTAGATCGGGACCCATGGTCATAGTGGCTTTAGTTTTTTTAATGGCCTCAATGATCTCTTCCTCAGTGATAACAGACAGATTTAAGACATTGGAATTACTCTTAGGTGTGTCGTTAAAATTATCGTCGCCGGAATTGGGAGGTGTGAAGGATTTTGAGAAGAAGTCAGCAAGACTATCAATTATTAATTGCGGGTCTTCGATAATTTGATTTTCATATTTCAAAGATGAAGGGATGGATGTAGAATTATTTTTTGTTTTAATAAAACTCCAGAAGTTGTTTGGGTTGACCTGAATGTTATTTTCAATATTGGCTAAATATAATTTATATGCATTATCGATATCTGATTTATTTGGACTTTAACCTTCTAAATTCGTTTCAGAAGTGCCATGTAACTTGTATCTTTTTAGCACTTTTCTTTTTGCTCAATATCGTGTATTATTTGACCGTTAAACCATGCGGGGTAAAAACCGGAGCTTTACTGTTTCTTGGGTACATGTACTAGAAAAATATCATATAATTTGGAGTACATTTGGAGTACGTGCTGTAATCCCCAGATATCGATTTTGAGACGAATCGGATCATAAACGATAAAGTCGTCCGCCATCTCGAAGCAGCCATCTTGTTTTTTTTCTTATATGAAAATGTTAGTGGATCGTCACCGAACTTATACACATGCGCAAAATTTCAAAGTCTAGCTTAATTAGAACTAATCGAAATTTTGATTGCAAAATTTGCCCTAAACCAACTGACAAACATACATTGCAAGTAAATAAAAGCTTTTAAAAAGAGATCGTTCTAGCAAGCAGCAAGTACGTTATAACTAGTTTTTACATGATATATTGGAAAAGGCAATTCATTATACGAATAATCAAATATATTGACGAATTTTTAATTATTTCTTATATTGATTTCAGTTCAAACCGAAAATACTTTAATGATGGTGCCATCAATTATGTACAGTTAAGAAGAGATAGATCTGATTATGAAGATAAAATAAAGATTTGTCCTGAACATAAAGCAGAAAGCAGTAGCCTATTCCATTGTGATAATGAAACCGAAAAAAGTTATGATATATTATAATTATTATATAATTATGTTATTATATTACTATATTACTGTATTATTGTATTACTGTATTACCGTATTATCGTATTTCCATATTACCATATTACCATATTACTATATTACCATATTGCCATATTACCATATTGCCATATTACCATATTACCATATTACTATATTACTACATTACTATATTACTATATTACTACATTACTATGTTACTATGTTACTATATTACTATATTATTATATTACTATATTACTATATTACTATATTACTATATTACTATATTACTATATTACTAAATTACTAAATTACTAAATTACTAAATTACTAAATTACTATATTACTATATTACTATATTACTATATTACTATATTATTATATTACTATATTACTATATTACTATATTACTATATTACTATATTACTAAATTACTAAATTACTAAATTACTAAATTACTATATTACTATATTACTATATTACTATATTACTATATTACTATATTACTATATTACTATATTACTATATTACTATATTACTATATTACTATATTACTATATTACTATATTACTATATTACTATATTACTATATTACTATATTACTATATTATTATATTACTATATTACTATATTACTATATTACTATATTACTATATTACTATATTACTATATTACTATATTACTATATTACTATATTACTATATTACTATATTACTATATTACTATATTACTATATTACTATATTACTATATTACTATATTACTATATTACTATATTACTATATTACTATATTACTATATTACTATATTACTATATCACTATATCACTATATTACTATATTACTATATTGCTATATTGCTATATTGCTATATTACTATATTACTATATTACTACATTATTATATCATTATGTCATTGTGTCATTAAGTCATTGTGTTATTATGTCATTATGTTACTATGATCGCTCTCTGGAAAAATGACCTGCTATTAGCAAATAAAACACAAATCCTCGCGCACGATAATATTTAACTGCTACACTATTATTAAAATACTTTATAGGTAGTAGATTATTCTATTCATGTAAAATATTGAAATAATTGCCCATCCTTAAATATTGTTAAGAGACTTGGTTTAATAGAATTGTTCAATTAGAGAAACGTTTTCCTTTCAGTTCAGTTTCATTTTAAATGTATGTAATTAATTTATAATAATTTGATAACCCCACGAATTTTAGTTACCAAGGTAGTAGTGATATATTCATAATTCAGGTTGAATTAATTCAATTATTACGTTTTGCTCAATCATTACACGCCGACTGATCTAAGGATTGAGTGATTGATGATGATGGATTTTAGTATCTAATTGCTATATATATGACGAACGAAAGAGAACAAAGAGAGGATAATGGTCTGAATTCATCCTGGATTTATAAAAAATGCCAATACAAAAATATGTAGAATAAAAGCACTGTTCTTTTTTGATGTAGATCTATAATTAAATGCGCTAACAATATTATAATTTATTATAGACTGTTTCATGTGTTAAATATATCTTTGAGGAATTAAATCTGAAACAGTATCACAAACAATGTAGCTATAAACAGATACATATAATAATAGTTTTTATTTGTATAAAGCGACTATTTGTCAACAAATAATTAAGTGTCAGTGAAGTGCACTAGGCCTTAAATGTGCTAATTAAATAAATATTTTGTTATTGTTAATATTTATTTGAATCGTACCATCTTTAATCTATAAACATATTTAATTTACAAAACCATAAATCGAGAGAAAATCATAACTAAGAATATTTTGATGTCAAAATGCAGAAAATTTTGTTGTCTAAAATGATCAGCAATATTCTTATGGGAAATTGGCTTTGGAATCACTACAATTTTAATATGTTACAATTTGAGTGTTCTACTCAGTTACTCACTGAGGCCCTGTAATTTGTGATATGTGAGATGCCAAAAGCAATAGTATTTTGTCGAGAATTAAATTAATGAGATTATCAGTAATAAATTATCATAACTATTCAAAATTAATATATTAACCTTATTTAAAAAAGGCTATCCTGAATATGTTGAGAATTACAGACAAATTTCTGTTCTAAGCATGTTGTCCAAAATGATTGAAAAAGGGTTCATAATAGAATTTGTAAGTACATTGAACAGAAAAATATTTTGACAGTATCCTAACGGGTTCAGGTCTGGAAAATCTATTGAGACTGCTAGTTTTCATCTTCTGGAATATGTATATACATATATGGTTGAAAGTCATTATACTGTATAACTGTTCTTTGATATTCAAAGCAATTGATGCCGTTAATAAAGGCATGCTAAAAGGATATGTGATAATGAAATTGTATATACATAGTAAAGACGCACCTACGCTCGCCCCTATCATGAATATGAAAGTTATAAAAAAGTAGTGAAAAATTATTACTGGATTTTACGCATTTTACACAGTTACTGACTTTTTAAACAGAGGAGTATAAACTAGCAATTATAACTGGTGCCTTATACTTATTCATTTATTTTTATCTTGACTATGACTGTAGTGATTATTATATTTTTGAATTGTTTGTCTGTTTGTTTATTAATTTTGGTTATATACATAATACCTGAAAAATATGATTATAAAATAAATTCAGAGAGTATAACCAGATGTACAGATATCAAAGTTTTGAGTATTATCTTCGATAGCCAGTTAACATTTCGAGCCCATATTAATAGTGCTGTATCAAACTCATATAAAATGTTAGGCTTCATATTAAGAAACTGCAAGTGTTTTAGCAAAACTTCTAGCCTAACGTTGTTATATTACGCATACGTTCGCTCAACATTGGAATATGGTGCCATCATATGGTATCCGTGGTACACATGTCACGTGCATAATATTGAGTCAGTTCAGAGGAAGTTCCTAAAATATTTGTTTTTTAAGGAGGATGGCATTTACTCGCCGAGAGGAATTAATAAGTCCATTTTAACGAACTGTTTTAAAATCGTCTCATTAGAAACTCGTCGCGAAATAATTTCCATTAAATATTTATTCAGTTTAATTCACAATACTATTGATTGTCCCTTTTTGTTATATAAAATCAATTTCCACATACCCAGACTTGAAATCCGCCGTCACACAACTTTCTATGTCAAGTACTATAGGACAAATATTATGGCGAGATCTCCAATTTATGTAATGTGCAATAATTTTAATAAAATCTCTCATCTATGTGATATTAATTTTGACAGTCTAGGCATTATATTAAGTCATATAATTATCACTGAATAGTAGGTTTAATTTTGTTTGTAACTTAAGTGTCAATATTATTTTTCTTTTTTATTCGCTATTATCATATGTGTTTTCATGTATTTCCTGTAATTGGGTGCTTACCTGTTGGAAATAAAGAGATTATTATTATAATATGCATGTATTGTTAATATTTTAGTTGTATAATGACTTGTCATATATACTATATGTCAGTGTATGCAGTATGTATACCGGATGATTTTTTTAGTTGGTACAGCACCTTTTCCTCGCTTATTATTAAAGATAGAGTTTTGAAATTTTGCAAACATACTTCGAGACATTTTTGTATCTAATGCACTTTGTTTTTATCTTTCTGCTGTTTCCCGTCTAACCGAAAGTGACGTCAACTTTCGATTTTCAAATGAAACCTTATAGTTTTTCTTTTGGATTTTAAAACTAGATTTTTTCTGAGTTAGAATGTGTAAAAAATGTATTAGGAGCTAAGATTTACAAATAATGCGATTTTAAGGTATCAGATGTTGAGATATACGAAGCTCTAAAAATCGAGTTACTGGCGTCAGTTCACAAAAAAATAGAGAAAAAAAAATGGAAAATGATTTCTTTAATATCCTCCTACCAAAATGGTCAAAAATATTTACCAACTTATCGCAGTTTCAATGCAGAATATACCGAGAAAATAAGATTTTATCGTGGATTTTAATAGAAAACAAAAAATGACGTTTATCGGATCTGACAGCATTCCTAAAGTGTCATCTCTTTGTACTCATTTGTCAATCTTATGTTTTTGGCCGGTTTTACTTTACGGCCGCACTTCACGGCTGCATGTATTACTTGATCATCCCTAATATTTGAAATATGTCACGGCTTATCAATAAACTATCTAGTGACGTTTTCATTTATTTTCGTTGAAAGCGAATTAAAATTGTCAGCTTAGTAGCCGTCTTGCAAAATTTTTTCCATGTCTCCAGTAATTTATAAGAAACAATTTTAAAAATATTTCATTTTAGTTTTAGATATTACCTCCTCAATTTAAGTTTACTACACTCTAACTTATATAATTTTCTAAACTCTTACGTCACCTCGCCTTAGCTATAGTTATCTGATATTAGCTTACTTAATGTTTTAACTTTTAAGAAAGTCCATATCACAAGAAGAGCCGAATATAATATATTCTATTCCCGTTAAAAAATGAAACCAGTCTACTCTACAACATGATAATGTTGGTAAATAAACTTTAGTATATAGTTGGTATACTTATCATTATTGTTGTCATAATAACGTTATTCCTTTGCCATCCTTACCTTACATTGTTTTCTGCAAGGAATTTTGGGCACATTATTTAAGATTAAATGTCTAATACCTTTGTTGATTTAGATTAACGGCAATCAGAAATTTTAAGTCTGTAGATATTTGACAAACATTGTTAAACGGCGAAAGTATCTTACCGCAGAAACTTGACGGCAACAGTTGAGTGATCTGTATTTTGAACTTTCTGGAGAGTACGAAAGGAAACGTAACAATTTATGGATTAACTCAAGTAAAGAGATATTCAGGTGAATTTGTATAATTTAATACCTGATTTTACATAACAGCTAGGTCAACCTCAATCAATACTCAAAATATTTTTTTCGTTCAATAGCGTTTCAAAGTATTGACGCATTATATCTCACACATGCTTGAAGAAGCAAAGGTCTACAGGCCGTACAACTTCAGCATAGTATGGTTCTAATTACATGCCTGTTACATTATTACTCGTCAATCAAATAAGAGCATGAATTATACGTTATTAAACTGAGCTACTCAATGCTTACGAGTTAGGTTGGAATCGCTTATTATTATCTTGTCTATAAGTGCATGTTTCTAAGCCGAATGGTGAAAAAGCCAAAGATAAACTCCGTAAGATGTTCATCTAAGCCATTAAAAAGATATATAGTGAAACCAATAAAATAAGATTTAAAAATTGGTACTTGAAATCGCAGGCAATAATATCAAAGAAAATACAAAATTACATTGCCTATCTTTCCAAACGCTGCATAAAGTAAAGTAAAAATTATGATAGAAGTCGATATAAATAGCATTATAGAGTTAAATTATCCAGTAAAAAGTTATGTAAAGTATATCTCAATCTTGAATAATTGGGTTAGGAGTTGTGCTCAAAGATATGACATAGAAAATCCAAAAAATGACCAAATTTGCGCATCTAGAAGTAGCATCATAATAAAATATAAAAATAATTCTAAATTCATCGGGAGCAAAATAAAATGTTTTCGTTGGTTGAACATATCACATGAGAAAGTGTTGACGTACCATTTACAAACTAAAACACTATAATTTTCTGTTTAGATAACGATATAGTGTTTCCATAACTTTTTAATTGCTTAGTTGATTTATTTTCTTAGTTAAATCAGAAGAAAAAGTGGAAATGTTTGTTGTTTTTAAATATAAAAAATAAAGGTCACAATTTATTTTTTAATTCATGAGTATCTTGTACTGACGGTTTCTGAGTTTCTATTGGTAAAATATAATTCTAAATTAAGGGATCTTTGGAATGGGTTTAATAAATTTTTAGAGGTGCTTTAAATTCCATATTTATATATTTATATGTATAAGACAAAGAGAAGGACGTCAGCATCATTTTCTTTAAATCATATTTGCTGTTGTAGCTCTTACTACCTATATAATATAATATCCATATCCACCAAAATAATTTTGTTTTTATCACATTTTTACAGCCAAATTTACTTTCACTAAATTCGTCTTTATTACATTGGCGTATCAGCAATCTCCCATTTCAGTTATAAAAACTCTTACAGAATACCCAATAAAATACTACTTATGGCATAACAAAATAGGTATATCTTAGTCCATATTATGACATACGAAATGGACAATTGTTATATCATATCTGGACGAATCTTTTCAGATTTTTCAATTAAAGGTGATATTATTTGCCCCCTTTTTTAACTGATATATAGAAGTGATAAAGGTGTACTTGTAACTTTGTCACTTAGTTTCTATTAGTAATAATTGTTTTAACAAAAAATAAAACTTAAATTAAGAAAACTTTAGATTTTCTTATTGCACGGTTTTACTTCAACAAATTCATACTTTCGTTATCCACTGTTATTACGAAGGTAAAGTATTTCAAGAACTTTGGCTATAATACAATTTACGAGAGTTTGCATTAAAGTCCACTTAAAGTGCATAGTGTTCAGTGATATTGGCTGTCGAGTTTTCAGAGGAACAAAATAGTTAGAGACTGTATGCTAGCAAAAATTGTTGGGCAATTATTGCTTTGCCCGTTTCTTCGAATCTAATTAATGAACAGTATCCAATAATAAACATAATATTTTTAGTCGCAAACTCCTCTATAAATCCTTATTTTACTATAAGGAAAGTAACCAAACTGCAACCAAAGTTACAAATCTGGCGCGTTAAGTGTAATAATTGCATATTACCATCAAAACGCTAATGCTTCGATTGCAACAAACACCAGCCGAAAGACTGATCCTACTTAAAGGAGCTCCCTTGCCAGTCATCACACACCACTTGCAGACTGCAGTTTCGAGCTGTTGGCTCTCGTCAGTGCAAGGTAGGTATGCAACGACCGACATGAGAATCCTTTGACTATAGTACATCCCGGTATTTTTACAATAACGACATGTAAAACAGCCAGCAGGTGCCATCTAGCGGTCCAGTGTCTGTTGCAATCGAAAAATAAATAGCCTGACTTGGCTTAGCATAGTTCAAATGTGCTTTTAGAGGGCGGAATATTAAACATAATATTTTTAGTCGCAAACTCCTCTATAAAACCTTATTTTACTATAAGGAAAGTAACCAGACTGCAACCAAAGTTAAAAATCTGGCGCGTTAAGTGTAACAATTGCATATTACCATCAAAAGGCTAATGCTTCGATTGCAACAAACACCAGCCGAAAGACTGATCCTACTTAAAGGAGCTCCCTTGCCAGTCGTCACACACCACTTGCAGACTGCAGTTTCGAGCTGTTGGCTCTCGTCAGTGCAAGGTAGGTATGCGACGACCGACATGAGAATCCTTTGACTATAGTACATCAAGGTATTTTTACAATAGCGACATGTAAAACAGCCAGCAGGTGCCATCTAGCGGTCCAGTGTCTGTTGCAATCGAAAAATAAATAGCCTGACTTGGCTTAGCATAGTTTAAATGTGCTTTTAGAGGGCGGAATATTAAACATAATATTTTTAGTCGCAAACTCCTCTATAAATCCTTATTTTACTATAAGGAAAGTAACCAGACTGCAACCAAAGTTACAAATCTGGCGCGTTAAGTGTAATAATTGCATATTACCATCAAAACGCTAATTCTTCGATTGCAATCAGAGTGCGCAATGTGCATTTCCAGATGGCGTCTTCAATAAAATAAAACGCAAACAAAAACCCGATTGCAATAAGTCCCCAGCAGACAGATTCATCATATAGAAAGGACCACAGTGCAGAGCTGTCGTGTACCACCAGCCGCAGAAAAGTTTCGAGCTTGTTAACATGTTAACTCTCATCAGTCCGGCACAGGTAAATACACGACAACATTACACCGTTCTCCAGTATATCAAATTCGAGACAAAAGCATCCACAACTTGTCCAATGACTCATCTGCGGTTGGTGGTACACGACAGCTATGCACTGTGGTCCTTTCTATAGGATTAATCTGGCTGCTGGGGGCTTATTGCGATCAGATTTTTGTTGTGTTTTCCGATTGAAGACGTAGTATGCTGCAGTTTTAGGGCATTATTTTCAATCGTCTGGAAACGCACATTCTGGACATCGATGAGTGACAATGAATTTATTTCCTTTCATATGAAGCAGTGAAATGTTTGGACTTTCGTAGTATTTTACTACACATTTATTATTTTTGAAAAATAACTGTTCGATAGAGGTTTTAATTCCATAATTCTATATTCCCATATTTAAATTTTTTTTTAATAAGTACATAAACTGATTTGATTAATTATTAGGCTCACATAGACGGAAGGGAATTTTAAACAATCTGTCCCGCCGTCCAGATCTGCTAGATCGCATCTGCCATCTCTCAGGGTACAGATATCTTGGTCTCCATACACGTAAAAATCGCATCGTTTATTTTTGCCAAATATCAAGTCGTTGAGGGAACAGGAAATTCAGTTAATGGCAAATCTTCTTTAAATTCCGAGGCCTCCGAGGGGACTGAATGAGCGTTCAGATATTTTAGGAGACCTTAAAATTCAGAAGGGATTTGTTGTGTCAGTAAAGTAAAGAAGATGTGTCAGGGTTAAAAAGAGAAGAAAAATTGCACTTTATGGGTCTTAGTTCATTGAAGAAGTCGGACAAACTACCGAATGTTTGGGCTTCAGACTAGACAATGCCCCCCCCTCCTCCTCTTTTTGGGGGTGCTGAATCGATTCACGGAGTCGAACTAATTTTTTCACCTAGGCCAAAATCACTCCCAAACTCCCCTTTTCTATAAACCCGCTTATTTTCCCCAGTTTTTCGACTAATTGTTGTTCCCTGGAGTAGAACGGAAGATCCCTCGAGGGATTTGACCTCAGTCACATTCTACCCTAGGCTTCCCACCCTTATAGGGGGTGGAAAAGTGACATTTATTTTTGTGAAAAAAGTAATATTCTGTAGAAGGCGTTTCTTTGAAGAAGGTGATAGGCGACCAGGGTTGTGTAACCACACCGGGGGTTGATTTCAAACTTCATGGGGGTGGAAAGTTTTTCATCTATAATAATTGAAAAATAGTATAAAAAATGTTTATTAAAGTGTTTTTATGAATTGATTTTCCACCCCTTTGAATGGCGAGAACAACCCCCGGGGCCGGTTTCACAACCCTGACCACCTGCCACCTTCATCAAAGAAACACCTCATACAAAATATTAATTGTTTCCCCAGAAAAAATAATCAATTTTCCACCTCCTTAAAGGGTAAAAACCCCCGGGGATGATAACATAACCCTGGCCATCTACCACCTTCGTGAAAAAAACACGTCCTACAAAATATCCATTTTTCTCTCACAAAAAGAAATATCAATCCGTCGCACGCCACTAACGTAAACATCGATTGAAACATCGACAACAGATTTGGTCCGTGGCGGGACAAATCGTTTAAAATTCCCTTCTGTGTATATTATATATTAGCCGTTACTCGAGTCCGAGTATAAAAATGTTACAGTCGATAAATTGTATACAATAAAAAACAAGTAAAAGGTGTAGTCTATTGTAATTCATATTCATCTACGGTGCACACGACTATGGCTATAGAGGCCAATTCGGGAAAGCACATGTCGACCGCAGTCAGGACAAACATAGACCTGGTTAGGTCTTGGATTCGGCCTTCTTGCATCAACATTTCCTTGATAGCTGGCCACAACCCCTCGCCATTCGGTTCTGTCCGCTGCAAGTTGGTCCCATTGCTCGTCTGCAATACCGCAGGATTTTAGATTTTCATGGAGAGCGTCTTTGAACCTCTTTCGTTGACCGCCACGCCTTCTTCTACCGCTTAGCAATTCCCCATAAAGTGTACATTTAGGAAGGCGGTTATCATGCATACGATGAACGTGACCTGCCCATCTTAGGCGTGCTCTTGAAATAAGCACCTCAATTGGAAGGCTGTTTGCTCTCCTGAGTACTTCCACGTTTGATATGTGATGGAACCAACGGATTTTCATCATACTTCTGAGGTGTCTTTGCTGAAAATGTTCTAATTCTTTCACATGACGACGGTAAGTGACCCAGCTTTCACATCCATATAGCAGTGTTGGAATGATAACTGCTCTGTAGACAGCCATTTTCGTTGACAAAGCAAGGTCGTGGTTGTCAAATACTCTCTCTCTAAGTCCCCAGAGTGCTCTAGATGCAGCGTTAATTCTATTGCGAATCTCGCTGTCTATGTTTGCTTTGTCATTAACAACGTTGCCTAAGTAATTGAACTGATCCACCACTTCAAGAGAATTCCCGTTAAGTGTAATGTCTATTTGGTTCACTTGATGAGGAGTTGACATAATCTTAGTCTTTCCAATGTTGATCTTATGTCCCAAGGAATCATAGCTCTGGGCATACACATCTAAAAGTTCTTGAAGCTCTTCCGGCGTAGAGGCTAAAAGTGCACAGTCATCCGCATACTGGAGATCACAAATGAATCGTGTGCGTGTCTTCGTGAAAGCTCTAAAGCGCCCTATGTTAAAGAGACCGCCATCAAAACGGTATCTGAGACCTATTCCTCTGACTGTCAGTTTGTTGTCAACAATAATTGTTAGAGCAGTGGTAAACAAATTAAAGAGTAGGGGTGCCAAAACACATCCCTGCCTAACTCCAGTGAGGGTTTGGAAAGGTTCGGTTGCCTCATTATTATACACAACCTGGGCGCTGTTGTTTGTATGTAGACTGCGACATACTTCCACAAATTTTCTAGGGATACCTAAGCGGAACATAATTTTCCAGAGCACTTCCCTGTCCACCGAGTCAAACGCCTTGGTTAAATCAATGAAGGCCATGTGAATTTCTCCTTGATGTTCGAGTGCTTTTTCTTGAAGCTGTTTAAGTGTGAAGATTAAATCCGATGTGCCTCGGTTTGGTCTAAAGCCACTCTGTGTTTCAGGAAGTAACTTTTCCATAACAGGTGTTAGCCTATTTGCCATCGCTTTAGTGAGTATCTTCCCTCCAACAGCCAGGAGAGCTATACCCCTGTAATTTCCACAGTCCGCAGCGCTCCCTTTGTTTTTGAAGAGGTTGATTAAAAGTGTATCACGAAACTCCTGCGGAGCTTGACCACTTTCCCACACGACATCAAACAGTTTTTTGAGGTAGGGTATGAGCTCTGACGACACAGCTTTAAAGATCTCAGCTGGGAGTGAGTCGGCGCCGGGAGATTTGTTATTTTTTAGCTGCCCAATGGCGGTTAAGATCTCTTCCGTTGTTAGTGGTTTATCTAAGTCTTCGAAGGTGTCATATTGAGGAATAAGATTTATAATATCGTGATCGGCTTGACTTTGCTGGTTAAGAATGTTAGAGTAGTGTTCTTTCCATCGGGCTCTTATTTCCTGGTCTTCTTTGAGGAGATTTCCATTTAAATCTTTAATAGGGCACATATTTTTCCGACTGGGGCCGTACACTGCTTTTACTCCTTGAAAGAAATTCCTGTAGTCGTGTGAATCGGCATACCTTTGAATTTCTCTGGCCTTGCTTGCCCACCACTCGTTCTTTATTCTTCTGATTTCGCGTTGCGTTTCATACTTGGATTGGGTAAAAGCTTCTGCTTTTGATGAGTCGTTGGGGTGGTTGATAGCGTTTTGGAAGGCAGTATGTTTGCGGTCAAGAAGTTCTTGTATAGAAGCTTCATTATCATTGAACCAGTCCTCCTGTTTTTTACTTGCTGCAGTGCCAAGAATTTCCTCACTCGCACTTTTTAAACTGTCTTTAATTTGTGTCCAGGTAGCAGCGACATCTACAGAATTGGTTTCTTCCAGTGCATTCAAATTTTCTTGAACTTTTTGCTTTAGCTGTTCGACGATTTGTTGGTCACGCAATTTACTAATACAGAGACGGAGTCTACGTTTTACTTGAGTTCTTCGGTGTTTGGGTCTCATAACAATTTTCATTTTAGAGACAACAGGACGATGATCCGTCCAACATTCGCTATCAATGCGCGCCTTTGTAATTTGGACGTCCTTGAGATGCTTCCTACGTACGATAACATAGTCCAGTAGATGCCAGTGACCTGATCTGGGGTGACGCCAGGTGCCTTTAAATTTATCCTTTTGTCGGAAAATGGTGTTTGTTATAACTAGATCATGTTCGGCGCATTTAGTTAGGAGTAATTGACCGTTAGCGTTCATGTTGCCCAAACCGTTCTTGCCTATGATGCCTGGCCAAGTGTCTGCATCTCTCCCTACTCTAGCGTTAAAATCGCCAAGAATAACGAGTCGTTCCGTTTTAGGTATTCTACAGAGGGTTTCTTCCAACTGTTGATAGAAGCTTTCCTTGGTTTCGTGACTTGCATCCAGAGTGGGAGCGTAGGCGCTTATTAGATTTACCGCGTTGCCATCTGATAGCTCATAGCGTAGCAGCATTAGACGCTCGGATAGGCCTTGTGGTACTTGTGTTAAGTTGGATACAAGTTGATTCCGAACGGCAAATCCTACTCCATGTTGTCTTCTTGAATTGGTGGGAAGACCTTTCCAATAGAAGGTGTAGTACTTTTCTGTGAGAGAGCCTTCCTCCAAAAATCGAGTTTCGCTGAGAGCTGCAACGTCAACATTAAGTCGGTGAAGTTCTCTATCTATTAGAGCAGTTCTTCTTTCAGGCCGATCGGTGCGAGTGCTGTCGTTCAAAGTACGCACATTCCAAGCGCCGTAGATGAAAGAATTAGTTTTATTGGATTTAACTTGTCGGTGTTTTTTCGACATTCGATGAGGTGTCCCTGTGGGCACCCTCCCCCGGAGATCCGATCGGGAGGGTATTTTACCTCCGGATGATTTTGTCCCACTTGAACGCTCCATCATTTTTTTAAAAGCCTTAATCGACTGAAAACGAAGCTGCATTTGAAGTTTTAGCTGGAGCAGGTATGCAACTGACCAGCTCGGTTGCGGAAGGCGAGTGGTGTGGTCCCATGGCACAGAAGGAGACTGCGACGATGGGGTAACCAAACGATTCCAAAAGCAACCTTTGTGTGCGGTGGGTTATTTTTACCGCACTCTTCGTGAGAAGGTGGATGTGCTCACGGCAAAAGGTAAGGGTTATTCCGCCCTTACTCGGTCGTTAGAGCCTCGTTAGTGAAAACAGGGTGCACCAAGTTCAAATTGAACTCATCGCGAAGGTGAGGTTAACAATTGAGTAGGAGAGGCTATAACTTGCGCTTCACTACCCCATTACACCCCACCCCATTCTGTGTATGGGGGCCTATTGAAACAATTGACTGATTATTGTATTATCATCGAGGAAACGTTATTATGCTAAATTTCAAGGACATGAGAATACGGGGGAGTCAGTGAAAAATCGACTACAAGATTTGGTATAACCAAACAAACATAAAGTGGAAGGAGTTAAATAGAATAATGTGAAAAATTGTGGACGAAAAATAAGAAAACTAATCTGTCAGTTTTTTTCAATTACCAGGCCATTAAGAAATATTTGACATTTTTCGTGCTTTATTAATAAACACGTGGTGGGGACATCATGGTTATTCAGCAGGAATCAGCCTATAGTTAATGAGATTATATGTGATATGTAGAGATTATTTAAAAAGTCCTCGACCGCAATAAAACGCGCAACAAAGAAAGCTGCAGCTTTGAATCATCTTTCTCCGTTGGAAACAAATCTTAAGCAAGAAATTTGCGAGTACCCAGCCTTTATTACGAAAATGTATGTGCACTTTTTAGTTCAAACTGTACAATTGAAATAAATTGTCCATTATTTGCTCAAAGCGACCTGGTTTATAAATACAAGAAAGTTGAGAGCTGTCTCATTAAATGAAACCGCGCGTTTCACTATTTAGACTTTTTTAAATTCTGAAACTAAACAGCAAAATCCCACCAGCGGCACCAAGTAGTTTGTAAAGCGATACAAAATACACCCTCATTGCATTATGACTCTCTCTTCCTCAGGTACACGGTTAAAAATAGAACACTAGAACTTATGTGATTTATTATTTTACTCTCTATGAGGGGCGTCCACTGATGTTCTCTTTAATGTGATTGTACCTTTTGATTGATTTGCATGAAGACGGAGTATACCCTGTGACTTTCTTTGTTACACGTTTTATTACCGTTCCAGAACTTTTAAAATAATCTCTACTATAGTTTTATTATATTATGTGATATATCTTCATTTTTTAGCTTTTCATAAATTTGTGTCATTCATATTTATGGCTGGCTTGCGTGTAATTATTATTTTTAAAGTTAAAGCTACTTTCTGTGGTGTTTATTTATTTATTTATTTGAATAAGAGCGTAAAAATAAAAGTAAAATATAAATGTCAACACAACGCTAAAAATCCCTGTAAATGATAAGCATAGCAATTTCCTAACTATATTTATCATAATCGACTTTTATATGCAAGAAGGGCGTGTTAGTTTGTGTAAAAAACGTTAATACTCCCAGCTTCAAGCATGGAAAAGATTTGCTTGCTTTCCTTATTCTCCGCTTATAAAGACTTGACGTGCACAGAAATAGTCGTCCAAAGGAATACACAATAACTCTCGAGTATTCCACCTTCACAAGTTGTTTGTACTAATGTTCACAGCCAAAGAAAGTGTAAGAAAAGCCGGAGCGCAAAGTGCCAAAGAAAAATTTCCCTCCCAGCCACTAAGGTTTTCGCACTGTTACATGGTGGATGTCTCGCCGGGTAGCGGAATTAGTGGGTGGGTATATATTCTTTTATGTATTCTAAACTCGAAGTGAGTTTGGTTCACATCGTACGGCTTAGGGAGAGGGAGGAGTGGATAAGCGCTGTATATTGTTGTAGAATTAACTATATGAAATATTACATTCGTAAACATTATCAAAGATGTTTATGGTTTGAAATCATTTTTAATTTTTATATTATGTTAGATACAGCTTATTGCATTACCAGTTTGCTTAGTAATTTATGTGACAGAACAAGTCATCTTTTCACATAGGTACTTATAAGTGTAATGTATTAATATAATACTGAGTCCACTATAGAAGTAAACCTTCTTATTATTAATGAAGACCAGAAATTCAACAGTAAAATCACAAGAGCTTGTTATCGGAAAATTTTATTTGTAACGAAATAATTTAGCCAATCAGTGATTTCATTAGAAAAAATTGACATAAAAAAAACCGCAACACCGAAGGTCGAGCTTTGGTCAATTGTCAGTTTTTCGCGCAAAATTACTGATGTAAAATTATTTAGCCACAAAGATACTTACCCATGAAAAATCTCGAGTAGTTTTTGGTGAGATAAATTAACGAAAGAATATGTTGATCAACAACAATAATTATCTTTTTCTTCAAACGTCAAAAATCAAGACTTTTATGACAAATTTTGTAAACAATAGGAATATATTATTTATTATTATTTAGTACTCACCTATTAATCAATGAAATGTAAAGAAAAAATTTTCTAAACTTTCTCTGACACTTCTCCTGAGTGGTAACAAAAGTCTTTTGCTGCCGCTCACGAAATCCATTAAAAGTAGGTATTTGAAGGAAAAAATGCAGTAGTTATTTAATTCATATTCGTTTGAAGAAAAATAATGTGTTATATGTGGAGTAAACTGATTTTTTTTGTGTCAGTTGTTCTTGTCAAATACATCCTCGACACAAAACGTGTCACATTTACTCCATATAAAATAATGCACTATTTTCTTCAAATGTCAAAGAAACGTGACTTTGAGACAAAATTCGTGAATTTAAAGTGTCATTTATCTGCTACTTCATCTGATCGTCAGGGAAATTCTCTTAATGCCGCTCACGAGCGGCACTAGAAATATTTGAAGAAAAAATAACAGTATGTTTAATTCATATTTGACGTTTGAAGAAAAAATAGCATGTTATATGTGGAGTAAAATGATTTTTTGTATCTCAGCTGTTTTTATCGGATTCGCTTCGCTCGTCCATCAAGGAAGTACCTCGACACAAAAAAAGTTACTTTTACTCCATATAAAGTAATGCGCTGTTATTTATACTCTAGTTTCATTGTCATGTTATAATAGTCCAGTGCCGAACCAGTTTTCAGAGGCCAAAAATCGACAAAATTCTTAGCAGTATATGATTTAGAAATAATGATATATAAATGGAGAAAAATTGATTGGACCCAAGAGATAATCAGAAGTAGGGTATTATAACAGTAGGTTAAGTCCACCTAGGACTGAAAGATCGCCGCTCTCAGGTACTTGCAGAATCGCAAGTCGCTATACGCCCATGGAGACATCTATGGTGTATAGTAGCAATTGACCATTTGAGAGGTTTCACTTACCTCTCACCACTACTCGATTTAAAAATTGTTTAAAAAATGTCAAAAATTCACTTAGAATTAGGAGCGCGGTGGTAGATTAAATTATTTAGAATTGTTTAAAAAATTCACTTAAAAATTAAACTATTTTTTACTTGGATGGGCCAAGGAAGCGCAGCTGGGGCACTGGATTTAGATTATCGCGAGTTACACCGGAAAACTGACTTGCCTAAAGCGTGTTGAGATGGGCCTTTTATACGCTTTATATCGCTTCGTTTGTCGTGACCCGTGAGTCGTGCTCGAATGTTTTTACACCCATTTTATTCTAGATAGTCGGATCTCGCCATTCAGTGCGAGCGAGGGTTGCGTAATATCGCGCAATATTACATCATCGTGTGTAATGGGGTAGTGAAGCGCAAGTTATAGCCTCTCCTACTCAATTGTTAACCTCACCTTCGCGATGAGTTCAATTTGAACTTGGTGCACCCTGTTTTCACTAACGAGGCTCTAACGACCGAGTAAGGGCGGAATAACCCTTATCTTTTGCCGTGAGCACATCCACCTTCTCACGAAGAGTGCGGTAAAAATAACCCACCGCACACAAAGGTTGCTTTTGGAATCGTTTGGTTACCCCATCGTCGCAGTCTCCTTCTGTGCCATGGGACCACACCACTCGCCTTCCGCAACCGAGCTGGTCAGTTGCATACCTGCTCCAGCTAAAACTTCAAATGCAGCTTCGTTTTCAGTCGATTAAGGCTTTAAAAAATGATGGAGCGTTCAAGTGGGACAGAATCATCCGGAGGTAAAATACCCTCCCGATCGGATCTCCGGGGGAGGGTGCCCACAGGGACACCTCATCGAATGTCGAAAAAACACCGACAAGTTAAATCCAACAAAACGAATTTTTTCATCTACGGCGCTTGGAATGTTCGTACTTTGAACGACAGCACTCGCACCGATCGGCCTGAAAGAAGAACTGCTCTAATAGATAGAGAACTTCACCGACTCAATGTTGACGTTGCAGCTCTCAGCGAAACTCGATTTTTGGAGGAAGGCTCTCTCACAGAAAAGTACTACACCTTCTATTGGAAAGGTCTTCCCACCAATTCAAGAAGACAACATGGAGTAGGATTTGCCGTTCGGAATCAACTTGTATCCAACTTAACACAAGTACCACAAGGCCTATCCGAGCGTCTAATGCTGCTATGCTATGAGCTATCAGATGGCAACGCGGTAAATCTAATAAGCGCCTACGCTCCCACTCTGGATGCAAGTCACGAAACCAAGGAAAGCTTCTATCAACAGCTGGAAGAAACCCTCTGTAGAATACCTAAAACGGAACGACTCGTTATTCTTGGCGATTTTAACGCTAGAGTAGGGAGAGATGCAGACACCTGGCCAGGCATCATAGGCAAGAACGGTTTGGGTAACATGAACGCTAACGGTCAACTACTCCTAACTAAATGCGCCGAACATGATCTAGTTATAACAAACACCATTTTTCGACAAAAGGATAAATTTAAAGGCACCTGGCGTCACCCCAGATCAGGTCACTGGCATCTACTGGACTATGTTATCGTACGTAGGAAGCATCTCAAGGACGTCCAAATTACAAAGGCGCGCATTGATAGCGAATGTTGGACCGATCATCGTCCTGTTGTCTCTAAAATGAAAATTGTTATGAGACCCAAACACCGAAGAACTCAAGTAAAACGTAGACCCCGTCTCTGTATTAGTAAATTGCGTGACCAACAAACCGTCGAACAGCTAAAGCAAAAAGTTCAAGAGAATTTGAGTGCACTAGAAGAAACCAATTCTGTAGATGTCGCTGCTACCTGGACACAAATTAAAGACAGTTTAAAAAGTGCGAGCGAGGAAATTCTTGGCACTGTAGCAAGTAAAAAACAGGAGGACTGGTTCAATGATAATGAAGCTTTTATACAAGAACTTCTTGACCGCAAACATATTGCCTTCCAAAACGCTATCAACCACCCCAACGACTCATCAAAAGCAGAAGCTTTTACCCAATCTAAGTATGAAACGCAACGCGAAATCAGAAGAATAAAGAACGAGTGGTGGGCAAGCAAGGCCAGAGAAATTCAAAGGTACGCCGATTCACACGACTACAGGAATTTCTTTCAAGGAGTAAAAGCAGTGTACGGCCCCAGTCGGAAAAATATGTGCCCTATTAAAGATTTAAATGGAAATCTCCTCAAAGAAGACCAGGAAATAAGAGCCCTATGGAAAGAACACTACTCTAACATTCTTAACCAGCAAAGTCAAGCCGATCACGATATTATAAATCTTATCCCTCAATACGACACCTTCGAAGACTTAGATAAGCCACTAACAACGGAAGAGATCTTAACCGCCATTGGGCAGCTAAAAAATAACAAATCTCCCGGCGCCGACTCACTCCCAGCTGAGATCTTTAAAGCTGTGTCGTCAGAGCTCATACCCTACCTCAAAAAACTGTTTGATGTCGTGTGGGAAAGTGGTCAAGCTCCGCAGGAGTTTCGTGATACACTTTTAATCAACCTCTTCAAAAACAAAGGCAGCGCTGCGGACTGTGGAAATTACAGGGGTATAGCTCTCCTGGCTGTTGGAGGGAAGATACTCACTAAAGCGATGGCAAATAGGCTAACACCTGTTATGGAAAAGTTACTTCCTGAAACACAGAGTGGCTTTAGACCAAACCGAGGCACATCGGATTTAATCTTCACACTTAAACAGCTTCAAGAAAAAGCACTCGAACATCAAGGAGAAATTCACATGGCCTTCATTGATTTAACCAAGGCGTTTGACTCGGTGGACAGGGAAGTGCTCTGGAAAATTATGTTCCGCTTAGGTATCCCTAGAAAATTTGTGGAAGTATGTCGCAGTCTACATACAAACAACAACGCCCAGGTTATGTATAATAATGAGGCAACCGAACCTTTCCAAACCCTCACTGGAGTTAGGCAGGGATGTGTCCTGGCACCCCTACTCTTTAATTTGTTTACCACTGCTCTAACAATTATTGTTGACAACAAACTGACAGTCAGAGGAATAGGTCTCAGATACCGTTTTGATGGCGGTCTCTTTAATATAGGGCGCTTTAGAGCTTTCACGAAGACACGCACACGATTCATTTGTGATCTCCAGTACGCGGATGACTGTGCACTTTTAGCCTCTACGCCGGAAGAGCTTCAAGAACTTTTAGATGTGTATGCCCAGAGCTATGATTCCTTGGGACTTAAAATCAACATTGGAAAGACTAAGATTATGTCAACTCCTCATCAAGTGAACCAAATAGACATTACACTTAACGGAAATTCTCTTGAAGTGGTGGATCAGTTCAATTACTTAGGCAACGTTGTTAATGACAAAGCAAACATGGACAGCGAGATTCGCAATAGAATTAACGCTGCATCTAGAGCACTCTGGGGTCTTAGAGAGAGAGTATTTGACAACCACGACCTTGCTTTGTCAACGAAAATGGCTGTCTACAGAGCAGTTGTCATTCCAACACTGCTATATGGATGTGAAAGCTGGGTCACTTACCGTCGTCATGTGAAAGAATTAGAACGTTTTCAGCAAAGACACCTCAGAAGTATGATGAAAATCCGTTGGTTTCATCACATATCAAACGTGGAAGTACTCAGGAGAGCAAACAGCCTTCCAATCGAGGTGCTTATTTCAAGAGCACGCCTAAGATGGGCAGGTCACGTTCATCGTATGCATGATAACCGCCTTCCTAAATGCACACTTTATGGTGAATTGCTAAGCGGTAGAAGAAGGCGTGGCGGTCAACGGAAGAGGTTCAAAGACGCTCTCCATGAAAATCTAAAATCCTGCGGTATTGCAGACGAGCAATGGGAACAACTTGCAGCGGACAGAACCGAATGGCGAGGGGTTGTGGCCAGCTATCAAGGAAATGTTGCTGCAAGAAGGCCGAATCCAAGACCTAACCAGGTCTATGTTTGTCCTGACTGCGGTCGACATGTGCTCTCCCGAATTGGCCTCTATAGCCATAGTCGTGTGCACCGTAGATGAATGGGAATTACAATAAACTACACCTGTTACTTGTTTTTTATTGTACACAATTTATCGACTGTAACATTTTTATACTCGGACTCGAGTAACGGCTAATAATAATAATAACATCATCTTTGCAAAAAGTCAACATTTGAAAATGAAAATTACACGATTGTTTAGCCAATACAATGAGAAATCTTTTGGTAATTGAATGAAACTCGAATCGGTTTTGATTTAGAAGAGATTGTATGAAAAAGAAGTTGAATATATTCATCCGTCCTCGTAGAATCATGATTTACGCACACACATAATATGGAGTTTGGGTTGTCTTGCGTGTTGATGTTTGAAGGGGGGTATATATGGAATTGAAATAAAATGAAAGTATGGTAGTGCGTTGGAACAAGAATAAGTTGTGACATTTATTTGGAAATGTGGACTATTATGAAATAGTTAGGGCGCAATTCGAGTGAAGGTTAAAATTGAATAGAAAATGAACTGTAAAAAGTTTATGAATTTGAATCCGAGATTTATACCGGAGGTACGAAAAGTGAGTGGGATATGGATGTTATTATGGTATTTTTAGGTGAGTAATTGGAAAGTTTATTTCGTAAAATTAACAAATGGAATATTGTAACGTGTTTTTCAATTATTTTCGGATAGTATCGTATAAAACGCAATACACTTTTCTAATTTTGATTTTAAACACTTTTTTTATTCGACAAAAATATTTTTTGGCCGTCCCTAGAATTTTTCCTGATTCATTAACGAAAAATTTACAAAAGTAAATTTCGATGCAGTTTTTTACGCTGAACAATTTGAAGCATTTTTTGATTTGAAGAAAAATTTGTACTATCTTCACTGGAGCCATCCCTAATGCACCTGTTTAATAATATTCAATAGCGTTCCACCTTGGGCCTCAAAGATCTTATGTCTAAAATATCAGTTACCTACGTTAAGCCACTTTTGAGAAAAACGTCATCCACATACATACATATTCACACAGTCAAGCAGACAGCATGCCGATCCGACTATATTTGATAGGTAGATAGATAGAGGAGCTGATTATTTGATTTTTACCACCGCAACCTTTTCAGGTCTATTGTGGTGCTTTTGGAATACATTCCTTATAGCTCCTCATCTAGCTTTGTTCTTGTACCGGACGTCACAGATTTGATAAGGGCCCTTTTGTGTAGCTGTCCGCCTTTGGTTTTTCTACTTCGATTATTTTCTTCTCGTAGGCCTTCACAGTGGCACAATACCTGAACTGTGGATTCCTCTTCCTCTTGACAGAACCTTCATGTTGTATCCTCTGCTAGGCCCATTAGACTCATGTGTCTACTGAGCCGGCAGCAGTGCTCAGTTATAGAAGGCCTAATTGCTGAGAAAGTAAAAAGTAAAATGTTTATAAACTGGAATATGAAGATTTTGATATTTGTTGATGATTGTTGACAAATACAATAATTTGTAGTTTTGTAAGTTTAAATCTACAAGGTGCGGATTATCTTACTGCGTTTATAGCAAGATGAGTGATTCCGATACTGAAGATATGGATTGGTTACTGGGAATAATATTTTTATGAAATAGTTTTCAAATTAATACATTTTAATTATTTTTAATAAAATTCGATTCTTACATAGATCTTTTTCATGAAGTGTGATAATAAAGATCTCCCGATTTAGATATAAGAGTTGAACTTTTCCAAATTTCAACAGTTTGATGAACGGGCAGACAGAAAATTTAGATGAACGAATATTTAAAATTTGTTCACGATTCGAGAACACAATGATATAAACATGCCTTCTTTGCGAGCGATATTTACTGGTTTAGAAAAGTACCTGATAAATATAATATACTCTTGCACGAAGAATATAATAATAAATAAGGTAGCACCTATCGCCTATACTTTTTGTGAACCTATTGTATAATGTAAAGTAATTTGAAAATCGAAATCAAAATTGTAATAATCTTTAGGGCATAGCGTGAGGGATAGTTTAAACGTCCTTCCGCCCAGACGACCCAGATTGTAATCAAGTCCGATCACACCGAAATGTATAGAGGATAATCGGATCAGCTGTCGTCATTTTTCGAAAGGGATGTAATGTTGTGAATTTCCTATATCTATTGCGTGAACACGGTTACGGCAACTACCCTTCCATACAGTAGAGGTTCGATAACATTTCCAAGTTAGTTTGTCAATGTTTAATACAGAGTTGATATGCTCCTGGAGTCAGTGATTATTGAGAAATAAACCTATATTAAATATAAGTGATTAAGTAAAATATTTAAATTAAATTACATAAATTACGTACGTAATTTTTGTACCTGCTGGTTGTATTGGGATAAATGGGAAAATAATTTGGAGTTGGAGTTGGACTTTTCTCGTTGAATGTATAAATATTTTTCAGTTATCGAAAAAAACGTGGTGTCATGGCATTGAGTGTATAGCCGGAGTGAAGAATTTACAGCAATAATGAATTTATTTATAAATGCCAAAAAAATTTAAAAATATATTTATTCAACACTTATTTCCTTCCCTTAAGGCCCCTCTACCCATCATGATGGGCTATGACGACGGGCCTTCGTGTAGAGGGAGTAATGGCCTAGGATGGCCAAGGATGGCCTATGACTGATCGTTGATGGCTGGATCATCGCCGAAGATGGCCTCTATCGGTTTTTGAATACACATCAAAGGTCCAGGTCCATAGTCGACTACCGCTATACCCGAAAGTGGGCCAGCGTGTGGATTTACAGTGGCCGCCCATGGCGATTGGATATCGTGATGGGCCGTCATAATGGGTGATAGTGTAGAGGGGCCTTTAGAAGATTGTAGATTGTAGGTTGTTTCAGGGGTCGCTTGACTCTGAGTAACCTTTACTTCACTTCGACCTAAAAGATCTTTTGTGAATTACCCTACAACTACTTGTTGCCCTACTCCTAAGATTTTTTACAAAGCTTGTGATTTTCCTGGGGGGTAATTTTTCCAATGTTTTCAGGCGTCAATTCTGCCTGCTTCGGGTACTTTAGCCTAGTGTGGATTAATATCTTGCATTCGCAAAGTATATATTTCGCAGTTTCAGTTGCAGTATCGCAAAATCTGCATTTGTCATCTACAGCCTTGACCATATTCTTGAGATGATATCTTAAGGGGCAGTGGCCTGGTAGATGGCTTTTATCAGCCTTTATTCAGACTTTTCAAGTTCGAGAAGCCTTGTGGCATTCTTTGCCGTATAAGTTATAAACTTTTCGCATGTCTTTGGTCTGGAGTATCCCTGCAATAGGAGTCTTTCTGAGTCTTTACTATGACTACTTCGATATGCGATATAAAGCAATGTAAGGCGCGGTTAGTAGTTAGATGGGTGACTGTTCCAACGAAGACTGCGCCCTCTCCTCACATATCTTCCAGCGGCTTGTATATCAGTGTGTGCGTTAAAGCTATACAACCTTAGGCGAGGGTTGTATAGGGGATATACCATCCTTCGGAGGAATACAAAGCCGTCGGTGCCTTGTCTATTAAATGTTAGGCAAGTAAAAAATCCCTACTCTTCTTAACTGAAGAGGTTCGGCAAAATTCCTGGTTGGGGGTAGCTCGTCTACAGGCGTCGGTGTCGGTTACATTTAGGCCATGCCACGTCCACTCCTACCCCTTCAGCTATCTTAGATCCATTTGTATACCAGATGAATGACCCTTGCTCCAGTCGCAGTGCCTCCATCTTGTTCGTCTGACAGCATTCAATCAACACGTCAAACGGACAGTAAAAGTTCTGTTTCATTGGCATTGACTCAGTGGGTTTAGTCATGGACTCAAAGTGGACTAATTCCAGAATTGTTACGTGACCATCTAGATCGTCTGGTTTAAATTTAAGTGCCTGATGTAGTTTTAAGGCTGCCTCCTCCTCACATGCAAGTACAAAGGAAGTAAGTCAAGCATTACATCCATAGCTGCTGTGAGATATGAGTACATTGCTCCTGTAATTCCTAAACAAGCAAGGCGTTGTAATTTTTGCAACATTCCTTGTGCTATTTCTTCCCCTGTTTTTGGCCAACATGATGATTAATTAGGTCACCATAGGTCTGACAACCGAAAGGTAAGACCAATGTTTAATTTTCGGTTGCAAACTTCATCTTACCAAACAGCCTACGGCAGGACCAAATAGGCACTGTTGCTTTAGTATGTGTCCTTTCCAGATGCGAGTTCCAGGTAAGTTTTTGATCCAGGATTTCTCCTAGATACTTAAATTCACTGTAAAATTTTAGCCTCGTTCCATTCAGCATAGGAGTTCTAAGATTAAGTTTTCTCCTTTTGGTGATCGGAACAATAACTCGTTTGCTCGGATTGACATTAAGTAAGACTTTATTAATTTTTTAAGCCAATTATAAAGTATTGGATAGAATTAAGCTCCTCTGAAGAGCACCCTCGAAGATAGAGGAGGTATGGTACATCTGCGGTGCAAAAAAAGGAGTAACTAAGTGGTAGCCTTAAAAGAATCCGTTTTAGATTTAGAAAATTAATAATAAGTAGCAGGTTTTTATCGAATCGAAGCAACTTCAAGAATGTTGAACGGAATATTTAATAAAACTTTGATTGAGGATAGTGAAACTCACTTAGATAATTTTAATTCTATTCATATTTTATTTTAAGTGATCCACTACATTGTAAATGAGAATATAGGGTGTAATGGGGTAGTGAAGCGCAAGTTATAGCCTCTCCTACTCAATTGTTAACCTCACCTTCGCGATGAGTTCAATTTGAACTTGGTGCACTCTGTTTTCACTAACGAGGCTCTAACGACCGAGTAAGGGCGCAATAACCCTTACCTTTTACCGTGAGCACATCCACCTTCTCACGAAGAGTGCGGTAAAAATAACCCGCCACACACAAAGGTTGCTTTTGGAATCGTTTGGTTACCCCATCGTCGCAGTCTCCTTCTGTGCCATGGGACCACACCACTCGCCTTCCGCAACCGAGCTGGTCAGTTGCATACCTGCTCCAGCTAAAACTTCAAATGCAGCTTCGTTTTCAGTCGATTAAGGCTTTAAAAAATGATGGAGCGTTCAAGTGGGACAAAATCATCCGGAGGTAAAATACCCTCCCGATCGGATCTCCGGGGGAGGGTGCCCACAGGGACACCTCATCGAATGTCGAAAAAACACCGACAAGTTAAATCCAACAAAACTAATTCTTTCATCTACGGCGCTTGGAATGTTCGTACTTTGAACGACAGCACTTGCACCGATCGGCCTGAAAGAAGAACTGCTCTAATAGATAGAGAACTTCACCGATTCAATATTGACGTTGCAGCTCTCAGCGAAACTCGATTTTTGGAGGAAGGCTCTCTCACAGAAAAGTACTACACCTTCTATTGGAAAGGTCTTCCCACCAATTCAAGAAGACAACATGGAGTAGGATTTGCCGTTCGGAATCAACTTGTATCTAACTTAACACAAGTACCACAAGGCCTATCCGAGCGTCTAATGCTGCTACGCTATGAGCTATCAGATGGCAACGCGGTAAATCTAATAAGCGCCTACGCTCCCACTCTGGATGCAAGTCACGAAACCAAGGAAACCTTCTATCAACAGCTGGAAGAAACCCTCTGTAGAATACCTAAAACTGAACGACTCGTTATTCTTGGCGATTTTAACGCTAGAGTAGGGAGAGATGCAGACACCTGGCCAGGCATCATAGGCAAGAACGGTTTGGGTAACATGAACGCTAACGGTCAACTACTCCTAACTAAATGCGCCGAATATGATCTAGTTATAACAAACACCATTTTCCGACAAAAGGATAAATTTAAAGGCACCTGGCGTCACCCCAGATCAGGTCACTGGCATCTACTGGACTATGTTATCGTACGTAGAAAGCATCTCAAGGACGTCCAAATTACAAATGCGCGCATTGATAGCGAATGTTGGACCGATCATCGTCCTGTTGTCTCTAAAATGAAAATTGTTATGAGACCCAAACACCGAAGAACTCAAGTAAAACGTATACTCCGTCTCTGTATTAGTAAATTGAGTGACTAACAAACCGTCGAACAGCTAAAGCAAAAAGTTGAAGAGAATTTGAGTGCACTAGAAGAAACCAATTCTGTAGATGTCGCTGCTACCTGGACACAAATTAAAGACAGTTTAAAAAGTGCGAGTGAGGAAATTCTTGGCACTGCAGCAAGTAAAAAACAGGAGGACTGGTTCAATGATAATGAAGCTTTTATACAAGAACTTCTTGACCGCAAACATATTGCCTTCCATAACGCTATCAACCACCCCAACGACTCATCAAAAGCAGAAGCTTTTACCCAATCTAAGTATGAAACGCAACGCGAAATCAGAAGAATAAAGAACGAGTGGTGGGCAAGCAAGGCCAGAGAAATTCAAAGGTACGCCGATTCACACGACTACAGGAATTTCTTTCAAGGAGTAAAAGCAGTGTACGGCCCCAGTCGCAAAAATATGTGCCCTATTAAAGATTTAAATGGAAATCTCCTCAAAGAAGACAAGGAAATAAGAGCCCGATGGAAAGAACACTACTCTAACATTCTTAACCAGCAAAGTCAAGCCGATCACGATGTTATAAATCTTATCCCTCAATATGACACCTTCGAAGACTTAGATAAACCACTAACAACGGAAGAGATCTTAACCGCCATTGGGCAGCTAAAAAATAACAAATCTCCCGGCGCCGACTCACTCCCAGCTGAGATCTTTAAAGCTGTGTCGTCAGAGCTCATACCCTACCTCAAAAAACTGTCGTGTGGGAAAGTGGTCAAGCTCCGCAGGAGTTTCGTGATACACTTTTAATCAACCTCTTCAAAAACAAAGGGAGCGCTGCGGACTGTGTAAATTACAGGGGTATAGCTCTCCTGGCTGTTGGAGGGAAGATACTCACTAAAGCGATGGCAAATAGGCTAACACCTGTTATGGAAAAGTTACTTCCTGAAACACAGAGTGGCTTTAGACCAAACCGAAGCACATCGGATTTAATCTTCACACTTAAACAGCTTCAAGAAAAAGCACTCGAACATCAAGGAGAAATTCACATGGCCTTCATTGTTTTAACCAAGGCGTTTGACTTGGTGGACAGGGAAGTGCTCTGGAAAATTATGTTCCGCTTAGGTATCCCTAGAAAATTTGTGGAAGTATGTCGCAGTCTACATACAAACAACAACGCCCAGGTTATGTATAATAATGAGGCAACCGAACCTTTCCAAACCCTCACTGGAGTTAGGCAGGGATGTGTCCTGGCACCCCTACTTTTTAATTTGTTTACCACTGCTCTAACAATTATTGTTGACAACAAACTGACAGTCAGAGGAATAGGTCTCAGATACCGTTCTGATGGCGGTCTCTTTAACATAGGGCGCTTTAGAGCTTTCACGAAGACACGCACATGATTCATTTGTGATCTCCAGTATGCGGATGACTGTGCAGTTTTAGCCTCTACGCCGGAAGAGCTTCAAGAACTTTTAGATGTGTATGCCCAGAGCTATGATTCCTTGGGACTTAAAATCAACATTGGAAATACTAAGATTATGTCAACTCCTCATCAAGTGAACCAAATAGACATTACACTTAACGGAAATTCTCTTGAAGTGGTGGATCAGTTCAATTACTTAGGCAACGTTGTTAACGACAAAGCAAACATGGACAGCGAGATTCGCAATAGAATTAATGCTGAATCTAGAGCACTCTGGGGACTTAGAGAGAGAGTATTTGACAACCACGACCTTGCTTTGTCAACGAAAATGGCTGTCTACAGAGCAGTTGTCATTCCAACACTGCTATATGGATGTGAAAGCTGGGTCACTTACCGTCGTCATGTGAAAGAATTAGAATGTTTTCAGCAAAGACACCTCAGAAGTATGATGAAAATCCGTTGGTTCCATCACATATCAAACGTGGAAGTACTCAGGAGAGCAAACAGCCTTCCAATTGAGGTGCTTATTTCAAGAGCACGCCTAAGATGGACAGGTCACGTTCATCGTATGCATGATAACCGCCTTCCTAAATGTACACTTTATGGTGAATTGCTAAGCGGTAGAAGAAGGCGTGGCGGTCAAAGAAAGAGATTCAAAGACGTTCTCCATGAAAATCTAAAATCCTGCGGTATTCCAGACGAGCAATGGGAACAACTTGCAGTGGACAGAACCGAATGGCGAGGGGTTGTGGCCAGCTATCAAGGAAATGTTGCTGCAAGAAGGCCGAATCCAAGACCTAACCAGGTCTATGTTTGTCCTGACTGCGGTCGACATGTGCTCTCCCGAATTGGCCTCTATAGCCATAGTCGTGTACACCGTAGATGAATGGGAATTACAATAGACTACACCTTTTACTTGTTTTTTATTGTACACAATCTATCGACTGTAACATTTTTATACTCGGACTCGAGTAACGGCTAATAAAAAAAAATGAGAATATTTAAAGAATTGTTTCTCTGAAATTCTCTAAAGTTTCATACACTCAATGTGGGCCTGATTGAGTCACTCTTTGGTCTTGCGGCTAGTATTATTGGCAGATGGATAGTTACTCTACTATAATGAGAATGTAAATAGTCCCCCTTCAATCACAATTTTTGTAACAGGCAAGAGGAGCACCATACAAGAAATGTATCAAGTGATATCAGATGTGTTGCTTTTTTTATTTTACTATTAGGTCTACGAAAATGGCACTGGAGACACTATCAACTTTGATATTTATTTCAAGCAACAATGTAATTCTTGTGATATATCAATTCGAAGGGTTTTGGGTTCTCTATCAAGTAATGTTAATTTCAATAATTAAATTTGAAAATACGGAAGTCTGAATGTGAACTCATAAGCACGAATAAAATAAATAGTTTCACCCTCGTAATAATTTTTGTTAACATGATATGACTTCAGCTTTCAGCTGGTCAATAGTAACGAGAATTTCGCCTAGATAGTTTTACACATGATGGTTTTACAGCTTTTTCATGAGCTATTACTCTTTCACTTATAATATAAACACCGAGTAATACAATAAAAACTCCTGTGGCTATAAAATGATTGGTTGAACTTTTGAAAAAAGTGAACGTATGCATTTTCTCCACAAAATGCCACATATTAAAAATAAACTTAACGGGTAATGTTTTTCAAATATTTCGTATAAGGTAAATATGACAATACTAAATGTATTTTTTAATTAAAGCATATTAATCATTGAATTAATAAATGTTTTGATTACAGATTCAGGGTCTGTTTACAATTTTGAGTTTCTATAATTATTAAAACAAAACAGTACTTAAGAAAAATCGTATTGTTACTAGCATTAGTAGAAGTACTATTTTTGGAAAAGGTTGTGATGTATTCAATAATTATACTCTGTATTAAGAGAAGAGATTATAGGATAATATGCAGTTAGTTCATGTTTTTTCCTAAAATAATATAAATTGTTGAATTTTTGATATAACACAGACATAATTTATTTCTGCAGGTCTAACTTATGAATATCTATCATTTAGGGTGTAATGGGGTAGTGGAGCGCAAGTTATAGACTCTCCTACTCAATTGTTAACCTCACCTTCGTGATGAGTTCAATTTGAACTTGGTGCACCCTGTTTTCACTAACGAGGCTCTAACGACGGAGTAAGGGCGGAATAACCCTTACCTTTTGCCGTGAGCACATCCACCTTCTCACGAAGAGTGCGGTAAAAATAACCCACCGCACACAAAGGTTGCTTTTGGAATCGTTTGGTCCTTCTGTGCCATGGGACCACACCACTCGCCTTCCGCAACCGAGCTGGTCAGTTGCATACCTGCTCCAGCTAAAACTTCAAATGCAGCTTCGTTTTCAGTCGATTAAGGCTTTAAAAAATGATGGAGCGTTCAAGTGGGACAAAATCATCCGGAGGTAAAATACCCTCCCGATCGGATCTCCGGGGGAGGGTGTCCACAGGGACACCTCATCGAATGTCGAAAAAACACCGACAAGTTAAACCCAACAAAACTAATTCTTTCATCTACGGCGCTTGGAATGTTCGTATTTTGAACGACAGCACTCGCACCGATCGGCCTGTAAGAAGAACTGCTCTAATAGATAGAGAACTTCACCGACTCAATGTTGACGTTGCAGCTCTTGTTAAAGAACGCTATAACCCCGATATACTTTTCGACGTTGTAACAAAATCCGACTTAGGAAATACTTCGTAAGAAAAGCGTGCTTCACGTAAAAACGCCGTGGAGGAGGTTTTTAATTCTTGGAAATATATTTTTGCTCTTCGGAGCATTTTTTATGCCAAATTTTTGCTAACTCTTCAAGGAGCGTTAATTTAGAAAGTGTAGTAAATGTCGCTGCACAGGGACGTAATGTCGCCCCGACCACCCAATTTTAGAAAGTATACTAAAATTGGACTTGAACTTCAAAATTTCCAAGATTAAAAACCCTTTTACGAATCCACGTTGTCAAGCACTGCAACTCTTACGAGGTATTGAATATGAGGACAAGTTAGTCCAACGACTATTCAAAGTATATCGGAAGTTATAGCGAAAATAGCCCTTAGCGACATGGGACCCCCATCATTTCCTAGCAGTCGGATTTGACGGGGAAATGATGTGTTTTGACGGGGTTTGCCCTAAACCGGTTCCTCAGTGATTCGGAGTCAAAAAAGTATCTATACCATGTACTCACACGTACATGGGATCTGCCTTGCCTGAACGTAAAATTTGTTACTGCATAATACAAACGAAGTAGAAACGCTTCAAGCAATTTTAAGCTCCGAGGAGCGACCAAAATTTATGTGAATTAATAAATACGTTTAATAAGACAGGCAAGCATAAGCCCACCAAAATTTCAGTTACATGAAACTTTTCTTGAATCTTTTTGTGCATCGTTAGCTTATCAAACTGCATATTGGATGGTAGTTGGTACCGTATGAATCGTCCCGTTCCTCACCATGTGTTGTACACGGGTCAGACCATTGTTTGTTAACATTTTCTCTGAAGAAGTTGTTGTAAAAACATAATTTTTTTTTTAAATATTTAATATACATATTTTGAACTTTATATTGTCTTTTAGTTGTGTTTTCTAACAAAATTCCCTTTCAGATTTAATTATAAGAGAGTGTGAAACAGACAGTGTTAGATTTATAGTGTTACGACGTCTTCCAATTAATACCATCAGAGCCGCAGTTAAGCATAAACGACAGTAAGTATGATTTATCCATTATTCTCCGTCTGAAACAGTCACGTTGAACCCTAAAAATTTTGTGAACGTAATATTATTATTTAGAATTTAAGAAAAGGTTGAGGAAAAAGAAAATTAATTTTTTCTTTTTCCTATTTTTTTTTATTTTTCTAAGTTTTTCGAGCAGAAAATACGTCCTTCAGACTTCCATCAAAGCATGGATCGTTCTCATGGCGCCCGAGCAGGGACCATGCCGTCCCCAAACCTAACTAATCCTCTCTCATTCATGGCGGAAGACTCCGAGGGGTCGACCCCAAGAGAATTTTACGAGCGAGTCACCGCACCGCTCGTCGACGACGGTTCTAGAGGGATAGAACCACAACGACTGTTTCCAGAGGGAAATAATGCAAATTTATCTGCTTCACAGCCACAAACTGCTAATTCGATGGAAAGTATGTTTCTGAAAATGGCAGAGGGCTTCGTGCAGGCGATACAGAACGTGTCGACCTGTACGCCACATGAGAGACAAAGATGTCCGAACGTGACGTTCCATGGGCTTGATCATGAAGATCCAGAAGCTTTTCTGAAAATTATGGAGGAATATTTCGACAGGGCTCGCATAAGCCACGACTATGATCGCCTCCATAACGTAACCGGCCAACTCAAGGGCGAAGCTCAACGATGGTCCGAACAATTTAGGACGTTGACTACTTCGTATGCCTTATTCAAGGAAAGATTCCTTACGAGATTTAATTCTCCCGACATACAGTCACGAGCTATTGCTCAACTGTATGCCGTCAAACAAACGTCTTTAGACGACACGGCAGTGTTTATCACAAGGAAAACCTGCCTTTTCGATCGTATTGATCCCTTCAAATCCGAAGCCATCAGAGCTCGGGTCATCATGGACCAACTGCGTCCAGAAATTAGGTCACGCTTGAGAAGCAACCTAATTTCATCCACAGAGATGTTAATAGCAGCGGCTACTAACGTCGAGCGGGATTCAGCTGACGAACAGACGTCGCTAATCCAGCTAATCGACCAACGTCTGTCCCGCGCGTCTTACTATCAAGAGCCGGGACACATAATTCAACAAAATTCAAGTATAAGGAGCAATGGAAGCCCAACTCCGACAGCACCGAGGGTGCATTTCCGAGAGGATGTCTCTCGACAGGACGGTCCCGGCAGAGCGCCTGGTCGTCCTTTTTTTATGCCTAATTCTTCGAGCGGATCAGTGAATCCTGACCGCAGGCAAAACAATTTTAATGGCGGATCGGGGAAATTCCGAGTACCCGACCGACCGGCAACCCCGTGCCGATACTGTACAGACACAGTGCAGTGGCACTTCCATAGCCAATGCCCGAATAATCCTCATCTCAACAGGAGACCGGGAAACTTTCGAGGGGCCAGAGACCCAGGCCAGGGTCCATCTGCAAGATCCCCGGCACAACGGCCGAACCAAGGCGGCAGCAATGTCCATTAAACATTTCTAATACTCATGACCACTACGACGCTCCCATGCACAAGACAAGGGAGTCAATAAATTATATGAGCGAAGCGTTCCCTTTGCCTCGTATAAAAGTTCAGATAAATGAACATGCAGTCGACGCTCTGATTGATTCAGGTTCGACGCGAAACGTTATCCATCCGAGGATGTTGGATAATTTTAAAAATCTCACGACACGTCGATCATTTGCTATGGCGTGCGGAGATCGAATGGTGGACTCTCTTGGAACGACAAAATTAAAAGTAATAATTTCAGGCACTTCTTTTGAAATTGATTTTCAAGTAATCGAAAATTTGAATGAAACGATAATATTAGGATCACCATTCTTATATATGAACAATGTCGCATATGATTATGGCAGAAAATGCCTATATGCCGGCACGGAAGAGCGTATTACCGTCTTCTGGAATCAAGCTTCTCAGAGGGAGAGACAGCAGGCAAAGCTTCCTGAAGAGCTTGTTATTAAAGACAAATTTCTACGGCCGCTGTTCGAAGAATTTGTCGATCTGTTCACTGCGGAACCGACTCAAGCAATCACAGTGACTGTTAAACACAAAATTATAGTAAAAGACACGAAACCATTTAATATCAGACCATATCCGATGTCTCCGAGTACTAAGAAAATTATGTACGACCAAATCGAAGAGATGTTGAAAGCTGGCGTCATCGAACCTAGCACTGCCCAATATAGTTCACCACCCGTGATCATAAAACGCTCAGACAAGAAACCACGTTTTTGCATCGATTATCGCCATTTGAACGAAATGACTGAAGACGAGGCTTCCGTCTTACCAAAAATACACGAAAGTATTAAAGATTTAGGAAATTCGAAGATTTTTTCTGTGTTGGATTTAAAGAGTGGATATTGGCAAATACCGCTCGATGAAGCATCAAAAGATTTCTCGACTTTTACCACTCCTGATGGGGCAGCTTACAGATTTAATGTCATGCCTTTCGGCCTCAAGACAGCTCCCTGTACCTTTCAGAAATTCATGGCAAAGGACGTTTTAACGGGTTACCTGCACCATTTCTGTAAAGTGTATTTAGATGATATAATCGTTTACAGCGTAAACGTGAAGGAGTATATATCCCACTTGAGGTTAGTCTTTGAAAGACTACGTCTGCACAATCTAAAAGTGTCACCGGAAAAGTGTGTAATAGCGACGAATGAAATCCAATATTTAGGCAACACCATTAGAACTGATACTTCCCAACCATTAGAAAAACATGTCTTACAAATTCAAAATGATCCCGTTCCAGCCACCAAAAAGCAGCTACAAAGTTTCCTAGGACTTTGCAACTGGGTAAGAGAATATCTACCAAATGTGGCGATGATCACGAAGCCACTAACGAAACTTCTTTCGAAGGAAAATCGTTTTCACTGGAACCATGTATGCGATGAAGCGTTTAGAAAATTAAAAGAATTATTATCCGGACCGCTGGAACTCCATCGGCCGGATTTTTCACGTCAGTTCATTTTGCAAACAGATGCATCCCTACAAGGCCTTTCGGCCGTATTATATCAATTAGGCGACAACGGCGAGAAATATATAATTTCGTATGCAAGCAACACGTTTTCTCCAGCAGAGAGACGTTACCACATAAACGAGCTAGAATGCTTGGCGGTGGTGAACTGTATTAAAAAGTACAAGATGTACTTAGCAGACAAACCGTTCTTGGTGAAGACGGACAAAAGGGCGTTACTTTGGTTAAACAAACATAAGGACGACAAAACAAAATTTACACGATGGTCATTACTATTGCAAGAATATGCATTCAAAATTGAACACTGTCCAGGAAAGGAGAATTTATTAGCAGATTTTCTCAGTCGTAACCCGCAAAATCAGTATGTCGAGACAGACGATGAAGAGGAAAGAATGTTCCTACCAAATTACAAGTGTCCAGAACGCATTTCTGTTTTAACGCACTCAGAAATATACGAAGATATCGTACAGGCTCAATTGAGTTCGAGAGATATTCAAGACAAGATCCGCCGTTGGAATGATCTATTTCAACAGGAACAACGTTCCGATGCGGATCTTATTTTTATGAAAAATTTTCACGTCCAAGACGATGTACTTTTGAAAGACTGCGATCGAAATTTTAAATTGATAGTTCCAAAAAGAAAAATTAAGGAATTGATTTACCATTATCATGACCGAGATGAAGCATGTCATCCAGGAAGAGACGAGACTCTTAGAAAAATAGCAAAACGCTACTATTTTAATAATATGGCCAGGATTGTAGGCAGATACATAAACGACTGTCTGATATGCCAGTCTGTAAAGACAAGACAAGCCCAACCCAATGCTCCACTTAGAAGTCATGCACCACAGAATGCATTTGAAACCTTGAGCGTCGACGTAATTGGCCCGCTGCAGAGGACTAAAGACGCCGAAAACAGATACATGATTATCGTAGAAGACGTTTTCAGTAAATGGATAGAGGCAAAGGCATACATTCAGGTCGATGGCAGAACGATAGCCAAATTTATAGACGAAGAGATAGTAGCCAGATTCGGAGTCCCTCGAGTCATAATTTCAGACAATGGTGGTCATTTCAATTCCGAATGGTACATCACGTTTTGTGAAAGAAATGGTATCGAACGATACTTAATTCCGGCATATCATCAACAATCCAACCCCGTGGAACGACGGGTTCAGGAGTGCAAAAAGATATTAAATACTCTCTTATTTAAAAAGCCAAACGACACTTGGGATCGCTACGTGCATCAGATGACATACATCTTAAGAAATCGTAGGAACGCCGCTACAAATCAAACACCTAGCATGATCGTGTTAGGATATGATCCAGCCGAAAGAGGCGAATGGGATTTGTATGCCTGGAGGCAAGAAAGAGCCAAGCAACAAACGCTTCCACGATACGAGCGAGTCAAGGAAGCCCGTCAGGCCCAACAAAATTACAAGCAAAAATATGCTCCGAAAGAGGCCGTCACTCCAATCGTTTTCAAAGTAGGAGACAGAGTCATGAGTAAAAGAAAAAGGAAGGTACATACCTTCACGCCGTCTTGGTCAGGCCCGACCAGAATCTTAAAGAAGTTTTCAGACGAAGTGTATCTCGTGCAAAAGGGAAATGTAACGACAAGAGTACATGTAAATGATTTGAGACCAGCCCCGCCAGAGGAGCACAACTTGGAAATCGAATCTTCCGACGAAGAAAATGCTAGTCCAGGCGGAACATCACTCGATGGAAATGATTCCCCGTTCTCAGACGATTCCACAGAACCTCCACCGCCGGAGCAAATGGTTGTACAAATCCATGCACCGCCACGAGATGCTTCCTCTTCGGATTCAGAATCAAGTTCTGGAGATTCCATAATATTTTTATAATATTTTTCAACCTAGGCTAAGTATTAACTTAGTGCTAGGTTTATTTTATATCAAAATTTCCATACCAACTTCTTGTCGTGTCAGGCAAGAGTTGGTATTTTTTATGCAATTTTTACAAGTTATTTTTATCGAGGATATTGTATCGTCCATACAAATCTTCAAAATTCACTGCAGCAACTCTGACCGTGTCCGGCAGAGTTGGTATTTTTTATAATTTTTTTTCTAAGTCCTCATATGTTAAAAAACATATACATCTGTAAGCAGAGTCCGACCCAAAGGGTTCAAACAAATGTTCCATTGGCACGGCATGGAAAGACGACGACTCTGACGCAAGGGCGCGATTCAGATGAGTCTAGCAACTCAAGGGCGAGATGCCGCCACGTCTGCTGGAGGGGCAGATGCAACGATCCGACGGATGCAGATTCTGTCGCAGATTTCTCCTAAGAAGAGATTTAAATAAAAACGGAAACCATTTCAATCAGCATAAGTCCACAAAATTCAATGTTCATATTCTCAAAGACGACGATGTGATATCGGTCGCAGATTTCTCCCAAGAAGAGATTTTTAATAAAAACTATTTCAATCAGCATAAGTCTACAAAATTCAGTGTTCCTATTCTCAAAGACGACGATATGTTATCGGTCGCAGATCCCCAGACGGGATATGAACAAACATTTTACTAAAATTTTGTTTTATATTGTTTCATATAAACTGAGCAGAGCCATAGTATAGCTGGAGCCAAGCAGTCCGAGGACCACCTAAGCTGTTCCAGAAGGCAGTTCGACACCGAAGGTGATCGACGAGGCATAGACACGAGGAGGAGCAGACGCAAGCCCGCATTAGTGGAAGAACACTAAGAAAGATAAGTGCGTCAAAAGTGTTTGTGTTGTGTCATCGAGAATCTGAGGATTTTCGATATTTTTCTTTTTTTTATGCCATTTTGAAAGCCAATGTTCAATATTCAATCGAATGCTATGCATCGATATATGTTCAAACTTATTACCATTTTAGATTTGCATCTATGTTATGTTCAGATAGGCCGGTCTGAAATATAACCGAATACAACACATGGGAGACTACATCCAATGATCCATTTTTTCTTCAAAAACCAATTTACCAAACGTTACACAAAAGGATTCACGGAAAGGAGGGGAGTGTTAAAGAACGCTATAACCCCGATATACTTTTCGACGTTGTAACAAAATCCGACTTAGGAAATACTTCGTAAGAAAAGCGTGCTTCACGTAAAAACGCCGTGGAGGAGGTTTTTAATTCTTGGAAATATATTTTTGCTCTTCGGAGCATTTTTTATGCCAAATTTTCGCTAACTCTTCAAGGAGCGTTAATTTAGAAAGTGTAGTAAATGTCGCTGCACAGGGACGTAATGTCGCCCCGACCACCCAATTTTAGAAAGTATACTAAAATTTCCAAGATTAAAAACCCTTTTACGAATCCACGTTGTCAAGCACTGCAACTCTTACGAGGTATTGAATATGAGGACAAGTTAGTCCAACGACTATTCAAAGTATATCGGAAGTTATAACGAAAATAGCCCTTAGCGACATGGGACCCCCATCATTTCCTAGCAGTCGGATTTGACGGGGAAATGATGTGTTTTGACGGGGTTTGCCCTAAACCGGTTCCTCAGTGATTCGGAGTCAAAAAAGTATCTATACCATGTACTCACACGTGCATGGGATCTGCCTTGCCTGAACGTAAAATTTGTTATTGCATAATACAAACGAAGTAGAAACGCTTCAAGCAATTTTAAGCTCCGAGGAGCGACCAAAATTTATGTGAATTAATAAATACGTTTATAAGACAGGCAAGCATAAGCCCACCAAAATTTCAGTTACATGAAACTTTTCTTGAATCTTTTTGTGCATCGTTAGCTTATCAAACTGCATATTGGATGGTAGTTGGTACCGTATGAATCGTCCCGTTCCTCACCATGTGTTGTACACGGGTCAGACCATTGTTTGTTAACATTTTCTCTGAAGAAGTTGTTGTAAAAACATAATTTTTTTTTAAAAGATTTAATATACATATTTTGAACTTTATATTGTCTTTTAGTTGTGTTTTCTAACAAAATTCCCTTTCAGATTTAATTATAAGAGAGTGTGAAACAGACAGTGTTAGATTTATAGTGTTACGACGTCTTCCAATTAATACCATCAGAGCCGCAGTTAAGCATAAACGACAGTAAGTATGATTTATCCATTATTCTCCGTCTGAAACAGTCACGTTGAACCCTAAAAATTTTGTGAACGTAATATTATTATTTAGAATTTAAGAAAAGGTTGAGGAAAAAGAAAATTAATTTTTTCTTTTTCCTATTTTTTCCTAAGTTTTTCGAGCAGAAAATACGTCCTTCAGACTTCCATCAAAGCATGGATCGTTCTCACTCTCAGCGAAACTCGATCTTTGGAGGAAGGCTCTCTCACAGAAAAGTACTACACCTTCTATTGGAAAGGTCTTCCCACCAATTCAAGAAGACAACATGGAGTAGGATTTGCCGTTCGGAATCAACTTGTATCCAACTTAACACAAGTACCACAAGGCCTATCCGAGCGTCTAATGCTGCTACGCTATGAGCTATCAGATGGCAACGCGGTAAATCTAATAAGCGCCTACGCTCCCACTCTGGATGCAAGTCACGAAACCAAGGAAAGCTTCTATCAACAGCTGGAAGAAACTCTCTGTAGAATACCTAAAACGGAACGACTCGTTATTCTTGGCGATTTTAACGCTGGAGTAGGGAGAGATGCAGACACCTGGCCAGGCATCATAGGCAAGAACGGTTTGGACAACATGAACGCTAACGGTCAACTACTCCTAACTAAATGCGCCGAAAATGATCTAGTTATAACAAACACCATTTTCCGACAAAAGGATAAATTTAAAGGCACCTGGCGTCACCCCAGATCAGGTCACTGGCATCTACTGGAATATGTTATCGTACGTAGGAAGCATCTCAAGGACGTCCAAATTACAAAGGCGCGCATTGATAGCGAATGTTGGACCGATCATCGTCCTGTTGTCTCTAAAATGAAAATTGTTATGAGACCCAAACACCGAAGAACTCAAGTAAAACGTAGACTCCGTCTCTGTATTAGTAAATTGCGTGACCAACAAACCGTCGAACAGCTAAAGCAAAAAGTTCAAGAGAATTTAAGTGCACTAGACGAAACCAATTCTGTAGATGTCGCTGCTACCTGGACACAAATTAAAGACAGTTTAAAAAGTGCGAGTGAGGAAATTCTTGGCACTGCAGCAAGTAAAAAACGGGAGGACTGGTTCAATGATAATGAAGCTTTTATACAAGAACTTCTTGACCGCAAACATACTGCCTTCCAAAACGCTATCAACCACCCCAACGACTCATCAAAATCAGAAGCTTTTACCCAATCTAAGTATGAAACGCAACGCGAAATCAGAAGAATAAAGAACGAGTGGTGGGCAAGCAAGGCCAGAGAAATTCAAAGGTACGCCGATTCACACGACTACAGGAATTTCTTTCAAGGAGTAAAAGCAGTGTACGGCCCCAGTCGCAAAAATATGTGCCCTATTAAAGATTTAAATGGAAATCTCCTCAAAGAAGACCAGGAAATAAGAGTCCGATGGAAAGAACACTACTCTAACATTCTTAACCAGCAAAGTCAAGCCGATCACGATATTATAAATCTTATCTCTCAATATGACACCTTCGAAGACTTAGATAAACCACTAACAACGGAAGAAATCTTAACCGCCATTGGGCAGCTAAAAAATAACAAATCTCCCGGCGCCGACTAACTCCCAGCTGAGATCTTTAAAGCTGTGTCGTCAGAGCTCATACCCTACCTCAAAAAACTGTTGATGTCGTGTGGGAAAGTGGTCAAGCTCCGCAGGAGTTTCGTGATACACTTTTAATCAACCTCTTCAAAAACAAAGGGAGCGCTGCGGACTGTGGAAATTACAGGGGTATAGCTCTCCTGGCTGTTGGAGGGAAGATACTCACTAAAGCGATGGCAAATAGGCTAACACCTGTTATGGAAAAGTAACTTCCTGAAACACAGAGTGGCTTTAGACCAAGCCGAGGCACATCGGATTTAATCTTCACACTTAAACAGCTTCAAGAAAAAGCACTCGAACATCAAGGAGAAATTCACATGGCCTTCATTGATTTAACCAAGGCGTTTGACTCGGTGGACAGGGATGTGCTCTGGAAAATTATGTTCCGCTTAGGTATCCCTAGAAAATTTGTGGAAGTATGTCGCAGTCTACATACAAACAACAACGCCCAGGTTATGTATAATAATGAGGCAACCGAACCTTTCCAAACTCTCACTGGAGTTAGGCAAGGATGTGTCCTGGCACCCCTACTCTTTAATTTGTTTACCACTGCTCTAACAATTATTGTTGACAACAAACTGACAGTCAGAGGAATAGGTCTCAGATACCGTTCTGATGGCGGTCTCTTTAACATAGGGCGCTTTAGAGCTTTCACGAAGACACGCACATGATTTATTTGTGATCTCCAGTATGCGGATAACTGTGCAGTTTTAGCCTCGACGCCGGAAGAGCTTCAAGAACTTTTAGATGTGTATGCCCAGAGCTATGATTCCTTGGGACTTAAAATCAACATTGGAAAGACTAAGATTATGTCAACTCCTCATCAAGTGAACCAAATAGACATTACACTTAACGGAAATTCTCTTGAAGTGGTGGATCAGTTCAATTACTTAGGCAACGTTGTTAACGACAAAGCAAACATGGACAGCGAGATTCGCAATAGAATTAATGCTGAATCTAGAGCACTCTGGGGACTTAGAGAGAGAGTATTTGACAACCACGACCTTGCTTTGTCAACGAAAATGGCTGTCTACAGAGCAATTGTCATTCCAACACTGCTATATGGATGTGAAAGCTGGGTCACTTACCGTCGTCATGTGAAAGAATTAGAATGTTTTCAGCAAAGACACCTCAGAAGTATGATGAAAATCCGTTGGTTCCATCACATATCAAACGTGGAAGTACTCAGGAGAGCAAACAGCCTTCCAATTGAGGTGCTTATTTCAAGAGCACGCCTAAGATGGACAGGTCACGTTCATCGTATGCATGATAACCGCCTTCCTAAATGTACACTTTATGGTGAATTGCTAAGCGGTAGAAGAAGGCGTGGCGGTCAATGAAAAAGGTTCAAAAACGCTCTCCATGAAAATCTAAAATCCTGCGGTATTGCAGACGAGCAATGGGAACAACTTGCAGCGGACAGAACCGAATGGCGGGGGGTTGTGGCCAGCTATCAAGGAAATGTTGCTGCAAGAAGGCCGAATCCAAGACCTAACCAGGTCTATGTTTGTCCTGACTGCGGTCGACATGTGCTCTCCCGAATTGGCCTCTATAGCCATAGTCGTGTGCACCGTAGATGAATGGCAATTACAATAGACTACACCTTTTACTTGTTTTTTATTGTACACAATTTATCGACTGTAACATTTTTATACTCGGACTCGAGTAACGGCTAATAAAAAAAAAAAATCTATCATTGCATGATACTGTTCATATTCAAATATATTTTAGAACGCTATCATTGAGGGACACCACAATCGTAAATTAATTTCATTTTACTTTCTCATCCGGTAATACAGGAAGTACTAATGCCATCAAAATTATTATGAAAATAAACATTCTGAAGCCCGATTTATCAAATTTCTCGTCAGTGAAGCAGGGAAGGCTCCGCAGAGGATCCAGGAACAATTTTCCTTAAAATAAAAAAAATGCTTCAAATAAAAAAATTTTAGTATAAAAAAATATACCGCAATGTCTATCGTACATTTCCTGTCAGCGAGAGGAGAACTAAAAACTATTGTTCTTCAGATTAAAGAATGTTGCAAATAAAAATTATTAAGTGTGAAAAACTGCATCGGCAAGATTTTTCTTAAAGTTATAGTCAATGAACCAGGGAAATGTCCAAGGATGGCCCAAAAATGATTTGTCGTAGAATTAAAAAATACTTCAAATGTAAATTGTTCAGTAGAATAGGCCCTTTTCAAATTATTCGTCAATAGAAGATGCTTAAGGTAAGGCCCAATATCAATTTTGCGTTGAATCAAATATTGTACAGTACGGAAGATTGCATGGAAAATATACATCTTATTCGTTAGCACATCCAAGGGTTGTTCAAGGAAAGATCAAAATCTGTTTTTCGTTGGATCAGAAAATGTTTCAACTAAATATTGTTCAAGATGGATTGCATCGAAATGGTTTTCATTCAAATTTCTCGTTGGTGCACAAAGAGCAGCTCTGGGAGTACCCAAAAACAAGTTTTAGCCAAATCAAAACATTTTTCGAATAAGATATTGACTAGAATAGCTGGTCAAGTTAAGGTTCTATCAGAAATTTTGAGAAAATTAAAAATTAATTTAGGATGTTATAGTTTTTGACAGTTCACAAATAAAAATGATATACTATATATCTTTTATTTAAAACTTTTACAAAAACTGCTGTTAATAGACAATACAACAAAATACCTTCAATTACATCCTGTTATCTGTTAGTTGCCAACACAATCTAAGTTCTGCTGCTAACTTCTAATATCTAACTAATACATCTCCTTCATTAACAAATTAACGAAGAAACTGAGTAAACAAATAGTTTTACTACAGTATTAACCTAAAGTACCTAAATAAATGGTAAATTGAAGACAACAAATAATATTTAATGTTCATTTATTCTTTTTATGGACTTCTTTACCACATATATCTTTTGATTACAAATTCTTAAAGAATAACAAAATTAATCAGTATATCGGAAAAACAACCTATACGCATATGACGTTTATGTGAAAGAAATAATCGGAGGCTATTTTTTGTCAACTATAATTTTGACATGAAATATTATCACTTGTGATTTTGTCAATACACACCATGAGACTCATATTTCAATTCAACGTAGTAAGAGTACAATAAGTGAACCTAGAAATCGAGAAATACGCATGTCGCTTAGATGGCCAGCCGCTGACTGCACGCGAACCAAGTCTAGTCTAGTATTCCTTGGATTATGTGTTTTTTTCTTTGAGTTGGGCCTAACTAAGGTATGTCCAACTAAAGACTCAGTGGAGTCAGGAGAGGGTTTACCATTGAATCTGTGCTATTGTTAGCTTAAGTAAATAGTTAAATACCTGAGGGCGCCAAGTAATTTTTCACTCTACATACCTTACCTCAGATTCAAATTACTAAAGCTTTTATTAGCAAAAAAGAAGCAAAAAAACACGAATAACCTTCATTGAATAAGACACAACCCAAACTAAAATGCAAGAAAACTTTATTGAAATACATATAAAAGAACATAAAATATTTGGGGCCAGTAGAAAATTTTGGGAAGCATATCTATATTAATCGTGTAATAATTTCCTTCTTTTATAACAATAATGCCCCACACCTGACTAGAGTATAACACAAGATAAAGGTAATCCAATTTTTTTTACTCACAAAACACCCCGATCTAGGGATTGTTGATCTTGGATGATTAATAAATCTGTCAAGGTGAATATCAAGAAAATGGTAATAAAGTCAGGACTTTTCCTTTTAGTTTAACTTTATACCTAAAAACTCATAACGCTTTCTGAAAAATTATCAAATAGAAAGAAAGGTTCCACTATGTGGTACTCAGCCTTGGATCGATGAAGAGGCTTTTGAAGATTTCATAATCGAGCGGCGGCGGCTACTAAATTCCTGACTTTCCTCTATACATTTACTTCTCCAATATACGTTAATATTCCTTATTTTCCACCTTTCTTCCCCCCAATTTAAATTGTTTAAAATCTATGGTATCGACAATTAAACTCCAGGAAATCAAAACGCCTACAACACAAGAAATAAAGAAAGATATAGAAGCAGACTTTGATGCTGATCCTTGACTAAATAAACGCTTCAAAAATTAAGTGAACTCACCTCCCGTGCGACATGCCTTATGCACTAAGGAAACGTTTTTTATGTACACTAAATGTCCTTAAGAAATATACAACAAAGTTTGCCTTGAGACGATATAATCAAAACTACAAATATAAATAAGTTATATCGTCCTTTCAGACTCCCCGTTTAAAACGTACAACTCAAAATATGTGAATCACCGGGCGCCTATTCTCTCAATTTTTCTTTCCCAACGCTTTCTGCCGGACTGGGCAGTCGATATCCATATCATGTTTTTTTTTATTGGTTACAAAAACATTCCCACTGAAGCAACTCACAAGCAAAAGTAAAAATTGACTCGATTAATGTGTAGTCGGCATGTATTAATTGGCGTATACAGGGTTGACCAACAAAACAAATATAAATAAAATTCATAACATCTTGTTCTCCACTGCTGCATCAATGCCGTTCGGTAGACAAATCTGTTGCTTGTCGTTTGAGAAATGTGTAAGCGATAGCCCGTATATATGATCGTGAAAGTACTTTCAATACTAAAAACTATCTCTTTAATATTAAGTACAAGATCTATGAAAGGTATTAATTCAAAGATAAGGATTTCTTTTGTTATACTAGCAAATGAAACAATAAATAATTCAAAAAAATCTACACGCACGTAGACCGTAATTGGATAAACTACTGCACTAAATAATAAATGTGTAGCATAGTCACAGAGTCTAGACGTGCTTCGCTGAAATTTAGTTTTATTAAATTAGTACAAAGAAGTGGTGCCATTATAAACTGTGGTCCCGCATCCCCTATCATAGTGAAATCCTGGATTTATGGGGGTTTTCGGTCAAACAACATTTTCAGTAGACATCTAGGGGCAGTGCATTAAAATGTACACGTACACCGTAATTGATTTATGAATGTGGTAATGCATGTTATAAAATACAACAAGCATTGTTGACCTCTGTTACTTGTATTTTAGTCCATATTTCACTGAATAAACAAAAATATCGTTACGAATCCATTAGACAACTAAAATATATAATGCAAAATTATTGCTGTTAAAAATAAAAATGCAGTTTACTTAACATGACAAACCTTGAAGATTAGAATATTCTATATGCTTAAATTAGAGATAAAAGTTTGTGATAAATAACCTTAAATTTTCATATTTGGCTTTTTTTACATCACGAGCGTAATCCACCCAGAATTGGTAAATAGTAATTGTTTTAAGCCTTATAATAAAGGAGTAATTTAAATTTTGTTGTGCACAGCAATTCTCTGCAAAAAAAACAGAAAAACATAATTGCATTGTAATGTATGAAGAAATAAAACAGTATTTAAGAAAATGTAGATATACAGAGTGTGTTCCCAGATGGGGTACCGCATTCTTGTAACCCGTGATATTTTTGATTTGCGAAGAAAAAGTTATTCTCTGTAAAAATTATTTCTTGTTTTAGTAAGTCATAAACAGTTAGTTGTCAAACTTATGGTAAATTATACAGGTATTTTAAAATTAGAAAATATGAAATCGACTTTAAAAGAATAATCATTTATTACATTTTTGTTGAAAATTTTATTTAAGAAAATTTTTTCAATTATGGATAAAAGCTTAAATAGTGTAGCTGCTAAATAAGGAAAAGACATATTACATTTTAATCAACTAAGTTAAATACTATTCTACATATAGACCTCCTAGTAGTACACATTTTTCTAATATTTTACTGAACTCTAGTACTAATAGGTACAATTAATAAGAAAACCTGTAAAAATTTAACAATTGGTGCATCACAGCGTTTTTCGTTACCGAAAAATTCTCAGAATCTAACTTTTATTTTACACCCTCTATATAGACTATCTTTTATATTTTATTATTGTATATATGTACCGCCTTAAGCGGAATTAGCTTGAAAATTAATAAAATTATTAATTTATAGACGCAACAAATAACTTCACCAATTTTAATTAGAGATGAACTCGGGCGACGGGGAAGCGACGAGAGGGGATTATATATTCAGGCGAGCCAAGCAGCATGTATGTCAGTACGTATTCAGCTATCGCGCGTGTTAGATGAGTGGGCTTGTCCTCCTGAACAAATATTCCAAGTGTCAAAATAACGCCATCCTTTCAGTAAAGGGAGAAATAAAAAATATCCGACAGTCAATTCACCAGTGGCTGTTCCCAGCATAGACGGCCTGCCTGCCGTTTGCTCCGATCTGCCCAAAATTCAGGCGATTGAATTATTTTTACGAAAATATTCCCAAATATTTCGATGTCACATCAATACATCGTGCATCCGCCACCGCCTTTTTCCAATGCCTGTAAGTATTCGAAGAAAATAATTAAACTCGTCCCGTGTTCGAAGTCACCCAGAGCGATTCATCGGCAGCAGACGTATCCACTCCGAGATCCAGACCCAGATACCGTTGGTGACGTATATCATTCCGAGCAGCAAAATTTTGACAAAGTCAGTAATGGCCATAGAGAAGAAGGTAAAGTAATAGGTAAACTTGGCTAGTGCAATACCGCTGACTACTTCCGCAAGAAAGATCATCGGGGAAGTCACACAATCCAGTCCGTCCACGAGGGTCCAGGCCACTTCCGTTCCAGCCGGCATTAAATGTTATTTTAATCATACCTTACTTTTCAGCTCCCGTCCTGGTGAACTTCCTATTCGAAGGTGGAATAGTTTTAAATTATTTTATTAACCATACTTTACCTTGCAGTTTACTTTCCAGTAGAAGTACAACTCGAAGGTTTCCTTCTGTAGTAGACCTCCGTGAGAGGCGCGCCGGGAGGGCACTTGCTTCTCCCACCTAGTATCCGCATTTAGACGCTTACTCTATGCTAACGTTTTATCGCTTATTTAGTGCTACTATTTTGCTGCTTGCTGTCCCGGTCACTTGTATCATCTGGTACTAGTATATTCGACGCAACACTTGCTCTCCTCTAGGTAGTTAGTAACCTGTAGACTTTGATCATTCAGTAGAATTGTATATAGTAGATTAATTTGAATAGATTAATTTCTTTTAGAAAATTTACTGATTGTATGTGAACGTCTAATTTCCCGAATGGACCCACTGGAATACCATTTCTCCACTTGAGCTATCCAGTTTCGCATATCCGGCTTGTGTGTAGTGCGTCCATTACTTAAAGTAGGACTGGCGCCCGAGCTTAAACCCAAAACTCGTTTCTGGAACTCGAATGTCAAAAGTGGCTCTTCTTCGTTGGTTGGGGTGGAGAAAAACGCGCTACAAAAGATGTAATGAAATAACGGCAGACTTGCTAGTTTCCACAAATTTCTCACAAGAAACATAGGGCCGACATTGAATAGATCAAAATAAAAGTACTAAATTTTACCAAAAGTAATGTGTAGCCAGACGATCCAAAATTTTAGCATTTTGATATTGCTTTAGTTTTGAGCAGTTCTTGCAGAATTTAAGAATTAAACGATTAATTGGTTACAATTAACACACATTTATTAGAAGTTTAACTGAACTGTGGTAAAACAATATTTGCCCTTTCTTTTAATGAGTGTCCAGAACATAGTTTTGTACTGTCTATTTTAGGTAGTTAGCTGCCACTACCAACTGAGATACAAACTTCTATTCTATTTGCTTTAAAAGAGAGACCTATTGGTCGAATTGTGCCAAAGTTAAATTTCACTCATTTTAGTCTCCGCTTTGAGAAAGTATGAATTAGGTTAATATATCAGGTACGTGCAGTAAAACATTTTATTATTTGTGTTCCATTTCTTGCGTTTTATAAAGAATCAAGAGTACGCTTTGTTGATGTTCTTTTGCATGCTTTTTTAGTAGGTTAAAAGCCAACCACTAAAATATTGTATACTGTAGGTATGTAGGTAATGGAAACAATTATTAGGCACTTATTAGGTATGAAGAATGATTACTCGCTTTTATAATGAGGAAAGTCGGTACGAAGAACATATATATACTATCAATTGACAATTAATTGTTTAGTAAATTTAATTTTTAAGTATTCCAACCAACATTCAATGAACATGGCGACGGCACAAAATTTAATTTTATAATTTTTAATTTAGCTAGTTTAGTTTCAGCAGTTTCTTTCAAATGCAGTTCATTTTATTTTTTGAAAAATATTTTTTCACCCATTTTAGTGTTCTCTTATCTAACTGATTAATAGGGAAATAAAATATTAGGATATAAACGTGTAAGACTGCCAAAGAAATAATTAAGTTTAATTTGTGAATCCCTAGCGCATTCGCCAAATTGTCGAATTTAAAAATCTTTAAATGTTTTTTTTTAATTTCGCTTAAGATAGATGCAATTTGCAATTGAATACCAGTAACACCCCTCTATTTTTAAAAATGGTAAAAAAATTATTTCCCTCCAGAAATCTGTCATATATGCTACTGTCGTATGTAAAAGAAGATACGCATTTAAAAAGAAATAACAAGCATACTAGACCAAGAGCAATGTGTGTCTGAGAACCTCCTTCAACTTTCTAGTGCGTGGTCTTATTTAAGGAGACAGCCTTATGATAAATCCGGGTCTTGGTGGTGGTGACATTTTCGTAGAATGACTATATTTTGCAAATCGATATGTTTGGTGTCTAAACAGCACTTTTACAAAACGCTAATTTGAACACTACACTTGAATGCACTACTCGACGCACACTGAAAAACGTATAAAAAAATCGACATATCTGAGCAAATTTTTGTCACGTATGATGGATTTTTGTAGTAAAATAAATCACTAATACAATTATTCCTTTACTATTATAAACCTTCGCTATTCATCTTAAAATATTAGATCGAACTGGAAATCCTGATAAATCATCCTGAAGCTTATCTAAGGTAAGAAATATTTAATACGTTTTATTTATCCAACCTTTAAATGAGCTAACTCGGTTAGCGGCTATTAAAAAATAATATTTGCTTCCTTTCCTTTTTCCGTTTGGTTTGTGAGCTTAATACTGTGTAAATATTTTTTATAAGGGATGTTTTTCGAACTTTAGAGTTAGCGAAAGTGTAATTAACAGATAAAATGCAACCGTTGTTTATTTTTTAGTGTGTTCAACGTATTAACATTTTATATTTGTAATATTTTTATTATTTATTTAATCAGCAGCTTTTTGTTTTTCAGTAATTTCAATTCTTGTAAACAAACTTGAACGAGCTACTGAACTGATACAATATAATTAATCGAATACACTCAAAACCAAAAAAGTGACATCCCAGCAGTTTGTCCTATTTTAGCGTGGTATAACTAAGTTACTTCTTATACCAATTTAAAACGAGTTTTATTCATAGAGAAATTGATAAATTTATTTTCATATCTTATACACATTATAAGAGAATAATTGACAGAAGATCTAAGTAACTTTTTCGATTAAAATTTTAAAATACTACTCGAAATGGTACTCGAAAGTCTTCCTTGCGACGCATATTTACGCTATATTTTTATTTACAACAAATATATTTTTGTGTTGGTAAACATAAACACGAATTTCAAAAATGTATAAGATGGCAAAGTTAAAATCTTATTCTATCTAAACAAGTGTTTGCAAGAATGAGTACTAGAGACATTCGCTATACAGTGCAATATATGTTTTTGATCAATAGAAACCGTCTGCGATAGAGTGGAGTAGAGAGAGAGAAACGAACACCATACCTAATTCTACAATCCACTTGGGCATAATTTAAAATAAGTAATTGATCCATAGTAAGCACTGATTTAATATTGTTAAATATAAATCAAATTTGGAAATCATATATTCATAATGCGACTTCCAGTTTAAACACTCTTCAATATGTAAACCCAAAAATTTTATACTATTATGAGTACCTGTTATAATAGAGTTGTTGACTTTAACAGAAATAGACTCGCAGTTTTTCTGTCTATTATGGAACTGACTTAACTGAGTTTTATCAGTATTGAAATACAGTTGATATTGATAAGAAATTAGATACTCTATCAATAACGTTATTACATTTAGTTTTTAACGAATTATGCATACAATCCGAAACAATCATGGAAAGATCATCGGCATATATTGAAAAGAAATCGGTACATAGAATGAAATCAAGCTCATTATTATACAACATGAATAACACAGGGCCCAATATTGACCCCTGTGGAATTCTTGTACTTAGAGAGAAACATCCAAAATTGACCATGCATGTCTTACTTTCACGCATATTGTATACATACATACTGTTGGATGTGGATGTCCTCTAATACCATAATCGTTCAGTAAACTTAACAGCTTCGTATGATTGACACAATCAAATGTCCTGCTGAAATCAAAAAGTATTCCAACGGGGCATTCCTCTGTCTCAATATAATGAATTATACGATTATAGAATGTTGTTACGACCGTTAATGAGGACTTTCCACAGCGACAACCATGTTCCTTATCAGACACAATTTGGTATTCCACTAAAAAATTTAATAAGCGATCTAAATAACAATAATCAAATAGTTTAGAAGAACTAGATGCTACTGTTACAGGTTTATAATTCTTCAAGAAATATGGATCGCTTTTCTTAAGTATGGGTATTATTTTACCTATTTTTTGTGCTTCTGGAAACGTTCCAGTATTAAAAAACAAATTTGCGAGAGAAGTTAATGGAGTTATCAATAATTTTAAAATTTGCTTTATTAAAAGGCTAGGTACATCATCTGGTCCAGATGATATCTTATTTCTAAGTTTGCTACTTGATGAGGAAAACATCTCGTGTTCTATAAACGGCCTCAAAAACAATGTATAGTTGATACATTTTGATACTTTCTTAGAAAGAGAGGTACTATGTGTATTGAGTGGGAACAGTCGCTCATCCTATATGCTAAACATATTTTAATGTTTTCTTAAGTTTTTATAACATTACAGAGTAACTGTATCATTCACAGAAAACTTTAAAAAAAAATATCGTCTACTCTAGAAATGAGATTTGAAAATGATTTTATGAATTTCCATTACTGAAAAAACAAAACGAAAAAAAAACAAATTTTATGTACGAAAATGTATTTGTAATGTAGCATTTGATTTTGAAAAATTTCCAACCCCTTTCAATTGTTAAAATTATGAAAATAAAGTGCTTATAAATAATAATAATAGTAATTAAATACTTCATCCAAATATATAAACTTACATTGATCGGTGACTTATTACACAAGTTTGAAATAAAAATATTTTCGCTTTTATGTGAGAAACCCATCAGAATTGCTCTTTAATCCAATTTTTTTTTGGTTTCAAACAAGGCATAATTTCCCTCGAATTTATTGTAGCCCAAATAAAATTATCTCTTGCCATTGGACTCACATCTACTAATGAAGCTTCAGTCACTAACTGAACTGAACATTTCAGCCACAACGGCCTGGGTGGAGCATCGATTAATTTGATTTGATTTACCAGCATACAATAGGCATTACTGCCATTCCCGGAAAACACACTGCCGGTTCAGCTATGTTTACGCTGGGTTGGAGATCATGCTTGTTAATGGCAGTGAGAGCCACCTAGCGCATGGTACAGGAATAAGGAATGGAAAGTGTAGGTGCATAAACCCATATAGAACCATATAAACACATTTATAATGCTCACACGTACGCCCAGATGCATGGGTACGCTTTTGTAGTATTCTTTTTTCAGATATTTGAAGATTTAGCGAGCAGTTGTCCTACTGGGGAGGTTTCTATGTTTTCAAAGAACACTCTGCTTTTTCTGGGTTCCTGGCTTTCTTCAATTTCTTGGTTTAATGATAAAATATCTAATAGGACATGATTATAATCTTCTAACATTATTTATATTTTACTTCTAATTTTTCACTAATTGAAGTCTTACTTTTGCGAGGGTCGAAGTACAAAGGCAAGATTTCTCCTTGAGTGTTTTCTTTAGTATTTTTTCGATTTTTTATTATATTCTCCTTAACTTTCTTCGATACATGATATTTCTATTGCCTTCTCATATAACTATATTTAATATCTTCTAAAATCGCGAACGCAATAGCTACCGTAGATCTGTCAGATACACCATAACGACAGCATAGTTTTACAACAGTTTAAAGTTTTTTATATGTACTATTTAAACCGCTCTAGAGTAGAAGAGAGATTCTTACAAAATCTAATGGTACTTTACAAGTGCATTTTTGTATATAAGATGTAATTCCCTGTTTTGGAAATTTAAAGTTACAAATTATTCTTCAATCCCCTTTTAATGCTTGTAGATGATGGAAGATGTCTTCTTCTTCTTAGCGGTGCAATAATAAATCGTAGCGCTTAGGACTTGTGGCCCATTGTACATCCGCTAGCTGGTCAGTGTATGTTCCCGGGCAGGCCGGACTCTAGATTAAAAGCCAGAATCCTTCCCAGCGAGGCATTCCTTATTTCCTTCGGCATAGCGAAACTAATACCGAAGTGTTATGCCTCAAAATCGTAAGGCTGGGGCAGGAGGTTAGTAGGTGGACAGAAGTTTCCTCTACTTCACCATAGAACCTGCAATCGGGGTTGTTAGCTAGTCCGATGGTACGGAGGTGTTTCCTGAAAGAGCCATGTCCAATATCAGATAATACTTTAACAGCAGATTTTTATGTGCCCAGGAAATCTTTGAAATACTGGTATAGTATCCTTCAACGCTTTACTGCAAATAAAAAATGCAACAAAAACTTTACGAGCTATTATTAACGCTGGAGAACCAGTCGGTACGGGGTCATCAAACAAGCCGACGTCATTAAAAACCTATGAAGTGAAGTGATTTGATTTGCCAGTGGAATAGTACAGAGAATAACGGTATTTTAATGAGGTCGTAAAATTTTTGTTGCATTTTTCAACAACAACAGTAACGGTAGCAACAGAATAACATATCAATAATGCACATAACAGAATAATAACAAACTATGAGCGGATCAATATGTATGAAACACAAAAATGCAGATATTGTGATAAATAATGTTCACAACTAAGAATTATAATAAAATTTTATGTTCAAAATGTTCTCCCCCAGCTTCGGTGCATTTTCTGGTGCGATTCACGAGATGACTGATTGATTTTCTTATCATCATTGGATTATTTCTAATTTCGTTACAGCATTCAACAATCCTTTGAATGAATGTCCATATCGTAGACTTCGCTATTTAAGTGACCGCGTAAAAAATAGTCAACAGGGTTCAAATCCGGGGATCTTGCCGGCCATAGATGAGGATGTCTGTGACCAATCCATCTGTCCGGATATATCATTTAAATTAAAATTCGGTAACGTATGTTGTAAGGAATTAAAGATAGAAGCTACCATTAAGTGTAACTTCAAAAAAAATATGGCCCTAACAAGTTACCCCATACAAGTCTTATCAAAAAATTGACCGAAAATCTCTGATGTGAACGATATTCACGTTTTGTGTCGGTTCTCTTGGGCCCATATGTGAGCATTCTCGAATTATTTATTCCGTCTATTGTAAATCTGTAAACAAGATTCTATAAATTACCTGTCGATTTTCAGAGAGCCAATGACAAAAAGTCAGTCGATTGATGTCGTCGCCTTGTTCAAGACGTTGTACTAATTTAATATGGTATGGGTAAAAATTTTCTTCTCGCAATGTCCTCCATATTCTAGTGTAGCAAATCCTAATCATGACACTAATTTTTCGTGTACTTAAATTTGTTTTTTTTTATGGTGAGCACAGGTGCGTCTTTACTATGTACATACTTCGATATGCGATGTAAAGCAACATCAGGCGCGATTAGTAGTTGGATGGGTGGCAGTCCCAACGAAGACCGCGTCCTCGCCTCACACATCTTCCAGCGGCTTGTTTATCAGTGTTTGCGCGGAAGCTATACAACTTTAGGCGAGGGTTATATAGAGGATACACCATCCTTCGGAGGGGATATAAAGCCGTCGGTCTATTGTCTATTAAATGTTAAGCAAGTAAAAGATCCCTACTCTTCTTAAGGGAAGAGGTTCGGCAAAATTCCTGGTTGGGGGTAGCTCGTCTACAGGCGTCGGTGTTAGGCCTCAAAAAACTTGGATTTTCGTGAACCATATGTAAGATATGTTTTCTAAGTTTACCTCTTGTCCTATATTGCGTTTTATAACTGCACTAGTGGGAAACTTTCCATGTTCTCTGCAATACTGACATAGAGACCCGAAAGTTTTTCGGTCAGGTTGTCGTCTATTAGGAAACCGTTTTCGATATATAATGTCAATATATTCTTCGGTCGAAAATTGGTACGGCATTTTGAATATATTAAATGAGTAATTAATTATCTTAGCTAGTACAATAAAACTAAACACATATCACCATATAAAATGTCAAATAACTATAACTACTAATCATATGTTTTCAGTAGTTGTCATTTTGAGGTAAGGCTACTTTGATCAATAGTATAAAAACTAACTCATTTAATGTTTATAAACATAGTTTAATCATTGCATTTTTAAACAATAGCCTACTTAGACTATTTTTTTGTAGAGAAAACTATTGATAATTTTTACAATATTTCGAGAGTGAGGATATTTTGAGAATAAAATTTAATTAATTGTAAATATTTTTTATCATAATATTTGCATTTTTGTTTTTCATACATATTGATCCGCTCATTTTGTTATTATTCTGTTATTATGTGCATTATTAATATGTTATTTTGTTGTTGCCGTTATTGTTGTTGTTGATAGATATATTATGTTGTTGTTTTACTAGTTTTCAATACAAGAGCGTAATAAAATGGATGATTTATTTGTTCGATGATCTGTAACATTTATGTTTCTATTTATATCTCCCCCTCCCTATAATAACACAAATGATTAATGTTGTATGTTGTATGTATGTAAGTATGTTGTGAAATTGTTAATTACTACATAATATTTACTATTGAAAAAAAATTAATAATTTCAATTCTGGACGCATTTTTAGCAAGTGTCGTTCATTGATATTTTGATAAGTGTCATATTGTGGTATTTAGTGGAATGTATTTCGAGAACGGTGAGAGTGTGCCAAAAAAATTAATGAACCAATTTTTTGTTTTTTATGTACTATTCGAATTACATATCGAAATTTGAAAATGAAAACAACTTTTTGTCAAGTCCGGACCTCGATATTTTCTTTGTCATATATGTATTTATTCAGGGAAAGTAATGTATTGCATGAGCCAAATATGAATTAGTTATTCCATTTCATTACAAAATAATGACCAAAAAAATTTTGACAAAAATACATAAAACACCCTATATTTCTTTTTCTGTGGGTGATCCTGATTACCATGTCCGTTTTCACGTGAAACACTCTGTATGTTTTCAAGATAGAAATATACCACTTTAATATAAGATCTACGATCTACCCCATTAAGTTCACTGAATACAGTAATACGATAAATAAATTTTTGATTATTTAACCACTTAAAAAACATACATTTGTGTTTGGTATTCTGTTAAACATCTCCAAAAAATAAATGTTTTACAGCTACAAATAAACTACTTGTTCCTGATAGAAAACCAAATTAGCTTTAAAAGTACATCAGTCTCGAAAAAACGACTTGTAAAACTTTAACCACGTAATACTACTACTGAGCGTAAGCGTTAAGACGAAACTGTTTATTTTATTTTCAGATAGAAGTTCGTAATCCACAGAAAAAAGTTAAACGTGTCCGAGGTAAATTGGTCTACTGGAAAAAAGTTTCATCAAACTTGATTATACTAAACACTTTCCCGGAGTATTCGTAAAGTGAACGAATGAGTAGGTATATCGATTGGCGGTGGAATCACATGAGCGATGCCTGCTGACAACTGCACTCCGGGGAAATTATCGTCGAGTCCGGACTGTCGGTCTACTGTTGGCCGTCGGATCGGAATTCTCCCGCCAAAGCCAAGATTTACCGCTGCGCCACTGATAGCCAGCGATAGCGGTTATACTCACTCATGCTATTAATAAGAAAGATGTAATCTTCATTAAAAGAACCCCTAAAGAGAACAGCTTAACTTTGCAATTTATTTTTTTATGCTTTCACTGTATAAAGGCGTACTTTTTACCTAATTAAAAATAACTCAGTCCGTTAAGTCTGTATCGATATTATAGTTTGCTTTCATATCAAAGATATTTATATGTTCTATATCGATGGCCTTTTGCCAGAGAATTTGTAAAGTATACAGGAAATAGCATTTGTATTTATTCAGGTTAAAACCAATGTTTATTTTATATTGTCGTTTTATGTGTATTATTATAATGCTAAATAAAGGAAACTTTGCATCTGTTTTTCAAAAATTGTATGATTTTAGTATTATTGTTTCTTATGCTCGTGATATATTACGCAGATTAGTAAAAAATTCGTATAAGCGTATCAGAGAAATGAGTATAACTTTTGAAGCTACGGCAAGCATAGCCTTTGCTATACACATATTTCTGTCTCGACTGCAATTGACTCGCTTACCTTTATAAGTTTCTAATGTGCGTCGGGTCGTTTGATGCAGCATGCCGCCATGGCCCGCGGCGATAATAACTGTCATAAAGTTTTTGTAGCGTTTTTTATGTATCGGGAACTTATTACATGAACTATAACTAATCAAAGACATATTTAAAAAAAGAAAACAGAGAGTATGATTTTCTACATTGTATATTATGAGAGATCGTAATAGGTTTTTAGGGTGTTAAGGAGCAACTGAAAATCTCTATATCACCGCAGATTGCATTGTGATTGTCGCATATTACATAAATAGGTGAAAATTTCAAGACATTTGTGCGAGGTGTAGTTAGATAAAATACTGAACTATGACGGGATATTATTCTGGGAATATTAAAAGACAGTTTTGATAATAATAGTGGTGCGTCAAGTGCCTTCTGATCTGAAATATAAATTTCAGAAATTTGCGTTGTACTAGATTGTTAACATGCACATTATAGTGTGGGGCCCAAACAAGTGACGCAAATTCAAGTTTGGATCTAACATAGCAACAATAAAGCACCTTCAGTGTATTAGGGAAAAATCACGAGAATTTCTAACTATAAATCCATATGTCTTGCTGGCTTCCAAGACTATGGGGTTAATATGTATATTCAATATTTTTACAATCCTCGGTATATCCTAAAAATGCTAAAATTGTAATTAATTTTCTCTGAATGGCAAATACCATGTCAAAATCCGTAGCATCTCTCCAGATTATTTATTATAGCATAACTCATGATTGATTTTAATGGTAATTATACGTTTAGTGGTTGTGATACCTCCACTCCTTTTTTCGAAAAAGAAAAATCCCAAATAATGGGTTATTAAACAAGAGAACGGATTTGGAAGATGTTATTCATATTTTCAACAACCCCGAATCTACGAGCGATCAGATTAGATTAAAAGTGCTGGTGAGAAGTTCACACTTGTGTAAAGCTGAAAGAACGGAAACTTCCCTAAACAGCTACATATTTACTTCTTTTAATAAGATGGTTGATCAATTCAATCATGCTGTAATTTTATCTAACCTGCCGACAACATCTGCAACATTAAAACAACAGTCTTATCAAATATTTCACCAAATTCAATCTAGACTTGGAAAAACAGCTAAAATGTTGATATATCAGTTTTTGTGTAGAATGTAATGGGCAATATTTTTGGTCCTATACGTTTTTTACGTTTGAACAATGGTTTACGAGAAAATTATGAAACATCACCAGAATGTATCACCGGGAGGGGGGGTCAGGTTTTTACCAAAACAAGGGATATTGCGGACACTGGTTAGATGGGAACTTTTTTGGGCCTTCTTCCTAACACTGTTAGAAATATATATACGTAATATAAAAACTTTATAATTATTTCTCCGATTCTATGCTTTTATGTCTAATTTATGTGTACTGAGTGATAAATTTTAAATTTTGAAAAATACTGAAATTGTAGAGTGAAAATTCATAATAGTTTGTTATAGCTCTCTTAAAATAATTTTTTTATTTTATATATATATATATGTAACTTTTACAAATTGTGATCATTGTATAGCTAAACACGTCACTGTTTCTAGCACAGAAGAATAATACATATATGAGGTAAATATATTCATAATTACTCTTTACCAAACATTGTTTGCCAAACTTTGTTTCCAAATACGCATTATTTTGTCCGTACATCCAGTTATTCAAATCAACAAAATAAGAACTGAATAACATGAACAGAATCAAATTTACCAATGCCGAAACATGAAAATCAAGCATTGTATATTTTTCAGAACGGTTTAAAATGCCTCTCTAATTAGGCAACTGGAATTCAGAAGTACTACAGTTATTTATGACCACTGTTTTACATAGAACGCTGGTCTGCAAAACAATAGTGGTTGAAATAGGCCCTTGCAAAAGCGCAGTCCGTTGGAATGATCAAAATGTTCCGCCAAACGACTAAAAACTAGCGTTTTTTTGTAAACGATACGCTTTGTTTCGGGGAATCATTATCGGAAAACAGAATGAGCATATTGACTTGTTTAATGTTAATTTTGTACTGAGGTGCTGACGGCGATGAAATTTTATAAACTACTTTTGAGAGAAGAGAAATATAATGTTGTTTATTTTAGTTTTAACACAATTATATAATTTTAATTAAATTCAAGAATCTGTTTCAACTGAAACTATTTTATTTAATGATATATATATATATATATATATATATATGTATTTATTTTATCAAAAACCTTAGCCAGATTAGCAAGGGTAATATGCGTTTGCATCTACTTGGCTGATTATTTTCCAGAGGTTCCTCTTTAAGTAACATTATGCTTTGCTAAATATTAGCTGCGATGTATTCATGTTTTCTTAAAACAAATATGCGGAATTCAGAAATAAAATTCACAGAAAGCTTTATGGGAAATTGCAGTGATATTATAGAGGCACTAAAGAGCTATAGAGAGTACATTTCTCTATGTCACACTACAGAAAATACAAAAATTGCAGAGAAAAGGATTTTTTTTAACATTTATTTAACGTCGGTCTATTTCCGCTATTGAGGCCTATCACCGACGCCTGTAGCCGAGCTACCCCCAACAAGGAATTTTACCTAACCTCTTCCCTTAAGAAGAGTAGGGATCTTTTACTCGCCTAACATTTAGTAGACAAGGGACTGACGGCTTTACATCCTCTCTGAAGGATGGTTCATCTACACAACCCTTGCCTAAGGTTGCATAGCTTCCGCGCATACACTGATATACAAGCCGCTGGAAGATATATGAGGCGAGGACACGGTCTTCTTTGTGAACATGAAACAACTCCGTGTTTTCGAAAAATAAAAAATTGTCGGCAGAGCTTAGAGCCTTAGAGCTTGGTAGAGACTCCGGGAGCCTTTCGTGCACTTATTTTTTATTTGGTAGAGTCTCAGGGTTGATCTCTGATAGTGGTAGTTAGGGTCAATTGCTACACCATGTATAATATGGTCTGGAACTGTTGTAACACTTTATTTCAAAATTTACTTTTGTTTAGCACTGTACAGTCATTTTAGTTCTGACAGGGTCAACGGCTACACCCTGTGTACGGTTTTCTTGAAATTAAAACAGTTTGTTTAAACGAAGCGAACAAAAATTATTTATTTTGATTTTACTTGAACAGAGTTTAAAATGAACGGTATTTTATTTAAGAAATTTTTATTTAAATGGGTAACTATTCGACGGCATAAATTCAGTATGTAGATTTCTTGAAAATATTTACTAAAATGTCTTTCTATTACTCTTCTGAAAAAATTCACTTCTTGTTTAAAATTGTGTGGGCCGCGAAGGCGAAAAGGTTTTCTTGTAATTAAAAGGGGCTACTTAAGACAAAGACTTAAAACGAACTTTTTTTAACCAGGTTTCGGCCTGGGAAGCTAGATTGAACAGCTGGTCACGAAAAGTATGCAGGGTCGGGGAATAATAAAGCCTAACTAGACGGTGAGTAACTATAACTTTAGTTAAATAGTAACCGGACTGGAAGCACTAGCAAATCAGCTTATTACACTTAAAATCACTTTTAAATAACTTTTTTCACTAAACAACTTCGCGAATAATTAACAGGAGTCACCGTCAAACTGAACTTGCCTTGAGCTTGCTATGCTCCGGTATTTATATGTTTAGAAAAGTTGCGTTTTTCGTGCCCCATTGAGTCTCACGTCCCGCTTTAAAACGTCTGAAAAAGCTGGATATCACTCCGTGCGGGCGAGGAAGAGTCATTGATTGCGAAATACTGCGCAATACTTGAAAAATTGAAATTTCGAAAGTGAAAGTTATATGGAAAAATCTGCAATGAAAAGGGGAATTTTTTGATATGAAAACGAAGTTGATATCTAATCGGGTTTGAGGGTTATTGAAGTTTAATTGAAATAATTTGTAACGACCCCGTAGCGAATCACGGAGGTCCGATGTTTACTTAGTTGAAATGATATGAGAATGTTCCCGATAGAGGCGAGGTGGCTGGAAATAAGATATGAGAATGTTCCTAATAGGCAGGGGTCGAGTTTGAGCGGAGATATCGGTTGCAAGGGGAATCGAGATATTGTATGCAATAGAGAGGGGTGATCAAAAAGTGGTGAAATTTAAAATAGCTATCGGGTTGCAAGAAATTGATGAGACTAAATAGAACGTTAAGTCTCGAGGTACGGAACGTGGTTTAATGTATACGGGAGTGGTCAAATAGTAGTAAAAATTGAAATGCGAATTAATTGCAAGATTTTTATGGAATGAATTCGAATGTTAAATGTTAAGGTAAGGGACATAGTTTGAAGTATACGAGGGGTTGTCAAAAAGTAATAAAATTTGAAATGTGAAGATGGCTGATAGAAAGTTAACGAAATGAAGTAAAGCATTGAAATTTTAGGTATGGACAGTAATTTTGGTATTATCGATGAATATATGGGGGCTGTATTTTTAAGGGATATTTTTTGTGATTAATCTTTTGCAAAATGACTAGTATGAATGTGGAATGTTAGATATTGGTGAATTTACGTTATTTTTGAATTATCGAGTGTTTGTCAATTTTTTCAGATTTTTATGACCTTGAATGCAGTTTTTTTATGTATACTGTATCTAGTCGACTTTCTTATATGGTTTGCCATGGTGCATGAATCAATATGAATTTATAATAATTTTGGAAATTTTTTGTTTTTGTTTTTTGACTTGTAGAGGAAATACCCTACAACATTTGAAACAGTCGCCCATCCAAGTACTGACCGCACCTAACGTTGCTTTACATCGCATATCGAAGTATGTACATAGTAGAGATGCCTCTACGCTCGCCCAGAGAAAAAGATTAATAAATTTCAAATTTCATCTTATACCCGGAGGTCATCATCGATTTTTTCACATTTGCAACAAGATCGTGGTAAGCCCAATTTTGTCCTTTAATTTTAAACATAAACGATTGAAATTTAGAGCATCCTAATATGTAGGTACTTAATAAACGTCTCTTTTTGACAGTGATCAATTTTTGTTTTGATAATAAAATCTTGATCTGTTGCCTCAAAAACTCCCAGACACAGATTTTATAAAAGGATAAAAGGCTATTATCGTCAGCCATCTTTGAGCCGCCATCTTGAATATTTGTTCTGAGAAAAAATTCGTAATCTGTGATTCTGAAAACCCCGAGACACCGATTTTGTGTCAAGTCGGACCATAAATGGCAAAGACGCTCGCCATCTTGGAGTCTTCATCTTGAGTATTTATTTTGACAAATACAGATTTTAAGTCAAATGAATCCGTAAATTGTGAAATTCATCCTCATAATTAGAGCAGTCAATTTGAATATTTGTTCTGGCTAAAAATTCATGACCTGCAACTCCAAAAACCGAGATACCGATTATGAGTCGAATCGTACCGCTAGGCGTTAGTCGCTATCGTTCAGCTTTCATACATCTACATCATGTCATGCGGCAAATGCACTAGAAATCGAAACCCATACTTGAAAAACAAAAACATTTTAAATGTTGAAATCGTAAAGCAACACACAAAATATAATTCATCTTGCTTCATGGCCATTGTCGTTGTCACTCTATACACACTTTGTACGCTTCTCCCTCCGAAGGCGAGGAGAGGGCATTAGACTGGTTAAATCGTTGAAAAACTTGAATCGAATCTCACAGCTTGTTAAAGAACGCTATAACCCCGATATACTTTTCGACGTTGTAACAAAATCCGACTTAGGAAATATTTCGTAAGAAAAGCGTGCTTCACGTAAAAACGCCGTGGAGGAGGTTTTTAATTCTTGGAAACATATTTTTGCTCTTCGGAGCATTTTTTATGCCAAATTTTCGCTAACTCTTCAAGGAGCGTTAATTTAGAAAGTGTAGTAAATGTCGCTGCACAGGGACGTAATGTCGCCCCTACCACCCAATTTTAGACAGTATACTAAAATTGGGCTTGAACTTCAAAATTTCCAAGATTAAAAACCCTTTTACGAATCCACGTTGTCAAGCACTGCAACTCTTACGAGGTATTGAATATGAGGACAAGTTAGTCCAACGACTATTCAAAGTATATCGGAAGTTATAGCGAAAATAGCCCTTAGCGACATGGGACCCCCCATCATTTCCAAGCAGTCGCCTTTGACGGGGAAATGATGTATTTTGACGGGGTTTGCCCTAAACCGGTTCCTCAGTGATTCGGAGTCAAAAAAGTATCTATACCATGTACTCACACGTGCATGGGATCTGCCTTGCCTGAACGTAAAATTTGTTATTGCATAATACAAACGAAGTAGAGACGCTTCAAGCAATTTTAAGCTCCGAGGAGCGACCAAAATTTATGTGAATTAATAAATACGTTTATAAGACAGGCAAGCAAAAGCCCACCAAAATTTCAGTTACATGAAACTTTTCTTGAATCTTTTTGTGCATCGTTAGCTTATCAAACTGCATATTGGATGGTAGTTGGTACCGTATGAATCGTCCCGTTCCTCACCATGTGTTGTACACGGGTCAGACCATTGTTTGTTAACATTTTCTCTTGAAGAAGTTGTTGTAAAAACATAAATTTTTTAAAAGATTTAATATACATATTTTGAACTTTATATTGTCTTTTAGTTGTGTTTTCTAACAAAATTCCCTTTCAGGTTTAATTTTAAGAGAGTGTGATACAGACAGTGTTAGATTTATAGTGTTACGACGTCTTCCAATTGATACCATCAGAGCAGCAGTTAAGCATAAACGACAGTAAGTATGATTTATTATATTATTCTCAGTTTGAAACAGTCGTGTTGAACCCTAAAAATTTTGTGAACGTTTTAGAATTAAGAAAAGGTTGAGGAAAAAGAAAATTAATTTTTTCTTCTTCCTATTTTTTTTAATTTTTCTAAGTTTTTCGAGCAGAAAATACGTCCTTCAGACTTCCATCAAAGCATGGATCGTTCACATGGCGCCCGAGCAGGGACCATGCCGTCCCCAAACCCAACTAATCCTTTCTCATTCATGGCGGAAGACTCCGAGGGGTCGACCCCAAGAGAATTTTACGAGCGAGTCACCGCACCGCTCGTCGACGACGGTTCTAGAGGGATAGAACCACAACGACTGTTTCCAGAGGGAAATAATCCAAATTTATCTGCTTCACAGCCACAAACTGCTAATTCGATGGAAAGTATGTTTCTGAAAATGGCAGAGGGCTTCGTGCAGGCGATACAGAACGTGTCGACCTGTACGCCCCATGAGAGACAAAGATGTCCGAACGTGACGTTCCATGGGCTTGATCATGAAGATCCAGAAGCTTTTCTGAAAATTATGGAGGAATATTTCGACAGAGCTCGCATAAGCCACGACTATGATCGCCTCCATAACGTAACCGGCCAACTCAAGGGCGAAGCTCAACGATGGTCCGAACAGTTTAGGACGTTGACAACTTCGTATGCCTTATTCAAGGAAAGATTCCTTACGAGATTTAATTCTCCCGACATACAGTCACGAGCTATTGCTCAACTGTATGCCGTCAAACAAACGTCTTTAGACGACACGGCAGTGTTTATCACAAGGAAAACCTGCCTTTTCGATCGTATTGATCCCTTCAAATCCGAAGCCATCAGAGCTCGGGTCATCATGGACCAACTGCGTCCAGAAATTAGGTCACGCTTGAGAAGCAACCTAATTTCATCCACAGAGATGTTAATAGCAGCGGCTACTAACGTCGAGCGGGATTCAGCTGACGAACAGACGTCGCTAATCCAGCTAATCGACCAACGTCTGTCCCACGCGTCTTACTATCAAGAGCCGGGACGTTTTAGTCAACAAAATTCTAGTAATAGGAGCAATGGAAGCCCAACTCCGACAGCACCGAGGGTGCATTTCCGAGAGGATGTCTCTCGACAGGACGGTCCAGGTAGAGCACCTGGTCGTCCTTTTTTTATGCCTAATTCTTCAAGCGGATCAGTGAATCCTGACCGCAGGCAAAACAATTTCAATGGCGGATCGGGGAAATTCCGAGTACCCAACCGACCGGCCACCCCGTGCCGATACTGCACAGACACAGTGCAGTGGCACTTCCATAGTCAGTGTCCGAATAACCCTCATCTCAACAGGAGACCGGGAAACTTTTGAGGGGCCAGAGACCCAGGCCAGGGTCAATCTGCAAGATCCCCGGCACAACGGCCGAACCAAGGCGGCAGCAATGTCCATTAAATATTTCGAATACTCATGACCACTACGACGCTCCCATGCATAAGACACGGGAATCTATAAATTATATGAGCGAAGCGTTCCCTTTGCCTCGTATAAGAGTTCAAATTAATGAACATGCGGTCGACGCTCTGATTGATTCAGGCTCGACACGAAACGTTATCCATCCGAGGATGTTGGATAATTTTAAAAATCTCACGACACGTCGATCATTTGCTATGGCGTGCGGAGATCTCGAATGGTGGACTCTCTTGGAACGACAAAATTAAAAGTAAAAATTTCAGGCACTTCTTTTGAAATTGATTTTCAAGTAATCGAAAATTTGAACGAAACAATAATATTAGGATCACCATTCTTATACATGAATAACGTCGCATATGATTATGGCCGAAAATGCCTATATGCCGGCACGGAAGAGCGTATTACCGTCTTCTGGAATCAAGCTTCTCAGAGGGAGAGACAGCAGGCAAAGCTTCCTGAAGAGCTTGTTACTAAAGACAAATTTCTACGGCCGCTGTTCGAAGAATTTGTCGATCTGTTCACTGCGGAACCGACTCAAGCAACCACAGTGACTGTTAAACACAAAATTATCATAAAAGATACAAAACCATTTAATATCAGACCATATCCGATGTCTCCGAGTACGAAGAAAATTATGTACGACCAAATCGAAGAGATGTTGAAAGCTGGCGTCATTGAACCTAGCACTGCCCAATATAGTTCACCACCCGTGATAATAAAACGCTCAGACAAAAAACCACGTTTTTGCATCGACTATCGCCATTTGAACGAAATGACTGAAGACGAGGCTTCCGTCTTACCAAAAATACACGAAAGTATTAAAGATTTAGGAAATTCGAAGATTTTTACTGTGTTGGATTTAAAGAGTGGATATTGGCAAATACCGCTCGATGAAGCATCAAAAGATTTCTCAACTTTTACCACTCCTGATGGGGCAGCTTACAGATTTAATGTCATGCCTTTCGGCCTCAAGACAGCTCCCTGTACCTTTCAGAAATTCATGGCAAAGGACGTTTTAACGGGTTACCTGCACCATTTCTGTAAAGTGTATTTAGATGATATAATCGTTTACAGCGTAAACGTGAAGGAGCATATGTCCCACCTGAGGTTAGTCTTTGAAAGACTACGTCTGCACAATCTAAAAGTGTCACCGGAAAAGTGTGTAATAGCGGCGAATGAAATCCAATATTTAGGCCACACAATTAGAACTGATACTTCCCGACCATTAGAAAAACATGTATTACAAATTCAAAATTATCCCGTTCCAGCCACCAAAAAGCAGCTACAAAGTTTCCTAGGACTTTGCAACTGGGTAAGAGAATATCTACCAAATGTGGCGATGATCACGAAGCCACTAACGAAACTTCTTTCGAAGGAAAATCGTTTTCACTGGAACCATGTATGCGATGAAGCATTTAGAAAATTAAAAGAATTATTATCCGGACCGCTGGAACTCCATCAGCCGGATTTTTCACGTCAGTTCATTTTACAAACAGATGCATCCCTACAAGGCCTTTCGGCCGTATTATATCAATTAGGCGACAACGGCGAAAAATAGATAATTTAGTATGCAAGCAACACGTTATCTCCAGCAGAGAGACGTTACCACATAAACGAGCTGGAATGCTTGGCGGTGGTGAACTATATTAAAAAGTACAAGATGTACTTAGCAGACAAACCGTTCTTGGTGAAGACGGACAACAGGGCGTTATTTTGGTTAAACAAGCATAAGGACGACAAAACTAAATTCACACGATGGTCATTATTATTGCAAGAATATGCATTCAAAATTGAACACTGTCCAGGAAAGGAGAATTTATTAGCAGATTTTCTCAGTCGTAACCCACAAAATAAGTATGTCGAGACAGACGATGAAGAGGAAAGAATGTTCCTACCAAATTACAAGTGTCCAGAACGTATTTCTGTTTTAACGCACTCAGAAATATACGAAGATATCGTACAGGCTCAATCGAGTTCAAGAGATATTCAAGACAAGATCCGCCGTTGGAATGATCTATTTCAACGGGAACAACGTTCCGATGCGGATCTTATTTTTATGAAAAATTTTCACGTCCAGGACGATGTACTTTTGAAAGATTGCGATCAAAATTTTAAATTAATAGTTCCAAAGAGGAAAATTAAGGAATTGATTTACCATTATCATGACCGAGATGAAGCATGTCATCCCGGAAGAGACGAGACTCTTAAGAAAATAGCAAAACGCTACTATTTTAATAATATGGCCAGGATCGTAGGCAGATATATAAACGACTGTCTGATATGCCAGTCTGTAAAGACAAGACAAGCCCAACCCAATGCTCCACTTAGAAGTCATGCACCACAAAATGCATTTGAAACCTTGAGCGTCGACGTAATTGGCCCGCTGCAGAGGACTAAAGACGCCGAAAATAGATACATGATTATCGTCGAAGACGTATTCAGTAAATGGATAGAGGCAAAGGCATACATTCAGGTCGATGGCAGAACGATAGCCAAATTTATTGGTGAAGAGATATTAGCAAGATTCGGAGTCCCTCGAGTCATAATTTCAGACAATGGAGGTCATTTCAATTCCGAATGGTACATCACGTTTTGTGAAAGAAATGGTATCGAACGATACTTAATTCCGGCATATCATCAACAGTCCAACCCCGTGGAACGACGGGTTCAGGAGTGTAAGAAAATTTTAAACACCCTTTTATTCAAAAAGCCAAACGACACTTGGGATCGCTACGTGCATCAGATGGCTTACATCTTAAGAAATCGTAGGAACGCCGCTACAAATCAAACACCTAGCATGATAGTGTTAGGATATGACCCAGCCGAAAGAGGCGAATGGGATTTGTATGCCTGGAGGCAAGAAAGGGCCAAGCAACAAACGCTTCCACGATACGAGCGAGTCAAGGAAGCCCGTCAGGCTCAACAAAATTACAAACAGAAGTACGCGCCAAAAGAGGCCGTCACTCCAATCGTTTTCAAAGTAGGAGACAGAGTCATGAGTAAGAGAAAAAGGAAGGTACATACCTTCACGCCGTCTTGGTCAGGCCCAACCAGAATCTTGAAAAAGTTTTCAGACGAAGTATATCTCGTGCAAAAGGGAAATGTAACGACGAGAGTACATGTAAATGATTTGAGACCAGCCCCGCCATAGGAGCACAACTTGGAAATCGAATCTTCCGACGAAGAAAATGCTAGTCCAGGCGGAACATCACTCGATGGAAATGATTCCCCGTTCTCAGACGATTCCACAGAACCTCCACCGCCGGAGCAGACGGTTGTACAAATCCATGCACCGCCACGAGATGCTTCCTCTTCGGATTCAGAATCAAGTTCTGGAGATTCCATAATATTTTTATAATATTTTTCAACCTAGGCTAAGTTTTAACTTAGTGCTAGGTTTATTTTATATCAAAATTTCCATACCAACTTCTTGTCGCGTCTGGCAAGAGTTGGTATTTTTTATGCATTTTTTTTCAAGTCATTTTCATTGAGGATATTGTATCGTCCACACAAATCTTCCAAATTCACTGCAGCAACTCTGACCGTGTCCGGCAGAGTTGGTATTTTTTATAATTTTTTCAAAGTCCTCATATGTTAACAAACATACACGTCTGTAAGCAGAGTCCGACCCAAAGGGTCCAAACAAATGTCCCATTGGCACGGCATGGAAAGACGACGACTCTGACGCAAGGGCGCGATTCAGATGAGTCTAGCAACTCAAGGGCGAGATGCCGCCACGTCTGCTGGAGGGGCAGATGCAACGATCCGACGGATGCAGATTCTGTCGCAGATTTCTCCCAAGAAGAGATTTTAATAAAAACCATTTCAATCAGCATAAGTCTACAAAATTCAATGTTCATATTCTCAAAGACGACGATGTGATATCTGTCGCAGATTTCTCCCAAGAAGAGAATTTTATCTACACGGAAACATTTCAATCAATATAAGTCTACAAAATTCAGTGTTCCTATTCTCAAAGACGACGATGTGTTATCTGTCGCAGATCCCCAGACGGGATATGAACAATACCTTTTGCTAAAACTTTGTTTTATATTGTTTCATATAACTGAGCAGAGCCATTGTATAGCTGGAGCCAAGCAGTCCGAGGACCACCTAAGCTGTTCCAGAAGGCAGTTCGACACCGAAGGCGATCGACGAGGCATAGACACGAGGAGGAACAGACGCAAGCCCGCATTAGTGGAAGAACACTAAGAAAGATAAGTGCGTCGAAAGTGTTTGTGTTGTGTCATCGAGAATCTGAGGATTTTCGATTTTTTCTTTTTTTTATGCCATTTTGAAACACAATGTTCAATTATTCAATCGAATGCTATGCATCGATATATGTTCAAACTTATAATCATTTTTAGATTTGCATCTATGTTATGTTCAGATAGGCCGGTCTGAACTATAACCGAATACAACACATGGGAGACTACATCCAATGATCCATTTTCTTTTCAAAAACCAATTTACCAAACGTTGCACAAAAAGATTCACGGAAAGGAGGGGAGTGTTAAAGAACGCTATAACCCCGATATACTTTTCGACGTTGTAACAAAATCCGACTTAGGAAATATTTCGTAAGAAAAGCGTGCTTCACGTAAAAACGCCGTGGAGGAGGTTTTTAATTCTTGGAAACATATTTTTGCTCTTCGGAGCATTTTTTATGCCAAATTTTCGCTAACTCTTCAAGGAGCGTTAATTTAGAAAGTGTAGTAAATGTCGCTGCACAGGGACGCAATGTCGCCCCGACCACCCAATTTTAGAAAGTATACTAAAATTGGAAAATTTCCAAGATTAAAAACCCTTTTACGAATCCACGTTGTCAAGCACTGCAACTCTTACGAGGTATTGAATATGAGGACAAGTTAGTCCAACGACTATTCAAAGTATATCGGAAGTTATAGCGAAAATAGCCCTTAGCGACATGGGACCCCCATCATTTCCTAGCAGTCGCCTTTGACGGGGAAATGATGTATTTTGACGGGGTTTGCCCTAAACCGGTTCCTCAGTGATTCGGAGTCAAAAAAGTATCTATACCATGTACTCACACGTGCATGGGATCTGCCTTGCCTGAACGTAAAATTTGTTATTGCATAATACAAACGAAGTAGAGACGCTTCAAGCAATTTTAAGCTCCGAGGAGCGACCAAAATTTATGTGAATTAATAAATACGTTTATAAGACAGGCAAGCAAAAGCCCACCAAAATTTCAGTTACATGAAACTTTTCTTGAATCTTTTTGTGCATCGTTAGCTTATCAAACTGCATATTGGATGGTAGTTGGTACCGTATGAATCGTCCCGTTCCTCACCATGTGTTGTACACGGGTCAGACCATTGTTTGTTAACATTTTCTCTTGAAGAAGTTGTTGTAAAAACATAAATTTTTTAAAAGATTTAATATACATATTTTGAACTTTATATTGTCTTTTAGTTGTGTTTTCTAACAAAATTCCCTTTCAGGTTTAATTTTAAGAGAGTGTGATACAGACAGTGTTAGATTTATAGTGTTACGACGTCTTCCAATTGATACCATCAGGGCAGCAGTTAAGCATAAACGACAGTAAGTATGATTTATTATATTATTCTCCGTTTGAAACAGTCGTGTTGAACCCTAAAAATTTTGTGAACGTTTTAGAATTAAGAAAAGGTTGAGGAAAAAGAAAATTAATTTTTTCTTTTTCCTATTTTTTTAAATTTTTCTAAGTTTTTCGAGCAGAAAATACGTCCTTCAGACTTCCATCAAAGCATGGATCGTTCACAAGCTCACCGATTACTTATAGAAAAAAAAAGTTTTGTAATGTTTTACACAGAATTTTTTTCTCTACAACTTTTTATCAAAAACTTTTCCGTTCTTGAGATATCGGGGCTTCAACCCTTAACTATTTTTTTTACAATACCTGCAATACAATTTTTAATTTTTGACTACAGATGCTTGATGTACATCTTAAAACTAATTTTTGGTCAAAAATTTAGGCATAGATTACGAATAGACAATTAAAATTCCTCTTTACTGAGCTATATGCTAGTACTAAGGCAGTATCCATGCATTAAATTTGATCAAAGTAGTTAAAGCCGGTTTAGAAACAAAAATTTTTCAATTTTTTTGTTGATTTTTAGGCGTTAACTCCCATATTTGAGCTAGAACAGATCGTCGTTCCAGTGCTTTGGGCATTAGGTGCAACGACAGACGGACGTCTTTTACATTCAAGGGAAACATGTACATTTACCAAAAACCCAAAATATATTTTTGCACGATCACAACACTTCCATTATATATTACATATATAGGGAAGTAAAACAGAATGACTACTCAGGACGATGTCCCACAGAGAATCAGTCTATTGTCAGGCAAATAAGATTACTTGATTCATTTAGGGGGCTTTAGCTTGTTAACCGGTTTATCCAATCAGTGATCACTCCTGTTCAAGGTCTTAAAATAAAATTATTTCAATCGGAATAAAATTGCAATTGTTGTTCAGCCCACAATGCAATACACTTCTCTTGAAAGTGATGTGATTTCGTCTGTTATGTATACTGATGACAATATATGAGTTATATATGAAATTTTAATTAACAGCTTAAACAACATTTTTTTAGAAAGCCTTTATATTGAGTTGCTGACTACTTTTAAAAATGGTGAATTACATCAGGGAAGGGGCTAATTTCATCATATATTCGATTTGAGAGAGAAATTATAAAAACAACATATTTACAGAAAATTATTAAACTTCGGTTATTTGAATGTGGCGTGAAAACAAAAAAATCAAAGCTTATGTCCAGGTTTGCTGGGTTTTACTCTTGCGAGATCATCTGACTTGACCCCATTTGTCTTCATATTATGGGGATATCTAAAACAATAAAGTTTACATTGATCCTCTAACAAATATTTTACAGATATATTTTGAAATCAACAACATGCTCTCAAGTGCCACACAATACGAAGATTCCACTGCATTCGATAAAATTTTATACATTAGTAAACATTTTCTTAATTTACAAAATATGAGGGGATAGTGGGAAGTTGGGTTTAAGGGGGAGTCTTACAATATGAAGGAATGTCGTGAGCAGATTGAGAAAAATAGTTGAAACTTAAAAAAATTATCAAAAATTAGCAAAAAGATATGAGGAGATGATGGAGAGATAGGAGAGGTGGAGACATTGTGAGGAGACTGTAAGAAAATGGCAGGAAAAGGCGACAAAATGTGGTGGGGAAGCGAAAAAAAAATTCCGTTCATTTCGCAGGTCCAAAGTATATAGCTCTTCGATAACATAAAACTCTAATGCAATGAAAACTTGTCACTGGAGGTGAATATTAGGAGTAAAAATAGAACTCAGATGAGCTGGATGAGACTAGATTCTAAAAAAGTCATTCGAAAAAGAATTTAGATGCACCAAGACTGGTAACATTGTACCTAATTTAAAAAAGTTTCCCAGTGAAAGTCTTGCAGTGTAAACGTAATACTACAAATTTACTTGACAACAAATGAAAAAAGAAATGCAATTGTAAGAAAGTACAAGTAACTACTGGTGAAGAACATAACTAATATTTTGGCAGGTTAGCACAGTAACAACAGTCATAAACAAATTATATAATAACAATCATATACTTATCCCTTTACGAAAACGTTGTGGATGAAAAAATTTTCTCCTAAAGTATTCATTTCAGAGGTTGTAATTTCACAAGAAGCTGAATGGATAAAAACCTGGTGTATTATTTTTCTCCTTAATACAAATATATTTAAATTATTTAATGTCACATATTTTTAAGAGATCGGATAATGAATATGATACAGACTGGTCTGAGGTCACCAAAAAAAGCGAAAACGGACTGTATAAAATTAAATGCTGGATGGACAATGCTTTGTTAAGTCTCAATCATGCAAAAACAAAGTTCATTACTTTCAGCAATAGTTCAAGGCTACAACCGAAAATTGACAAATTCCACGAAAAATGTGACTTAATAAACTGCACGTGCGAGAATGTAATTGGGAACACTCCACACATTAAATATCTGGGTCTTATAATAAATGAGACAATGAGATGGAATGACCATACGGAATATCTTAATACAAGACTAAGAAAACTTGTCCATGCATTCTATAAGCTTCGCAACATTGCTCCAATTAATATTTTAAAAATGACATATAAATCGTTGGTAGAATCCATACTTACCTACGGCATTGTAATATGGGGTGAGACATCTAACAGCTAACTGAAAAATATAAAAATAACACAAAAATGGATACTTAAAGTAATTCTGTGGAAAAATCGAAGATATTCTACAGAACAACTTTTTCTAGATAGTAATGTCTTCAATTTAAATGGATTATATATCCTTAATGTAGCAAAATTTATCTACAGAAATAGGGAACTAAGAGTACCAACAAACTACATACACAATACAAGGCAAAATGAACACAATGCGCTTTTACACCTAGACCAAATTCTAATTTGTACAAAAAATCTCTTGGCATCACGGGTCCAAAGATATATTATTATTATTAGCCGTTACTCGAGTCCGAGTATAAAAATGTTACAATCGATAAATTGTGTACAATAAAAAACAAGTAAAAGGTGTAGTCTATTGTAATTCCCATTCATCTACGGTGCACACGACTATGGCTATAGAGGCCAATTCGGGAGAGCACATGTCGACCGCAGTCAGGACAAACATAGACCTGGTTAGGTCTTGGATTCGGCCTTCTTGCAGCAACATTTCCTTGATAGCTGGCCACAACCCCTCGCCATTCGGTTCTGTCCGCTGCAAGTTGTTCCCATTGCTCGTCTGCAATACCGCAGGATTTTAGATTTTCATGGAGAGCGTCTTTGAACCTCTTTCGTTGACCGCCACGCCTTCTTCTACCGCTTAGCAATTCACCATAAAGTGTGCATTTAGGAAGGCGGTTAACATGCATACGATGAACGTGACCTGCCCATCTTAGGCGTGCTCTTGAAATAAGCACCTCAATTGGAAGGCTGTTTGCTCTCCTGAGTACTTCCACGTTTGATATGTGATGGAACCAACGGATTTTCATCATACTTCTGAGGTGTCTTTGCTGAAAACGTTCTAATTCTTTCACATGACGACGGTAAGTGACCCAGCTTTCACATCCATATAGCAGTGTTGGAATGACAACTGCTCTGTAGACAGCCTTTTTCGTTGACAAAGCAAGGTCGTGGTTGTCAAATACTCTCTCTCTAAGTCCCCAGAGTGCTCTAGATGCAGCGTTAATTCTATTGCGAATCTCGCTGTCCATGTTTGCTTTGTCATTAACAACGTTGCCTAAGTAATTGAACTGATCCACCACTTCAAGAGAATTTCCGTTAAGTGTAATGTCTATTTGGTTCGCTTGATGAGGAGTTGACATAATCTTAGTCTTTCCAATGTTGATTTTAAGTCCCAAGGAATCATAGCTCTGGGCATACACATCTAAAAGTTCTTGAAGCTCTTCCGGCGTAGAGGCTAAAAGTGCACAGTCATCCGCATACTGGAGATCACAAATGAATTGTGTGCGTGTCTTCGTGAAAGCTCTAAAGCGCCCTATGTTAAAGAGACCGCCATCAAAACGGTATCTGAGACCTATCCTCTGACTGTCAGCTTGTTGTCAACAATAATTGTTAGAGCAGTAGTAAACAAATTATAGAGTAGGGGTGCCAGGACACATCCCTGCCTAACTCCAGTGAGGGTTTGGAAAGGTTCGGTTGCCTCATTATTATACATAACCTGGGCGTTGTTGTTTGTATGTAGACTGCGACATACTTCCACAAATTTTTTAGGGATACCTAAGCTGAACATAATTTTCCAGAGCACTTCCCTGTCCACCAAGTCAAACGCCTTGGTTAAATCAATGAAGGCCATGTGAATTTCTCCTTGATGTTCGAGTACTTTTTCTGGAAGCTGTTTAAGTGTGAAGATTAAATCCGATGTGCCTCGGTTTGGTCTAAAGCCACTCTATGTTTCAGGAAGTAGCTTTTCCATAACAGGTGTTAGCCTATTTGCCATCGCTTTAGTGAGTATCTTCCCTCCAACAGCCAGGAGAGCTATACCCCTGTAATTTCCACAGTCCGCAGCGCTCCCTTTGTTTTTGAAGAGGTTGATTAAAAGTGTATCACGAAACTCCTGCGGAGCTTGACCACTTTCCCACACGACATCAAACAGTTTTTTGAGGTAGGGTATGAGCTCTGACGACACAGCTTTAAAGATCTCAGCTGGGAGTGAGTCGGTGCCGGGAGATTTGTTATTTTTTAGCTGCCCAATGGCGGTTAAGATCTCTTCCGTTGTTAGTGGTTTACCTAAGTCTTCGAACGTGTCATATTGAGGGATAAGATTTATAATATCGTGATCGGCTTGACTTTGCTGGTTAAGAATGTCCGAGTAGTGTTCTTTCCATCGGGCTCTTATTTCCTGGTCTTCTTTGAGGAGATTTCCATTTAAATCTTTAATAGGGAACATATTTTTCCGACTGGGGCCGTACACTGCTTTTACTCCTTGAAAGAAATTCCTGTAGTCGTGTGAATCGGCGTACCTTTGAATTTCTCTGGCCTTGCTTGCCCACCACTCGTTCTTTATTCTTCTGATTTCGCGTTGCGTTTCATACTTAGATTGGGTAAAAGCTTCTGCTTTTGATAAGCCGTTGGGGTGGTTGATAGTGTTTTGGAAGGCAATATGTTTGCGGTCAAGAAGTTCTTGTATAAAAGCTTCATTATCATTGAACCAGTCCTCCTGTTTTTTACTTGCTGCAGTGCCAAGAATTTCCTCACTCGCACTTTTTAAACTGTCTTTAATTTGTGTCCAGGTAGCAGCGACATCTACAGAATTGGTTTCTTCTAGTGCACTCAAATTCTCTTGAACTTTTTGCTTTAGCTGTTCGACGGTTTGTTGGTCACGCAATTTACTAATACAGAGACGGAGTCTACGTTTTACTTGAGTTCTTCGGTGTTTGGGTCTCATAACAATTTTCATTTTAGAGACAACAGGACGATGATCGGTCCAACATTCGCTATCAATGCGCGTCTTTGTAATTTGGACGTCCTTGAGGTGCTTCCTACGTACGATAACATAGACCAGTAGATGCCAGTGACCTGATCTGGGGTGACGCCAGGTGCCTTTAAATTTATCCTTTTGTCGGAAAATGGTGTTTGTTATAACTAGATCATGTTCGGCGCATTTAGTTAGGAGTAGTTGACCGTTAGCATTCATGTTGCCCAAACCGTTCTTGCCTATAATGCCTGGCCAGGTGTCTGCATCTCTCCCTACTCTAGCGTTAAAATCGCCAAGAATAACGAGTCGTTCCGTTTTAGGTATTCTACAGAGGGTTTCTTCCAGCTGTTGATAGAAGCTTTCCTTGGTTTCGTGACTGGCATCCAGAGTGGGAGCGTAGGCGCTTATTAGATTTACCGCGTTGCCATCTGATAGCTCATAGCGTAGCACCATTAGACGCTCGGATAGGCCTTGTGGTACTTGTGTTAAGTTGGATATAAGTTGATTCCGAACGGCAAATCCTACTCCATGTTGTCTTCTTGAATTGGTGGGAAGACCTTTCCAATAGAAGGTGTAGTACTTTTCTGTGAGAGAGCCTTCCTCCAAAAATCGAGTTTCGCTGAGAGCTGCAACGTCAACATTGAGTCGGTGAAGTTCTCTATCTATTAGAGCAGTTCTTCTTTCAGGCCGATTGGTGCGAGTGCTGTCGTTCAAAGTACGAACATTCCAAGCGCCGTAGATGAAAGAATTAGTTTTGTTGGATTTAACTTGCCGATGTTTTTTCGACATTCGATGAGGTGTCCCTGTGGGCACCCTCCCCCGGAGATCCGATCGGGAGGGTATTTTACCTCCGGATGATTTTGTCCCACTTGAACGCTCCATCATTTTTTTAAAGCCTTAATCGACTGAAAACGAAGCTGCATTTGAAGTTTTAGCTGGAGCAGGTATGCAACTGACCAGCTCGGTTGCGGAAGGCGAGTGGTGTGGTCCCATGGCACAGAAGGAGACTGCGACGATGGGGTAACCAAACGATTCCAAAAGCAACCTTTGTGTGCGGTGGGTTATTTTTACCGCACTCTTCGTGAGAAGGTGGATGTGCTCACGGTAAAAGGTAAGGGTCGTTCCGCCCTGACTCGGTCGTTAGAGCCTCGTTAGTGAAAACAGGGTGCACCAAGTTCAAATTGAACTCGCGAAGGTGAGGTTAACAATTGAGTAGGAGAGGCTATAACTTGCGCTTCACTACCCCATTACACCTCTATTATATAATATTATTCCCGAATACATAAAAGCAATAAATAATTACAAATTATTGTGTAAGAAGCTGTCAATATTTATCATGCATAATTATTTACATTTATTTGAAATATTCTCATAACTTCTAATTCAATTTTATAATAATTATTAATAATTCATTAGTAGTCTTTTATTTGTTAGTTTTAGTTTTTAGTTGTTAGTTAGTAACGAATACGATATGTACATTGATATTGTTAATAATATCTTAGTGAAATATTAAGACACAAAACGATTTCCTTGTCAAATCAGGTGCATTTATACAATAAAAAATAACTGTAAAAATAATATTTTAAAATTGGGTTAAAAATAAATTTAAAGTTAAAAAGTTAAAGTTACTAAGTCTGAAACTGTTTATATTTAATGCAAGGTATGTTATAGTTTCTTTTTCGTTCCACCTAAGTGTAATTTACAAATAATGTCAATCAACGTGATGGATCTTATAGAATACAAAATTGGTAACAAATTTAACGAGGAAAATTCAGTATTATTTGAAGTTCTAAAGTTTCTAGTAATTGGAAAATTCTCTGTAGTTTGCTAAATACTTATGTCTGTAATTATAGCAATCTTATTTGTGATTTGATAATTTATTGACATTGTAAATTAACGACGGAAGTTTTGCACTTTATGACTTACAGCAACATAGTGTTATTATTTTGTACCTTATCTTTTACTTAGTATGAGGATAGATAGCAGAAAAATAAAATTGAATTCTACTAGATCGTATCATGAGTCGCATAATCTATGATATTTCATGAAAGCTTTTTGATCAGTAACTTTACTATATAATTTAGTTTGGCTAGAAAGTATATGTTCTCCTTTGAAGTAGCGGTAAAAATTTCCCGTGGGACTACTAATTTCGAATACATGAAACAATATTTACGTGGAGAAGCTAAAACTACATGAAACTAATATTATTTAACGGTTCTCTGTAAACGAAATACCTGTAATACTGATTGTAAGATAACATTTAATACAGTAACTAGGTTTTAATTTAGAATAAATGTCAAATAATTCTTCTCACAATTCAATAATCAAAGAAACATTCGTTTATTTTGCGTACATTATTATAGCAGGATGAGGATCCAAATTTGAGGAAAAAGCTCTTATACAATTGTTCTTAAAAAAATAACATTTTTTTAAGTTATAGCTACTTGCAAATGTCAATTTCGCTTGTGAGAGCAGGTATCTCAAAACGGTTGTGATTAAATAATTCGAAAAGTACTGAATTTAGAAGAAATGTAGTGAACAAAAGTAATCTATTTAGGTTGTATTAAGTAATTCTTTTTTGAAGCTGAAGGATTACGTTTCGAAGATATGGAACTGCATAGCATAAGGAGAGATAATAGAGATGAATGCTAAACATCTCAGAGACTATAATACTTAGATAAAAAAGGAAAGATTGCTGCCGAGCTTGCAAGTATTTATCAGAAGTATATAAAAACTGAAGATATTTTTTTACTAAAAAAGCACCAATCAGAAAAGTACCATTAGATTTAACAATTAAAAGTTTCGTTTGTTGTTGTTTAGTATCAGCGCTCTTTTCAGTAATAGACCGGAGAGTTTAGACCTCAAACATCCTCGAATCTGAAATCAGTTTTAAACGTTACAGTTTTCGGCTTAAAAATTCGTAAACAATAACCCTCGAGTCTCTATAGATTTGAAGATACGGAACATGGTTTTTTATTGCAAAATAGGAAGCGAAGACTTTTTTTTTTAGTTTTTCTTAAATATCTCGTGAAATAAGCCTCGAATCAACTCGAGTTGTACTTATCAAATTTGTTCCTCAGACAATTTCTCATGAGAAGTTGAAAAAAGTGTTGCCGTTTCGCCAAAATGGAACGACATGAAACCAATTGGAATCGATTCACTTTGATAGTATCTTTGAATGTACCAAAAGGCAGATTTTTTTATAAACAAATAAGTTTTTTGATTTGCAACTAAGTGCATTGAATTGCGCTTAACAAAACCACGAATATAGAAAAATATATTTTTTCTAGGACTAATGGGAGCTGTACATATGTATGTACATAGTAAAGACGCATCTACGCTCGCCCCTCAGGTATGGGTTCCTATATATTTCAGCTTCTTCATCATTTTTTCCCCTGTTTTGCATTATTTTTTGTTAACCACGTTCTATTCTATTGATTGGTCTCGGATCGTTGTTACTTTTATTTAAGGAATTGAGATTATCCTTCTCTTTTTCCGTCACCGTTACGAGATAGTCGGTGTCGACATCTCTGCGTTTTCGTTAAAATTTGGCCCTTCCTTTATTATTATTACTTTTTTTTAAATGGCTTTCTTTCAAGTACCATACTACCAGCCGCAATTTGTTCAAATATCAATTAATATAATAACAATACATTAATTCATTTACCTTTCGAATAAGTTAAAAGGAAATTGGAGTGGCTCGCTCCTAAAGTGATGCCGGTGTTTTGGTACTGTCGTGAGCAGAAAATGATAGGACAACTTTTTCTTTCTAATGTCAATCTATCTCTATTTGAATATACAATGAGTAGCCGAAATAAAACAGATATCACTTCTAATTTATTTTTTATTTTAATGCTGTAGTTATTGATATAGTAAAAGATGAATGATTAATGAGACAAATTGTAGTGTTAAACATAATATTTTTAGTCGCAAACTCCTCTATAAATCCTTATTTTACTATAAGGAACCTAACCAGACTGCAACCAACAGCTACTCTCCGGGCTATGTGCCCCGCCGAGCGCTGAATTACAAGTTACAAGCCTGGCGCGTTAAGTGTAATAATTGCATATTACCATCAAAACGCTAATGCTTCGATTGCAACAAACACCAGCCGAAAGACTGATCCTACTTAAAGGAGCTCCCTTGCCAGTCGTCACACACCACTTGCAGACTGCAGTTTCGAGCTGTTGGCTCTCGTCAGTGCAAGGTAGGTATGCGACGACCGACATGAGAATCCTTTGACTATAGTACATCCCGGTATTTTTACAATAGCGACATGTAAAACAGTCAGCAGGCGCCATCTAGCGGTCCAGTGTCTGTTGCAATCGAAAAATAAATAGCCTGACTTGGCTTAGCATAGTTCAAATGTGCTTTTAGAGGGCGGAATATTAAACATAATATTTTTAGTCGCAAACTCCTCTATAAATCCTTATTTTACTATAAGGAACCTAACCAGACTGCAACCAACAGCTACTCTCCGGGCTATGTGCCCCGCCGAGCGCTTGCAGTCTGGTTAGGTTCCTTATAGTAAAATAAGGATTTATAGAGGAGTTTGCGACTAAAAATATTATGTTTAATATTCCGCCATCTAAAAGCACATTTGAACTATGCTAAGCCAAGTCAGGCTATTTATTTTTCGATTGCAACAGACACTGGACCGCTAGATGGCGCCTGCTGACTGTTTTACATGTCGCTATTGTAAAAATACCGGGATGTACTATAGTCAAAGGATTCTCATGTCGGTCGTCGCATACCTACCTTGCACTGACGAGAGCCAACAGCTCGAAACTGCAGTCTGCAAGTGGTGTGTGACGACTGGCAAGGGAGCTCCTTTAAGTAGGATCAGTCTTTCGGCTGGTGTTTGTTGCAATCGAAGCATTAGCGTTTTGATGGTAATATGCAATTATTACACTTAACGCGCCAGGCTTGTAACTTGTAATTCAGCGCTCGGCGGGGCACATAGCCCGGAGAGTAGCTATTGGTTGCAGTCTGGTTAGGTTCCTTATAGTAAAATAAGGATTTATAGAGGAGTTTGCGACTAAAAACATTATGTTTAATATTCCGCCCTCTAAAAGCACATTTGAACATTTGAAATTGTAGTGTGTTATAACATTAACAAAAATTTGGTGAGTAACATTTTAAGAAAGTGGAGAATAATCCTAGATCAAAGAACAAAGGATATTCTACTTAACAAGAAACTAACTATTAATATTTCGTTATTGCACAATTTCTATTTACAACTTCTATAAGTCTGTTTGGCATAGAATTAAACAACCTTGTACAATAATCATTAGTAATTATATTTTCCCATGCATTATTTACTATTTCCAATAATTCTTCGGCATTCCGTTATCTCACATTTCGTTTTTGGATACTTCTTACGAGTAGTCCCCATACTTCTTCCACAGGGTTAAGATCTGGACTATGATTGGGCCAGTTAAGAACATTGATGTTGTTATCTTGAAACCAGTTAGTTACGGCATGAGCAGTATGAACGGAACAATTGTCTGGTTGAAATGTGAACTCATTATTAGAAAATAATTGTGACACAGAAGGGAGCATAATATTGTCTAAAATCCTAATATACGTTTCACTATTACATCATTCCTCAATATGCCACAAAACACCAGGACCACGTGCCGATATCCAAGCCCACATATTGGCGGAAAATGTACCACTTTTATCATTGTTAGATATATATTTTTCATCGAATCGAGTATTCGGTGGGAGGTAAATACGAATACGACCGCTGTGTGTTGACTGGAAAGTTTTTTCGTCTGTAAAGATTACATTTTTCAAAAAATTTACATCATGCGCTAAAAATTCAAACGCAAATCCTACTCGAGCTTCTTTATGTTCAGCTATAAGCAAGTATTTATGTGCTGCAGCATGACAGCGTAGCTCGGATTCTCTTACTCGCCGGCGACCAGTACTACTCGATCCAGGAAAATTCGTTTCTTCAGCAGCCTGAATAACTAGAAAAATTGATTTTCTACTAAAGCATTTACCAATTGCAAATCTTGTTGTTGAGTTGATATCCTTTGTCGCTCTGATCCAGGATTTCTACTAATCGTACCGTTTATTCTCCACTTTCTTAAATTAAAATGTTGCACGCCGAATTTTTGTCAATATTATAACGCAGTGTAATTTGTCTCATTGACCATCCATATTTTGCTTTAGCAATAACTCCAGATTTAACTAAATTCCTTATATGAGGCATATTAGTTTTTTGCACACTTGGAATAACTTATGACAACTAACTGACAATGTCACAATAATTAAAGTTAGATGTACACAACTAGATTTTAGCAAAATACCGTTAAAAGACTTGTCCTTTTTTTTGCTCACGACCGTACTGCACAAGTTAGACCATCCTGTGCAATCACCACCTCGACAAATAACTCAAGACTTAGGGCACCTTATCCCTCTTTCCTTTATTATTCTTTATATTAACCTAATCCATGATCGTGGTGAATAATCAGGTAAGGCTTATTCTTTATTGACTCCTGTACTCTTCTATTTAGTCTACGTCATATACCCGAAACATTCTGGTGGTGTATAATACATATATTCTGCCTTTGATATAAGTTGTCTAATAGTCTTCCGCTGTGTTTCTCTAGTTGTTGGAGCAGGGGTTATGTATAGTATTTATATCCGACACTGTCGACCGTTATACTTCTGTAAACATCAATATTCTATGATAAGTTAATTTTTGGGTATTTGTTATTCACTCAAGCTACTTTGGAGCCGCTACTATACCTCTAATAGAGAAATGGTATTACTGCACTCTAAAACTGGCGCTCGAGACAAACCTACTCGTAATTTAAGCCAGAGGACGCAAGTCTCGAAAACCGAAATATGATCATCACATGAGGCCTTAACCTTTTACATGCAACCATGCATAGCATATGGAAGACGGAAGCTGTCTATTATAAAAGTTGGAGCACAAAAGATCCGCCAACACGTTGTGAGTAAGAAGAAATTTAAAATTGGGGTTTGTACTTACTTGCATTGCAAAATAATTTTTAATTTTACATTATTCCCAAAAAGTTGTTCGAATTTCACTATAAGCTATAAATCCGCGTCGCCGTACGCAAACAAATATTATTCTTCGAAATAAAAATAGTCACCCCTCCCCCACAAAAAGAAAGTTTGACTCGATTCTGTAGCAAATTCATCTCTTCCCGAAAGAGTAAATAAAAATTACTATCTATGTACGTAATTTCATTGATTTCATATTTTTTACATTTCCTATTTTTAACGAAATGAAATAAAATGCCATTTACAAACAGAATTATTTGAGTAATACCTTGGTACCTATAAACATCTATTGAAAGTTTCTTTGTTTCCTCGAATAAATTTACTGTCCCTTGTTATTAAGCTACAGTTGTGGTAGTTTAATATCGATTTATTGGAATTATCCAATTCAAAACATAAAACTTTAGAGTTATTAGTGCTCATAAAAGAAATGTAGTTCACGGACTTGTAATAATAAAGTTATGTCATAAATATCTAATGTTATGTAATGTAACCAAACAGTATTTTTCTTGAGATGTAAGTATGCCCCATGTAAAGGAATAGTGGATCACGTCTATAGCTTTCGTATTTTTAAAGATGTCGCAATGAAATTTCATATAGGGAAATTAGGCGTAGTTTACGACTTTTTGAGACTGATTGACCATTAAAACATAATATTTTTAGTCGTAAACTCCTCTATAAAATCCTTATTTTACTATAAGGAACGTAACCAGACTGCAACCCACAGCTACTCTCCGGGCTATATGCCCCGCCGAGCGCTGAATTACAAGTTACAAACCTGACGCGTTAAGTGTAATAATTGCATATTACCATCAAAACGCTAATGCTTCGATTGCAACAAACACCAGCCGAAAGACTGATCCTACTTAAAGGAGCTCCCATGCCAGTCGTCATACACCACTTGCAGACTGCAGTTTCGAGCTGTTGCCTCTCATCAGTGCAAGGTAGGCATGTGACAACTGACACGTGGATCACTTGACTATTCAGTACATTTCGATGTCTTTGGGATAGCAACATGTAAAATAGTTAGCCGGCGCCATCTGGCATGAGAGTTCCTTTAAGTAGGATCAGTCATTCAGCTGGTGTTTGTTGCAATCGAAGCATTTGCGTTTTGATGGTAATATGCGATTATTACACTTAACGCGCCAGGCTTGTAACTTGTAATTCAGCGCTCGGCGGGGCACATAGCCCGGAGAGTAGCTGTTGGTTGCAGTCTGGTTACGTTCTTTATAGTAAAGTAAGGATTTTATAGAGGAGTTTGCGACTAAAAATATTATGTTTTAATGTTCCGCCCTCTAAAAGCACATTTGATCGACCATGTTTATCAATTCCTATTTTATCGGAAATGGCTCTAAGAGTTTAGGTGTCAATCAATAAATTAATTTCTTATGAAACTTTTGACACCGTGTTATCAAAATAGGGTGACCCACATGCAGGCACTGATAAAATTTAACGATTTAATTAATGTTTCTTGTAATCTATAGTTTTTGGGACCGATCGTATGAATGAGTAAAATTATTTATAAAGGCCAATGAAAAATGAATAATATTCGAATAAAATATTGAATCCATAGAAATTTAAGTGTCTTATTTTGTTGACCTTTTAGCCAAAGAAAGTGCCAACTCATGTGTACCATCAGAAACAAACATATATCTAACTTTTTCTACATTTTAAAACCCAAAATTCCGAGATAGATGGTTGAGGATATGGCGAGAGTATTTATTGCAAGTTCAACCCTACTAGATATACACTTATTCACCTTGATCTACCATCTAACTTTTTGCATGAAAATTATGTCTGCCCTAAAAAATACGTAACAACCATAATACGTCTCAAATTTCGACACGCCTATTTTCCAGCACATCTGTTTAAACTAAATTTCTGCCGTCAGAGCATTGTGACATTTGTGGAGTTAAATGTGGCCTGGACCATATTTAGTTTCAGTGTTCTAAATACAAAACGTCCTGGTACAGAGTATAAAGTTGGTATTTATTAATCACAAAAATCAATCACCTTTTAATATATTTCCTCCTCAGTCAATTTAATAAACTAGTCTTTGACTGCAACATCTGCTTTTTGAAATAAACGAAAATTTTATTGTACATTTTTTGTGAATATCTGAATAGGTTATCTTCATATCCTCTGTTGTTTCCCCTTTGTAGCATCCTCTAATTTATAGTGGTCATCTAAAATTGTTTGTTATTAAAAAATGTCCTGACAAACTCCAGAGTGAGAAACGTGTGTCTCTGTTTTTTCCTTTTTGTGATCTTCAAATATTTTCTTTTCTCCGTCGTTGTCAGTTTGTAATGAATGATTTTTATAACAATATTTATTCATTGTCTTTGTACTTTAATTTTATTTGGCCGAATGCCATAAAAAATATTTCATTTTTTGTTACTTTCAAATGAACATAAAGATATATATTAAAACTAACTCAATTTAAATTTAAATGGAAATAAACAAATTTACTGAATTAGAAGTAATACTCTCTCAACTTTGTGTAAAGTCGAATATCACCCCGTACCTCAATGGAATAGTCCTAATCCAATATTTAAACTTAAGATCAAGTGATAAGTATATGTTCATCTCTTGAGACGTGCGTCCCGAATAGCCTTCAGGGGTCAAAAAGATGGAAGGGCAGCCTCCTTAGGGACATCTCTTGGCACACTTGGATAGAGGTTATCACGTCCCAAGTTAGCATACGACGTGATTTTCATACGTTATCAATCGTTACATTTCTCTGCAAATCTGCAATCTTAATGTTCTTCCTTCTCTTACACGATATTATGCCTTTTATTGCGAGAAGGCACCCAGGTCTTATACAATATTTGCTTTGGTTGAGGGCATTATCACAAGACAAAGAAGTTGAAATATGTAGTGGTGCAGTATAGCTATAAAATTAGAGCATATATTAGAAAGAGATGTGACGTGAATTGTTGATATATCAATAGAGATTAATAAATTATAATTTCCATCCATTTATCTAATATGCTATTCAACAAAACATGTTCCACTTATAAGAACAGAAAAACTTATAATCTAAAAATTAAATAAGAAAGATCAGATACCTTAATGCTACATCATTCAAATAATGTAACTATAACAAGCAGCTATTATTACATTGCAGTTAGTATTCTTATTTGAGTTTTGACATATAACGTACACCAATCAGTGACTATTAAAAAGACTGCTATAGATATAGGCAAATAAAAACAATTAAAACTAAAACAAACACTAGTTACGTACTTTACCGAATGAAATTTGGAAGTTGGTGCGGGCGCCTCAACCTAAATGAGAGAACCCGTCAACAAGATGCAGAAATGTCTAATCTGTGGTATATTGAAATTTTAATTAAAAAAATGTTGGTTCTTGAAAATGTAATAAAGAAGGATTTAATTTGAAAGGAAAAGAATGAAAAAAAATCGGCAACTGCTTTAAGCGGCTGGAACCTCCCCACCAGGTGTATCTTTGAAGCCGAAAAGAGCATTAAATTGTGTGCCAGAACGCCACTAAACGTAATCCGGTCTCAACCAAAACCTTTTCAGATCTTCTGGAGCACTAACGAAACCCTCAACTTGATGAATTTACAACAAACGCCTGCGGCTCGTGCTGCCTATTTCATCTGTGAGAATTATTACCTACATTATCGTTCGTTGAATAATATACAATTATCATATTAACAAATTTATCATCACTTGAATAACTAAGAATGCCTAGTTACCCTAAACATTACAGATTCGTAAATTCTATAATAAATTCACCAACGTAGGTACAGAAAGCATAAGATATTGCTATTGTTACACCTATCTTTAAAGTTTGTGACAATTCACTAGTGCATAGTCATTAAAAGTTACAAATATGCCCAAATCTTATTAACATGACATGACACCAACATTATCGGATAACAAACTATTATAAAACATAGCGCGGGAAACAAACGACAATCGTCAAGATTTACTCGTTGCAAACCGATCGCTCATGCCTGTCTTTGTTAAGTGAAACATTAGTTATCTTTCATTTCAGAAATTTTACTAAATTTTAGAGGTATATCTGTAGTGTAATTCTTCAATTTGCCTGTATATATATTTAAAAACTGCACTAAATGTAATCAGATCTCAACCAAAACCTTTTCAGATCTTCTAGAGCACTCAAGAAACCTTCATGCGAACTTTTGTCCAATTCCGTTCTTCAATTCAAATCATTTGAAATTAAATGAGTCAGTAAACTTGTATAATAGTTGTTGAATAGAAATAATTGCACGTGACATGTGCTACGCGCATCTACCATGCCACACGAAATGCGAACTGTGCTTCACATTTGCTAAAGTTTTTTCACGGAAACCAAATCAAAAGGGCGGAAGTGTGATATATAGTTGAAAGCGGAATTTTAACTGCTTTTGAATGGTTTGATTGCAAATTGAAAATAATTATGAAATAAACAACTTGTTGCGCCAAAATTGCACTAAGCGTAATCCAATCTCAACCAATTCAGATCTTCTGGAGCACTAAAGAAACCCTCTTGCAAAGTTTCATCCAAATTCATTCAGTAGTTTCGGCGCTATCGTGCTAACACGCATACATACACACACAGACATTTTTCAAAAATCACTTTTTTGGGTTGCTGGGACTTCAAAACGTAAAGATTCGATGTTATCTCAATTTTCGTTTTTGGACCAATTTTGGTAACTTCTCACAATTTTATTGTGGTGCGGTTAACGGAACACGGGAACAAAAAAGTACAAACAGAAAAGAATAGGGATAGGAAAGGGGTCTAAGCATTTATAGGCATGAAATTTAGGAAAGATGGATAGGGGAAGCGAAAGTCATATCAGTTCAAAGTTGACTACAGAGGTTGTCGAAAAGTCGGTAAGATCTGGTAAGGTGAGGGTGTATTTAATTCAAAATGGTACATTATGTTGACTAATTTGTGTTATGCTTCTAATTGGCGGACTATCGTCTAGTTTAAAGGAGTAGAATTTTTGAGATATGTAGGTACTTACTAGAAAGTTATGATACCTTCAGTTGTTTGACATCTGTCTGTCGAATGAGTACCCACTATTTAACACTGAAAATAACTTAAATAATTAATATAAAGTCGAATTTAATTATAATATAAGACGACTTTTAACTCAAATAAACCATAGTTCACAATATCGATTGACAAATCTTTAGATTTTGAGAATCACTGAACTTAGATTATTTATCTCTTTCTTTTCAGCATATATTTAATATTTCCAGCGAAAGGGAAGCTTCGTAGACATACGTGAACTGTATTTTTGGGATATTGCTTTAACTTTGTCTGCAAGAGAAAATGAAATCGTACGCGCAATGTCAGTTCATAGGCACACCAAGTTAAAGTATACTAGACTTTACCACCCGCGATAGAAAACATAACACCGCTAGTAAGTGTTATATAAGGAAAAAGTGCAATTATGAATTCAAAATACTCCTAGGTTAGTAATACATCAAATAATAGACATGAAAAATTCATATTAATAGATAAATGTAAAAAAAGGAGAAAGCAAACTGTAATTATATAGATATGTAATTGGATTCGCCCGCCCCCGTCTAATCTGGACTGTGATGGACGAATCTGGAGGAAATGCTATCCTTCATCTGTTTTTAGTATTACTTAGTCTTGAAGAGCCTTATTTAGTAAATAGCCCATTGTCAAGTACGTAGTACCTTTACGGAGTTAATATAAATATTAGGGAATTTTTGCCAGTTATCGCTAACATAAAAAGAAGGAGATAATTGCGCATATGTACAAACAGCTTTCGTCTTATTCTAATCGAGTGTCACCTTATTTTGCTGCAAATAAGGGACGTTAGGCTACCCACCTTAATTGGACCGTAACGCTTCTGATTGGTTAAAAATCCTAGTGTATTTGGTTTTAGGTTTGTGGTAGTTATACAGTGGTCACACTGGTCATGTAATTTTGTTCTTGCTAATGGTTGTTTGATGTTGAGAGTTAAAGTCAAACCTGCCATACTTAGTAGATCTCAAGAAAGGGGGTTGTCGAGGAGGATTTGGTATTGTTATATGCACATTGCACACCCACGAAGAAAGGTCTAATCCTGGGTAGAATGAAGGGAAACTTGCGTAGTAGTTGGTTGCAGGTAAAACAGCTCCATCTGTGGGTCAACTGATGAACCGCTTATATATAAAAATTGAATTGGAGCAGGGAGTTAGAGTTTTATATTCAATTAGTAAGTGATCAGATAAAATAAAGAACAGTACAAGTTGCGATTTAAATTAGTGAAGTTATATTAGATTAAAGTTCTAATTAGTTGTGTTATTTTAAAGGATTAATTATTGTAATTTAATTGATTAACAAATCAGTGGTTTGTGAAGATTCTTGTTGCAGTTTATTGAACCTACATACAGGGTGTTTACTGAAGGGTATAAACACGTAACAATATTAATAAAGCCTGTTCCAGCGCGTCCTCCACTTCCACCTCATTCCCAAATGCACATCTAAATTTAACACATCTTCCATAACTGCAGAAAATTTGCATTAAATTATGGTTGCTTGTATTGTTGAAAAATGTGTTATATACATACCCAACTTTACAGGTTATAGAAATCGACGTGTTAATTGTCATTTTTACACACCAAATCTGTCAAATAGCGTCCACCATTCGGAGCTCATGCAAAAATTCTTATACAGCAACTCCCTTCTTTTGTTGGCAGTATTTGATGACGGGACATTTATTTAAGGTTAACGCAAGTGGTATTAAAGGTTTGGCAAAAATTCATTCCCTATAAACATATACTTATCTCTTTTTTACGATATTAAACCAGCGGCTACCTCGTAATCAAATACTTAGTACTTCTGCGAGATTCCCTCTTGCTTATTTACAACGTATTTTTCTTGCTATTTTATTGTATTTTATTCTATATATTTTTAATATTCATTGTAAATTGCATTACGTTCAAATGGTAAATAAAATATATTATTCTTATTATTATCATACGGTAAAAATGAAAGTTTCTGTAACATTAATCTACCTCGAACAACCATTATAATGCTTACATAGATATATTAATAGGGACAACATTGTTATTTTTTATTATCATAGTGTTTAATGGAGTGGCATTATAGTGGTGTAAGCATTCCCGTCACGGAGTTAGGTTCTTGTTAAGGTTCTGAAACTTAAAGCAGTTCCACGCCTGCATTACAACACCTTCCTGCACGCTCTACATGGTCCAGACAAGCACTAAAGCGCTTCTGCGCCTTGTTTCTACCAAATAGGTTGTTTTCAATATCCGTAAATATATCAACTTCAATTATTTTACCTTCGCGTATCTTATCTAGACGTTAATCTATCAGATTGTTATCAAGCCAAGTTCTCCGTAGTGTGTTGCTGAAATATGCATGCGATGTTGTAATTTATTATTTATGTCTAATTGCGCTACATTTGTCGTGTGTTAATTAAAATTACACTGTTTTTACTGTGAAACAATGTTTTCTGTTATATTGTACCTATCAACTAACAAATTGAATAATTTAAGATTACTTAAAAATAACATTGATGTAGGATTGTAATAAACAAGTTTGTAGGCACTAAAAATATAATATCACTATGGAACATAAACGGTAGCGTATTGTGTCTGTTTGTCTGTTTATATAAACGCGCTAATCTCGGAAATCATATACAGATTATTTTTTGTTTAGGTTTAGGGGTATAAAAACTTATACCGTTTATTTAAACGGCTTAGTAGTAAACACAAACGTCGGAGAAAAATTATTGTTGACGAAAAATATTCGATGCGGGACTAAAATCGTAGGTAACATACAAAAACGATGTTTGAGATATATGTAGCTACAAAATAATCCGCGATGATATATACAATAAGACACCAGCAAGAAGGAGGAGGCGTAGGTCTGATTATACTATCCTCGTATCGCCGTAACGAAAAGTAGAGTAACAACTACAGCGATCTCGCTCCACCCATTGGCGACCTGTATATCAGTATATACGCAGATGTCATGCAATATTAGACGAGGATTGCGTAGTTGATATACCATCCATCTGAGATGATGTAAATCAGTCGGTCCATTGCCTATTAAATGTTTCACAAGTAAAAGATCAGCAACAATAACAACAATACTGACACAAGGAACAGATCCCTCTTCTTCGACAGAAAAGAGGTTCGGCAAAATTTCTTCTTGTGGGTGGCTGGTTTCCAGACATCGGCGATATGCTTCAGTCACGAAAATAGGTCGATTATAAAAAATACTCGCAATCATAATTTTTATTAGTAGACAACCTTGCATCGCTGTATTTCAGGTTAGAGCCACATAGAAACTTGTGTTTTGTGAGATTGGATAATGAAATGATATCAAGCGAAGCCATGTAACTTCTCTAAAATTTAATTTGCAAAAGAAACTTAATTTTAATATTTATGTTTTTCTTATTTGCAATTTTAGATTATAGCCCAGCAAACTGAGGGACTTACTATAGTCAAAATATTCGGGAAAATGTCTTTGATCTTCACCTCGAAATTCACCAGTATGAAGTTTATTTACTTCTGGGGAGGAATGTTCCAGTTCAGAAAACAGATTTCGTTCACGATTCTCCAATGGCTCAGAAAAACATGATTCAAACCAATCAAACAGTGAAATAATTAAGCAATAAATCAAATGATTGAATAATTGTGCGATCGAGCAATTGAGCGATCGTGCAGTTGAACAATTGAACAAACGATCAAACGATTAAATGATCAAACAAGCAAATGATTAATAAATCAAACAAACAAATGATCAAATAATCTAACAATCAAGTAATCACTCAATCATTAATCAAGCAATAACGCAATTGTAACGCTTCGGATAGATTGTGTTACCTGTTTATTCCCCTTTTTTGTTAGAATGGCAAATAAGCGAAGCAACAAATGCGAACGCCTAGCTGGTTTAAGCCGAAACAAAAAATCGTAGGTTCAGAGAACTTTGAAGAGAGGTGAAACTTACACTTTGCAAGTGTAATACATAAGACAAATTTTGTTTTGTTTGGGGAAAAGAGACAAGGAAATATTATTGTTAAGTGGGCACCATCTATAGTGAAAAACGAGTAGATCTGTCTCTTTTTCCCTTAAAACCTGTCTCCTATAGATGAAACTGAAATTTGTTGATAAGAAAAAGAAATAATTATTAAAATGAATGAGAAAATGTATTTGAAATAATTAAAGTTTACAATATAAATTTAAATAATTCTGAGAAATTGAAATTTTAAAAGTAAGTCTTAAAAAGAAATATAAATTTAATTGAAAAAATTGCACAAAGAAATGGAATTTAATACAAAAATATAATAACAATTGAAGATATAATACCAATGTCCTATGATCGCGTGTGTTGGAGCGTCCTGATACAGCAGTCCAGATTCCAATTGTCTTGGCAGAAAATCTAAATGTTTTGGCAATTTATTCTAGCACTGGACGGTATCTCATTCTAAAGAATAAGTTCGAATTGAAATATTGTAGAATAGCTTCTAGTATATTATTGTCGATTCTTGGTTATTTCGATAACCATCAGGTATTAATTAATAATAATTAATAACAAACTAAAGACTTGAGCGTCTTAGCATAAGCCAAAAAGTAGGATCAAACCTAATGGTTTAATTAAATAATATATATTTAATATCATTATAAAGGTATGTAGCTAGAACGCTACGTTAAAAAATTACAAAAGCTGTTAAATAAAGTTGCTAAATTTGTTAAATGTAGATACTTGCAAAATACTAATTCTTGGAATATGCTAATACTTGCATTATGCTAATGCTTGCAATATGCTAATGCTTGCAATGTGCTAATGCTTGCAATATGCTAATGCTTGCAATATACTAACGCTTACAATATACTAATGCTTACAATATACTAATGTTTGCAAAATACTAATGCTTGCAATATGCTGATTACAAACTGAGTTGCCAAAATAAATATAAAAACATTTTATTACCATGTGGTCACATGTATAATTTTAGTTACATGAAATTAAAGAAATTGAATTTAATTTATTTAAAAAGTGAAAGCACATTTAATAAAATAATAGAAAATTATTGAAAATGAAATAATTAATAAATAAAATTTAACTGTACGATGTTCAAACACAAAAAAATGTGGACTATGAATGCAATAGTAATTACTTGAGGATCTCATAATTGAAAAGTTCGTATGGGTGTTAATCAATTCAGATTTGGAAGGGAAATGGCCACTACGGATGGTTAATTAATAAGGTAAACTTTTTATATTATAATTATGGTACCAATGTACAAACTTTAAAAAATATATTTTTCCTAAACAAAACTGAAAACTGTAATTTTTTATGAGCGTATGAGCATCTATTGATAATAGACTTAATTAATTAATGTACGAGTGTACCATAATCGAATTCCTTTTCTAGTTAGGTTTCCTTTCTCAACCAAATTACAGAATCGATAAAGAAATCTTTAATATTCAACATAGAAGTTTGACATTTAATAGTATACATAACCAACCAACAGTGCCAACTGTCCAAATAAAGTAAATTCTTTTCAAGCTGAATTGTGATGTGGTACAGAATAAAACAAATAAAGATTTAATTGAATGTAAATATTCTTGCAGAAATTGTAGACAATAGGTAACCTGAAGTGCTGTAACAGATATACATAGTTTAGTGTTAAAAAAACATGACTGTGTTCCTAAGATACAAAAATAACAATATATAAAAAGTGCAGAAATTTAGCAGTGATACAAAGAAAGTTTTGTTAGTTTGAAGTAGTCTCACTTACAAAAACTAAATCAAAATGCTATACAGATCATACCAAATATAAATAAATATCAGTTATTTTTATAAAGTTGGTAAATGGACATATTCCATTTAACAATTGTAAAGAGTGCAGTGTTAGCGCAGTTACAAAATAATCGAGCTTTTACGCTCTAACAATAAACAAAATTCAAATATTAAAGACAAATTAGGATCTTAACGTGAATTGTCTGATCAGGGCAAATTTTGTTATTTTAACATGTTAAGGGGGTCAAATTGAGTTCACAGTTCAATTTTTCAATTTCTGCGATGTTTTCGTATTTTTTATTTAAACAATTAAATTTCTCCATCGGTTTTTAAAAATATCTTGAGATCTGCAAGTCCCATGGGACAAACGGAGGAAATGGAAGATGACCATTATGAGTTATAAAATAAATGTACGTAAACTAGAATTTACTCCAATTATTATTGTTTGCACCGATCTGTACACTTCTGTATCCATAGAATTTTACTTGCTAGAATTTGTTTTTTTAAAAAAGGAAATAGTTTTCTTTTTACCATAGAAGCAATAGATAAAGTTGAACAATCATATAAAATAGACTCGAAACAATGAATAATTTTTTCGCCAATTAATAGTTTTTTGGGCGACAAACCGAAAATTTCGTGCGTGGCTCTTTTAGTGACATTTAGTGCAAGAAACTTGAATAAGTGGAGAAATTTATTGTGATTTTGTAAATACTTCATTTGGACAAAATTAATAAAAACCAAATCTCCGCACATCACCAACACAACACAATGCACTAACACACTTCTTTTGGAAAGAGACATTTGTGAAGATCAGGTGAAATTGGCGAGTGTTTTCAATTTCTTTTTTAATATAGAATTTACAGTCCATTTTCATTTCAGTTCATCAAGTTTTTAGACATCCGATTCACACACAATTATTATTATTTAAAAAAAATATATATTGAAAAACACACAATAGTGTAAAAAACAGGGAGCTGCGCTTGTCCTAAAAAATCGATGAGTTGGACCGGCAAGTCATCTGCCCCCAATACGTAAAAATAACGAGGTCTGAAATTTTATTACTAACGGACTGATTTTTACAATATTGTTTAATTAATATTTTTGAAATCGAATGGTCAAATTGTCCTACAAATTTCTGGCAGGTTTTTCCAGTCCTACGCCACGAAAGTGTCAGTTCCACGATCTACACATTTAGCGGCTGCGTAGAACTTTGCATATCTCTACCGAGAATTTTCGCAGAGGAAAAAGTTGAAAAAATCGTCAAAACGAGGCCACTCACCCAAGACCATAAGAGAATTTCTATTTTAACTACCATTTATACAACACTTTTTAACATACATTTTATAACTTTCAATTTTGTCTTAAAAAATATTTTAATTGGGCTAACCTCACTCTGTATTAATGCAAGAGAGGTGAGCGATAAACCTTCGCTATTTTCTACTAATAATTCATATGCTGCTGCGCCAAATGTACCATTGTGTAAATCCATGTTTAATGGAAAAATAAACTCGAATGCAAAAAAAATATAAAAAAAATTAAAAAAATTAAAAACTATTATTTATTTTTTACTTTTTAGTCATTCTTTAATTATTTATAACATATATAACCAATTTACAGCAATTCATTCATTGGAGCTGGGTTCTGAGTTATAAACCTAACGGCATTTCATTATGTCACCTCTCCACCTCTAATGTCGTACCATTTGCATGGAAAAAACGGTCGTAGAAGACTCTGATCAGATAAAAACCATTTTGTGCGTACGTACGTTTTGCCGGAGGTCCCGGTTGGATAGTATATTTAATCAATTATCAATCAATCAATCAATTTTATTTGCAAAAGTAACGGTGGAATATTATATTTTCATCCGATCTTAGTAACTGTGCAACATTTCATCAATTGATTATATCAGTAAGTGTGTTAAATAAATAATGGAAAATCTGAAGACAAACGTGAAAACAGAAAAGCCATTGTGAGTTAAAGAAAAACAAATAAAAGTGGACAGCCTAGATCTAATATTCATAATATTCAATAGTATACTGAATTAAAAGTATTTGCCATGCATTTGTAGCTACCAAACACATCCAAACTTCTTGCGACATGCCTATGCTACGTGCTTTGATGGTTCGTTGAAACGTCGACAGTCACTGGATTCGTTACACCTCATATCCGTTACACGTTCATATTGCAAATTCAATGAAATATCTCATTACGTTGCTCGCTTCGGCGTTCTGTTCGCCATTATGTTCCTCTGGTAAGTACGAGACTTTACAGGTAACATATTCTAATATTTGCTGCCAGATTCTATCACCATGGGATTCGTGCACATAATATTCCTAACTGCTAACCCCGAAATTATACATTTTTAGACTATTATATGTCTTAATATCCTACTATTACATCTCTACTTGGAGACATCATTTTCATTAAAATAATATTTAGTGCGATAATCAGATGGCAATGTTGGCAATTAAATTATAAGTCATATATAAGGTTGTTTCCCAAAACCTTTTAGTATTTATTCTTACTTTCACATATATAAGCAATATATAGGGAAAGTAATAATGTAATAATGAAAATAATTGATATTGGTATTTTGATAAAGTTACATATTTCCTGAATCCATAAATGCTGTTTTTAAAGAATATCTGTCGGTCTTCCGCAGTCTCGTCTGTAGCCTGTAATATTTCGGGTCGCACCTACTCTGGCACTCGCGAAAGTAGTACAGGAAGCACTTGAAGGCTATACAAAAAAGCAGTGCACTGCGTTATTGTTACTGGATATTGAAAGGGCGTATGACACCGTGTGGCATAATGGCCTGATTTACAAATTACAGGAGAAGTATGGCCTCCCCCAATATCTCACCCTGTTACTTAGAAATTTTCTTTTCTGTCGAAAAATAATAGTAAAAATAGAAAATTCCTATTCATCAGTAAAAAATATAACGGCAGGCGTCCCTCAAGGGGCGATCCTCTCTCCCATCCTATATAACCTTTTCCTCTTTGGCATCCCCTCCCTTCCCACTACTACCTCCTTACTTTACGCCGACGACGCCGTTACTGCGGGCGGTCTTTCTATGCAGAAACGGCCGTCCAAAAGATACGGCGTCACATGACACTACTAGAGACATATAACAGACAGTGGAAAATACACATTAACGAACGGAAAACTGAAACCATTACGCTGCACCGGAAATTTACCAATACGAAAACGTTTAATAAAATACAAATAAACGGCAAACAGATAGGGGAAAAAGGCAGAGTCAAGTATCTGGGGGTAACCCTTGATACGAGGCTCTGCTTTGGACCCCACATCACCAACATTTTACAAAAAACGTATGCCACATTAAGCAAGCTTTACCCATTGGTAAACCGGCGCAGCAGACTGACTATCGACAACAAACTGACCCTATACAAAGTTATTTTTAGACCGACCTTAACATACGCCTGTACGTCCTGGAATTGCATCTCGGACGCACAGTGCCACAGATTACAGACAACACAAAACAAGATACTTCGACTACTACTCAACGCAGACAGATATACTCCGGTTGTTGACCTACATGAGAGGGCCGGAGTCCCATTCATAAAGGAATACATAAATGAAACGGCTCAAAAATTTTTTACCACCAAAATTCAACAATCGGAGCTGACTAGGGACATCACAAAAAGACGAAGACATAACGACCCACCGCACGCGCATAGACTTTTACACCAGACATTACCCATATATGACGCCAGAGACTGACAGAGGACTCTTACATATAACATGCACCATACAAAAACTTTGATAGACTAACACACCTCCCTCACCCCTCCCACACTCCCTTGTATATATATAGGGGTGTAATGGGGTAGTGAAGCGCAAGTTATAGCCTCTCCTACTCAATTGTTAACCTCACCTTCGCGATGAGTTCAATTTGAACTTGGTGCACCCTGTTTTCACTAACGAGGCTCTAACGACCGAGTAAGGGCGGAATAACCCTTACCTTTTGCCGTGAGCCCATCCACCTTCTCACGAAGAGTGCGGTAAAAATAACCCACCGCACACAAAGGTTGCTTTTGGAATCGTTTGGTTACCCCATCGTCGCAGTCTCCTTCTGTGCCATGGGACCACACCACTCGCCTTCCGCAACCGAGCTGGTCAGTTGCATACCTGCTCCAGCTAAAACTTCAAATGCAGCTTCGTTTTCAGTCGATTAAGGCTTTAAAAAAATGATGGAGCGTTCAAGTGGGACAAAATCATCCGGAGGTAAAATACCCTCCCGATCGGATCTCCGGGGGAGGGTGCCCACAGGGACACCTCATCGAATGTCGAAAAAACACCGACAAGTTAAATCCAACAAAACTAATTCTTTCATCTACGGCGCTTGGAATGTTCGTACTTTGAACGACAGCACTCGCACCGATCGGCCTGAAAGAAGAACTGCTCTAATAGATAGAGAACTTCACCGACTCAATGTTGACGTTGCAGCTCTCAGCGAAACTCGATTTTTGGAGGAAGGCTCTCTCACAGAAAAGTACTACACCTTCTATTGGAAAGGTCTTCCCACCAATTCAAGAAGACAACATGGAGTAGGATTTGCCGTTCGGAATCAACTTGTATCCAACTTAACACAAGTACCACAAGGCCTATCCGAGCGTCTAATGCTGCTACGCTATGAGCTATCAGATGGCAACGCGGTAAATCTAATAAGCGCCTACGCTCCCACTCTGGATGCAAGTCACGAAACCAAGGAAAGCTTCTATCAACAGCTGGAAGAAACCCTCTGTAGAATACCTAAAACGGAACGACTCGTTATTCTTGGCGATTTTAACGCTAGAGTAGGGAGAGATGCAGACACCTGGCTAGGCATCATAGGCAAGAACGGTTTGGGCAACATGAACGCTAACGGTCAACTACTCCTAACTAAATGCGCCGAACATGATCTAGTTATAACAAACACCATTTTCCGACAAAAGGATAAATTTAAAGGCACCTGGCGTCACCCCAGATCAGGTCACTGGCATCTACTGGACTATGTTATCGTACGTAGGAAGCATCTCAAGGACGTCCAAATTACAAAGGCGCGCATTGATAGCGAATGTTGCACCGATCATCGTCCTGTTGTCTCTAAAATGAAAATTGTTATGAGACCCAAACACCGAAGAACTCAAGTAAAACGTAGACTCCGTCTCTGTATTAGTAAATTGCGTGACCAACAAACCGTCGAACAGCTAAAGCAAAAAGTTCAAGAGAATTTGAGTCCACTAGAAGAAACCAATTCTGTAGATGTCGCTGCTACCTGGACACAAATTAAAGACAGTTTAAAAAGTGCGAGTGAGGAAATTCTTGGCACTGCAGCAAGTAAAAAACAGGAGGACTGGTTCAATGATAATGAAGCTTTTATACAAGAACTTCTTGACCGCAAACATACTGCCTTCCAAAACGCTATCAACCACCCCAACGACTCATCAAAAGCAGAAGCTTTTACCCAATCTAAGTATGAAACGCAACGCGAAATCAGAAGAATAAAGAACGAGTGGTGGGCAAGCAAGGCCAGAGAAATTCAAAGGTACGCCAATTCACACGACTACAGGAATTTCTTTCAAGGAGTAAAAGCAGTGTACGGCCCCAGTCGGAAAAATATGTGCCCTATTAAAGATTTAAATGGAAATCTCCTCAAAGAAGACCAGGAAATAAGAGCCCGATGGAAAGAACACTACTCTAGCATTCTTAACCAGCAAAGTCAAGCCGATCACGATATTATAAATCTTATCCCTCAATATGACACCTTCGAAGACTTAGATAAACCACTAACAACGGAAGAGATCTTAACCGCCATTGGGCAGCTAAAAAATAACAAATCTCCCGGCGCCGACTCCCAGCTGAGATCTTTAAAGCTGTGTCGTCAGAGCTCATACCCTACCTCAAAAAACTGTTTGATGTCGTGTGGGAAAGTGGTCAAGCTCCGCAGGAGTTTCGTGATACACTTTTAATCAACCTCTTAAAAAAAAAAAGGGAGCGCTGCGGACTGTGGAAATTACAGGGGTATAGCTCTCCTGGCTGTTGGAGGGAAGATACTCACTAAAGCGATGGAAAATAGGCTAACACCTGTTATGGAAAAGTTACTTCCTGAAACACAGAGTGGCTTTAGACCAAACCGAGGCACATCGGATTTAATCTTCACACTTAAACAGCTTCAAGAAAAAGCACTCGAACATCTAGGAGAAATTCACATGGCCTTCATTGATTTAACCAAGGCGTTTGACTCGGTGGACAGAGAAGTGCTCTGGAAAATTATGTTCCGCTTAGGTATCCCTAGAAAATTTGTGGAAGTATGTCGCAGTCTACATACAAACAACAACGCCCAGGTTATGTATAATAATGAGGCAACCGAACCTTTCCAAACTCTCACTGGAGTTAGGCAGGGATGTGTCCTGGCACCCCTACTCTTTAATTTGTTTACCACTGCTCTAACAATTATTGTTGACAACAAACTGACAGTCAGAGGAATAGGTCTCAGATACCGTTTTGATGGCGGTCTCTTTAACATAGGGCGCTTTAGAGCTTTCACGAAGACACGCACACGATTCATTTGTGATCTCCAGTATGCGGATGACTGTGCACTTTTAGCCTCTACGCCGGAAGAGCTTCAAGAACTTTTAGATGTGTATGCCCAAAGCTATGATTCTTTGGGACTTAAAATCAACATTGGAAAGACTAAGATTATGTCAAATCCTCATCAAGTGAACCAAATAGACATTACACTTAACGGAAATTCTCTTGAAGTGGTGGATCAGTTCAATTACTTAGGCAACGTTGTTAATGACAAAGCAAACATGGACAGCGAGATTCGCAATAGAATTAACGCTGCATCTAGAGCATTCTGGGGACTTAGAGAGAGAGTATTTGACAACCACGACCTTGCTTTGTCAACGAAAATGGCTGTCTACAGAGCAGTTGTCATTCCAACACTGCTATATGGATGTGAAAGCTGGGTCACTTACCGTCGTCATGTGAAAGAATTAGAACGTTTTCAGCAAAGACACCTCAGAAGTATGATGAAAATCCGTTGGTTCCATCACATATCAAACGTGGAAGTACTCAGGAGAGCAAACAGCCTTCCAACTGAGGTGCTTATTTCAAGAGCACGCCTAAGATGGGCAGGTCACGTTCATCGTATGCATGATAACCGCCTTCCTAAATGTACACTTTATGGTGAATTGCTAAGCGGTAGAAGAAAGCGTGGCGGTCAACGAAAGAGGTTCAAAGACGCTCTCCATGAAAATCTAAAATCCTGTGGTATTGCAGACGAGCAATGGGAACAACTTGCAGCGGACAGAACCGAATGGCGAGGGGTTGTGGCCAGCTATCAAGGAAATGTTGCTGCAAGAAGGCCGAATCCAAGACCTAACCAGGTCTATGTTTGTCCTGATTCCGGTCGACATGTGCTCTCCCGAATTGGCCTCTATAGCCATAGTCGTGTGCACCGTAGATGAATGGGAATTACAATAGACTACACCTTTTACTTGTTTTTTATTGTACGCAATTTGTCGACTGTAACATTTCTATACTCGGACTCGAGTAACGGCTAATAATAAAAAAAAAATAATAATAATAATAAGTATATATATATATATATATATATATATATATATATATATATATATATATAGTAATAGAATCCTTTTTTAATTTTTTTTAGAATCGCTTATAATTTTTATTGTACATAGTTTTTATAACAGGAAAAAATTTTAGTTTTTTACAAACACACACTTTTAAGTAGGTTTTCATTTTAGTTTCCTACATAGTATATATAAAAAATATTAAAGATCACAGTGAAGTTACGGGCATGTATTTTATGAATCTGTTATCAGAATTAACAACATAAAAATGACATCAAACTTTAATAGGAGATACCACAAATAGAATATAAATTAAAATTTCTAGAGCGTATTATTCAGGCGTCCATCGGCCAGCCCCATCTTTGAAGAGAAATCTTAGATAGGCTAGGGTACTATTGTTATAAACCATGTAGGATTGTAACAGTTAACTAAATAGGAAAAATAGCATGAATGAAATGAATTATAATTATAATACTCAATAAAAAGTTTTTAATTGGTAATTGGTGGTCGCACCTAGAGCCCAAATCGATAAATTTTGCAAGCGAATTCAGAACGATCACATCTGGGGACTAAATGGTAAAAACCGTCCTAGCTCAAATCTTTAAAAAAAGGAAAAACTTTTTTTGTCTAAAATGAGTTTAATGACTCTAATTAAATTTAACACCTGGATACCATATTAGTAATACTATGAAATAGTAAGAGCGAAAACATGTAGGGAGAGCAGCTACGGCTAACGGATCTCATACGGAAAGCCCTGAACGTCACTTAATCATAAGTTGAGAAAGAGGGACTAAAAATCAGCTCTCAAGAAGTCACCATCATTCCATTCACCAGAAGAAGAGACTTGGAGTGCCCAACACCCTTAAGACTCTCAGGTGAAGAATTACCAATGTCAGGGGAGGTGAATTACCTTGAAATCATAATAATCGATTCCAAACTTACCTGGAACCAGCCCATTGAATGGGCAAAACGGAGATCGGCAATTTTCCTAACTGTAATTAGACAAATCTGCGGAAAAATTAGGTGACTTAAACCTGTCATAGTGCAGTGACTCTATATTATGGTTATACGGCTCTCGATGTGGTGGCTAAAACTGCTGCAGACAACAGCCTCGCACAAGCTAAGCCAGATACAAAGTTTGGCTTGCTTAAGCATAACGGGGCCAATGCGGTCGACTCTCACTGCAGTAATGGGAGTCCTGCTTAGCCTTTCCCCTCCTCACATAGTGATACAGGGGGAGGCTAGGTTGGGACTGTTCAGGTTGCAAAATTTTGGGACTCTGACACACCACTGCTCCCATTTTGGCCCCGAGTGGATACACAAATCATGGCGGACCCATCCTTGAGATGGCTTCAGACCACATGCTAACAAAATACTCCCTGTATAGACCTTTTCAGCTGATGCTACCGGATCGAGAACAATGGAAGGGAGACACCAAAATTTCTGCGTAAAAGACTGGCCTGGTATACAGACGGGTTAAGAACTGACACAGGAGTAGGATTTGGAATATATGGAGAAAACCCAAGAGGAGGTCTTTGCTTTGTCCTTGAAAAATACAACACTGCATTCGTGAAATTACAAGGAGAGGTTACGTAAACAATTAGATCCGTATCATTTCAGATAATTAGGCGGCACTGAAAGCGGTAGCGTGCCACAAAGGGACGTCGAAATCTGTATAGGAGCACCTAGAAGAACTCAAGACACTGGCAGAACAGAATTCACTAAAACTGATCTGGTTGCCAGGACACATTGGGGCCCTAGGAAATAAGAAAGCTGACGAACTTACCATACGAAGATCGGCCACAGAATTTCTTGGCTCAGAGCCGGCCGTCACAGTGCCAAAGTGCAACGTAAGGAGGTGCATAACAAATTAGGCAAAGGAAGAGCATATCAGATACTGGCAGAACATGCCAGAACTTAGACACGGTAAGGCCTTCATGACTAAACCGTGTACAAAATGAACTAACTCAGCAACTGCTTATGCTAAGCAGAAACCAGAGAAACAGGAGCTTCTCGCAGGGCACTCACCTGTAAAGGAACACCTGCATAAAATGGAACTGTATGAGGGTAACTTAAATTGCAGGCTCTGCGGAGAAGTGCCTGAAACACTAAGTCAGATACTCTGTCAATGAGAGGCACAAAGTCGACCCAAAAACACAGCAATATCACCGGTAGAATCTAGAAACAGGGGGAGGTACAATAAGCCTATTCTGGTGGTAGTGCCAAGGGGAACCTAAGTTGGTATATAGCCCTGAACACAACGAAAAAAAAATCGACTCCAACAATTTTATTGTTTCAGATCGATTTTTTATAAGGTTCTTTAGCTAAATGGAGTTGTTGGTGACAAATTTAATTTAATCAGAGTAGTAAAAATTAAACTTTTTATAGAGAATTGTATCGTCAACATGTTATGGTAGCATCTATCCTAGAACGGTTCAATTTTTATATACAATTTGAAATTCAGATATAAAACTATTAATATAAACTAAAACACCAAAAATAATTCTTTGAAAAAATTTATTCGTTGTTAAAATACTTCTATTAAAAATTTTGCACTGAAGTACCTGGAAAAAATACTTACAATTTGAAAATTTAATGTTAAAATCTTTAATATAACCTGAAGTTCGAAATTTGATTTTTTCGCAAAATTTGCTCGACGCTAAAATACTTGTATTAAAAATTTTGCACTAGAGTACTTTACTTAGACAAACAGTTTATTATTGCTATCTATGTGCAGCGTTCTTCTTGGTTTACCTATATCAGAGATCGAAAAATAAAAAGACGAAGATAGGGAAAGATATGGCTTAGGGTCGTGAGGGACATTTATTTAAAGAGAAAAACAACAGGAACTTCATGAATATTTAATAAGTGAAATGATAGTCGGTGACCTTTCATTATTTTTGCATTTGGTACAAGTTTACCTGGGAATTTAACAGAGAGTCATATTCTCCCAAGCACGACCCGTCATTACCCGATTTCTATAGCTTTTACTCTAATAATTGTAAATTACTGGATAATTGCTTATTCTTTTCAATAAGAATTCTTCATTAATTGAAGTACAAAATATTTTCCCGCAATTCACGTTCGTGTTTTACAGCGATTTGACGTTATAAGATACGTAACCTTCAAATTTCTACTTGCAGGCAGCAAGCAGCTTGGACCAATTTGAAGTTGAATTGAAATTAAGCCAATAACAAATTTGCAATATAAACGTAACAATGGATTTCCATTTGTCAAGCACAGAAATTTTACTTTCAAGCGCAATTGAAATTGAATGTATATGTAGCTTTACACATATGAAAATGAAAATTTAATGTTCTACAAAATGTTTCGTTCCAACGTATCGTCAGTTTCGAGGTATCTACGGTTAATCTTATAGAAATAGTAAATTTTGAATTTTTCTTTGATTTCTTTTATAATATATCGATAGGTTATTCTTCACCATTATTAAGGGCCATTAAAGCTAGCTATTGGTGGAAACTTCACTTCTTTTCATGAAAAACGTCTGAGAATCAATAAATAATAGGCATTTTCTGAATCAGTTAAAAAAATTTAAAATAATAAATCAACAGAAGATATTTAATTATTAATTTATTTATTATTCACCACTCTATAGTAACGATGTTCCCAATTACAGAGTTGTATACACATACACATCGATAATTATACAACAAACGACCATTCCCTGCGACATTGCCATCTTCGGCAGCTGAGACTGGAACTCAGGAGTGGTAAAACAACTAGATGCGTTGTCTCTCACACCACTGCTACCAACTCGGTAACACATGAAAAACACCACTGAACATCCATACCCTAGCCAGAATTCGAACTCGGGACTCCTTGATTGCAAGCCTAACACGTAAGCTGAGCCACTAAGCCATTTCAGAGACTTATCGATAAAAGTGTCCGTTTTTTTAGTTAGTTGAAGTTAAATAAATATTCAAATTGTTCGTAATGATTTTTGTTGAATGACCTTCAACAAACATACAATTTTGTATAACCTCAAAGGAAAATACCACTCTAACAAATCCGCTACAAGAGTGTATGTACGTCCTAATATTATCGATCATTAGCTCTTCAATTTGAAGGATAGTGTTTGTCACTACGAAGAGAGAAATGGCTGTCATCCGAAATCAGTACTATGTTTCATTTCAACTATTCTGTAGCCTGTAAGAAGAAACGCAAGCGTATGCCGACTGTACAATTATGTAGTCGTTTATAAGTCAAAAGTATGTACAAATTGTAATTAATAGGTTGCAGAAGTTTAAAATTTTCTTCCATATAGAATTTAACCATGCAGCATATGATATAAATTGCAGAACTTTTAGTAGAATCAGACTCATCAGTAACTAACTAGCAAACAGTAATCACAAAAAGCAATAATAATATGACATAATTATATATGATGTATACATATGATTTTATGGCAAGGATTATGTGTTACGCTTGAAATCAGGAGTCCTTGGTTCGAATCGTAGTTTGGTGGATGGAAAACCCCAGTGACATTTAGGCAGACATTTTTATTTTTTCCAAGGTATTGTTTAATCTTATTGTGGTATTTGTAGTGTCTGTTGTGGTATATGTTTTTATAATGTGAACAAAAGTTTATACGTTTTCACAAAGCTCTTTAACTGCAAAAGAAGTGATTATAACGACGACACTGCATAGCAGTGTAGTATCAAAAATAAAACGGGCCGTTTGATTCTTCTAAATCCTACCACTCTCCAGAGAGCAGGGGTTCGTTATAACAGTATAAATAGTACATACGAGTTCGGATCTTGAGGATTTGGGCGTTTGCGCATAAGGGTTATTTTACTCAATTTATATATTTAGTGTATGAAAACCACTTTCACAAAACATCAAAACATTTGAACACTACGCCGAAATCTACTACTCGGCGCACGTTTCTCTAGCAATGTTAGCATCATTGGTTTTTAGTTTTCCACATCTCCGATGATGTTAACAGCGAAACTTGCACCAAGTAGTGTATTCAAGCGTAGTATTCAAATATTTTAGTGTTTTTTGATAGTGGTGAAATATTGTGCAAATGGAATAGAGGCGTATACCGGATGGCCACGAGTCAATGTACGCCCCCAATATTTTGGTTGTTTTTGTATTTAAAAGTTTGGTTTTTGGTACTAAAATAGACAATAATGGGCTACTTTTGGCTAACAGAAATGAAAATATAACTTCCGGTTGAACTTAAAGTGATATCAACTTTTTTTTCTTAAATGGAATGACTATATTTTTTTCATGGTTTCTCATTAAGCATAAATTTCTAAGTTCAACAACTTTTTCAGATGTAAAAAATTCCAAAAAATAAATGAGATACAAAAAATTTTTTAATTTTTTCAAAATGGCCGCATCAGATGAATGCGATGTAAGAAAATTACTAAGTAGGCTATGGAAATTATTAATAAGGTTGAAGACTTGTCTATAAAAAAGAAAATAGTTGTTTAAATTACTGATAGGTATCAGTATTTTTAGGTTTTTTCAAAAAACGGAATTTAATTTTCATTTTTTTAATGGAACTGTGCTATTTTTTTATTCATTAGAAATAATGATTCATGGACTATAATTAATCATTTCTTAACGATATACTTCATAATAATAGAAATATTTCTAAAAAGTAAACACAAATTAAACAAGAAATAATTTTAATAAAACGTCGCTTCGCTCGGGTGACCAACTTCCGCTCGCGCAGAATATGCTTCATTCCAAACTTGTTACAGAATATACTAATTTATATGCTCTGTCCTTTACAGTAACTGTAAGAAAATTGTGTGGGAATTTTGATACTTCAACTATGATTAGGTTGAGAGAAATTATATATTTACAACCCACGATAACATCAATGTGATTATAAATTTTCGAAATTCATAAACTAGTAAATATCACAGCCAATCAATAATATTAATATAAAAAACAACTTCACACAAATCAATATGCAATTTAAAATTTAATACCAAATAAAATTGGCTTCCGTATTTTCGTAATACATCAATATTTGATCGGGTTTATTTGCCCTTAGTATAAATTTGAAATCCTTTTCAACAAAATTCAACCAGATTATCAACAGAATTCTATATATTATGCTATCTATATATACTACTTGCTCAAATCATATAAGCAGAAATGAGAAATAGTTATCCCTACTTGAACGCCTGTACTTGAGAAGGAAGAGAATTTGTAATAAGCAATATTATCAACATAAGATAGCTAGACATTGATCGTTATATCATTTCATTTTGTATTCTGTTTGTGTTCGTACGACTGATAGAGTTTCAAGTTGTTTTTTAGACTTCTCGACATTTAAATTTGCAAAAAATGCACTGATGCAATTGTTGGAAACTTCATTACCATAGACAAATGTTGTTGTCTACAAATGAAATTAACAATTTTTAAGATAGATTTTTCAGTGAAGAATGTGTTGTATAATATTTTTTTTTACAACTCTAATTTTATGTTTGATAATGACATCAGCTCTCAATGAATGGGATATTTTATAACCGTAATTGAAATTGTAAATTATTTTGATAGTTGTTGCATGGGATTTAGCTATACAAATAAATTAAGTGGACATACTTACAAGGAAACAAAAAAGTTCTAACAAGATTTCGATTTTAATAGAAAGATTGGGTCCGAACAAAGAACTTATTCTATTAATTTCTTTATTTACAGATTTTCTTAACAGCAATTTCTTACAGAAAACTTATAAATAGGGCAGTAAGCAGGACAAAACAATCTTTAAATCATGAAAAAAATTTGCGGTGGCACTGCTCAAAGATCAGCAGCAAGAAATACATTTCATTACTACATATTTGTTTCTGCAGCTCCAACAAAATGCCAAGTAACAATAACTTTACATTAATATAGAGGCATTATTTTCATCAGAAGCATGCAGAGAATAAGTGAAATATTGCTAAGAATCGCTGGCAACACAAATTAGTTAATATTCTCGAAAATACTTCCCAAATTAGGGGCGAGCGTAGGTGCGTCTTTACTATGTACATACTTCGGTATGCGATGTAAAGCAACGACAGGCGCGGTTAGTACTTGGATTGGTGACCATTCCAACGGAAACCGCGTTCTCGCCCCACACATCTTCCAGCGGCTTGTATATCAGTGTATGCGCGGAAGCTATACAACCTTAGGCGAGGGTTGTATAGGAGATATACCATCCTTCGGAGGGGATGTAAAGTCGTCGGTCCCTTGTCTATTAAATGTTAGGCAAGTAAAAGATCCCGACTCTTCTTAAGGGAAGAGGTTCGGCAAAATTCCTGGTTGGGGGTAGCTCGTCTACAGGCGTCGGTGTTAGGCCTCAGTAGCGGAAATAGGCCGACGTTAAATAAATGTATATAAAAAAAAAAACTTCCCAAATTGCAAATGTAATTTAAAATCAGGTAAGAACAGGTATAAAATGTGGAAAATATTTTTTTTTCTCTGACAATTTGGTATAAATTTAATTTGAGAAGTGACGACTAGTTCTTGCTAGAAAACTCAGGAAGTAACTTGGCGTTTGGTATCTTATGATACGTTATTCAACATTTCAAATGATTATAAAAATGTTCCTCGTCATGTTCCAAGAGGTTTTATTAAAATTGTACACGTTTTTTTTTTTATTTATTTTTTTATACATTTATTTAACGTCGGCCTATTTCCGCTACTGAGGCCTAACACCGACGCCTGTAGACGAGCTACCCCCAAAAAGGAATTTTGCCGAACCTCTTCTCTCAAGGAGAGTAGGGATCTCTTACTTGCCTAACATTTAATAGACAAGGGACCGACGGCTTTACATCTCCTTCGAAGGATGGTATATCTCCTATACAACCCTCGCCTAAGGTTGTATAGCTTCCGCGCATACACTGATATACAAGCCGCTGGAAGATGTGTGAGGCGAGAACGCGGTTTCCGTTGGAATGGTCACCCATCCAAGTACTAACTGCGCCTGTCGTTGCTTTACATCGCATACCTAAGTATGTACATAGTAAAGACGCACCTACGCTCGCCCCTGTACACGTGTTTCGACTTATTACACTCATACTGAGATTTTGCCAGGAATTAACTAACGTCGATAGCGTAAACTAAGAAACTCATCTAAAACTAGAATTCTATGGCATGTGTGGTGTAGTAATAAAATGGTTTCAGAGTGTAGTGGCCTAAAAACAGCAAATAATTTTATGAAAGTCATCTGAATCATCCAACTATTCGCATTCGAGATGGGGTGTAGAATATAATTGGGATACTCCAGACATCAAGTCATAGGACTTCTGTTTCCAATCTATATAAATAATTTGCCATCTTGTGTACCGAACTCATCAGCAACGATTTTCACTGTTAATTTTCTTTTTTCTTTAAAATGGGAGATCCACTTAGAGACACATGGTACTAGATGCATATCTAAAACTTGTTAATGTATGTATTACTTGAAGAATGGGAAAATTATTGACTCACTAGACTCATACATTTCTAAAATTTATAATGATATAGAAATAGAATAAAGATTCATAATGGGTCCATTACTCATTTTAATATTCTTAGATGACCTTCTAATTTATGTCGCTGGGGGAGAAACATTTATGTACGCATATGACATGATATGATTATCAATGCAAGTTGCGTAGTGAAACTGGAGCAAAACGCCAATAATAATAATAATAATAATAATCTTTATTGTGCATTAGATCATACAAGAAAATGACATAGGACAAGTCAAATACGAACAATAGTGTATAATGAAAATAATGCCAATATAAAGTTACAATATAAATTACAAACAATAAAATAAAAATACAATAAAAATGAAAATAACACGAACAAATTTTGTAAAAACAAACTAATACATGTTAATTACAGGATAAAAACAGTTAAAACACATGATTTAAAAATTCACTTATAGTATAAAAACAATGATCAAGCAGTAAAAGTTTTACAGCATTTTTAAATGATTTAATGGTTGTGATTAATTTAATGTGGTCTGGTAATTTATTAAACAATTTTATACCCATGTCTCTAGGACTCCTTTTATATATAGATAAAGTGTGGATGGGCACTAATAAATTATTCAGATTACGGGTTACATAATTATTATGATAATTATTGTTTTTCAAAAACCCATCTTGATGAATTCTTACAAAGGAGACAATTTCAAGAATATAAACGCATGTTACAGGTAAAATTTTAAGTTCTTTAAATACGTTTCTACAAGTAGAATATTTACTTAAGCCAGTGATATTGCGAATTGCCTGTTTTTGCATTATAAGTACCCTATCAATATGATGTGAAGAGCCCCAAAAAATTATGCCATACACAATCCTGGAATAAAACTGTGCATAGTAATATGACATGATTATAGATTTATTGACAATATCTCTTAGCCGATATAACGCAAAACAAACTGAGACAGCCTTTTACAGAGTACGTCTATGTGACACTCCCAACTTTATCTATTTATATACTTAAGAATTTTGTTGACAGGACTTGTTCGAGGGATTTTCAGTTTATTTTTAAAAGATGACTTTCATTGCATTGTACTAATCTTGGTGTAAAATGTATAAATACTGATTTATTTTGATTTACAACCAATCTGTTATTATAAAACCAAGACGTAAGCTCATTCAGTACATTCTGCGTAGAGTTCCCTAAATCTACTATATTGTTGCAAGTACTTAAGTAGGAAGTGTCGTGTGCAAACAAAGTTAAATTTTTACCATTTGAACTTTCTGACAAGTCATTAGCAAACGGTCCCAGTACAGGACCTTGGGGAACGCCATATGATATGTTCAATATGCTAGACTAGTGCCCGTTTATTGAAACTTGTTGTGTCCGATTGGTTGGATACGACTTCAATCAGTCACCACATTTATTTCTAAATCCATATATGTGCAATTTGTTAATCAATATCTCATGATCAACAAGATCAAATGCCTTGCTAAGATCCATAAATATTCCAAAGCATTTTTTATTATTGTTTAAATTATCATATAGATTATCAAGGAAATTAAGGATGGCCGATTGAGTCAATCTACCCTATCGGAAGCCATGTTGAGAGTCAGATAAGATCTTGAACTTTGAGATAAATTTAATCATTTTGTTGAAGATCACCCTTTCCATTATTTTCGAAATTGATGACAAAAGTGAAATAGGTCTATAATTGTCAATGCTCGTGTGTTCCCCTCTTTTATATATGGGAATGACTTTCGCCAATTTGAGCATATCTGGAAAATTACCCCCATCAAGTGACTTGTTTATCAGGTATGTTAAAGGGCGGTACAATATAAAAAACTATAGATTTGAGCATATTCGAACTAATATTATCAACACCGCTTGAATTGGAGGATTTTATCTCCATAATGATATTAAATATTTCACTTTCAGTTACCGGCTCAAGAAATATAATTGGATAATTTTTATTTGGTTGAATACGATAGTTATTTTCAACGTTAGAGAATTTTTCAATTAAACTTTTTGGATTATCAATGAAAAATTGATTGAACTTATCAGCTATTATTTCTGTGTCATGTGTTACGTTTCTTTCTAACCTCAAACAACTCAAAGAAACCTCAGGTCACTAACCTACCCTGATACCTTCACACACCTCGGCTAGTCTCGTCGTACTCCCAGGTTTTGGGTTCCAGGTTCACACGTGACCTGGCCTATCAGTAGGTGACCTAGGTTAAACAAAAGCAAATTAATAAAAGATCAGATTAAGTTTCCTTATCCAGTGGTTTAAACTTTGTTGAAAATAAACAAACTCACATCGAGTAAATAATGTATTCAGCAGGACGACATAAATTGAAAATTGTAGGAAATAATCAAATGTACCAGACGTGATACAAACATTGACGTATGTACAATATTTAAACCCCAAATTTATTAAACAAACAACAACAAAAAATTACCAAATCGGTTACCAAATGCAATTGCACGTTACATAACCCTTATTTACTATAGATATATTCTTAACCGCCATTGGGCAGCTAAAAAATAACAAATCTCCCGGCGCCGACTCACTCCCAGCTGAGATCTTTAAAGCTGTGTCGTCAGAGCTCATACCTTACCTCAAAAAACTGTTTGATGTCGTGTGGGAAAGTAGTCAAGCTCCGCAGGAGTTTCGTGATACACTTTTAATCAACCTCTTCAAAAACAAAGGGAGCGCTGCGGACTGTGGAAATTACAGGGGTATAGCTCTCCTGGCTGTTGGAGGGAAGATACTCACTAAAGCGATGGCAAATAGGCTAACACCTGTTATGGAAAAGTTACTGCCTGAAACACAGAGTGGCTTTAGACCAAACCGAGGCACATCGGATTTAACCTTTACACTTAAACAGCTTCAAGAAAAAGCACTCGAACATCAAGGAGAAATTCACATGGCCTTCATTGATTTAACCAAGGCGTTTGACTCGGTGGACAGGGAAGTGCTCTGGAAAATTATGTTCCGCTTAGGTATCCCTAGAAAATTTGTGGAAGTATGTCGCAGTCTACATACAAACAACAACGCCCAGGTTATGTATAATAATGAGGCAACCGAACCTTTCCAAACCCTCACTGGAGTTAGGCAGGGATGTGTCCTGGCACCCTTACTCTTTAATTTGTTTACCACTGCTCTAACAATTATTGTTGACAACAAACTGACAGTCAGAGGAATAGGTCTCAGATACCGTTTTGATGGCGGTCTCTTTAACATAGGGCGCTTTAGAGCTTTCACGAAGACACGCACACGATTCATTTGTGATCTCCAGTATGCGGATGACTGTGCACTTTTAGCCTCTACGCCGGAAGAGCTTCAAGAACTTTTAGATGTGTATGCCCAGAGCTATGATTCCTTGGGACTTAAAATCAACATTGGAAAGACTAAGATTATGTCAACTCCTCATCAAGTGAACCAAATAGACATTACACTTAACGGAAATTCTCTTGAAGTGGTGGATCAGTTCAATTACTTAGGCAACGTTGTTAATGACAAAGCAAACATGGACAGCGAGATTCGCAATAGAATTAACGCTGCATCTAGAGCACTCTGGGGACTTAGAGAGAGAGTATTTGACAACCACGACCTTGCTTTATCAACGAAAATGGCTGTCTACAGAGCAGTTGTCATTCCAACACTGCTATATGGATGTGAAAGCTGGGTCACTTACCGTCGTCATGTGAAAGAATTAGAACGTTTTCAGCAAAGACACCTCAGAAGTATGATGAAAACCCGTTGGTTCCATCACATATCAAACGTGGAAGTACTCAGGAGAGCAAACAGCCTTCCAATTGAGGTGCTTATTTCAAGAGCACGCCTAAGATGGGCAGGTCACGTTCATCGTATGCATGATAACCGCCTTCCTAAATGTACACTTTATGGTGAATTGCTAAGCGGTAGAAGAAGGCGTGGCGGTCAACGAAAGAGGTTCAAGGACGCTCTCCATGAAAATCTAAAATCCTGCGGTATTGCAGACGAGCAATGGGAACAACTTGCAGCGGACAGAACCGAATGGCGAGGGGCTGTGGCTAGCTATCAAGGAAATGTTGCTGCAAGAAGGCCGAATCCAAGACCTAACCAGGTCTATGTTTGTCCTGACTGCGGTCGACATGTGCTCTCCCGAATTGGCCTCTATAGCCATAGTCGTGTGCACCGTAGATGAATGGGAATTACAATAGACTACACCTTTTACTTGTTTTTTATTGTACACAATTTATCGACTGTAACATTTTTATACTCGGACTCGAGTAACGGCTAATAATAATAAAAAGATATATTCCCATGAATTATTTACACTGTAACATACTAACTGTACAATCTGTTACGTCAACTTCAAATAATTACTTAGACTGGACTATATCCTTTAACTAAACTAAAGGTTAAAAGTATATCACTATACCATACATGAAATTTAAAAAAATAATGAATTTTGAAATTTAAATTTTTGACAACAGAATCTTATCTTTACTCCGAGAGTGGCGGTTAAAGTGTAGGTGCTTGTAACCTCACTGTGACTCCATGAATTTCCAGCGTGGTGTACTCCTTAAAACTTTGACAATTTTGGCGTCCCCTGATCTCCAACAATTATTCCTTAGACCATTATTTACTCGAGAAAAAAAAATGATAACTCCTACTCCACTAACAAATCGACCCAGTCATGAAAACAGCACGACATCTACGCCAACAAAACCCAATGTAAATCCAAAGTACATCAAGACGTAAGTCCAACATAAATCTAACGTAAATCGCCTAAAAGTTGTAAGAATAATTAATACAAGATGGACGTATGAACACGTTTTTTAACTTACCCTCCATGTGTAGGGCATTCTCCCAAAGATGATATTATCCAGCATTAAGCTGTCGATATTCAAAATATCTAATTGAGGCTGAAGAATTATTCCCGTAACATATAAATTATAAAGTGATAATTCACCTTTAACAAAATTAATTCGGATTTAAATTATTCTTCAGTCCACACATCCAGGAGAAAAAGCAAGGACGTCTAACACGTGAGAGCTATCAACGGAGACGAAGGAAATTACCACCAAATTACCACAGGTTATTAAACAGTACATGCGCTATGATAGGATACCAACGTTCGACAACCAACACCCAGTTAAGGTGTGTTCCATTACTTTTCTAGCTTCTTACCAATTCACTAAACTCCACTAAATGAAATGAATACGAGAGAACCGATCTATTGTCTCACCTTTATTTGTTAAACTGATATACACTTCCAGTCAAAGTCGAAGAAAAGACTTCCAAACTAAAATAAGTAACATCAAGTTAACAGATCAGAACAGAGCTGAACCAATGGTGTTACAACCAATAAATAATTGAATATACTTAGAAAGCAATGACAGCTAGGTTGACAACAGAAACTTAACCTCCACTAGAAATTGAACATTACAAAGAATAAACCATAATAATTGTATACTACTGAATACTACAGCAAGTACTCGAAGTGATACGTTAATTATCCCAACATTTAGATTGCTACGATTGTGGTTATGTTGTAGTTGCTAACATTTTTCAATGTTCCAGGTACTCTAGACAAGACAACGAAACTGCAAGAAACTAGATGACATATACCCCATTATATAACCGACACAAACCTAATTCAATATTAGGCATGTATAATGTACAGGTAGGATACTCTTTGTTTATGATATACAAAACTAATGTTCGCTTAATCTTTTCAGAGCCAAGCATGCCAGTCAAAGCTATACCTTGTATAAACTAGAAGCTATTAGTAAACTAGAGTACGACTTCTCAGTAGTTGAATGTTTAATAAATAAACTCTGTCAAGACAAATACAGCGTAAAGAAAAATACAGAAGGTCCATTTTTAAAAGTGTTCCTACAAAAAACTGTGGTTACTTTGTAACCATTTATAGGAATTGTATTTAACTCATGTGGTTGAAGCCAGTGTTCGCTAAAACATGCAATATCCACATCATGTAATTTTAATTCGATTTGTATCTGATCAATTCTATCTCTTATACATTGTATGTTTTGATGTAAAAATTTAAGTTTAATTTCGTTACTACTAAAGATTGATTGCTATTCATAATTGCTACTGAATTTAATTTTTTGCGACTAACATAAACTATTTTATGTCGGTGCCTCACAAGAGAGAAAAATGTACAAACATATTAATTACATGCCTAAAAAACCGCTGCCCAAGGAATCAATACTTCCACATTCAGATATTGTATCCAAGTCTTATACACACCAAATTGGGGTGGCTAACGCCAAAGAATTTTTTTGAGACCTTTCGTTCTTGTACACACACTAAATCACATTTTATTTTTTTTACTCCCTTTCACAATAGTGTTGGGTTGGTATTGCCTATTTACCATTATTTACCTCATTTACTCCCCGAACCCCCCAACGGAATTAGAACAAAATTCGTTAATAACTGCTAAATTCAAATTGATCGAATTTCATTCACATATCAAAAAATTTACCTTTACAAGGCCGATACGGTGATATAATTTTCATATATATTTATATTATATTTCTAATGCAATATTGTGAAATATTGTGCAATATTGCGCAATCTAAGCCAGCGCGGAATGTATAAAAGGGTATAAAAAAGCCGAGCGCGATGAGCACGAGAGCTCGAGCAAGTCAAATTCGATACGTGCGCCGCGATACGAGCCACTACAGCTTCTTCCTTCGCCATAGCCAAGTAGATTCGGTGATTTGTTTTTGAAGAGGATAATAATACTACATGTGGTAGAAAACCCAAATAATAGGAAAGAATAAGTAAAAAAGAGTTTCAATTTTAATCAATCTGCCCTCGCGCATCAAACCCAAAGTGAATTTTTCAATCTTTATGAAACCATCGTGTTAATACATTTTTATTTTAAACCTTAATAACTTTAATAACAGAATTTCAGTGTAGAAAGTATTTATTTTAAATTTGTGTGAATTAAATATTTTAAATTAAACCGTTCTAACTTTGTTCAGTCATAATAAATAAATTAATTTCTTATTGAGCAAGCCAAAACCCACCAAGGGTTATGGGCCAAAAGAAGAAGAAGAAGAATAAAAACTATAGAAGTAAATGTAAAAGTAAAATTGAAAACAAATATGATTTAAATTTTTTCAACATAACGTTGATTTGACGATGTAAATATTAGATGCGAGAAATAGTTTGCGAAATATATTGGTACTGCTTTAACCTACTCGTATATATATGGTAAAAATAATCTCAGTTGTCGTGATCTTCTTATATGCCTTAAATAATTACAATTTACTTAATATAATATTTTATTGTACCTTATACTACAATAAAAGTAGTTAAATTCTAATAAAACCATTCGTGACAAATTCTTCAAATTACCATATCGGATTGCATATCAAAAGTTTCGCATTGCTTAATCAGTCGTAAATATCAAGAAATCTGTTGTAGACATCTCTGAAGACTGAACACCGGCCTTTTCTTATAGGCCAGGATCTCATTTTATCTATACGTTTCCCCTATGAAAAGTCTAGGTTCACAAATTTTCACTAGCATTTGAAAAATAAATAGATGCTCACACTAATTTATGAAAAATATAAAATTTCATGATAATGTTCCAAACTAGCAACCATCCGCGGCTTCTCTAGGTTTTATTTCCGGCTTCCTCTTTTTTTTTCTTTTTCATATTAAATTATTGCCAACAATGTAGTATATAAACTCTGCAAATTTATTTATATATATTTAAGTTTATTTTGCTAACTTTTCGGTTGGTTTAAAATACTCCAATCTTACCATATAACTCAATGTCTCTTAGTAGTAGCTAAAAGAGTTACTATTTCAGTTCAATAATGTGTATACTAAAGCAAATTTCTGAGTTGCCTTTACCTAATTTGGTTACTGTGTTTATGTTAAAACATCTCAAGCAACATTTTTACGGCGAGCCAACGTTGGGGTGATAAAAATATACAAAAATAAATAACAATAGATACAATTAAGTATAAACAAAGGAAAAAATACTACAAATCGACTAACAACAAATACAAATATAAATAATAACATGAATTAGTACTTAAAATTAATACAACGGAAGAGATATAATCTTGTTCTTAAATTGATTTAATGACATGTCAAATAAATCCAAATTGTAATGATTAATAACTTGTCGGGTTATGTTAAAAGGTGAATGCTTGCCACAATTAGTAGAATGAAAATTACCATAAAATACATTATTATTTCTCAATGAACGCTTGGGGATGTTAAATTTAATAAAAACTAGCAACTTAGGCCACGATATATAACCATTTACCAACTTAAAAATACAAAGCAGAGGCCAGTTACAATTCTGCGAGCTACCAGAGGAGACATGTTGAGTTGTGACAAAATATTGTTATAGTCATGGTTGCTTATTGGACAATTAATTCAAATGCTCAAAACCTGAGAAATTTGGTTTGAACACGCTCAAGAGTTTTTATGTAGACCAAACCATAGAAGCATACTCCAAACGTGACCTAACGAGTAAACAATACACACTTTTAATTGAGGAGAAAGATTACTCTAAACTAAAGTTTCTTGTGAGAAACCCAAACATTTTTGAGGAAACAATTGACACGTTATTGATGTGATATGAAAATTAAGGTTAACATCAAAAGCAACTCCCAAATCTTTCGCTGAAGTTATAGATTTAAGGGCAGAATTGTGGATAAAGTAAGAAGTGCTAAATTCCTTAGAGTGTTTAAAGAAAGTTATGTAACAACATTTACCGATGTTCAAATATAAACAATTGTAAAAATAAATATAAATTATTAAGACCCTCCTGTATTAAAAATGAGTCAGGTTCAGACTTAATAGTTCTAAATAATTTGAGATCATCCGCAAATAAAAGATATTGACACCGATGTCATTCATAAACAAACTGAATAAAAGAGGGTCATAGTGAGACCCTTGAGGCACCCCTGACAAAACCTCGATTTCATATGAGCAAAAGTTCCCCAGCTTGTCTTTCTGTTTACGTCCCTTCAAAAAACTCCCAACCCACTTTATGAGTCTCCCACAAAACCCCAAGTTAGACAGTTTGGCAAGTAGTATATCATGACACACCCTGCCAAAGCCCTTAGAGACATCAATGTACACTACATCTATTTGACATCTATTTTTCAAAGCCCCTAAAATTTTTATTTGGTAAATCAACAAGTTGGTTACTGTGGACTGACGGTAATAAAAATCATGCTGTTCATTAATTATCAGCGGTTTACATGACCAACTGAGCTGATCGTTTATAAGGCTGTCAAATAATTTAGGAATTGATGATTGAATGGATACACCACGGTAATAATGAAGAAGTATTTCAATTATTTCTGCTAAAGTAACTGTATAGCAACTGTAATATCAACATAATTATGCAAGTAACTGTAATCAGGAATTTAATTTACTTACCCAGTACCATAAACTTGGGAGAAAAATGATACAATTAAGTCAACAATATCCTTTATATTCTCAGCAGATACATTATCTTAGTGCCATAACTAGAGGTAAATTATACTGATTCCTGTTGCTTTTGAAGTGGGTCCGGCAACAACTAGATAAAATTTTGAACATTTATCGCAGATTACTCTTATATTAAGGTTTTCCTGTTTGAATAACAACATATTATAGCTGACACGATAGAGAGACTGATCAGTCGATGTAGCTTGCTAAAATATTTTTACTATTGTTAAAAGCGGTGTTGTTTGACAGACTCTAAAAAGATCAAACGAAAAATATCTGTCGTAGTAAACATACAACGAAGTTAAAAAAAATCTACCCATTTATAGTTACATTTATTATTATTTATTTAACGTCAGCCTACTTCCGCTACTAAGGCCTACCACACCGACACCTGTAGAGGAGCTACCCCAACCAGGCATTTTGCCGAACCTATTCCCTTTCCACGAGTAGGTATCTTTTACTTGCCTAACATTTAATAGACGAGAGACGGACGGCTTTACATCCCTTCCGAAGGATGATATATCCACTACACAACTCTCGCCTAAGATTGCATAGTTTCCGCGCATACACGCGGTCTTTCTTGTGAACACGCACAAACCTCTTGTAAAAATAAAAAAGTTTGGGCTAGAGAACTTGAGTTGAGGCTCCTGAGACCGTGTGTAACTTAATGTTGATTTGAAAAAATTTCAGGTGGTTAGTTCTTAAATGGTTGGAACGGACCAAATTCTTCGCCCTGTATATGGTTCAGGGCAGTATTACACTTGTATTGATCTATTAGAGTCTGTATAGCACTTTATTTAAATTTATTTATTATGGCAGGGTCAACAGCTACACACTGTATGTAGTTTTCCTGAAATTAAACACTTTGTTTTAAACGAAGATTAAAAATATTTTTTATTAAGCGTAAAGAACAGAGTTAGAATATTTAACGTATCGACACTTGAAATTTTGCCTTAAAGAAGATTTTTATTTAGTTTGGTTTAGTTAAGTTTTAAAATCTGAGAACATTCACTTATTTATTCTATGCGGCAGTTTAATTATACTAATCTTTTTTTACTTGGTTTCGGCTAAGGAACTAGAACGATTACTCGATTTGTTGAAATTTAAGGTTAACCGGGAAAGAATTAAATACTGTTTAGAGACTTTTCTCGTGGAACGCAGAAACTATCTTGAGGTACACCGAAACTGACTTGCTTTGAGTTCGTCATATGGAGTCTATGGAGCTCGAAATGGTGAAATATTGCGGAATTGTTTTGAAAAATTAGAATTCGGGACTAAAAAGTATATCATAAATACGGCAATCAAAAATATAATTTTGCGATATATGAATGAAAGTTGAATTTGAATTGATTTTAGAAATATGAGCGATAGCCGTCTGAATAGATTGCTAAAATTGAATTGGACTCGTAAAGTAATATCGAAAGTTGTAATTTAAGTCATATTAATCCCATATGAGAATGTTCCTTCGCCGGGGTTGAAACGAAATGGAAGTAAGTTTTGATTACGAAGTGAGGAAAGCCGCAAGTTGCTGGCAACGCGTATGGAACATATGAATGGGAAATAGGTTTTGATATTGGTGTGTATCGGGAAGAAAGTTTTGATGAATGTGTTGATGGCTTGTTAGAAATATGAATGAAGTATGGTTTGATGTATAAATGGAAAATTGAATTAGAGGTTGATTTGAAGAGAAAAATAGCTTATAGAAAGTTTTTGGAAGTGAGTTGTTTTGATGTGAATCAAGATAATGAGGAGCGGTATTTTTTAGGGCAGTCGTTTGTAATGTTTTGGTTGTAAATTAGTTAATTTGCATGTTTGACTGATTCTGTGGATAAATTTAGACTATTTGTGAATTATCGCTGTGGCATGAATTTTCTCAGAATTATTTGTGAAAAATTGTGATTTTTGATGATTTTGAGTGTCTGAAGGGGTTTTTATTATGTTTTGTCTTGGTGACCTTGAAGATTGATTTATTTAGCAAATTATAGTACTTTTGAACATGTTTATATCGTTAATGTGTGAATCGACTATAACAATAATTGAAACAGTCACCCATTGTTACATGGCCTATGTCCATTTAACAGTTTTATTTAAAAACTAGTGTTTTGTGGATAGTTAGCACGACCTGTATATTTTTTGGATTCAGTTTTTGCAGGTGAAACTGTTTTCAACTAACAGAATTTTACATGTATAACTGCTAACCCATGTCACACTGTTTTATGTACTTAGCTTTATATCTTAGGAACTCTTTTCTACACTATTATGTATCTCATTTCCGTTGTAAGACAGCATCCCAGGAAACAAACATTTAACAATTTGTCTACAACATTTATTTACATCAGATATCTATTTTTCAATTTTTATATTTTTGTTTACTATGGAGTACATATGGTTATTTTCCTTACCTTTTCTCATTCTATATATAGTATATCCTATAAGATGTAATATATTTACTGATTTATTAATACATTTTACTACTTATTTACATCTGTTAATATTTGTGGTTATGTATAAAATAGAAATTGCAAAGGCAAATCAGCTGGTCTGGAAATAATAAAATAAACTATTATTATAGATTACGATTACTTTTATAGATTATATGCCACTACTTTAGTTGAGTACGGGAATCTACAATAAGGCAAGTTGGTACGCTTAACGCAACCACTGACAGATGGCCATACTGGTAGTATTTTTATATTTTATAGCTTTCAATTTCAATAGGGAATTAGATTTCTCACATTTTTTTGGTAGCGTTGTTTTCCGGTAAACAGGACAAAAAGTTTACCTTATCAGTAAAACTCACCAGGAAGTCATTTGCTTGCAGCCTTTGTACTGATTCATACGTTTATAATTTTTAACTGCGGACTTCAGTAATTGATATTACAATTTTTATATCCCAGTTACAAAGTGTTTAACATACAGGTAATTTCATTATACTTATTTAAAATGTAATTAATCTTCAAATTTTGCCTTTGATATAATTTCAATTATTTTTAAAATAAATTTTGAATTCAAAGTCAATTCTTTTTAATTTAATAAGTAGTTAAAATACTATATGTACCACATGGGTTTAAAAATATTTTTCTCTTTCCTTTTAATTTTTTTGGCAATTTATAGTCTAAGAAATCAGCTTACTTTTGTATAGCTTAAATAACTTTTGTATAGCTTAAATACTTTTGTATAGCTTAAATTACTTTTGTATAGCTTAAATAAATTTTGTATAGCTTAAATAAATTTCATGCAGCTAACTTAAATATATTCGTGCATAGCTAATTAATTAATTTTGCACAGCTAACTTGCTTAATTTTGTACAACTAACTTGCTTAGATGCTTATATTCTTAGATATTTAAATTCTGAGATACATCTTCTACATTCCTGCATAGTTTTTGCACAGTTTATCTTTCATAGATAAACTTTGGTTATGTTTTCATTAAACCACATAGTTAATTTTCCTACAACTTTCATCCCATTTCATTGAGAGACGTAAATTGCCAAGGAAAATTTAGAATTCTTGCAACAAGAGACAATTGTGGGCCTGGATTGCTGTCCCAGAACCAGTCACCTGAACCATAAACCATCTAGGATACTGGTATCAATTTGTCTTTTATATATATATTTTTTTACATTTCAATTTGTCTCAAACCGATTTGTCCAATTTTTTTCATGTAATATATTTTGTCATTCATTTTAAACTATCTTTTTATTTCTCTTACCAACAATTTCAGTCTGATCTATGGCAGACTGGTTATTCGAGAAAAAGAGACAATTTTGCTTATTTTACTATAGATGGTGCCCAATTTAACATCAATTTTTCTTTGTCTCCTTTTCTCGAAATAAACAGAAATCTGTCGCTTATGCTGTACATGTCAGAAAGGGTAAGTTTCTCCACTCTTATGAATGCTCTGGACCCACGGCTCTCTGCTCCGGCTTAAACCAGCTAGTCGTCCGCACATGTTGCCTCAATTCTTTCTCAAAAATAAATAATAAGAGAAAGGAGGTAACACCATCTAAATAATAACCGCGCCTAATTTGCTTTACATCGCATATCGAAGTATGTACATAGTAAAGACGCATCTACGTTCCCCCTATATTTATTGTTATTTCTCACAATTTGTCATTCTGACACTATTTTTCTCGATATATTATTACAGGAAAATTAATATGTCGACACTTGCAGCAATAGTTTTCCCCTATAAAATATTCTAATATCCTCATCACTCTTTATCCAAACAATTTAACCGGGGCGGGATAGGATGACCGATACAAAAATTTCATGTATCATAAATAGTAACATTTTTATATGAACCCGCTTTCGCAAATATTTTTTAATTTATAAAAATGCTCGACTATTAGAAATTCTACTTGTTACTATGTTACTTAATCAATATAAAGCAGCGCACGAAACTAAATGATTAAAGGACGATTTAGCCATCCCTTCAAGATAATTAACCAAATGATATAGTGTTATCCGAAAGGTTATAACCCAAATTTGGTTCTGGTTAATTTATTGGAAATAATCCTGCGTAAACAGTTTTAACTAAAATTTATTTTATACCTACCGGTGAAGTAAACATACAAATACTAAATACGGGATCCCGGCCTAAAATAAAATCGATGGTAAATCTGTAGGCTATATTTGCATTGGCCTAGATTGTAAGCCTGGATGCCTCGCACATAAATCCGAAGTCTTTATCCCATCGTGGAGCGTCCTTTCGAAGCCACTGGGCCGGACTGAAATTAAACGAGTTCCGGTATCTTGAGATATATGTGCGGTCTCGTAAATAATAAGGTAACTCATCTATGTAAGGCTGCACATATGAAATGTGGCCCATAATTTACCGGTTCCCCCGAAGACTCCATGGAACTCTACTTGAACCTCGTAAAAACTGCAATTTGAGTTTTGAACTTTTCTTTAAAGTTTGGTATACAGGAGCCATGTGACCTCTAATTCAACTTTACCGCACAATTAGGATCATGTTGCCGTCTTTGTAGACGAGCCTTTTATTAAAAATTGATATATGCATCCCGGAAAAGATATTCTATACGTGTTGAATGAAACTTGCTTTGTTTTTAATTTGATACAGTACATTTTTACAATGTTAATGATTAAATTTAACATAAAATTGATGTAAACATTATTCGTCTGTTTACTGAAGTTTTTTACAAAATTGTGGAACATTCTGTTCAACTCTTCACTGTTTTTTGAAAATAACATAATTTCTTAAGTATAATTTTCCATATACATTTTTTTTAAAAAGTTCATAACTTTTATATTTAGTGATCCAATTTCTTTGCAAAAACAGTAGGGTTTTCCTCTATCTAACACTAATTTACTGTCTAGATTATAATTAATCGGGCTTGCGCTTCTCTAACTATCGTGCTTACAATGAATATAATGGACAACCGGACGAGAGGGCAGACCGTTGGACGAACAGGCGGACAGCGGATATACAGACAGACAAAAAGACAGACCTCAGACAGATATACATCAGAAGAGACTAACCTTAGACTATTTTAAGGAACATAATAAAGTATAGTTGAGATTTAAACTTGTGTCTCATCTGATATTGAAAGGTAAAAATCTACAGACTGTGATATTTATTGCTGGTTGGCATCCTTAAATATCGCATCTCAAGTTTCTCTTAATTAAATGTAACAGAACCTCATTAAATTGTACGTAAATCCTAAAAAGCAAGCTTCTTTTAGATGAGACACTTAATTTCTCTTGCAAAGATCCACCGAACGAAAATATGTAAAAGTAAAAGTCGTAGGCCTGAATATAATAATAATAATAATAATAAACGGCTTTATTGAAACAAGGTAATAATATAATATTTCAAGGGCGAAGTTTAGCATAGGATATTCTTCCACTTGACCCCTCAAAACTAAAGATGAAAACAAAAATACAATAAATAAATATACATACTTATAAAATATACATACAAACATATGTCTACACTAATTAAATAAACCAAAAAGTACCTAAATATATTTATCTATCAATCAAGTAGAAACTTTATAAACTATGAAGAAATGATTACATGTAATCAAGAAAAGAAAAAAAAAGACGATATATGAATTTATTATTACTACATCCTAATTGAATAAACCAAGAAAGAGTACCTAAATATATGTAATTATCAATCAAGTACATACTTTCTAAATTACAAAGAAATCTTTAAAAAGAAAGAAAAAATGGAAGATACATAAATTAATTGATGAGAAATAATCATTAATTTGCTGTGATCGTTATTATTAGTTAAGCAGCAATAATGTAAAGTAATCACACGAGCGCCTAAAATTTAAGTGAACGTCATGTCTAGCAATAATTTAAAAGAAGTGCAAAACAGTTTCAGAATAAAGTAAAATTCGTGCGTTTTTGCTCCTCGAGAAGCAATCGTTTTAAGTTTGTTTTAAAGGAAAGTACCGATAGTGATTTTAATCTAGGAGGGAGGGCGTTGTAAAGTTTAGCAGAACAATAAGTAAAAAAAACAGCTTTAAAAAACAGCAGTAGAGTATCTCTGGATATGATACAAGTGTCCAAAGCGAATAGTACTATTGTGTATTGCAAACCTAGCACTGAGCCTACAGAAGAGATAAGATAGCGCCGATGATGATATAACGTGATGAATGAAGACCAAAAAGTGTGATTTCTTCCGAAATTGCATATTCAACCAGTTTAAACCAGAAAAAGACTGTGATATGTGATCATATCTTCTTAAGCTGAATATGAAACGACAGGAGTTTTGCACTTTTTGTATTCTTGTTTTTTCTATGGTATCGATGAAATTACTATACTACATCACAATAGTTAAAGTGAGATAGAACCAGCGATTTACATAATATTTTTCTCAAACTATGATTAATAAAAAATCTACTACTATACAATAACTTTAAAGATCCATATGCCCTAGAGAGTTGAGTATTTACATGCCCAGAGAACCTGAAGATGCTGATCTAAATTCAATCCCAGATTTTTTACTGCACTTTCAGGAGATAAGGTCTAAGGTTTTCACAAACAGAAGCTAAATCTTTCTTAGGTCCGAATAATATTAATTTGCATTTGCTAGGATTCAATTTTAAGTTGTGCTCTTGAGATAATACTAAATACACCACAGCTAATGACGACCCACTTTATCCCGGAAGGCTCTAGAAGAGCCTTGTGTGAGAGGGCTACACATTTAGAGACAAGGGACACACACCCCATATCCGTGTATAGTGGAAAAATCCCTCTCGCAGTATTTTCCACTGCCACGACCGGGGATCGAACCCGGAACTTTTGGGTGAGAGGCAAATGTGCTCGCCTCTCGACCATCAGTTATATATTTCTTTAATTTTACTTAAGTCTCTATTTATGTTATTTTGAGCTACTAGTGAATCTCTAACATGAAAGCTATTGTATACTTGGGTATCATCGGCATATAGACTGGGCCTTGAGGCACGCCAGATAGAACTTCCACAGGAGGTGAGATAGCATCATTAAATAGTACCTTTTGTGATCTCTTGTTTAAATATGAGTTAAAGAAAGCAATACTCTTATGATCAATACCAAAATATTTAAGTTTCGCGCACATTAATTCATGACTGATCGTGTCAAAAGCTTTGGTAAAATCAAGCAGTACTACAGCAGTTACCTTCTACTTATTGCGATGTCATCAACAATTCTAGTGAGGGCCGTTGAAGTACCGTGTCCCTTTCTAAAGCCTGACTGATTTGCATGCAAGATATTATTTTCATTTACGAATGCAAAAAGTTGCTTATGCACAATTTTTTCCAATATCTTCGATATGATAAACAAGATAATATCAGTCAAATAACTTACATCATTAGTCTTAGGCAAAGGAATAATTAGTGCTTCCTTCCAGAAGTCTGAAAAATATCCCAGTTCAAGGCAGCAATTTATATGTGTGTAATGTAAGGTTCAATATGTGGGCAGCAGTAGTTAAGCATTGTCAATGATATTCCATCTACTTCACAGGCATTTGATTTGAAGTTCCTTATAATGCCACTGACCTCTTCTATAGAGCATAGCTTAAAAGATAACAGCGCATCATTGTGAGAACTATTGTCGTAACGGTCAATGAGTAAATCATTAAATTGCTTACAAAATGTAGAGGCAAAATGGTGATTTATATCAGAGGCACCACGAACAGAAGATGGAATTTCATTTACAGAATACTTTTTTACACTGAATGTATTTAGTGTTTTCCAGATATTTTTTATATTTCCTTGCCTATATATATTATTTACATACGCTTTTTTCATTTCTTATTGATGTTAAGGTGTGGATTACGAATCTGTTTGTAATAATCATAATCAGCAGCATTTTGTGTTCGTTTATATGTCGACAAAGCTTTTTCTCTTTCTTTAATCATTATTTTTATGTTGTCAGTAAGCCAAGATGTTGCAGGCTTACTCGCTTACTCACCTTCACTACTCTTACAGGTGCATGAATGTCAAACAACGTTGTTAAATATAAAGTGAGTAATTCTATTTTGGATTCAATGTTATCAAGTCACAGCAAGTTTTGAAAAGAAATGGATTGCAAATCGGTCAGAAAACGTTCTCAATCGAAATGTTTAAAATCGCGAAATTTGATAAATTTTTGTTTAAACTTAGGACATTTAAGGTTTAATTCGCATTGAACTAATGATCTGAAATGTGATCAGCATTTATAACTTCACTATTTTTAACTATATTTTTATCAGAGCTAAATATAGGATCCAAAAGAGTAGCAGTACCATTATATGTTACTCTTGTGAGTTCATTGATTAGCTGCTCAAAGTTATAGGCATCAAAACAATATGTGAGCAAATTATTTAAATCAAAACGGTTTACATTGAAGTCTCCTAGACAGAGAATTACATCAACTGTAGGAATAATGACTGAAAGCATATGATCAATAATTATATCAACACTATTTTGAAGGTTACTATTAGGTTGTCTATAGAAAGTTCCTATTACGTTTAATTTATTATTTAATTTAAGTTTTAGCCATAAATAATCTAAAGTGCCATCTTTTAGGTATATTAATATCAATAATTTGTATATTTAAATCTATATTGACATATGCTGCTATGCCTCCACCTCTAGTCAAACGATCATTTCTAAATAGTTTATAATCTTGGATGCTTACCAGTTCAGATTCAACATCAGGTGCTAGCCATGACTCATTTATGGTTATTATATTAAATTTATGAGATACCACAATTTCTTTGAAATCATGATATCTACTTAATAGTGACCTTACATTCAAGCGAGCAATTTTGAAATTGTTTCTAGACATTATTTATTAGGTATACAATATAAGTAGCTAACTAAGAACAATATATATTACGTAAATGCAATCATGTATATGCACATATGTAAGTACATACAAACCCATATACACATGTATAAATAGATATACAGAACAAGACAGCTTAACATAAAGAATGTTTAAATTTACACTGTTTATTAACTTTTCAATTTTTCCTATCACCACTGGTACCTATATTAGTGTTCTTATTAGTTGAAGTCGAATTTGACCTTAACACCTTTCGTATATCATCCGTAGGTGTGTTGGTTTGCTGTTCTTTCTTCTTGTTTTCGGAAGTATTGACTTTCGACTTATCAAGTATTGGATTAGGTAACTTTGTCACTTTTACTACTGGTTTAGGAGTCCTCTCTCTGATAGCAGATATTTTCATATTGTCGTTAATTGTAAGACTAGGTGTTTAGCGTGTGGGTTCTGGAGTTGAGGTTGCACTGTGTGATTCTAATGCATCAGTTCGAAAATATTCCTGTTCCAGGTCCATACACTTAAGCTGATCAATTGTATATGTTTCTCCGTTAATAAGTAATGTACTATCTTTAATTGAAGCAAGCAGATTTTTCGACTTGGCAGATTTTAGATGCGCTCGTAAAATTTTTTGTTCCTCACGATCTTCTTTGCAGAGGTCATGTATTATGAACACGTTTGTGCCTATGAGCTTTTTTAGGTTATGCAGAACTTCAGATTCTTTCAAGAAACTCAAAAATTCTATTTTAATAGGAGTGCTTTTATCATTGTTAATAACAAAAATATTATTAATATCAGAATTTCTTAATTCAACTCACGGTAACTCATACAGTTTATGGATTATAGAGTTTAGTAGGTCAGTTCCCTCGACGACTTTTATTCCAAAAGTAATTATATTGTTTTTCCTTTGTTGACGTAATATTAAATAATTATTTCCAACAGGGTACACAAATTTTCCAATGTATTTATTTCAATAGTAACTTCTAATAATTTTTCCAAAAATTTATTATTTTCACTTATAATTTCCGCCTTAAGTTCGTCTTTATTTTCCTTTATTGCAGCTAAGAGATTCTTCAATAATTCATCATTAGAAATTTATTTTGATATCTCACCGCTCATAATACTAATTTTTGTGCAGAAGTAGCCTGTTGTATGCGCTGAATAAAATAAGATTAAATACTGAAATGTGAAAGATCTAATCGTGGATGGCTAGCTTTATATAAAAAATATTCACTAATTTCAACAATATTTATCCAAGGTGAACTTTTTAATAGTTAAAAATTTGTACTTCCTATGTTAATTATTAATTACTCTGGGAGATCTTAAAGACAGTGTTGCAACCCTAAAGCACCCCATGAAGTATTTAGTGTTTTTAACCACTATCTGTAACTACTTGAAAGGGTCGTAGGAGATTTGGATTAATAACAATTTTTTTATATTGAAAATTGCTTCATAAATATATTTTGTATGAATTAATAATACTACCTTACAAGTATTCTTATCGCATTAATAAGCAAAGCATCTATTATAAGTTCGTCTATTTCCCATCTCTTTCGAAATCAATAATGATATCTTCCCACCACTTTCTGACCATACCGATTAAATCGCGATTAATCGAAAGGGTATGACGCTACTGGGTTCGAGCCCCGGCTCCGGCATTGGCACTGTCGGAGGATATGGTTGTATGTCCGCATTTTTTAATGTTAACCCCCTTTCGCACAAGCCTCTGGCTTCTGGAACTGGGGGTCGCCTAATTCCTGTAGTGTTTATTATTATTTATTATTTTATTACTAAAGAAGGTGAAAATAAAATATTCGCACACAAATGATTAAAAAATAAATTACGGTAGATATCTTAACAAATCTTTTTAGTACTGAAGATGCAGATAGGTTGAGGATATCGAATCTAGAGCACCAAAACTTTGCTCTTTAATAGAATTACATAAAGATAACTACTTACAGATTCAATTGTTTCGTTTGTTGCAATTTCTTCAAATTTTTCTGAAAATGTAGTAGATGTGTTAATAATGTTTTGTAAGTTGAAGCCGAAAATTGACATAAAAATTCGCACGAGTTAATAAATTAAGAATTTTTTTAATAATACCAAATATATTTCATTTGATGTTCAATATTTATTTCAAAGTACACTCCCGAAAGAAATCATAAATATTGGTTAAGATCTCTTAGAAAATATCACCACAAACGTTACCATAGAATAAAAAAATTTGTAGTACGCGACATCTTATGTATATGCATAACATGTACATTACGTTTAAAAGTATATCTTTTGCATATCTTGTAAATCTAAGGGATATAGATCTACGTATACGGACGGATATACCTGATATAGACATATGATGGATATACATCTGTGGATATACTAACAATATCCTTTGTCACATGTTGGCGGAATATCAATGCATAGACATACTTACATACGCACAAACATAACTATACATACATTATATACTTTACGTATTAAAAAGTATGCAATTGGGATTGCAATATGACATAATCTGCAAATCGAACATTACATCAAAATTAATTCAAAATCAGTGGAATGAATGAATTAATACTGGTAGCCCAGTTTATATTTTAACTAAAAAGAGACGGATAGGGGGGATAGATCCGGCGGTTGACAGATCTTAGACGTAAATGGGATTAAATGGCAACTGAGATTTTTCATATGCTTTCCATAGTGTTGTTGTGGACTTAATATCGTAAAACACAATGACAACTTTGCTGTGTTAAGTGTGAAAATATATGTTAATTGTGAAAGTATGTCACCGACATTAGTTTTTACAGGATGTTCCAAGCAATTTATTAGTGGATACAGATTATTGTCTGAAAGTTATTTGTGGCATTCTACGAATATAAGGAAAGAATATAGATACAAGTTATTGTAAACATTTCATTTTTAATTTGATAGGAAAACTCCAGCCATTATTAGACCAGGATGTCTTAATCGATATGGAAATGATTGTGAATTAATACCATGGAAAACAAAAAACAAATAATAATAAAAGATTTAACATTATACATTGGTTTCATCGTATTTTTACTTGCTTTTCTTTACCTCACAATCTGTGCACAATATTTATGTTCAAATCTTGCGTCCTTTATTTAACACACTTCCTGACATAATCAATTGATGAAATTTTCTACAGTTACTAAGACCGGAAGGCAATACAGTATTCCATCGTTACTTTGCAAATATCCCACGTAGGGGGCGCGAGGGTGAAAATTGTCTTCAAGTATTGCATCTTTTGTTTAACACACTTCCTGACGTAATTAATTGATGAAATTTTGCACAGTTACTAAAATCGGATGACAATACAGTATTTTACCGTTACTTTTGCAAATATCCGCACATAGGGGGCGTGGGGGTGAAAATTGAAAAATTTGCAAAACGAAGGAGCGAGAAATAAAAACAGATCGTTAAGAGATAAATTTTTATTGAGCGATCTCGAATTTAAAAAAAAATCAAAAACTTGCTTTTCTGTAAAAAGTCGTACTAAAAAGTAAAAAATAAAAACAATACTAATGTAACAGTACAAGAAAAGTAAGGCGTGCGCACTTTATGTATAAGTATATGTATCATCTTTATGTACGCATGACTGAATTCACTATGTATACAACGATCCCACCCCTTTCCTACAATCATACAAAGTACGTACGCCTTGCTTTTCTTGCATCCGTACATTAGTAATTTTTAATTTTTTACTTTTTAGTTCGACTTTTTACTTCTATAAAAATAAGTTTAATTTTTCTTAAAAAAAAATTAATAAACATTTATTGTGTTTAGATTTCAGTCAAGAGAAGATTGAGCTGGTGCTGAGGGAAAATATATGTAACGACAACGACTCTTAAAAGAGGAAGTTATGGAAAGCTGAGAGTTACAAGAACTTATCTGGTGAATTAGACCTTTAACTGGCGGAACAAGTGTCTAGTAGAGTACTCGAATATAGTACTAGGATGTGTAAGTGTTTTGGTTTTCGTGAATACTACATAATTCACGGAATCAATTTCGCTTGCTGAAATATATTAAAACAACAAAATTTTATTAAGGAATTGATTTTAGGTGTGCGTGAAAAATTGCTAAACTTTTAAAGTGTAGGAACTAAAACGTCTTTTCACATTTCAAATTTAGTACTTTCTGATATTGGATCGGCAATAAACATGTTGAATTTGCATCGTAGTGATTATTCTGTATGATATCATATAAAGAATATAGTAATTGCCAAATCTGCTATATTATAATTATATCAAAATGCAACTTATCTTAATAATTGCATCATATAAACAATCAAGAAAAGTCACCAGGAGTACCCACATCTGAAACAAAAATATATTTCTTGATGTTTTGTGTAAAGTTTGTAGTAAAGTAAATGTGAATCTTTACCACTTAATTTCTTTAAATTAGTAATTGTTTTAAAATATTTTTGATTGATGAAAAATTTTTGTTTTCTAAATTACATAAATAATTAAGTTGTGTAATATGCAAATAAAATCAATAATAATAATAATTATAAACACCACATAAATTAGACAACCCCCAATTCCAGAAGCTAGAGGCTTGTGCGGAAGGGGGCTACACATTGAAAAACACTGACATACAACCATATCCTTCGAGAGTGCCGGAGCCAGGTTCTAACCCTGTAGCGCGATACCCGTTTTGATTAATCGCGATTGCCACCTCGCGCCTTAACTAACGCGGCCATCGGCTAGACAAGGTAGGTAGGTAGGTAGACAATTATGTAAGTATTTATAAAATGATAATATATTTTAAAATTTTCCCTTTTCAGAAAAAACAATTATGTAGGTATAACTGTTTATTCAATTTATCATATCATTCTATTATTACTTATGTACCTAATGCACGACTTTTGTTATTACATTTTGATTATTTTACATACGATAATCAGTTTTTTCTTAATTCATTTTATGCTCATATGTACTGATGTTCATATTTATGTACTTACCATGGTTTTTATGCACATTATTTTAATATACTTACATAAAAATAATCTCTATGAACTACTCTGTACATAATAATGTCCCCTATGATTCCTTCTCGGGTCATTTATTCGCAAAACAAAAATTGACTTGGAAAAGAAAAACCAACACCAAATTTTTAAAGTTAATTGATCTATTCAGCTCATAACAATGTATAATGCCTTTTATGTTTTTCCACTAACTCTGATGGCATATTATGAAAAATTAACAATTTCCATTGATATTTATTCATTAAAGGTTCAACTGATACCCGGTTGTTAAGGCATATAGAAAACTGCTGGTAAGGATAACAACTTAGTATCACTTTTATTAAATATTATTTCATTAAGAAATTCAATTACCAAGTCCTTTGACCAGAAATGAAGAACATAAGATTTAAATTGGATTTCCAAACGCATGTTTTATCCACATTATCAAAGAACTTCGTAATGAGAATTTGCAAAACACCAATGCGAAATGAAAAAAATAATAGAAGTTACTGTTCTTAAGTGCAATCCGCCATTTCAGTTTAAAAGCGTCTACTCTTCATATTTTTCTAACGCACGGAAAATAACTCACAAGTACGATATTACTAATTTTCTTACTTACTATGTTAAGTGAATATGATTGGAACTAGGAGGCCATGTGAAAGATAGTTTTCAATCTTTACATCCCACGGTATGTTAAAATTTGAATGGATCTTTAATTTGGAAGCATTATATATGTGTGTATCAAATAGGAAGTTTTTCGCTCATCTTTGAATTTTATGTATTATACTATTACAATTTTTCATCCACACAAGGATTACAATTTTCAACTTTTCCTTTTTAGAGACCTGAAATCTATAATTGCGCTAAATTTCAAGAATCTGTGGCATCATACAAAATTTAATTGCATGCATAATATACACATAAATTTTTAATAACAAATATATTATAAATTTAATTTTGTTAAAAATTATTTTATCAGGGTATGTAGTGGGTTCGGCTTCAGCTAGATATCAATAATACTCGCAAGTCGAAATCAGATGAATATATGAATATATTAAAGATTTAAATGTTTTTTAACAGTACAATGAATTGAGACTGAATATTTTTTAAATTGCAATGGTCTTATAACAATAAAGAAACGTAGAACATAAATTCCTGATGGAGAAATAATCTAAATACGGATTCATAGGGAAACTAGGCGAGTGGTTGCTGTCATATCTGTCTAACAGAAAACAAATCGTAGAAATAAATGACGTCATGTCTCACACACATTAGATGTAACTTGTGGCGTACCACAAGGTTCGGTATTGGGTCCGCTACTATTTATACTTTCTAAAAATGACCTTCCAGATGTTGCTAATGAATGTGACTTAATAATGTTTGGTGATGATAAGTTCTGTCTAAATTCTAATGAAAATATCAACGATTTAAGAACGGATACCCAGCAAAAAATTGAAAGTTTTGTTCCAATTTAATACTGTCAAACTGCTAATAAATAGTGATAAAACAGTTTTTATATATTTTACACCCAGAATTATAAATTATAATCAAAGTTACCTTCTCAGGATTAAAGATAAGTCCTTAGCCCAAATCAATTCTAAAAAAAATTTAGGCATCCACATTGACAGTTCATTAAATTGGCATGTTCATATTGATACATTATGTAATAAACTTTAATCTTTATGTTTTGCGTTGTACAGATTAAAATATATCACTAATCAAAGTGTACTGCTGTCATATTATTTAGTTTTTTAGAAAGGGTTTTTACATTTCAAAAAGGAGCACTGCGTAGTATAGTAGGAGTTAACCATCTAACTTCCTGTAGAAATATATTTAAAGAATTGCAAATATTTCCATTAGCTTGTATTTATATTTTGGAAATAGTAAGGTATGTGAAATCAAATATATATGAATTTTTAAGAAATAATCACAACCATAACTACGACACAAGGCATCAAGATAATTTAATAATCCCAAGCCATACACTATCATTGTATGAAAAGAGTCCATAATATATGGGTATAAAATTGTATAATAAGCTACTTGACCACTTAAAGCAGCTTAATAACTTTAGAAGGAAAGTACGGTTATTTTTATTAGATGTTTTTTATAATACTTGGGAATATATGGATTCTGTTCTTAGTAAATTAGGTTCTTAACGTTTCTTGTTTGTATTTATTTATTTTTCCTTAACTTGGAGACTGATTTGATGTTTCTTTATAATTCCAAGAGTTTCTGATTTATTCATTTAATGTTTTAAATTTTAATTGTGTTTGTGACGAGTTCAATACCACTGTAACTGGTCTTATGGACAATAATTTTTTTTTTACAAAAACCAGTCACCCTACCTGTGGCTCCGACCCTCACAGAGGGGAGCTGGTAATAAATACCCAAAGCCACTCCCCACGCCCGTGGGGTGAGTGACTACAGGGTCCGTGAATCGTGTGCCCTGAGTAGACGCAATGAAGTGAGGATGACGGCCTTCTGCCGGCTAACATCTCTGCCGAACCTCGACATGCCGGTATGATCTTTAGTTCTGAAAGCAGCGTCTGTCTTATCCCACCGAGGGCTCCTATAATCAGTACTACTATTTTAACAGAATGGCCGGGATAAAGCCTGCGGAGTTCGAAGAGCAAATCTCGATATTTGTCCGTTTTTCCTCCTCTTTCACGACAATGTTGCTCTCAGCGGGGGTTGAGAATTCTACGACATACATTGTCTTGAATTGGTGGTCGAGGAGTACTATGTCAGGCTTGTTGGCTTGTATTTGCCTGACGGTGGGAAACGAGTAGTTCAAATAAATTAAGACACTTCTCATTTCCCACAACGGACTCAATATCCCCCGGAGCGTAAGGCAGCACTGGTGCATCGTCTATCCCATACGAGTGCCTTTAGATGATAGTAAAGCACTCGTAATGCTACGTCGTGTCTGTGAATATAGGCCGAGACTGCGTATGTCGGGCAAGCCGACAGTAAGTGCATTACAGTTCCCGGCGCCCTGCGGCAGGCCCTGCAGCTGACATCAGGGACCTCCATACCCATGACACGACATCGATAGACGAGGGTGTTAAATGTACCATCCTGGCAAGCCATTATGAATTCCTCGGTTTCGGACTTCAGCCCGGCTGACCTTAAAAAGGCGAAGGTCAGCCTTTCGGATAAGCCGAGGTCTTCTATCTTTTTATAGAAGACTCCGTGCAATGGCTTATCCTTATGGAGCTACAGAAGGATGTTGTATTCTGCAGCTCTAATGTGGACTTTTGGTCGAACGGGTTCCAACTCGGTGACAGCGTCGGGGTTTACCCGCTCGACGTCGAAAATGAGACCAAGTTCATCGGCTGCTCTCCATGCAGTCTCCGAAGTCGTGGAAGATATAACCGTGGAACGGATGATGTAAGATGCAAGCTCCTATTGAGATGCATCTTCTTGCAGGTTACTACATCGAATTGACGCAGCTCTTCTCTAGTCCATTTCACTACTCTGAAAGAGTAGAGAAGGATGGGAACGGCAAGCATATTTGTGGCATACACCTTGTTCTTCCCCGACAGTTGTGAAGACCAGATCTGTCGGAGTAGGTGCTGATACTTGCCACGGAGAGCGTTTTTCACTACACTCACTTCTTGGGTGGAGCACTGCTCGACACCCAAGTAAGTGTACGACTCTCCGGCATCTAGATGGTGTAAGACGCTTCCGTCCACGAGCTGCGCGTCCTCTCCGTAATCACTGCATCGTCCTTTCTTGAGATGGATCAGTGCGTATTTGTCCAACCCGAATTGCATACCGACAGCCTGCGTGTACTCCTGTACCACCCTAAGGGACGTTACGTTAATTGTTATCACATTAATATTTACATATCTGAATTATTATTTAATTCACCATAATCTGTGCTATAGGATCACACTTTGGTGATATCACTTTCTGCTAACCATGCTTTTAGTTTCAAATAAAAACATTTATTGTTATTTTTAAAACGAATGCCTCTACTAGGTTATATTAGGAGTAAAAATAAACTTCTTTTAGAGATATTGAAAGTCACTAAAATACCCCAATGATATTTTTGATTTATTAATGCGATTTTCTCCGAATGTTACAAAGGATAGGAAATAAATATGTAAATATCTGCTAACAAGCAAAAATGTTCAAAGTATATTCCCTTATGGATATTTACAAATAATGTAACCTTTAAAAACACAATTCCAATCAATCATAAAACGTATATTAGGGTTACATCTAAAAATCTGAAAATATTCGGTCGAATGCGCTAGAGATTAATGTAATAATTCGTGTAGGGATCGGTCGTTTTAATTTCGAACCGTGATTGGCATAATGCCTATTGATTGAGATTGATTTATGAGTGGTGATAATGGCAGATATCCGCCAAATGGACGGGAGGATATATCACGCGAATCAAATCAAAGACACCCTACCCAGTCTGCCACAACTCTTATCGGTATATAAAAGCAGATTAGATATAATTCGGTTTAATAAAATATATTCTCATTTTCTTAAGTACAGGATCTGCGTTCCTCTAAGGAATATTAGTATGATTAAAAGCATTTTCATTTTCTGGTTGGGGAAAAGATTTTATAATTTCAAATTTCGCTTATGCGGTTTCTATAAATCATTCAAAATGATGAAGAGTTCAAAGTTCAACATATAAAAATATTTCATTATGTATATATTTCGATTCTTGTAATAACATATATAATGGTTTAATGATCTGATAGTGTGCAGAAGATCTCATGATACCAATATCAGGCAGCATGGGATAACATATCGGTTTACACAAGTATTTTTATTTAACTTTTTGAAAACCATGTGTATTTAAAAATCTGTTTTTCTTGTGAACACCTTATTGTTCATTGAAATCTTTTTAATAATAATAACAAACGTCTTCAATACACTAAGATACAGGTATAACATTCACAGTAACTTGAGTAAAGGGCGAAGTTTAGCTAGTAATCCACTGCATTTAGGATTTTTCTACAGACCAATTCATATAAAAGCAAATTATGGTTTTCCAGGTAGGTTGTGGTGTCCTTAATAAGCTCTCAAAGGTCCCCGAAGTGGGAGTTTATTTTTGTTTATTGTTTTCTATACAAAATATATTATAATAACAATAATAATAATAATATAAAGATAGATAGAATAAAGATAGAACATCCAATTATTTATAAAATATGTTCAAAATGTATGTAAAATGAGTGTAAGGATAAAATTTGGCAACGCTGTAAAGGGTTAAATTTTGCTTTGAAACGAACTTTTGGAAATATCTCGGTTTTCATTTATTCTATGATAAAAATACATCGGGCCAAAAACAAAGCTATGGAAATTCTCTATAAAAAAGATAGAAGGTATTTTCTACGTATATGCAATATTTTTTCAAAATTTTGAATTGAATTTGAACTTATGTGATATTATGAATAATTTAAGTAGGTACTCTATTAAACACCACCCTGGAGATTGAATACTAGGTGTGTTTTTTTTTATATGATTTCTCCGGCAGATCTAATCCACGATTGTCATACTTATTAAAATGTTGTCAAATTAATAATTTTCTTCTTGTCCGTTTTCTTCTATAAATTGATCGATTCATTGTTCGAGGAAATCCGAGCCAATATGAAAACTTTAAGTTTCTGCTTTAGTGACGGTTTCTATTTCTGACGAGTCTTCAATCGGTTCAGCATTCAAGTAAGATAGTCCATGGCAGTTGCCGCAAACTGGTGAGCAATTAAGTCCCAACCTCCGACAGACACACAATGGCCCACAGCCTTTCGTGCAGTTGCAGAAAATTATCTTCAAAAGGCAATCAGGTGCAGGAAGCTGAGTTGTTGTTTTTGGCCACAATATGGTATATTTTAACATCCACTCCCTCTGTTTAGGATTCAATACATTACCCAATCATCTCTTTACTTGAAAATAAACATAAGATAGATGCTGTTGAGCTACGTCATGAGTGGGTGGTAATTAATTCAATTTCAATGGTTTGCTTTTGCTCACAGCTTTAATAAAGCAAGACGATAGTTATCGATGGAAACTTCTTTAACTGGAGCGTTGCGAGGAAAAATTTTATCCCATTCAAAGTAACTATGTCAGGAGGAGTACCAGTCTTACTGAAGACTTCAGCTGCAAGTTTCATGTTCTGCCGTTTTTTATCACTTTCAAAGCTGCAGTCTTGCTTTTATTGAACAGGGCAGGCGTAGTGGAACACCCAGTGAATGCGTGCAGAAATAATATGTGATCTCGAATATCTTTATTGTGATCAAAGCTTCATGATGCTGGAAATTATCGTAAAAAGGTGACTTGTCAATCTTGCGCATACCAGCTTCGTCAAAGAGTGACACCGGATATGGAGCCAATTCATATTCCAATTTGGTCCGAAGCTCTATATTTGCTCTCTTCATGACACCATCTGTGGCTGTGTAACAAAAAGGATGCTACTAGCTGTCTCTCTCAGGGTACCCTGGTCTCACTAGCGTTACATGGCAGACATAATCAAGGAACTTCTTCAGTAAAATCACAAGAATGGGGATGTAGTCGGTTCAACTTTAGGGCCGGTTTATCAATGCGAGGTTTACTTGTAACCAAAGGATAAATGTCAAATGAAACAATATATACCCATTGTTTCGTTTGACATTTATCCTATAGTTAAGAGCTACTCCAGTATTGACAAATCGGCCCTTAGTATCTTACACCGTGTATGTCACACAGAACTATACAATATTGTTAGTTTCCCGGTCCACCATCAGGGTAGCACCACCATCGCAAAAAGGTCGACGGGTGTAAATAACGAAATTCTAAATCTTTATTTTAGTATTAGTTTTAACTCCGTTATCTTAAAAGATGCGAAAAAAATCACAAGAGCTTTCATCTTTCAGCATAAAATTTGTAGTTGAATTAAAAAAAGAAAATTAAAATCGGATCAGCGGTTGCGGAGATAGAGTGCACCTCCAATTTGGCGTAAAAACCAATATGGCGGACTTCCTTCCACATTCCGGGATGTCCACCTCGTCGATTCCTGACCTACGTATGTCCTCAATTAAGATTCTGAAGTCAAGGTCCGTACATTCCATGGCTCAATGAAATCCTTGTCAGGGAAAGTCTATAGTGAGGAGTGCGGGATAAATGTATTCGATAAATCTATAGAGAAAAATGTAACTTCCTGCGGTTTTCCATGTTAAACTATTTAAGACTATGAAATGTATGCAATATATCATCATATTTCCCAGGCCATAGAATCATAGATAAATCGACAGCACGAATCAACCTTCGAATGCGTAATTTATCCACACTATTTATACAGTTACCAGATACAACGTCACAGTAATTAAATACAGACAGTACTAAAGACTCGCTGAACTTTTTCTTTAGATCTAGCTCCAAATATGTCTACGGGTGCACAGTAGCTTTAATGCACCGTAGTCCTTAGACATCATAGAGCCAACATGCTGAAAAAAATTTAACTTATTATCAACATAGACACTTTTTTGCATGCTAAAAGTTCGTCATCAATTTTTATTTCAAAATTGTCCAGGTTTTTGTTTGAGTCAAATAATACTAGTTTACATTAGCCTAAATTTAATTTTAAATTATGCCCTAGAGACTTAGTTTTTAAATAATTAAAGCAGCGGCCGAGTCTCGGTGCGAAAACAATGAGAATTATCCGCATATGCTTGAATTTTACATGTATTTGCAGAGCGTAATATGTCAGTGGTGTATACTGAAAACAATAAAGGTGCAAGTACTGATCTCTGAGGTACGTCTGATAAAACTGAAATACTATATGAACAGTTATTATCAAATGCAAAATTTTGGGCAAGATTGACTTGATGATTTAATAAATGAAACCGATAATTCAGAAAGACCATAGTTCTGCAGTTTTGCACACAAGAGACAATGACTGATAGTGTCGAATGTTTTCGAAAAGCCAAGCATAACAACAGAATTTATTTTTTTTTGTCTATGTCTGTAAAAATGTCATCAGTTACTCTTGTTAATGCAGTAGCAGTGCTATGGCCCTTTCGAGATCTCGACTGGTATGGGTCAATTATATTGAAATGACATGCATATTTATGTATGTATTTATACCACTTAGTCCAAAATTTTTGATGGGAAGAATGCTAATTGGTCGCAAGTCAGACACAGATTGTAAATTATTGGTTTTAGGCAATGGTGTGACCAGCTTCTTTCTAGGAATAACCCTTCTCAAGACTATAATTAATTATGTGAGTTATAAATATATCAAGATATATACTAAAATATTTAATCATATTGAGGGAAATACCATCTATTCCTGTTGCATTGGGTTTTAGTTCATTTAAAAAACTATTTTCACTTTCAACATCCGTAAATTGAAAAGTCAAATTACTGTCAGTGAAATTGTTATCTGCATAATATTGAATTTTATAAAGATTATCATTGCTTTCAAATGATAATGCAAAAAACGGATTTATCGCAGAAAACATAGACAAATACGCTCATTTTGTTTTTTTTACCAATGTTAAAATTCCTCAAAACTGCTCATGTATTTTTAACATTGCCCTGATCACAATTACTATTAATGTATTTTTTTTCTTTTCTCTACGGGTGGTAGTAAGAGTATGATTTCTAAGATTCTTATGCGTTAAAAGGTCTGCAGCAGTTTTTATCCCGTTTCTTAATCAAGGTAAGAAAATCATCAGACAACCTAGGTGATTTAGGCTTATTTAGCTTTACTTCTTTTAAAAGGACGTAAAGATTAAATATATTTATAATATAGGTGCAAAGTAATTGAACTAGTATCTATATCATCACATCTAAATATATTATGAGAAGACATATTCGTCTTTATCCTCTTTCGTAAAAATTATATTATTGCCAACTTGCGTTCTATGGATTAATTTCATTGTAGTACTTTTCGATTTCACATAAATTGCGGCCAAGTGAATTATTAGATGCATCTTTTAAAGGTGTCTCTGCTTCTATTTTTAAATGTTTCAGTCTGTTATTATTGATAATTTTTTTAATATTACAATATTTGTATTAATAATCATATAATTGCCTTGCCCAGAATCAAGTAGTTTAGTTTTGAAAGTCAATCTAATACTGCCACTCTGTGGTGGAGCAGTTATTATAATAAAATAAATATTTTCTGTAAATCAATCAACCTTCAGACAAAAAAACAATATTTTTATACCGCGTAAATTACTGTTACCCATTTGATATTTCCATCTAATTATGTAAAATTTATTCAGATTAAGCTTTTAGGTTACTTCATTTAAGGATACGATTTAAAAGCGCAATATTCAATCCAGAATTACTTGACATTTCTTATTTTCAAATTTATTAAACACCTCGTAATTTCTCAAATAGAAACTTAAAGCGACCGAAAAAATATGTAATCCAAAAACCCCTTTCCGTGAAACAATACTAACTATTAAAAACAATAAACGTAGAACAATATGGTTCCAACCAATAAAAGAAAAAGTAAATCAACCAAAAATAAGTTCTGAATCAATCGAAGCCAGCTTTTGTTCTGCTACAATAAATTCCAGCTTTTAGCGAGAGGCTTATTGTTCCCTAGACTAGCATTAAGATCAACCACTTTATAGCACTATGTATCAATACTATGGGGAAACTTTGCGAACAATGTGGCACACTGGAGTATTTTTCAATGAATTCAGATAGTGGACAGTCATATTCTGGAGGGACAAATAGTGTTCCTGTGAAAATTATACCAGGGGAGTACTTAAGAACCTCATTCACCGGTTAACAAGAAGTAGCTACACAGAGGCAAATATGCTGGTTTATTTTCAGAAATTAATGATTACTTAAAGTCTGACTTTAATAAATTATATTTTTAATAAAAATAAATCAATTACTTATGTCGATGCTCACTAAAAGTATCCAGCAGCACGCGAAAAGTGGTGAAAAATAAAAACTGGTTTTAACCATTTTCATATGATGCCAACTTATTAAGCGAAAAGCGCATCCAGTGTACTGTCCAGTCCTTCATTATTACACGTTTAAATGAAACTAATTTATTAAAATAACGCTTTTCATTTCACTGTTTTTTTTTAAATAGCATAAGAAGTACGTATCATAAACTTCTTCATGTGTCAGGTGAAGTAGAAAAAGAATATATTATTCCTAAACTCAGACAAGGCTAGTTTCAACAACGCATAGCAGATGAAGTTAAGTACAGCAAAGGCGCGATTCAAAAATTAAACCGAAACTTAAAATTTGAGTAGGATATTGGGCTGGCTGACTAGCCAAGGAGAACAACCAAACAATAATAACATTATGGAATATGTGCGGCAAAATTAATTTTCTAACTCCATTAAAGCCAAAGAGGTAAGTAACTTCCCAGTATCCGTTAGGACGACAAGAAAGTGGTTGCGAGATCAAAGTATTTATAACACCACCAGTGTTAATAAATCGACAAGAGTGAAGTTTGCAAATAGTTATATTAATCAAATCGATCGTTACTGGCGACCAGTGATTTTTTCGACAAAAAAAATATTTTCGTACTGCTACAATGGTCATTTGCGAGTTTACGGTTCCAAAGCTCATAAGTTCGACGAAGAATTAATTGATAACAGCGGAGGTCTCTTTTTACAGAAACTGAAACATTTGGTTACATGAAAGTTTACGAATATGGATCCGAAATTTTTTTAATGGTCGGCTCTTTTTTTATTATAGTTGGCGCTGCAATAGGTGACAGGAAATTTGTATTTAGTGAGATCTGTCGAACAAATTTTGTTTTACCTCTAACCTACATTATTCCTCACACAAATAATTCCAAGATCTGCTACTATATACTTACTAACCATCTATTGCGAGATCTAAACGGTATTCATAAATAGAGTAAAATATGGCTATGCTCAACAAATGTTACGAAACGCATAATAACTCTGTTTAAAAAAACAATATATACTTCAAAATGACGAATCCAATACGAGTGATAAAATTGATAAATTGGCAAGTTGGTTGGTGTCGTCTAGCTCCAGGAATCTCAAGTAAACATATAATTTTTTGAGCGCCGTTGACATTCGTGGTTGTGGTCCAAGTTCGAATTTCATTTTTGAACTCGATCTGTGAAAAAGGATATTCAATTTACTGATTCTTCCGCTATTCTAAAGTTGCCCATTCTTGTCTTCGACTCAGGTTTCTTAGTTTGAATATCTCATGGTGTTGGTTGTGTTACAACTCCTACTCTTTATTTAGCGCTATTTACTATATCCATTTTATTAGAAAGCAATCTGTATAATGTGATGTGATGCGTTTTAAATTAATCGAAACGCCATAATGTGACACTTTCTTCATAGCTAAATATCGAACTAATTGACAAAATTATGCAAGAACCTAAAACTAATTAAACTTCCTAATGAAATGGAAGTAATAGAATATTTGAAATACTATTTGAAATGAAATAATCGAACAGAAAAATTCAACGAGCAGATACGTTTGAGGCAAATTTTGTAGTATTAGATGTCAAATGTTGCCACATATATGAATATACAAATAAAGTGTCTGGTGAAATAAACAAAATGTTACCATAAACATTCCGAAAGGAAAGGGAATGAAGAAGGGTCAATCCACAGGGAGTTTGTTTCCATGAATTTCCAATTCCATTGTATGTATTAATTTGAGCTGTTAGCTATTTTATAAACGCCCACAACTCTGGGGTAAGATGAATAAATGAACACAACTGTCATTAGGTACTCTACAAAACTAAAAATTCCTTAAACTAATTTATCTTTTCACTACATTTGGGCGCCTCCTGATCCATAGTGCAAAGCATTTGTATTATGATGACATTCTTGCGTAGTTCAAACTCACTAACAGAAGACAGTATTACTATGTACAATGGCGCAAGGAATGATTTATCTTCTATTTATTCTTCATTTCTTCTTGCAATGATGACAGATTCTATTTCTTTTCAGGTCATGTATTCGATGAATGGAATAGTTTTCCATCCAATATTGTGTCCTAGTAATAAGATTTAAAGACAATATACTTATATTGTCGCAATAATATTTCCTTCATCCATTATTTTTTGGATCTAATTAATTGTTGTTTATTTTTTGTTTCGGTTTCTGAGAATAATGGAAATATCATTTCCTTGCTCTTATAACTAAGGTGATTATGTTATTCTAAAATTATTTTGAAATGTGGTTACTTGCCACGTGATAATTATCAAGGTTTGGTGATTGCTCTGTATAACGTATATGGTCCAATTTCAATGACAGGATCACCGGCTGTATAATTATATCTCTGTACCAATTTTGAATTCAGAGTTTTTCTCAGGCAAAAGTTATCCTACTTAGAAAAAACAACCTAAACATATCTTGTTTGACATTTGAATTACGAAACGTTTTTCTCTGTGACGATTGTTAGATTTTGTTAATTAAATCAAATGAACAAGTGTGATGTATTTCTTTTATTTATATCATAATATATCATGTTTTGGTTGCTTCATAATAAGCGAAACTAATTTAAGAACAAAATTAAGTACAAAAGATATTGTACGATATGAAGAGATAATTAAGTTTCAAAAATGAGAACGGAAATTGTTTTCCATCATTTCTGACATTAATTGTCTAGTAACATGATTGAAGACAGGAAAAATGGAACGGGTTCTATACGATGTGTAGTATTTACGGTAATATTTATTATTATATAATTTTCTACTTTCTTAATAATTTCAACGTTACGCTTCGTAGCAAGCATTATATCATGAGGCTTGGAGGTCAAATCGATGGATATTTAGTGATAGTTTATCAGTTTTGTTTCTGTCTGAATATAGAAGTAGTAGTGGTATCAATCCATTGTGACTTTTAACTTTTTATAGACTGGAAGTGATACTACGGGCTTAACATATGGGTAAGAGAAAAGAAAGTTTCTAGAATATTACCTTAATAAGGAGTTGCCATTGAGAGACACCTTTTATTTGACATTAATAATAGGAAATATAGACCAAGAACTACTCTAGCTATAAGTTGTCCCACAATTTCCTTCAAGTTGTATGTCTATAGTTATATTTAAGGAAACAACCCTACACTCTGTGTGGATTCCAAAATACAAATCAACACGTTTAGTGCTGATACTAATATGATTAGAGGAACACGCGACGAGTCATGTCATGTATTTAAGTATTTTGATGTATTGTAAAATTGGATCTTATATACAAAACATATTGACTATTTTTAAAACGTCGATAACTTTTTGATCTAATACCTTTGTAAGATTATTGTGGCAAAATGTACTATTAACATATTTGGTCCAAATAATTAATTACAAATAAACTGCATAAAAACTAAGCTAACTAATAAAATAGGGAAAAGCATGTTAATATCTTCAATGACAGTAAAATATTTTTTGCATATTTATTCAATAAGTTATGCTTGTAAATCAATTTTTCTTTTCGGTCAGAGCTCCTTTTTTATTATATTAGTCATCACTTCGTCAAGATATAACTGATTTTAAATTTTAAGTTGCTTTCTCAGACTAATTAAAATAACATTAGATTTTAAGGATTTTAATTTCAAGTTATATGTATGAGCATAATTATTAATATTTGATAAGTCATTGTTAATAACTGTAGCAATATTTTGAAAAGTATTAAAGGAAAAGTAATGGCAAAGCTGTGTATCGTCTACAAAGATACGGTACGTATCTACATACGTATAGATATTAGTACGTTGCAGAGATTTGCTTGTCAGAACTGTACAACAAAAATAAAAAAGACACTTATATTGAGCCCTGGGGTACACCAGATGTAATATTTTAATTCAGTTCAATAACTCTTTATTCAACTATAATACAACAAATACCGCCCCAGAACCCTCTTCGGAACCGGCTGTTCAACCGCCGCGTTGGCAGCGGTGGTGGATTGCAAGGCCGGCGGACCGGGCCTGGTTTAGTTAAAAACAAGTTTTTCGAACTTAATCTAGACACATTTTAGCAGAAGTAAATAAAATTCACAGATCTTGCATCCTACACAAGTATCTCAGGCGTATTGAAAATACCAGACACAACTTTTTATTTACTGTAGTACAGTTGATTAGTTAGAAATGACCAAAAAAAAAGAGAAACGCAGTACACACGTAGAGCCAGAAATTGCGCGTAAGTATTACTCATTTTTAAAAAGTTTTTATTTAACTTCCAATGTATGTTTGTCAGTTGGTTTAGGGCAAATCTTGCAATCAAAATTTCGATTAGTTCTAATTAAGCTAAAGCTTTGAAATTTTGTGTATAAGACCGGTGACAATACACTTTAACATTTTCATATATATAAAAAAACAAGATGGCGGCTTCAAGATGGCGGACGATTTTATCGTTTATGATCCGATTCGACTCAAAATCGATATCTGGGGGTTTTCGAGATCGCCAATTATGAATTCTTGGTCAAAATTTAGAAATTCACAATGGCGGCGCCAATACGGCGAACGACTTTTGTCATTGATGGTCCAAATCTATCAAAATCGATATCTGGGGGTTTTGGGGTCGCGGATTACGGTTTAAAAAAAATTTAGTATAACATGGCGGACGACTTTACCGTTTATGATCTAATTTGCCTCAAAATCAATATCTGGGGATTACAGCATACCAAAAGACTAAAAAGAGGAAAAAAAAATTAAAAAAACATTTTTTTAAAAAGCTTTTATTTAAAAAAGGCTCTAAAAAGTAGAAAATAATCTTTGAAGTAAATCAAACTCATCATTTTGTTACATTAATTATATAATGATATAAAAGCTTGTCGCGAGCAATCTCCTTTACACAGGAAAATCTCGCGACAAGCTTTTATATCATAAAAAAAATTATATAATGTAACAAAATGATGGGTTTGAGAGAGTATTTGTGTAAAATATGGCTTACTGTTTGGTGACCGATGTCCAATTTAAACCCAACTTGGCTTAAAGAAAGTCTTATCAACTTCTATTCGAGCCAAAACATTGTTGGGATCTCTTCGGAATTGGTTTTCAACGCGTTTAAAATAATTTTTCGCTGGACATTGTCAGGATATCGTTAGGCATAAACGTTGGTAGCCGCAACTGCATTTCCTTTACATTCCCCATAAATAATTAACATGTCCACTTTTTCATCTCTTGTATAAATTTGCGGCATTTTGAACACAATTAACAAGAATTTTAAACAATTTTTAAAGACACAATAAAAACGCCGTTAAACCAACAAATGTTTGACAAGTTAAATATTTCATTGTTTTCAAAGCCACCTTAGTTACTTCTTAACATTTAGTTAGAACAAAATTGTATTTCCTTATTTTCTTTTAGCTGTAATTTTGTTTGTATTTATCTCACATTTTAATATGACATATGAATAAATTCCTTATTAATAGTACTAATAAATGGTACCACGGTACCGATACGGTTCTATTTGAAAAAATTGAGTTTTGCCCCAAAAACAATTTTGGTGAATTTTATTTGCTCATAAACCACGTAATTTAGTGTTTTTAACTGGATTTCGATTTTTGTAGCATTACATGAGTCATTTAGAATAAATCGGAACAGTCATGGCACACATAAATGGAAAACTAAAAATTATATTATAAAAAAATTGATGTTTGAAATTCCACTTATTTGGCATCGTTGGATTCAGAAAATTATGCATAATTCAGAAATGCAATAATATACAGAGTGTTCTATTTAAAAATCGAAAATTAGTGTCACTTCTGAGGAAACCGGAAGTAAAAAAAAGATCAATTGTATGTCAAAAAGTACCGCTTATTATGTATGTAGTATATCCTCAACTTCAATCAATTATCTTCAAAACTGAAGGAGAGAAGGGGGTATAATATCCTGTTACACCCGGTATATTTTTGATTTTTGAAGATTTGTCATGAATTTACGAATTTTTGACCTTGCTGTAACTCCAAAATAAAAGGTTTTCGAGCCTTGGTCCCATTTGAACTTTTCATCAGGCAGGTGTGAACTACAACATATCTCAATTTCGACCATTTTCACCGGGATGCCAAATCCCAGAATTTACCAATTTTCAACTTTTAACCTTGCTATAACTCCAAGATAAAAGGTTTTCGAGTCTTGGTCCCATTTGAGCTTTTCATCAGGAAAGTCTGAAGTACAACATATTTCAATTTCGACCATTTTCACCAGGATCCCAAATCCCAGAATTTACGAATTTTCGACTTTTGCCCTTGTTGTAACTGCGAATTAAAAGTTTTTGGAACCTTGGCCTCATTATAACTTTTCATCAGGAAGGTCTAAACTACATCATATCTCAATTTCGACCATTTTCATCGGGATCCCAAATCACGTGTTTCTGTGCGGGGTCCTTTATTAATTTAGATGGGACGTTGTTTAAATTGAATAGGTTAAACCAATCTACTTCTATAGTAGTTACTATTTTTGGCATCATTTTCATTTTTATTTTCATCGAACTTCCTTCTTGGCGTAGTTTCTATTGCATCAAATATAATTAACAAATGAAACTTTCCTTAAAAATATCTGTAACTTAGCTAAGAAATTCTGCTAATGATCTCCTGAAGTATGTCTAGTTATTAGCCAGCGAAGAAGTGCTTGTAACTTTTGTAAAAACCCTTCAACTCCGGAAGAACTTTTACAATCTCCATTTATGAATTGCTCAGGGCCAGTTGAATTTCTTTTCATTGCTTCTCTTGGTAACAAAATTCCCGTCTTCCAAGAACTGATATATATATATATATATATATGGAACATTGGCCTTAACTTTTTTAATATCGTCTAGAAACACAGGAATCTATTTAGAATAAAGGTTTCGGTCAGCAGCTGACAAATAGAGTAATGCATCATTAACAACACATATACAACTGTCAACACTTCCATTTCTTTCAGCGGATAACATTCTTCAAAATAAGTGCACTACTTTCAGGAAAGAATACAAGTACTTAAATGTGGTAGACACAGTAACTCCCAAATTATAGAAATCTTTCATAGCTTCCTCAAAAAAAGTTCTGTGAGAAGATCGTCAAAATTTCTTTGGTTAAACTTATGTTCAAATAATTCAGCTGTTACTATGTTTATAATATATTTCGATTCGTCCGTTACAAGTACTTCGTTTTGTCTTCCTTATACCAATCAATCAAGAGGTAATATATAACTTAATTAAGGAATCGGCAGCGAGGGTAAGTTCTCTTAAGCTCTTGAATACTGCTGTACTTACAGCATTTAATTTACTGAAATTCTCTGCATAATTACCCCTTTCTATCGCAGCAAGCTCTCCATCTGAGAAAATATACCCAATTCTAACAGTTAATAACATAATTAGATGCATACCACCTAACTGTAACGTAATTTACTAATCTAATTGTTTGGGATTGTTCCACAAAATTTCACGAGCATTCAAAAATTGTAAACCTGCAGTAAGAATATGCTCCTGATTTAGTTCCTTTCAACTAAGCGAATTATTGCGGTGTAAAGAGTATCATACTCTGTTGATGGTGAATTCAAAAATGGCAAATACGCTATATTGAACACATCAATCATGTTCTGAAATAAAATGTTCTTATAGTCACTCCAGCCAGAAGCGGACCATACTGAGTTCAATCTGTTTGAGAAGTCATACTGTTTTCGATTTATTTCTAGATTTGACTCAAGTTTAGGAGGTTCTGGTTGTCCCTGAGGTTTCCTGTATTTTACAAAAGCTTAAGAAGGCAAAGCAACTTCTTCACCACAAAGTGCATATATAAGTACTGTATATGGATGGTGTGGTCTCCGATGCCTTCTGAAAAACTACCATTGTCATGAAGTATGTCGGTCATCTGGCATCGAGAGTCGTTTAAGTCGAAGTTATCCATCCGTACGTGCATAATTATGATCCCTAGATTTGATGACTTTTTTAATATATAGAGGTATATTGTATATACACATTGTTTCCTGTATTAATTTTTTCTTTTGCTATTGTACCTTTGTTACATCATTAGGAACAGGTTAAGCCACATTTCATAAAGTGTGCAAAATTTGCTTAATCTGCACAAGATGATAAATGTGGAGGTCTAAACAAATATGAAAATAATTTTTTTTGACATTTTCTGTTAGAGGCACCATAACAATATTACAAGGTACAGCTGCTTTAGAACTTTTCTAATTATTTGCCTCCTTATACTTTGTTTCATTAATATAACAATTTTGATGGAACTGGATTTTCAAAATTAGATTTATTTATGTTATTCGGAGTTGGAAACTTGTCATTTGTTTGAAATTCTGCTATTTGTGTTCTTAATATTTCTGCAGCCCTATGAATAAATTACATATCTGAATGTAGAATATGTAAATTATTAAAATGATAAAGGTATTAGTGTTGTTACTGATTGAGCTATAACTGGATGTTTCCTTTCTAAATTTGCAACATTCTTCCCAGCTTTGTCTACTATTTTCGAAAGACCTGAGATTTTTTCCTTATTTGATTTTTATACGATTTAATATTTCTTTCGGAGATGTAAACAAGCTTTATGATATTTAGCGTCATCAGCGAATAAATCTGTTTCCAGCATCGCGTTTTCTTGATGCTTATATGATGTGCGCATACACTCCCCAATACTTAAACAAACCTTATCGTTTGTGAACGAAGAACTAAAAGTGCGTGGGGTCCAAGAATTTACAAAAAAGAAATCGTGCCATATACCTTAAAAAAATATGTCGTTGGCCCATTGGATACGAAAACGGGAATAGATACCAATTTTATTTAGTTGTTCCTCTTGTACATACTCAATTTTTATTTTATTCCTTTAGTTATTCTGCGCTGATAACGAACAATAATTTCTAAACACGTGGCTGCGCCGTGTTTTTTTTTGGCACATACATTGATTAGGTCGGTTTCTAATTTGGTAAATCTTAGAATAAAATAAAGTAAAATGAACATACCAGTTAGTACAGATATTAAACTTTTTCGATTTTTCTTTTCACACCCATTGCAAATTGGTCACATGCTTTTAATATCAAGCGCATTTTCGCTTGTTCGAGTGACAGGTAAGGAATTGGAGGGCCCAGGAACAGAATTGAAATCATCACTAGACTGAGGCAGAATCATATTCTAATAAGTTGTGTAACTTTGTCTGCACTTTTTATGGAATTTAACTTTGAATTTTCCCGCCAAAATTGGATTTCTTTTTGATAAAATATTTTTGCCACAGTTGCCGCCCCTTTATTGTAAAGTTATTGACAATACACTTGTCACCGCAAATTAAAGGTCTCTCACAGATAATGCCCCCATTTTAAAATAATACTTTCCTTGCAAATTAACAGTAACAAAACAACCAACACCAAATTGCAGAAAACTACACGCACTGACAGGTGCAATGACAATACAATTGGTGCGTCAGCTCATGTTAAATGAATCATCATATTATGAGATCAATATGGGGATCGCGTGGTCCCATAAAAAAACCATATCTCAAAGGCTCAGTGGCTCAACACTTACTTGTCAGGCTTGCAACCAAGGAGTGCTGAATTGAAATTCTGGCTAAGTATGGAAGTTTAGCGGTGTTTTACATGTGTTACTAAGTTGGTGGCAGTGGACTAGACGAGGTTGTGTGAGAAACAACACGGCTAGTTGCTGTACCACTCCTGAGTTGGAGTATCAGCTGCGGCAGATGGCAATGTCGTAGGGAATAGTTGTTGTATAGTTATCTATGTATGTGTGTCCTAGTTAACTGGTGGAACAGCTAATGCTAAACTCCGCCAGGACGTTAATCAAAAGATCTAATTTTTTTTTTTAAATTGTTTCAAAGTATTTAGTGCATTTTTCTCGCTGGATATGCATAAAAAATTGTAAAATACAAATGTTTGTCCATTAGAAAAAATTTCACAACTGGAACAATAGTGGTCATATTCCATTTTTATACTTAATTATTGAAGAAATTGCGTAATTGAAAATAAGTCATTAGAAGCGTTTATATATCAGCTTTCAAATAAAATAAATCAAGTCGATACCAGAGAAACAGTTTTTTAAATTTTTTATTTAACATCATCTCATCATTTTACATATAATGTTTTGTTTGTTATCTTTAGAACATATTTAGAGATTTAAATGAAATAAATAATAATTGTAGCTAGTGACCCCTAAGTATCTGATCGTGCATATCTTTATCTTGATCTAGATGCGTACAATTTACTTTATGATTTGGCATTTCTTTTTATGACCGAGACCTTGCAAACAATGAAATCGTGATATGGTTTTATTTATGAAACCACTTAAATGGTCTTGTCTACAAAGATTCCGCATACTCTATGGAGATCAAATTTTTGTTCTCAACAAATCATTTTTTATGTTCGTTGTGTATTTCAGAACGTCATATACTAATGGTTCAGAGTTGCACCATCACGTTCTGTCAGTGTAGTCATCATTTTTAATACAGATGTTGTTTTGCGTTGTATTTTATCATATGCAAGATATGTTTGTGTTTAATTTATAGCACTATACAATGGAGATATATGTTTCATTATAACTTAAACAATAAAATCTTACATAAACGCTGTGTTGACACTTGTTTGGAATCGGATTTTTATAGAAACACACGACGGCGTGATACTAATGCTTCAACTGGAACAAAAATGTGGTTAAAATATAAAATAATATCTGCTTTGGAACGCTTGTAAAAATGTTCCTGATATTCCTGAGACCAGAAAAAGAGAATTAAACTTTATTTATCTATATCCAAAAGTATTTTGTTATTTGGAAACCAGAATTTTCGATGAAACTCTGTTCTTAATTACAAACCAATGTTTTATTACTGTAAGTTTATATATTCTTTATATAAAGGAAAATGATATTAATTATCCTGAGATTACGGTATATCCCGATAGTAGTTCAGACTTGTTGCATTTTTATTGACGTATTAAAATGGCTACTTTTCTATATATCTGTAAGATATCCAGAAGGTAACTAACACGAAAAATAGCAGATATTCTGTTGATAACTATAGACCTACAGTAGTTTTATGCAGTTATTTGAAAATTTAATATCTGATATCTTTTTTAACCACGTAAAATCTCAAATATATCTAAATCAATAGGGAGTAACACCTGATTGCTCTACCACCAGCAATATAACATGTATTCCTCAGTTCTGGATACCTGGATCGCTAATATTCTTGGCTTTGAAACTGGCCTGAGATGATCAGGGTTCGAGGGGGACTATCATTCTTAACCCAGAAGTATCGCTATAGACCTGAACCAAACCTCGTGAGAGATGACCTACTTCACCACTAACCCCATTTGTAAATGTGGAAAGTATGGACGTTTTGGTAGACCTTCTCCGGTCCTGGCCGATTGACCCTGCCGGCTGCCGCTCTTCAGTTCTTGACCTTCTTTCTTCGCTGACATGTCTGCATCCTGGAAGGTGTCATTTGTCTTCGAATTCAGATGGCATGCTGTTAGAGACTAGCGTGCGTTTAGGTGGGATGACACTGCGTACTCGAACGATGACAGTTGCCGCCGCCCATTGTGCTTATCGAGAAATAAGTAAAGGAAATGACCAAAAATATTTTTTAGGCAACTGTCATAAAAAATGACGTTTATCGGATCTGACAGCATTCCTAAAGTGTCATCTCTTTGTACCCACTTATCAATTTCATTTTTGACCGCTTTTATTTCACGGCCGCACTTCACGGACTCATATATTACTTCATCCTCGTTAATATTGAAAATGGATTTAGGCTTAAAGAGAAACTAAAAGTAAGCAGTAATTTCAGAGCTTTATTATGTATACCAAAATTAACAAACTAAGATACAGGAAAATAACATATAACAAACTTTATGGCTATTTTATTTACTAATGACAGAAATGGCACGGCTTGTCAATAAGCTATCAACTATCTAGTAACGTCTAAGACCTTATCCGAAGTTTGCTTGGCCTCGGCTGTGTCTCGGTCGCAAACTTCCAATTGGGCCGAGAAAAATCAACGTTACGGCTTTGACACACAAATAACTATTTTGTAACCAAAAATATGTTCTTTAAAACCATTTATAAGCTTTTTTTATTAGTAATTATCTATAATAAGAATTATTCTGTTAAATAAGAATATTGGAAAATCGAATTTACCAATGGCCTTTCCAAGATTTTGCAAAATTATGAAAGTCTATAAACACGAATTAACAAAAATGCGTTAATTTTTTTGGGATAAATGCAAGCGGGTTTTGCCTCGAGCGCTAGTTTCTGATTTAAAGTGTAGAAACACTACTTTCTCTATCAGTACTATGGTAGAGTTAGTGAAGACACCTAATTTTATCGGACTACAAGTGATACAATAATAACGGAAACGCCAAAATTCAATGAAAATATAGAAACATTGAGAACCCCGATCCTGCTAGTATATGCCGACGATCTAATCGTCACGGGAAAGGAGCAGGATATTCTCAAGTTCCTAGATAACCTGAAACTATATCTGGATACAACTGGATTGGAAATATATTTCAAAAATGTCTAATAATGGTATGAGATCCATCAACAAAAAAGAGCCTAATAGGCGGATAAAAATACAAGAGTACACTCAAAGAATACCAAACAAACTGAAATACCTGGGAACGTGTCTGATAAACCGACTGAAGAGGAAAGAAATTGGAAAATAGGAAATCAAAGTGGCATACAGAATTATAAGGACGATTCTAATTTTCATCGAAAAATGAACACGTTGCTAACAAAAGTTGAGAGAATCATGAACAAACTAGGAAATTTCTAAACACATTGATTGGGAAGCAGCAATAAAGAAAAATGAGAAATACCACAAAAAATCGAATTAATAAACGTGTTGCCGGAATCGGAAATGGAAGCAATAGAAGTAAAACACCTCTAGAAGAAAATGAAAAACACCAACATTAACATTTCATATCACCACGCAATGCGGAAACGCATTTCACAAAAACCTATACTTCCCATCTATATTTCTGTACTGTGAGTTTCTTGCTGCTGGCACCAAGCATGACCTCAGTCCAACCCAGATAGACATAGCCGGCCCGATGGTGTGAATTCTGTGAATGGTAGCAATGACTACCGTACGATGGTAAATCAAATCAACTGAAATTAAATCAATCAAGAAAACCAAAATGAACTGATGATTTGGTATTTATGTAAAAAGCTCACTAGCCCTTTACTTAAATAATTAATTAAGCAATTTACTCCAGTTATTAATTAACAATATAGACAAAACAAAATATATTAAATTCCAGACATCAAGTAGCAAAACTAGGTAATGGGTATAAAAATGTAAATTTGTGCTCTACACTTTTAGTTCAGTTTTTAGACTCTTCAATAATGGTTGACTTACTGACGCTTGTTACATAAATCTGAATCTGAACACCAAGCATTTATCTTTATTAAGTTCATTTATTAAGTATGTTTTATCAAGAACCAACCCCTGACAGCATACCGTTTAATAGAAGTATACATATATTAATATTTTTTTCATGCCACTAGAATGAATTTTTTTAAATAAAACACAATTATAGACTTTTCCTTAACAACTTGACAGTATTTCGACTACAGAATTCTCATTATTTGCGATCAAGTTCGTAAAAGTAGGTAGCTAAAGAGGACTGGAAATGGAATATCCTGCATAGAGACTAAGGAGTAAGAGCAGTATTTCTAGTCTCCGGTGCATGTTTAATTCATAGCAGCTTTAAGAGTTAGTTGCTCGGGTCTGACACACTTCACACTTACCACTTGTATTGACACTGACACCGCGTCACTTCAAGACGTGCTCTGCATCCACCTAAATGCACAAAAGTGGTATTATTTTCACTCGTCACCGATATATTACATTTGATATATTATACTTTGGTGTCGTAGTCAATTTACCAAAACTAATAGTTTGTGGTGTGACTTCTAAGAAATGTCAGCAATTCTGTAATTGTTTGAGAATATAATCTGGATGATTACAACTTCAGTTTAATACAGTGTGTGGTTTAAAAAGTCTTTTATTTCTGTTTTTTTTATTTTTGATTGCAAGGTAATGCAATTCTAAAGCCAATAACAAAAAAAGTAAAGTAATAATATATTGTGTAACAACCGATGATAACAAGGTTTTACCGCAAGTGTATGAAATTGCAAAACAAGCTGACAAGTTTTGTAATCACATGAGTGCGGTAAGAACAAGCTCACCACTTATGTTACACGCGATATTATTCCTACAATCGCATATTTAGGGTAAAGAAACTATTTTATTAGCAAATAACTGGCTTTGCGAAACGAATTTTAGTTTCATATGGAGTAAAAGTGACATTTTTTGCGTAGATGATGTATTGTGCTGCAAGGGAAGCCGAGACATACAAGAATACTTTATTCCACATACATAATATGCTTTTCTTTCCTCAATCGCCGAATATGAATTAAATAAATACCATTTTCTTCTTCTTCTTCAAACGTCAGCCATTGGCAACGGAAGTAAAAGTACTTTTCTTCCTCTCGAGCGGACTTTTACTTCCGTTATTAATGGCAACGCACAGCTAAATTTTTTATCTTTATTTTTTATATCTAATCGACGTTTCAAGGAAAAATAACATGTCTTATTCGGAATAAAAGTCACTTGCGGCTCGTCTGTAATTGCCCGGATTCATTTATATATATATATAATATTGGCTACCAATCTTTCATGATTTGTAAGGTATAATTCAATGCAGGTCGGGGTACTTGCCCGCTGAGTAGTTGTTTCCTGCAAATCATATGTAATAACAGTATAGGTTAAGTCCACCAAGGGCTGAAGGTCACCGCTCTCGGTACTTGCAAAATAGCAAGTCGCTATACACCATGGAGACATCTATGATGTCTGGTGTATAGTAGCATTTGACCAAATGAGAGGATTCACTTACCTCTCACCGGTACACCATTTACTTAAGTTTGTATAAAACTAGCAGGTTGGCCACTGTCATTTGTCTGTTCCATGACCTATGGCATACTGATGAGAACTAATAAGTTCGAAACCGGTCTATGTCTGGTCAGAGAATTGACAAATGACATTGGCTACCAATCTTTCATGATTTGTAAGGTATAATTCAATGCAGGTCGGGGTATTTGCCCGCTGAGTAGTTGTTTCCTGCAAATCATATGTAATAACAGTATAGGTTAAGTCCACCAAGGGCTGAAGGTCACCGCTCTCGGTACTTGCAAAATAGCAAGTCGCTATACACCATGGAGACATCTATGATGTCTGGTGTATAGTAGCATTTGACCAAATGAGAGGATTCACTTACCTCTCACCGGTACACCATTTACTTAAGTTTGTATAAAACTAACAGGTTGGCCACTGTCATTTGTCTGTTCCATGACCTATGGCATACTGATGAGAACTAATAAGTTCGAAACCGGTCTATGTCTGGTCAGAGAATTGACAAATGACATTGGCTACCAATCTTTCATGATTTGTAAGGTATAATTCAATGCAGGTCGGGGTATTTGCCCGCTGAGTAGTTGTTTCCTGCAAATCATATGTAATAACAGTATAGGTTAAGTCCACCAAGGGCTGAAGGTCACCGCTTTCGGTACTTGCAAAATAGCAAGTCGCTATACACCATGGAGACATCTATGATGTCTGGCGTATAGTAGCATTTGACCAAATGAGAGGATTCACTTACCTCTCACCGGTACACCATTTACTTAAGTTTGTATAAAACTAACAGGTTGGCCACTGTCATTTGTCTGTTCCATGACCTATGGCATACTGATGAGAACTAACAAGTTCGAAACTGGTCTATGTCTGGTCAGGGAATTGACAAATGACATTGGCTACCAATCTTCCATGATTTGTAAGGTATAATTCAATGCAGGTCGGGGTATTTGCCCGCTGAGTAGTTGTTTCCTGCAAATCATATGTAATAACAGTATAGGTTAAGTCCACCAAGGGCTGAAGGTCACCGCTCTCGGTACTTGCAAAATAGCAAGTCGCTATACACCATGAAGACATCTATGATGTCTGGTGTATAGTAGCATTTGACCAAATGAGAGGATTCACTTACCTCTCACCGGTACACCATTTACTTAAGTTTGTATAAAACTAACAGGTTGGCCACTGTCATTTGTCTGTTCCATGACCTATGGCATACTGATGAGAACTAATAAGTTCGAAACCGGTCTATGTCTGGTCAGGGAATTGACAAATGACATTGGCTACCAATCTTTCATGATTTGTAAGGTATAATTCAATGCAGGTCGGGGTATTTGCCCGCTGAGTAGTTGTTTCCTGCAAATCATATGTAATAACAGTATAGGTTAAGTCCACCAAGGGCTGAAGGTCACCACTCTCGGTACTTGCAAAATAGCAAGTCGCTATACACCATGGAGACATCTATGATGTCTGGTGTATAGTAGCATTTGACCAAATGAGAGGATTCACTTACCTCTCACCGGTACACCATTTACTTAAGTTTGTATAAAACTCACAGGTTGGCCACTGTCATTTGTCTGTTCCATGACCTATGGCATACTGATGAGAACTAATAAGTTCGAAACCGGTCTATGTCTGGTCAGAGAATTGACAAATGACATTGGCTACCAATCTTTCATGATTTGTAAGGTATAATTCAATGCAGGTCGGGGTATTTGCCCGCTGAGTAGTTGTTTCCTGCAAATCATATGTAATAACAGTATAGGTTAAGTCCACCAAGGGCTGAAGGTCACCGCTTTCGGTACTTGCAAAATAGCAAGTCGCTATACACCATGGAGACATCTATGATGTCTGGCGTATAGTAGCATTTGACCAAATGAGAGGATTCACTTACCTCTCACCGGTACACCATTTACTTAAGTTTGTATAAAACTAACAGGTTGGCCACTGTCATTTGTCTGTTCCATGACCTATGGCATACTGATGAGAACTAACAAGTTTGAAACTGGTCTATGTCTGGTCAGGGAATTGACAAATGACATTGGCTACCAATCTTCCATGATTTGTAAGGTATAATTCAATGCAGGTCGGGGTATTTGCCCGCTGAGTAGTTGTTTCCTGCAAATCATATGTAATAACAGTATAGGTTAAGTCCACCAAGGGCTGAAGGTCACCGCTCTCGGTACTTGCAAAATAGCAAGTCGCTATACACCATGAAGACATCTATGATGTCTGGTGTATAGTAGCATTTGACCAAATGAGAGGATTCACTTACCTCTCACCGGTACACCATTTACTTAAGTTTGTATAAAACTAACAGGTTGGCCACTGTCATTTGTCTGTTCCATGACCTATGGCATACTGATGAGAACTAATAAGTTCGAAACCGGTCTATGTCTGGTCAGGGAATTGACAAATGACATTGGCTACCAATCTTCCATGATTTGTAAGGTATAATTCAATGCAGGTCGGGGTATTTGCCCGCTGAGTAGTTGTTTCCTGCAAATCATATGTAATAACATATATATATATATATATATATATATATATATATATGTATATATATATATATATATGTATAAGACTAGCAGGTTGGCCACTGTCATTTGTCTGCTCCATGACCTATGGCATACTGATGAGAACTAATAAGTTCGAAACCGGTCTATGTCTGGTCAGGGAGTTGACAAATGACATTGGCTACCAATTTTTCATGATTTGTAAGGTATAATTCAATGCAGGTCGGGGTATTTGCCCGCTGAGTAGTTGTTTCCTGCAAATCATGTATAATAACAGTATATGGGTTAAGTCCACCAAGGGCTGAAGGTCACCGCTCTCGGTACTTGCAAAATGGCAAGTCGCTATGCGCCATGGAGACATCCATGATGTCTGGTGTATAGTAGCATTAGACCATATGAGAGGATTCACTTACCTCTCACCACTACACCATTTACATTAGTCTGTATAAGACTAGCAGGTTGGCCACTGTCATTTGTCTGCTCCATGACCTATGGCATACTGATGAGAACTAATAAGTTCGAAACCGGTCTATGTCTGGTCAGGGAGTTGACAAATGACATTGGCTACCAATTTTTCATGATTTGTAAGGTATAATTCAATGCAGGTCGGGGTATTTGCCCGCTGAGTAGTTGTTTCCTGCAAATCATGTATAATAACCATATATATATATTGCTATGTCACAAATTCACAATACACATAATTATAAAATAATAATCAAGAATTTTGAAAGCATAGTTTCATTGAGTACGACATACGCCAAAACATATGTTATTATAGCATCTCAATGCAAGTAAAATTGAATTCAGGTTCACAGGGAACTGTTGTGATATCCACATTCCAAGAAAATGGGAAGATTTATCATGTTCAATTCAAATTAAAATGAAATTCCTGAGCGCTACCTGTGAAAATGATTAGGAACGGCGGCTCAGACATGCAAAATTTTATTCAAAAGCCAATACAAATATGACTTTAACATTAACCTTATCAAAACCCAATAAATTTTAAGAATTTTATATTAACAAACAAAAATTGTACATAAATGGTACATCACGATTGTATTAGAACATTTATAATGAAGAAAAGAGACTAAGTTAGCTCACACGATGGTCAGGAATCCATGCTGCACTCACATTTGGCTGCAGGAGGTCGTAAGTCCATTTTGTGCAATCGCAGTAGCGGGAGACCTAGAAAATGTCATAAAAAATATAATTTATCCATCTGCAACACGCATTGCAGTACATATTATTAAAAGAAAATGATCTATGATCTAAATAAAGTAAATCTTGTGCATAATAAACCAATATAAAAACTTTTGTATAATAAAATATATTCGGAAAAAGTGACAGATCAAGCGTCAAAATAAACTTTTGCTCATAACTTTAATAACCAAATAAAAGACAAGATTATTTTTACATAATTACTTGAATACTTACCAAATGCAACTTCTGCATACAACAACTCTGGGATTTGAGTGCCATAGGAGTCCCCAGTGACATTTTTGGGTTAGCTTCCACAAGGACAGGGTAAAATATCAAATAGTGTAAACCCAAGAGTTTGTTGAAATACATATGTGTTAAATGCCAATAGCCACAGTGCTGGGCAACGTTTAAAAACAATTTATAAACTTCATTTATGTGTTGGGTCACGTCGAAGTGCAAATTTTCGGTAGGACGTACCCTAAAAAATTTAAATAGTGTTAGGTTTAAGAAAAAGCCACAACAAGGCAAATTTGTAAATATAATAGTGTATAATATTATCTAAGTAAGACTTATACATGGTATTTGGGGCTCATAAGCCTTAGTTTTAAGTAAAATATGTAAAAATTTCAAAATTTGTCAAATTTCTTAATATCCACCCCAGAGAGAAAACAAGGTTATGAAAAGATTCACAGCAAAACCTAGATCATGAATCGAATAAAACATGTTAGGAAATGTAATTAAAAAGCCATAAAAAGTCCATATTTAATTTGACAATTAATAAAAATTTTAATCTAGATATCCAAAAATAGTAAATTTGTACCGTAACCATGACTAGTGTCAAGGGAGAGCATTAGAGTACGCACGTTAAATTTTTGCTCCGCAGTTAACCTCACTTTTTAAATTCAAAATTTCAATTTTCAATAATTTTAACGTCAAGTGATAAATTTAACAAAGTTTGAATAGAATATTCATCAAATGTGAAATAAATAACTAGAAAGTCGACATATTTTGAAATTTATATCCAAGAAATTGTTTTCATCACCTATGAGGTAATATTTCGTGCAGAAATAAGTCTGTACTTACCAGATATTTTAAAAATCCGTATCGTAAATACATTTAAGCCGTATCACAGTCAACATTAAAACCAAATAGTGCTTCATGCGTTAAAATAAAGTGAATTTTCGTCGAAATACATTCCCCAGGTTCACATATTAGCACCGGATCGACATCAGCTGTTCTTTTGGACGCATTGGAAAGGATAATCGCACTTCACGTCGAGGAAAAGGTTAGCTAACTTACTATCGTACATAATAAAGAGCTCAGATACCAAAAAGGTATTTTTTTTAATTCAAATCGATACAAAGTCGATAATATTGATTCTATCACTGTCATTATATTGTACACGTTAGTTTTAAGTTTGTTCACAGTTGTCAATTGTCATTAGCTGGAGTTTTCAACAAATACCATTAATAAAAAGGTTTCTGTCCAACGAATATTTTAATTTCAGTACATAAGCAATTGAACCGGCTCTTGCATTAAATTAGATTCTCATCTCTACTGACCGAGTCAGTGATTCCTGCGAATTTCCGCAGGTGGCGCCCAAAGCAACATTTCTAATAATTATTTCAACAAAACACATCCAAGAATTTCATAGTAATATATATATATATATATATATATATATGTTGCTTTTTAGGTTTTCGCGGGTGTTAAATGAAGTGTTGTTGTACTTTCGGGTGCTCTCCCGCGTCGATGATCGTCTCCTCCAGGAGTCACGGTTGTCTAAACGACGTTTCGGCAGAATCTCATCTGCCATCTTCAGGTTCTCACTGAAAGCTGAATCGATCATCGACGCGGGAGAGCACCCGGAAGTACAACAACACTTCATATATATATATTAGGGAACTTCATCCACAATAACTAATATTTAAAATTTAAAAAGTGAAGTGTTATTATTAAAAACATGTTTGTTTATTATTATTATGAAAAAATATAAGTAATAATTTAGTATATGAGATCAGACCTTCCACCGTCAAACCCACCTGTACGATCGAGAGTCGAATTTTCAACTTTACAACTTGTTATAAGACTTTTAAATATATATCTATAAAAATTAAACATTACTGCGTAGTACCTAGTAAAGGGTGGTCCCTGGGGATGGGATATTTTGGAAACGTCATAATTGTTGATTTAAGTGTTAACCCCGTTAAGGACGTCTTCCACAACTTCATTTATAACTTTTTTCAAGTCTTCCGCCATAACGGCGATGATATGATATAACGATAGCTAAGGTTATTTATATGCATTTCTTATTTCTTAAAAATAATGGTATATATTTTCTCTTTGTCTGTGCGCACTCTTGAATCTGATTGGTGAGATTTTCCATCACACGATGCCACATGTCTAACAGGAATAATGAAGTAATTTCAGCAAAACGTAGACGTCTCAGGAATTCTGTTGGCTTAATCTCTTGAACTATCTGGATTTTATATGGACGAAGGTTCATAATTGTGTAAAATTCTAAGCAAGAAGATTTACCTAAACGCGACGCTGGACTCGTTTTGTAACTGAAAGTTTTTGACTGTGTTCTACAGATTATCTAACACATTCACTGTTTTCAGGGCTTCTAATACTTCAATTATTGGGTTCTTTATGTTCGGATTTATTGACTATACCTGTTTCATCACATTTACGAATCCACGATTTATGGCATGAGCAGAAGGAACACTCCTATGAAGAAAAATTGCAAAATGAAATTGCCGCTAGCAACTACACTGTCGTTATTCTTATAATACGATTTTATTGCAAAAAAGCGCTGCACAATGGATCACTGACTGTTCCATAATTACTAAGTCGCATAAACTGGCGAACAATATACAGGCTGTCCATTTTATCAGGGCACTCGAGAATATCTCACTTAATATCGGTCATACAAAAGAAATTATTTTATGAAAATTGTGCCGATTTATATAACCTACAAAATGGTTTAAAGACATTTGAAATCCATGGCCTACTTTAAGAGTTATGGCGGAAAATATCGAAAATGCGGAAAATGTCTAGGCCAAATATCTCCGTTATTTGAAGAGATACGAGAAAAATTCTAAAGCGAAAATTTTTTGCAAATCAGAGTGTTTCAACGAGGTTTTACCTAATTTTTTTCAAAACCGCTGTATTTTGAGATTTACTCTTCAGGCTGTTAAAAAAATATTTTGAAACGGGCAGGAAATGGCGCCATTAAATAGAGTATTTACCTCCCTTTTCAACGACATATCACATGCCATCTTTATTCATTGGTACTACTTTAGTAATTATAAAAACATTTTTTTAAAAGCAATACATTTTTTTTACATTATACTTGCCGTGGAGAAGTATGATTAAATAAGACGATAAAATAATTCAATAAGTTGTTCAAATCTTTGCTATAATAAAACATTAACACAATTAAGAAGAATAAAGTAAATTCAGGTAACAAAAACAAAATAATAATCAAGAAAGCAACATGGAGCAATTATGGAAAGAGTATTCGCAGTTATGCCAATGTATAGAGGTCCTCCATAAAAGCGTCACTCCTTGCTCAGAAAGTTAAAATATCTTTTCCAATTAATTTAAATATAATATCCATTTGTTTATATTTCATGGTTTCACTATTATTTCAATTGTTTTGAAATAGTTGACTATGAACAAACTTGACAATTTAATTTTTTGACTGATCATCTCAGTTAATACTTAAACTCTCACTCAATCACACTCGTTTAAGAATTTAGAATTTTCAAAAATGACTTTTACTCACATTGATCGTTACATGTTCGTTACATATTGCCAAAGCAATTTTAACTCTGGATTAACTCAAGTAGAATATAGAAACAGATTTCCACAAGCACTACAGCCAAATAAAACTCTGTTCAGAAAATTAGCTACGAAACTGAAAAATAATGGTTCATTTTTAAAGAAGAAGACAAGGTTGAACAGTGTTACTGATAATGTAAATAAGGTAAACCGAGTTATTAATTGTGTAAGAAATAAAAATACAGAAAATTTGGAAACATCATTAAGAGAAATTTAAATTGCTTGTCATATAAATAAAACAAGTGCTACAAAAATTTTAAAGAAAAATGGTTACCGGTGTTATAAAGCCAAAAATGTTCACAATTTACAAGCGGGAGACAAACCAAGGAGGATGACTTTTTGTAGGTGGCTATTGGAAAAGAAGCGTGCCGATCCATTAATATGTAGTAAAATACTTTGATTCGACGAGGTAAATTTTTCCAATAATGGATTTTTTTATCGCAATATTCATTACAAAAAATGAACTTCTGTAAATACACACTGGCATAGACCGACTGGGTTTCAAAATCGTTTTTCAATAAATGTGTGAATAGGTATTTTATGCACCAATTTAATAGGTCCTTATTTGTATGATGGTCACCTCAGTGGTCAAAGGTACCTAAACTTTTTGAGAAATGAATTTAATGAATTCTTAGATGACCTACCTTTAGAGAATCGACACAACTTTCAATATTTTCAACAAGATGGAGCTCCTCCCCACAATTCCCAGATTTGCCTAGATTATTTAGACGAAATTTTGCCTCAACATCGGATAGGTACCAATGGATTTATTCGATGGCCCCCTTCTCCAGATATAACCCCAATGGATTTTTTCTATGGGGGTATATTAAAGATAATTTGTTTTCGACGACACCGCAAAATGTAGAGGACCTAAAAGCTCGAATTCAACAGGCATGTACAGATACCCCCGAAATGCTGAGTAATGTTTTAAATGCAGTGCCTCGCCGCGCTCGATTGTGTATAAGAAATCGCAGTGGACACTTTGAACATTTGATATTATATCTGATGATATTTGATATCTATTTTTAGGGTTAGATAAATATTAATGTTCTGTGTGCTATATTCTTTTTATTATTAATTTGATTTTGTTGCCTGAATTTACTTTATTCTTCTTAATTGTGTTAATGTTTTATTATAGCAATGATTTGAACAAATTGAATTATTTTATCGTAGTATTTTATCGTTTTATTTAGTCATACTTCTCCACGGCAAGTATAATGCTTGGTAAAAAAAAATTATTGGTTTTAAAAAAATGTTTTTATAATTACTAACGTAGTACCAAAGTACCAATGAATAAATATGACATGTGATATATCGTTGAAAAGGCCCGTTTTAAAATATTTTTTTTAACAGCCTGAAGAGTAAATCTCAAAATACCGCGGTTTTGAAAAAAAATTAGATAAAACCTCGTTAAAACACTCTGTTTCGCAAAAAATTTTCGCCTCAGAATTTTTCTCGTATCTCTTCAAATAAAGGAGATATTTGGCCTAGACGTTTTCCGCATTTTCGATATTTTCCGCCATAACTCGTAAAGTAGGCCATAGATTTCAAATGTCTTTAAACCATTTTGTAGGTTATATAAATCGGCACAATTTTCATAAAATAATTTCTTTTGTATGACCGATATTAAGTGAGATATTCTCGAATGCCCTGATAAAATGGACAGCCTGTATGTGGCGTGTTTTAATTTTTTTATCAATTTAAGGCGAAATAATTTATATTGTGTATTTGTCTAATTGAGATATTACTTCAATATATTAGAAATCAGAAAATAGTTACCTCACTAAAATTACACGAAATTAATATCTATCAATATAATTATACCAATATAAATTTTAAGTATAGCATTATGGAATAGTACAAATAAACAATGTAAAGTCTAATGAAACATGTTGGCTCAAAATATGAACCAAGCAGAAAAGCATAAAATTAGAATATAAACATTCTTTATCAACCGGTGAGGATGTAAACCTCGAATGTTTAATATTCTATGGTTTTTATAAATTAGTTCTCTAGAATATCTCATATCTTATTTGAAATTGTTTTCAATATGAAATTTTGGGTTATCTGTCATTCAAGAAGGGAAAATTTATACAGTACACTTATTATACCGTATGCCAGTATCGATTCAATTACACTAGCGTATACTGTGAACAGAAATAGTTAATGTGTTAAGAGTTTAATCCCCAGGCTTAAATGGAAGACAAAAGTCGTACATTGAGGTTTTTTCAAAATGAACAAAATCATAAAATATGGTAAAGAATTTCAAAGCAAATACCAAAAAAAATTGATCCCATAGCACACTTGGAGAGTATGAGGAACCTCATGAAACCTTGTTTCTAATTACCACCCAAGCAATCAACTGTCACAAAAAGGTTCAAATAAAAGTTCAACGTTACGATTTTAATCTGGAGAAAATACTTTCAAACAAATTTAGATCATCTTTGAGGCTAACATTAAAAATTTATAAATGCAAATTCAAAATCATAGACAATTTCCCGTAAACTATTAGTCAAAATTTAAAACCATTGGACAGAGAATTTAATACCCTTAAAACGATGTGCTACTTGACCCTCTTTCCTATTTAAAATTTTAGGGGTGGGTTGAACAACCATTTCAAGGCTGAAGTGGTGCGATCAAAAATACCCAATGAAAATGTCCTCATTGAAAATAACCCATTATATGTAATTGGAGACTACCATCATAAGCAGTTAATTTTTTATTAGTTCGTCTTTTTATGTCTCCTATTCGGACAATTTTACTATTTATTCGATAATGAAGTACTTTACGCTCCTGCAGAATTAATTTTGTCTAGGGCATTTGCGTTGCCGGAAATCCATCACTATCACATTAGCATTGGATCTAGGAATTACTTATTAATCGCTTGTAATAATGTTTAGGCTGGGATAGACGGGGATGAGATGGATCAATACGCAGTACTAATTAAATTGTTATTTAATGAGACAGAATGTCTCGTTCGAAGAGTTGTAATTTTAATCTTATAATTTACAAAGCATCTTATTTTTTTAACTGTTATTTATATAGAATAGAATATATTTATTAACCTTTTTTGCCATACAAAATATGAATAAGGTAAGTCAGTGTTAATTATCTAAAACACAAATATAAAAGCCTAAAAATTTGACATAGCAAAAACAAACCAATTCGATTTACAGATAATAAAAACATTTGATATAAACACCTGTATGCATAAAGTGTAAACATATACACCCGTTTCATGCAAAAATGAAGGTACCTGGGAGATCGGATACGTTTATACAATCTATGCCATGTTACAACACTCAGTGATACACTCTTCCAAAGTATAAAAACAACCTTCGATTAAAAATGATTTCAAATTTCCTTTAAACTCAGCAAAACAGCGTGACAATTTAATTGCATTAGGTAGAGACATAGCGTAGACTGGAGACTTTTTATATTTCTCGTGCAAGCATTTTCCAAGATCTTTAGATCTTTAGATCTTGGAAAATAGTTGAAGATTTCTTTATTTCTTGTTGGGTAATCATGAAAGTCTATATTTTTGTTAAAATTTGGTTTGATTTAGATATACAAAACATAATATTTTCAGTATATAGATTGATGTAAAAGTTAATATGCATCTACACTTAAAAGTTTCACGGCATGACTCACTGTAATCTAAGTTAAACATTAATCTCAATATACGCTTTTGTATTATAAAAACACGAGTAGATTCTGTAGATTGACCCCAGACCGTAATACTATAGCTTACTGCTGAGTATACTTGGGCATAATATAATGACAATGAGGCAGTCTCATTTAAGTAATTTTTTTAAAGAAGACAGCGCAAAGAAAGACTTGTTCAACTTAGAGCATGCCTGGTTAACATGTTGAGAAAAATTAAGATTTTAATCTATCTGAATATCTAAAAATTTTGTTGCATTTGTAATTTTGATTTAGGTATTATCTAGAGAGAAGTTTATGTCTGGTACAGCGCGGTTCCCATAAGAAAATTTTACACATTCAGTCTTATTTAGATTTACAATTAATTTATTTCTGTTGCACAAGATCTTAAATTCCTCTAATATGATATTGACTCCATCGATAGCACCTAAGACGTTAACCGCTGATATTACAATTGTGGTATCATCAGAGTACATAAATAACCCTCCGTGTTGTAATATGTAGTCTGGTAAATCGTTTACAAACAAGAGAAATAGTAAGGGGCCCAATATACTCCCTTAATGCCACATATAATGCCAAATATTCGGAAATACAGAAGAATAGTTACTTATTTAAATTGTAATATTAGCAATACCTTATATAAATTTCAATAATTAATCTACCTTCCCCTCAAAAATGCCATTAAAAATTTGAAACAAACTTTCACGTAGTAGTCCAATTACTTGAGCCTTTTATTTCATAATTTTTAGTAACTTTCTTAAACTAAATTCAATTTCTCTAAAAGAAATCTTTTATTGTTTATCTTTTAAATGGTTAAAATTAAAAATGCATCGTTATCCTGTAAGTAGCTTGATTACAAATTGAAGGATAACTTTTTAAATTACTTCGCACCAGCGCATTGGTCAATTTTTAAAATATATAAAACACCAGAGAAACAGAATGTCAAGTTAAGGACACTAGAGAACAAATACCTATATACATACGTAAAGAACGGATAACTGCATTTTTGAACAGTAACCGTCATAGAATGAGTTAAAAAAATATTATAAATTGTAAGGAAAACTCAGACAATTAGGGTGCTCTTAAAAGTTTCTTGTCTGGAACCTTAAACAAGAGATAACATGAAAAACAATTAAATACGCTGATTCAATCACAAAATACTTTTAAGTTTAATTTCAATATAGAAATAAATGTGTTTTAAAAGGAAAAATTATTGCTATAAAAATTTGAACAAATTGAAACGTTCTAAAATTCATTTGACAAATTTGAGTTTATTAGTATTAGAAAGTAACTGGCAATGAGTATTTACAGTAAATACCATTTTATTCTTTGTTTTATTAAAGTATTCTATCAGTTTTCTGCTCTGCTACTGATTGTTACAACTTTTTAATGTTTGACTATTTCTAATCTAGCCTTGACGATGTTGCTATTTTTGCAGGTAGAAGAGATTTTGTCAAGAAAAGTCACTGTACTGTTTGTAGCTCCTCAAAATGTATTTTTGACTTGAGTTTCTCGTAATTGTATATTGTACGATTTTATACATAGTATTGAATTTCGTATAATAATATAAATAACTACAGTTTTAGTAGCACTGTTTATAAATCCTAATTAACATGTTAAATAAATCCAAAATTATTTTTAGCAATTTGGGAGCACGTTGACATTTAATAGTAATGTAAGGATCTGGCTCAACATCATGTGTATAAGAGGAATAATTAACAACACATACAAAACCGGCTTCAAAGTTAATAATTTCGTTCCAAAAATAAAACACTTCCAAAATCGTTAATATTTTGACATTATTCACTTCAATCGTACAGAAGTTTATTTTTCTGTGATATGTATCTTATACGCCGACATTATGAAGGAAGTCGTAATAAATTATTTCATAGATATTTAAACTACTTATAAATTTCATTTTTCTATAAACAAAACCACATGACTGATAATACTTAATTTAATATCACTAATCTTCACTTGATGGATAGTGGATTCGTACAGACTTATTCTACTAATCTATCAATTAAATTCCTTTTTAACACTTCAACAATAATGCCGTGATGCCTTTTTACAGGACTTATATTACTCGCAGAGAGTTACAGAGAGTTTAGATGTTTTTGAATCCTAAATAATTTTTTCAACCCTTAATTGTAATGGAAATATATCATTTTATCCGTGATATATATGGCTACATTTCAAATAAATTTTGAAGAGATTTTTGTTACTCACCAAATAAAACGTAATCTAACCATATACAATGGAAATTTTAATACCTGAAACAAAAAACAAATATTAGCACATATACTTGTTCCCTTTTATTTTGAATATACAGGAAGTTACAAAAATAAGCCTTGTCTGCTTAAGAGCTGATTCAATTGGTAAAAGGAGAAAAGAAAAGTTCCTCCGAAAATGCTTTCTAATAGAGGTGTTATGGTTTTTTGAAAATGGCGCCTAAATAGTAGATTCTACTCCACATTATAATAACGGGTCCGACAGAATGAAGTATCCATTTTCAAAATTAATTCATGTCATAATATAGATATAAATTCAAATCAAGTCGCCATTCCTTCGCGATAAATAAAAATGTAAGGCAATCGTGAAAGCGTTTGCGAGAAATGTCATTTTAGCTGCGAATATGGAGCTCTGGTCAATTATTCAACGTTCTTTTGCGGTTGAAGCTTATTTAAAAATAACTGTTTTGTTGTAATCACCCAGCGCTTATTTCATCGCCACTTTCATTTAAACCCTAGTCCTAGTCGACTCACCATTAAAAAGTGAGCACACAAGTTACTGCTTCATGTTCCAGAGAAAAACCAAAAGGAAGAACTTGTTCTGTACGCACACTTGAAAATGCTGAACGGGTAAGAGAGCAGTCGGCAAACCGACAAGCATTTAGCACTCAATATTTCGAACTGTAGTTTTCGCCGCATTCTGAAAGACTTATATTTCTATCCCCACAAAGTTCAAGTCGTACAAATCCTTCTGCCTGAAGATTTTGGAACACGCGTTGATTTTTGCGAACGTTTCGAATGGCTATTTGCTGAAAACTGGAATATCGTAGATTGCTTGCTGATGTCATATGAGGCTCATTTTTACCTTTCAGAATATTAGTCGAGGTCAGGAGTAGGAATGGGTAAAGTATATACGATTGGAATTGAAACTGTATAAAAACTAAAAGCCGGCAAAAACAGTCGGCATCTCTTTATTGTACATGAGCGGAAGTAAATAGAAATGCTTGTCATAACAAAATGATAAGATTTTCGGGCGTTATTATATTATCCTCTGTTTCAAATGGTCTCCAGAAAGCCATGGTAAATTAGTAAATAATTAAAATATTTTACCTTTTATACAGTAGTAAATATTTATAAATATGAACAGTAACTAACTAAACTCCTACGCTTGATATTATAATAGGTATTAATGCGCTGCACTGGCACATAGACAGCACGATATTAGACTTCCACGTTCCAAGATAAAGAAACGATTTACGAGTTTTTTTGTGCTAGTAGGCCTGTCCGTTTTATTACCTTTAAACCAGTGCAGTCGTAGATGATTCATTCAGGCTGATTACATTGCCAGTCTCGGACTCGCCTGCACAGTTTCAACTACCGTTTGAATCTCAATACCATTGCCAAATATATAGGACAAAATATCAAGTTCAGTACGCACGGTCCTGTGCTTTAAAACTGACCAGTTTCAATTCCAATCGTATATACTTTACCTTTTTCTTTGCCAGAGCACCAATCTAGACCCTCACCATCCTGTTCAGCGACCTCGAAAACGGGGGAGTGTCCCTAGATTGGCGCTCCGGCAAAAAAAAGCAAAAACCCCAAAAAATCCCGACTGATGACATCGACTATATGTTAACAAACATAATTTTAGCTACTGGGCGACGGAGAATCCTCTGCAATTGCATAAAGTACCGCTTCATAGCAAAAACGTAACTGGGCCAATTTGAGGGGGTTGTCGAGGAAAAAAATTGCGGGACCCCCACTATCCTGTTCAACGACCTCGAAAACGGGGGAGGGTCCCTAGATTGGCGCTCTGGCACAAAAAGCAAAAACCCAAAAAAATCAAAATTAACAAACATAACTTTAGTAGCTATTGGGCGACGGAGAATCCTCTACAATTGCACAAAGTACCGCTTCATAGCAAAACGTAACTGTGCGGTATGCCTGTATCCACCTTTGAAATTTTTGGGCCATTATATGCTCCAGATACATATTCAATATATTTTTTTTTATACATTTATTTAACGTCGGCCTATTTCCGCTACTGAGGCCTAACACCGACGCCTGTAGACGAGCTACCCCCAACCAGGAATTTTGCCGAACCTCTTCCCTTAAGAAGAGTAGGGATCTTTTACTTGCCTAACATTTAGTAGACATGGGACCGACGGCTTTACATCCCCTCCGAAGGATGGTATATCTCCTATACAACCCTCGCCTAAGGTTGTATAGCTTCCGCGCATACACTGATATACAAGCCGCTGGAAGATGTGTGAGGCGAGAACGCGGTTTCCGTTGGAATGGTCACCCATCCAAGTACTAACTGCGCCTGTCGTTGCTTTACATCGCATACCGAAGTATGTACATAGTAAAGACGCACCTACGCTCGCCCCTATTCAATATCTAATCCCTCGTTTTTTTATTAATGTACGGCATCTACGTCTACTTAGAAAACTCATAATGCGGACTATTACACAAAACCGCAATATTTCATATAAATCACATATATTTGGAAACGGTTGATTATACTTGTTAATAGGACCATTTTGTGCATTATCAGTCAGGTAATACTAAGTGTTAAACATGAGAAAAATGAATGATGCGAAATAACTCGTATACTGTCCCATATAGGAAAATAGTAAATCAGCCGGATTAATATATATACTCTGTTGTTCCTACCTAGGCCTATCGTCAATTGTTCGATATTTTTGAAGAATATTGATGAAATTTACAACATTTAGTTTTAGTTCGGTTCCTACCTACCTATTCCTCCTGGAGTAATGGTATAACAAGCGGAAAGTAGCCATTAAGGCCGAGAAGAGCAAGGCGATACTCAGGAGAACCAGGAAAGTACCCACGGGGCAAGTGACTATGTACAGGACCGATATCCAATTGCACGATACTGCAAAATACCTTGGCGCGATCCTGGACCGTAGGCTAATACGGAGGCCACGGTCAAGAAAGCGGAGACCAGGCGCGCCCTACTTTACCCGATGCTGGGTAAAACGAGTCAATTCAAACTGAGAAACAAGCTCTCGCTTAGCAGGATCTTGATAAGACCGCTATTGAGCTATACCTCCATGACCTGGGGGTACCAAGCGAGAACTTACCTCAAGAATATCTAGAAGGTGGAAAACGTAGCACTCTGGTGTACCGTCGACGCCCCCTGGTTCGTCGGAAACGCTGACATCTTCAGGGATCTAGAATACAACCCGGTACCGAAAAAATCCAGGACAGAGCGAAGAAATTCTACACCCGTGCAGCCTACCTCTTACCCAGCCGAAGATTAGATGCCGAAGTCTCACCGTTGGTTTTTCCTTAAGCCTTCTGCAGGCCAAATACGCTACGAAAGCGTCTAGGCAGCGCACCTCTCGTGCTACACACCTCAATCTACTATACCGACGATCTTGATGACAAGGCGCCACTTGACGCCTTTTGTACCGGCAGTCATCTTTATCCAAAAATATCCCAGAACGAGGACGGCAACATTCCCAGGAACTGATATGCCGGCGAAGAAAAAATAAAACACAGAAGAGCGCCAGAAGAGATGGCCCGGCCGGCAGGATCCATCAGCTAGGGCCAGGGGAAGTCTGCCGACATCGCCCACACCTCTCACATTTATGAGCGGGGTTGACTAAAAGCAGGCCCACCCCAAACGAGGCCGGCCCCGATCTACATCAATGATCCAGGGTAAAGAGCAATATTTCTGCTCGACATCAGTCATCTGAGAGCATCACGACAGCCAAGAATATTGACGCGTAGATTCACCTAATTTCATCTCTGCATTTGCAGCTTTACTAGCTATTCTTAATTTTATTGCACCACTAATCCTTACCTCTACAGCCAAGTTATCTGCATTTACTAGTAGGAGGAACTAGTCGTGCCATCTCACGCTATCCATGTGTTAAATGTTATCAAAGTTTTAAAGCTGCTTTAAAGACAAAAATATGAAATTCTTTAAATCACGCCCCCTTACAGCTTACCTCCCTGTATATTCTAGAAAAAACTGGTCATGCCATTTCATATTATAAATAAGGGAGTAACCATCGATTAAGTTTGCTAAAGTTATTAGGGTGGTTTCAAAAAAAAATTATATAATTCTGTATAATTCAATCTTTCCAATGCTTCTGCCTATGCATTATCTAGGAGGAACTGATCATGTTACCTCATACCGGTATTAAAGGAATATAAGTGTGTCAAATGTAATCAAAATCGTTACAGGAAAAAAAAATATATGCTAAAGTCTTGCCCCGCACAGCTTCTCTCGTGGTATTTTTAGGGGCAACGGTTCACGATATATCACTCGTAGAAGGCAGTTTTAAAAACTTATACTGCCACTCAGAGCTCGTTGGTGGCAATAAGATTCCTTAAATTCGAACTTCCCACCACAACAATATTGACTATAAATCCAGAGAATACTTGTAAAGATACAAGAAGTACCTCGATGCGACATATCTTTCCAAAATGTTTTATTACCCACCGAGTTCTTTATTTTTTTCTTGATAGATGACAATTTAAAACATTTGTCTAACATCACCATTGCAATCACTATACATCATTAAATTTTTTTCTAAAATTTGACTCCTGTAGCATTTTTAGTTTTCGAGATACCAGAAATTATATTTCAAAAAGGGCTGAAAAATTAACATAGGGAATGAACGCAAGGTCGAACTTTAAAAATATGTCTAAAAGTTGCATAATAATAAAAATATAAGCGAAATTTAGTTTACTGGATCCCTGTCTAGATGCTCAGAGGAACATTTAGAAAAACTTGTCGCTTCAGTGGATCAACGTTTTCGCGTTAGGCTTGAGACCAAGGAATCCGGGGGTTTAAATCCTGACACGGATATGGATGTTTAGTGGCATTTTTCATTTGTTACCGAGTTGGTAGCAGCAGATTAGAGGTGTTGTGTGAAAGACAACACTCCTAGTCGCTGTACCACTTTCGAGTTCAAATCTCAGCTGCAGCAGATGGCAATGTCACAAGTCATAGGGAATGGTCGCTGTATGTAATTATCATATGCACGTGTCCTGGTTGAGTGATTGAATAGCCGAGCTAAATTCCGCCAGGATAGTAAATCTTAAATAATGTGATAAAATAAAAGAAAACGTATCATTACTACTATTGCATATTGGATCAACTCGTTAAAAGGTCTATGGTTATTTCCTTAGCGCCCTTTTATATTAGTAAAGCACATTATTACAGTTTTTTGATAGGATAACAATGTTAAAACAATTCTAATTAAAATATTTACCCACAACTATGCAAATATAATTTATTATTAAAAACTGAACAAGCCAATTCATGTGAAATTAATGAATATTAAACATGTTAGAAATGACGAGTATAATATAAGGATCGATAAATGCGGCGGTAAATGAAGCCGAGAATTTATGTGAGTTCAAAATCCGTACAGAAGATCACATTAGTACATGTTGAAGGGCGCTATGAATATTTTGAAATAATTTTATGTATATCACATATATATTATGTGAAATTACATTACAACAAGTATAAGGCATAGGCGAAATAATGGAAATAATTTTAAAGTATTTTAAACCCCCTTCCAGGTCACGTCAATGACCTTCTTAAGTCTAGCAGATCTTAACCTGTCTAAGTAAAGATGATGGGGAACTAGAGCTTACGGTGAATTTCGAACTACTTAACAATGACACTATATAATTGAAAATTAATTCACAGAAGATGGAGTTCGAATGGAGTATGCTCCGAAAGCAAGTTAGCTACAAGCAAGCAAAGAAAGTAAAACAACTTTATTCAAAATTAACAATACATGGTCAATTCGGAGCCTGGTCCGATGCTAGTCAAGCAACTACGATGCAATGTGCCATGACAGTTGAGGGGCTAGATATGTCGGTCTGGTTCGGCGAAGTAATAAGTATAAATAAAACAATTCAACTCCTTTCCCCTAGGCGACAAATTAAGATGAATAAGAATAATGAAGACTTAGAATTACTGAAAGTAAGAGAACACTGAATCAATTTTAGTAGTTGCGGAAAAAATCTCAACGAAAAAGGCTGTTCTAGACAACAACCATGGGAAGCATTCCAGCGGCTTAGTCTATAGTTTTCTAACGTCTGGATCTAAACAAGTTTTGATTCTTATAAATATGATGGTCTAGAAGAGAAATTTTGAATAATGACAGAAACAGCAAAAATAAACAAACAGAAACGAGGCGGGGATAAGAAGGGGTTAAAGGTATGAAATCTTCAAAGAAGGAGAATAGAGTAAAAAGATGTAGTAGGTAAGGTTGGTTAGAGTGGTTTCAGGAAAATGGGCAATGCTTGGTAAGGTAGTGTTGAGGTTTATCACCCAGTTTGAAAGTCTACAAATGAATTGCTATATGTTCTGGATGTTGTCGGCTATTGGGGTAATATCGTGACAACGTATATGATATGAGGTACATAATATATGTGTTCTAAGACTTTGAGCTTTCTTATTTCCATCATCCCTTGGCGCCAATGCCGACGCCGCATATGTAATTATCCGGCCTGATCACAACGATATAGATCATTTTCTTTGTTCTATCGGTTAAGTCTGATACCTGATGCCTTGTATGATTCAGTCTACAATCCCTGTAATAGCAACAACATTATTCATCAGATATGTTTGACCAGGAGCTTTACTAAAAAAATTGATAATGTCTTGAAAACACCTCTCTTTGGGGCAATATCCAATATTTCTATAATTTAGAAATTGTTTTAATTTGGGGTATTTTGAAATATCAATATTAACTTTTAAGGAGATGGTTGACCGCTACATGGAATATTCACACCATAACCTCGCTGGTGAGGCATATTTTTTGGGTAGTTGCAAGAAATATGCGAGTAAATAGGACTCGGTATCTTCTTAACATCGCACCACTTTTTCAAAAGTTAAACATAAGTACTACTTTCATGGCTTTCCTTAAATAATTTCGGTAAAAGCGCTGTACTAGCAACACTTGCAGTCTTTGCGATGTTCATAATTTTTATTAAAAACACTATAAATAAAGGTTAATGCCAAACTTGATTTTTCAGTGTGTTATTTATGTATTGAGCTTCCTCTTATTAACTGCTAACCTGAACTTAATTCATTAAAATATAATAATACCAGTTTGACAGGTCGTTGTCAATAATTCAATGTTAACTCATTATTTGTAGCTTTCTTTCATTTAAGCGGCACTTCAAAAAAAAATTTATTAACCGTCAACAGTAAGTGATTTTTCAGATCTTGAATGCTTATGAAACCTCGGCTGTAAGGTCCTCGGTTCCCCAAACTACATTCTCGATCTGAAAAATATCACTTACAATTCATGATACCGTTGTGGTCAGTGAATATGAGGCACCAAAATTTGTACAATTTAAAGTGAGTTTTTATTTACGTCAACCTGGTGTCAACTTGGCGTGAACGCTGCATGCGGCTAAAGCACAGACTCTGTTACAATACTAAAATATCACAAAAATCGGATTCAAAATCTGCCTTATATTTACTGTCCACAATTGTACGTAATATACTATTGTCAAATCTAATATTTTTCTCATCGTTAATCACAATGAATTGGGAGTAGTTGAAAAGACCATTAACACGTATGTGTAGATTAGATAGAATAATTGTAGTTCTGTATAAAAATATGTGCTGGTGATATATTTTGCTGTATGTTATAATACCACATATCAATATGGAAGCTTAATCCTGCATAATTACCAAAGCTATAGCTGTTCTAGCAGTTGATTGAATTCACTCGTGTCCGCATGAAACTGATGTAAAAGAAAGGATTTATGTCTCTGTCTACGCCTTTCCAGGTAAATTTAAACATGGAGAATTTTATACATAAATCAGTTAAAACGGATATAATTAAAATATACTTAAAGTATTTCACTAGACAATTTTTAATTACACGAAGTAGGTAAATATTATTAAACGAATATATTTGATAAATGAAAAATATTATTAAATATAATGTATTAATTAATAAATAATGCAAATTATTCATAATTAGGGATTAATTAACTTTAAACGACGTATTATTTAACGGGATTCACTGTTGACCTTGCATTATGCTAAGTATGGCCAAGCGATCTATGTCAAAAACGGTTAAGCGCATAAAAAATGTTTGAAACAAAATTTGTAGATAATTTTATGCTCTACAATTTTCATAATAGATGCAAGTATCGTTAAAACCATAGGAAGCGAGATATTTGCGAAAAACCGATTTTGGTGACTTTTGACCTTGAATATCTTAAGATGCGGACACGAAATTTTATGAGACTTTTAAGACAACTTTTAGAATGCCAAAATAAAGGTTTATACAAGTTTACAGCTTATTATCTCCCATTCTGAGGTTGACCCCCTTTTTGGCTTAAATGACTGCATCAAATGATCAACTTACGTTACAGGTAGTGCAAATATTATTTAATATCAAACAAACAATGTTTCGTTAGCTTTAAATAAGTTTTGGGTTACACAGAACTATTTTTACTTGCAGAAAATATTATAGGAACTGTAATGTACTGATTGGAAAACGGGAATGTATGACAAGATTTTTCCGATTTAAATAAGTTATTTAGATGTGATAAAGTGCAGTGAAGTCTTTAAGAAAACAATGTTTATTCGGTAATTCGTATACTAACATCTAAGATAATAACATAGCAGACATAATCAATATTTTTCAATGTAGATTAATAAGAAAGAAGTAATGATTAATTCAATTCCTTGAACATTCATTGTGAATTATGTCGTTAAAGATACACAAAGATAGGTGACACATACTTCTTGCTCAACTTTTTACTAATAACATTCTAACATTGCGAAACAAGACTAAAGTCAGTGATTGATAATCGGAATATCAGCTTAAGAGAAATGATAAATTTTGTATTTGCTTGTTTTCTATCTTGTATTAGTTTGAATTTTTACAAAGTACGCCACAATTAATTTTGAAAAACTTCGACCACCAGAGCTTCGAGACAATGTAATATCAGGATTTCAAATCATTAAACTAATTAGGAGTAGGTCTGAATCGTCTGAATCTCAGTGGGGTAATAAGAATTCACTTCTAGCTCCTACCAGCTAAGATGTGTATGCAGCCATCAAATAAATCATTGTAATTAATTCGGTAGCATGCTTGAAATCATTAGCTTAAAGTTGCCAATTGCTGATAATACTTTGTACTTTGTAGACCTTCGTAATTTTCTTGCTAATTTACGGACATTGTAGCTACTGTTTTCAAATGTTTTATGATCTAATTCATTACTGATGTTATAAAAATATTTAAATGATTTAGTTAGCTAACAGCTAAAACGTTTTAATGTTAGAAAAAAGAAATAAAAAAGTGAATTAGCCGACACAACTTTCTATAATTGTATTGTCATCGTAAACTACGTATGTGTGTTAAATTTCAAATCGATCGGAGTGGGTCAAAACTGGATTGTAAAATTTGATTCCAACAAATAAAATAATAAACTTATTAACAAGTGAAACTAATCTACTACTTATAAAATAGGTAAGTACGTATTAAATGAAAAATTAATTCTAAAAGGTTTCAGTAGAAAAACTATGACAGTTCCGGATCAAAATTCCATGTTTTTCCTATGTGAAGTTTAATTTTGCAGAATTTGAGGCAATAGAAATGGTAGGGATAAGAGTTTGCATTTTTCAGAAATGAGTCAAGAATCTGATTAATTCACATATGGCAATAATTGATTTTATGGAGTTGTATATAATTTCAACAAATGGTATTTAGGATACAGAAAGCGATGAAAATATGTGTGTATTTCTATAGTTTAGCAAGTTTAATGAAGAGATTTAAATAAATTTAGAATATGAAATAAGATATTTTAATTACAGTTTTATTTTATATAACAGTAGGTAATATAACAATACAACTCGTATGGTTTCCGAATATAAAAGTTAATCATTTATATTATATATTGTATTAATACTAAATAAAATTATGACAATTTATTGTTTTATTTCATATTAAAAATGTGTTTTAATCATAATACATAATATTAAAAGATAATATTCTTAGTCGCAAATTCCTCTATAAAATCCTTATTTTACTATAAGGAACGTAATCAGACTGCAACCAACAGCTACTCTCCGGGCTATGTGCCCTGCTGAGCGCTGAATTACAAGTTACAAGCCTGGTGCGAAAAGTGTAATAATTGCATATTACCATTAAAACGCTAATTCTTCGATTGCAACAAACACCAGCCGAAAGGCTGATCCTACTTAAAGGAGCCCTCGTGCCAGTCGTCACACACCACTTGCAGACTGCAGTTTCGAGCTGTTGGCTCTCGTCAGTGCAAGGTAGGCATGTGATGACCGACACGAGGATCGCTTGACTATTTAGTACATTTCGGTATCTTTGGGATAGCGACATGTAAAATAGTTAGCAAGAGCCATCTAACGGTCCAGTGTCTGTTGCAATCGAAAAATAAATAGCCTGACTGGGCTTAGCAGAGTTCAAATGTGCTTTTAGAGGGCGGGATATTAAAACATAATATTTTCAGTCGCAAACTTCTCTATAAAATCCTTATTTTACTATAACACGTAGCCCGGAGAGTAGCTGTTGTTTGCAGTCTGGTTACGTTCCTTATAGATATAGTAAACATCTTTGTTCGAAATATTTTTGAAAATTAGGTACATTATTTGAGGGAATTCGACAAAAAATTTGTTGAGCCTGTCAACAAACATCGAGCATATTGCTATGTTTTTTTAAATTTTGAATTTACGAAAAATTCAACACAGTCATCATCTGTACTACCATAATTTAAAACTCGATAAAACAGTCAGCAACTATTTTATTTTTGCAATACTAAGAAACACCAATTATTTAAAACTGCAAATAATTACCTAAATACATCATAAATAATGATTATAACCGTATTACAATAGAATTGTAACGTTAAAGCCATTAAATAAGCCCATGCATCTGTGACGTAGTCAGCCTACGATGTAGTTAAGTTCTGGGAAGTAAGCCGGCTTTCCAAGTAGCAGCCCCACTAAGCTCCCCCCACCGGTCACTGGCCTATCCACAGCGCACGCTAGTACAATACGACCCAGCTCGGGCGGCGCAGAAACATATAAAATGCGTGGAAATCGCCACCATAGTAGCAGTATTCCTCCGACGCTCATCTACTTAACATCCAAGCAGTCTACCTATGAATCAGCTACTCCAAGCAGTTCTCTACAATTCTTCCAGCCTAGATCATTCTCGCCAACATAACTAGTAACACATCGTGCCTTAGCTAATAGAAGTGCTTTCTAGTGCACAGATGTAAACAAAATTACTTAAACAAAACTATTCTCCGTTTTTGTAATTATTTAAACAAAAGTGTAACATACTGGGGCTTTTGGAAACACAATTAATTCCATTCGCTCTCGTCTACATTAGGGACTCCTTCTCTGATAGGAACTCTTTCCCTGAAATTCTATCTAAAGAAATCGAACTACAATCTAGGGGCACCTTCACTAGCAAGGATCTCTTCCCTGAAAATTTATATAGGAAAATTCTCTAGCCAGAGACCTCTGTTCTGGAGTGCCATAGGTACAAACCAGGGCCAACTTCCCTGAACACTAGGTAGGCAACATCAGGAACACCTTCCCTGCGTAAAATCTAAAGTTAAGTAACTACATCGAAGCAGGGCACTATAAATTTTCTACTCAACTCTCTGATTTCTCACGAACTAAATCTAGCAGTAAATAACCTGAGATTCTGCGAGCTACAGAAATTGGTACTGGCGCCCATACCTCTCTCCACATAAATTGTACTGAAATCCTGACGACATCCGCCATAAGGGTGAAATCTTCTCCAGAGAATAACAGCCCTGTCGACAAGCCCTCCTTGGGGCCGCCTCTGATGTTCTAGCAGGTTTGAAAACTATTTTTTTGATACAGATTTTGATTAGACAATTCTACAATATTACAATTCCTCATACGCTGCATTTTTAAAACATAATATTTTTAGTCGCAAACTCCTCTATAAAATCCTTATTTAGGAACGTGACCAGACTGCAACCAACAGCCACTCTCCGGGCTATGTGCCCCGCCGAGCGCTGAATTACAAGTTACAAGCCTGGCGCGTTAAGTGTAATAATTGCATATTATCATCAAAACGCTAATGCTTCGATTGCAGCAAACACCAGCCGAAAGACTGATCCTACTTAAAGGAGCTCTCATGCCAGTCGTCACACACCTTTTGCAGACTGCAGTTTCGGGCTGTTGGCTCTCGTCAGTGCAAGGTAGGTATGTGACGACCGACACGAGGATCACTTGACTATTTAGAACATTTCGGTATCTTTGGGATAGCGACATGTAAAATAGTCAGCAGGCGCCATTTAGCGGTCCAGTGTCTGTTGAAATCGAAAAATAAATAGCCTGACTGGGCTTCGCATAGTTCAAATGTGCTTTTAGAGGGCGGAATATTAAATCATAATATTTTTAGTCGCAAACTTCTCTATAAAATCCTCATTTTGTCCTCACGCTGCTGTCCTCAAGACAGCAACAAACGAGAGCTCCTTTAAGTAGGATCAGTCTTTCGGCTGGTGTTTGTTGCAATCGAAGCATTAGCGTTTTGATGGTAATATGCAACTATTACACTTAACGCGCCAGGCTTGTAACTTGTAATTCAGCGCACGGCGGGGCACATAGCCCGAAGAGTAGCTGTTGGTTGCAGTCTGGGTACGTTCCTTATAGTAAAATAAGGATTTTATAGAGGAGTTTGCGAATAAAAATATTATGTTTTAATATTCCGCCCTCTAAAAGCACATTTGAACTATGCAGTATTTTTGTTTGAAATATTTTTTAAAATTACGGAAATTATTTGGGAAGGGTCGACGAAGAATAATTTTTAGACGAGAAATTCATAAAAAACCTTTTCGATACAATTATCAACTTCAATTTATCAAATTTTATGATAAATACTTTTTAATCCGACGAAATAGTTATTTTTGTATCAAGGCCGTAAAGTTGATCTTTCTCGGCTGAATCCAAAATTTGCGGCCGAGGTACAGCCGAGTCTCAAAAAGTAAAATAAAATATCATACAAATTACTGGACAACATTTTGCAAGAAGCCAGACAATTTTAATTTGTGACATATTTCAAATATTAATGGTGACCAAGTAATATACGAGGCCGTGAATCAATACATGAAGCCGTGAAGTAAAAGCGACCAAAAAATAAGTTTGACAAATGGGTATAAAGAGATGACACTTTAGAAATGCTGTCAGATCCGAAAAACGTCATTTTTTGTGACAGTCGCCTAAAAAATTGTTTTGGGTCTTTCCCGTGTACTTCAGGTGTTTTAGCTGTAAAATTAACCTCTGTGCTAAATTCGTGGCTTACGAATTTTTCAAATTTTATTATGTTTATTTGGACGTATTCAATAATACTTGGTAGTTACGCCACGATACACGATAGGATTTCGTGAAAACCGCGTCGGAAAGTTATAAAAATCGCGGAGTCGCGGTTAACTCAGTTTTTATGGCCCAAACGGGAACAACATCTATTATAAAAGTTGTACATCTATAAATTCTTTACCTTAAAAATCCTACACATTTTTTCGTACGCCTAAACATTTTGGAGATACGACGCGGACTAAGTGAAAAATGCGTTTAGTTCCGTTAAATCATTACGGTTCCAGTATTGTTGTCGTATTCAGCGGCTATTCTGACAACACAAAAAACATAAAGGCCATGGAACAGCGACGACAAACTGCACTTGTTTCGTCATTCTGTGCAGTTCGTTTGATATTGACTTGTTGGTCATTTTACTTGGGTGCATAACTTCTCGCAGTAACATCATTTTCAAAAAAACCAGGAAAAGTGGAAACAAAACATTATTCTACTGCCAGCATGGACAAATATCCAAACTGCTTAAAGCATATTTTGTTTTTGCACGCCCTGACAGGATGCGATAGATACCACATCCTCCTTGTTTCACACGGGGAAAACTCAAGTGTTCAAAATGTTTGAGAATCGGCCTGATTTACACCCTGTAGCATATGTGTTCATACAAGAAAATTTCCCTTTGTATGAACTGATATGTAATGGAATGAAGATTATTCTTGCAATATATGGTGTTCCCAAAACGGAAAATTCCATAGACAATTACCGATATTTAACAATTGCCAAATCTGCAAATCTTTCAACAGCTGTAAAATTATCATCACTTCCTCCAACATCTTCAGCAGCTCAACAGCATTTGTGTAGGGCGTATTATCAAGTGCAAACATGATTGGGAAAGGATATTGATCCTGAGCAGTGGGGCGAAATTAGGAAGAATGATATTTTGCAGCCAGTACCAACGCAGTTACCGCCAGCACCAGACATATTGTTAAATTCAGTTTTTTTTGCAACTGTATGAAGGGTTGTGTAGGAAAATGTAGCTGTATGACAGTAGGACTGAATTGTTCAACAGCTTGTGGGCATTGTCATGGTCACTCCTGCTTGAATAACGCAACTATAATTGCTATGAGTGACGAAATGGATGACGTAGAGTCTTATCAGAATGAAAGTAACGACAACGATTTGTCATTAGACGATAACGTTCCAGATAGCAAACGAGTCGGAAAAATTCACTAATTTAAGATCCGGCATGGATTAGGCCTCCTGGGCAAACCATGTAGAAAAAATCGCGCCGAGCATTCTTCCTCTAAGGTGGTGCGGAAATGAATGCGTTTTTTGACTTTTAATCGCTGTAAATAAATTTAAATAAAATGTGTAAGACATTCTGTTAGATGACAAAGATCACCGAGCTCTATAACAGCAATATTTTATTTTCATTCTGAGACATAGAAAGCAAGATAATTGGGAAATGTTTGATGCGAAAGAGGTTTAGCGAAACTAAATGCATTTTTCACTTAGTCCGCGTCGTACCTCCGAAACGTTTAGGCGTACGAAAGAAATGTATAGGACCTTCAAGGTATAAAATTTACAGATGTACTACTTTTACAATAGGTGTTGTTCCCATTTGGGCCATAAAAACTGAGTTAATCGCAAATCCGCGAATTCAACGACCTTCTTACGCGGTTTCACGAAATCCTCCAGATGTATCGTGGCGTAACTACCAAGTGTCGTTCAAGACGTCCAAGTAAACAACATTAAGAATAAAAAATTCTTAGGGTACGAATTTTTCAGCAAAAGTCTAAAGCGCTTGGATTAATAAGCCTTTTCGATGAAGTTTTTTTTCTTCAACAATTATTGTTTTGAAAATTGTTTGATTTGATGGAAAATTCTTTTTGGGCTGTACCTGAAGCCGCCTTTGCCACTCTGACGCGAATTTGATAAAGCTTCTTAATACAACTCTCCAACCTGAACAATATTTATTTAATACATTTTTTGATCCGAAGTTTTTCTTAGGCATCCATGAAGGTGTCTTGTGCTTTGACGTGAAATTTGCAAACAACATATTTGTTACAGTTTTCCATTTCAAATAATGATGATTTTTAAACATTTCTTGTTTATTCAAAAACTTGTATTTGGGCCTCCTGTTACTTTTGCGAAAAATTTAAAAGCACATATCGCAACAATTTTCTGTTTTGAACAATTCAGGTATTAAAACATTTTTTGATTCTGCGATGCACTATTTCTGGGCCCTACCTGACCCCTGACGAGATATTTGTAAAGGTTCATTTCAGCCTAATTTTTTATCCTAAACGACTTTTATTTGAAACATTTTTAGACTCAACGAAATTATTTTTTGGCCGTCCATAGAGTCGTTCATAGTGCGCCGATTTCACTAATATTCAATAGTGTGTGTTCTTTGACATCCCAGGTCTTATATCTAAAATTTCAGATTTCTACATTGAGTCGTTGTAACATTTTCACACTACATACAGACTACAGACTTAATAGCCATCTTTTAAACATGGTCAGTTTGTAGAATCTGGGACAGAAGAAACAAAAAAATAAAAAAATTATTATTATTATGATTATATATAAGACTTCAGAATGTTTCCAATTATTAATCTTTGAATAAAATAATTATTCTATACTATTTAAATTTATTTATAGCAAAATTTCTGACTGATTCCGAAATGCCAAGCCGGTCCGATTGAACATAATATCCCAGTAAATAACCAGCAGCAAGATTGAGGATAGCTTTTAGATAGTGTGAGTTCGTTGTTTATATTTTCTCTGCATTCTTTTCAACTTTCTGCCAAGGAGTCAATATTTCACTTCAGATCTTTTAATATATTATTTCATATATATACTTACAACATTACAAAATGATTGACGCAGACTTAACTCCAAAAAAAATATTGCTTCTTCAGTTAAATTACCTCCCTTTTATGCCTCACGTCCAGAAATGCGGTTTTTACAAATTGATTCACAGTTCAATGTTGCTCGAATCACTAGTGATCGAAATAAGTATGACGCAGTTATATTCAGTCTTCCTATGGAAGTAGTAGATATTATTTATGATGTTATGCAACACCCACCTGAACAAAATTTATATTCCGATTTACGTTCAAATTGGCTCGTTTATCTTCAAGCGAAGAAAAAAGACTCGATGATTTATTAACAAGTTCGCAGATGGGCGAACGTAAACCGTCTGATTTTTATCGCCACATATTAGGTATTTTTGGTGGTTCTAGAATGATAAGGCAAGCCTTGCTTACCAAACTTTGGCAACGTAGACTACCTAAACATATTTATATAGCTATTACAGCTTCTGGCAAAACAGATATTGAAGACATTATTGATATTGCTGACAAAGTCTGGGAGGCTTGTCAAAACCCTGTCATGCCTCAAGTTAATCAGCGACCCTCAAATCTAAATTCAACAACTAATTTAAAAGATGTATTAACTCGCTTAAACTCATTAGAGTTTTCTATGATTAAGACAAATTCTTTACCTAGTAAATTTTTTTTAATCATCCATCAATCAATATTGAAAAAGTACATCATTGTACAAATTGTCAAAATCGATCTCGATCACGAAATTTCTCTCCTAATCGCTTCTATTATAATCCCTCAAATTCAAAAGTTTGTTATTTTTCGCAAATATTTAAAGAGAAAGCACAAAAATGCACTGGATCATGGCGTATTTGTAATTCGAATCTCACTAAAGAAAACATGTCAAATCAATTAGATCAGTCAAAAACTGTTGTTCCGAAACTGCGCCCATAGACACGTTTGAACAATCTACATTAGCAAAGACAAAAAAGGCATAACGTTATGATTGTAATCTGAATGTGAAAGCGTTGTAATTGCTTAAGTGTTATATATATATATATATATATATATATATATATATATATATATATATATATATAATATCGATCTATATATTAATATATAAATGCAATTCATTGATCAAATACTATAAAAACAACAACGGATAATACTGACGAGAACGGCTGCTATCTCGAGAACCTTGATGTTTCGGACATCGTGCCCGTGGAGACGTTTGTTCAGGACGCAAAAATACACAACATTAACGAAAAATTCGAGAATTTAACGGAAACCACTTTTCCATAAGGAAAGTGCGTGGTCTTTTTTTATATCTTTATCAAATAATATATTTTTCACATATATACATTATTTGTAAAAATATTAGTACCATAAATGTTGGTGGCAATAAAAGGATAGTATCAGTAAAACATTAGTGCTTAAAACGTATAATTTACAAATCTGTTAAATTTACCAACGAGAAACGTTTTTAACAAGGGTGAACGAATTCTGCAATAAATGTAACAGTAATGTTCCAGTAACTGAATTGAAAAGCGCAAAGAAATTCAGATGAATATTTAATTAAAGCGATTTATAAGGGAATCAGCATTCATACCAGACGTAGTAATACTTTAAAACTGTGCTACTCGATATGAAAGATTTATTCCCGAACTGTAGTAACAAGAATATAAGGAAGAAAAACTGCCTTCTCTAAGCATAAAATATGCTATCAGTAAGAACTAGGAGATGAACATGAATAAATTATGATATTAAGGGGCATAAAACTCTCGACACGTTATTAAAATTTTAAGATCTGAATCCTTAAATACGGCCATTTTAATGTTTTATACTTTTATTCCACAAACGGACAACCACCATAAGTCACGTTGAAAAGCTGCTTATGATAAGCTGCTTCCCCTGTTTTACCTTGCATGAAGTATATGAAAGTTTTCCTATAATATATGTTTTCCAACAACGTAAATACGTCTCTGAAGATTTTCCGTATTTTCCGTGAATAGAAAAATGTTTTATTTAGATATCGTATTCTTATTTACTACACATATAAAAATAAAGATATAAGACGTTCAGATGCAAATGTTTTAGTAGATAACAATAAATATTAGGTCAAATGAAAACGAAACAAAATTGATTTGAATTTAATCTTGATACGCCATTTAAAGCTCTTGGGGACTAGACCGTTCATATCAAGCTGATTTAAATAGTCCTGTCGTGTTAGAGCGTATGTTATTAAAAAATACAATTTTGCTTTTTCATCGTTGATGCCCGTTCTGGAACATCTATTGTGCCGAATATCTCTGATAAATATAGCGTGAGGGATTTGCATATTTTTTTATGAAATGTATTAGAGTAAAATATTCACTAATGCTCTCTCTCTCTCTCTTTCGTCATGCTCTTTCTCTATCTCTGGAAACATAGAATACTTCGAGGGCCTCGTGTGTATATTGTGCTCTCCATATCGTAAGGCTCATTACTAGTTGTCGTCGTCGGAAAGTTGTGAAATTTTTGTGGTAGTATAAAGGTATACCAATGAAATAACTTGTATGCCAGAATTTTTTTTAAAAAATTAACTTTGTAATTGTAGCCATATGGTAACATTGAACATATTTATTATCAAAAATTTTATGACAAAAATATTATTATTACAAAAATACAAATCTATTAATTTTGTGAATGAAATTGCACAAAACAATTCTTTTTCTCCGTTAGGCACAGTCTGCTGTTACATTTTTGGCACATTATTCTTGAAAAGCCATTGGAACAATAACGGCTTCGTCCTTTGGTATTATGTCCTGACCATTGTGACACAGTGTTCTTTGTTGTAATATCCAATGGTCGGGGTACAACAGGATATTTGATTCTTTTTATTGTGGGGGATCTTTCGTGAGATGGTCTGTCACGTTTAGGTTCTCCATCTCCAATTGTTGCCAATGATCTCGAAATATCACTTCTGAACTCTTTTAGAGGTTTTAATTTTTTTTTTTTCATTTTTATTGCTTCCTTTGTATAGTTAACCACGCATTGACTATACACATATCAATCAAATAGGGAAAAATACCAACGTCCAGCTCTTCCAGGCGTACGATAAAGTCACACATTTGCTATCTGCCCATTTGACAAGAATAAATTTATTATCACTAGATTTGAAAACATACTGACCTCTCAAACTGTGGATATTAAATTTTTCTTTCAAATAGGAAAATAGATTTATAGTCGCAAAACAATTATCAAAATAAACTATGCTATTTATAGGATTATGGATTGTCTTAGAGAGAGCAATTACCACACTACTTCCACAACCTAAATCCGTTTCCACTTTTGATAATTCCATTGCAGTTCCTTGCAGTAATGAAAAGATGTTTGCCCCCTGGTATGGAATAAAGCAATAGATAATTCCTGAAACTCCAGCTCTCATAAACAATTTGTAGCCCCATTGTGGGGCTTTTTTGGCATGTACTGCCGAAGACTTCCTGCTCTTTCCCATGTATGATATTATTGTTTCGTCGACAACAGTTTTCTGTTTCAAATTGAGAGCAGTTGTGGTTTATTATATCCAACAGTGTTTGTGTTTCATAAAATCTGTCCCTAGTAGTATTAGCAATCATCGTATTATCATTGAAATGTATATACCTGTGACTCTGTTTGAATCCAATGACATATATCAGCTATTTGTGCAATTCTTGTGTTTATGGCCCAATAATCCTTATAGTTTGATAGAGAAATTGTACCCATATAAATCAAAATTGAAAGGAAATCTGTTATTTCTTTGTTATTTGTGTTTAGGCTTTTCCCTGTTAATTGCGTAGAATATAAATTGGAATGTTCTACAATTAGTTCACGAAAAAAATTGGAGAAAATACTGCAGGGGCTCTACAAGTTCCTCATTTTGGTAATTTCCCTGATTCGCTGGCATATCGATGTGTGGCAGATCACTATTAGCCACCCATTTTCTAGCAGGTTTTTTCTGTGCAGTTTCCTTGGTTTTCTTCTTATTAGCTTTCTGGACTTTAGGCTTCCTATTATTTCCTTTCCTGTTCTTTGATGGTGAAGGTATTTCTATCTCGTCGTCGTTTCTACATCGTCTTCGGAGTCACTGGCTGGGGCCAGGATTTCCTCTTCTCTGTTTTCGTCATCGTTTAGAAGATCGCTATTAGCGGCCCATTTTCTAGTAGATTTCTTCTTTCCAGTTCTTTTAGTTTTCTTCTTACTGGCTTTCTGAACTTTAGGTTTCCTATTATTTCCCTTTGTGTTCTTTGATGATGAAGGTGTTTCTGTCCCATAGTCTATTACGTAGTCTTCATCAGAATGGTAATTAAATCGTCTTCGGCGTCACTGCCTGGGGCCAGGATTTCTTCTTCTCTGTTTTCGTCATCTGAATCAGAAAAATCAGGAAGATCTGATATCTGGGGGTCAGATGGCATAATTAATATTTTATCCTTTTTCTTATAAAAGTTCTTGGCGGAAATTATTGCAAACTCTTTGGCATCTATGATCTGAAATAGCAAAGATTCAATTATATCAAATGGCAAAGGTAGTTTTCAATCCATATTTCTACAATTTCTTCACTACTATTTCAGTGTATTTTTTGTATAAATATATGCTCTAGTACTTTATGAACCGGCTAATATATTACAGAATTATTTTTGATAAAAATTTCTTACCAGATTTGGCTCTGAAATGAACGCACACAGGCACAAGTTGTAAACCGATTTTGAACAGCTGACGGACGCCATGATTTTCTTATTTTTTAAATCCGCCGAAAGCTGGCAGCAATTCATGTCTTTAGATAGGCTGTTTCCATGTGACAACATTGACCAAATATGTAAGAAGTGTAGAAAGAAATAAAAAAGTACAAAAATTCAATGTAGCCATATGGCAACAAGGTGCCTCAGAGGGTTTTTGCACCGCACATTCTAGTACCTACTTCTGTGCTACTGATGAGGTGATGCAAATCTATGGATGGACGTGTGTTGATATTTTCCGGTTCTATTTGTTTATAATGGTAAATTTGTGTCTCCTACGAGCGAGCGCCTTATACTTGAAATTATGTTAGTCACCGTTTTTGGTACCTTCCCGCATAATCCGCTACTATCTTTTTATCTTTTTGATTGATATCTGGATAGGGTAGGTGAAAACAATTGTATTAGGGTACAGTATACAGTCTGTCAAGAACGATATTGACATCTTTTATATAAACTATGTTATAGCTGCTGAAAATTATATAAAGAATAATCCTATTAAATTCTGGACATTATTAAATACCAAAAGGGGTTTGACAAATATTTCGAATGTCATGAGATATAATGGAAATGAAGTGCATGAACCTGTTGACTTAAATGCATTTGCTAAATTTTTTGTAACAGTTTTGCACCGAATAGTCATCTCCTAAATAATTTAGTTACACATAACAATTCCAATAATAATACGACCATAGATATTTCGGAATTTAAAGAGGATGATGTACTAAAAGCTTTAAAGAAAATAAAGAATAAAGTAAGACAGAGGGTCCAGACGGCGTGCCCGCCTGTATTTTTTTATTTTTTCTTCGCGATTGACAATTATTTTTAATTTAATTCCGAAATATAGTAGCGGTCCAGATGTATAGAAACGCTCTAGGGAATGTCTAATTTTTAAGAAGAGCGACAAATCTGATATTTCCAACTTTTGGGCTATATCTGTAATATGCAACTTTGCCAAGATCCTTGAAATTCTATTGCATGAAGTCATATACTCTCAAGTACATAACCAAATTTCAATTATTCACCAACATGGTTTTATGCGGGGGCATACTATGACAACAAATTTGCTTTGTGTGACTTAATATGTATCAGAATCAACAGATGACCAAGCTTAAATTGATATTATTTATACGGATCCTTACAAGGCATTCGACAGACTTGACCATTCTATGTTGCTTATGAAACTTGACGATAGCGGTCTCTCTCATAGTTTATTTTTCCTATTACATTCCTATCTCTCAAACAGAACTCAATATGTGGCATTTGGTTTCAAGTCTGATGGATACACGGCTACTTCTGTAGTTCCGCAAGGGTCTGGCTTTGGACCACTGTTTTTTATTATATGCATCAATGACATTATGGATGGCTTAGACAATGCTAACTTTTTAATGCCGATGATTTGAAACTTTTTTATAAAATTAATTCCGTTGACGACTGCGTTTGATTGCAAAAAACTTAGATAAAGTAAGTGACTGGTGTATTAAATATAAACACCCGTTAAATTCCCAAAAATGTAATGTAATGTCTTATACACACAAACCGAATACAATATCCTACTACTACACCATAAATGATGCCATACTTCACAGACCTGAAACTCTACGAGATTTGGGGGGCGTATTTGATAAAACTCCATAATTTAATATACATATAAACCATTATAACCGAATCTAGTAAAATGTATGGAAATCAGATATTCCCGTGATTTTTCAAATTTAGATTCAGTCAAGATACTGTATTATTATGTTAGATCGAAGTTCGAATATGCCTTACTTGTTTGGACTCCACACTACAATTATATTATTATTTTAATAGTTTGGAATCAATACAATGTAAGTTTGTGAAGTGCTTGCATTTTAAATCTGAAGGTTTTTATCCAGCGATAGGACTTGCAGCGTACATACTTAATAGTTGGTCTGAGCCGTAGGCGAGAATGTTTCTCACAAATATTTCTTCATAAAATAATTAACAACACTATTGACGCACCACAATTGCTTTCAAAAATTAGTTTTAATAATCCCAGAACAGCACTGTTATTTACACCACCGTACGAATATTTTAAAATTCTTGTCAATTTATGTACTTTGCGACAACCACAACACAATCTGTACTAATATTGACATATTTAACTGCAGCCTTACTGCTTTAAAAAAATTTATTATCGAAGGGTTTGATTGATCTGTATTCTTTTTATAATTGTTTGTTTTTTTTCTGTAGTATTATCGTTGCTTAAGTAATGCAGGTTAACTTATTTTGTACATTCGTTTTGTCTTTCATGTAAGAGCCTTAAGGCCCGATGTATGTTTTTATAAAAATATTCTATTTGTATTCTATTATTGTATTTGTAACACTAGCTATACCTCCTGCCCCGTAGTTGAGTAGTGACCTTGTTGGACAGAGTAAATAAATAAGTAAATAAAAGTATGTCGTAGCACTTCTAGCTCGGTTCGTGATGTAAGTGTTCACGACGGAAAATAGTCTAGCTCCGTATCCCAAAACATTCTGTACCCAAAGCTTAACAAAATTGATTAATAGAAACTGCTATTGTTTTCCCTGAACTGAACTAAACACAACTTCTTTTACATTAAAGTACAATAATTATTCTCCCCAGGACCTAATCCGGAGCAAGACAGTCAAGGGGGCTGGGAGACGAAACATTAGAAGAGCTAACGCTGTTTCAACCAAATAAAACATATAATAACTAAAAACAAGAATTCTTGGCGACACATGTGGTGGAAAATAAATATTTTTAGGTTAGAATGTCTAAAGTTTGATTAGCCAATACAATTTGATACCAGAATTTACGACGTAAATGACTACCCGTTTATTCAACGTTAATCCATAGGTGAACGCTTCTAGCTAGTGGTAATTGCATTCGGTACATACAGTTAATGTTGATAATTAGTGAAGTCAATCTAGAACAGAATAGAATAGTTCTAATCAGTAGAAGTTATGAAAAAATGTTTTATATCGAGCAATAAATCCCAGAGTAGAATAGGTTGTTTTGGTAATGGTAGTAAATAATCGATGCAAGTTATTTTGGTGTCAAAAATAGTACTCAGATCTTTAGTGGAATGGTGACGTGTCAATATAACATTGTTTGAAAGGTAGTCAGTCTGTTTGACGGTTATATTTTTCTACTATGAGACGGTAACTCGCACTATATTAAGATGTAATTTTTTAGAGCATTAATGTTCTAAATGATGGATTTGCTCCTGGGTGATTCACAATCAGCATTTGAGTTCATTCTCGAGAATAATTTCAAATTATCAACACAACAACTTTCCATATTAAATATTATCACATAAGTCGTTAATAAATAGCAAGGAAAGTAAAGGCCCCATATTGGAACCCTGAGATGTCCTGATGTTGCGATTGTACTAGAAGATTTGTAACCATCATACATTACATATTGCACTCTAGAGGCAAGTTATGAGGTGATGAATGCTGCTAGAGAATCCAAGAATCCGATATTAATTAGTCCTTCTATGATGACTGAGTGGTCTAATTTCTAAAAAGACTGAAAAATCCGTGTATACTACATCAACTTGGCTCTGCTCGTCTAAATATGCTGAAACAAACTGAGGAATATATGTGAGGTTCGTTATGGTAGAGCCATTTTCTATAAAGCCATGTTAATGAGGAGCATTTTTTACTTGAGGATATAATTGAAAGTAAATGGAAATTTCGAAGACCTTCGATAAATTAGAGATGATGGCGATAGGTCTTAACCCAGGCGGTATTTGTTTTGAGTTGGGTGAATCGGGCAGTATGGCAGATTTTTACCTTAATTGCTCTTAAAAATCATAAGAAATGATAATTTCACTATGCGGTAGTTTGAAAACATCGGCGTATTTTTTTATTAAACAAAATGTGAAAAAATTCCTTTTTCTTTCTTCCTATTTTTTCATATATCTCAGTAATTATTGCTTTTAGAGAAAGTTATAGAAATGAAAAAGTTTTGTAATTAAATTTTAAATAAGATGGTTGCGAATCCAAAAATTCGTTTTTACTATTGCGAAGGTAGTGAAATCGAAAAGAAAATAGAAATAACAAGTTTTTGTGGAATTTTTTCAAATGCATATATTATACGTAGGGCCTTCATACTTGGCTAAAGAAAACTTTTTAATATAATAAATCTTCCCACCAAATTTTATCAAGATCGAACTTTTAGTTTTTGCATAATAACTTCGCAAAAAAATGTGCAAATTTTCAAAATGTTGCTGAGTCTAAACTAAAGCATTTTTTTAACATTTATTTAACGCCGGTATATTTCCGCTACTAAGACCTATCACCGATTTTGTTAGCAAAAAGCAGAAATGGCCCCAGTTGAGCCGGAGCTCCGTCCCCAAAATGGCCCCCCATTAGGACTCCAGCCCCCGGGTTAGGGCTCCGCCCCGGCCCCTTGCTGTCAAAAAATGGCCCACTCGTGCTGTCAAAAAATGGGGCTTTGTGCTGCCAAAAAATGGGGCCCCTGGGCTATTAAAAATGGGGTTCTGTCTCAGGACCCTCCTAGCGCTTCCCGGGCTCCGTGCTGTCAAAAGGCCCCGAGTGCCGCCTTGTTTTGCGTGCCCCCCCACTAGGGACCGGCCGGCCGACACAATTTTTGCAACGCGGGAAATTCAAACTATTCTAACCTCACCAGTAGGCCCCATTTCGACATAACCTAACGCGTCTCTGGGGGACAAAAGCTCACTCAGCCATAAAATTGCCAAATTTTTAAACAATTCCCTAGGCCCTCCTAATCAATGGATTTTAATATCTCAAAATGGATTTGAAAATTTGAGTGCTCTTTTACATGTCAAAAAATTGTCTACTTTCTAAATGCTTTAGTTTAGCCTCAGCAACAATTTTAAATTTGGAAAGTTTAGATTGCAAAATTATTATGCAAAAATTAAAAGTCCCATCTTGATGAAATTTGGTGGGAAGATTTATTATATTAAAAATTTTTTTAGCCAAGTATGACAGGCCTACGTATAATATAAGTATTTGAAAAAAAATCCACAATTAACTTGCTATTTCAATTCTTTTTCGATTTTTACTACTTTTTTAAAATTTAATTACAAAACTTTTTTATTTCTATAACTTTTATCTAAAAGCAATAATATTACTGAGATATATATGAAAAAATAGGAAGAAAAAACGGAATTTTAAGGATTTTTTTAACATTTTGTTTAATAAAAAGTTACGCCCACGTTTTCAAATTAGTAAAAGGAGCGATTAAACCGAAAATCCGCCATACTACCCGATTAACCCAAAAATAGGTGATTTTAAGCAGATACCGCCTGGGCCATCTGTGATTAGTTAAAATTAATGGATCACCAGATTTCAAAATGGGACCCAATCTTGCTATATTCCATTTGCTTGAAAATTTACAGGTTTGAAGCGAGAGATCAAATGCAATAGACAGAGGTTTGACCTGGATTATTTCGTTATCGCTAATATGTTTTACCTCGATACTTGGAAAGTTGCTGTAACTATGACTGTACATGACAAGTACATGGTTTTGAAGTAGTCACTGAAATCATTGACAATATCTTGAGGCGTCTCTAGAGATTCATTATTGCTACCAGTTACTTTGCCAGGGATTCTAATAGAATTATTTTCACTTTGAATGTATGATTAAAAATGTTTTTGGTGGTTAGCTACATTTTGTTCAATGTCTGAAATGTAATTTTTGTAAGCTATATTTATACGAGCTTTGATGGACTTGAAAGATCAATCAACATTTAAAATTGATGAATAGAGTTCTGAAAAATTAGCCTTCCTAAAATTATATACTTTACTGCTTTGATGCGCTTTAAATTCATTATTTATATCTCGTATTTGTTATTAAGAGTAGTAATTAAAGATCAATGGTATAAATCTTCTTGAAGAAAATAATTTTCACGGATTAAGCAACTTTCTCCACCAACGGGGTGGTATCATCACAAAACTCTAGGTACTGGGCAGTAGAAAATCCTGATTGGGTAATAAATTGTAAAAGGCAATATTCCCAGAAGGTAAATGTGTGGTGCGGAATTTTAAACGAAACAATAAGAGGGTCGTTCTTCTTTTTTCAAAATATAAATGCGTTACATTTGCGATAATTTTTAAATAATGATCTGTGGAATGCAATAGTCGATTTTCCTTTGGAACAATTGTATTTCCAACTCGATGGAGCATCTATCCATAATTTCGTAGTAGTAAGAGCATGGATGAATAAACATTTTTCCCAAAGATGGATAGAACGAAATAGCCCTCTAATACATTGTCCACCCAGATCTCCTGATTTCACTCCCATGGATTTTTATTTTTGGGGTCATGTTAAAAACAAAGTTTATAAGACCAGTCCTCAAAATGTGGAGCAGCTTTGTGAGAGGATAAGGCGGCGTGTTTAGAAGTTACAGCTCAAGAATTGCGAAGAGTTGTAATAAATAACAGAAAGCGGATTGAGAAGTGTATTACACTTGATGGTGGGTTAGTAGAAAGGGGCCGAATATAATAATATAGTCATTCATTGTAAACACTTACTTCATCTTCTATTTAATTAATAATTTTAATAATAATTGTGCACGACTTTCATTTGTTGGAAAAAGTTATCTCTATGTGTTGGACAAAGTCGCTTTATGGAGCTGTATAACTCCATGAATTAGTCTTTAAATTCGGCCACAAATAAAGGAGATACAGGGGTGTCTTCACGAGAAGTGAAACAAACATTTTTTTTTTTTAAGTTTTCCGATTTTCACCAAATTTTATAGGGGGGTACATCTCGTGATTCTGAACAACTTTTATTAACAAAATTTTTGTTTATTTCTAAGCCTACTATAATTTCTCGAAAATTGCGATTTTCTTTTTATCGCAGTAGGCCGGCGTTTTAGATCTAGACGACATTTATGTGCCATGTAAAGTTGCCTTATAGAGTTGTATATCTGATAAACATTAGAAATGAATTCGGCCACAAATAAAGGAGATACAGGGGTGTCTTCACGAGAAGTGAAACACACTGTACATATTAAATTAATTATCAGCTACTAATTATTAATGCATTAATGACAAATCATTCCAGGGCATATTTGAATATAATTTTTTCACTTCGTATTTGGCCAAGTTGGGTTTATGAAAAATTAAATAGACGTAAAGAATATTTATACCGGTGCTATACAGCAGGAAATGAAAATTTATTATTTATGTTACAGTAATTTAGAGACTTACCGCAAGATGGGAGTATATACCGTCAAAGATCTTATAGTAAAGCCACGTCCTCTAGAGAGTCGCAGGATTTCATTAATCCATTTACAAGAGATACAAGTTCCAATATATACAGCGGCTTATGCCGAAAAAGTAATTGCTTTCTATTTATAGGCAATTAATAATAGATTATTCTATACATTATATATATAACCTACCAGAGTACAGAAAAATTCTCGTACGTGCGTAGATAATATCTTTGTTCATTTTGAAATTATGGATGCTATTTAGACTATCACCTTTGTGATCACAAAGCTCAAATAATTAACTTTATTGGTGAATCAAAGAAGTCAAGCCATTGTATAAAACTGTACTAAACAAAAGTCCGGAGAATAGAATAAAATTTGCCAATCATCTAATCTCTGAGTACTGGGTAGAATTATACAATGGATTTAGGTTTCATATAAAGATGCTATTTTGTAACACTATAAATTGATATTACGATCTGTCTAATTTCTGTGGTGTTTATTTATTATTTATTTATTATCCTTCCCCCAAATCTCTGTTAAAATCATATGTACTGCGCTATATAGTTCTTTTAAAATCATAGAAGTAGAAAAAGAAAATTTGTACATTACTTAAATAGAGGTGATTTTTATGTTTTTGGGCTGGTGTAAAAAATATCAATACTTAAACAAAAATTATCAAAATTGTGACTTATTTTAGATAATGGCAAAAAGTTCATAGGATTAGTACGGGCATTTGAAAAGTTGCGCGGTTATGTGTCGATGCAGATGGAACTTTGAATTATCATCTTTCTAATAGTTGGTCCTGCGGTGTTCGATAGCCCGGTAAAAACCATCAATTTTAAGACTAATAAATTTCGTTAACTACCTCTGAATATTTGAATATTTTCTAGATTTTTCACATGATTCTTATATCCTGGACTCCAAATTATATAAGCATAATCTAATTTAGATCTTACGAACGTATTAAATAACATTTCTACATTATCGGTATTTGTAAAACTACGGCCTGTTCTGCATATAAAACCTAATGTTTTGATGGATTGTTGGGTTATGTGATTCATGTGAGGAACGAAAGATAACTCACTATCAAAAACAACATCTAAGTATTTAAATGGATAAGGTGTATTGAGAAATATATTGCCAATTTTGTAATCGAATATAATCATTTTTGGACTTTTACTAAAACTAAGAACATTACATTTTATCGCATTAAGAAGTAAGCCATTGTTTACACACCATGTATTTAATCTGCTAAAGTTACTTTGCAAATTTAGACAATCATTAGAGTTTCGAATATTTGTAAATAGTTTCATGTCATCAGCATAGAGTAGGCTATTACAATTAAGGTTTTTATTGATATCATTAGATCAAGTTTGTGTAGTAAGATTTCGTGGTCCAATCGACCAATGCTTTAGAAAATTCTGTACAAATAACGTCTGTTTGACCCCGCATCTAATGATTGCAATAAAAATTGGGTCATGCCAAAGAGATTTGTTATGGTAAATCTATCTTTCATAAAGCCATGCTGCAGTGTTATTATGTTCGATTTTACATGATTATATATATTGTCATGTAATAAATACTCGAATACCTTCGCAAAGTTGCATATTATTGTAATGGGCCTGTAGTTGGTAATATCTAATTTGCTTCCTTTTTTAAAAACGGGGCATATTTTAGAGTTCTTCCACACATTGGGAAAAAAAAATTTGGTACTGACAGATAGATTAAATATAACAGTAAGTGGGACTTCGAGAACATGTAAACAGTCTCTTAAAATAAAAGCTGGTATTAAATCTGGACCTACTGTTATCATCGATTTAAGTATACCTATTGAACAACTTTAAAACGTCATATCCATTGAATTATTTTATTGTGAGGAAATGACCGGATTTATTCGGCTCGCTGCAAATATTGAATTCATATCATTAATGTATTCTCTATGTGATCTTATTATATCGTTTTTTATATTTTTCCTAAATAATTTAAATTCAGTCAAATACTCTATGTTTTTTGTTGTTTCACACAGTTTTAATAATTTCGCTTTATGTTTAATTTTATTTATTGCATCTGTCGTATACCAAGAGGGATAATCATGCTTTCTGCTAACCGTTTTGGGCATGCAATAATTGATAGTTTGTCATATCTCATTATAAAATGAATCACACACTTCGTTTACATTTTTCAATTATTCGTCTAAGAAATTTCAGTTAATTAATGATAACTGCTCATAGAGAGTTGCAAAACTCTCTTTACGAAAATTATATCTATGTTCAGTGTTTAATTGTTTTTTTTTGTTATCAAGTGAAATACCGAAATCTAATCAAACTTTTATGGAATATTTACATAATAATGACAAAATAAGTGATCTGTAATTTTTTTTATCCTGCTGGGGAAATGAGGTACAACATGAGATAAGGTCTTTGAAGAACCCTTATGCTATGACATTGAAGACATGTATAAATAAAATCTGTTCTACTTACTCAATTTTAATTCATATAAACAATTTGGGTTCGGGAAGGGAAAAATACGTTAGTAGCAGTATCTTGCAGTAAGCTATGAAAAACTGATGAAAACTGCACACAACGTTATTGTTGAGTGAAATATAGACCTATTCATTATTTGCAAATTTATAATTAGGTTCTTTATTCAAAATAAGATACGATTTACGACGCAATATACACCAAATTAAAAGGTAGTTTAACTTTTAATTTAGGCGAATGTCAGAAAAATCCCTACAAGAGAGCTGGCAAAATAGATAGATATTGGTCATGAGACAGTAAGACGTATAGACGTACAGATGGTTTGAAATGCTACAAATACCAATTGCATCAAGAATCACATGAAAACGAGGGAAACAGAAGATTTGTTTTTTGCAATTGGTTTACTCAATATGTATACTTAAACAATAGAATTTTATTTAGTGATGAATCTCATTTTACGAATAATGGCATATAAAATAGACATAATCTACAATATTGGTCTAAAGAAAATTTACACGAAATGTTTGAAGATAACCACCAAGATAGATTTGGAGTAAATATGTGGGCTGGAATATTCGGTACAAAAATTATTGGTCCAATACTATTTCAAGGACTACCAACCGGCGCGCGTTACTTAAACATTATGCAAAATGAAATAGAAAATGAACCGGAGGAACTTTACTTAGAAGATTTCAGAAATATTTGCTTCCAACAAGACGGAGTACCGCCCCGATAATGCTGATTTTGTGGGAAGTTACATTAGTGCAAAATTTGACAACCGCGTAATTATCTACTAATTGAACTATTAGGTGGCCTGCTAGATCACCAGACCTAACTCCACTCGATCTTTTTCTTTGGAATTATCTGAAGGATCAACATTAGACGAACTGCAAAACAGAATTTTAAAAGCCTTTGAATCCATAACCCCAGTAATCTTACAAAGTGTTATGAGAGAAACTATTCGAAGAGTGAACAAGTGTTCTGAAATGCGTGGGTGTCATTTTTCTCTAATTACAAATAACTCATCTGTTTTTCACAGCTTACTGCAACATATGGACACACAATTCGAAATGCTTCTACAAAAAGTTTAATAATTATTTTAAATTATATTCAATTTTTAATCGGGAAAAACCAGTCTAAAGCAAATTTACCACTATATCTGATAAGAGAATAAAACATACAGGATACTATTGACAAACTGAATTTCCATGAAATGGAAAAATGGAAAAAACATTTCTAAATCCAAGCAAACGAACAAAATAAGCCAATTTTACATTTTATTTGTTGAAAAATGCCATTTCATTCAAATTCAAAGTCTACTTCGAAATTTTTTAAATTTGTTCCTGAATTCCAAGGCCAACTGGAATAAATGCCATTTCTAAGGTTATTTTCCATCTACTTTAAATCTGAAAAAAGCGTTGTAAATTTTTTTGTAATTTAAAATAAAAAAGTTGTGGCATACTGTGGTTATTTACCACATGGTCAAAATGTGGCCATTGATACCTATACTTGATTTTCCAAATTTCAGAATTTAATTTTTAAACCTGTAGAAAAAAGGTACTTTCTGGGTCACCCGGTATGTGTCTGCTTAAATGTTTTTATTTATTATTATATTATATTAAAAGTTGAATTTAATTTATTTTCTTTCTTTATAAATCTTAAGTGGTCCATTTTAGAATGTATATTCGTTAGAATATTTAAATCGCAATAATAATCTTAAGAATATGAATTGGATATTTCCCAAAGTGATTGAGTTACCTAAGGTCCTGTACAAATTACTCGGTTCTGTTTTGAAGCCACAACTCAATAATATTTAAAACTGTATATTACGTCTTTACTTCTAATAGCGTAATGAATTTCGTTTAATCGTTCCACATAAACCGTAATTTACTTGACTTAAAAAATACAGTGACACACATTCCAGAGCCTAAGACATCAATATAGCTGATGAAAAATAGTATTACTTCTTATGCGTAGACACGATCCGTATTGTTAAAAATCAGAAGTCAATTTGTCACACTGGAATATCAGCTAAGAAATATTGAAAAACACCACAACAAAAGAACAAACAATATTATTAAAAAAGCGTACATACTTTTTCTCTTATATTGTTTCCCTGTCCTCGAGTGTTTCGCCGGAGATGCGAAGACTCTGAGGACAAATTGTCAATGTAAAAAAATGTCACGTTTGCCTTCAGCGTATATATAAAAGAAAAAGAGTCTTATCTGAATCCGAAGGATAGCGGATATCATTTCACGGAGGATGCGCAATTTTCATTCAATCAAAATGGGTACAGACTTCCCGCCTTGCGGTTTCTCTTCTGTCTATTTTAGAGAAGGTTCATCCAGCATCCAACGTTTGTCATTTCAAACCATCATTCATCCCGCCGCCCTATACTCTATCTAAGGCTGTATCGTACTTTATCAAACTTGTACTTCGAGTCTTTTGCTGTTACAAAATAAGCCCATGAGGCTTCGACTATTTAGGTTATTATCCGACAAATATTTTGTAGATAGGATGGAATTTATGAATGACTCACATTGAAGGATGATGGCTCAATAAGCACGGCTTAGCTACGGAACAGTACTTTTGTTTTAATATTCACGTTAAGATTAAAATTAATATTAATTTTAACTGAATTTAGGAGAAAACCTAACTTCGATAAATTTAAGGTGGATTAATAAAACTTTCTTAATTATTTAGGCTTACATTAAAATTAAATAAATTAGTTCTGCTGACAAAATTTGTAAGCAGATTAGAGACAGTATGTCATAACCAACGATTACAATCTACATGATAATAATTTTTCAAGCATCACATACTTAATTATATTAAAAAATAGAAGTTTAATCCCTGGGGAGTTATAATATATAAAATAATTTCCATAAACTTTATAATTTTGATAAAAAAGGCACTTTGATTAATTACTGCACTTAGTAAATTTTTCTTGCTTTTATATAGTTTATCTACCATCTTGTTAGCTAACAAATTTTGCGAAGTAGATATATAAAAAGCAATTCCCTATTACACAGCAATCTTCCCCGTTATTTGCAATTTTATATAGATTAGATTAGATTAGCGAAGGAGCTGGTTGTTTAGCCTTTACCACCGCGACCTTTTCAGGTCTATTGTGATGCTCCCAGAATATCTTCCTTATAGTACCTCATCAAGCTTTGTCCTTTGTACTAGACTCCACAGCTTTGATAGAGGCCCTTTTGTATAGCTGTCCGCCCTTGGTTTTTCTTCTCCGAGTACTTGGAATCTCAGCCTCACCAGGCCTTCACAGTGGCACAATACGTGAACTGAGGTTTCCTCTTCCTCTTGGCAGAATCTGCATGTCGCGTCCTCTGCCAGGCCCATTAGACTCATGTGTCTATTGAGCCGGCAGTGGCCAGTTAGAAGGCCTACCATTACTCTGATGGCCTTCCTATTCTGGCTTAGTAGATCTTCCGTAAATTTGGCAGAACGTTCTTTAATGAACTCCTTGGCCTGTCTCTGTCTTGGGAGATTCCTCCACCATTCCAGAGATTTATTTTGCACCCATTCCTTAATGGCTGCTCGTATGCATGGCTTTGCCACGCCACAAAAGGGCTCGGGTCCTATTGGGGCTTCAATTGCGCCTTCCTTGGCCAGTTGGTCAGCCTTTTCGTTTCCTCTGTGTCCCTCGTGTCCTGGTACCCATGCTAGGGTCACTCTGTTCTGACTTCCCAGCTCTGTAAGGGCTGTCAAGCAGTCCCACACCAATCTTGAGTTGATTTGCATGGAACTGATTGCTTTTATTGCCGCTTGGCTATCAGAGAAAATGGCAATCGACTGGTCAACAGTGCCTTGTCCTATTATCTCCCTTGCGCAACAGTGTATGGCGATCACTTCAGCCTGAAACACCGTTGCGTATTTCCCTAGACTTATCGGGATATTGGCTTTTGACCTTGTCCCGTAAATCCCGGCTCCGACTCCTTGTTCTGTCTTGGAGCCGTCAGTGTACCAGACCGTTTGTGCTGTTATGAGAGGACCGTTTTTCCAATCCTCCCTGTCTGGTATAACAGTCTGAAAGTTCTTGTTGAAGTTATACCTTGGGACCATTACATCCGTGGGCATGCCTAGAATGCGATCTGCCCTCATCTCCGAGTATAACTTCTGGTACTCCGTCCCGTGTTGCTGGCTAATTGGCGTTTGGCCTTGCATTAACCTGTGCACCACTGACCGAGCTTGGCCTTGTATGAATACGTGTAAGAGTGGCAGGTCCAAGAGGACCTCAAGTGCAGCCGTAGGAGCAGTTCTTATAGCCCCCGTGGCGCACATGCAAGCAAGCCTTTGTACGCCACTTAACAGCCTTATTGCTCCCGACTGCACCGTCTTAGTCCACCATACCACTGAACCATAGGTTATCATGGGTCTCACTACCCTGGTGTATAACCACAGGTTCATTTTGGGATTTAACCCCCAGTTTTTTCCACACATTTGCCTACACCTTCCCAGGGCGATTGTGGCTTTCTGTGTGACTTTTTGGATGTGAGAATTCCATGTTAATTTTTAGTCAAAAATGACTCCTAAATATTTTGCCTCACAGGCAAATGGAATTTTCACTCCGTTGAGCCTTAGGGGCTTTAGGCCTTGCAATGCTCTTCTCCGTGTAAAATTGACGACTGTGGTTTTGTGGGGATTTATAGAAAGTCCTTCCTTGCAACACCATTTGTCGACAACATTTAGGGCTCTTTGCGAACGCTCTGTTATTGTATTCGCAAATCGCCCCTTAACGACTATTGCTAGATCATCAGCATGTCCTAAGCAATAGAAGCCCTCTGTGGAAAGTTTCCGGAGGAGTTCGTCAACCAGGGTTGCCCATAGTAGTGGAGATAATACCCCTCCCTGGGGACAGCCTGTACTCACTTTCGCCTCAATGGAAATCTCACCTAGATTAGATATTATAATCCTATTATCTAGGCTGACTTTAATCCACCGGCAGATCGTTGTTGGGACTCCTCTGTTTAATAATGCACTCGTTAGTGAGTGCGTTGTTGCGTTATTAAACGCTCCCTCTATGTCTAGGAATGTAACTACTGCCATTTCCTTGTCCTCTAGGGACTTTGCTAGTAGTCTGTTTAATTCATCCAGCGCAAGGTCTGTCGACCTCTCTGGCTGGTATGCATATTGACGTTCACTCAGGGGATTTTCCCTAAGTAGTTCGTCTCTAATGTACCTATCTATCAGTCTGTCCATTGTTTTAAGTAGGAAAGAGGATAGACTTATAGGCCTATATGACTTGGGCGTTTGGTCCGATAATCTACCTATTTTTGGTAGGTAGATGACTCTCACCTTCCGCCATATTTTTGGTATGTATTTCCAAGCCAAGCAGGCTCTGAGTATTTTACATAAGTAAGGTATTAATACCTCTAGCCCCTTTTGGAGCAAAATTGGATATATTCCGTCCATCCCAGGGGATTTGAGTGGTTGGAACTTACTAATTGCCCATCTGATTTTATCAGGTTTTATAACCTCAGTGGCCAACCTCCAGTCCGCAAGTTTGGGCCTTTCTGGCCTTTGGTCTGGATAATGCCTATCCTCTAGGTCTGTTAATATCAGTGAATTTTATATAAGTTTTCGATGAAAAATTATCGTTGAATTTTCTAACTGGATTTATTATTGTATAAAATGCTCTATACCATAATGCATAGTCGTTAAATCACGCACTGTCGTATTGTGTTTAATGAAGAATAACAGTCAACTTAAATTATCCTATAATATTCGAATACGTTTGGTTATAAATTGGTAGTTACTAGATATCGATTTGAATGCTGACCGTAGTCAAGTTCTTTTTCATTTTTACCTGTTGAGAACACGGAAGCTTCTTAGTAGTTTGATGAAATATTAGATTTGCATTAATATGCCAATTAAATACCAATAATGAATTTGAGAACTTAATAAATCATCTTTTGTTTGAGAGTAAGGACCCTTTTTACAGTAAGTTAGAGCATTTTACTTAATTAAATATTAAATAAATTTATAAAAATCATTGTCCTTCAGGTTCCTTTTTCTCACTTTTAAACAAAGGTATCTGACTCTTGGATCATATTTTCTGACTATTTATAGAAATTTTAACGAATTATCTTTGGTGTATAATTATATATTTCTTAAATGCAACGTCTTATTCGAGATACCTTTCTGGAGAAGTTTAACCACAGTTATTCAATTATTCAACCAGGACATACACACAACAACCATTTCCTGGGACATTGTCATCCTCCACAGCCCAGACTCGAACTGAAGACAAACAGAACCACTAGTTATTTTGTCTCTCACACAACTCCATCTATTCCACGGTTGTCATTTCGACAACAAATTAAAACCTCTACTACACACCGATATCCTAGGAAATTAAGCCATGTACTGTAATACTATCGAGTATTTTACTTCTCTTATGGATCATTTCTGACTATTGTTTGTCCGCTTCCAATGTAAGAGGTATCGGAAACGTTCTTCAGTACGCTATTTTTCCTTTTACAAAAGGATGGTAGATGGCTAGATCTATACTTATAAGTGAAGTGCACTATTATCAATAAGGTAAGAGAGCATTTCTTGTCCATCGACCATCAATATTGTTCAAACGTAACGGCTATGAATTTTTGAGAAATGTTGGATGATGATTTTTGAAAAATCATTAGGTTACCATTTCAACAGGGTGCCGACGAATAATTTGTAGTTCGAGGAAATATTTGACACAAGTAGTAGGAGGAAATTAATCCTGTGTTCACAGAAATACATGTGGTCAATCTTCGATGATGGTATGTTTAAGATAAGTAACATTTCTTTACAATCATATAATGATGCTACTTTTATTCCGAGATTTTGCTAGGATATTATGGGTTCCTCAGGGTTTTGCTATGGTCATCGAATTTAACGATTTGCCGATCAAACTGCCAACTGCTTCAAAAGGGGTTCATGGACTGAAGTAGTTATGGTTTGCTCCTATTTATATACCTTGCGCCACTTTGCTTCGTTGCCCATCCATTGACCGTGACAGTCAAAAATCACCTAACAAAGCTAGCCTCCAGGTGTTACTAAATCGATACACATATTCTTTATTGAAGTTTTTCATAATGCATGGTAATTCTTTAATAATTCTTGGATAATAAGTGTCCTTCTGTTCCGTACTTTTCTTGTAGTTGATTTTATGGTTCTCATTGTGATAAACATGTTCTACTGCTGCTACTTAGCCGAGTCTGGTACTTCTATGATGTTCTTTAATTCTACGCCGAATACTTCACCTTGGTTGTCCGATGTAACTCTTCCCACATAAATGCTCCAAATGGTTAAACATCTCTTATCACCACCTTAGGAATGGGGCTTTCTTTGAGGGTAGCAACTTGCCGCATACTTATTTAAATGTACTTTATAGTATTGTAATTAATAATGAATTTTCTTATTTTGACATTGCAAGCGGCTTTCGGGGTATCTGTTGGTGAGCTGAGTCGTAGTTACGGATTTTCTTATAGTGTACAAACTTTTGAAACATTTATAAATAGTTACATGAGGGTACCAATTATTGATTGTTAATATTTGAGAAGAAAAAGAAAAATGGCTAACCAGTCAATAAATTAACTATCGTAAGTTCTAGCAGGACGTTACTTCTGTTATAGACCGTGATGTGATGTATCATGCAAGTAATTATCGGTAAATATTTTCCTCCTATATATATTATAGGGCAGCTTTCCGTTGCTTCAACCTTTCACCAATACTTCTAAGTGAGGTAAAATTCTCTCTTGCTCAGTCTTCATCATAAACTTCGCATTTGGATATTGATCATTCAAATGGTCGAAGAGAACAGATAATGAGGATTATCCATGCAGCCGTATGCGAACATATCATACACGGCCACATAATATTCATAGATACTTTGATATGTCTGATATACAGTTCTTCTGTTGGTTTGTATTTCACTGATAACTACTTTTGTCATGGTAGATTGAACTGTTTTAACTAAACATTCCTTTCTCAATTACAGTCTCTTAAAGCAGCTAAAATTTTATTAAAATATTGGGTGAAAAGGAGAACAAAAATATATTAATATACTGGCCATGATTGAATTATTGAAGTCAAAGATAGACAATATTTTATCAAACGCAAAATAACAATAAAAATATAAATTGGGGACAATGATTCATATTCCCGAAAGACTGGGATATATAAGTAAAATTATTATACACCCGTCTCTGAAATTTTGAGCCAGGAGTGAGTTAAGGAGATTTGAAGTTCGCATTTCCAGATGGAAAAAAGGCCGTCCATGTGGAAGGTATTTTAAGGAATTTAAGGAAGAGAAAATGAATACAGCACATAAATCTAATTTGCCGGATGAAAATAACGCTTTGAACAATTTTCGTCAACGTTAAATACATCCCTTTATAAGAAATGTATCCATATTTATAAAACTTAGATGGAAAATATACACTACAGGTTATTTCACCAATATAAAGACTCAGCATTTTGTATATCTTAAATATTATTAAGAAGAAAATCGTTATATAAAATTCAAATGGACTTTGAAGAGGTTTTTATATTTTCCACTATCTATTATTATATTATAACAGCATATATTCAGCAATAGTTCAAAAGGCATTAAACAAAAAAAAACCTTCTTCTTGTAGCCCGAAAGAATAATTCGTAACGGCTCGAAGGGCTGTCACATTCACTTGAGGTAAATCAGAAGCCAATGATTATATTGTGGTGTTTCAGATATTTTTAGCTTATTAATAATTATAATGAAAGCAAAAAGTAATTAACATAAATATAACTCCTAAAAATAAAACAGAATGGTATTTATTTCTTGTGCGTACATTATTTCTTATACTGTCCGTTGAGAACTGTAAGTTCGTTTGGTTTTTCCTAAGATCGATGGGTTGTCTATGTAGCAAGGAATACAGTACAACTTATAAGTTTTCTTGGATAAAGGGATCCATCAGCTTTCCTGAAAATAAACTTAATAAGAGTTTTATTATATGAGACATAATTATATTTGAAATTATGGCAATATTTAAGTCTAATCTGATCCGCCATTAATGAAGAGGGAAGTACAGAGATAAAGCAGTAGGTACGCGTTTTAAATTGTAGCAGTAGGTTATGTTTTGAATTGTTAGATATTCTATTTTTAGCGATTAGTTGATGTTTCATAATAAGGTTAAATTAAACTTCAATTATTTTTAAAATATTGTTTTTCAGTCCACGAACCATAGCTGGCGAGAGGAGAAAATGCTTACCAATTCCGTGAAGTGAGTGATGCCAGAAACACATCAATGTAAGTCACTCATTATTACCAATTACTGTCATTGTAATTATTCAAAAGAAATCAAAGAAGAGATATATTTTGTCCACGATAACTAGCATCGCCTAGAATATTCACCGGCATCTTAGGAGTAGGTTAAACGCTCCAAGAATCCAAATCAAGAAACCGACATTCAAGAAAGAAGAACTATACGTGATATATACTGCTGTTAGGAACATTGTGTCTTAGAAGCCCCAATTCTAGGACATCAAGGAAGAAGCCACCAGCGATCTGTCGAAATACTATAAATATCCACCCTATTCGGAATAAAGAAGACATAGTGAGGTTCTGTACAAGTAACTGGTTTACACAAACACACACCTGAAGCACCAAATCAGAGCGCTCACTTTTTGGCCCAAGCTAATATCTTTAGCCACCCTATTTATATTTATAATATTAAACTTCATCGTCGAATGAAGAAGGAACCAACCGACCTATTACAAAATAAAAGACAATCCCGGACCACTAGCTATGCGACCAGGTAGTAGATAAATAACTAATACATACTGGTGATTTTATAAAAATATTCGACTTAAACTAATTGTTACCGAATTTGCAAGTAATAAAATCGCGATTTAATACTACTTTAAAGTCATCAATAAGAACTGTGCAAATGTACTATAGGGGATATAAGTCATATATAAGTAATATACTTTTTTATATCTTGTGTCTAATTTAAGTTATTGTCTGATTCGAATAACAGCCAAAAATTATTTTGCAGCTAGAATGGTCGCTCATCGTTTTTTGAGAAAGATTTTACATAAATCATGAGACAAAAAATATAACATATTTTTTAAAGCAAATAATCATTGCTTTCCGAGGTATTTAAGGAGAATAATTAGTTTTTAAATAATATGTGCAGCTTCTCTATGCATGCCACTGGCAACTTTATTTAAATAAATAACATTTATAAATTATATATCAATCGATAGAAAATCAATGATCTTTAGTTTTTATACTCTGTTTACTGGACCATTTTAGAGTTATAGCCAAATATGTGTTATTATCTCTTTTTGCTGTGAGGCCTTACATAAAAGAATATAATAAAATGTAAAATAATAGTCTTGTAAAATTGTATGCTCTATCAATTGGTATAAAGATCACTTCTCCATCTCTTACCATTTTTGAACAAAAAGTATATATTATTATTATTATTAGCCGTTACTCGAGTCCGAGTATAAAAATGTTACAGTCGATAAATTGTGTACAATAAAAAACAAGTAAAAGGTGTAGTCTATTGTAATTCCCATTCATCTACGGTGCACACGACTATGGCTATAGAGGCCAATTCGGGAGAGCACATGTCGACTGCAGTCAGGGCAAACATAGACCTGGTTAGGTCTTGGATTCGGCCTTCTTGCAGCAACATTTCCTTGATAGCTGGCCACAACCCCTCGCCATTCGGTTCTGTCCACTGCAAGTTGTTCCCATTGCTCGTCTGCAATACCGCAGGATTTTAGATTTTCATGGAGAGCGTCTTTGAACCTCTTTCGTTGACCGCCACGCCTTCTTCTACCGCTTACCAATTCACCATAAAGTGTACATTTAGGAAGGCGGTTATCATGCATACGATGAACGTGACCTGCCCATCTTAGGCGTGCTCTTGAAATAAGCACCTCAATTGGAAGGCTGTTTGCTCTCCTGAGTACTTCCACGTTTGATATGTGATGGAACCAACGGATTTTCATCATACTTCTGAGGTGTCTTTGCTGAAAACGTTCTAATTCTTTTACATGACGACGGTAAGTGACCCAGTTTTCACATCCATATAGCAGTGTTGGAATGACAACTGCTCTGTAGACAGCCATTTTCGTTGACAAAGCAAGGTCGTGGTTGTCAAATACTCTCTCTCTAAGTCCCCAGACTGCTCTAGATGCAGCGTTAATTCTATTGCGAATCTCGCTGTCCATGTTTGCTTTGTCATTAACAACGCTGCCTAAGTAATTGAACTGATCCACCACTTCTAGAGAATTTCCGTTAAGTGTAATGTCTATTTGGTTCACTTGATGAGGAGTTGACATAATCTTAGTCTTTCCAATGTTGATTTTAAGTCCCAAGGAATCATAGCTCTGGGCATACACATCTAAAAGTTCTTGAAGCTCTTCCGGCGTAGAGGCTAAAAGTGCACAGTCATCCGCATACTGGAGATCACAAATGAATCGTGTGCGTGTCTTCGTGAAAGCTCTAAAGCGCCCTATGTTAAAGAGACCGCCATCAAAACGGTATCTGAGACCTATTCCTCTGACTGTCAGTTTGTTGTCAACAATAATTGTTAGAGCAGTGGTAAACAAATTAAAGAGTAGGGGTGCCAGGACACATCCCTGCCTAACTCCAGTGAGGGTTTGGAAAGGTTCGGTTGCCTCATTATTATACATAACCTGGGCGTTGTTGTTTGTATGTAGACTGCGACATACTTCCACAAATTTTCTAGGGATACCTAAGCGGAACATAATTTTCCAGAGCACTTCCCTGTCCACCGAGTCAAACGCCTTGGTTAAATCAATGAAGGCCATGTGAATTTCTCCTTGATGTTCGAGTGCTTTTTCTTGAAGCTGTTTAAGTGTGAAGATTAAATCCGATGTGCCTCGGTTTGGTCTAAAGCCACTCTGTGTTTCAGGAAGCAACTTTTCCATAACAGGTGTTAGCCTATTTGCCATCGCTTTAGTGAGTATCTTCCCTCCAACAGCCAGGAGAGCTATACCCCTGTAATTTCCACAGTCCGCAGCGCTCCCTTTGTTTTTGAAGAGGTTGATTAAAAGTGTATCACGAAACTCCTGCGGAGCTTGACCACTTTCCCACACGACATCAAACAGTTTTTTGAGGTAGGGTATGAGCTCTGACGACACAGCTTTAAAGATCTCAGCTGGGAGTGAGTCGGCGCCGGGAGATTTGTTATTTTTTAGCTGCCCAATGGCGGTTAAGATCTCTTCCGTTGTTAGTGGTTTATCTAAGTCTTCGAAGGTGTCATATTGAGGGATAAGATTTATAATATCGTGATCGGCTTGACTTTGCTGGTTAAGAATGTTAGAGTAGTGTTCTTTCCATCGGGCTCTTATTTCCTGGTCTTCTTTGAGGAGATTTCCATTTAAATCTTTAATAGGGCACATATTTTTCCGACTGGGGCCGTACACTGCTTTTACTCCTTGAAAGAAATTCCTGTAGTCGTGTGAATCGGCGTACCTTTGAATTTCTCTGGCCTTGCTTGCCCACCACTCGTTCTTTATTCTTCTGATTTCGCGTTGCGTTTCATACTTAGATTGGGTAAAAGCTTCTGCTTTTGATGAGTCGTTGGGGTGGTTGATAGCGTTTTGGAAGGCAATATGTTTGCGGTCAAGAAGTTCTTGTATAAAAGCTTCATTATCATTGAACCAGTCCTCCTGTTTTTTACTTGCTGCAGTGCCAAGAATTTCCTCACTCGCACTTTTTAAACTGTCTTTAATTTGTGTCCAGGTAGCAGCGACATCTACAGAATTGGTTTCTTCTAGTGCACTCAAATTCTCTTGAACTTTTTGCTTTAGCTGTTCGACGGTTTGTTGGTCACGCAATTTACTAATACAGAGACGGGGTCTGCGTTTTACTTGAGCTCTTCGGTGTTTGGGTCTCATAACAATTTTCATTTTAGAGACAACAGGACGATGATCGGTCCAACATTCGCTATCAATGCGCGCCTTTGTAATTTGGACGTCCTTGAGATGCTTCCTACGTACGATAACATAGTCCAGTAGATGCCAGTGACCTGATCTGGGGTGACGCCAGGTGCCTTTAAATTTATCCTTTTGTCGGAAAATGGTGTTTGTTATAACTAGATCATGTTCGGCGCATTTAGTTAGGAGTAGTTGACCGTTAGCGTTCATGTTGCCCAAACCGTTCTTGCCTATGATGCCTGGCCAGGTGTCTGCATCTCTCCCTACTCTAGCGTTAAAATCGCCAAAAATAACGAGTCGTTCCATTTTAGGTATTCTACAGAGGGCTTCTTCCAGCTGTTGATAGAAGCTTTCCTTGGTTTCGTGACTTGCATCCAGAGTGGGAGCGTAGGCGTTTATTAGATTTACCGCGTTGCCATCTGATAGCTCATAGCGTAGCAGCATTAGACGCTCGGATAGGCCTTGTGGTACTTGTGTTAAGTTGGATACAAGTTGATTCCGAACGGCAAATCCTACTCCCCGTTGTCTTCTTGAATTGGTGGGAAGACCTTTCCAATAGAAGGTGTAGTACTTTTCTGTGAGAGAGCCTTCCTCCAAAAATCGAGTTTCGCTGAGAGCTGCAACGTCAACATTGAGTCGGTGAAGTTCTCTATCTATTAGAGCAGTTCTTCTTTCAGGCCGATCGGTGCGAGTGCTGTCGTTCAAAGTACGAACATTCCAAGCGCCGTAGATGAAAGAATTAGTTTTGTTGGATTTAACTTGTCGGTGTTTTTTCGACATTCGATGAGGTGTCCCTGTGGGCACCCTCCCCCGGAGATCCGATCGGGAGGGTATTTTACCTCCGGATGATTTTGTCCCACTTGAACGCTCCATCATTTTTTAAAGCCTTAATCGACTGAAAACGAAGCTGCATTTGAAGTTTTAGCTGGAGCAGGTATGCAACTGACCAGCTCGGTTGCGGAAGGCGAGTGGTGTGGTCCCATGGCACAGAAGGAGACTGCGACGATGGGGTAACCAAACGATTCCAAAAGCAACCTTTGTGTGCGGTGGGTTATTTTTACCGCACTCTTCGTGAGAAGGTGGATGTGCTCACGGCAAATGGTAAGGGTTATTCCGCCCTTACTCGGTCGTTAGAGCCTCGTTAGTGAAAACAGGGTGCACCAAGTTCAAATTGAACTCATCGCGAAGGTGAGGTTAACAATTGAGTAGGAGAGGCTATAACTTGCGCTTCACTACCCCATTACACCCTAAAAAAAAAAAGTATATATATGACATAGGTAGACACAAGTTATTACGACCTAAAGACAAGCAAACGAGGTCTCACATCTCACAAATCCTTATAGTGAGAACGAACAATAATTGAAAGATAAAAATCAATCTTACAATAAAATATATAATATATTATCAGTCTAGGGTTCTTCTCAGCTTACGCTAGGTAAAATAATTATTAATTTAAACAATTTTACAATGAAAATTACATATATACAGTAATTACTTAGTTTTTACAAAATTTGGAGAGTTTTCCAGGCGCTGCAGACTTGAAGGTTGTTGATCGAGGCCCTTGCAGGTTGTAGAAATCTTCACAGTGATTAGATAGGGGTTTTTCTCAATCGTAAAGGGTAAATCAGAGCAAATTCGTATATTAAAATTCGTGTACTAAAGAATAGCAAATGATCCAAAAGTCCAAAATCCAAAAACAGGGTAATTGTACCAAGATCGAAATCTGGCTTTATCAAAATCGTCTATAATTAAAGTTACAAAATTATTCTCAAAATTAACCTCTAACGTGAGTACGTGTCTATAACAAATCAATGAAAGCCAAACTTACACAGATTACTCTTCTGAACGATAACCTGCTTATTAATCCGAATAAATCGAAATTTCATTTAAACAAACCAAAATATTAATTGAAAATTAGGTTAAAATTTAGTTTTTGATCCGGTATCAAACCGACTAGCAACCATATGCCTTTTAAACTAAATTAATCCTTAGCAAGGTTTTCGGCTCAATTTCTTGATTTAAAAAGGAAGTTTGAAGGGATTTGAGTAGTATTTATAACCTTTTTAATTCACAAAAACAAGGAGATATGACTTCAACTGATAGTTCGATAATTCGGCTGCCAGAGTACCAACTTGAGAAATTTTAAAAACTAAATCTATTATTAAGGACTTTCGATCATTAACTATCTTTATGCTATAAATCTGTAGACAACTTTTATACTCCAATTATAGTGATAGTTTATATTTTAGATTTCCTAAGATATACAAATCTATTTAATAAATTGGTATATTTCCTAGTGGGAGCCATCTGTTGGCGGCACGTTTAAAGTGGTAATTTGAATAGAATATTAGAGCGTGGTAACACCTATCGCTGAATGTAGTTCATCGACTAAAGCCTGTTATTATTAGTTTGTTGATACCAGTGAAAGATGGCACGACATAAAGTAGCCCATTTGGAGGAGGGCAGTGGGAACCAGTATGGTTTCTCGAAGTGGATTTTGTTTGAAAATCTGTTTACTTTGATTAGTTCTATGCATAGTTAAAAGGATTTGGTTTTACTATGCGAAAGTATCGAGGTATTTTTCAGAAGCAAGTAACTACACTATTATATTCTTCCAAAAATCAACTCTAGGCTCCATCCCGTAAGTTAGTTTTATTTAATAGAACTACTATAAATTCAGCCTGACTAATAGAAATAAAGAAATATCTGTTTAAAGTCGCTACTTTGGGTACAATATAATTGCTTTTACAATTTGCCAGTGATAAAATTTGTACGGAATTATCATTTATTTTTAAAACCGGTACAAAAACTATAATATGTTGTAATAAAATATATACGTATCACCCTTTAAAACAGAATAATATTTTAGAAAGAAACGCCTTGATAACTTCTGTGAACACGTTTCAATCGTTAAATTTTGCACTGCTATAAATCTCTGAATTAATTAAAAATCCCCTGGATTAAGCACATTTTGCAGAAATATGATTTGAATGATAATAAAGTTAGAAGGCACTCATTATCCTTTGTTCTGTAATTGTTATTCAACGCATGTATTTCTACGATACGTGTAATTTATCGAGAGCATCGTCCATTTATAAAGAAAGAAAAGCCGAAAGTAATGCCTAGATCGTTTCCAGACCGTAAAGCACGATGTATGTGTTCTTGCAGGTAATCTTTCCACGTGTTCTTAGAGAGGTAATGTACGATACCAGGGGGAATCCAGGCAAATGTGTTAAAAAGAAAAGTCGTAAATACTTTTTCTCTGGTTTTGATGATCTGGCGGCATGAATTTAAATGTCTCTTTGTATATAATTTTCACGTCATTAAATATCGATTTAACTTAAATCATCCGTGGGAGTAAGCAAACATGTTTCAAAACAGCCCTATAAAGATTTATAGTTTGCATTGGCTTTGATTCCTTAGAGGTAAAATACATTTTATTTCAAAAGGAGATCGATTTAATTTCAAATATAAAGAAGAATGAAGTTATTACAGTAGAATAGAACACAATAAGTTTATTTGTCAAAAATTTGTTTACAGTAAGGATAAATACATATAAATGTAGATGTAAATTGTAGACAAGTAGTAAGTAAATAAACAAAACAGTAAATAAATATTAGAATAACAAACAGAAGGCAAACCTGTTTCGTGGGATTAACTAACTTTTATTAACAAACAGCAACAAGTGTATATGAACGTTTCTTAATAATGATACAGACCTAGGAGGGGTAAACCGCTAGGCCCAATTTGAACACCTGATTTCCCTTTTTGAGGGAATCTTGTACGATTTTCCCCGATTTTCCACTTATTTCCTTTGATTTCCCCCTGATTTCCTCTGATTTCTCCTGATTTCTTCTCATTTCCTTTGATTGTTTTCTACATTTCTATGACAATCATTCTTTTAGTTCGTCGAAAAATAACAAATTTAATGAAATAAATGAAATTTTAATTGAAATATTAACTACTCCACTGAATTCAGTAACCTCTCAAATGGGCAAATGCCAATCAGATATTACTATTTGATATGTTTTTTTTAACACAAAACAGAAGAAAAATTGTGAATTTTGTGCATTTCTTTTGGAACACACTGTATAAAATAACTGCCTATTCATTTTGTTTTAAATCTGTCAATATTCAATATTTCTTCTTAGGATTTACCCATTTGAGAGCTTACTGAGTCTAGTGTTCTAATAAGAATTTCAACAACAAAATCGATAATTAAAATTATTGTTAAATTTTGACATTGAAAAAAAATCGTAATAGGCCTTTAAAATTGAATCATTCTAAATTTTTGTTAGGAGGTAAAAGTTTTGATGATTTGTTAAAAAACCGGACAAGTGAGTGTAGTACACGCGTCAACTAAAGGTTCCGTAGGCTGCTATTGAAAACTGAAAATTGTGGAAATATAAAAAACTTGCTAATATATCTTGTCGAGTATCTTGTTTAAAATAATTTTCGTGGAAAGTATTCGGAAAGTGCTACTATCTTGATTTTTTTCAGATTTTTTAACCCCAAGGTTGGAAATTTAGTGGGGGGGACACATTATAAACGACTTTAGGAGCTTATATTTAACGAAATATTCACCTAAGGAAAAAAGTCACTTAAGAACCTATATTGCATTTTTAAAGACCTGGTCAACGATACCCCACACAATGAGGTGCGCCTAAATACAAAATTTCATCCATCAGTTTTATGCATAGAAAGCTAATCCTAAATATTTTTTTAAATTTCATTATATAATTATGTGGTGGTTCACATAAGACAGCTGCCTGTAAAATTTCATAAGAATTGATGGAAAGATGGCGGAGTTATAAAGCTGTAACCTACGGACGGACGGACATGACGAAATTATAAGGATTTTGTTTTCTGTGATTTGGCTATAGAACCCTAAAAAAAAAACGTTAAAATCGGTCTATAAATACGTTTTTTACAGAAACGTTTCCATTGAAAGTAGTTGACACGGTATGTACTTTCGATTTCTTCCTTGACAATGGCGTCAACTGTATGCCAGACAAGATTCCAGATATTGTTATATAGAACAGTTTTTAGTTGTAGCGATAAAAGACAGACAGATATACCGACGAAATTGAATAATCCTTTATTTTTGTAATATACATCATTTGAAACGTAAGAGTACACTAAAATCTCGGAAGGTGAACTCGAGCAAAAATGACGATCCTCTACTCAATGCTCTATAACGAGGGAGCATATACTAATTTGAAATTTATGCCAGCAGTACATTTTCATAAGAAGGCCTACATAACCTCACTAACCGATAAAACCTTATACAACTCTACGTTTTTGACACAATTGATACTTACTCGATTTAACCAACGCCACAAGAAATACTTATGGCCTCGCTTATAGCAAAATAGTCACAGTAAAACAATGACCCAAAAACGAGCATAATAATAGTAGTAAAGCGAAATGAAATATTCAAGGTAAAACGAAGTGTAGTTCCAGAGGTTTATCCACTCAGTATAGTCGTTTGCAATTTACCATTTACGACGCCATTAAAATGCCTTTACTCTCTGTACTATGTCGCCCGCAAATTGAATCACTTACCTTTATAGGTTCTTAATGTACGTCGTAGAGTTTGATGACACTATATCGAATGATTCAACGGCGTTAATAATGAGTTCGTAAAGTTTTTGTTGCCTTTTTATCTGCATATTAAAATTGCAGACGACTGTACTAGAATTACGCTACATAGTGAACTATTAACAGGGCATATCGTCTAGTATAAGAATGAAGCCAATTATTAAATTAAAAAATTAAAATTTGTCAGTAAGGTTTTCGGCCAGCACTATTTCTTAAACTACACATGTGTTAATTTTCAAATTGGTAAAAATTATTTCTTGAAATATCACGTTCGACATCACGTTCTACATTCAAGTAGGTATTAGGATATATTTATTTAGGCACATAAAAAAATCAAAACCTTATAATATCATACTCTACAGTCACAATAGTATTATATGGTTTTCGATGTTCCGCTGAAACGCGGATCCGGTTAAAACGCATGGTATGTCGCCGGCCTTATGGTACCCAAAAATTGTTCAAAATACCATTTTTTCAAGCAAAAGATATTAACTGAAATATAGGTCAACAAAATGGCAGTAGATTTCCCCCTGATTTCCTCCGATTTCCTCCTGATTTCTCATGATTTCCTCTGATTTCTTCATAATTTCCTCTGATTTCCTCCTGATTTCTGCTGATTTCCCCCGATTTGTTCACCTGGTTTCCCCAGCGGTTTGTCCTCGATATAGACTATACAATTCGCCAGGTAAATAATAGTAAACAAAAAGAATAAATGTTTTAAGAAAAATTAAATAAAATTAATTAAAAATAAAATTAAATTGAATTGAATCATAATTCAATTCAATCAAATAAATATCCTCTACTTTAATTGTAGCTTTCAGCAAATAAGTACGTAGGATGTTATAGCAAGAATATATATGAAATATAATGCTACTAACTAGTAGGTGTTCAAAGCTTAAGTACAGCTTCAACTAGTTTTAATTGTTTTTATATCAATTAACTGGTGGACTTTATGTCGCATTTGGAGGTTTATCCAATTACTTCCACCTCCAGTGGAAGTACAGTAACGCAAAAAAATATATATATATTTCTTGTTGAAATAGGCTTAAAATGTCATGAAACGTCGAGATTTTAAATTTGAGCTAAAAAAAAATTTCTATCTGTCTAACTTTTTTTGTGCGCACGTTTACTCTGGAACCGTTTGTGATATTGACTTGAAATTTGGTACACTTATGTATTGTAACGAGATCTGGAACAAGATTATATTTTGATCTAATTCCGTTGAAGGGTTCGGGGGTAAATGGGGTAAATAAGGGTAAATAGGCAAAATAAGTAAGTAGGAGTCCATAAAATTGCAATTTAGGGCATGTACGAAAAGTTAAGGCCTCAAAAATTTGTTTGGCATCAGCCCCTCCCCTCACTATCACCACCAGTACCACCCCTACGCTATTATGAAAGTGTGATTTAGTGTATATACAAAAACGAAACGCCTAAAAAAGTTTTTTTAGCGTTATCTACCCCTTCTACTAACCCCATTGCCATTCCCACCCTATTATTAAAGTTAGTAAAAAAAAATTAAAATGTAATTTAGTGTGTATACGTGTATACAAGAACGAAGCATCTAAAATAGTATATTATGTAACAAGTTTTATAAACGTCATTTTAGTCACGAATTTTATTAATCGCGAGCGACGCGTAGCGGAGCGAGTGTTTAATAAAATGAGTGACTAACAAGTTTATAAAACGTGTTGCATACTATACTTTTTCTACGACAGTAAATATCTAAATAAAATACAAAATTACTTGTCTCTTGTCACAACGCGTCGATTTATTTTGACAGATTGATGACAAGAATTACGGAAAACTAACTTGATTTTTGCCATTAAAATAACTAGAATTAACCTCAGCCGTGACTAATATCTCGTTGCTAAGTTCAGCCCGTGACTAAAATGCACGAAGTCACGGTTTGTCGAAAGCGTGTTTAAAGGATTATTTAGCGTCATGGAAACGTATACGATAAACGCCATTTTAAAGATGGAAGTAGAAAAAAGTTTTTTGACGTTAGCTACCTATGATCCCATATGTAATATGTGACTTGTCTAATGCATGGTACATTATTTTAAGGTGTTTCTTATTACAAATATATTTAAAATAATTGAATATTGGCAGTAAACTTCTTATTTTTTTTACTATGTTATTGACATATATGTCCCATTTTACATGACAGTCAATGGTGATACCCAGATACTTGACATATTTTAAAGGAGCTATTACAACCCTAGAACCTTCATGCTTTATATTATCTGAATTATCCTTAGGTAGGCCCTTGCTATAGCTGGAGAACGGTAAATAACTTATCTTGTCAAAGTTTATTGTTAGTAGTTTACTATTAAAAAATTTACTACCATTTTAAGGTTTCTCTCAACTTTACCTTTAGTAGTATCGTGAAAGAAAATAGCCGTGTCATCGGCATAGCTTATTGTTTCAGCATCGATTGGTAATTTAATTAGATCGTTAACATACATGCAAAATAAGAGTGGTCCCAAAACTGTGCTTTGTGTAACTCCGTAACTAACATTCTTTATATTGCTAAACGGTTATTTATGCTAACGAACTATTTTAGATTAGTAGTTTATATACTTTGTCAATTAATTCAGAGATTCAAAATGTTAATGATCTTAATATTACAAAATTTCGCACGTTTTCTTGATGTTAATTTAGGAAAATACTTAATTATCTCTTTGTTTTATTTTGGATAAATATAGAACTTTCGCACACATATCAGATATTTTTAAAAAAATTCAGCTCATATGGTACCTTTGCTGTCACAGGTTTACGTAATTTATACCTACGTCCATGAACATAATGCAAATTTAAGACCTCCATTATGGGACAGAGACCTGAGAGCAATTTTCTCGATCACCTATCGTCAGCTCTATTCCGAAAAAGGAGAAAAATCATTCTAAACATCCGAATCTCGTGTATCCGCGTTTTGTGTTGTTTTCTTCTAGCTAGTTAATCAAAATCATGCATCAAATATTAATTTAAAAAGAACTGCATAGATTCTCATGGTAAACATATAAGCACAGCAGGTAGTGCAAAAAACTAAGGATCATAAGATCCAACATTAAGATGTAAGTTATATGTAAATAATTATATATTAATGTATCTGCCTTGCCTATGTAAATTTAGAAATGATTTATAATAGCAACAGCATTAAAAATAATTATTTGTGAATATTTGATTCTGTTAGGGTTTAATTTTAGTTCAAGAAATTATGCGCCTTGTATTAGTGCCAACAATGCTCGCACAATTTGCACGGCTCAAAATGTATATCTAAGGTTAATATTTTAACTAAGAAAATGACAAAGTGTTCCTTATAAATTAAATGTAATTTGCTGACTTAATATCTGATCGACGAATACTTGTTTCAAAAAATTACAAATGGTAAAGATCCATAATAATTGTACAAATACCCCACGTTTCACTCAGAAGTAGACTGACACCTCCAACTTTACAAACATTCATTCTCATATCATATTATAAAGATATATAATATTTTACCAAGGACCATAAAAAGCAAATATGCAAATGATAACGATGTTAGAACAAATTAATTTACTTATTATAAAAATAATTAACCTTCTGTTTCTTTGTATATGTGCGTATATAGTCCATAAGTTAAATGTAATTGCGTTATGGACTTATATTTTAGATTTTTTTTCTCCCTTCTTCATTTAAAATCTATTACCTATTTATACTATTTCTATTGTTCAAGATTAAATTCAAATGTCATGTTATTTGAGTGATCGCCTGCTTTTTGGCATATCTCCTGGAATTCGTCTATTACATGCATCATCTTCTAATTCTACAGTGCGTAACGTAACTTATCCGAAAACTTTTAACTGTAGATGCACCTTTAAATAAGAAGTCAATTTCTTAAAAGAAAAACTAATAATAGCCCAATACAAAACCAGATAGATACAAATTGTGAAAGTTACAAATTAATGAAAATAACACACTATTTCTACAAAATCTGTTCAACGTTTTGTCCATTGACTTGCAAGCGCACCTAGGCCCGTCTAATCTAATTTGGCTCATTAGCTGAAATTTTCCTCATTCCTGCTGCTCCCGAAGACGAGATTATCGACAATATCTAAAATAAGTCAAGAAGATTTAGATCCGGGGCCCGCGGAGGCCAAGCTACTGGTCCAAGCCGTCCAATCCAACGTATCCCTGGTACTGGATCCAAATAATCTCGGTCTACTAAACGATAATGAGGGAACGCACCATCGTGTAAAAACCACATCCACCATGGGACCTTCAAGGGCACATCTTCAAAAAGGACAGGCAGATTATTATGGAGAAATTGAAGATATTACAGACCATCCATCCGATTCCGCAACATGAACGGACCAATTAGGTGTTCATTGACAATCCCGGCCCAAACGTTTATAGACAACCGAGGGCTAACCACCTTGTGATACTTCGCAGATTTTCTTCCTTAATATCTAAAACTTCTTACACGGCATTTAGAACACACTGTGGGCGAACCCGATTCCCTCTTGTCCACAGCTAGGGCGTAAATTTCCACTGGCATATCCACGTAAACTATTGTCGTAAAAGTTTCGTGATAAGGCAAGTACCTATTGGGAAATCGCCGGGCATAAAGGTGAGTAGAGTTTTGCCCTGCTTCTCTCTACGCTGACACAATGTCCATACACTCCCCGTTACTGTACACATGTGCCAGTTCTACTGAAAAAAATGCTATCACTTTGATGCTAACAATTCGCACACGAGCTGACCGTTATCCACTCACTATAAAACTTCTTACACGGCATTTAGAACACACTGTGGGCGAACCCGATTCCCTCTTGTCCACAGCTAGGGCGTAAATTTCCACTGGCATATCCACGTAAACTATTGTCGTAAAAGTTTCGTGATAAGGCAAGTACCTATTGGGAAATCGCCGGGCATAAAGGTGAGTAGAGTTTTGCCCTGCTTCTCTCTACGCTGACACAATGTCCATACACTCCCCGTTACTGTACACATGTGCCAGTTCTACTGAAAAAAATGCTATCACTTTGATGCTAACAATTCGCACACGAGCTGACCGTTATCCACTCACTATAAAACCTACATTGAAGCTCTGATGACAATGACAACATGTACGATTAGTATAATGAACCATTTTTATCCTTTTTATTAATTTATAACCTTAATAATTTTTATCTCGTTATGTTTTTTAAGAAATCGACGTCTTTAAAGCTGCATGTGTTGTTAAAATTTTTCGGATAAGTTGCGTTGCGTCTGTATGTTTATATTGTGTATTATTTTTTTTTTTGAAAAAACAAACCTTTATTATTATTGTTTACTCAATTTTTATAATACTGTAAGAATAGTAACCTTTCACAAACTCTAAAAGAATTTGAGGTAATAATATACACCTCAAAGATATATATCCTATTACCCAATTTGGCTTTCAACTATGGCATGGAACGGGTTTTAAGTATTTTTCCTAATAACTTTTAGGGATAAGATACGAGTAATAACAAAAAAATAAAGTATAATGTATATTTTATGCCTACTGTTTGATAAGACTCGGATAGTATTTTTCTATGTACACCTCATCCTTCTTACGTAGAAGAAACATATTTCTTCAAATCACATATGGTGCAAATAACATAATAAAATGCAGTATATTGTATATAGAAACAAATAACAGTAATAAATTCACGTGAAGAAGTAACAGATATATAAAGAGAACGCGGTTATCTGAAATGTAATATCGGTAGACCTATTGGATCATTAGGTCAGGGCATTAACGTGTCCCCCAGAAATGAGCAGGCCGACTATTTCCCCAAAATGAGGAGACAAATATTCACAAAAGAATTATCGAAATGTAGGTCTAAAGTGAAACTAAATAATATGAAAAGAGAATTAAAAGAATGTTAAATAACGAGAATGCTCTACAGTCAGTAACAGATGAGCTTGAGGGTTTGTAATAAATGAAGGGATTTGAAAGGAAGGCATTCAAGATATAATTCTTTCAAATGTAAAAATAACTAGCACTCTCCTGACAGGTTAAGAACGTCTCTCAAGAAAACTTCACATCATGGAAAATATTTTCATAGTGAACACAAAGCCTGTGTAAATTATGTGTATAATTAAAACAAAGTGTTACAAAGTTAACGGTAAAAATTATCTCGGATTATTGAAAAAATTATTGAGTTAATCGGTTATTACAGTCTTCGCAGTAGAACAGAGGCTGTGTTTACTACATACTGTTTTAAAGTCGTAAATATTGTTCGTAAAAAAAAATCATTATGTTATTGCTCGTCGAATTTCTTTTAGGTACGATAACTGAAGAAACAAAAATCAAAATAAGTTAATGTTGGCTACAGGAAAATCTTATTTTTAAGAAAAAAATCGATAGACAAAACTCAAAACAGAAATTCCGGCCACTTCAAGAAAAATAATGTATATTGGTACGTTTGATTTTGTCATGGCAAATATAAGTATGAAATTTCGCATTGGTTTTACCAGATAAAAAGAAAGTCACTTATCAATAGCATTTTAGTTGATCATTTTTATTTAGCCGAATAAATTTAGTCGTTAACATTCCTTGTAATTTTAAATTTTAATAATCAAATTCAACAGTAGTCAACACTAAAAATAAAAGGATATAATTGTCACTTTAATTCACACATTAAATGTAGCTTGCACTGTTTGTTTTATTATTTGTATTTCGTATCCATTTTCCATTATTAATAGAAAACCTTGTGTATTTTTCTTTACGCTGTATTTGTCTTGACAGAGTTTAACTATTAAACATTCAACTACTGAGAAGTCGTACCCTAGTTTACTAATAGCTTCTAGTTTATACAAGGTATAGCTTTGACTGGCATGTTTGGCTCTGAAAAGATTAAGCGAACATTAGTTTTGTATATCATAAACAAAGAGTATCCTACCTGTACATTATACATGCCTAATATTGAATTAGGTTTGTGTCGGTTATATAATGGGGTATATGTCATCTAGTTCTTGCAGTTTCGTTGTCTTGTCTAGAGTACCTGGAACATGGAAAAAATGTTAGCAACTACAACATAACCACAATCGTAGCACTGTAAATGTCGGGATAATTAACGTATCACTTCGAGTACTTACTGTAGTATTCAGTAGTATACAATTATTACGGTTTATTCTTTGTAATGTTCAATTTCTAGTGAAGGTTAAGTTTCTGTTGTCAACCTAGCTGTCATTGCTTGCTAAGTATATTCAATTAGTTATTGGTTGTGAGACCATTGGTTCAGTTCTGTTCTGATCAGTTAATTTGATATTTAAATTAAAGTTGTTTCTATAAATTCACTTGTAGTATTTTTAAAATTCAATCTTTAACTTTTCCTTTATCACATTAAACAAGTCGTATTTGAATAGTTCATTGTAGGTTGAATAATTTGTTAGTTGGCATTATTATTTGTTAATCGAACAGACCCTAATAACTTTCAGGCTACGAATTGAACAGACGTTATACCGGTCTGCTGGCAGCGCTTGCGCTTGGTTTGAAAAGCCACATGTTGCATTCGTTGGTAACTTCGAACGTCCTTCTTTCTCTTTCGTTGTGGCTGTTGGAGCAATATAGACGTGCCTCCATTTTCTATATGTTATGCTGGCAGAAGAATAATTTTTAATCCAAATTAATCTTGGGAATGGTGTATCATCATCATATAATTTGTAATTTTTGGGATTGGTTCTTCGCCGTAAATAGGATATTTGAAATATCGTCAGTTTTTGCTGGATTTGGAGTACTCATATTGAAAATACCCTACATGGAAAGGGTGAGTTAACATGTGCTTGATGTCGTTTAGAGATTAATGGTTATTGTAACTTTTAGGCGGTCTATGTTGGGTCGATGCCGGATTATGTCGGTTATGCTGGTTTTGTTTGGGGTAGTCTGCGAAATTAGAACTGGTTACATCATCAATGAGGAACGTGGAGAGACCGATGTATAGGAGTCAGCAAGATTTCGTATAGATGGAGTTAGGAGTTCGAGGTTCGGGTTAAAATTTTATTTGGATTAGCTGCAGGGGTTCTGGTACATTTTTTTTTTATGGATTCACATGGAGGTTACAAGCATATTACCTTACTACTCCTTGGAATAATAAGATAAGTTATTCAAGTTTTATTTTTTTTTATTTGTTCAAAATTCACTTTTTTTAAAATTTTCATTGTTAGATGGTTATATATAATACAACCCAAGTTGGTTGATAAACATTAGTACTTGTAAGTAATTAATTTTTTTTTGTTTTGAAACTTAGAGTTGTTTTAACTGTATTGTGTAACCACACATTTTATGAACCTAGACTATAGGTCTAGTTATAGTGTAAATATGGGGATTATTAAGGACCTTATGTGAACTAAGTGCAATTGCATCTGGTGTAAGTGATATTACCTGTTCTATTTCATTTATCAATTGAGTATTATTATTTTTTTTCATTCTGTAAAGTAACGGAATAACCTTATTGTATATTTGTAAATTTGTTTGGTACAGTTGTAACTCCACCTCCTAAAGGTTAGTTGAACATTTAGATTCATGCTACTTATAATACCTGATGTCTATCTGAATAAAATTCCTTGAACTCGATAACGATTTGTTATTATTTCTGGTATAATAAACCACTTGGTAATTTACCTATTGACAGGAACTTTTAATAAATTCTTATTTTTCTTAACCTAGGTCCAATTAATAGGCCCAGTTCACTTGTTGAACTCGGGGACCCAAAACCTGAGAGGAGGATTATTAGCCGAGGTGGTAAGGTGATCTGAGTGTTATCGGGACCTGAAGATATCTTGAATTGACAAGTTGACCATGTCAATGCGAGTTGGTAATTAAACGTAGCAATATGGAGAGTGTTATTAGCTTTGATATAATTTTACAAAAACAAACATATTATTGCATAAAATACCGACGAGTATTTTGTTGCAAAAATGAATGGCAGTTTATCTGACCCTAAGATGGACAAGCTTCGAGTTCCCTAAGGCAGTGTTCTTGGTCCTTTATTATTTATTTTTTGTATCAGTGACCTTGGAAACGTATTACATAGGTACAAAATTCATCTTTTTCTGACAACTCTCTTATTTACTACGAAAATACAAAGTTCGAAGAAATGGAAACTACTGAAAATTTAGAATGAGGGCTTTTGACACAAAAAATTAAAATCAATAAACGAAAAGTAAATGAATTGAAATTTAAACTAATATTTGTAAGTAATAATTATTTGTACAATAAATCTATCAACTTAAATCGTGGTATTAAACAGATAATGAAAAAATAGAGCTTGTTGAATGGATTAAATATTTTGGTAAAAATTGATTGTGAACTAAAATTTAATAAATATGTAGCAAAGAAAATTTGCAAAAAATCGTGATTTTTCGCAGGCGGTTCCTTTTATATTACTTATCAAAAGGTTAACAGTTTATAACTCTTTAAAAATTCGGTCGCGAATAATAGTACATAGACGGATGGATAATATTGGCATTTTTATGTTAAAAGAATATCAAAGAGCAGTATAACATTAGAGAGGCTGTCCGCAGGGAGGAGTGATATCACCACTGCTATGGAACCTCATTGATAGCCTCTTATGCCACCTCAATTCAGGATGATTCCTAACAATTGCCTACGCAGATTATTTAACAATGCTTAGCGGAAAATTCGAAGGAGCCCTCTGTGAAAGAATGCAATAGGCCCTATAGTAATCGAAAAATAGTTCAGAGAACACTGTCTGTCAATCACAGGAGGACGAAGATGGTTCTCTTCACAAGGAAAAGAAAAATAGTGGCACTGAAGGCACCTGCCTTCCTGGATACAACATTAAGTTTCTCACCATAAGTGAATTACCTTGGGATAATCTTCGATGCCAAACTAACATGGAATCTTCAAATAGATAGAAGACTAAAGAAGGCTTACATTTCTCATGAGGAGTGTCGCAGGACCGTGGGGAAAACCTGTGGAATGAAACCCAAAATGGTCATGTGGATATACACTGCCGTTTTAAGACCAGTGGAAACCTATGAAGCTGTGATTTGGTGGTCTAAGAGCAAATAAACTAACTAGAGCTAAGGTCAAGCTGAACCAAGTGCAGAGAGTTGCCTGCCTAAGAGTAACAGGAGTTATGCGAACAACGCCAACGAGAGCTATGGAGGTAATGTTGTATCTGCCAGCACTAGATATATATTTAGAAGAAGTGGCTCTAACAACAATGGTACGCCTCAAATCCGTTGTCATACAACCAAATGTAGGCTGTGGAGAGGTCAGAATTCGCCTGTAGAATGAGGCTGTCAGTAAGATGCCTCTTCTACAGTCGTGCACAGATGACATTTCTCCCCGGATTTTCTTTGACAGACCCCGCATAATACATACATTATATCCACACCCACAGAACAAACATCTACAAATGCTCTCCATTGTATCAGATGGTACGTAACTACTCGGATATTGAGCTCCAGCTTGATATACTTTGCTGTAATATAAAGGATATTAAGCGATTATTTATATAGCCACTTTATTAATTTTTAAAATTTTATGTTATAGTTACATTTATATTTATATATTTGTTTTTTCCTCTCTTTTATTTGTCATTAGATTAGATTATTCCTTTCGTGTCACTTTTTCACTTGCTTATTCGTGTCTTGTTATTCTATTTATGCTGTTTATTTAGTTTTTTGTTCATCGTGTATTTTACACCTCTTTGTTTTACTTTACAGTTTGCTGTTATACTTATCCTGTAATTTGGGTTGATACCCGCTGGATATTTTATAGAAATAAATAAATAAATAAATACAGATGAATAATGAGAACGAGGCTGCTGGCGAAGGTGTGATCAACATCTTAATAGACGGATCAAAAAGAAGTATGGGGCAGAATGTAGAATATACTCCAGAAGTCTGCAAATCCGATATACATGGGTTATGGATGGGAGAACCAGCGTAGTGCAGACGGAACTGGCGGGCATAACCATAGCCGCAAAAGAGATTGTCCCTAGACAAATTACGGACAAAACAGTAAGGATCTACACGGATTGTAGACAATCATTACTAGCCCTGAGAAGTTACAAAATTACCACAGGAGCAGTATGGGAATATCACCAAGCACTTGTTATTGCCTCCAGCATGAATAACATACTGGTATGCTGGGTGAAAGGACATGCACAGTGTATTGGCAACAAAGTAGCCGACAGAGGCAGAGGCCAAGAAGGCAGCAGGCCTAAGTATTTTTGGACCAGGCCCGGCCAGTCTCTTACCAATCACGGCGATAACAAAAATAATTAAAGAGAACACCCACAATGAATTCAAGGATCTGTGATATGAAACAAACAACTGTCAGCTTGCTAGGGAAATTTCAAAATAACCCAATAAGGGTACAGCCATCGACTACCTGGCAATGTTCAGAAGGAACCTACGTTTTATAGCTGGAATCCAGGCTGGACACTGTCTGTTAAGGAAACATCTACATAATATGAGATCAAGCGGAACACCTCGATGTAGAGGTTGTGAACAAGAGGATGAGATGGTCCAACATGTTCTGCCATCTCATCAATCAGAAAATCCATTTTGGGAGAACGTTGGATTACTTTGGCCGATGTAAGGGAGATGCCTCTAGGCAGCATCACCATCTGTTTCGCAAGATTAGGTTAGTTGGAGGCCTAGTCGACGGTCTACCTACAGGGAGGAAGTACAAGGGGCCCAACGTGGCCTAGGAGCTGTGGTTTAATAATTTTCATTGACCACCCTCCCAAGCAATTCCAAATTTCAGTATAATACTATATTTAAAAGGAATTCTACAATTCAACTTTCTACCTTTCGCAATTAAAACTAGTAGAACCTTTAAACAGTTTAATTCTAAATTATTATGTTGTATAAGAGATTCCAACATTCAATTTAAAATAAGTGGGAGTTGTTTTACATATTTTGTATGTATTTTTTCACCTATATATTTAAGTTACTATGTGAATAATGTATTTTTTAAATTTATATTATCTACAAATAAATAAACTATATTATTATCACCATGAGACAATTAAAATTGTGTCAACAATTATTCCAAAAAATTAACATATTTAGCAAAGACCGACTTGAGCAGTAATATAAAATCGTCAATCAACCAGCGAATACTATAATAATTTCTATATCTAGTTTATGTAATTTACTGTATATTTTTTCTTTGTTACTCATTAGTAAAATCAATTTTAACTAATTAAATCTGAAATGGTTTCCTTGGATAAATTACAATATTTTGTATACTTTATTTCGTTTCACAATAAAACGGCAACTGTAACTGTAGATGAAGAGTTGTAACTTCCCCCATACAAACTTATACATTTCTTAACAAACTAACTTGTGAAGTATCTAGATTTAAACGCTCAGATTACACGCATGAATGTTTCTAAAATAGTCGCATTTTGTTTCAACGCCGTTTTCTAATAGAAATCGTGCTAAAATTTACTGTCTAGAAAAGTTCCACATCTACAATGAAAAGAAGCTGAGAGAAGTAGAAAGAAACCCTCACATGCTTTGTTCTGTAGTTTTTTCTTTTACTTATATATATTTTTACCTCAAACAAAAACAGTTTTCTACGGACGAAAGAAAGCACGGTGACTACAAACACGTTAGACTAAAATTTATTTTGTAATAAAACACGCAACTGGTCTTAGCTAGTGACATTTTAACGGACCGGAACGCGAGGACTAAGCCCTGGCAAGGTTACATTGCCGGGGGAAATATTTTGATAAAGAATGGAAGGGAGTAACAAAATAATAGGAAAATTTAAGATCCTTGTTCGGACAGTTACATATAAACAAGACGTATTTATAGGTATCAATATGTAAGGTATTATACTAAATAATGTGATATAATTTTATGTGGAGACGATATATATATTTTGTCTCTGAAAATTACAGGAAAGGCGTTTTATGCATATCCTAATTTTATTTGTGCTTAATATTTGAATATTCATAAATAATTTTCAAGGTTCTGTCGCTCAAGAATTCATTGGGATCTACCAACTTCTAAAGTTATATGTCGACATGTATGCCTACAAGGACAAATTAAATAATTTCTTAGATAACACAAATAGAAAAATCACCAAATCGATATTTTTTCAAATAAAAGTATAATAAGTATTACAATCAGTACACACATAGAGCCGAATAGAAATATAACAAACAGAATTCCATAATTTAAAATTATTATAATAATTATAAAAGTTTACGGGGTTTCATATCCAAATATGATCAGAGCAATTCTCATGATCTTGCTATTATCCCATATTGAATTATCGATTCTGCAAGAGCATAATACATTATTTTTAATTGTTTAAGAGTCAGGAAGTTCTTTAACATTTTAAATTTGTATATCAAATATCTAAGCTTTTTAGTAACATTACTGATTTGGGTATCCCACCTCAAATGACTATCAATCATTATCCCTAAGTATTTAATACTTGTTGCGGAAGATATTTCTCGATCATCTATGGGTATAGTGCTAAAGTCAGGTAAATAATTCTTATATGATGTGAAGGCCAAATATTTAGTCTTATCTCAATTTAAAGTTAACAAATTTTGATCATACCACACTTTGATTTTTTTCAGGTCTGTCAATACTAAATGTCTTAAATCCTGCCAATTATCGCCTTCGAAAAATATTGCAGGATTATCTGCATAAGAGATTATATTTCCTTCTGCGGATAAGGTAAGTAAATCATTAATACATATTGTAAAAGGGATAGATCCTAGAACTCTACCCTGTGGTACTCCGTCACGGTCACGGTCCTTTCCTCACTAGCCGCATCATCGATTATAACTTTTTGTTTCCTATATGTTAATTAACTACAGAATAGCTCTAGTGTATTTCCGCGAATTCCAAGATTTTCCAATTTTTCTAACAAAATCTTAGGACTCACCGTGTCAAAAATTTTTCTTAGATCCACGAAGACACATATGATTGGTTTATATAAGTTCGAGGTCAGTGTGGTTATTGCATCTTGGGTAGATTTATTTATACGAAAATCGAATTGCATATCATGAATTAATTTATTTGCATCCATATAATTACTTTCTCAAATATTTTAGCCAACGCTGAAACCAGCGACATGGGTCTGCATGTAGTTCGGCATTTTTGTTTTGTCGCCATTTTTAAAAATCAGCTTAATGATAGCTGTTTTGAAATGAGATGGTACCTGCACTGTTTGAATACACTGATTTATTATATATGTAAGAGGTTCTGTAATGTAATTGACGCATTTTTTTTTTAATTTCATTGCTATTTAGATCCAAGCCCGCTGATTTCTCATTTTTTAAATTAATAATAACGTCATATATCTCTTTATGATAGGTTGGCATTAAAAACATGGATTTCTTCAAAACGCATTTTTTATTTGAGTCTGCTGTTATTATTTCCAGGTTGTATATTTCTAGCAAGAGTTTCTCCGATCTCTGCAAAGTATTCATTAAAATGGCTGGCAACCTCTAATTTATCATAAATTTCTTTAGAATTATCCAAAACTAGTCTTTTTTATTGCAATTTAGATTTAAGCATTCATTAACCGTATTCCAAATATGTTTTGATGATTTGCTGTTTTGTTCTATTTTTTTCTGAAAATATATTTTTTTTGTCGCTTTAATTGTCGTGATTTATTTTATTTCTATACATAGTATATTCTCGTTTTTTACCTCACTTGTAGGATTTTTCATGTATTCTTGGTACAATTTATCTCGAACTTCCATCGATGAAATAATTCCATTGGTAATCCAAGGTTTTCTTTTTCTCACCTCTTTTATTCTTATGAATCGAGTGGAATTATTGATATGCTGTAAAACGCTGTCCAAAAAAAAATTAGTTGCCTGTTCCACCTCATTAGAACCATATAATCTATCCCAGTTTTCATTATTTAGGAAATTTATTAATACAACTATATATTCGAAAAATAATCAGTATATCGTTTACAGTACAGAACTCTCGATGCGTAAGTCCAACTCACTCTTGACCAGTTCTTTAGCTAATATATTTTGAGTTAAATTAGTTTTCTTAAAAAAATCAGATCTTCAGATTGTTTTATTATATGGCATAAATCTTAAAAACATCTGGACCTTCACAAAATTAAATATTTGCTCAGATTTGTGCTTATGTAATAGTTAGTTGCTTCCTGATGAAATATAATATAAAATTAGCGCTGATTATTAAATAGTTTTGAAGCATTTAGACGCCTCATTTGTTTTTATTAACTCCCAATGGTGGGCTAGGTGTGTTTAACGGTACTGTCTATCTGTTTGTCCCTATATCTATAAATCAGAAATGCGAATACCGATTTTTATACCGTTTTTTTGAATCATACAAAACTTCTTCGATAAGGATTATCCTACCTATGCGACCTTTTGGTCGTGAGGCAGATACGACTAATGTAGTGTGAGGAAAAAAAAATACATCACGAGTTCTTCATTTGTATAAAATGTACAGTGGCAGCTCCCAACGAAAATATTGTTTTCAATATTCACGCAATTGAGTTATGTTCCGTATGGATACAAAAACTTTTTGGTACAGAATTCTAATATTTCATGGAAAGAAGATCTTTCTAATTGCAATTTTCCACGTAATACGTCAACTCTGTCTTTGTTTTCACAAACATCGAAACGCTTAAACACTAAAAATCTAATAATACACACTCGACATGGTTAGCGAAATGTGCTAACCATATTAGCTTTGTTGGAAGATGATTGAATGATTTTAATCGTAATTAAATAAAAAACTACCTCAGAGTTAGTATCACGCCAAAGGTTATAACTATCTTCAGGACTCCAGGACTAAGGAATTCAGGATCACAGGAGGATAAACGGTATTTAAAGCTAGACGATGGACGATTACCTCTACAAAATATAATCAGAAAACTACGTACTTCAATTTTGCGCCAGTGTAACGGTTACCAATAGAATTAAGGAAAACTTATTTGTTATTGACTGCCATTTTACAAGATGCAGTTGGCTTTCAGGTGTAACTTCACAATGGCATTATTAATTTTTCAGTTGTCTTGCCATATTTTAGGGTCACATCATCTTTATTCATTCGATGCCTCTCACTATTATAATATTAGTGATGGTATGAATGCCTTCAACTGAAAATTTAGAATCTGCAGACATTAATCCGTCGTGTTGTTTCTTTTTAATATGTATTCGAATTTAAAACATTGGAACGCTATTATATTGCTTTTTTTACCTATACTATGTAAAACAAATTTTGAAATATTCGTTTGTGCTAAAATATTAAAGTAGAATTATTTTACAATTGAATTGCCTCTCAAAAAGTTAATTATCGCACTATATGAATTAAATATTTTTAGTGTATACTCACTCAATATGATTTATATATTTGAGTAATGATTTCTAACTTTCACATGTTATAAATCTGGTTATGGCATATTTTAAAACATTCGCAACAATTGATAGTGATGCTCAATTAGTAAAAATACTAGTCAGTTCAGAGTAAATATAATAATCCTAGTTAATGTAGATGTTTTATAAAATATAAATGTAATTTTTATAAAATACATATGTATGTATATAAAATTTTCGTATGTCAAATAAAATTCATTAATTATGAATCTGGCGCGGTAAGTTGCTTTGATTTTATAGACCTTTAAATTTAACAAAACTGGTTATTGTCATGGTTCAATTTTTTGGTACAAATCCATAATTTTTAATAAATATGCGCCATATTTAAAAATACGATTATTCGACTAGTACAAAATATGTAGTACCACTTTCATTGCAAATACCATAACATATAAATAAATAAAGGGGGACAGTAGCTCAGTGGGTTAGCGCCACTAGCTGTATCTTTGAGAATATCTAGCGAAGTGGGTTCGAATCGAAGTAATTTTCAATTATAAGTTATCCCCAAGGAGTGGTTCGAATCCCACTATAAACTATAGGGTTCCGTCTCCTTCAGTCAGACAAATCTAGATCTCCTAGACTTAAGAGGCCAGAGGTGACCTGGAGGACGGTTAAAACCGTTTATAAATATGCCTCTTCTCACATTTTTTACAAATTTAGTTATGCACAATTTTATTCATTGTTTGTTTTCATATTTTCAACTCATTTCACAATGTTTCAATTTACAACTTAATTGGCCTTCCAGCTGTCTTCCGCTATATTTGTCTTTTCCACATGTTAAACAATACGATCTGGATTAAGAACACATCCGCTACTTAATCTAAGCTAGATTATGGTAATTCGTACCCTGATATGTCTTTTACACTTTGGTACCTATTCTTTTTACCGAAATGCAGATATTTAATAATATATGATAATAGGGGACTGTTGATTTTAATTCCTTAAATTCTTCTTGTTTGGCTTTATAACCATGGTCTTTAGCCTGCCTCACCAGCTGTTGCCATTCGCCTCTTTCCTACGCCTTTCTTCTCCAAACTTGCTCTCATTGTGAGATTCTCTCTAACATCATCTAGTCACCAGACCTTGTTCTATGCCTATCATTTGCCATCTTTTCTGGAAGTTTCCACTCCATGTTTTCAAGAGTTGTACAACTTCATAAAATTGATTCTCACCGTAAGTTGCGTATTGTCACAGCTAGACCAGCACCGAATATACCATCACCTACTATACTAGTGTGTATCAAACAGACGCAGTCGTAATGCAATTTATCACGTTGTACATAGCCTACTTAACATGAAAACAAAGATCGTCGTCTGGTGTCCTAACAACATAAACCATTAGTGTTACACATCAGGAGAGCGAGAATTTAATGTAGATTTTAAATCTGTACAAAATCAATATAGCGCCCATAAGAAAATTGAAAATTGGGGGTCGTATCTCAGAAACTAAACGCTTTTTCAAAAAAAACAACAACACTACTAGAATGTTCATAAAAAATGCATTTACAAGGTTAAAGTTTTATCTTCGTACGATTGCTCGTTTTCCAGATTTTTGGCAAAAACAGAATTCCAGTTTTTTTAAAATAACTAGAAAATGATCGTAGTTAGTCCTGATTTCTCAACGGATTCAAAATCAGCAATAAAATTGCCACAACTTTTCTAATTTATTCGCCTCTCTATCTCTTACAGTTTTCGAAATCCCAATGGTGGGGATCGAACTTGGAACACACTGTATACGTAAAGTACTTTAGTCATATTGACTCATCAAGCATAGCGTCACTATACCTAGAAGTCTGCTTCGGACAGATGTAGCTTTTGATACGTAACTATCTTTTACAGGAAGATGAAACGGCAAGGCATATTTTATGGACTTATTTCGTTGCAGAGACAACCCAGTTCTCATTATTTGGCAGAGGATAGTTGATGCTAGAGAACCTAGATATAGATAAAGTTACCAATTTTATCAAATAAATGAACTTAAAATTGAATAACTAGGATTGAACTACAATAACTCGAATGGTCGCAATGGATGATCTGATAAAAACCCACTCATGTACTAACATAACATAAATTAAGAATTTTTGTTACTTCATTAAATCCCTAACAAGTAGTTCGTTTTATTAAGGTTCATTATTATTATTATTATTATATTGGCCTCAAATATTTCATTATTATAGAATAAAATTTTCAAGAAATTTAATGTTCAAATTATAATTAAGGAAATAATAATAGCTTAGAAAGTACTTGATGTAGTTGAAAATTAGATTTACCAGTTTTATTATTACGAAATTGAATATTTTAAATATATCGAGAAATTAAATAATATAGCTTGAAATTTTTCAAGTTTTTTTGACTTCGCGTAATGGCAAATGCACATATTTTATTAATAACATATTTATTATTTATTAGCAGGACAAGCCCTATTAAAATTTAGAATATTTAAGGAATTATTAATCATAAATATTCCCCCTAAATCATATAAAATATCTTCCCACATTTATGGTTGGCAAGGGTCTAAGATATGCTATAAATTTATTAAGGAAACTCAATCTCCTGGGACAAAATAACTTAGAATTCAATCTATTATTTAACTAAAGGTATCCGTCGTTATCGCGTTGTATATGGGTACAATAATTGTTATAGGGGTTAAGGTTTTAGAACTTCTATTTACAAACATACTCCCAGAAGACTTAACGACTTCCTTAGTTAGTTTCTAGGGCATCTTATTGACAATAATTCGCTCCGAAAGGTCTGCCTTAACCAGTTGAAAATAGTTTTCACCAGTTTAAAGCTTAGATTCAGTTTGTGATATAAGTATTAGCAAAAAGAACCAAATAATGAAATGAAAACAACGTACTAAATTAAATATTTTGCATTAACAAAGTTTATTTGATGTAACTAGAAGCCGGAGGACACCATTAATTACTAGAGACAAGTTTAAAGTACTAATAATAATTTAATGTAAACATATGTGAAATGATTCTCAGGTAATGTAAAAGTAAAACATATTTTTTGGGCATTTAGCAGATAATTTTCATACAATTAAAATTAAATGTTTAACAATACTTGAAAAACAAAACTATCCATTCTTTAATATTGATCCAAATTTTGATCATGTTGTTTTCAATCTTGGCATTATTTATTTATTTATTACTGTAAAAACAATAATATGCCTCAACCTAGTTTACAATCAAAGTGATACCTGAGGAGACCCCGTATTGTGTCTAGCAGTATTTACATTGTCGTTTCTCTGTCTATTAATGTTGCATCTTTAATATAACAATAATAAAATAGAGAAAAAAATCGCTCAAATGAGTGTATAATACCTATCTAATTTGTGATATGCGTCGATATATAATAAGGTGGGTACAAAATGCATATAAACAATTTGAGATGATGTAGGATAAGAATGCAGTTTTATTTATTACATATAATTAAGTAAAACGTTCTAGAAGGTTTGACTATAGTATAAGAAGTAGTATGTGGTGCATTTGTAATACATCATGATAAGATGGGTAAAAATGTAGTGCTGCAAGTTCTTGATATTACTTTATCACATTCTCCATAAATAATAAAGAAATTTAAAAAGCCTTCTTGGGTGTAATTTAAACGTGCTGGCATTTTTTGACATAAGATAATGACTGATTGTTTCTAATCATGGCTATTTTGATGAAATGATTACAACAATTCATGAATTTCTAATAAAATCGCAAATGTTTCAAAAAGTTGTAACTTTAACCCCCACAGTGCTTATATCAGAAAAAAGGGAATTCAATTTTACACAACTTGACGTAAAAAAATACAGGGTGTTCCGTTTGACCTAAACAAGTTTTCGCGGTTTGAAGTTGACAAAATGTAACGCGAATAACGGAACACTTGTTATGATATTATTGAATATATTTCAGTTGTAGAACGTAATTTTCCTTGTGTTCTTTTTACGTGACAAGAAGCAAATGAGGATCTTTTACACGAAGAAAGTTATAACGGTTCTTGCAAACCGTTGCACTCGTCAAATTTTTTATAAAATGTCAAATATCTCTGAAACGGCTAGGTATAGGTATAGGACATGCTACATATTTTCGACTCAGAATTTTATGCTCTTTTCGAAAACCCTAAAATATATAGGGTGTTCCAATTATTGAAATAAGCAAGTTGGTATCGACTTCCGGTATAAGCGGAAGTGCCAGCTGCTTGTAATTATTTTAGTTGGATTGGCCACACCGACATTAGTAATTATCTAAATTTTAAAAATTTTCTGATGATTTTATGATTTTCTCTATATCGATCGATTCAGTTCCCGGTGAGACACCCTGTATAAATAGCTGAAATACTGCTTTTTAAAATAAATTCTCTGACTACAGTAAATTTCCTGACTCCTACAATACATCCCATTATTTCTCGCTGACATTTCTAAAATTTCGAATTTCCAGGCGTTTCCAGATGTTTCAGATGCAAACTGTTAAAAAGTGAAATTATAATCGAACATTTTGAGTTTGTGGTTATTATAATTCACAGGCGCAGGCGCAATAGAATCAACCAAGAGGAGAATACTAAAATGTTAAATATATTTGAATGTGTGTTAAAACTAAAACTCATAATAGTATTTTATATAACAAGTTGCCAAAATGGTGTTTTTTTATAAGTGGGGCGTTTATAGTGCGAGCCGTAGGCGAGTGCTATAAACCATACGAGTAAAAAACATATTATATACAAAATTTTATGTATTGCCATTCGAAATTTGAAAACAATATAATTTTGTAAAAACACGGCAAATTGACAAAGTTATCTTGTAATGACTAAATTCTATGCTAGAAACCTCGATAGAAACCAATAATAAATATGTTTTATTTCACACTGTGAAATAAAATTTGTTTGCTTCACATTTTTTTCTTTATTTTTCACTTGTCAATAATGGTATTGTTTTGATTCAATGAAACTGTCAAATAAATGTCATTTTGGGATATGGCCTATATAACCTACTACGTTGAAACACTTTACATATAATTTTGTATTAATATATAACCCAATCATCTCTTTCATCTCTTTTTATGCTTTCTAACGTTTAATAACATTTTTTTTTTGTTATTGTACTCTCCACACTTTGTAAATATTAAAACTGTAGAAACCTTACTGCAATTAACGAGTTATGGTTTAGAGTATTTAGAGTAGTCAAGTTATTTTTATCTAATAAACGTTAATTTTTTAATTGGGTAAGCTACGATGATTAAAAATAAATGGGAAAAATATAGCAAATCCAGAGGATTTATTGATTCAAATAAACAGTGATGAAGTAGCAGGAATTGATTTCGAACATCAACTAGGATTGTAAAAATGTACATCTTTCGATATATTTTATAAACGTTCAAATTTTAGATTATTGACTCTTGCACCCTCGTACCTTTGCAAACAATAAGGAGAAGTGACTACTGAAGCCTCGATACAAAATAAGAAACTGCGAGTTAAAATGAAACGAAGGAGAATTTCCTTCGATTTGTCTGGAATCTTCAAGGAATTTCATCTGCATTCTTCGAATTTATCAACTAAACATCTACCACCTGACGCTTTTTCAGCATGCATTGAAATCGATTTCACGTTTATTTTTGTCTCTAATGAATGCGCCCCCTAACGTTCTTTAATAATTTCTCAAATATTACAATAGACATTTAACTAATACACCTTCCACATCACTACAGTTTTTCGTTAGCTTTCAAACACCGAAAACTTTAATCGGTATTAACTTTGTTGCGCGTTAATAGCACTAGCTTTAAATCATATAGACAGACAATTGTTTTCTATTGATTAATTTGTTGTAAATAAGAAAGACTGGAATAAAAATTTTATTTTTGATATGTAGTAAAATTAAAATACATTTATAATTAAAGAATACCTTAGTCAAATAGTAATTATTTGAGACCATTCTCAAACAGTTTTGCAAAATATAACATTATTATTTATTTGTTTTATTTTTCTTAATTTCTTTCCATCTTATTACATTTTTATATCTTTCTGTATTAGATATTGTTAATGTTATTACCTGTTTTTATTTACTGTTCGTAAAAGCTGTCTAGGTTAAGATTAAAAACTGGTCTTCTAACCAAACCAAGGCCTTGCAATCCGCCACCGTAAGCTGGGTGGTTGCACGGTCGGTCCCGCGGCGGGTTCTGGGGAGGTATTTGTTTATTGTTATAGTTGAATAAAGATTTGTTGAATTGAATTACATTTCTATAGTGGTAATTATTGAAAATTAATATGTTTTCTTTTCCTCTGATGTTTTTTATACATTTCTTTCCATATATATTTATTTTCTTTCGTATTTTCCTTTTTTTTACTATAAGAATCTATAACATTAACTAGTTAGATAGCTTATATCTCTATTTTATTCTAAATTATAAATTCATAAAGTACTTTATACAAATTTTTATTTTCTAGTAGCTATTAATAAATTGGGTAAATTTGTAGGTAATAAAATTTTGTTGCGACCAACTCACAGAACATATCATCAATTTCCAGGTATATAAATAAATAAACAATTATCAATTTATTGCCCAACAATTAATCCAATTACAGGAAAAATTATATACGAAAAATAATAGAATTAAAATGCCATTATAAAAATTGACACACAATTAAAAAATAGCTACCGGTAATTATGATATGACTGATGGTCGAGAGGTAAGCGCAATTGCCTCTTACCCAAAAGTTCCGGGTTAGATTCCCGGTCGTGGCAGTAGAAAATACTGTGAAACGGATTTTTCCACTATACACGAATATTGGGTGTGTCCCTTGTCTCTTAATGTATAGCCCCCTCCCACACAAGGCCCTGCTAGAGCCTTCCGTTATGGAGTCGTAATTACCTGTGGTGTATTATTTATATTACTATTTATTATATATATACAAGTGTAATAATCGCATATTACCAACAGAACGCTAATGCTTCGATTGCAACAAACACCAGCCGAAAGACTGATCCTGGAATTTATCCAGATATAAACTGAAAAATTTATCAGAGACCTATCTAAGCATGTCCAAATTGCAGTAATTTATATCACATAAATCAGATATTAGGTTAAAATTGTAACACATGATATTTAATGGAGATTTAATGACAGTATTTGTTCTAGAAGTGGCACAGTGAAATGTAAGATCTTGACGTGAGTTTAGTCTGGGAACAGGAAAGTGCACTTGGGAAAGTAGAGTTGGAGAATCAATTATGCAAGTGCTTATATAAAAATATGAGACTGGCTGTAATTCGTCTATGTTCTAGAGATAAAACATTAAATCGGGACAGCAGATTTGCACGAATGTACCCTCTTTCAGGGTATGTGCCATCTAATTTAAAAGCTAAAAATTTCGAAAAGCGTCTTGGACCTCGTTCAAGGGAATCTATATATATTATAATAGGGGTAACATATCAGCGAGTCATACTCAAGTTTAGAGAGAGAAAATATAAATTGTTAAGGGCAGCTACGTTGGTAAAACATCCGCAATTTCTTATAACGCAGATGACTTAATTTGTTGGATATGACCAGCAAAAGATAATTTGTTATCGAACAGTCTTCCAAGGTCCTTAATTGAGGTACAGCGAGATAGTAGCGTACTACTATACATATAATCGTAAAGCATTGGTACAGCTATGACATGGTCGAGAGGTGAGCGCACTTGCCTCTCACCCAAAAGTTCCGGGTTCGATCCCCGGTCGCGGCAGTAGAAAATACTGTGCGAGGGATTTTTCCACTATACACAGATATTGGGTGTGTGTCCCTTGTCTCTAAATGTGTAGCCCTCTCCCACACAAGGCTCTTCTAGAGCCTTCCGGGATAAAGGGGGTCGTCATTACTTGTGGTGTATTTATTTATTATTTATTTATTTATAGTTATGAGAGTGTATGACACACATACTTACATTTAGATATATTCATGAAAAGTTTATTTTCGGTACACCATCTTTCCACAATATCAATTTGCAATTATAATAAAGCACAGTCATCAAGAGCTTTAATAGTAGTATATAACTTCAGATCATCAGCGAACAGAAAAATATTGCACTCTAAAATTCGAGAAAGGTCGTTAATGAAAATTGTAAATAATAGTGGCCCTATATTAGATCCCCGCGGGACCCCATACATTGAAAAATAAAAAATTTGATTTAAATCCATTCTATGTTACATATTGCGGCCTATTATCTAAGTAGGGCGTAAATAAGCGAACCAGTGAGTTAATAAATCCATAGCCATCTAATTTATTTAACAGAATATAATGGTCAATTACGGTCAAACGCCTTAGAGAAATCTGTGTAGATCACATCTACTTGTTCTCTGTTATCCATTGAATCAGAGATGAACTGATTTATTATTGCGAAATTTGATATTGTTGAACGTTTTTCAAGAAAGCCATATTGATGAGGTTAAATAAATGGTTTAATCTGTAGATACATCTGAGAGTACAGAGCTATTTCCAGGATCTTGGCGAAATTACATATGACAGATATGGACCGATAGTTTTCTAAATTGTTTGGGGGTCAGACAGCGTCGCACAGGGAAATGAAGCATTTCTCGACCGCCGCTACATAATTAAGACAATTTGTACCCATTAAAAACGAAAAAAATAAACAAAGGTAGCATTTTAAAGAGGAATAATTCAGCTTTCCAATGGTATACTTACTTTTAATTTTTATAATTTTTATTTCTTATAAATTGCACGTGAAAGTTAAGCTTTATCATTTTCTCCCACTCTATATTAAAACATAAATATTAAATAAAATACTAATTCTAAAAGAAATCTTGTAAATATAGCTTGTTTATACCTTAAACTTCAATTAATGGTTAATTTTTATCATTAATCATTGGCATTTCTTCCATTTTTTAGGGTTAGGAGAATTTAACTTGAAAACTTGTCTAAAACGGTCAAAACAGGCTTATAGGTAAAAAGGAAGTTTTTTGGTGGGATATAAGATGGAGCTAACTTTTCGAGCATCAGACTTGCGAAGATATACATCACTAAAGAAACTAGCAAAACCATTAACTATATCGTTTGGATGATTATCATAACTTGTATCATTATGATATAGATCTCTAGGTATTCTCGATGTACCTTTTTTATTTTTATATATGACCAAAAGTTTTTGGGGTCATTAGAGATACTCCTTTCAACTTTACAAAGATATTTCTTATATGCTGTTTTAATTTGGTTTTTAATGAGTGGTCTTAGTCTCTATGATAATAATCGGCATGAGTATATTAAAGAAAATTCTATTAAACGATATTGTATATGGTCTACTTCACTAGAGCAGTGTGTATCCTTTTTAGAACTTAACTATATGTGCACTAAGAGCAAAGTCTGTGTGAATTTCTAACTCAACGCATTATTGTTATAAAAGTATTATTAATTACATCATTAGACCTATAATATGTCAATTTAATTCGGGTTTGGAGTTTTATAATTTTCACCTCCTGGGTAATTTAGATAGTGCAGCTAATATGCTGTTCTTTTATACTCGTAATATTTGAGCAAGGAATTTTGATATTAAGGATGATCTCATCATGTTCCGACCATGTTCGGTCGCTTCCTTTGCTAATTTGTTAGAATGTTAATTTTGTAAAGAGAATATGTAAAGCGTGTTCTTTGGAGGCCCTTGTCTTGTTGGATTAATTGCTTGTACAATTTTATATCAATTATTACTTAGTTTGCGTCAGGTGTCTGGCTAGTTATGTTTAACGGTATGTGAACTTTGTGCCATAAGGATTGTTCAACACGATATTATAAGAACTGCAGTGTACAATTCTCGAAGTTTTCGACGTAATCAGAGTGTTAAATAAAAAAGTAATAATGACGGGCGATTATAAGGTTCACTTTATTTAACACAATAAAAAAAAATCAGCTTATAGATTTTATTAATTGTTTTGGATTTGACTGCTTAGTCAACAGAGCAAAAAGGAACAACAATATGAGACTAATACATTTGTGTTTAAATGTATTTCTGAGGGGACGAGCGTAGGTGCGTCTTCACTATGTACATACTTCGGTATGCGATGTAAAGCAACGACAGGCGCAGTTAGTGCTTGGATGGGTGACCATTCCAACGGAAACCGCGTTCTCGCCTCACACATCTTCCAGCGGCTTGTATATCAGTGTATGCGCGGAAGCTATACAACCTTAGGCGAGGGTTGTATAGGAGATATACCATCCTTCGGAGGGGATGTAAAGCCGTCGGTCCCTTGTCTATTAAATGTTAGGCAAGTAAAAGATCCCTACTCTTCTTAAGGGAAGAGGTGCGGCAAAATTCCTGGTTGGGGGTAACTCGTCTACAGGCGTTGGTGTTAGGCCTCAGTAGCGGAAATAGGCCGACGTTAAATAAATGTATAAAAAAAAATGTATTTCTGAATGTTTTGAAAATTGTGTCTGCTATAACTTTAACATAATACATTTTAGTGTACGAAGTTTAAACAATTTTTTTAGGAACTTTTAATCTGTTTGGAGGAAACATTAAATAATGTAGGTGTTACTGTGTTATCTGAAACACAGAACATAGAAAGTCATATTAGTATACGTGATTATGATAAATTTTATAACAATTTCAAATATAATCAAATGATGGTCTTAGAATAATGTTCCTAAAAAGATGTTTAGCAACAAGTGTAAGTACACAATATTTATTTTTCTGAAACCAACCCACTAAGAATTACTTTAAATATGAACAATATTGAGATAAGCATTTTAGCCTTTTACAAACCTGAGAATGGCTATATTTCTTACACAAACAAAACCACTATGCAACAGAAACCACATCAACCATAATCGACCACATTTTTGTAAATAAAAAGAATAATAATCCAGGTGTTAATGTTAACAAATAAGTGTACCACAAATAATGAAATTAATGAAATAAAACCGTGGATAACGCTGGGACCAATAAATACTATTCGGAAAAGAGATAATATGAAAAACAATTAAGAAACTTTTCGCAGAAATTAAAAACAACACACCCAATATATAAACACATTATACAATTTAATAAAGAAGACAAAAATGATTTTTACACTAACGAAATAAAAGATGCAAATGGAAATTACAAAAATACCTGTGAAACAGTAAACAAAGCAACAAACAGTAAAAAACTAAAACTTTAAATAATAATTATATAAATGATGGATGCAAATGGAAACAAATAATAATATTTCTAAAGCTAATTATATAAACGATTATTTCACAATCATCGGTGATAAAGTGGCAACAAAAATCGAAAAAAATAGCGGGAGCCCGGACACCATTTTTGACGATAAAAAAAGGATATTCAAATTTATTTCATTATACTACCAAAAAATTAAATTATGTCAATTATCTCAAATCTATAAAATCAATCTACTTACGGCTCAGATTGCATATCGATTAAAGTAATAAAATATATTCACAGCATATAATGAAAATCCAGGTTCATTCAATAAACCTCGCGTTAACAACAGGTATTTTACCCTACCAATGGAAAGAATCGATCGTAAGCAGAAAAAGATAGGATAACTTTTTTTTTCTAATGCAAATCTGTCTGTATTTGAATATGTGCTGAGTAGCCGAAATAAAACAGATCACTTTTAATTTATTTTTTACTTTAATGCTTTAGTTATTGCTATAATAAATGATGGATGTTATTGAGACAAATTGCACTGCGTTATACATTAACAAAAATATGATGTGTAACATTTTAAGAAAGTGGAAAATAAACGGTACGATTAGTAGAAATCCTGGATCAAAGGACAAAGAATAATCTGCTTAACAAGAAACTAACAATTAATATTTGTTATTCTATTTATAACTTCTATAAGCCTGTTTGGCATAGAATTAAATAACCTTATACAATAATCAATAGTAATAATATTTTCCCATGCATTATTTACTGTTTCCAGTAATTCTTCGACATTTCGTGGTCTCATATTTCGTTTTTGGATACAGCATGAACGGAACAATTGTCTTGCTGAAATATGCACTCATTATTAGGAAATACTTATGACACAGAAGAGAGCATAATATTCTCCATAATCCTAATATACGTTTTCACTATTAAATCGTTCCTCAATATGCCACAAAACAGCAGGACCACGTGCCCACATATTGACGAAAAATCTACCACTTTTATCATTGTTAGATATATATTTCTCATCGAATCGAATATTCGTCTGTAAAGATTACATTGTTCCAAAAATTTACATCATGCGCTAAAAATTCAAGCGCAAATCCTACTCGAGCTTCTTTATGTTCAGCTTTAAGTAAGTATTTCTTTGCTGCTGCATGACAGCGTAGCTCCGAATCTCTTACTCGCCGGCGACCAGTACTTCTCGATCCAGGAAAATTCATTTCTTCAGCAGCCTGAATAACTGAGTAAAATGGATGTACTAAAGCATTTACCAATTGCAAATCTTGTTGTCGAGTTGATATCCTTCGTCACCCTGATCCAGGATTTCTCTAATCGTACCGTTTATTCTCCACTTTCTTAAAATGTTACACACCGAATTTTTGTCAATATTATAACGCAGTGAAATTTGCCTCATTGACCATCCATCTTCTGCTTTAGCAATAACTCCAGATTTAACGAAATCGCTTACATGAGTTTTTTGCACACTTGCAATAAATTATGAAAACTAACTGACAATGTCACAAAAATTAAAGTTAGATGTACACAACTAGATTTTAGCAAAATACCGTTATAAGACTTGTACTGTTTTTTTTTTTGCTCACGACCGTACCATGTGATTACGGATAGATAATTTGGTTTTAGAAAAAACAAGAGTACTGCACATGCGGTTCTAGGTTTAACCTGTGAAGCTGTTTCTAATTTAGATGCAAATAATAAATGTCGCATTGTATCCTATTAATGACACTGCAAAGTATTGGTGTACGAGGTGTTACTTATGATCTTCTAAAAAACTATCTCACAAACCGAACTTAGAGAGTAAAAATTGATAATTCTCTAAGTGAAGCATAAATTATTACAATCGGCGTACCACACGGAACAGTATTGGGTATAATTCTGTTCCTTGTACACGTAAACAACAGAGTTTAGTGTAAAAAAATTTCGGGGTCACATAACATCTTATGCTGATGACACGGCTATGGTTTTTGTGGATGAATCTTGGGAAAATGTTTATTCTATAATCAAAAGAAGCCTAAATATAGTATATCAATATTTAAATATTATCATGCTTATGTTCAATGTGTATAAAAGTAAATTTTTAACTTTCACTCTATCAGCTGATGACCAACAAGAAAAGAGACTTCTCATTGTATGCCTTGAATTAAGGAAAAGTACATTAAACCGAAAAAATGTATTAATTGTTTATGACTCTTTAGTTGCATCTATTATTAACTATTGTATTGTAGAATGGAGATGATTATTTAAGAAGTCTTTAAACAATTTACAAGTTACACAAAACACTATATTAGAAATAATATTAAGTAAAACATAACCTCTGACTGTTCCTTTGATGTAAACGTCACGGGCGCAGAGGTTTTTTCCAATAATTCTATTATTTTGTAGATTCAGTGATTTGTTTTTGAAGAGTATAATACATGTAGTAGAAAATCCAAATAACAGGAAAGAATAAAAGGTATATCTATTATATAGTATTATACATTCGATATTGAATATTCTGGTGTAAAGCAAGGAAAAATGTCAGGCTAATGAATTTCTTAATATAAGTTATTCATGTGTAGCTTTCTATTAATAGCGGTAGTTCTTCTTTTCAAAATATTTTGTTACGTGATCCAGAATCATTATTTTATATAATTGTCAATAATATAATTGTTTCTAGTATACAGTTTTAGTAGTAGATTATCATTTTAATTTTGTCTTCTAAGGTTTGGTGATGGAATATCGTGTTTAATAAATCGTGTGCGTTTCTAAAGAGTTAGTAAGGTTTATATATTTATTTACGTGCTGGTGTATTTAATATGAATAGTTGTGGCGAGCTGTCTATTTGCCAAATTAATCAATCATATTATTCAGAATTATATATGCATTTATGCCGTTTCTAATTTGAATTGTACTCCTTCAAGTTCGCAACGGCGCGGCGGCATGCAGACGAATTTAACAACTAACTTATCAAAATTGATATAGAAACATAATTAAAACAATAACCTCCGTAGTCTTGTAATTACAAAGCACGAGTTTCCTGCACCTACCAATGAGTCATGTGTGGTATCAAAAATATCTACACGTAATATCATTTTGATTTATATCTGAAAGTAGCACAACTAATTTTTTTAAATTCAACTTTAGCTGATTTGTTTCTTGCAACGAAATTGTTTGCGAATGGCCGGCGATATAAATAAATATAAATAAAATATCAATATCTTCAGTTATTCAGATTACAAATAAACCTAACAATAACTTGGAACAAATTAAATCGGCTTGATATTTTCCAGGGAAAAGAATTCATTTTGCAGCATTAGGCGAAGAAAAATAATTAAAAAATTCCCAATTAAGAATATTTGAGAAATATTCTATGAAATTTTTTGAAACAAAAAATCAAACGACAACATTTATTTGAACTAATTTAAGGACAACAAACCAACATTAATTAAGTAGAGACAACAGGAGACTCAATATTTCTCTTAAAGGAAAACAAGAATACTATTTAGTTATCACAAATGATCTACAAATCTTACTCGTGTAAAGATAACATATATGTTTCGTAGTATTTGTACATTCTGATATGTTTAATATTACCAAACATCTCAAAAAACGTTTTATGAACATTTAAATACAAAATATCTAAAATGGAATAATCATATACTGCATCTATGTCCGATTAATACATCCCAAAATTTTATTTTTGTGTCGTTAATATTAAAATTACAGTAAATTTGTATGCTGATTGGAATACTCTTATGTGTTATGACTTTAACCCTAGAAATAGGCAGCATAGATAATAATAACAAAGACTCTGACCTACTGCCTAGTGGTTACGTTGGATGGTAGACATGGATTTCCGTATAATGTTTTGTTGTGATCATTAAAGTAGGATTTAAACGAACCAATAGCAGTATCATTACACCGCATATTAAGCATTAAAATAATCCACCACTACTAAAACCGAGAATTCTATTTTATGATGTAGTAAATAAAAAATATCATCATTCAACAGTAAGATGTAAGATAGCAGAAGTATCATTGCAGAAACTCCTGAATCTATACTGTCATTAATGGGGTATATTATTGCGAATAAAAGTCATCTACTTGTCTTAAAAGACATTTTTCAAGATTTAGACTGTTTAAAAGTAATTCACGCAATTTGTTTACATAAAATGAACAAGTAGTACTTAGTAGCAATTTGAAGAACTACATTTGTCTGACTATTTGTTTTTATTATCAACTAATAAGCTTAAATAGGAATATAGAGTAAAGAGTTGAAGTTATTAAAATGTCTATTTTGAGTAATTCATTCTTTCAAAAATTTGTATTATTCCGGATTAAATGTTAAATGATTGATTTTTTGAAAATCTTTTTGTATTTTAATGAGTAGTTCTGTATTTATTTGTATAAATGACGAACCTAAACATATAAAAATAACACAGATTCTACCTTGTCTTTTTATCGGAAATATAATCCAGTGATATGTATATCAGATATATAAATTAAAACACTAACAATCACAGGCACTCTTTACGCGTCTTTTATGTCGTCTGTTTATTAAATTATCCTACTTGTTTAAGCGACACTGTTTTGTTTTCCAAATATGTTAACAGCCTTTTTTGCTTATCACACAGTTACACCGAATCTGCATTAAGTAAACCACAAAATACACTCACATAAACACCTTGATTTAAATAACAAAAATAAACATTCACTTTACGTAACGTAGTCCTATTTACGCTTTGTTTTATCCTGAAATCGACGACGTATTCTCACTTGGAAAGCTCCAGTATACGGCAACCGGCAACGGCAGTCGAAAATACATTGGGGTGAATATCATGGGCCCTTGGAAGCACGTGGATCGTCGAAGTAGCGCATGGAAAGTGGGCCGTCAGTCTGTTCCACTGCCGAATTTCGGCTCTAACAGAATAGAGGTAGACGTCCTTAGCCCTTAGACTGCTTATCAGATACTACACAGGATGCATGTACTTACCGAGTAGCAGGAAAATTCTTGAATTCCTGCACTTTATTACGAGGATATTTTGAAGGGTGAACGAATTATTTGTTTTTGATATATTATTTATTGTTTGCACTTAAGGGGAAGGAAAATATTTATTTAGCTAAGTTAAATCGGAAAAGTGGCTGCTTCAGCAAACACACTTTATAAATGTAATAAATTATTTAAATAAATATTATTACTTGTATATAAAACTTAAACAAAAACGAAAAATTTTATGAAAACATTATGAAATGAAAATAACTTCGACCTGTCTGTAGCGGCGATTATAATCTGTTAAGTCAAATTTATACCTGTTTATTATATCTTAAACAAACATTAAAAAAAAGAACAATCTTCCAAAAAAATTAGTAAAATTATGAACAAGAATTTAATCCAATCATGCTGTTAATTCGCTTGTATTATATGCCAATTTAGCTAAAAATACGCTCCGTTATGTTAGATTTTTTCCACAATCCCACAATAAAGGGTTTGTATTCACTTAACATAGTGGGTGAGAAAATAAATGACAACATACATTAGGAAAATATCAACAGTGGGCGCTGTTAAGGTGCGCTTAAATTGGGTACAAGTATCTGGATTTGTATCGAGATTCATCCATTCAATATGGCTGCCAGTGAAGATTGTGTGAGTCAATTGATAGTCTAATAAATAAGCCGTTCAAATGTTATAAATCAAAAGTTAGTAGCAATGCAGTGTATATAAACTGTGGAAATATCTATCATAGGTCGTGCCTCAAAAGAGAATTTCCTAATCTCGTAAGCGAAACAGGGAATTCTCGGATCAAATGTTGGAGCATAATTCCAAATGAAACTAAAATGATGCAGCTAGTAATAGAAAATTTAAAATCAGAAAATGAAATGCTTAAGAAGCTTCTGACTGAAAATGAGGATAAGTACCAATTATTGTTAGAAACCAAAGTTTTAATGGAAAAAACCTACTGTTAAAAAAAATAGTAAACTATTGGAAGAAAAAATTCAGAAATACAAAAATGAATTAGATAAAAACAAAAATACCATTATAAAAAACACAAATAAACAACAGCAATTAATCTCTAATGAAAAAATTAACTTAGAATCAAAAAAACCAACATCAAAAGAAATTTCTAAACCAGTGACTCCAAAACAACACACACAAATTTCATTGAAGGGACACAAAACAACTACACAAAAACATTTTAGAAAATGCACAAAAAGAAAAAATGGACTCCTTGATTTATATTAATACATTACGTGAGCCAAGAATAGAAATTTACGAAAGTAATGAAAATAATGAATGGAAAGTTGTTCAAAATAGTGGAAGAAATAAATATAAGAAAAAATATATAGGGGAGTCAGAAGAAAATAATGAGAATTTCAAAGGTGCTGAACCTAAAGTTTGGTTATACCTGTTCAGAGTGCGAAAAGATGTAACGGAAGATTACAAAAACAATTTGTAAAGAAGAAAACCAACCCATAAAAGGACGGTGAAATAATCGTTAGGCAGGTTAGTTCAGAAAGTACACAGTTTAATCGTGTTATGGTAGCAACCGAATTTAAACACAAGGACATGCTTTATTACTCTAAATTTTGGCCAAAAGGCGTTGGATATACAAGGTTTGATTTTAAGTGATATTATGAAACACACAGGCCAGCCTTGTGACTTCAACTTAAGCATTTTCCACTTACATGTTCAATGTCTAAGAAATAAAATTTCCGAAATTGAAGCCTTTTCATATAATTTTTTATGTTTTAGTGAGCACTGGATGTCAGAATCAGAAATTGACCATGTAAATATAGAAAATTATGTACTTTTAGACAAATTCTGTAGAGTTCATGGTGGAGTGGCAAAATTCTGGCAAGAAATGACATATATATATATATATATATATATATATATATATATATATATATATATATATATTGTTATTATACATGATTTGCAGGAAACAACTACTCAGCGGGCAAATACCCCGACCTGCATTGAATTACACCTTACAAATCATGAAAAATTGGTAGCCAATGTCATTTGTCAACTCCCTGACCAGACATAGACCGGTTTCGAACTTATTAGTTCTCCTCAGTATGCCATAGGTCATGGAGCAGACAAATGACAGTGGCCAACCTGCTAGTCTTATACAGACTAATGTAAATGGTGTAGTGGTGAGAGATAAGTGAATCCTCTCATGTGGTCTAATGCTACTATACACCAGACATCAGAGATGTCTCCATGGTGTATAGCGACTTGCCATTTTGCAAGTACCGAGAGCGGCGACCTTCAGCCCTTGGTGGACTTAACCTATATACTGTTATTATACATGATTTGCAGGAAACAACTACTCAGCGGGCAAATACCCCGACCTGCATTGAATTACACCTTACAAATCATGAAAAATTGGTAGCCAATGTCATTTGTCAACTCCCTGACCAGACATAGACCGGTTTCGAACTTATTAGTTCTCCTCAGTATGCCATATATATATATATATATATATATATATATATGTACTAGAAATGATTTACAAGCTTTATCACAAGATATCCATAGCGAGATTTGCTCAGAAGAGTCGGTGAAGCTTAATATTCTTGTAGTGACAATATATAGATCCCCGTTGGGTACATTTTTACTGATATAATAACAAGACTCTTTGACTTACTATTGCGTTCGAATAAGGCAGTATGAATAAATGGGGACTTCAATATAAATTTTAAAGCGGTGGACTATAGAACTCTATATTTTATTGATTTATTGTCTACACATGGCCTTCATATAACAAACAAAAGTAATACGAGAGGTAATTCTTGTCTAGATAATATTATAACTAACCTAGTCAGTAATAATTATAAATCAGGTGTCTTAAACATAGGTCTTTCCGATCACTCCGCAGTAATTTTACATTTTATAATAAATTACCACAAAGAAAAAAGTATTCCTATTACCAGAAATAGGCTTATCCACGCTACATAATTTAGTTCAAAACCTAGGCTGGAATTTTATTAATAACGAACATCTTGATGTTAATGCCAAGTTCATTTATTGAGGGGATCTAAAAATCATCGGAAATTGCATTTCCAGAAAAGACAATTTCTACCAATAACAAGGCAAGAACAAAAATAAATTGGTTCACCAACGGCCTTCGTGAAATGCGTGAAACCCTTCCTTTTATGCAAGAAGCCTTAATTGGAACAGATTCTGTAGAGTTAAGACAGCAGGTTAAAAAATATAGGTTAAGGTATAGGCAGGCAATAAAGCAAGCTAAAATCGTAGCACATGATAATCATATAAAAAATTCTAATAACACCCAAAAATTAATGTGGCAATTAGTTAATAAAAATAGAAACCACGTATTAAATTATCAAGAAACTAAATTAGCTAGTGAGGACTTTAATAATTTTTTTGACATTTTGAAAATAACAATCAGTCTGGATTTAGAAACTCATGATCCACTACAGCAGCTGTCAATTAATATCAGTAATGAAGGTTATGAAGAAGGCAGTTCTACAGCCGCACTCTTTTGCGACTTAACCAAAGCCTTCGATTGCATATCCGCTAGTATATTAATTCATAAATTAAAATATTATAATTTCTCTGAGAACAGTATCCAGTTTATACAATCATATCTAAATGACAGACAACAACTTGTATCATTTAAAGGAAGTGACTCTGAACTTCGATCCATTGCATATGGAGTACCTCAGGGATCAGTATTAGGTCTTCCGTTAGTTTTAATCTATATTAACGATATATTATCTAGTGATCTCATTCTGACTTCATTATGTTCACTGATGATACTACTGCTGTACATACGAATAAAAATATAAGTATATTAATTATAGCACTAGCGGATTCACAATTGAAGGTCACAAACTGGTTTCATGCCAATAAATTATGTCTCAATGTTTCTAAAACCGAAACGATGTATTTCTCTTTACGTGGCACATCCTCAACAAAAAATCCTGAATGTGTAAAATTTGTCGAAATTTATTTGGATCAAAAATTAACTTGGTATAATCGCATAGATAAAGTTTGTAACAAATTACCATCATCCATATATGTTCTTCATAACTTATCAAATAAAGTGTCTAAAAGTGTTCTATTAACGGTATTCCATGCCTTGATTCAATCTAAAATTTCATATGCAATATTGGCATGGGGTCATGCATCTTTATCCAGCAGAGTTTTTGCATTGCAAATAAAAGCTGTAGGAATATTAAGTGGGCTACACTATAGAGATCTCTGTAGAGATAGTTACATCCAGATGAAAATGCTCACAGTCCCATCTATATACATTTTGCAATGTCTCATACATGTAAAACAGAACTTCACAAATTATGTTTCTCATACGGAAATACATGACAGTTGTGACATGCCATCTTTCGCTGGTGTTCCCAAGTTAATAAGTAGATCAATTCACCACTCTATAGTAATGAATTGCGCTTTTACCGTTAGCTGGCACGCCACGTGTAATACCACCTCATAAACTTTTCGCCAACAGATGGCTCTCGCTAGGAAAATATATCAATTTATTAAATAAATGTGTATGTCTTAGGAAATCTACAATATAAATTATTATTATAACTAGCGTATAAAATTGTCTACAAAATGATAGTGTAAAGATGGTTAATGACCGAAAGTCCATAAAAATCGATTTAGTTTTTAACATTTCACAAGTTGATACCCTGACAGTAGAACTGTCAGCTTACGTCATTTCCCGTTGTTGTTGTGAGTTACTAAAGGTTATAAAATCAGTCAAATTGCTTAAAACTTCCTTTTTAAATCAAGAAATTGAGCTAAAAACTTAGGATTAAATTAGCTAAGAGGCACGTGGTTGCTAGTCGGTTTAATACTGGATCAAAAACTAGATTTAACCTAATATTTCAATTAATGTTTTGGTTTAATTGAAATTTCGAATTACTCGGATTAATAAGCAAGTTATCGTCTAGAAGTAATATTCTAGACGATTTTGGTAAGGTCAGAGTTTGAGTACAGAACTTACCTAATGTGCTATTTTTGGACTTTTGAATCATTTGCTAGTCTTTGGTACACGAATTTTGGAAATACGAATTGGTCCTGATATTTTTTTGATTTATACATTGCGATTAAGAGAAACTTTATCTAACCGTTGTGAAGATTTTCTAAACCCTATTAATTTGTGCTGTGAAGATTTCTACCCCGATCAACAACCTTGAAGTCTGGAACGTCTGGAAACTCTCCAATTTTCATTGTAAAAGCTAAGTAATCTACAGTATTTCCTCTTTACTGTAAAATTGTTTAAATTTAATAAATATTTTTCCATAGCGTTAGCTTTAAACCCTAGACTTGCTGTATTATTGAATATTTATATTATTGTATGATTTTTCTTATTTTATTTGTACTGCATTTTACTTATTTTTATAATAAATTGTATTTGTTTTTACTTGTTCTTTTATGTGTTCACTCTCACTATAAAGATTTGTATGATCTGGGACCTCGTTTGCTTATCTCGACTATAAGTCGTAATACTATGAAACACGAAATAGAACAAATATATATGTAGATTACCACAGATTAAGTAAGTCAAAAACGGGCATAAATTATTTTGGTCCAAAAATGTTCAACCTTTTGCCTCATACCATGAAGACGTTGTCACTAACTAAATTTAAAACAGTGATAAAATATTATTTACTTCAGAAATGTTTTAATTCTATCCACTATTATTTTAATAATGATTTTAATGACACAAGTAATTAATATAATGTTCGTTTATTTTAATATATTTTTAATAATAATCGAAATTACTGATTGATCGTATTTTAATGTGTAACTTGATGTACTATATATTAATATTTTTTACTTCAAATTGTGTCTGTATTGCTTTGTAATTGGACCTGTGTAAACTTTTGACTGTATTATCACCAATAAACTTACATACTTACTATACAATATACATGTATCAGAAAAGACTTTATTTAAAAAACTTGTACATGCACATATATCTGAGGTATGATAAAGTGTTCACATTTAATAAGTCAATGTCTCACGAAACTGCGAACGATTTTCTCCTTTTAAGTAAATGCTCTCTTATTATTTATAAATTGAAAAAGAAGCGTCAAAAACCATTTCTGTACTACAGGGCAAATCAAAGAGACTACAACATGTTAATTTCTGAATAAACGTTGGAGGATGGGACTTGTTTCAGAAACTATGTGTCCACGACGACATTTTTTTATACGTCACCGTTTCCAAAACCAACAAAAATTATAAAAGTATGCGGAGATTTATCGTGTATATTAAATTTATTTCATATACACAATGTATGAGAGACAATCAATGCACTGTTACTGCGCCACAAAATATATGACAAGAAGTATGAGGGTTTGAATCTCGATTTGTCAAATAAGCATCTCACACAAATCCTGATACTTATGCCCAATCTAAACGACGCTTTATATTTTGAAACGCGGAATTCTGTAGAGGCACCTTGTAAGTTGTTCAAGTAAAATTGCGGTGCATTGAAAGCATCTGTCATGATAATTTTAATGTCATATTTTATTGACATCATATTATTAAAACTATATCTCATCATAGTCTGAACAATTTCAATATTGAAATATGAATACTGAGTCAAATAGTGATGATATATTATGGAATGTATTCATCGAGTGTCATCGAAGCAGCAAATAACATTTCGTTAAGTCTATAACCTACAGTGTCGCAACACAGGTACGATGTTTGTAAATTAAATCTGAAATTATACGAAAAGTAGTTATTTTCTTTTCTCAATCGTGGAATAGCATATTGTGCATCTAGTAGTAAACGCAGTATATTCCCGGATAACGATGTAAATTGTTTACCGAGGAGTTAAGCCGAGGCCAACAAGCATTGAAGTCCGAGAATGGGCTTTTATTACGAGGTACACATATTATTTTTTCTGAAATCGCAATCAATATGATTATAAATTAAGGAATTTCTATATAAGCGTAATATTATTTCATTACCATCTACCCCTATCTACCCTTGGCTATCATTATTTGTTTATTGCTGTGATAAAAGTCAGAAATTTAGTATTAGTATTTATTTCGCTTTAATACCTACTTATCCCTAAAAAATATTAAAAAGTATCTAAAATGGACAGCGATGATGATGCCCAGGTGTCCAAGAAACCACCGATGTTAATAGAAGCTGTTAAAAATGTCACTTTAAATTTATTGCCAAATAAATCTAAGGCAAAATATGGACACGCTTACAAAGGTTTCATGGATTATTGCCAAGAAAAAAGACGGCCTCCCGATCTGAAAATGTCGTGATTGCATACTTTTCCGGTTTATCCACAAAGTTGTAGGCACTGGTCAAATTACTTCATGCTGAGAGCCACACTTAGTACAAAAAAAGATATTGATATATCAAAATATTCGAAATTACGTGTTTTCTTGAACCAGGTTATACAGGGTTACTGGTAATTCGATACATTCCTTTGGAGATGTGATGGGGCATGATCTAAGAAGTAAATTTAGCCCTAACATATATTATGCAAAACTCAATAGTTTTTGAGATATTTAATTTTTTTTGTTTTTCTCAAAAAGTAGATCTTAATGTCCTAAAAGTTAATTTTCGAAAAATCTATTTGACATTTTTAAATTTTTTTTTACTGGATTACTTGTCCAATATTATAGATATCCGTTTGGAATGAAAAATATCTGGAAACAGTTCGATCATGTGAACATCTGAAATAAAAACTTTAAAAATTTTTTTTTTAAATCAGTTATGAAATTTACCTATTAGGATTTTTCAAAAAAATATTAACGTAACACGCGTATAAATTATTATAAAAACTGCCTTATTTCAATAGCTATCTAACAAGGTACAAATGTTCAATGTACCATTAATAGTTCTAAGAATTTTTTTTTTTTTTACATTTATTTAACGTCGGCCTATTTCCACTACTGAGGCCTAACACCGACGCCTGTAGACGAGCTACCCCCAACCAGGAATTTTGCCGAACCTCTTCCCTTAAGAAGAGTAGGGATCTTTTACTTGCCTAACATTTAATAGACAAGGGACCGACGGCTTTACATCCCCTCCGAAGGATGGTATATCTCCTATACAACCCTCGCCTAAGGTTGTATAGCTTCCGCGCATACACTGATATACAAGCCGCTGGAAGATGGAGGCGAGAACGCGGTTTCCGTTGGACTGGTCACCATCCAAGTACTAACTGCGCCTGTCGTTGCTTTACATCGCATACCGAAGTATGTACATAGTAAAGACGCACCTACGCTCGCCCCCTCTAAGAAAATACTAGTAAAAATAACACAAGTAGCACGAATTTTATTTTTAGATAAACAGTAAAAAACATTTTAAAAGTAGAGTTTAATTCTTCATTAATTTCAAAGTTGTACTTTATTTTTTATATATCTTGCTCAAAATGGGAGCCCCTATTCCATATACAGACACGGCAGCGTCTTCTTATTTCCGTCCTTGTTACTCTGGTTGTCAGATTATGACTTATGTGTTGGGCAGCATCGACTATCCTTTGTCTAAGATTTTCTATAGTATTGACTGGTGTGGCATGACCATCTCCTTCATGTGACTCCATACGTAATAATCAAGGGGTGTTAAGTCAGGGCTTCGCGCTGGCCAAGGTATTGGGCCCGCTCTTCCAATCCAACGGTTAGGGAAACGTTGATCAAGTAACTGTCGTACTGTCAGCCGATAATGTGCTGGACAACCGTCGTTCTAAAACATCATTCGCTGTCTGACGGCGAGAGAAACATCTTCTAAAATCACCGCCAGATCATTTCTTAAAAAAATTTCATAGATTTCCCCGTTTAAATTTTGAGGAAGAAAGTGTGGCCCTATTAAATAGTGGCGAATGACTCCCATCCACACATTAATAGAAAACTTCATTTGGAAACTAGTTTCACGTGTTAACTTGGGATTTTCCTCTGCCCAATAATGTAGGTTGTGGAAATTTGTTATACCCTCGCGATTAAATTTCGACTCGTCCGTCCATAAAATACTTGTTAAAAAATTTGCACTTTCTGCATCTGAATTTAACATAAAGCGGCAGACTTCCACTCTCCTTCCAGGATCACCTTCCTCCAAGCCTTGGACAGGGGTATAGTGGTAAGGATGACATCCAACTCTACGTATCGTAGACCAAACTTTCCATTGTGACGCTCCGGTTAGTCTTGCGACTTTATTAGTTGAAATATTTGGGTCTCAAAATACCTCAATTTTTCTTCCTCATCATCTGGTTCATAAACGGGAGGAGCACCAGCGTCACTTCTTCTACATTTCACGGAGCCAGTTTCAGCGATATTTCGATATGCCGTACTGAATACACGTACATTTGGTAAGCGGCGGTTAGGGTACCAAAGACTATATTCTCGGCGAGCTTCAGCAGCGTTGCCACCACAGTATCCACAGACAAACAAGATATCAGCGTATTCTGCGTTGGCATACGCGGCCATGGCACAGAAAATACAATAACAACAACTAATAACAACAACTACGAGCTTGGGGCGAGCGTAGGTGCGTCTTTACTATGTACATACTTCGGTATGCGATGTAAAGCAACGACAGGCGCAGTTAGTACTTGGATGGGTGACCATTCCAACGGAAACCGCGTTCTCGCCTCACACATCTTCCAGCGGCTTGTATATCAGTGTATGCGCGGAAGCTATACAACCTTAGGCGATGGTTGTATAGGAGATATACCATCCTTCGGAGGGGATGTAAAGCCATCGGTCCCTTGTCTATTAAATATTAGGCAAGTAAAAGATCCCTACTCTTCTTAAGGGAAGAGGTTCGGCAAAATTCCTGGTTGGGGGTAGCTCGTCTACAGGCGTCGGTGTTAGGCCTCAGTAGCGGAAATAGGCCGACGTTAAATAAATGTGTAAAAAAAAAAACTACGAGCAAAATCAAAATCATCGATAACTAATTTAACAAGACCAACAAACTTAAGGGACACGGAGGTAAGAATGCCAGTTAATGACATATAATATGCACAAACGTCAAAGTCAAGGACTGACTGACTTAAATGAAAATGAACGATTAGTCGTTTAATAAATTCCGCCACCAGCATTATCTTTACTAATTTTTTATTAGAACTATCAAGGGTACATTAAACATTTCTACCTAGTTAGATAGCTATTGAAATAAGGAAGTTTTTATAATAATTTGTACGCGTGCTACATTAATATTTTTTTGAAAAAACTTAATAGGTAAATTTCATAACTGATTTAAAAAAAAAAAATTTACAAGTTTCTATTTTAAATGTTCACATGATCGAAATGTTTCCGGATATTTTTCATTCCAAACGGATATCTATAATATTGGACAAGTAATCCAGTAAAAAAAAATTAAAAATGTCAAGTAGATTTTTCGGAAATTAACTTTTAAGACATTAAGATCTACTTTTTTGAGAAAAACCAAAAAAATTTAAATATCTCAAAAACTATTGAGTTTTGCATAATGTATGTTAGGGTTAGATTTACTCCTTAGCTCATGCCCCATCACATCTCCAAAGGAATGTATCGAATTACCAGTAACCCTGTATATACTTTTTGCACTATCAAGCTTTTTTGTTTATTAACAAGATCTGTTTCCAAAGCGGCAGGTTATGTTTACTGGTTGCTAGGCCTAACACGTCGGTAAATGATTTACTTACCGACGTTGTTACATGCCACTTTCAAGCCATGTAACGACTTCCTAAATGTTTTTAAAATGTAGGTAAAATCGAATGGCATAGTTAATCTTTCAACACTCGCAACTGACACACAGTAGAAATTGGAAACCGTACATGACTTCTTTGCTAATCTGGGGGGTTTATATATATTGTTGGCTTGGGCCTAGCGTAGTTAAATTAAGAAACCTGTTGGTATTCGTTCATGTACTAGTATAAACAGTACGAGTTTGACGTTTATGTTTGACATAAAGTTAGGTTAGGATCTTGGTATGCCGTGCTAGCAGGGAACGAAATAAATCAGTAGCGCGTCGCACGTTTTCGATTTCGTTGCCCTACCCTATATGGTTATATTACAGCTTTGGGTTATTCGACCATGATTAACATCTAGATTTTATGCGCGTTGGGTAAGGGGTCAAGTAATGTATGTATGAGCTTTCCTGGTTAGCCAAATTAGGGGCTTTAGTGAGTCAGGAAAAGAGGTTTGGGTTGGTCCGCCACTGATTGCAGAAATTCTATAGCAAAGGTGCGAACCGTAGCTAGATGGATTTCTGCTAGTAGGGGAGGTGACAGTTTCCGGTTGTTGGTTGTCGAGAGGGAGTCGGAAAGTAGCTGGAGGGGAAAATGGTCGCCTCGGACTCGATTGGAAAATACAATTTTGTTTAATCATCATCTGGATGGATTTTTGTGTTTCCAAGTAATAAATCAAGTTTTCCTATTGTGAAATATTGGAATTTTTACATGGTAAATGTATTTTTGTGAAAGCTTCAACCGTAGATGGAATATATTTGGGACGCCGAGTCACCGTTTTTTTTTCTTTAAGTGGCACGTTCTCAAACGTTTTCGTTTCAAACTATCACCTAGTTTTCTTTGTATTTAGTCTCCTCTCACCTCAGCCATCGGAGGCCGTTTAGAAAGTTCAGAAGGACCTGAAGCTATTTTTACGATTTGGGAAAGAGACCCTCTGGTAGGAGGTGAGGTTATATTCACTTATGTTATATTTGGCTAGCCAAGGGACATATAGCGGAGGAGATCCAATAATGGGAAAAGGATTAGAAAAAGTCCTACTGGAGGAATACTCCAGGCCAAAGATAAGCGAAAAAGTTTATAACTTATTCGACAAAGAATGCCACAAGGCTTCTCGAACTGGAAAAGTCCAAATTAAGGCTAATCACAGGCCTTCTAACTGGCCGCTGCCCTTTGAGATACGATCTCAAGAATATGGGCAAGGTGGTAGATAATAAATGCAGATATTGCGATATTGCAATTGAAACTGCGGAACACATACTTTGTGAATGCAAGATGTTAGTCCGCACTAGGCTAAAATTCCTAAAACAGGCTGAATTAACACCGGAAGACATAGGGAAATTAGCCCCCAGGAAAATCACAAGCTTTGTAGAAAGTCTGGAAATCCTGGGGAAACCACTAGATGTAGGGTAAATCACAAAAGATCTTTTAGGTCGAAGTGAAGTAAGGCTGTTCGAAGCCAAACGACCCCGTAAAACAATCTACAATCTAATTTGGCTATTTTCTTGGGTGAGTAGTTATGATGATATATTGTTGTAGGGCTTTTATCGGCGCTTCTTTTGCGATATCGAAGATTCTCAAGACCCTCACAAGAGTTTTTGTGGGACGTTTCTTTGCCCCCGCTAGTTTTTCCAAGTGCATTCCACAACAGTGGCCGATCCTTATCCTGTGACTGTAAGTAACTAGGGACGGTGAGGCTAATTCTTGTTGCTGGATAACATGTCTCCGCCTTCACTTCTGGACCTCTATTCTATAAAAATATGAAAGCACATTCCTGTGGGAAGTGCGCGGAGTTCACTTGAAAAATGAATGAACTTACTTCTACTGGTAAATCGTGAGGGAATCCGCCAGTTCCTCGGGAGAACGGCGATCCTAACCGTACTTTTATGACAGTTTGCGTCGGCCAAAAATTATTGTTGTCAAACTTGCGAATCAGAATGGACAGTGCGGATTTGCTCATCGCCAACGAGGTAATAATAATATAATTCTTAGTAAATATTAGAATGACTCTTTTAGTTTATTATAGTCATATTTTAAAAAAATATATATTACCAATAACGAGGGTATATCCTTACGGAATCTTTGATCAATAAAAATTTATTCTGTCACCTTTTACTTAATTTAATTAACGACATGTGACATGACAATGACAATAACTGAGCACTCGCTTCGCACGATGAATGCTCACTCTCCCCATAATTACAGAATAGAGGTCCTGAACCTCTATCCTCTGTGATGCTGGGGCAGATTTAATTGATTTAAACAGCATAGGGGATAGAAATTCTCAACCGTTGCCGAAGAATATATAGAGGAATCTTTCATAAATAAATTGGACATAGTAGATCTTAGAGGGGAAGTGAAAAAGAGAAATCTGCTAATAATAGTAATACTATTGTCGAAGAAGGAACAATAATTAACAGCAATAACGTAACTGACTTTTCAGGTACATTTCAGCCAATGTTTAATAGTTGTACAAACTGCAACATAACTATAAATATAAACAAATAGTTATAATAAACGTTCCATATGTGTAATAATATGTTCAATAAATGCTCTATTTACTAAAAAGTACATTTATTAATGTGGGCTGGTTGTCCGCGTGTATTTAGTTACCGTCTAAAATGTATATAAAAAACCGGTATGGGAAAGTAACGTACTGTCCCAGCTTAGGACGGAAAAAACTCTCTCGGACTATTTTCTGCCGGTTGCTTAGCAACGGACAAAAATACAATAGCGTATTTTGGGATCTGAAATTACGTCGAGAAAGTAGACATTCTTGGCCGATTTCAGAAAAAAAAATATTATACTCATCTCGCTGGTAAGTGCCTTACGCACTTTTGTGATTTCTGTACACGGACCGCGGCTCGTGTGTTACATGTCTTGTGCTCGTTAAGTAATATACTATATTTATGTAACAATTTAGATATCAGCAAAGTATAAGAAGGCTCAGCTAACCGGCTGAATGTGTGAAACTTTACTTTATAATTTTTTTAAACTGTTCTTTAGGAACAAAATAACTTTTCTAGTAGCAATAGCCTGATAACTGCTAACATGAGTTGCCGAAAATGTTGCCCTAAATATCTACATTCCTTTGACTAAAGTCTCATCAAAATCATTTATTATATAAAAGTTTGTTTTCAAAAAAATGGCGGAGTTTTTAATTTCATTTTGAAATTTTTCTTTTTCTTTTATACTTACTTCTCTACTTTATAATCATATTTACATGTATAGAGACTCACAAATAAATGGATCTCTAGTTTTCTAGCTGATTACTACAGGACATAAAGAATAAGTAGACGGCATAGAAATAAAATGTTACTGTGAAACATCAGTCACGACAGTAGTGAATTGGTCCTTTCTGAATTTTACTAGTTCACGATGATCAGGTCATATACATCATAAACACTAAATTAAATGTATCTTAATACAAAATCACTTACGCAACATGCCTAATGCATTTACGACCCGCAAGTGGGTGGTCGCGTGCCTTCCAGCTGCGATTAACGGTCACGTTACTCCCGTCTGGTGCTAAAGGTAAACCGTTTGTTTGTGTGTGCGGTGCCGATAATGCTTAAAAAGCTTGTTATGTGATCCATCTTTATGGATTTTGGGTTATCGGCAACGGTAAAATTTCCTTTGATTTAAGTTGTTACTGTTCATCAGAATATTTCAGAATATTTCGTTGCTACGGAGGGAGTTTAATCCACATCTGCGGGATTTATGTGTGTACACGTGAGTAACTGAACATCGCCATCTTTTTCGACCTCACCCACGTATTTCAAATATTTATGGGCTGGTTGACCACTTTCCCTAGGGAATATCTTCACTGTCAATTGAGCTGCACCGTTGTACAGAAATTTTGGTGGATTGTGTCCCTCAACAAGTCAAGAGGTTTGTAAATTATTTCTATTGTGGATTATACCTGTTTTCAATCGTTTTCATTAGGCACGTTTTACGTGCATTTGCCACTTGCAAATTAAATGGGTATTTCTTAGGGTCCACGGAATGGGTTTGAACTTTCCACGGACTGGGTTTGAAAGTTCCACGGACTGGGTTAGAACTTCCACGGACTAGGTTAGAACATTCCACACAGTAGGCTGAAAAGTCCCACGATTTAGGGAGGCTATAAAACTCACCACCATCGTCTGGCCCCGAAGTCACCGCTATACGCCTGCAGTCTCATTACGTGTTGACGTCTGACCAATTTTGTGATAAGTGTTGTTGTGTCCTTTACCAAGAAACCACCTTCAGTGATTCTGTGTAATAATATTTATTTCCTTTTAACTTACGCTTGTACACACGCTACACAAGGGGTATTTACCTTTATTTTATGATGTAACATATTTAAGAGAATATAGCCACATAACTGAACATCGCCAGGTTCATAGTAGAGAACCACTAGTGTAAATGCTGTAATTTGAAAGTGTCATTACTTCGTCTGCGATCTCTATGAATGGAACCCTCAGTGGTTTTATGTTAAATAAGTAAATTAAAAACTTCTAATAGTTTATGCTCGTAGCAGTGGCTTCTAATAGTTTATGTTAAACTTGGGCTTAACGCCCTGAGATTTCTGAGCTAGTGAAATTTTGTCGTGGGCACGTACATAACTTATCCGGGTTAGGTAGTGTCTGCGATCTGCTACGCACAGCAGCCCAAGTGTGTTTTTAGTATTATCTTGCGACCTTATCTAACAACTTTAATAGTTCATATAAACGTAGCAATATTTTAGTAATATTTGGATGTCTAGTGTTATTTGGGCAACTACGCTTATGTTTCAAAATCTCAAATCTGTATACAGAATAGCACAAATATATGTGTTTATTGAATGTGCATAATTATATGTTACACCATCAAAGAAAACAAAGAAATACATATATGTATGTGTGTGTGTATATGTATATATAAATATGTGAGTGCGCACATGCGTGTATATGTGTATGTTTATATAGAAGAAACAATAATATGCTTGGAGATGATATACAGAATTGCATGCAATATTGAAAAAATAAACTGGAGGAAGGCGGGCATTCAAAGAAAGAACAGAAAAACGGAATTGGCTTTTGGACAAGCCGCCAGCGCAATATTATCTACTAATGAGAATAGAACTCGAATGAATGCTACGTCTAGAATACACAAGTGAACAATGAATGATATGGGTCGAGAATGGAACATAACCATACAAACATTTCAACTGCTCACAAGAACGATAATACTAAAGGAATATCAGCAGGCATGGGCATTAATGAGAGGAAAAACAATATAAAAGAATAAGAAGTGACGAAAGGATCCAATATATCTAGATCAACATTCCTATAAACATTAGGAAGACCATACTACATACGTTTAGCAGCAGTGGATGGGATCATGAACAGGCAATGAAAGAACCAAGTACATTAGCAACAAACGGAAGCAAAATTAAAGGAATGTAATAATAAAACCTTAATGATATATGCACCGCAGGAATCCAAAATGGAGAAAACAGAAGACTCAAAAGAATAACTCGACATAGAAAAATAGGCGTGTAAAATGGCCATATCACGATACAATGCGGCAACGCATTTCACAATACCTACACTTCCCATCACCCAATCTTGTACCATGCGCTATACGGCTTCCGTTGATAGCAACAAGCATGGCCTTAGTCCATCCCAGTGTAGACGTAGCCAACCTGGCAATGTATTTTTGAGGAGTGGTAGCAATGTCTATCGTACGCTGGTCAATCAATCAGTGAACAGAAAATTCACTATTGCAGGTAACCTATTGTTCATGATCTACCCTGTATATAATAAGTTAAATTGCAGCATTTTTTCAGAAATATCTTTGTATTCAACTGTGAATGGATGCTGTGTTATAAATAAAGGGTGAGCTAATATCAATTAGTATATTGAAATTGAAAGCCATTACCAGAAAACTGATTGTTCCTAAATTATAATAGGAAGTCATCAGGTATAGAATAAAAATATCATTAATAAAGCTTCGGCACAAAGGTTATACAGAAGATTATTTACAAAATAATCCTGTATATTTTAGAGTTTGACCATATTTTTCAAATGTTTATATTTATTTGTAAAAGAACTGAAAATAAATAATATTAATCGGCAAGAGATATTATTGTTATGTTAGACATTATATACGCTTTTGTGGTCAGCGGCCCAACGTGTTTATTTATATTGAAAATCTCGGTTTACCACGTAACATAAATACTGTAGAAATATATAAAAGCCGCACACAACAAAACAGAAACTTCATTAAAGAATTTAATAATTTTTTATATTGCGGTTTGGGCAAAGCAATAAATGATGTTTGTTTTGTTTTCAGCAAACGTCATTAACAAAATAATAACCTTTTGTTTCGATTGAACAAATCTTCCATAATGTTCCAAAGGATTAGCGATATTTTCAGAGCAGCAAAAGTAAACACTGTTTCCGGTCAATGAACGATTCTTTGGTTCTGTTCTGGCTGCCGCGGGCGCTTCTGTTCAATATCACAGTCAACCAAACTGAATTGCTATTAAATGCTTTTCAGATTCATGTCAATATCGAAAATATCATATTTTGTGGTATTTCACGATGGTACATGCTAACTTTATTGATAGATTTACTTTTCAGTACAATACGCGTAGAAAAAATTCATAAAATATTAAAACGGATATTACACTCTTTGTAAATAGAAAAACAATTGCATTAAATGATCACATATGTATATTATAAAACTTTAAATATCTATTTATAGATACTCTGTAAAAACATATTCATACGACTTGTACCTTACGTTTCTTGTAATTAATTACTTAGAAATGATAAATCTGATAAATGTATTGAAATTTGGTAAGTTAATATTATCCGGAAGAAGAACTTTGTTATAATGGAGTAACTGGTTAGTGAATGAAAATGTTAAAAATATTAAAAAAATGGATGTGACGCAGACTTAAATCCGATTCTAATACTCTAATACGCCGAAATACTATAAATTATATTAAAACGGATTTCGTCAACGCAGTGGATATCATCAGGTGGAGAGTATCCCAAGTAGTATTTTAAGGAATATTTTGGCAAACTTTTGCAACAAAATGTAACTGTTTTCATTACAAAATGGGAGCTGCTGTCAACATGTTCCGATAAATTTTTGATAAGTACATTGTAATGAAGCTAATTTTAAATGGGAAATTTGGTATATGTTTTCAGTTTAACTTTGTGTCTGTAGTAATATATCTTTATATTTATTAACAATTATTAAGCTAGGAACGAATAAATCCGGTTCTTTTCTATAACCAGGTAAAGTTTTAACTTCAAACTGATTGCAGTAGTTTAAACCGCGAGAGTTAATTTGATTTCGAATGGTAATTAATAATACGGATGCTATTAAATTAATTTTTTTTCTGAATTAACATAAGTAATTTATTTGCAATCGATCGCAGTCATCTAAATTGTCCAGAAATTATTATTTATATCAATTAACGCTACCGGTTATAACCATTTTACTCCGCCGTCAATTGATGACTGCCTGGTTCACATATGACCGCGCAATGTGCGCCAGACAGGATGAATTCTAGCCCAGCACGGGGATATCCTGCAACGGCCCGCTGCTAAGGCTCCCTTTGGTTTCCCACGCCCGGCCTGACCAGTCTACTATTTGGTAAACATTCACTATTCTGAATTCATATATATTTTTGTGGTAATTTTGGACTTTTCGCTATTTTCTTCAAATAATTTTTATTGGTCTATTATATTTTGTTAAATTCTGCCTTCGGCATCAATTAACCGATCGTGTGTAGTAAATCCTCCTCTGGGGACGCTGAATTTAAGTGGGACACCTCAAAGGCATCATGCCAAAGCTTTATACTGTAAATTGCAATTTTTATTTTAATTTTACCCAACGACTATTTTTCCGTGAAATTCTCAGTCGACGCTGTCTTTAAGTGGGACATTCCATCTGAATCGGGCTGTAATAAATTAATAATCTACACGATCGTAATAAGCAAAGACAAATGAATATCTGGTAAAATAAAACTTGACATTTGAGCCGTCTGTCATATAAATTTCTGAACTGAGTTCAGTTCGTGCAACGAGGAGCAGCAGTAGACAGTTTTCAGTGAGAACCTGGAGATGGCAGATGAGATTCTGCCAAAACGTCGTTTAGACAGCCGTGACTCCTGGAGGAGTCGACCATCGACGCGGGAGAGTACCCGGAAGTACAATAACACTCCATATATATATATATATATATATATATATATTATATTAATAAGGTTAGAAAAAGATTTCCCATGGTGCCCGCTAAATTGCCAACGCCATTAACGGCAACATTTTACAACCAAAATGGCTATAGAAACAGTTGCCTATGTGTTTCAGAAATTTATTATTTGATGAAAAGAAATTTGTTTATCTAATGTATCAATACAGTTCCAATTATTGTAATATTTCCCAAAAAGAAACTTATGTCGAGGTTACATCTGAAATGCTAACAACTATTTTCTTAATAGAATAATTCCTTCTATTAGACCGTATAACAGTTGCAAAAATTTCATTCACTAGCTTTTTTGCTGTCTACTTACCAATAGGTGCAGGGACACGAGGGGAAATAAGGGTGATAACTGGGGCCGATCGTAGCGGTCATGTTTCTTAATAAATCTGAATTAATATTTGTCATTGGAGGTTTAAAGTGCTTTTTACTGTCTATCTGATATATGTTTTCAGATGTCCGGAATGAAAATCGATATATTCTTGGAAACTTCAAAACTCATCTCCAAATCATGGCGTACTTAAGTTATACTCTGTATTAACAATTATGGCCTAATGCCCCATAGTTATATGTCACTAAGAGAGTTTTTCTATGTAGTATACTTCTCAGGTTACAGAATTTGTGTATTAGTTTTCTTAGCTTCCCGTTTAAACATCTAATATGGTTATCCCATTTTAGGTGATTGTCGACAATAATGCCGAGGTATTAGACAATGGTGATGTTTAGAATGTAACTATTCGTTTCTCTATCTATAAGAATAGATCTCACCGGTTGATGTAGTCCTGCCTTCGTTGTAGAAAAGGCCATAAATTTAGGGTCTGCTATATTTGTTTTTAGCAAATTTGTGTCTAGTCAGTTTTTGACTTACTTATTAACGGCTATCTTTTTCTTAAGAAAACTGAATTAGCAGCATATTATTTAATACATAATATTATTATAATAGGAAAGTATATACAGGGTGGGGTAATAGTGCGTTGGACTTCGGTTTCTCGAGTTCTACGATGGCTAGAAATTTAAAAAAAAAACAAGTAAAAGTCTAAAACCGACGACGAAATTACAGGATCATGTGGTTTTTTAAAATGGAATGCTATATATCATCAGCACATTATTTGAGCTTCTTTCTAAACTCTATTCATTCCTATATTATTATTGACTATCTCCCAACCACTTGGGTGTAATGAATTTTTTTGTTGAAATAATGCCATCTGTAGATAATAATAATAATGTCTGCATATTGAATAAATCAACAGTCACAATTATTGGATTTAAGAAAAACTTATAGGAATATTAGTTACGAGACATCTAATTAATGTTTTTGAATCATTTTTACTTCCTAAATATGTAGGGCGGCTAAAAATGATTTTTCATTTAAGAACTTTTTTAATTGACTTTTCTCAATTTTTTCGGCAATTTGACGTAGAAATAAAAACGAACATTATTTGTAGTACTTCCGTATTATAATAATATTATGCATTAAATAATATGCTGTCAATTCAATTTCCTTGAAAAAGGATAGCCATTCATAAGGAAAACCAAAGTTGGGCGTCGCGATGCCTAGGGTTGAAATGGTATAATTGTAAATTTGAGAATTTTAAATATTATTATTAGCCGTTACTCGAGTCCGAGTATAAAAATTTTACAGTCGATAAATTATGTACAATAAAAACAAGTAAAAGGTGTAGTCTATTGTAATTCCCATTCATCTACGGTGCACACGACTATGGCTATAGAGGCCAATTCGGGAGAGCACATGTCGACCGCAGTCAGGACAGACATACACCTGGTTAGGTCTTGGATTCGGCCTTCTTGCAGCAACATTTCCTTGATAGCTGGCCACAACCCCTCGCCATTCGGTTCTGTCCGCTGCAAGTTGTTCCCATTGCTCGTCTGCAATACTGCAGGATTTTAGATTTTCATGGAGACCGTCTTTGAACCTCTTTCGTTGACCGCCACGCCTTCTTCTACCGCTTAGCAATTCACCATAAAGTGTGCATTTAGGAAGGCGGTTAACATGCATACGATGAACGTGACCTGCCCAACTTAGGCGTGCTCTTGAAATAAGCACCTCAATTGGAAGGCTGTTTGCTCTCCTGAGTACTTCCACGTTTGATATGTGATGGAACCAACGGATTTTCATCATACTTCTGAGGTGTCTTTGCTGAAAACGTTCTAATTCTTTTACATGACGACGGTAAGTGACCCAGCTTTCACATCCATATAGCAGTGTTAGAATGACAACTGCTCTGTAGACAGCCATTTTCGTTGACAAAGCAAGGTCGTGGTTGTCAAATACTCTCTCTCTAAGTCCCAGAGTGCTCTAGATGCAGCGTTAATTCTATTGCGAATCTCGCTGTCCATGTTTGCTTTGTCATTAACAACGTTGCCTAAGTAATTGAACTGATCCACCACTTCAAGAGAATTTCCGTTAAGTGTAATGTCTATTTGGTTCACTTGATGAGGAGTTGACATAATCTTAGTCTTTCCAATGTTGATTTTAAGTCCCAAGGAATCATAGCTCTGGGCATACACATCTAAAAGTTCTTGAAGCTCTTCCGGTGTAGAGGCTAAAAGTGCACAGTCATCCGCATACTGGAGATCACAAATGAATCGTGTGCGTGTCTTCGTGAAAGCTCTAAAGCGCCCTATGTTAAAGAGACCGCCATCAAAACGGTATCTGAGGCCTTTTCCTCTGACTGTCAGTTTGTTGTCAACAATAATTGTTAGAGCAGTGGTAAACAAATTAAAGAGTAGGGGTGCCAGGACACATCCCTGCCTAACTCCAGTGAGGGTTTGGAAAGGTTATTATACATAACCTGGGCGTTGTTGTTTGTATGTAGACTGCGACATACTTCCACAAATTTTCTAGGGATACCTAAGCGGAACATAATTTTCCAGAGCACTTACCTGTCCACCGAGTCAAACGCCTTGGTTAAATCAATGAAGGCCATGTGAATTTCTCCTTGATGTTCGAGTGCTTTTTCTTGAAGCTGTTTAAGTGTGAAGATTAAATCCGATGTGCCACGGTTTGGTCTAAAGCCACTCTGTGCTTCAGGAAGTAACTTTTCCATAACAGGTGTTAGCCTATTTGCCATCGCTTTAGTGAGTATCTTCCCTCCAACAGCCAGGAGAGCTATACCCCTGTAATTTCCACAGTCCGCAGCGCTCCCTTTGTTTTTGAAGAGGTTGATTAAAAGTGTATCACGAAACTCCTGCGGAGCTTGACCACTTTCCCACACGACATCAAACAGTTTTTTGAGGTAGGGTATGAGCTCTGACGACACAGCTTTAAAGATCTCAGCTGGGAGTGAGTCGGCGCCGGGAGACTTGTTATTTTTTAGCTGCCCAATGGCGGTTAAGATCTCTTCAGTTGTTAGTGGTTTATCTAAGCCTTCGAAGGTGTCATATTGAGGGATAAGATTTATAATATCGTGATCGGCTTGACTTTGCTGGTTAAGAATGTTAGAGTAGTGTTCTTCCCATCGGGCTCTTATTTCCTGGTCTTCTCTGAGGAGATTTCCATTTAAATCTTTAATAGGGCACATATTTTTCCGACTGGGACCGTACACTGCTTTTACTTCTTGAAAGAAATTCCTGTAGTCATGTGAATCGGCGTACATTTGAATTTCTCTGGCCTTGCCTGCCCACCACTCGTTCTTTATTCTTCTGATTTCGCGTTGCGTTTCATACTTAGATTGGGTAAAAGCTTCTGCTTTTGATGGGTCATTGGGGTGGTTGTTAGCGTTTTGGAAGGCAGTATGTTTGCGGTCAAGAAGTTCTTGTATAAGAGCTTCATTATCATTGAACCAGTCCTCCTGTTTTTACTTGCTGCAGTGCCAAGAATTTCCTCACTCGCACTTTTTAAACTGTCTTTAATTTGTGTCCAGGTAGCAGCGACATCTACAGAATTGGTTTCTTCTAGTGCACTCAATTTCTCTTGAACTTTTTGCTTTAGCTGTTCGACGGTTTGTTGGTCACGCAATTTACTAATACAGAGACGGAGTCTACGTTTTACTTGAGTTCTTCGGTGTTTGGGTCTCATAACAATTTTCATTTTAGAGACAACAGGACGATGATCGGTCCAACATTCGCTATCAATGCGCGCCTTTGTAATTTGGACGTCCTTGAGATGCTTCCTATGTACGATAACATAGTCCAGTAGATGCCAGTGACCTGATCTGGGGTGACGCCAGGTGCCTTTAAATTTATCCTTTTGTCGGAAAATGGTGTTTGTTATAACTAGATCATGTTCGGCGCATTTAGTTAGGAGTAGTTGACCGTTAGCGTTCATGTTGCCCAAACCGTTCTTGCCTATGATGCCTGGCCAGGTGTCTGCATCTCTCCCTACTCTAGCGTTAAAATCGCCAAGAATAACGAGTCGTTCCGTTTTAGGTATTCTACAGAGGGTTTCTTCCAGCTGTTGATAGAAGCTTTCCTTGGTTTCGTGACTTGCATCCAGAGTAGGCGCTTATTAGATTTACCGCGTTGCCATCTGATAGCTCATAGCGTAGCAGCATTAGACGCTCGGATAGGCCTTGTGGTACTTGTGTTAAGTTGGATACAGGTTGATTCCGAACGGCAAATCCTACTCCATGTTGTCTTCTTGAATTGGTGGGAAGACCTTTCCAATAGAAGGTGTAGTACTTTTCTGTGAGAGAGCCTTCCTCCAAAAATCGAGTTTCGCTGAGAGCTGCAACGTCAACATTGAGTCAGTGAAGTTCTCTATCTATTAGAGCAGTTCTTCTTTCAGGCCGATCGATGCGAGTGCTGTCGTTCAAAGTATGAATATTCCAAGCGCAGTAGATGAAAGAATTAGTTTTGTTGGATTTAACTTGTCGGTGTTTTTTCGACATTCGATGAGGTGTCCCTGTGGGCACCCTCCCCCGGAGATCCGATCGGGAGGGTGTTTTACCTCCGGATGATTTTGTCCCACTTGAACGCTCCATCATGTTTTAAAGCCTTAATCGACTGAAAACGAAGCTGCATTTGAGTTTTAGCTGGAGCAGGTATGCAACTGACCAGCTCGGTTGCGGAAGGCGAGTGGTGTGGTCCCATGGCACAGAAGGAGACTGCGACGATGGGGTAACCAAACGATTCCAAAAGCAACCTTTGTGCGCGGTGGGTTATTTTTACCGCACTCTTCGTGAGAAGCAACGCAACTGACTAGCACTCAACTTTTATCTAAAAATTTGTCTCTAAATCCTGTTTGCGCGTCAATAACAAACATAAAAAATAGCGATTTTCACTATTTTCAGAATACAGAAGATTTTTCAAATCTGCAAACGGCAACTTAACGAGCTTTAAAATGTACAACTTAATTCTAATTTAATCGACTTTCTACCTTTTGAAGTTCTGGAATGCTTGGTCGTGAAATCCTGGAGGAAGTTGGAACCTTTGTGTTTTTTTTTATTCAGAAACATCAAAACACTACACTCGAATATACTACTCAACATGCGTTTCGCCAACCATGTTGGCGTCATCTGGAGAATCCCATTGAAAAAATGAACATTCTGAATAATAATATATAATAATATGAATAATATATATAAACTTGTAAAAAATATTGAATGAAGATAAAGTAGATTTTTTTTTTCTCAATCTGCGTTTCTTATTTCCAAACCCTTTATATAGCATGGATCTACCAACTCCGGTAGAAGGCATTTCTCGAAAAATGTTGCTAATTTGGGTAGAATTTTGTTTTTCCAAAAATTATCATTTTCATTTTATTATTTTGGCACTCATTATCGCTAACTATAGAACTGGTTCTGTTAATATCAATATTAATATAATTTTTATTAAATAAAGACCTATATTCAGTAAATCTGAGAATTAAAAAATAGTTCAGCTTAAGCGAAAAATATTACAAATAATAATGATTGACTAAAACTTCTGACTTGACTGAAACAACCCGTATATTATAGAGCAATTCTTGTAGGATTGAAATAGATGTTTCTCATAAATTTTCAAAAGAAATATAAATTAAAGTATTACTTAAAATTTATCCCACGTTTTTTACTTTTAGAGACCAGAAAGCAGTAATAATTTGTAGTAATTGATACAAAGGGTTTAAATTCCTTTAGTTAGGATCACAGCAAAAATAATTTGATTAGATTATTTCTGTTAATAATAATAAAAAGAATTTTTAATTATGCCTTCTAATTTTGTAAAACTTAATTAACCATAAACCGTAATTTAACCATCCTTCGAATAGGATCAACTTACACTTTTATCAACTACCTATATAAACTAAGTACGCTAGCTAAAAGCTACGAAAGAGTCACATAAAACGAAAGAACTTCGAGCGTATTCCTATATGACACAAATAATTAAAAACTACAAATATCACACAACGAGTACAAAATGTACTACTATAATACAGTCTGGAATCCACAGATGGATAGATGTAATGTAACTATTGCACAGGAAACAAAAATTATCCGTTTTATTGCTTTATTGAACAGGCGGCGGATCCCGCCTAATACTACTTTCAAAGCAGGCGCCTATGACACAGCCGAATGACGGTGTTCTTAAAAAAGAGACGTAGATGAAATAGAATATGAGATTGTACAGATTTATTATACATAATTTTTAAATCTATATAACTTTTTGAGGGCATAGGGCTAATTATATTTTAGTTCTACAAAAGGGAAAATGTTTATTTTAATAATACCTATGCGGGATGATAAAAATTATTTTTGGAAGTCGAAAACAGAAGAAAAAAATTAAATTTTTATATATATACTTTTTTCTCTCATCATCCCATATTGTAACATGTTTTTAATTTCTTTTAGTGAAAGGCGTTTTTTAAAAAAATGGTTTATATAATGATTACTGAGGCATTTATCTTGTTATTCTTTATTCGTTTTGAGTATAATAGTGCTACTTCTGAAATGTGTTATCAGTTATAAGACCACATTTAAGTAAGGAAACGCCAAAATATTTAAAGATTTTATGCAAGTTCGCTTATATATTTTTGACGTCAATGCAATGATCAAATTAAATTTTATATGAGTATGCAAAATGTTTTCCTTTTAAAAAAATACCTGGATTCAGTTGGAAAGAAATACGATTGAAGGAGATTGAACACTATTTGCTTACTTTCCACCTTCATTATTCCCATAATTTATCACTCGCTTTGCACACTTTTCCCATATTAAAGAAGTAAAAATGATTCTAGTAATTTGCAACAATTCAGTGTAAATAATAGGAGTTATAAAAAAATATAACATTGTTCTAGAAATATGAACACAGCATTATCAATAAAATAACTTCTAACATCGAAATATTTTAAAGCGTAAATTTAGTGGCTGTAAAATAAATAGTAAAACACATTTCAGAATTGGGGATTTTTTTTCTTATATATTCGCTCTGGTTATGGAGACGAGAGGCCTCCAAATTATACTTTGACGAACACTGTGAAAGAGACTACAATGCGTATACTGCCAACCCAGCAACCGTATTGATTGTCGCCAACAACTGCGCTAAGAATTTCTCTGAGGCTGCTGTGACATCCTCACGCCTTCTAATATTGTAGCTCGGTTATTGCGCTGGCTACATGCCTTCTATTGCTACAAATGTCACTCATCCATCCTGATCGGAAGTAAGGTAAACACACGTGTTATAGCTTTTAGTCTCACCTTAGTTTTATAAGATTTGTTGTTACACGATATTTTGTAGGAGGAATAATCTTTCTAAACAACTATATTTTAGCAATTTTACACCATATGTATCACATACAATTATTTGTTTGGTGCTTGAAAATGTAGACTAGATACTACGAAACTCCAGTTGCAAATATTAAAAATATAGAAACATTTAAGAAAGAAATTTTATGTTCGTTATTTATTATAATGGAATATCACAAAGTAACAGAAAATTTGTACAGTGTACATAACTTTATTTAATTTATTCTGTCAATTCCTCATTAACACTAATAAAAATAATATTTATTGACCAAACCAATACACATTTTATTTTACAAGGTATTTTTCCTTTAAACGTCAAAAAGTGAGGACTGCTATCACAATTCATGAACTTAAACTGCAATTTCTCTTTTCATCTGAACAGTAGTAAAAGTATTTTACTGCCTGTCACGAGCGGCACTAAATAATAGTGTTTATTTAAGTCATATTCGACGTTTGAAGAAAAATAGGATGTTATATGTGAAGTAAAGTGATTTTTTGTGGTTTTTATGACAAATTCCGTTGACTTAAACTGCCACTTCTTTAACACTTCATTTTAGCAGCAGTAAAAGTCTTTTATACATTTATATTATATAAAATAATATTATATATGGAGTAAAGTGATGTTCAATTTCGATAGCTTCGCTCGTCCGCCAAGTAAAACCTTGACACAAAAAATTTCACTTTTACTCTAAATGAAACAATATTTTATTATATAATGAATGGTTTTCTTATAACTTATATACAAAGAAGGAAAATTCAAAATCGGTAAACAGAGTAGACAGTCCATGGTCTATGATAGTGAGTACCTACTAATTTTTTTGTATATTGTGTATCTAATAATAGGCGAATAATTGTCGGTATAAGACAATACAACAGTAAATTCATAAGAAATATAAAATACACATTATAGTCTGGCGTCCAAAGCCTCTTTTTTAAAGTGATTACTAACAGGCTGAGATTTCGTGAGTGGCTTCGTTTTGACGAGTCTTCCAACTATTCCTTCTCTAAAAATTCTCGGTAGAAGTAGATAAAGTTTTACGCTGCCGCTAAATACGTTGATGGCGTAGTACTGGAATACCTGCCAGAAAATTTATAGGACAATTTCACCATTATCTATTCTCAAAATCAGCACGTTAGTGTAAAAAAATAGGGAGACATAAACAAAAACTTTACGACATTATTATCGCCGCACATTAAAAACGAGCGAGAGGCTTTGCGGTCGAGGGTCGGTTGAGGTAGCACAAAGAGTAATGGTATTTTAATGAGGTCGTATATTCTTTGTTATGTTTTTTCTGTCTCAGTTTATTCCTACTTGAAGTATAAATATATGAATATGTGAATCTGTGAATATGTGATAATAACGAGGCCTGAAATATTATTACTAATAGGCTGATTTTTACACTATTGCCTAATTAATATTTTTTTAAATCGAGTGGTCAAATTATCCTACAAATTATCTGGCAGGTTTTTCAGTCCTACGCCATGAAAATGTCAGTTCCATGATTAACATGTTTAACGACTGTGTAGTACTTTATCTACCTTTACCGAGAATTTTCGCAGAGGGAAATGTTGGAAGACTCGTCAAAACCGAGCCACTCACGAAAATTCAGCCTGTTAGTAATCACTTTAAAAAAGAGGCGTCGTACCCCAGACTATTACTAATAATACCTATTCAGCACGTAAATGGAAAGTAGAGTAGTTTATAGAAAAAAATGTTCTTCCTCTACAACAAATAAGAGACAACCTTGGATCCCAACTCTCTTGGATTTCATTAGTATCTTATGTCAGAGCTTTCCAAGCAGTATTTTTTGTAGTTTTTCACTCAATTTAAAATTATTTAGACATTTTATTTTGAGTGTAATATCATCATAACGACAATGGATGATATCAATTTCACTTGTATTACACCGCTTTCGGATTCTGTGACAGTACATATGAATTTTAGTGAGAAGTATATGAGGAAGCATATCAATGAGGTATTTAAGCCACGCTGGACTGTAGCATAATCAGACTTCAATTTTGGAAAAGAAAATTGCACAGATGCAAAATTAGAAGCAAGTCGAAGACAATGACAAAAATATTGCAATTTCGTTTCACTTTATATAATATGATTTAGGCCTACCGGAAAACCATATAGGTAAGAAGATATGTCACCAGTGACATGGTTTAAAGAATTAATAATTAATTATTCTCTCAAAAACGGCTCTAACAATGGCAATGGCATTGGGACACAGGGACGAAGGCTGCGGGAGTAAGGTTAAAAGAACTAAACAATTTGTTTTCTTTAACAGGGGTGTAACCATTGTAATTAAATTTAGCAAGCACATTTGAAATATAATTTATAACAGCAAAATTAATTTGTAATTCTTTTTGAATGCCAGTACCAGGATATATTAGTCCGATTCATTCCTAAATCGGAAAGTTTCTCCAAGTTATGTCGGACCGATTTTTTAAATTATCATAGATAGGGTTTACTTTCGCCAAACCAGTGAAATATATATAGAAAAAGAAAGATCATAGAATTTGCTATAAAATGGTATATTCAAAGTTAAAATTTAGTTGATCCAGTGGCGTACAGCACGAGATTAATTAAACAGAATTCACCCCGTAAGGTACAAAATTTTTTAATTTTTTCAAATTATCTCGGTTAGGATTAACTTTAGCGAAAAAAATCTAAAGGGAAAAAAGAAAGCCCATAACATTTTCAATCAAATAGCAGTTTTAGTTATAATTTGGTTAGTTTAATTCCGTATAGCATGATTACAATTAAACATATACATGTCACCCCTAAGGTACAATTTTTCGGTTCGTTTAATTCATTTCGGTTAGATTTCACTTTAGCAAAAAAAGTGTAACAATAAAAAATATAGACCATTAATGATCACAAAATTTCCTAATCATTGCCATATAGAAAATTACAATTTGTTTAACCCAGTAGCGTACACTGCAAGTTTAATTAAATGAATTCCTGAATAATTTTTAAATATTAATGCGCTATATATAACCAGAAGCCAGAGGCTTGTGCCGGAGCAAGGATTCGAACCCGGTGGTACGATACCCGTGTGATTTATCGCGATTGCCACCTCGCGCCTTAACCCACGCGGCTATCGGCCAGACATTATATACATTTACATAGACAATTTTACAAAAATTTACATATATAATTACATTATCTTAATATAAATAAAAATACTGCTTTAAAATTAAATGTAAGTATTTACAAACACAACAACAATCTAATATCTACCAATCTTAAATCTTTTTTAGTTAATAGAGCTAAATTGCAGATTTATCCAGTGAGATCTACTCAAAACTACAACATGGACCGTACAAAAATGTCAGTCTTAAAAAAGTCGACTTTTAGTAATAGTTTACGCGCGCACAATGTTTTACCCACTGAAATTAAATCCTCTAGTAGTTTAAAACTGTTTACTAGGAGTGTTACAAAACTATATACAGATGATAGAGCACAATTATGACTATGGACAAAATTATGTTAGTATTGAAAATAGTTTATGCTAAATAAAAATCTATTCTGTTCTGTTCTGTTCTGTTCTGCTCTGTTCTGTTCTGTTCTGTTCCGTTCTCTTCTCTTCTCTTCTCATTTCTTCTCTTCCTTTCCTTTCCTTTCCTTTCCTTTCCTTTCCTTTCCTTTCCTTTCCTTTCCTTTCCTTTCCTTTCCTTTCCCTTCCATTCCATTCCATTCCATTCCATTCCACACTATTCTATTATCTTCTCTTCTCATTTCTTCTCTTCATTTCCTTTTCTTTCCCGCCCCATCCATTCAATTCCATTTCACACTATTCTATTATACACTATTGTAAAAAACTAATATTCCGTATCATCGTCAAATAACTCCTCTTCATCTATATCATAGACGTTGCTGCATGAATTCCCTTGACAGATTCCATACAAATTGGAGCAGTTTAGAGCTGTTCTTTTGGAGTCACATGATTTCCTATAGTCTGTCTTACAGTTGCAAAATATTATTTTAAGGATAAATTCCCGAACAATTTGTTTTATCATTGTTATAGGCTGAAGAGATTTGCCATGCGTCCTCCAACTCCATGATGATGGACTTAGTTTATTGGCTAACCATTCTTGAATTTGATAAAAAGAACTCGCAGGCTGTGTTGGGCTGCAGCATCTGATGTAGGTAGTAAGCAACCTAACTCAAAATTTTCACTTAAGCTTAGCCGTTCTGTTTTATTATTGAAGTTTAAAAACCTTAACTTAGCTAAATGTGCTTTTGGTACAATAAAGAGGTACTAAAGATTTCTCCTTGCTAACTATAATTTATTTATTCATTTGCTACACTATCCAACAAGTTTTTGACCCAATTAGAGTACAGGGAGGTACTGTAAACTAATACAGATATGTAATTAAAAATAGCACTAATATATAAAAAAAAATTATAAAGCAAAGACTCTAGTGACTAATCAAAGACATATATAAAGAAAAAAAGAAAACAGAGAGCACAAATTTCTACATTGTATATTATGAGAGACAGAAAAAAGAATAGAAAAAATATATGCTAAATCAGTGCCTATAGTAATAGGTTTTAGGGCGTTTACGGAGCAATTAAAAATGTCTATATCACCGCAGATTGCATTATGATTGTCGCATATTACATAAATAGGTGAAAATTTTAAGATATTTGTGCGAGACGTAGCTGGATAAAACACTAAACTATGACGGGATATTATTCTGGCAATTTAAAAAACAGTTTTGATGGTAATAGTGATGCGTCAATAATGTTGATAATAATTTTAAAAAGAAATATTTGTGACATGCATTTTCGCCTACGATGCAAACTAATTAACGGGTACCTAACCAGCAGGTCTTCTTGCGGAAACCCGATTGCAGGATAAATACCTTCTGATTTAAAATATATAAATTTCAGAAATTTACATTGTACCGATTCTAGATTGTTAACGTGCACATTATAGTGTGGGGCCCAAACAAGTGACGCATATTCAAGTTTCGATCTAACAATAGAGCAGCTTCAGTGTATCAGGGCGTAAAAAGTCACGAGAAAACTCTAAACCCATATGTCTTGTTGGCTTCCAAGACAATGGTGTTATTATGTGTAAAAGAAATAGCACTGCATTTCTCCGAGTTTAAAGGAAGGTTGTTTTTTGTGCACTAATTACTAATTCTGTTCAAGTTATCCTGCAGTTGAAGACAATCACTAACAGTATGGATTCTAAGAAAAACTCTAAATCATCAGCATATATTAAATAGTTAATCTCGTGTGTTAAATCGCCAGCTATATCATTGATAAATATGATGAGCAGCAGTATTCGACAGACTTAAATCCATTGAAGGTAACATATTGGGTTCTGTTTGAATAAGATCTGAAAAGAGTTATCAAATTTTCCGAAAGGCCAATATCATTCAATTTTTTAAGGAGCATAGTATGGCTAAGTTTATCGGCTTTGAAAAAATCAGTATAAATTCGATGGATCGATGGAGTCCGAAATAAATTGCGTAACATAAAGCAGATTGGTAGTTGTAGAGCGTCCTTTCATGAAACCGTGTTGATGAATAGTGGTGTTATTACTAATTTTATCATAGGTAGTATCATACAGAAAAAAATCAAATACTTATAATTAGATATTATTGATATGGCTCGAAAGTTGGTTGTGTCAGAACTTTTCCATCTGTAGAATTACCATACTTTAATACTAAATTAAAAGATCAGTGGTCATTTTGTTTTTAATTTTTTAGTGCTTTTATCAAATCATCTTCTTTAAATTTTGATGCATGAACTAGAGGATTATTGTTAAAACTATGTTCACTATTTATATCCGACATAATGTTTTCTATTAGCGCTTTCGGATCTAAAAATATTGCTACCTCAGCTTGAAGAGCTGTTTTTCTATACGAGGACAGCTTGCCTTTTTTGTACAGAGCCGATGTTGTATCGCATCTTGTTATTGCGTGACAAAATAAAATGAAGATTTCATTATACTGATTTTGTCATGAAATTAAGTGATGTCTATTAATTATGCGAAGAGATTTTGCAGATGTATCAGATCTCATCACATACAAGTTTTCAGTTGTTGCTTTATATAATAATAACTCCATTAAATCGGTGTCTTTACCTACCAGTGTAACTGAATGAGTGTTTTAGTTTTTCTTGCAACCCCAGTGTCAACTATGATTTTATTTGCATCTGCCTTTGGTTGGATGAGACTTTTATCAGCTGTTGTGAGATCTTGAGTTAGTTGTGCTATAAAATGCATTTTGTTATTTGTATTTGAAATAAGTTGGCCTGATTCACGGCGACAACGACATCATGAGAAAATATATCGGAGCTTCTTGCATTTTGGTGGAAGAATCCAAGTTATAATCACCAAAAGGTACGGTGCTTATTTGTCTGTAATTATGCAATACATAACTTACGTACTGCTGATATTATAATAAGGTAACAAAAACAGCTTTAGCAGAAATTAAATTTGATGTAGTATATTATTTCTTTTTAAATAAAGCTAATAATGCTTATTTTTCAGTTTTCAGGAGCATTACATTGTCAAATATTGTTGGACGGTAGGGTGATAACTCAAAGCAAAAACAGTTTTTAAGATCTCCTTAGGGCTTATAGGTACACAAAACTCTGTTAAAAAGTTGAGTTGGATTTACCGGAGAGGTTTCCTGTCTTATTGAGAAACCTTTTATAACTCAAACTTTACATTGTTGAAATTTTGTCTAACAAAACCATCTACAATATTTGTGCTTCACAATCGGTCAATAATGGGCTTATCACTGATTGTGAATAGTAATTTTTGTCAAAAAACATTCAAAATTTTTAAAATTTAACACATTTCGTTTGAAGAAACGGGAAAATCCAAACTCTTAAAATTGTAATCGTTCTGGAAAACATTGGCTTATTTGGCCAAGATTCTTATAAAACAGAAAAATTATGCAAATAATATTTCACTTCTTTTGTTACAATACAGATATAAAATTAAATTTAGATAATTTTTCCGAAATTGAAAGTCACCATCACAAAGAACTAAAACTCCAAATCTGATACAAGCCAGTGCTTTCAATATAAAGCAAAAAATTCAAAACTTAAAATTTTAACAATTCGATATAAAGATTCTTTCAAGGACAAAGACAAATTTGAGCCACACACGCGTACATCTTTCGAATTAAAAAAAAAATGAAAACGGTTGAAATTTTAAAAAGGGGTGAAATATAAAGCCTGAAAATCATATTATTCGCGGTCAGCGCTAGGTAGAATTTAATGAGTTTAATATGGCTAACATCTTACTAGTAATCCTGATTGAATATTATAACTTTTTAAATGGTACCACTACTGAATCCAATTCCCGTGGTAGGATAGAAATATATAAGGTATTAACACCTTAAATAAATGGAGCTTTTATATCCCTTTTAAGAGATCACGAGCAGATCCTCTCATCCAATATACTTCATAGAAAGATTCGATTTAAGCAACAGCCAGTTGAATTGAAACAGAAATTATAAATATAAAATTTTAACAATCGGACGGACATACATGAGGACAGAAAAACAAAACTCGTTCGATTATAATGAAATAAAGATAAATTAACATATATTTTATCAGATAAAACATCATAGATACTTTATTATTTACGCAAAATCACGTCAACCAATATTTTCGAGATTACTTAACCATATATGTTAGTGCCATTAAGCTTCTTTAATTCCTCCTATTATTCATAAACCTCATTTCATGCAATGAAACTGAGATCTTTTTCTAGTGAATACTAATAGGATTCTCTCTACATATAAAAAGTTAATATTTGCGTTTCCCATTACGCTTATACGGACTTTATTAGAGAGAACTGTGGGTGCGCTTAATTCTGTATCAGTCCATTAATGTAATAAAAGCTATTACTTGTATCAGATTATTTCCCGTCGAAGGCAACATGTTCCGTTTTGCGTTGATTTATTATGCTTTGGGGAAGGTCAGTAATTTGAAATAAAATAAATTCGTCTATACGGACAGTAGATCAATCTTCGTTGAAGATATCTGAAAATAATGATGTATTTTGTATTTATTTTATGTGACTGTAATTGTAATAATATCTCTTCTGGAAAGGCAAATACGTAATAAATGATATTTAAAAAATATATATTTTAATAACTAAAAAAAAATCTAAAATGTATCGGCAATGTATTGATTATATTCTGATCAAAAAATATAGGGTGTATATAATAAAGACTAAGGGTATTTCCTCTTTATGTAAATTATAAGTTTGATAGCCAATTATTTAAGAAGCTGTCTGCCATTTAAAGACATATTAATCCCCCTTGGCCTTGCAAAAGTTTAAGAAAATAATATTCTTATCCAACTGCAAATGTTTAGCGAAACTATCTAATGTTGCTATAAAAGTATTTATATTAGTAATTAGTAAGTAAGTTCTAGTAATAAACTAAACTGAAGAACTTATCTTACGAGGACAGTACAAGACATAAAATTTTACAACCAATTAAGTATTCCCGAGTCTAAAATGTGGTGCACTGCAGAAAATGTTATAGTGGGGAAGTTGTTGTCGAAAATCGGTGAGTACCTTGCACTTTGTGATTAAAGCAGCATACTCTGCAAAGTTGTTGTAGGAACCAAATAGTCTATTAAGACGTGTAGCCACGATCGGGCCCCGTGTGGACAATTTGTACGACTGGTTGCTGAACATCTACACTCCTTCTTCGGCGGGAAAATTATTATATTTTTGTTTGGAAATTGAAAACTGAGACTCCTGAGACCGTAGATGCAATTTATTTGTATCGAATCTGAAGTTCGCGGGGGGGGGGGGTCGCTTTAAAATTGCTGGACAGGGTCAAAAGCTACACCCTGTGTTTAACCAGAATGGTTGGATCACTTTTTGATTTGATTTTGAATTTTTTGTAAATTTAAAAGTCACTGGCAGGGTCGAGAGTAACACCCTGTATGCTAAAATAACGACACTATGTATATTTTTTGTATTCGACAATTGAATTTCGACTTTAGAAAGGCCTTTGTGTAATTAATCAATTTTATTTAAGCGTTTATGCTTCTGAAAAAACTCATTATGCGCGAAGGGAGATTTGGTTTACTTAAAATTACTATTTTAAACCAGGTTTCGGCCTGGGAAGTGCTTCCGGGTTCCGTTATAAAAATTCCCGACGTGAAAGACGATAAGTGGGAACTAGACCATCGGTAACCTCAAAATTTCGATAAACCGAAAGACTACTAGTATACTTCCTACTGCGAACAGTACACAAATTTTTATAAGTCAATTAAGAAATCCACACAAATTAATTTCACTTTTTTAGAAAAAACTCGTAGAACGATTTAATACGCGAGAACACACTGGAGAACAACTTGATATGGGCTTGCTCGTATAGTATATATAGCATAAATGCTATATATACTATACGTGGTATACTATACCACGATTGCGTTTTTCGTGCCCCGTGAGTCAGGCAGAAATGCTTTTACTCCCTATTTAGATCTGGATTTGGAACCATGTAGTCTGGATCGGCACAATTGCGTAATATTGCACAACATTGCGCAACACTTTTTCAAAAGTATAAAATTTCAAAATAACAATTATATAGAAAAATCGGCATTGAAAAGAAGAATTTTTTGATATGAAAATGAATTTGATATCTAATCGGGTTTAGAAGTTATTGAAGTTTGATTGATAGATGATTTAATAATCAGAAACGAAGGTCCAACGTTTTACGATTGCAAGATATAAATAAGATATGAGAATGTTCCCGATAGATATAAAGTGAATAACAGTAAGATATGAAAATGTTCCCGATAAACGTGGAACGAAAATAAGTTAAGATATTGGTTGCAAAGGGAATGCCGATATGGTATGCGGTATACGAGGGGTGATCGAAAAGTAATAAAAATTTAAATGTTTATGGAAGAGTAACGAATCGAGATAAAATGTTGTGACTACAGGTATGCATAGTGGGTTTGATGAATTTCAAGATTATTTCGGACTGATATTTTTAAGATGTGTTTTTGAACGGGTTCGAGTCCTAAAATGGTTAATTCGAACATTTGGTGGTGCTTGACGGTGAATATTTTTTGAGAATTATCGGTTGTACGTGAATTTTTCCAGAATTATTTTCGAAAAACTGAATGTTTTGGCTAGTTTGAGTGTTGTAATTATTTTTTTTTGCTTTTGACATGGTGCACGTGAAGTTTGATTTATTTTCGAAATTTTGAAATTTTTTATATTTTTTATAGTGCTGATAGAAAAGACATTGCTTACCTCAAGGAGTCCAACGATGGTAATCACGAACATCAGGCGCGTATTTCACGAAAGTTTGGATTGAATATCGCGTTAATTTCCTTTAACAAATGATTTAAGCTACTTTGTAGGCTTAAGTAAGGGTCTGAGGAATAGCGGTAGGGTTTTATGCCATAAATAATGAAAAGTCTAAGATTTTTAAATGTGTTTTTTGTTTTGCCGCTAATAGTTTACATTTGTTTTTTTTTTAACATTTTCCACCGCAGAAACATAACTCTGTGCAGGAAAGCTTCTTTTTAAGACAGTTTCAACGATTTGAGATGCACTTTGTTTTACATTTGCAACGCATAATCTCTAGACATCCTTCGGCAGCTTTCAAGTGTTTTCTTCATTTATCCATCCCATTTCTGGCGGACTTGGAATAATTTGCTGTAGTTTTAGGCTCTGTCACCAAACATGAACACCCTGGTAGGACGCTCTTAGAACATGCTTGATCAGTGCTGCTTTGGTCGGAGGAATGTTTTCAATTTGCCGGTCCTTCGTGGTGAACAGTTTCTTTCTGCACTCATTCACAGTAATGCAACTGCTCGATCTGGAAAACAAATATGTGATAGGTCATTATAGCCATTACAGACTTTTAAACAGTATATGTTTATTTGTAAAATAAAATCAGCAATAAGGTTTACCTGTCATACATAGCCACTACGAAGTTCTCAATATATGGCATGGCTTCGTCGATTTTACCCTCTGAAAGTGCTTGAAAACCAATAATTACATCCGGATGTGCTTCCCATGCCTTGAATGCGGTTCTCTTTCCAATTCCGTTAAAAGACGACGTGACGTCGCACCAAGAAAAGGCATGGAAAACGGGCAGCATTTTTGATCTCGCTGGACCTGTGAAACAATCGTCAAGTGAGGATCTGGATCAAAAATTCACAACATTTTACAAACATTTCCGCAACGTGAAGTAACATTCTAGTATCATCTTCTTCATGATTGCATGGGGCCAGGGAAGCAGACAAGTTTCTTTAGTGTTGCTTAACACCATGCTTCCATCGGTAATGTAAAATTCTTTGCCGTCCTCGAGATTCGTGAAAAGACAATAATTTGCCACCAACATATGAAATAGTTCTTGTTTATTGGTTTCATCTCGGAGAAAATTTGCCCAGGCCTTAGGAATGGAGGTACTTGCACTAACTCGAACTCGTTGACCAGTCCCACATTTCGCCCTCGCGGAATTCTTCAAGCTGTCAACGTTGTATCGGTCCCATACCAAGTCCAATCGCCGAATGTTATACAGTTCTTTTTCAAAAAAGGAGTTATTATCGCGTCTGCGTACTCTCCAAAAGTCTTGCTGAGGCCGGGATTTATCATGTGAACGATTGCAGGTCCGTCTAAGACTTTAACCGTTACTGGTGGTGCAGTTGGCAATGTAGAATCTTCGCACCTTTCTGTTAAGCACTTCGAAAAGTCAAAAGATTTTGTACACGATCGCATCTCACCGGCGACTGATAGTGAAAGAGGACTAGATTGGTAGTAATCATGGTAGCGGTTGAGCCTGGGAAAATTTTGAAGGCCGTGGGAACTTTGTAACCTTCATGTTTACCTGTTTTACCCCATTTTGAATGAGCAATCCCTTTGTCGGCATATATCAAAGAAAGCCGCCACCTTTGTCAGCATACATTAAGGAAGCCGCCGGGCAGGTGAGATAATTACAGGTGTGCGCGGTCAGGTGAGATAATTACAGGTAGGAAGTCGGTGGGGCAGGTATCTGGTCGTCGTGCCATCTAGTGACCAATTCATTGCGTCCCCGCTATCCCTGTTCCTAGGGTTCCGTTCCCACTCCCCCTGTTCCTAGAGATCCATCATTTATAGCTCATGGTTATTGAAAACAACGTATTAGAACGTAGATCACTCTCACAAAAGGCACTGACACACGATTCTAAAACAAAAACATCACTGCCTTCACGGCGAGGGTAGGCAACCATAGATACAGGTCATTTGCACGGGGCCCAATCGTGGCTACACGTCTCAACTGACTATATTTGGACACTACAATAACTCTGCAAATCCGCATGCTTTAATCACAAGGTGCCAAGGTGTCGAACACTAAATTCCCCACTATTATTGGAACAGTATGTTCTTAAAGTCCTTATTAAAAATACACTCTATTAAGATTTCAAATGAGCTAAGAAAAAAGAGACGTGTTAGACTGTGAATAAAAAACGTGCTGGACGAAAAATACAAGGTATTCCTTAATGACGTGTTTATATTTCAGGATCCTAACCCAGTGGCGTCCCGGCAAAGATATCCTCTGATATTTTTTACCAAAAAGTGTTACGCCACTGGCATTTTTCAGTTTTTGATAAAATCAATTAAATCAAATTGCTTTATTTAGCAGTATTGACAAATAATTTTTGAACACATGAACTTAGTTATCCTGGAATAGATGACGTTTTTACAAACATTAATTTCATAACAATATTTGTTGACAGGAAGTAAGTTATTGGTGTTCAAAACCATCTCATCGTAATGTTTCTTCGATTTCTAATGTTTCATTGAATTTATTATATTTTTCCGCTGTTTTTATTCGAATATTTGAGTAAATCTGGTGAATTACACGAACGCAGAAATGGCGACCATGCATTACGTATACGGTCTCGCAGATGGTAATGCAACAACAACCAGAAGTATGTACGAGGAAAGATATCCTTGCCAGATAGCCGATTCTTTTCGACTATTCATCGCCGTCTTTGTGAAACTGACAGTTTCCGAAAATATACTTTGGAAGATAGACCTCGAACTGTCAGAACACCAAAAATTGAGGAAGCGGTGCTGCAGGAAATCGACATCCTGAGACGAGTATGAGGAGAATCACTCTCTCTGAATATTTGTTATCAAATTGTTTGGCGAATTTTGGTTGATTTTTGTATGCATCCATACCATCTTTTAAAAGCACAGACAGGCATTACTTTCCAGGGATTTTCCACAGCATGTGACTTCTGTTAGTGATACCTTCAGAAGATTACACTAAATCGCAATCACAAATTATGTTCACAGACAAAGCAAATTTTTCTATGAATGCTATTCAAAATTTCCATAATAATCATGTGTGGGCGAACGAAAACGCCCGTACCATAACCGAAACCCATTTCTAAAAGTAATTTTTGGTTAACGTATTGGCAGGAAATATTGCTAATAATCTAATAGGCCCCTTTTTTCAGCCAAATGCCTTAATGGACAATTTTACCTGAATTTTCTCCAAGAAGGACTGCCTGTGTTGCTTGAAGATGTACCAATTGCGTTAAGGAATCAAATGTCATACATGTACGATGGAGCTCCTGTTCATTTCAGTGTAATTGTTCTCGACCATTTAGGTACATGTGGTTTATTCTAATCGTTGAATAGGTCGCGGAAGACTTCAGCAAGATCTCTCCATCTCAATAGTTTGGATTTCTTTTGTGGGATTATCTTAAAACCCTGGTGTATAAAACTCCCATTAACACTTTAGAACGAATAGTTGCCTCGTGTGGAACAATACGGAATACGCCGGGAATATTTGAACGAGTGCGCAAATCGATGCGAAGACGGACAGAAGCATGTCAATTAAGTGAAGATGACAATTTCCAACAAGTTTTATCATTATCAATGTTATTAATAATTAATTTCAATTTGAATTTAACTGTTTTAATTAAGAACTGTGCGTCTGACGAGAAAAATACAAGAGACCGTTTTCATGTAGAATTGATCAGGCTATCAGAAATAATATCCACATGGAAAAATGTCGGCAGCGTACCACTTTTTTGGTAAAAAATATCAGAAAACATGTTTGCAGAAACCCCACCACTGGTGGAGCGATAAAATAACTTATCTAACTAAAATATGAGATTTTATGTCTTACATATATCAAAATTGAAAATAATATCTAAAATAATTTCTGAGAGAAATAATAATTTAAAAAAAAAATCAACACCTTGTAATAAAAACTTTAAGCCGTTGCGGACATATGTTCAAATGAACTTTTCTTCATAAAATGACAAGGAATTATACCTTGAAATATTAGCACGTCATTAAGGAACACCCTGTATATCTAGCAAAAATTATGCTCATTGACTAAGAGTCCAGCCGTCGCCAATATCTGGCATATCTGTCTCACTTGACTGTTTATTAATTAAGAAGTTATTTAGTACGAAGATAACATAGAACAATCTACGCTTCTATAGATTTTTAATTTCCTTAATTTTTTGTATAAGTGGTAAACACCAAAATACAAAAAGTAAATTAATAGAAAAGGTCTCTTAATAAGTCGTAACATACATCTTTGCAAAAGATTAATTGCCTGAAAAATTTAATTTTCAGTGCCGATGCTCCAAGTGCCTCGGTCGTTCAGTTTATTTTTTATTTAACTCCTGAATTTGTCAAACTGAATATCGAAAATATAATCAGGATTATCGGACAGAAACCTTAAAATAACATTGCATTTAAATTTGTACAGTTTTATTTAGTTAATTCTTAATCCTTTCGATAACTCAGTCCACATAACGTACGATGTTGCCATGATAGCGTGATATTTCATTGCATAAGCCTATTATTTTATCCTTTTTGCTCAAAATTTAATAAAAAGACGAAAAGTTCAATGCAGATCTAAATTAAAATAGCAAATTATAAAATATTTTCTTTTATTTATTTTCAATTATTCTGGTTACTTTTTGTCCGCTAACAAGACACATAACACAAATTAGACAGCATAATGCCCCATTTCGGATTAAACACCCCTTACCATACCAGACGTTACCGATTTTCCGGCAACCTCTGTAGCCAAGCTTCACCAACTATAACTTCCGCTTACCCTATCCACCTTTACTAATATTTCATACCTTTTGATTATCTTTAAATCTTTCCTGTCCCCCTCTTCCTTTCTGTTTGTGTCCCTTTTGTTTGTTGTTTTTCTTGTTTTCTGTTTGTACATTTTTGTTTTTCTAAATTCACTTCTCATCACGAATATCAAATAAATTAAACATTCTAAAAATCAAAATTATTAAAGCCAAAAGTTTAGGCCAGCCATGTGCAGCTCGGCGTTCATGAATTTCGCAGAAGGTGCCTCGTTTAGATTAAGGTATCTGCGTCAACTACAAAATTTTAAAAAAAGTGTTACAGTAAGTCAGTTATTAAAAATTAAAATTAAAAGAACTTTTAGATGTGTATGCCCAGAGCTATGATTCCTTGGGACTTAAAATCAACATTGGAAAGACTAAGATTATGTCAACTCCTCATCAAGTGAACCAAATAGACATTACACTTAACGGAAATTCTCTTGAAGTGGTGGATCAGTTCAATTACTTAGGCAACGTTGTTAATGACAAAGCAAACATGGACAGCGAGATTCGCAATAGAACTAACGCTGCATCTAGAGCACTCTGGGGACTTAGAGAGAGAGTATTTGACAACCACGACCTTGCTTTGTCAACGAAAATGGCTGTCTACAGAGCAGTTGTCATTCCAACACTGCTATATGGATGTGAAAGCTGGGTCACTTACCGTCGTCATGTGAAAGAATTAGAACGTTTTCAACAAAGACACCTCAGAAGTATGATGAAAATCCGTTGGTTCCATCACATATCAAACGTGGAAGTACTCAGGAGAGCAAACAGCCTTCCAATTGAGGTGCTTATTTCAAGAGCACGCCTAAGATGGGCAGGTCACGTTCATCGTATGCATGATAACCGCCTTCCTAAATGTACACTTTATGGTGAATTGCTAAGCGGTAGAAGAAGGCGTGGCGGTCAACGAAAGAGGTTCAAAGACGCTCTCCATGAAAATCTAAAATCCTGCGGTATTGCAGACGAGCAATGGGAACAACTTGCAGCGGACAGAACCGAATGGCGAGGGGTTGTGACCAGCTATCAAGGAAATGTTGCTGCAAGAAGGCCGAATCCAAGACCTAACCAGGTCTATGTTTGTCCTGACTGCGGTCGACATGTGCTCTCCCGAATTGGCCTCTATAGCCATAGTCGTGTGCACCATAGATGAATGGGAATTACAATAGACTACACCTTTTACTTGTTTTTTATTGTACACAATTTATCGACTGTAACATTTTTATACTCGGACTCGAGTAACGGCTAATAATAATAATAATATTAAAAATATGTGTAGTTTTAAGTTGTTTTTAAAAATCTTTATTGTTTTATGTTGAAATAGTATTACCTAATTTTATTTGCTTGTTGCAAAAGGTGCTTAGGTTAGTTATTCATTTTTGTTTTCGCCGACCCAGATCTGTTCCGGCCGGCCTGCAATTCGCGACCGCGTGAGCGCGGTGGTTGCATGGTCTATCCCGGGGCAGGCTCTGGTTAGGCAACTGTTTGTATGCTTTAATTTTAATAAATCTTTGTTGAATTGAATTGAATTGGTTACTTTTTGGAATCTTCTACCACCGTTTTCTAAAAAATAGAAGCCCCAGAAATATGCAGCATAATGGAGCCCTTGAATATTATTAATAAACGCGTACGACTTTCATGTTACAGATACAAGTTTATAACTTATGTAATTAATTTTAAAAGAATTTTAAAAAATTATACAAAAAAAATATTTTTAAAAAAAGCTTTTATGTTCTAAAAAGTAGAAAATAAACTTTGAAGTAAATCAAACCCATCATTTTATTACATTATATAATTTTTTTTATGTTATAAAAGCTTGTCGTGAGATTTTCCTGTGTAAAGGTGAATGCTCGCGACAAGCTTTTATATCATAAAAAAATTATGTAACAAAATGATGGGTTTGATTTACTTCAAAGTTTATTTTCTACTTTTTAGAGCATTTTAATAAAAGCTTTTTTTTAAATATTTTTTTAAATAATTTTATTTTTTTACTTTTTAATCTTTTGATATGCTGTAATCCCAAGATATCGATTTTGAGACGAATTGGATCATAAACGGTCATTCGCCATCTTGAAGTCGCCATCCTGAACTCAATTTTTGACTAGAAATTCGTAATCGGCGAACCCGAAAACCCCCAGATATTGATTTTGATCGATTTGGACCATAAATGACAATAGTCGTTCGCTATATTGGCGCCGCCATTTTGGATTTCTAAATTTTGACCAGGAATTCATAATGGGCGATTTCGATAACCCCCAGATATCGATTTTGAGTCGAATCGGATCATAAACGGTAAAGTCGTATGCCATCTTGAAGCCGCCATCTTATTTTTTCTTGTATGAAAATGTTACCGTTCTTATACACATATGCAAAATTTCAAAGCTCTAGCTTAATTAGAACTAATCGAAAATTTGATTGCAAAATTTGACCTAAACAAACTAACTAACAAACACACATTGCAAATTTAATAAATGCTTTGAAAAAGAAAAGTAAATCTTTAGTACGTAGGCCATTGTTTTGTTTATCTTCGTACCAAATATTTTTTCTTAAATATCATAAACAGCAGAGTAAGAGAGGATACACTAAAATTTCGACGATGTCTGGGTTCTTAACTCATTACCATTCAGTGACGCAGAAGAATAATTATGCACTTTTAAAAATTAACCAAATACTTCTCAGAATTATCTAGAGGAAATCTACTACTTATCAATTACTTCATATCTTATAAAAATCACATGATCATATATGTGAATTAGAAGAAGTTCTAGTTTTAATAAAAAAAATTAAAATTAAAAATTATTTTAAAACTTTTATTGTATCTCAGAAAAGTAAATCTGAAAATTTAGATAAGAATGCCAGTATTTTCTTCACTTCTAAAAAGCACTCTATGATTCTCACTATGGGCTCCTATAATAAGTACCATCATCTTAACAGTATGGTGTGGAAAAAGTCGGCGGAGTTTGAAGAGCAAGTCAATATTTTATCCGTTACTAACCCTCTTCCAAGAGAATATTTTTGTCCTGACAATGAGAATAACGTAGATAATTATGCTATTCTGATTCCCTTCAATAGATTCAATATCCTTCGGATCGTAACGAGACTTCGTCTATCTCAAACTAGTTATCTGGTAATAAAGTACTCATCATACTTTTTCATGTCACTGAGTATAGGCTACGTAGGTTCTGCAGCTACATCGGGAACCTCCATACCCATGACACGACTTCTCTAGATCAGTTGATCATTGTAAGCTATTATGAATCCCTAGGTCTTAGTATTCAATCCGGTTGACCTTAAGAAGGTGAAGTCTTTCGAATAAGTTGAAGTCGAGATATCGCGAATCAAATGTTCAAAAATTAAAAAGATTGAATTAATTTTTTATAATGAAGGAGTGAAGTTGAGGGCTCTTTAATAGGAGGGGTATTGGCAGATATTAGTAGGTGAGGAATGAAAGGGGTTCGGTTCAGGAGCAGGAGCAGTGTTCAGTTTAGGGGTGGGGGTCGGTTCGGTTCAGGAGGAGGAGCAGTGTTCAGTTTAGTGGTGGGGGTCGGTTCGGTTCAGGAGCAGGAGCAGTGTTCAGTTTAGTGGTGGGGGTCGGTTCGGTTCGGGAGCCGGAGCAATGTTCAGTTTAGTGGTGGGGAGTAATTAGAGTGATGAGATGTAAGTACGGTGGTGGGAGGTAATTAGACTAATATGATGTAATTAGAGTGGTGGGAGGTAATTAAGGGGCGGGGGCTTAGGGGATGGGGCGTTAGAGGGCGGGGCCTATGAAAGGTGGTGGTGGGGGGCAATTAGGATGGTAATTAGATTAGTGAGAAGTAATTAAAGTGGCGTGATGTAATTGTGGTGGTGGGGGGCAATTAGATTAGTAAGAAGTAATTAAAGTGGTGTGATGTAATTGTAGTGGTGGGAGGTAATTAGAGTGATGTGATGTAATTGTGGTGGTGGGGGGCAATTAGATTAGTAAGAAGTAATTAAAGTGGTGTGATGTAATTGTAGTGGTGGGAGGTAATTAGAATGGTGTGATGTAATTGTAGTGGTGGGGGGCAATTAGTGGAATGATGGGTAATTAGAGTAATTGCATGATGGATAATTATTGTGGTGGGAGGTAATTAAAATGTTGTGATGTAATTGTAGTGGTGGGAGGTAATTGTAGTGGTGTGATGTAATTGTAGTGGTGGGAGGTAATTAGGGTGATGTGATGTAATTGTAGTGGTGGGAGGTAATTAGAGTGATGTGATGTAATTGTGGTGGTGGGGGGCAATTAGATTAATAAGAAGCAATTAAAGTGGTGTGATGTAATTGTAGTGGTGGGAGGTAATTAGAATGGTGTGATGTAATTGTAGTGGTGGGGGGCAATTAGATTAGTAAGAAGTAATTAAAGTGGTGGGTGGTAATTAGATTAATAAGAAGTAATTAAAGTGGCGTGATGTAATTGTAGTGGTGGGGGGCAATTAGATTAGTAAGAAGTAATTAAAGTGGTGTGATGTAATTGTAGTGGTGGGAGGTAACTAGAGTGGCCTGATGTAATTGTAGTGGTGGGGGGCAATTAGTGGAATGATCTGTAATTAGAGTAATTGCATGATGGATAATTATTGTGGTGGGAGGTAATTAGAATGTTGTGATGTAATTGTGGTGGTGGGGGGCAATTAGATTAATAAGAAGTAATTAAAGTGGCGTGATGTAATTGTAGTGGTGGGAGGTAATTAGGGTGATGTGATGTAATTGTAGTGGTGGGAGGTAATTAGAATGGTGTGATGTAATTGTAGTGGTGGGGGGCAATTAGTGGAATGATGGGTAATTAGAGTAATTGCATGATGGATAATTATTGTGGTGGGAGGTAATTAAAATGTTGTGATGTAATTGTAGTGGTGGGAGGTAATTGTAGTGGTGGGGATGACTCTACTAATATAAATAGAATGCAATGCTTCTGCATCGCACAATTAAAACCTATCGCCGATAAGTCAAGAGCTAGCAAGTGAGTGTTGTGCAACTATCCGAATTATTTCAAGTGAGCAATATTTTATATTACTTTCTGTAATTCTTTCACTGTATACATTCGATTTAATTATGGCAATTTCTGATTACGACTTATTTGCACTTAATGCAATGATCAATGAATCTACAGAGGTCTTAGAACAAAAGTCTATTTCATCATTAATTTTACATAAACCATATATCATTAAGAAAATTTCTGCTGTCAATACGCGATTTGGAAAATCAATAGTAGTACATTTATTTGAGGAAAGCACAATTACATCTTTCAAATCATTTCTACCAAAACGAGTTGTTGAAATTGTGAGTGAGGATCTTATGAGTAAAATCAATTTATCTGGTAAATACACACTGACATATCTAGGTCAGAGTTCTCCGGTGTATAACGGTGCAAAACCCAGTGTAATGTTACGTTTTGGCTGTTAGTTGAGATATTGTATAGTTGCGTTAGTTATTAATTTTTAATTTTATATTAGTAAAGAGCATGGTTGCGTTAGTTATTAATTTTAATTTTATATTAGTAAATGGAATACAGTTGAAAGTATGCTGGGAGTAATATTGTTGATTCACTTGCAAATATATGAAATAATTGTTATATAGTAAATAATAACAAATGGACTTCTACAATATATTTTCATCATCACATTTTGTGTAAGTTGATAAAAAAATTATCCTTTCTGAATATGTATGATTAATATGTTTGTTTTTTATTTTTTTAGTTTAGTCCAACTGGCACAATGTGGATGCAATATTCAGCTCAACGGTGGGTACGGGCAGAAGACATTAAATCTGCCATTGAAAGGTTGTCTTGTGAACTAAGTGACTTAATCAAGGATTCGCAGCATTCATTAGTTTATGATACAAATGTCTTCTACGATGTTGAAGAAACAAGACGCGTTGAAAAAGATTGCAGGATGTATGCTGCTGGTGCAAATCTATGTTACAAATATTCAAGAGGCTTTTTAAATTTGGACGAATTTTGTAAGCATATGGTTAGAATAGAACTAAGACACCTTCTATATGACATAGTGAAGTACCTGCCTAAGGAACTTATTGAAAAATATCAACTGGACCAGTCTGATGATGATACAAGCAGTTAAATAATTCTATGTGTTGTATTTATTATTAGATATAAACAATTATTGTATTATTTTATTATGCAATATACAATTATAGTATCTTAAAATTTTTCTTTGTATTTTCGTACTACGATGAGATTAGAAATAAAACAAATATTAAAATAATACGTGTATTTTATTACCTATTCTTGATTACATAACTAAAAGATATACCTTAATAAACCTAAAGAGTTTTTATTCCAATTTTATATTTAAATCTACAATACATTTGTAAAGAAAGTGAACATTTGCGAGAGCACAATGACAATTATTATAATGATAATGTTCCAGTCATTCTGGTATAGTCAATGATTTAAGGTTAGGTAGAGGCGGTGAATAGTCATTAAGAACTAAAATTTTATTCCACCGCAGATATTGTAGTAGGAAATTCTTCTTCGTCACACCTTTGCATAGTATTATTACATTGTTTAATTGTAAATTATGTCGATAGTTGTTAACAGCATTCTGACAAAGTCGTTCAAAGATTAGTGGCAATTTTTCCAGTTGAATATATCCATGACTCCATTTTAAACCATGGAAATTTGTTTCCAACCACTGGTATTGCACCTTTTCACCACGTGCTAAATGAGAATGTATATGGTGGTTTGAAAATATAATGTGCTTGTTGTTTAGTGTTACAGCAGACAGCAGCCAATTCTTTCACTATAAACTCATTGTCATTATATTGAAAACTTTGTAAGTCAATGATCAAAGTAGGAAATGTACTACTTAAATGCACCATATTATAGTCTTCTACTTAGCACCAATAAAGCCGTTCTGGACTGAACCATCCAATGCGCTGTACGTTAAATAAGCATCGTGAAGTATAAGAGCATATACTCGAGTTTGCTCGGGGAACTTCGTTTTTCGTGTTTCAAATTCTATTTTTATGTCGACAGTGGATGATTTAATTGCGTCCGGTTGACGAGAGCAATCAATAACAAACAATGGATTTTTTCTGAATTCGCTAAGATCCATCATAGGTTCACGCATATCTTTATCATAGTAACTAAGCCACGCCTCCTCTACAATTGTATTAACAATAGATGAAGTATATTATTGCATTATTTTTAGAGGACTTTATATTTCTAAACGTATATTATGTATTATTTTAGAGAATATAAGATTAAAACCAGTCATTTGTGTTTTTATTATTTATTTCATCATACTACTCATAAACATTTAAAGTTATAAAAAATTACACAAATTCATGAAAATATTATATTATAGAAGTTTTATCGATCCAAGTATTATGGCTATTTGGGAGTCCGAGCCATTTCACAAAAATCTTCTTTCCTCTCTTTTTTAAAACCTTCTCCACCAGATACACATCCGGATACTTAGCTTTTTGCAATTCCATTTCATAAAAGCCTCCCTTTATGGGTTGACCCTGCATATCTTCGATTAAATAAGTCCTGGGGTAGGTTACATTTACTTTAAAGACTTTGAACAGCTCAGTTGAAAAGTTAGGTGTATATCCTTTATCAAATATACCTTTGTATTTGCTTATTCGAACTATGTCGCCAACATGAAATTTAGGTTTTAAAGAAATCTTAATGTGATCATAAGCTTTTATGCGTGTGGTTGGTTTCACATCAGCAGGCTTCATACCAATTGTGCGATGTACTTTATTATTGTACATTATTGTAATGTTAGGCAGAATGTCAACCCATTTATATTTGCCTCTAGCTGAGAATTCTTTATAAAGCCAATTTTTTAGTGTCCTTATTACTCTCTCAGCGATTGCTGCTTTTTTTGTACTATATGTGGAGTAATGGTTTATATTGTATTTTTTCATTTGGGTGGAAAATGTTTTATTATAAAATTCTGTACCCTGGTCACTTTGGAGATTTTTAGGTGAGTAGTTTGATTCTTCCAATACATCTCTCATGCCCTTTGTAATTTCAATACCAGTTTTATTTTTTACAGGTCTAGTCCACACATATTTGGAGTAGCAATCTATCACGACAAGAATATAGTGACATCCTTTATTATCATGAGCATATGGTCGCATCTCAATCAAGTCCATCTGCCATAAATCGCCATACCCTTTTATTATTGTTCTCCTTCTACGGAAATTTTTACGAACTGGTTTGTGTAGCTCCTCAACGACTGCTCTTTTTATAATACTGGACTCCATAATAAAGTACCTGACTGGTAGGTGTTCACAAGTAAACTAATTTCTAATAAGTCAATTCTTCTAATATACTAATGGACTTTGTTTATAGTTAATCCTTTTTTATTTTTAATATGTCCCAATGCAGCAGCGGTGTCAGCAATTTCATCCATCATCTGCTGTTTATCAACTCCCACCATCTTAACATCAAGTGATTTGGTTTGTGAAGGTGCGCTTATCAGACGGGATTCTTGAATAGTGCTGAATACCTTCTCTATTGCATTGGTATTGTCTTCAACTAATTTCTTAACATCTGAAATTTCTGTGTTGATATACTGTCGCACTTCATTAATCATCTCGGTAATTTTGTTGTGTACAAAAGTCTGTTGGTTCTCGAAAAAGGCACTGTGTAACTCTTTCATGCATTTTTCTACATAATTACGAGTTACACCATCACGATTATCCACTGGCTCTCCAATATTTTTTAAACGTTTATTTTAAATATCAAAGTGATTGTCTACGGTTACAATAAAACCAACGCCTGGTGGTCCACGTACAATCATTGACTTATTTAAGGCACTTCTTCGTCTCCCGAACTTGTCAATTGTGTTTACACCTACCATTTCTCTTTGCATTTGAGATAATTTCAACATTTCGGTGCTTTATATACTAGTTATGGAGGAAGTCATTTTGCTAATATATTATTTCTTCTTCCCGAAGTTCCTCGACTAAACTAACTATTTCGTTGTCGACATTGTTGTTACCTGCCATTTTTGAACTATACAGCAGTCGCAAACGATCCACCAGTTCTTTCGGTTTATTCCAATAGACATAATCCACGCCTCTACTATTATATAATTTTTGAAGAGGTATGTGTGGAAAACCCAAACCAGTTCTGGATCTCGTATTTACAGTAGAAGACATTAGTGGCATTATGAGTTCATTAAACTTTTTCCATTTGTTTTTATTTAAACCCTGCTTGAAATTAAAATCCTTATATGCTGCCTTTGTCTTTTTTAATATATCTCTATATATGTGACACTCTTCATCATCAATAGTGGCTTGATCACGGCGCAGAAATGATGGATACTTCATAAATATTATATCATACAACTTAGTACTACCGGGATACGTCCCCAGCTCCTTGTTACTACGCGACAATGTGATATTTCCACTAGAAAAGTGTATCTCGGCATCACCCATTTGTAACTTGGCTGTTTGAGGATCTAGGCGTACACCATACACAGTATCATATTTATGATCACCAGACTTTAGATTTTCTAGGTGTTGCTTGATTACATCACATTCTTTTTCTTCACTGCTAAGGAAATTTTCTGAATCTAACGATGATCTCGGCGGTGTGTCCATAAAATATGTTTGAATTGCACTTTCTTCATCGCTAGTTTCAGATGCCGCTTTTACACCCTCTTGCGGTTGTGTAGGTTTTTGTATCTCTGTAGTTGGCTGATTGTGTAATTTTACCTCTGAAGCGGATGATATAACTTTTAAAGGTTTTGTTATGGGCTCATACAATTTCTCGAGAGATAACCGAGTATTTACATTCTTACTTTTCAACGAGTTAAATTTTTTACGTATAGAATCAGTAGCTTCAACTAGTTGACGTTTCAAATTTATTTCACTGGCGTCCTTCATTGCCAATATTTAATTTCACTGATGTAATCTCGGCGCTGTCTATAGATCGACTAATGTTCTAATTATGGTGCTTTATGTATATATGAAACTATCAAGTCCTTTCCTGTATCTGCCTTCATTCACCTCTCTGTCTTTGTCAATCACAAGAAACCCATATTTGTCTTTCCAACACTCTGCACACATATCTTGAAATTGTTTAAAAGATACGTCTGGCGAGACATGATCAGAGAAAATGTGATGTAAATTCATATTGTCCTGTTTGAAGATTGCTATGAAATTGCTGTTGTCTCTTACCAGTTGTTTTGGCACGCGGGAATATGTTTGTGCTAGATAAAAACAATCTACATGTTTGTGACGTCCCATTGAGAAAAATGCACGAATTACATCTTGTTTTTCACATATAACATCATCAAATATAAATACAGAATCAGGTTCAGCGTCGGACGGTTGCACTATTTCTGCATTATTACTAAAGGTGTAAAATTCTAGTCCCTTAATAGGTTTTAATATCTTGCGTAAATATTCATACTTGGGCTGATGAAGAGACTTTGAATATAAGTATATATTTGCAAAACGTAATCCGAGGGGGTGAGTAAGTAGAGATATAAGTAAATTTGTTTTGCCGCACGCACTTGGACCGATTAATAGTCCGCGAATAGTTGAGGGAAGTAACGGACCATGGCGCGGTTCGGCTTGTAACCCACTTCCAACTTTTTCATCTAAATTGTCTATAGAAAACTTCTGTCTCTGCTTCACGATGCGCATTGTAGCACGGTTGAGGACTATATAAATGAATGCACATCATATAATCGTTATTTAAATGTTGTCAGTCAAGCAGTGCACAAGTAAAAATCGCCGTCATTTAAAGGCTGGCAGGGGGGTAGTAAATTCCCTTATAAATAAGCTTCCATTTGAACTACATTTACCAGGTGGTTACCAGTATTGTGGTCCAGGCACCAAATTACAAGAAAGATTAGCGCGAGGTGATTCGGGCATAAACAAACTTGACGCTGCATGTAAGGAACACGACATTGCATACGATCGAAACAGGAGTGATTTAGCAGCCCGCCACAAAGCAGACTATCAACTTGAACAAACTGCGTGGAAACGAGTTAAATCAAAAGACGCCAGTTTAAAAGAAAAAGCCGCTGCTTGGTTAGTTACATCTATAATGAAGGGAAAACAGCGTCTTGGTATGGGATGTGACTCAATTGTACCTCATTCTAAAAAAAGAAAAAATATTAAAAAGAAGAACCCTAAAAAGATAGCATTTGGTGCAGGAATAGTTCGTAAAGTGCGCGATGACTTACGAAAAGTTGATGACAAACGGTCTATAGCTAAGGACCCAAGAAAAATGACGTACATTGCACTTCAAGCAGCGCGACGTCACCTGAGGGCTGCTGGAGGAAAACGCAATATTCGTACACCTAGGATCATACCAATCCCGAAAGTTGGTGGAATTCTACCTTTAATACCTATTTTTGCTGGATTATCTGCATTAGGTAGTTTGGCTGGCACTGCGGCGGGTATAGCTAAGGCTGTAAATGATGTTAAAACGAGCAGAGAAGAATTGGCCGAAAAAAATCGACATAATAGACAAATGGAAGCGATTGCAATAGGAAAAACTGGTAAAGGGTTATACTTGAAACCGTATCGCAAAGGACTAGGACTTTATCTAAAACCACAAAGTTCAAAAAACTACTAGACATCCTACCTCGAAAACCTCTCACCGATATAGATCTGAAATATTATGCTGAGAAGCTGAAAGTACCATATTTTCGAGGTATATTTATGCGCAACAATCTACCAAATTCAGGACCGCGACATAATGAATATGTAATCATAAATTTGGATAGTATAGATGGTCCTGGTACACATTGGGTGGCATTTAAAAAACTTGGCAATACAGTCACATATTTTGATAGCTTTGGTGATTTACCTCCACCTAAGGAACTAATTCTGTACTTGCGCAAAGGCTCAAATTCTACCAACAAAATCTACTATAATTATGATCGTCAGCAAAATTTCAACACAGTCTGGTGTGGTCATTTGTGTTTAAAGTTTCTTTCTACAAAGCAGACATAAGACGCTATGGAAATGACATCTATGACTCCTGCTATGGATCAAGAAAGCATTAAGCGAATGGGTCATTCATTAATCGCATTCTCTAGACTACGCAGCTTATTGAAGATGAGTCAACAACAACTCGCAGATATGCCTAAAGAAGTAATGATTGGTTGTGCCGCACATGAAATTGCATTAGCATGGGATAAACTACCCAGACATCTCCAGAGTGATATCGATATTTTAAAATACCAATACTGTCAAGAGCATTTTTCTAATGAGAGCGCAAGTGACGTTGATGTTAATGATGGACCATCACCTCGAAAAGTATTCTGCTGTTACTGTAAAGTACGTGATATAAATGTAGTATCAAATAATGAGACACCGTCACCCAACAAGATGAGAAAGTTAATCCACGATGATTGCTGTAAATCACAATAAATTCATAGGTCAGTGCTCAAATTCATCAGTTATGTCGTACACCTTTACTCTGTCGAGTCACACAAGTGTGCTTAGTGCAGAATTTTATCCACCCATTGAATTAAATACTGGTAGTCGATATGGATTGGGATTAACAGGATTTTATTCCTACAACTCCATATTCAATGTGGACGAGACGAATAATCGATTTTGTTATAAAACTGGATCGAAAATGGCTCTCACAGCTCTCCATATACCATTCGGTGCATATGAAATTGATGAAATATATCGCACAATACTAAAAGCAATGCCGAATGATAAAAGAGAAGAAGAAAAAGAAAAATTATTCCAACTGCGAGCCAACAATAATACGCTGAAGTGTGAAATTTGGTCAAAATATGGAATTGATTTTACACAGCCAAATTCTATTGGAAGTCTATTGGGATTTGAATCGATATATTTACATCCGAACAAAAGACATGAATCAACGCTCCCTGTTGATATTATGAAAGTACGAATGATACGGGTGGATTGTAACATTATTTCTGGAGCCTATTTAAATGCTCTTAAATCCCATACCATATTCGAATTTGATATAGACGTCGAGCCCGGCTACAAGCTCACCAGGGAACCCGCCAACATCATATATTTGCCTGTTGGACCTGAAGGACGTCAGTTTATCGATAACATTACGCTGCGAATATTGGATGACAACGGACATTTAGTCAATTTTCGAGGTGAAAAAATTATTGTAAAACTAGAATTGAAACAGTTTTAATATGGGAGGTTTTCAATACAATCAACAAAGATCCCGTCTCCAATATAATGCAATCAATGATAAAAAGGAGCGTAATCGTGCAAAGCGAATCATTCAGCGTGAGCATCTTGATCAGTTCAGACGTAGATTGTCAGCTAAGGATCGTGCATTTCTTCAGTCCGTTGGATTAGAAGTCCGAGAAAATTAACAATGGTGCTTATTACGTCAAGTGAAAAACTTGAAGTGTTCGACGAACCTGTTTTTGACCAGTCAATTGTTAGCTTACATGAACATACGTATAAGCCATATGGTTCGCAATATTATAAAAACTCTGATACAGTACGCATTCCTATTAATTTCCAAGACCTAATACTTGACATTGCAGAGAGTTACATATATATTGAAGGCAAGTTTACTCCTAGTGACCTCACCAAGCGGTGTTATTTATCCAATAATGCACTAGCCTTTCTATTCGATGAGATAAGATATGAAATGGGTGGCGAGTCAGTGGCCGTCGTTAGAAAGCCTGGAATCACCACAACAATGAAAACTATGGTATCATATGGGCAGACACATACGAGAGCACTACTAACTGCAGCTTGGGGTCTCACCGAAGAAAAGCAGTGTATTTTAGATACTACCAGTCATGTATTCAGTGGTAGACTACCTCTCAAATATCTCATGGGTTTTGCGGAAGATTATACAAAAGGTGTTTTAAATTCAAAGCAGGAACTAATTTTAATCATAGCCCGCTCGTTTAAAGACTCTTATATTGGTGAAGTTGATGCAGAGCTAGAAATTAGTAAAATTGAGTGGAAGATTAGACATATTGTACCTGAAGATAGACAAAAAATTAAGCTGTTGAAGAAAATTGATTCAGGCGGTAATAATGCCAGAATTAAGATGGTTTACCGTATGTGGGACCTTTATGAACTACCAATTCTGCGTGGTACTTCTTCTGATGTATGAGCAGTCTTGAGAGACCTCGTTACATCATTATTGGTTTTCAAAACAATGCCAATTCCAATAATAGATCCAAAGATGCCACAAAGTTTATTCATGCAGACATAAATAATATTCGACTATTTCTAAATGCTGAAGTATATCCATATGAGCGTTGGAATTTAAATTTCGATAAAAAGCTGGACTCCGCAGTATATTATGCATACGAGAGCTTTCAACGAGGTTATTATGGTAGAGACATGGGGGAACCTATGATGGATCTTGAAGAATTCAGAAAAAATCCATTGTTTGTCATAGACTGTAGCCACCAATCCGAGGCATTGAAGACATCTACGGTTGACATAAAAATAGAGTTTGAGACACGAAAGACAAAGTTCCCCGAACAAACTCGTGTATATGCACTTATACTTCACGATGCCTACTTGACCTATAATGCATTGGATGGATCAGTTCAAGGTGGATTTTTTGGTGCAAGATAAAATAAAAAGACAATTAGTTAGTAATGTAGTAGAATAGGTAATAAATAGTATGAAAATAGTAATGTGACAGAATAGGTAATAAATAATATAAGAAAATGTAAATCATGTGTTTCAATTCAAAAAATAAAAACTAAAATAAACAGCAACACGTTCTCCTCACTTGTGATGTCAAGATGTTAAGTACACAAAAGCCATAAAGAGGGTACGCTGCAGGTACTGAAATAACAATGTAAATGTTCCCTTTCACAAATTCACTGATAAAATCTCGGTGGATAAGACAGGCAGGTAGTAAATGTACATCTCATAAATCAGCATAGGATAAGACAGATGTCCCTAAAGATAAGACAGGTAAAATAATTGTTGATCGGTATAAAGATAATGTAGATAGGTCGCAATTGTTTATCAGCATAAGGATAAGGCAGGTAAATAAAGAATGAATGTTTGTTATCTCATCGTAAAAAAAATACAAAGTGCAATAAGACAATACAACATAATAGAGAATTATTTAACTATCTGCATACGAACGACTAGACGGATGGATTGACCATAATTGCTTTAATCACCATTATTTTTACTGCAATACCTTTATTTTTACTTAAATTACCTGTAATTGTCCTCTAATTACCACAGTACTTTAATTACCTCCCACCACTCTAATTGCATCCCATCACTCTAATTACCACACCACTCCAATTACCCCCCACCACTACAATTACATCACACCACCTTAATTGAGTCACCCCCACCACAATAATTTTCCATCATGCAATTACTCTAATTACCCATCATTCCACTAATTGCCCCCCACCACTACAATTACATCAGGCCACTCTAGTTACCCCCCACCACTACAATTACATCACACCATTCTAATTACCTCCCACCACTACAATTACATCACACCACTTTAATTACTTCTTACTAATCTAATTGCCCCCCACCACCACAATTACATCACATCACTCTAATTACCTCCCACCACTACAATTACATCACACCACTTTAATTACTTCTTACTAATCTAATTGCCCCCCACCACCACAATTACATCACACCACTTTAATTACTTCTTACTAATCTAATTGCCCCCCCACCACCACAATTACATCACATCACTCTAATTACCTCCCACCACTACAATTACATCACACCACTTTAATTACTTCTTACTAATCTAATTGCCCCCCACCACCACAATTACATCACATCACTCTAATTACCTCCCACCACTACAATTACATCACACCACTACAATTACCTCCCACCACTACAATTACATCACAACATTTTAATTACCTCCCACCACAATAATTATCCATCATGCAATTACTCTAATTACCCATCATTCCACTAATTGCCCCCCACCACTACAATTACATCACACCATTCTAATTACTTCTTACTAATCTAATTGCCCCCCACCACCACCTTTCATAGGCCCCGCCCTCTAACGCCCCATCCCCTAAGCCCCCGCCCCTTAATTACCTCCCACCACTCTAATTACATCATATTAGTCTAATTACCTCCCACCACCGTACTTACATCTCATCACTCTAATTACTCCCCACCACTAAACTGAACATTGCTCCGGCTCCCGAACCGAACCGACCCCCACCACTAAACTGAACACTGCTCCTGCTCCTGAACCGAACCGACCCCCACCACTAAACTGAACACTGCTCCTCCTCCTGAACCGAACCGACCCCCACCCCTAAACTGAACACTGCTCCTGCTCCTGAACCGAACCCCTTTCATTCCTCACCTACTGATATTTTATTGGGCCGGAGAAGCAGAGGGGAAAAACGAAAATATTTGACATGCTGATAACTCCCCGTGTAATTGGCCTATCGCGGTCAGACTGACGTACATTTTTTAATTTTTTTGTGCTACAGGATAGCACTCGCATAAAATATTTTCTTGGCAAGGTGGGGGAAAAATCCTTTTGGCACCTCGATAACTTTTTTATTAACATTTAAGTTCCGCCCGGCCAGATCGCGAAAATGATTAGGAAGGGAGATAGAAGACGGCAAAAAAACTATTTGAAAAAACGTGCAATTTTTATTTCGCACATCAAGCGTCTGTTTACGAAAAAAATCGTTTTATGAGAGTGCTATCTTGTAGTAAATAAAAAAATGTACGTCGGTCTCATCACGATAGGTCAATTACACGGGGATTTATCAGCATGTGAAATATTTTCGTTTTCACCCTCTCCACACCTCCTAATTGTCTCACCGCACCCAGCCTCCGGCCCAACAAAACATCTGTCAATACCCTTCTACTAAAGAAAAATTGAGTTCTCAACTCCACTCCTTCATGATAAAAAATTAATTCAATTTCTTTAAATTTTGCACTTTGGATTCGCGATGTCTCGCGAATCAATGGTCTAACGTCGATGAAGTTAGGAATAAAACTTGTTTATTTTCATGAGCTCTTTATTTTTGGTCTGAAGATTTTTTTTCGTCAGATCAAAAGCCGCCGAGTTATCTTCGAAAATCCACTTTACCATATATTTAACATATCGTTTCCTCCGCCCGCCTTTGACATCCCCTGCACAAATGTGTCAGAATGTTGGGGGCACCTAACTCTATTTACTGACAACAAAAAAAATCGCAATCGGATGTTTCCTTATTCGAGACTGGTTTTCCCCCAGATCTGCTCCACTATATATCTAAAGAACAGATTTTATAGAACTTAAGAACTAGACATTTTTCAAATTTTCTCTTTCACCATTTAATTTTGACACTGACCTCAACCTAAGCGAGAAACTTTCCGCGAAGTGTTAAAATGTCGGGCCGCGCATTGCCAAACCTAAACTGTGGTTTTAAAAATGTTGGTGTTTTGTTGATAATTTTGTATGGAAATGAATTTAGGGGCAAAATGTACAAAGAGAAAACAAACGAGGCAAAAGGAAATAAACAGAAGAAAAGAGTGGAATAGGAAAGATTTAATGCTTCAAAAATAATGAAATATGAGTAAAGGTGAACAGGGCAAACAGAAGTTATAGTTGGTGAAGTTTGGATACAGAGATGTGCCGACACTCTATGTATACTCCTCCTCTACACCTATTAGGGACAAGTGTAGATGTCCCTATTTAGAGGCATACAGTTTAAGGTCATCTGTATCATCTGAGTGACCTTATACTTCCTGTTGCCAGGTAGTGGATACTAGTGCTAAACTTCGCCAGATCGATTTATTCCAAACAACACCATAGAAGAAAAGGGATTTAGTGCCCATTACCCAATAGATTCTGAAAAAAAGGCATGAAGCGTGTAGGTGCAAAATTGACTGATAAGAATGTTATTGGAAATATTTCTATAAATATTATTTACAGTAAACGCCACGAGTGTTGGCGAGCGGTGGAGACTGTAGGGGAACATAGTCGACTTATCGGAGCACAGAACGATCACGTGCTATAATAATTTATCACTGACTACACCAATCATGATAGCGATGCGTACGCTGGGTCTATACCACTATCTACATACAGATTCCCTTACCCTCGCCAACACTCGTGGCGTTTGCTATGCGATGCGATGGCCGATAGTCAATGAATTTTGCTAAGGGTCACAAAAAACTGAATCAAGATTAACCATCTCGGTCCAAAAATATCCACTTCAATTGTGCATCAGTTTGTTTCTGTATTTTTTAAATTTAATTATTTTATAATACACATAAATTTTTGTAATTCAAAGTAAGTTTCTTTCTCAAAAATGATGTACTGTGCATTTTCATTATTTGCTATTGCTATTTGCTAATAAAAAATATTGAGTTTCATTTATCTTCTAATTTTTAACATACTATTGGTTTAAACATAATTTTTATAAGTATAAAAATAATACTAAAGTTCTTTATCCATAATAAATTTTTCGCTAGCAAAAATCTATTACAATATATCTGATTGTCTTTATGTATTCTAAAACCATTTAGAATGTTCAAAAATTTACGGTATACTAGCAGTGATTATATTAAAGACTGAAATATAATTTTTAATTTTCCATTGTTTGTTTTTTGTATAATCTACGATTATATGCTTCCTTTGTGTGGTTTCTATCTTTCTCCACCGCCAGCTTAAGTTTAAGGTTTACTGTAGAATCCGTTAAAATGTTTCAGATCTACTTAGTATTTAGTAATCAGCAACATTTGTATGTAAAATACAGTTCACGAGATTGCAAAGTTCTAGTTACAACATTCAGATTAGCGTACCTCTCTAAAATTCAACTTTATAAAGCTCGCTCATTTAAGTGTACCCACAACTAACAATAAACTCGTTGAAAGAAATTTATCATAAACTTATATACCACGACTCTATTTTATTTTATGAACATTATTAAATTCATATTATACGGTTCGAAAATATTTAATCTATGTGATATTAACAACGTTATGAAATATTATAGAATTATAATTTAGCAAAAAATTCAGTTAGTGACATCAAAATGTTTTATTAAAAATTGTTTCGACACAATTTCAACAGACTTTCCCATTTAGGACTACGTCGGATTAATATATTCTTGCTGTGGTACTGAAAAATAGCGATAAATATATTTTTCTTTCAAATTATCGTCTCGTCTGTCAATCTAACATGTTCTGTTTTGCGTCATCAATTTTTATATAGTCAAATCGTTTCCCCTAATCTTTATTAAAAAGTTCAAAAAATAACAACAAACTTTTTGTTCATTAGTATTTTTTGAAGAATTGTATAAGTTTTGAATAAATTAAGGTTAAATTCACCAATAAAATTTGAAACAGTGATATTGTATAATCAAATATATTTCTCACTAAAACTAGTAGAGTTAATAGAAAAAGTATTAGCCTACATTGCGGATGACATTCTTAGAGCCAACGATAGAAAATATAATACTTGCTTAATCTTGTTATACTATAGTAAGGCATTTGCATTTCAATCATCAGATTTCATGTAAAAAGCTTAAATACTTTGGCATAAGTGGCAACGCTTTACTATTTTTTCTAAACTACTTAAGTCGTAGATAATTTAAATAATGGCCTGTTTTCCAGTTTCAAATCCGTAGATGCTGGTGTTCCGCAAGGCGGTATTTTGGGCCCACTCCTTTTTTCTATCTATACCTCTGACTTCAGCAATTTTCTCCAAACATGCAATATCCATCAATATGCTGACAATACTGAAACTTATCTTTTATTCGACTTTATTGAAATTGGCACTACAGTAAATAATATTAATTTCGATCTTAATACTATTACTGATATTTCCAGAGTTCATGATTTGGTTCTGAACGAAAAAAAAACGAGTTATTAGTCTTTGGTACTCAATATATTTTAAATAAAATCACCCATAGTTCAATATTATCCTAAATGAGCAAAAGTTAACTCACAAACAAGAATGTAAAAACCTAGGTGTGCAGTTCGGATTTACTAATCATGTTTTTACATGATTTAAAGTTTTAAGCTTACCATAGGATTATTTTTAATCCTATGGTAAGTTTAAAACTTTTTATATGCATAAAGATGTACTAAACCCTGGGGTAAAACTCAAACTCTGTGTTTCCTTGATCTTGTCGACTCTTTTGCTAATGTGACGTACTCTACTGGCCAGCACTAACTCAGAGAGATCGCTTAAGCCTACAAGAAATTCAGAATTCCTATATTTGTTACTGTTATACTCTTTGTATGAAGTTTGATCATGCCTCCGCAAAAATTGCGTCAGGTTGGCTCCTATTACAAGAAAGGTTCTTACTTCACTTATTGTGCTTAACATTCAAAATAAACTTACATCAGGAACCAACATATATGTACAATAGGCTAGTGAGAGGCTCAAACATGCAAAGTCGTAACACCCGTCACCGCAGTCTGTACATTGTTCCTAAGCACAGAACTTCGCAATTCAAAAAATCCTTCTCCGATCTATCATGCTACCAAAATCTATAATAAACTCCCCTTGACATCAAAATATGCTCCAGCGTTGTTTCATTTCGAAAAAATGTAAAAAATATCCTACTACAAAGGCCGTAATTCATATTTTTATTCTGTGTCCCCTTAACACCTTTTGTTTGAAAACACAATGTTGTGTATTTTAATTTCAAATAATGTGAATCATATCCTATTGATGGTTGGGTGAAAGAACGGGTAATCGAACGTCGCCAGCACAATAAATAATGACCTATATTATATTATAAGAAAAACAAATAAAGGCGTTATTTATTTATTTATTATCAAACATACTTATCATAAAATCTTAAATATTTCAGAAAAAATCAACTATGTAGCATAAACAGGTGAGACATTTATGCATATTTAAGTGTGATGCTACGCTAGATAATAGAGTAGAAGATTGACGGGGGGCGAGTGTAGATGCGTCTTTACTATGTATATACTTCCATATGCGATGTAAAGCAACGTTAGGCGCGGTTAGTACTTGGATTGGCGACCGTTTCAAATGTTGTTGTCCCCTACAAGTCAAAATTAAAAAACAAAAAATTCCAAAAAACTCCAAAAATCAAATCTCATGCCACCTGGCAAACTATATAAAAAAAGTCAATCAGACACCAATCACATCAAAAAACCGCAGTCCGACTCAATAAAATCTGAGAAAATTAGCCAACCATCGATATTTCACAAATAACTCAAATTCACCAAATTCTAACGTCAAACATTCATTTGCACTCATCCGTAACCAATTCATCACAAAAAACGTCACTCAAAAATACAGCCCCCGTATATTTATCAACTTAGTCGAATTCTCCATCCAAACCCAAATTTTCATCATCGCACTTCAATACGCCCCTTTTTTAATAGCAATTCCCCTTTTCAAAAAATTCGAACTTCTTGACCACCCCTCGTATACGTAACTACCTTTAAAATTAACCGTCGAGTCCGTTTCCCCACGTTCTTAAAACCATTTCGTAATTTTTCCATTCTTACTTTTCGATCAAACCCTGTCTACGTCAAATCGCGTTCAGTGCCTCGAGTCTCAAAAGCCCAAATATCGTTTCACCAAATTTGCCCAATCCAATTGCTATTATAAACTTCCCCCCATTTTCGATCACCCCTGTATAATAGCATACAAGCATACTATATCTGCGCTCAACTCGATTCGTAACCGTATTGAACCTTTTTAATATCTTATCCTAATGCAGTACGCACCTATTGGAAACCTTTTTAACGGCGTTACAACTTTTAACATCGGACCTCCGTTGATACCTTACGGGGTCGAGCCAGATTTTACACACAAAACTTCAAATAACTTCTATACAAAAATAGATCCGACTTTCGTTCAAATTTTAATAAATTACCCTTTGCATCGCCGATTTTTTATCCTTGTCCACACGGAGCGATTTCAAGCCTTTCCAGTTCTCCGCGAGACTCGACGGGGCGAGAAAAACGAAACTTTCTTGAATTAGTATAAATACCGGTGCATCACGAGCCGAAGTTAAGTTCAGTTTCGGCAGTGACTCCTAAGTTTAGTTTTCGCGACGTGATAAAGTGGAACAAGTTTCTTAAAAGTAATATTAGTGTAATAAGTTTGTGTACTAGTGCTTCGGTCCGGTTACTATTTAACTAAAGTTGTAGATACCCACCGTCTAGTCAGGCTTTCTTAACCACCTATCCTAGCAACTTCTCGTGACTAGCTGTCCCGATCTAGCTTCCCAGGCCGAAACCTGGTTAAAAAGAGTTAGTTTTAAGTAATCGCCTTTAGTGCCCCTATTTTCTTTTTTATTTTTTAATATTTATATTTCGTCCTAAGTGACAATTTTATTCCAGCCGATACGGCCAAGTTGAATATAATCCTAAGTGAATTTTCTGATTTACTAAGCAAATTAAATATTTTCATAAATAATTTCAATAAACCCTATTGACAGAATTTATGTTGTCGAATAGTTTCAAACAATAAAAAGAAACTTTGTAAAAATAAATAATCTGCAATATACTTTTCCAAACTCTGTTCACGAAAAGTTTAAATAAATAATTCTTCGTTCCGTTTTAAATAAAGTGTTATTTTTTCGAAAACTTTATATACAGTGTGCAGTCATTGATCCTTGCAAAAAACATTTAAACTATACGGTGTTCAACAACAACAAGGTTGACACTACAGCGCTTCAGCTGATCCAGACTACCAATATACAGGGTGTAGCGTTGACCCTAACCTGCACCACCGACAACGAACCAGAAGACTTCTCACAACAAAATAAAGTGCACGAACGCTCTCAAGGGTCTCAGCTCTAAACCCCCACAGCTCCAATTTTTTATTTTCCCAACAAGAGGGCCTAATTCGTGTTCACAAAGACGACCGTATCCGTGCCTCACATATCTACAGCGGCTTGTATGCGCGGAAGTTATGCAACCTTAGGCGAGGGTTGTGTAGGTGATATACCATCCTTCGGAGCGGATGTAAAGCCATCGGTCCCTTGTCTATTAAATGTTAGGCAAGTAAAAGATCCCTACTCTTCTTAAGGGAAGAGGTTCGGCAAAATTCCTGGTTGAGGGTAGCTCGTCTACAGGCGTCGGTGATAGACTTCAGTAGCGGAAATAGACCGTCGTTAAATAAATCTTAAAAAAAAAGATAGATTGGCGATGCCACCACAAAATCCTCTTCAGTTTTCTAAGGCGATTACATTATACATTATAAACTAAAAATATCACAAAGCCATTTGCACTGTTCTGGTAAATAAATCCTGGTCTGGCTCTTGGACTATAATATTTTGTTTCCTTAAATTGGTCTAAACCGCAATTTTGTATCTTTTAACTACTTGAAGAATAAACATAGTTTATTAAACATTAAGTTGCAATTGTTCGAATACAAATGAATAGGTATGCTATTGTAAGCATTAAGACTTTCAATTTTTTCTTTATTTTTCACACAAAGTATCGAAAAGTACATCGTCTGTATATGTTAAAGGGCACTATTATAAATTATTTTTTTTCTACTTTCGCTTTCAGTAGAATTAGTACTAACCTTTGTTTTTTAAATGGAACGCCCTGTATATTATTACATTTCTATATGATTATCTAAACACAATGATACGATATAAGTGTTATTTCAAATATCAAATGCCTTTTAATTAAATTTTTATTTTTTGACTAATTTACCACGACTGTACTAAAAACTACATTACGTGTGATTTATGGACAAACAAAAATCTTCAAGATAGTTTTTTGAATGGAACCCATTTTTCAAATGGGACTGTAAATAAATAAATTACATCTTTATTTGTTTTTCTTATAATATAAGTTATTATTTATTCTGATGGCGTCGTTCGATTACTCGTTCTTCCACGCAACCATGAATAGGATATTATTCACATTACTTATTTGAAAATAAAACACACAATAATATGTTTTCAAACAAAAGGTGTAAAGGGGTACAGAATAAAAATAAGATTTACGGCCTTTGTAGCAGTAGATTTTATTTACATTTTTTCAAAATACGCTGTAGCATATTTGATGTCAGGAGGGAGTTTATTGTAGACTTTCGTAGCATTATAGGACAAAGATGTTTGGAATTGCGAGGTTCTGTGCTTAAGAATAGTGTATAGATAATGGTGTCGGGTGTTGCGACTATGCAAGTTTGAGCCTCTCATTAGCTTATTGTACAGATATGTTGGTTCCTGATGCAAGTTTATTTTAAATGTTAAGCACGATAGGTGAAGTAAGAACCTTTCTTATAAAAGGACCCAACCTGACTGCAATTTTCGAGGAGATATGATAAAACTTTCTAAGGCTATAACAGTAACGAATACAGGAATTCTGAATTTTTTGTAGGCTTAAGCAATCTCCCTAAGTTAGTGTTGGCCAATAGAGTACGTCACAGTAGGAATGTATCGACAAGAGAAAGGAATCACAGAGCTTGAACTTTACTCCAGGGTCTAGTATATCTTTATGCATATAAAAAGTTTTAAGCTTACCATAGGATTGTTTAATTAAGTAGTTTACATGATTTGTAAATCTGAGCTGCACATCAAAATAAATACCTAAGCTTTTACATTCTTGTTTGGGAGTTAACTTTTGCCCATTTAGTATAATATTGAACAATGGGTGATTTTCTATTAAAATATTTTGAATACCAAAGCCTTCTTTTCCTTCAGAACCAAACTATGAGCTCTTGAAACATCAGTAATAATATTAAGACCGAAATTAATATTATTTACTACAGCGCCAATTTTAATAAAGTCGAATGAAAGATAAATTTGAGTATCGTCAGCATACTGATATACATTGACTGTTTGGAGAAAATTGCTGAAGTCGGAGGTTTATATGGAAAATAGAAATGGGCCCAAAATACTGCCTTGCGGAACACCAGCATCAACGGATTTGAAACTAACACAGGTCATTATTTACAATACGTTGGTATCTACGACTTAAGGACTTCTTAAAAGGCAGTCGTTCTCAACCTACAAAAGAATCTACCCCACGTAAACTATCATGCTTGCAATAAAAACTTGTTGACAAGCACCGCATTTTTAGCTCCACTTCCTCTGCGCATAACCACAAAAATAAACTTATTGCGTCGCTTGACTCAATCTGGCAATATCTCGCTTTTATACTCATCAGAACGTGAGTTGTTGCTTTGATTTAGAGTGCATTATCGTATTTGGTGAGGTTAAGAATATATTTGTGATTTTAAGCAAAGTATAAAAAATGTGTTCGAGAACAAGAAATGGAAGATTTGCTAAAAATATCAACTTTTATTCTTACGATAATCGATATTTTATTACAGTTTCTAAAAGTTTATCGAAGGTTTTGGCGTGTTCTTTAACATCCCCAGTGGTGGGAGTTATTTTTGTTGCCCTTTTTTTCTGTAAATTAAAATTTTAAAAATCATCTAAGCTCTCCCTCTACCGGGGAACTCCCGGTGAACCAGCACACGCCTGGTCCGCAGTGTGGGCTATTGCAGTAATTGTATTGCGATTAGCTCTAAAACCTGATTGGATAGATGGTAGTAAACTTCTACTTATTAAATATTTGTTTAACTGGTCTGCAACTATTCTTTTAAGTACCTTCGACAAAGTAGGCAGAATGCAAATAGGTCTGAACAGAGAAAGTTCGGTAGGACTATCGTTTTTAGGAATAGGCAAGACGTTGGCTATTTTTCAAAACTTCTGGAAAAATACCATTAATTAAACATTTATTTATAATGTAAGGAAAGTATATAGTTAGATGAAGAAAAACCAAATTTAGCATTTTTAAATTAATGTTATCAGAACCAATGGCATTCGACTTCAAATTACAGAAAATACGATCTATTTCCTCCGTAGTAACTTCACCGAATACAAACTCAACATCAATATTAGGATATTTTCTATTTTCATATTTCTTGAGAATATCAGGATTGGATTGGTGTTCAGATTTGGCGTTAATTAACTCAATTATGTTGCTTGATTAATAAAAATTATAATAAAAAAATCATTTACCCCAACAACATTTATCAGATCGGAGGTTACTTGACGCTTGGAGTTGCTAATATTTAAGCGACGTAAAGACTGCCATAAATAATGAGGGTTAGTTTTTAGTGTATCGTAAAAATATGCTCTTTTTCAAGTTTTACAGAACGATGCACTATATTCCCAATATCTTTATATTCGCTCCAAAGTTGATTAGATTTACATTTTACATATTTAAGATAGGCTTTGTCTCTAATCTGCATCAACAAAATTTAATTATATTGGTACCAAGATACTAATCACGTAATCGCATTAAAACGGTCAACATAATATTTACTCATAGACCGGTACAAGATTTCACAAACCCTGAAGTGGTAAAGTTTTTCTTAATGAAATTTGGTATTGGGTCTCAAAATTAGATTCTGAACAACTTTTTCTAATAACTTTTTTCGATATCTGGCCCATTGAGGGGGGGTGCCATTGTCTCAATTGGTTATTTAAATTTAAGTTAGTTGGTTACCACGAAATGACAAAAATATCCAGGTGTATTCATTTTAAATAAGACACACCGTATATTTTTTTCTTTTTCGTGTTAAGTGTTACATTTTGAATATATGAATATTGTCTGCTAAATACCCAAACAACATTTTTCAATAATTTTTATGAAAGCAGAAAGGAAGCATATCGTTCTCAATTACATTCTAATTTTTTGCCCTCACTAGGTATAAATATTTTTACTTTCAATATAAGTGAATAATTTTGCATATATTATGTTAATAACAATTTGACTATATATAATATATAATCTATATGCAAGAAGTATCAGTTTGCAGAATTCTTTGTTATGTGCGCTCCTACGATAAATATGTGTATACTTAAACAGTTGGTTCTACTTACTTTGGTGTTTGGTTATGGCAATACGTTAAATGCCAGTAAATATCACTAATTATAGTTTAATACTTTTTACGATAGTAAGTTAAAAACTAATTTTTCAAAGAAAGAAGAATGATTTATAATTTTTGCAAAAAATCATATCTATTCGGTGTATTACAGAATAATATAACTAGTCACCGGTGGTTAAATCATGCACAGATAACTATTGAAACTTTTTTGAAAATTTTTACCTTCTTTTAGTACATGAAAGTAAAATATTTTTACCCTCATTATAAGTGAATAATTTTGCATATATTATACCTATATGCGTAACTGATACAGTTTACAAAATTCTTTGTTATATGTGGTATTTTGATAAAAGTGTATATATATATATATATATATATATATATATATATATATATATATATATATATATATATAATATAAACAGTTGGTTCTACTTGTTTTGATGTTTCATTATGGCACTAAGTTAAAGCAAATTTCTCTAAAAATAGAAAAGTGGTTTCTAATTTATGCGAAATATATTGTGCATAGATGGCGATTGTCACTTAAGATTTACTGTGAATATTTGCATTCTTTTAGGATATGAATGTTTAAAATAATTCATACAATTTTGCTATTTATTAAAATTGTTGTGAAGTAATGGAAAATATCAGCATTCCAAAGAATTGACACCACATATGTGAATGCAGTCAAGTGTTTTAGGGTATTCGTCGTATTCGTTTCGTCTTTTAATCTTTGCCATAACATTACATAATTGGTTTGGTGTAATTTCCGCACAATAATGTCCTATCCTTTTACACAATTCTTCCCTGTTGGTTGGTCGGGTTTTGTAAACTTTTTCTTTAAAAAATCCCTATAAAAAAATTTTGTGAGTTTAAGTCGGGGAACATGGGAGGAAACTCTACTAACCCACTATTTCGCAATATCCACCAATTAAGGAAATTTTCATCCAACCAAGCCCTCAAAATCACGGCATTGTGGATAGAACAACCATCTAATTGAAAGATTACATGTTCATTTTCTGCTAGTGAAAGTTTATCCATAGTGTCAGTAAAATCATTTCTCAAAAAATGTAAAAAAAGTGTTGGCTATTCAAATTGCCTTCAAAAAAGAAGAATCTGATTATTCAAATATTTAATATGCAACACCAGACGTTTATTTTTTGTGAGTATTGCCTTCTACAATTTATTACCCGGTGTGGATTTTCTTCTGTTTAACATCTTTAATTTTGAGAATTAATCGTTCCATTAGTTGTGAATGTTGTCTCAGCGTTAAACAACATTTTACTTTTATTCTCATATTCTCCTTGAGTCCATAAACGTTATTCCATTCTTTTCTCACTATCGCCTTCCTCTAAGGTGTGAAGAAATATTGAATTAAGGGGCTTCATATTGTTATACTTTTTAAGAATTCGTCTTATTGTTTCAAGTGGTAAATCTAAGTCTGAACTTGCAATCCTTAAACTGTTTCTCGGATTATCAGCAAACTAATTTATAATTCGTTCATCATTTGGTCTTTGTTGTTGTAAATTACGATTCTTTAAAATATGCTTAGATACAGCTCGATACTGATTAAAGATTTGGTAATTAGCTGTGCTAATTCGACGCTCCAGGTATCCATGATTCGTGAGACTGAATAAATTCTTTGCTTCAGTACAGCTTAACGTGGCGCCTCCCAGCACTAAATTCAAGACATTAATTTTGATGTTTCATTCAATAAAAAAAATAATTATAAAAAAAATTTGTAATATTAATATAAGATTTTATTCAAGAATTTCTTAAATTTCACCGTGACACTGTGGAATGTTTTTAATTATATTGTCCTTTTTAATTCGTTTTTAACAAAAGGAGTCAGGATTTCTCTCCTCATTTTCTTTAAACCGAACCAGAGTCGCCCCCGCCTGGCCATGCAACCCGCCACCGTGAACAGCGTGGTGGTTGCACGGTCGGTCACAAGGTAGTAATAAAATTTGTATTATTGATTGATTGCTGAACTTCGAATCACATATAGCAGGGACATGACAAAGGTTCCATACTCTCCGATAGTCAAGTTCTTTTTTCATGCTCGCGAAATTACTCAAGGGAAAAATAATGGTATAAAATAGTCAATTTTACTGTTCTAGCAATAGAATTTTTTTTAGGACAGATGTGAATTTTTCATATACTGCCATCTTGCGACAAGATTACTATGCAGAACAGTACAACACAACACCATGACCCTATGGCTAGTCCGACATTGAATATGGAACATGTTTAAAAAAAAACAAATATTGTCAATATTGATGGTTATAAATTTTTAAAATTCAACTGATAACGATTTAAAGAAGCATTGTAAACAGTATTATTTATAGATAGATCTGGAAGGAAACCAAACTCGAATAAGGAAACGTCCATTAGTGCGCGAAATAAAATTGGACGTTTTTTTGGCACGGTGGGGGAAAAGTCCTTCTGGCCCCTCGATAGCTTTTTTATTAACATTTAGTTTTCGCCCGGCCAGAACGCGATAAAATGATTAGGAAGGAAGCTAGAGGACGGCAAAGAAACTGTTTGAAAAAACGTGCAATTTTTATTTCGCTCACTAAGCGTTTGTTTGCGGAAAAAATCATTTTATGCGAGTGCTATCTTGTAGTAAATGAAAAAATGAAAAAATCTACGTCGGTCTGATCGCGATAGGTCAATTACACGGGAATTTATCAGCATGTGAAATATTTTCGTTTTCCCCTCTCCAAATTATCTCTCCGCCCCCAACCTCCGGTCCAACAGAATATCCGCCAATACCCTTCTATTAAATAAAAATTGGGCCCTCAACTCCACTTCTTCATGATAAAAAATAAATTTAAAATTTTTATTTTTGCACCTTGGATTCGGGATATCTCGCGAATTAATGGTCTGATGTTGATGAGGTCCGAAACAAAATTTCCTTATTTTCGTGATCTCTTCATTTTTGGTCTGAAGATTTTTTTTCATCAAATCAAAAGCCGCATAGTTATCTTCGAAAAACCATTTTCCCATACATTTAACATGTCATTTCCTCCACCCCCTCTTTGACTTCCTCAGCACAAATTGTGTTGGAATGTTGGGGGACCCAACTTTACTTATTGGCAAAAAAAAATCACAATCGGACTTTTCCTTATTCCAAATCCAGATCTGCTCCACTATTAAGCAATTCGCGAATTACATGACGAAAATTCGAAATATTTCGATAACATAATATAAATTTTAATAATGCTATATTTCCGTTACAAACTATTATTTTTTTATTGTTTGTCGGTAACATCCATTTGAAGGTGATAACTTAAATCCAGTGGCGTAGTCAGATTTGACATAAAAAAATCGGCAGCTACTGGAAGCGACTGGAACCTACCCACTCGGTGGATCTTTGAAGCCGAAAAGAGCATTAAATTGTGTGACAAAACGGCACTAAACGTAATCCGAACTCATCCAAAATCTTTTCAGATCTTCTGGGGCACTAAAAAAACCCTCAACTTAATGAATTTACAATCATCTATGCGAGTTATTACCTATATTATCGCTCGTTGAATAATATACTATTAGGATATTAACAACTTTAACATCACTTGAACGACTAAGAAAGTCTAGTTATCCTAAATACTACAGATTTGTAAAGCAACAATTTGAAAATTGGTAAAGTGATAATCTATAATAAATTCACCAACGAAGGTACAGAAAGCATATGATATTGTTATATCTACCTTTAAAGTTTGTGACAATCCACTAAAAGTTACAAATATGCCGAAGTTTTATTAACATGACATGACACCAACGTTATCGGATGACAAACGATGACAATGACAATCGTCAAAATTTGCCCATTGCAATCCGATCGCTCGCGGCTGTCTTTGTTAAATGAAGCATTTCAGTAATTTTACTAGTATCATGCGAAATGTGATCTATGCCATATTTGCTTTGTTTTTAATTTTTTTCACGGAAACCAAATCGAAAGGGTGGAAGTGTGATATATCATTGAAATCAGAATTTTAACTGCTTTTCAATGGCTCCATTGCAAATTGAAAGTAATTATAAATTAAACAACTTGTTGCGTCAAAATGGCACTAAACGTAATCCGATCTCAACCAAAACCTTTTCAGATCTTCTGGGGCACTAAAGAAACGCACACGCAAAGTATGATTCAAATCCGTTCAGTAGTTTCGGCGCTATCGTGCTAACACACATACACACATACACACACACGGACATTTTTCAAAAATCACTTTTTTGGGTTCCTAGGACCTCAAAACGTAAAGATTTGATGTTATCTCAATTTTCGTTTTTGTACCAATTTTAGTAACCTCTCACAATTTTATTGTGGAGAGGTTAATATACTTTACGTATACTATACGTTATTTTACAGAATTTATTTTTTCAGCCTCATATATAAAACCTTGCAGACTGAGTGATGAGGAATTTGAAAAGTGCGCACTTGCTGTTACAAGTACCATTTTAGAACACTTCGTTGAAGGTAAGTACTTTAGGAAAAATAAGTTTATAAACGACTGCTTTATATATGGTTTGGGAGCTGGTGGCAGAAATTTCTATATGATTTTATTGTGCTAGAGAAATTCAAAGTGTAAAGATGTCATAATAAAAAGCCGGAAAAACAGTTTCAGTCAGTATGGAGTTGCTGAGTTTTTAATTAACAGTTAATTTAAAATGCAATAGAAAACATGATCCTATATAATTTTATTGTGTCAGCCACTTGCTTTATTTTATATAATTTCTGTAGCAAATAAATTTGAATTTAAAATATTGGAGTAAATATATCAGACAGATTTTTTACTTTTCAAATGCCACGTACTTAGTGCGACCGAAAATATGTAATAGACTGATTTTTCCATTGTAAACATGGTTCTCACCAGTGAAGCATCACTCATAATATGTTTTATTATTTTTATTAGTGTCAATGTCATTGTGATACCTACCAATGATTTCTTGTCAAAATAATTTATTTGACATAACTGGCATAAAAATCCCTATTTACAGCAGACTTTTTTGCAACTGTAGTAGTGACATTAACATTGAGTTCGTTTTTGATATTTTCATAAGAAACTCAGCAACAACCAAGCTCGGTAGCTACTCTAATCAGTCAGTTATATCAACACCTTCATCCCATATTATTGCCCAATAAAACCATATACCCATATTGCCAGCACCTCCCTAGCTTATGACATAATTTTGCATCCATAAATAACTTCTTTAAAATAAAGTGAATTTTATTTTTAAATGCAACTTTATTTTAGTGTTATTAAAAGGGTATTTTATAGCGAAAAAATATATAGAACAAATTATACTATCCGTGAATTCTCAGTAACGGTCAGGTACAATAAAAGAATGTCAGCAAAAATCAAGACCTATTTATTATATGGCAATTTTTAATGACATTAAACACCGTATTTTTATAAAACATAAAACAAATAATATATGTTACTAGATTGCTCATTCTCAACGGCGAATAAATTATACTACCCGTGGATCTTCAGTAAAGATTAAGTACATTAATAGAATGTCCAACTAATTCAGCAGAAATCAAGACCTATTGCATGAGAATTTCTAATGACGTATTAAAGTATTTTTGCAAAACATAAAACAAACCATATGTGCTACTAAATTGTTCATTCTCAACTAAGTCATCAGTTAAGAGCCCAGATGTCGTCGACATCTTAGCATATCTTCTCTTACTCGGCTGTTTATGAAAATACAAAAAAAATATTTGATACGAAGCAATAATCTATGTATCTATAGATTTACGTTTCTCCTTTTAAACTGTTTTTAATAAGTTATAAACACTGAAAGTCAAAAAATAAAACAAACTGTAGGATTATTTTTGAGTTCTATTAACATATATTCCTGCATAAAATTAATTTCTTGAAAAATAAAATTTCCAGAGCCGATCCCTGAACCGCTGATTTGGAAAATCCAAAAAATCTGAGAAATCTCTCATTAAAATCATTATTTAATAGTCATCGAATCCAGTAGATTTCTTTGGATGTTTTCCATAATACAATAATATATTTTGCTTAATATTCTTTCCTTTTATTTGGGTTTTCTACCACATGTATTATTTTCTTCAAAAGAAAATCACCGAATCTCCAAATAATTGAATTATTGGAAAAAAGCCTCTGCGCCTGTGATGTTTACGTCAAAGGAACAGTCAGAGGTTATGTTTTACATATAATATAAATCGGAATAAATACAGAAATAATGTATTTTGCTGACGTTTCGGAAAGTAGTGTCCTTACGTTTTCAAAGCTTTTTTGAAGAACACTTATTTGCTCGTATGTCAATACACAGCTTTAAGATTCTGTTTATGTTAGTTTCATAGATACTTACTACTTACACAGAACTGATGACATTTTCTTTTAGATAATGTTAGGTTTGTTAACTTCTTCTTTTAACATTGGTAGCCAGGTTGTATAAATATCTAATATCTACAGAACAATTCGATACGCATTTATCTTAGTTTAATAAGATTAAGATTCTATATTTTTTCTTTTTTGGTTATCTGCCTCTTTTGTTCAAATTTTTGCCGAGTCCCAGTTTATTCTATGTCTGTTTGCCAAGCATGTTCACAAATCTTTGATTTCTGAATTTCATTCTTTCTAATGTAATTCTTGTGCTCATCCAACCTAACACCGAAAGGTCTGGGTGACTCACCACTCACGCACATAACATTTTTTATCACATTCGCACGGGATATTGTAAATACAGTTTTTTGAATTCTGTTTCCTATTTATCGGTTTTGCTTTTGTTAAAAAGAAAGTGTTCCTCGTTTAAAATACCACCCTAACATCAAATTTGTCACCTATACGGCGTAGCTTCTCCGATAGTCCGTATACATAAGAAATTATTGCTGTATAATGACGTTCAGGTTTTTGTCGTACCTGATTGTCCCTATTTGCAACATTTATGAAAACTCTATCAACAAAGGCTGTACGGTATTGATTTTGTACTAGAACCTCTTTGATAAATTTTTTCTCGTTATTTAATATTTCATTATTAGATGAAATTATTTTGGTCCTGTCGTATAAACAGTTTACAACAACCCTTTTAACATTTATTGACTGATTTTAGTTAAAATTTAGATATCTATGTGTTGGTTTTCTATAAACGCTTGTTTCAATTGTATTATTTACCCTTTTAATTAAAACATCCAAAAATGGTAGTTCATTCCTACTTTCTACTTCTAATGTGAATATAATAGACGGTTCCTTGCTATTTATATTTTCTAAAAAATTATCTAGTAAATCAACACCAAGCGGCCAAATTGCAAAGATGTCGTCAACATATCTCCACCAGACAGCCGGTTTATTTATACAAATTTGATCATGTGTGTTCCCAAAGTTCTCCATAAATATGCTGCTTAAAATTGGTGATAATGAAGACCCCATTGCCATACCAAAATCTTGCTGATAGAACTCATTTTTCAATTGAAAATAGGTCGTTTTTATATACATTGTTAAGAGCTCCATTATGCTGTTTACACTTAATTTATTTGTAGTTTAGAAATTATTATCATTTAGCAACCTATCTTTAACTATTTTTAAGGTTTCATCTACCGGAACATTGGTAAAAAGACTACTACATCAAAACTAACCATCAGGTGTGATTCATGAATAACGTTCTCATAAATTTTTTCTATAAAATGTTTACTATACTGTTTTGTAGTTTGGTGATTTGTTTTTGAAAAGGATAATACATGTGGTAAAAACCCAAATAAAAGGAAAGAATATTCGTAGAATGCTACAAATAACTTTCAAATAATATATTCTGCTTCAGTTGTAGACAGATCAACGCATGTCTGTTTTTGGATTCCCAGAAAATTGATGTTAGTATATGATTTTTATTTGTGTCCCAGTTGGTATCCACATATGCTGTTAGTGCTGGCTTAACTTCATATGTAGTTTTTCGGCTATACTCTTTATAAAATAGAAGACAACATGGAGTAGAATTTGCCGTTCGGAATCAACTTATATCCAACTTAACACAAGTACCACAAGGCCTATCCGGGCGTCTAATGCTGCTACACTATAAGCTATCAGATGGCAACGCGGTAAATCTAATAAGCGCCTACGCTCCCACTCTGGATGCAAGTCACGAAACCTAGGAAAGCTTCTATCAACAGCTGGAAGAAACCCTCTGTAGAATACCTAAAACGGAACGACTCGTTATTCTTGGCGATTGTAACGCTAGAGTAGGGAGAGATGCAGACACCTGGCCAGGCATCATAGGCAAGAAGAGTTTGGGCAACATGAACGCTAACGGTCAACTACTCCTAACTAAATGCGACGAACATGATCTAGTTATAACAAACAACATTTTCCGACAAATGGATAAATTTAAAGGCACCTGGCGTAACCCCAGATCAGGTCACTGGCATCTACTGGACTATGTTATCGTACGTAGGAAGCATCTCAAGGACATCCAAATTACAAAGGCGCGCATTGATAGTGAATGTTAGACCGATCATCGTCCTGTTATCTCTAAAATGAAAATTGTTATGAGACCCAAACACCGAAGAACTCAAGTAAAACGTAGACCCCGTCTCTGTATTAGTAAATTGCGTGACCAACAAACCGTCGAACAGCTAAAGCAAAAAGTTCAAGAGAATTTGAGTGCACTAGAAGAAACCAATTCTGTAGTTGTCGCTACTACCTGTACATAAATTAAAGACAGTTTAAAAAGTGCGAGTGAGGAAATTCTTGGCACTGCAGCAAGTAAAAAACAGGAGGACTGGTTCAATGATAATGAAGCTTTTATACAAGAACTTCTTAACCGCAAACATATTGCCTTCCAAAACGCTATCAACCACCCCAACGACTCATGAAAAGCAGAAGCCTTTACCCAATCTAAGTATGAAACGCAACGCGAAATCAGAAGAATAAAGAACGAGTGGTGGGCAAGCAAGGCCAGAGAAATTCAAAGGTACGCCGATTCACACGACTACAGGAATTTCTTTCAAGGAGTAAAAGCAGTGTACGGCCCCAGTCGGAAAAATATGTGCCCTATTAAAGATTTAAATGGAAATCTCCTCAAAGAAGACCAGGAAATAAGAGCCCGATGGAAAGAACACTACTCTAACATTCTTAACCAGCAAAGCCAAGCCGATCACAATATTATACATCTTATCCCTCAATATGACACCTTCGAAGACTTAGATAAACCACTAACAACGGAAGAGACCTTAACCGCCATTGGGCAGCTAAAAAATAACAAATCTCCCGGCGCCGACTCACTCCCAGCTGAGATCTTTAAAGCCGTGTCGTCAGAGCTCATACCCTACCTCAAAAAACTGTTTGATGCCGTGTGGGAAAGTGGTCAAGCTCCGCAGGAGTTTCGTGATTGGAGGGAAGATACTCACTAAAGCGATGGCAAAAAGGCTAACACCTGTTATGGAAAAGTTACATCCTGAAACACAGAGTTTCTTTAGACCAAACCGAGGCACATCGGATCTAATCTTCACACTTAAACAGCTTCAAGAAAAAGCACTCGAACATCAAGGAGAAATTCACATGGCCTTCATTGATTTAACCAAGGCGTTTGACTCGGTGGACAGGGAAGTGCTCTGGAAAATTATGTTCCGCTTAGGTATCCCTAGAAAATTTGTGGAAGTATGTCGCAGTCTACATACAAACAACAACGCCCAGGTTATGTATAATAATGAGGCAACCGAAGCTTTCCAAACCCTCACTGGAGTTAGGCAGGGATGTGTCCTGCCACCCCTACTCTTTAATTTGTTTACCACTGCTCTAACAATTATTGTTGACAACAAACTGACAGTCAGAGGAATAGGTCTCAGATACCGTTCTGATGGCGGTCTCTTTAACATAGGGCGCTTTAGAGCTTTCACGAAGACACGCACACGATTCATTTGTGATCTCCAGTATGCGGATGACTGTGCACTTTTAGCCTCTACGCCGGAAGAGCTTCAAGAACTTTTAGATGTGTATACCCAGAGCTATGATTCCTTGGGACTTAAAATCAACATTGGAAAGACTAAGATTATGTCAACTCCTCATCAAGTGAACCAAATAGACATTACACTTAACGGAAATTCTCTTGAAGTGGTGGATCAGTTCAATTACTTAGGCAACGTTGTTAATGACAAAGCAAACATGGATAGCGAGATTCGCAACAGAATTAACGCTGCATCTAGAGCACTCTGGGGACTTAGTGAGAGAGTATTTGACAACCACGACCTTGCTTTGTCAACGAAAATGGCTGTCTACAGAGCAGTTGTCATTCCAACACTGCTATATGGATGTGAAAGCTGGGTCACTTACCGTCGTCATGTGAAAGAATTAGAACGTTTTCAGCAAAAACACCTCAGAAGTATGATGAAAATCCGTTGGTTCCATCACATCTCAAACGTGGAAGTACTCAGGAGAGCAAAGAGCCTTCCAATTGAGGTGCTTATTTCAAGAGCACACCTAAGATGGGCAGGTCACGTTCATCGTATGCATGATAACCGCCTTCCTAAATGTACACTTTATGGTGAATTGCTAAGCGGTAGAAGAAGGCGTGGCGGTCAACGAAAGAGGTTCAAAGACGCTCTCCATGAAAATCTAAAATCCTGCGGTGTTGCAGACGAGCAATGGGAACAACTTGCAGCGGACAGAACCGAATGGCGAGGGGTTGTGGCCAGCTATCAAGGAACTGTTGCTGCAAGAAGGCCGAATCCAAGACCTAACCAGGTCTATGTTTGTCCTGACTGCGGTCGACATGTGCTCTCCCGAATTGGCCTCTATAGCCATAGTCGTGTGCACCGTAGATTAATGGGAATTACAATAGACTACACCTTTTACTTGTTTTTTATTACACACAATCTATCGACTGTAACATTTTTTATACTCGGACTCGAGTAAAGGCTAATAATAATTATAAAATATAAATACAATCTTAGTTTTAGTCAATTAAGACCTATCAAGTCAGGAAAAGCATTTGATACTCTGTTCTTTTCCATCTCTTTCAACTCTTCATCGATACAAGGCTGTTGGTCTACTCCTTTGTAACCTCTCTTAGGTGAAAAACTAAAGGAATTTTTCAATTCTCTAAGAGTTAACAATATGAAAGCATTTTTAAATATTCTTTCTGTCGTGTCAATAAATTAATGTTTTGTGACAGACAAAAGAAAATAATCAACTAGACTACCAAATATGCAATATTTTCTAGTTCGCTGTTTATTTGTGATTTCTAGCCTTAGCTGCCTGTTTCAGCTCGTAAATGGTTTTCCTCAGTCAACACACTGACACATGATAAAATCCTTCTGGCTGAGCCATATACATTGTCTCTTGCAACAGGCCATTTAAAATGCAGTCTTCACATCATACTGACAAGTAACTTCTTTTACCAGAAACGGTAAAGAAATTTTTCACTGTCACCTATGACAACAATTGTAAAGACTTTTGTCGTAGCCAGTGCCGAACTTTTGGGATAATGCTTGTGCCATCAGGAGACCCTTTTTCCAGAACTATTGTATACAATTTCAAACATCAATATACTTCCAATTTTGTTAACATCCTAGATTACTTCCTTCTAGAAATTTTTCCAGTTCCCAAGTCTGATTCTCAAGTAACTACATCTTCTCCTCCATCATCGTCTTCAAATAATTTTTGTCAGACTTAGCCAATCTTCTTGTCGAGGGATGTAATGAAAGTCTTAATAAACATGACCTTCAAGAATGAATGGTTTTGAGGTATATCTTGTCAAAACTGGACAAATAATTTCATCAATTTAGGCAATCGACAATTTTTCCTTGTAACCATTGAGCGCAAAAGTCTAAAAACTTTTTTAAGTCCAATAGTGATACACAAATGTTTGTAGAGTTTTCAGTCAACAATCAACTATTAATATATAGGGTGTAACTTAAGTATATTAAAACATTTTAGGAAGATATTCCTTAGTTAATTTTAAGAAAGAAGATCATATAAAGAGGTGCTATTTAAGTAGTTTTAATAAAAAACGTTTTTTGTGCAAAGAGATTTTTGAAGAGTAACTCAAAGTTTAATTTGTCTCGGTCTGACCTTGCGTTTAAAAATGCGTATATCAGATACTTGTACCATATTTTTACTAAGTAGTTAAAGATAATTTAAAAATATGACGGTTGGAAAATTTTTATAAAAAGTAGAAATTCCCTATTTATCAGTAACGAAGGTTTCTTGGGTCCTAATTCTCGAAATCAGGGAACAGCGTTCTCATGCGATAAATGGGCGTGGTTTTCCTGAAATGCCTATAACCGTATTCTTGAACACAAGTGGTCATTAAAATTGCCCGATAGTAAGAGAACACGCTTCTCCTGCTATTTTTGAGGGAACGGAGCAATCGCGTAGGAGAACACCAATGGAGTTTAGCAAGTGTCATTACTACTGGTTTCTAACCTTAGATTTATATTTTATTTTTATCCTTTTTAGCATTTTTTGATAGGAGTTGTGCCGCCTTTAATTTTCGATTTAGCGAGTGCAATCTACGATCCGCATAAAATGATATCCTTCCTTTTGCTATCGTGGTACTGAACGATCTTTCAGCTACTGCCGCTTTTACTTAATAACCATTTGAAAATTACATGTTTGAAAAATTCCCAAATATTATCTGGCAACATTGCTTAATCTGTTCCCTTAACGTGATTCATCGCCTATGTTCGAAAATACCAATTTCAGAGCCAAGGGGATGTAAAGGATCATTTCGGTGATGTGAACGTTCTCGTTCTCTTACGCTCGAGAATAAGGACCCTGGGGTACACATAGCGATGCTTTTGAATCAGCCTCTTATCCTCTATTTCTCATTAAGCGATGTAAAATTAGCCATATAAAACCCCTTATACAAATCGAATGTTAATCCCTCGCAACTCTAAGGTTAGAAATTTAAAAGAAAATTATGTTTGTGTAATATAATTTTTATATCGTTAGGATCAGTTTAGCTAAATAAAGATACTTAAACTTTTTTTTATATGTTGCAGGTGACGAATTTCTTCGGGTTGCACCAATAAATGTCTTACGATATCCTGTGTTAAGTTACGAATATGGTGATGATTTTGCCATTAGAGTTGTTAATGCTCTGACATATGGATTAGCAAATCTTAGACCCACTCTAATAAAGTACGTATCACTACGAATTCTCCGTATTTTATTTATTGCTAACTAATTTTACTAAATAATTATTAGTTGGCTTATTTTCTGTTATAGAGTATGTAATAGGCTTATGATACATTCTTTTTTCAATTATATTTTTGACATATATATTCAAAACTTAGCGCCTGCCTCACATCACACTACGATGTATTCTTTCTATTTTGGTTTTTCGACGTAAATGCCTATTTGTATATTTTCAGTTTTTGGATTCCACATAATTTACTTAATCCCATCACAACACATAACTGATATATCAACTGCCAAATAAATAATTTTTACTTCCACGTCCAAATAGACTTAAAATGTCATAAAACGTCGAGATTTTAAATTTTAACGAAAAATATTTTTCTGTCTGTCGGTCTGTAACTTTTTTTTGTGTGCACGTTTACTCTGGAACCATTTATGATATTGACTTGAAATTTGGTACACTTATGTATTATAACGAGATCTGGAACTAGATTATATTTTGATCTAATTCGGTTGAAGGGTTTTGGGGTAAATGGGGTAAATAAGGGTAAATAGGCAAAGCAAGCAGGTAAGAGCCCATAAAATTGCAATTTAGGGCATCTACGAAAAGTTAAGGTCTCAAATTGTTTTTTGGCATCAGCCACCCCCCTCTATCACCCCCAATGCCACCCCCACACAATTATGAAAGGGAGTAAAAAAAATAAAATGTGATTTGCAATCGCGTGATCATATAGGATGGCTACGCGTAGTTGGTGCCGTTGAGATCGCTGTCAAGTGCTCCAGTATTTTTAGCATTATCTAGTGGTTACCTTTTTCAATAACTCACTGTGTTTGCACTGTATAATATTTAAAAGCCATCTGTTGTGAAAAAGTATACTTACTTCTTAAAAACAATAATTCATTAGATGTTAATTATTTGTCTATTAATTGGCTGCGTGTGTTGATACACTCATTGTAGTACTATAGTGACAATAAAGTCGTAGACATGCCGCCTAAAATGGATACCAGGAATAATAGCGGCAATAATAATGAAAAACGAGATGACTTTGTAACAGAACAACTTATCAATAAGGTATGTGCAACTTTTGCTAACCAGTTGGAAGTCAAGTTTGATAAAAAATTTGATTTGTTAAATGATAAGTTGAGTGAAGTTTGTAATACCTTATCTTTGCTAAATAAGTCCGTCAATTCAAATCAGAAAGCTATAGGCAACTTAGAAGTCAAAACTTGAAATCTGGATCAACGTTATAGGATGAACGCCCTTCGTTTTAATGGATTTACAGAGGTAGAAGGAGAGGATATAGTCGATGTTGTTACCACTTTCATAACCGACACTCTCAAGGTCTATTGTACACCAAATGACATTGACTACGCTTTTCGTGTAGGAACAGGCAAAGTCACAAACAAAACGAGACCAATCTTAGTTAACTTTATATCTAATATAAAAAGAAACCTAGTATTTACTGCAAGAAAACTGGCAAAAAACTCGGGGATTTCTGTTTTCGAAGATCTAGCAAAAGAGCGTTACGAACTTCTTCTGTCAGCGAAAGAAAAATATGAAAAATTCAACGCATGGTCAATTCATGGAAAGATTTATGTATCACGTGATAATAAGAAGTTTCCAATTGAGTGTATTGAGGATCTGTAATTTTATCAACATGGTGCATCTATGTTCTTGTTCGAGTTTTATGTTTACTTCAATTTATAATATTTCTTTTTTCCTTTGATACTTTTTTCTAGTTATCCTACTAATACCTTTTTTTTTGTTTGTTTCTTTCTATAGAATATATATTAAAATTTCTTAGAACCTAATATTATTTGTACAAGTATTTATCATAACGATATAAAAAATACGAATTCCATTATTACATTGTTTTTGTTCATTGATAATGACTTGATATTTAGATATTTTTGTTTCGAATGCATTTGAACTTTTTTATTGAAATATTTTATAATGCTAATTAGGTATACCCTTTTTGTTGTTGTATAAATTAGTCACTGGAGTATCTTGTTGCATTGAGTAAAATGGTTAATCATAATAAATGGTTTACCTTCGCGCACCTTAACATTAGATCTGTTTGCAAAGGATTTGACTTGTTTTCTGAAATGGTTAATACAGAAGGTTATTCAGTTTTAGGGCTCTCCGAAACCTGGTTGAATCAAGCAGTACCAAATCATAATATTGATATTCCTAATTACAGAATTGTTAGAAAAGACCGAGGAACGCGAGGAGGCGGTGTAGCTTTTTATATACATAATACGGTAAAATTTAGCATACTTGACCCGCCAAGTCATAATGATTGCCTTCTTGAAAATTTATGGATATCTACAAAAATCGCAGGTAGGAAAGTGTGCTTGGGAACTGTATATAGGCCACCAAATTCAAATTTTAATCATTGTATGGAGTGTTTAGAAAATATTTTGATTAGTTTTATGCCTAACTTTGATGCCATTTTGCTTGGTGGTGATTTTAATGTGGATATTTTAAATACAAATAATATAAATACTATTCATCTGTCTAATTTTTTGAATAAATATGACTTACACCAATTAATTTCACAACCCACTCGTGTCACTAATAATTCAAGTTCATTAATAGATTTAATAATTTGCTCTGATAAATATTTAATAGACGATGTTAATGTTATTAACATGGAGGATATTTCTGATCACTCAATGGTTGATTGCACCGTTAAACTCAAAAGGGTTAAACAGCAACAACTATTCCACACTTATAGAGATTTTTCAAAATTTAATTATGATATGTTTCTTATAGATTTATTTAGAGTAAACTGGCCCCTGATATTTAATTTCGAATCAATAGATGACATGGTAGAGTTCTGGAACCAAAACATAACAGAAGTCTTTGACATGCACGCGCCATATAGAACTGTTAGAATCTCAAAATTACCTGCGCCGTGGCTAACTGACAACCTTAAGCTAATGATGAAACTCAGAGACAAAGCATATAGTAAGTACAAAAAAAAATAAAACTGATGCTAGCTGGAACCATTACAAAGAACTTAGAAATTTCGTCAATATGTCAGTGAAATTAGAGAAAAAAGCATATTTAATTGACAAATCTAAGAAAGATCCTAAAGAATTTTGGAAATGCCTAGAATATTTAAATATTAACTCTAAAACCAAAGGTGTCAATTCGGACTTTGCAAATGCAAATTCTTTCAATGATTTTTTCATTAACAGTGTACCCAATACCTCTAATGTAAATTCTGATATTATTTTAAACAAATATTCGACCCCACTTGTGCACGATACTGCGTTTAGTTTCTCAGAAGTTTCTATCCATAAGGTTGAAAGTATATTTCATACCATAAAATCCAATGCAAAAGGGACTGATGGAATAAATTTAAAAATGTTATCGCTGGTACTCCCACATTTAAATGAATATTTGACTTTTATAATCAATAAATGTCTCTCAGAAAATTACTTCCCCACCGCTTGGAAATTGTCAAATATAATTCCTACTCCGAAGGTCAATAACCCCTCGAATATATGTCATTTTAGACCTATCAGCATTCTGCCTACTATCTCGAAAATTTTAGAAAAAATAGTTGAAGAACAATTAAATCTATTTATATCTAAATATAATATATTGCCCCATACACAATCCGGTTTCCGCGCAGGTCATAGCACGACTACAGCAAGTAACGGATGACATTTACGCAGCAAATGATAAGAATAAAAATACCTGTTTAATTTTGTTGGACTTCAGCAAAGCGTTTGATACTTTGGATCATACCACTTTATGCAAAAAACTTAAATATTTTAATTTTAGTGACTGCGCAATAAATTTTTTTCAAAGTTACTTACTTAACAGACGTCAAAGGGTAGTTTTTAATGGGAATGTTTCAGAATATCAGGATAATATAAAAGGTGTACCACAAGGTAGTATTTTGGGGCCCTTATTATTTTCTTTGTATACAGCCGATTTTCATGCATTTTTAACATCTTGTTCCACACATCAATATGCCGATGATACGCAAATATACTTCTCATTTTTTTCACATGAAGTTGATGCGGCAACTGCAGCAATTAACTCAGATTTGGAAAAAATAGCGACTGTCTCAAAAGCTCATGGTCTTGTTTTAAATGAATCGAAGACAGAAGTTTTAATATTTGGGAAGAATAGGATGGACTTAAAAGCTCATAACGATTTTAAAATTACACTTAATAATCAGGATTTAAAATTTAGTGACAACTGCAAAAATCTTGGGATTTACATTGATGAAGACTTAAAACATACAAAACACGTCAGTCATCTGCTTCAAAAGTCGTACGCAAAATTAAAGTTATTATATATGAATAAGGATATTTTGTCAAGCGAATTAAAACTAAAATTATGTGATAGTTTAATTTTGTCCGCATTATCTTATTGTGATACTGTATACTGGCCGGCCCTCTTAAAAAGAGATCAAGTAAGTCTACAAAAGGTTCAAAACTCATGCTTAAGGTTCAGCTTCAATTTGAGAAAATTTGATCATATATCGGGCCCACTTGTTGTTGTAAATCTTGGTTCGTAACATACAATATATTAACTTTGCCTTCCGAAATTATTTGCTGTAATTTACTTCACATAAAGGACAATTTGAGCGAATATGCAAGAAATGGCGGAAATCATGAATATAATACTCGTAATCGCAATGATATACAGACACCATATCAGAGATTAGAGTCAACAAAAAGAAACAATTTTGGTATTGCTCTATTTAACTCTTTGCCTCAAGAATTGAAATCTTTACCAAACAGACAATTTAAAGCAAAGTTAAGAAAGCATCTGTTGGCCAGTGCTTACTACAATGTGTCAGATTTTAAATATGAATAAATTTAGATTAATGTTTGTTCTTTGTTAGTTTACTTGAAGTGTCATGTACTATATTACACAAACTGAATTAGGATTATGTCATTTACATATATATATTTTATTTACATTGACTATACTAAGATTATGTTCTAGTGTTTTATACAATATTTCGTTTGTTCGTTTGTTTGTTTAGTTGTTTGTTTGTTTGTTATTTACAATTACTTTGACTATACTAGTATTATGTCCTAGTGTTTTATACAGCTATATTTTTGTTTATTTTTCATACTTACATTTATATTTATATTTACATTTATATTTTTTGTTTCTACTTCATTTTTTACAAACTTATGTTGACGTGTCAAAACACTACGGTGTATTTTTAAATGACCAATAAATTATTATTATTTTTTTTTTTTCGCGAGAGCGATGCTGGTCAGTTCTGCCGTGTCTCCGACATTCTCACGGAAGAAGCGCCAGCGAATTCACTACGACCACTCCCTGCAACCTGCAGAGTTAGCGACCGTAGGTTCCTAAATCGTGTGCCCTAAGTAAACGAAGAGAACCCAGGATAACAGCTTTCTGCATCTGGCCTGCCAGCCATTCGGCCGAATGTTGACAAGCCGTTATTGTTCGTAATTCCGAGAGCAGCGTGGGCTTCATACCTCCAAGTACACCGATTATAAGGACTACCAACTTGACCGAGTAGCCTGGATACAGCACTAGGAGCTCATACCGGAGATCGCGATACTTAGCCCGTTTTTCCTCCTCTTTCAAGACAATGTTTGTTTCAGCCGGAGCTGAAAACTCGATGATGTATATCGCCTTCTGCTGATGATCGAGGAGTACTATGTCAGGCTTATTAGCTTGAATTAGCCTGACGGTCGGGAACGAGTAGTTCCAGTATATCCTGCACCTCTCGTTCTCGACAACGGACTCAATATCTCCGGGGACGTAAGGCAGCACTGGTGCTTGGTCTACCCCATACGAGTGCCGTAGATGGTAGTAAAGCACTCGTAATGCCGCGTTATGGCGATGGATGTAGGCCGAAATCGCATATACCGGGCATGCAGACAGTAAATGCATAAGCGATTCCGGCGCCTGATGGCAGGTCCTACAGCTGGTATCAGGAACCCCTACACCCATCACACGGCTTCGGTAGACCAAGGTGTTAATAACACCATCCTGGCAGGCCACAATGAATCCCTCGGTCTCCGACTTAAGCCCAGCTGACCTTAAAAAGGCGAACGTCAGCTTGGTCGATAAACCCAGCGTTTCTATGTTCTTATAGAATACACCGTGCATGGATTTATCGACGTGCCGTCTAAACAGATTCTCCTGTTCAGCGGCTTTAATCTGGGCTTTCAGACGATTTAGCGGAAGCTCAGTGACCGACTCTGGGTCGGCACCTCGCCGGCCTCCTCGCCTGATGTCGAATACGAGACCGAGTTCATCTGCGACCCTCTTTGCTGCCTTGAATAATCCTGCTCCCGCTCCTGCATTTTCATGATTTCTCACTAATTGCAGGAGAGGGTCTGAGCTCCTAAGGACGTTACATGCTATACTCAGGACTACCCGGCCATGCATGCACTCCAAACTCAAGAGTCCTCGGCCCCCCCGATGACGTGGGAGGTACACACGAGGAACGGACGATTTTGGATGAATGCTCCTATGGATATTCATCATCTTGCGGGTACCTCTATCTAACTGACGCAGCTCATCTACCGTCCATCTCACTACTCCAAAGGAGTAGAGCAGAACAGGAACGGCAAGCATATTAGTGGCAGACACCTTGTTTTTCCCCGAAAGTTCGGATGACCAAATCTTTCGGAGTAGGCCTCTGTACTTGCCGCGGAGAGATTCCTTAATTTGTTGCACATCCTGGATGTGATGTTGTTGCACACCCAGGTATGTGTAAGTCTCTCCGGCATCTAGATGTCGCAAGATGCTTCCGTCTGCGAGCTGCGCCTCTTCAGCAAAGTCCCCGCATCGTCCTCTCTTGAGGTGGACGACTGCACACTTGTCCAATCCGAATTCCATTCCAATAGCCAGCGTATACCGTTCGACCACCCTTAGAGCATTTGCTGGGTGGACCGCATTGGTATCCGCGGACTTGGCGGAGTTCAACAGATAAAGGCAACAGTGAGATGCAGAAGAGGAGAGGACTCAAGGAGTCCCCTTGGAATACTCCTCTCCTGAATGCTACCTGCTCTGTGGTAACCCGCTGTGCACCGGATGTTATGGTGAAGCGAGTTTTCCAAAGCGGCAGCAGTTGTTCTATGCATCTCACTAGTGGTGCTGCTACCGCAAGACATTGGAGCAAATGTAACAAGAGCTCATGTGATGTTGTATCAAATGCCTTACGGTAGTCAATCCAGGCCATAGATAGATTCCTGTGTAATACAGCGGTCTATCAGCAGGTTATCCTTGCAGCCTGCCATGCCTTTCTTCGCACCACGTTGCTCATTTATCTGCTGAAAGACCGGATCAACATGCCGTAGTGTCCTAGCATACAAGATACGTGTAAATACCTTGTAGCAGGAGTTCAGACATGTGATTGGCCTATAGTTTCTCGGATCGGACAGATCTCCCTTCTTGGGGATTAACACAGTACGTCCTTCGACAAACCAGTCCGGAATCTGCTGCCCCTCGTTCAACCAAGAGTTGAAAACCCGCGCCAGACGACGGTGGGTGGATGGAAATTTCTTCCACCACCAGTTGTTAATGCCATCTGAGCCAGGAGCAGCGAAGTTCTTGGTACCAACAAGTGCCTGTTGGACTTCCTCCGTACTGATCGCCGGACACACTTCGTCTTGCTCTCCAAAGGTTCTGTTACACAGAGCCTCGAAGTGTGCTATTGCTGGAGTGCTGCTGTTGAATGGACGCGTCGTTTCGTAGATTCCCTTCCAGAATCCTTCGACATCTTCTACATTCGGCGGATTATCGACAACACGCTGTGGCTCCTTGAACAGGCGGGAGGGAGCCGTACGGAACATTGAATTTTGTTCCATACTTCGCACCCGCTTGTTCAACTTCTTCTTTATTGCCATCAGTGTACGAATCCTATCTAAACAGTGCTGCTTGATGGTAAGCAACACTGTCAGATTCAGAGTGTGGTGTTGGCGTCTCAGTCCGGCTGCCACTCGCCGGACTTTAGGCGTAAATGCCCTGCCAGATGTTATGTGTTCCACCACACTCTGAGTTCGAGAAGCGTGTTGTCTGGCCGAATGTATCTTGCCTTCGATTTTTTGTACCCGCCGCTTAGCTTTCTCGATTCCGCTAGAGGCATTGGTTTGCCTTTCGCGAGGAACGAGTTGCCTAGCGGCGTTGTACACGGCAGAGTTGATTTGCCAGATGTCGGCATCCTCTGGGAGGTCCTCATCGATGACCGCGTCCATTCTAGCCAGGTCTTGGGCCTTTAGGGTAGTCCTGGTGATAAGACTTACCCTCGTCCTTAAGTCGGCTTCGGTGTACTCTGCTGGAAGTCTCCCGTCAGCGTTTTGCCGCGGTGGTTGTGCGGCTGGTACAGCTACTTGCTGACGGGGTAAGCGTTGATAACCTGTCCTGCGCAAGAAGGATACTTGGTCTCTCAGATGTTGCTGAGAGAAGGCACGATACTCTGGATGCATTCCGCACCAAAGTGCGTGCAATCGTGCCATGTATCCTCTACGCGCAGGTTCGCTGCTCTCATAGCAGGTCAGCAAATTATCCCGCAGTTCCCTCGTCCACCTAAAGCGCCCTTGCACATTGCCATGGTTGTCATCATTAGGACTGTCCGGTCTGGCCCCTCCCACATGTCCTTGACCCCCATCCGACTGGGGTCGATTGTGAGGGGCCCGTTCTTGGCTGTTTATAACCAAGTCAGGAATCTCAGGGTGGTTAGCCCTGAGACCCACGTCCGACATCAGCCAGGCAGAATTTTACCTCTGCCTGTTGCCCGGGTAGCACCGCGAGGAGGTTGCCGGTCCGGTTTTCGCCCCCAAAAAATTATTATTATTATTATTATTATTTTTTTTTTTTTTTTTTTTTTACAAAAAACCAGTCACCTTACTCTGTGGCTCCGACAATCACAGAGGGGAGCTGGTAATACCAGTAGCAACTCCCCACGCCCGTGGGGTGAGTGACTACCGGGTCCGTGAATCGTGTGCCCTGAGTAGACGTAATGAACCGAGGATGACAGCCTTCTGCATTCTGCCGGCTAAGATCTCTGCCGAATCTCGGCATGCCGGTATGATCTTTAATTCTGAAAGCAGCGTCTGTCTCATTCCACCGAGGGCTCCTATAATCAGTACCACTATTTTAACAGAATGGCCTGGATAAAGCCTGCGGAGTTCGAAGAGCAAATCTCGATATTTTGTCCGTTTTTCCTCCTCTTTCAAGACAATGTTGCTCTCAGCGGGAGCCGAGAATTCCACGACATACATTGTCTTGAGTTGGTGGTCGAGGAGTACTATGTCAGGCTTGTTGGCTTGTATTTGCCTGACGGTGGGAAACGAGTAGTTCCAATAAATTAGGCACTTCTCATTCCCCACAACGGACTCAATATCCCCCGGAACGTAAGGCAGCACTGGTGTTTCGTCTATCCCATACGAGTGCCTTAGATGATAGTAAAGCACTCGTAATGCTGCGTTGTGTCTATGAATATAGGCCGAGACTGCGTATGTCGGACAAGCCGACAGTAAGTGCATTACAGTCTCCGGCGCCCTGCGGCAGGCCCTGCAGCTGATATCAGGGACCTCCATACCCATGACACGACGTCGATAGACGAGAGTGTTAAATACACCATCCTGGCAAGCCATTATGAATCCCTCGGTCTCAGACTTCAGCCCAGCTGACCTTAAGAAGGCGAAGGTCAGCCTTTCGGATAAGCCGAGGTCTTCTATATTTTTATAGAAGACCCCGTGCAATGGCTTATCCTTATGGAGCTGCAGAAGGATGTTGTGTTCTGCAGCTCTAATGTGGGCTTTTAGTCGAACGGGTTCCAACTCGGTGACAGAGTCGGGGTTTACCCGCTCGACGTCGAAGATGAGACCAAGTTCATCGGCTGCTCTCCGTGCTGCCTTAAAGAGAAAAGCTCCTACCTCTGCATTTTCATGGTCTCGGACCATGCAGAGGAGGGGATCCGAACTCCTGATGACCTTACATGCTCCATCCAGAACCATCCTGCTATGGAGACTCTCCAAGCTCAAGAGTCCACGGCCTCCCCGATGTCGTGGGAGATATAACCGTGGAACGGACGATTTAGGATGCAAGCTCCTATTGAGATGCATCTTCTTGCGGGTTACTACATCGAGTTGACGCAGCTCTTCTCTAGTCCACTTCACTACTCCGAAAGAGTAGAGAAGGACCGGAACGGCAAGCATATTTGTAGCAGACACCTTGTTCTTCCCCGACAGTTCTGAAGACCAGATCTGTCGGAGGAGGTGCTGATACTTGCCGCGGAGAGCGTTTTTCACTACACTCACTTCTTGGGTGGAGCGTTGCTCGACACCCAAGTAAGTGTACGACTCTCCGGCATCTAGATGGTGTAAGATGCTTCCGTCCACGAGCTGCGCGTCCTCTCCATAGTCACCGCATCGTCCTCTCTTGAGATGGATCAGTGCGCATTTGTCCAACCCGAACTGCATACCGACAGCCTGCGTGTACTCCTGTACCACCCTAAGGGACTGTTGGAGATCCCTCTCTCCAGAGGCATAAAGTTTAAGGTCATCCATATAAAATAGATGGGTGACCTTATGCCTCCTGTCGCCGGGGGTACCGCAGTTGTAGCCACGGGTTTTCCGGAGCGAGACGGATAATGGCAGTAGTGAGATGCAAAACAGAAGGGGGCTGAGGGAATCTCCCTGAAATACTCCTCTTCTGAATGTCACCGACTCTGTTTGGACTCTATCGTTACCCGATGTTATGGTAAAGCGAGTCCTCCAGAGCGGCATCAGTTCTTCAATACATCTCACTACGGGACCGGGTACCACAAGACATCGGAGCAAGTGAACAATGAGCTCATGTGATGTCATGTCAAATGCCTTGCGGTAGTCGATCCAGGCCATAGAGAGGTTCCGCTTATACTGCATGGAGTCCTGCGTGATACATCTATCGATCAGCAGGTTCTCCTTGCAGCCAGCGACACCTCTCTTCGACCCTCGTTGCTCATATATCCGTTCGTAAACCGGTTCGACTGCGCGGAGCACCCGCATGTACAAAATGCGTGTAAACACCTTGTAACATGCGTTTAGACAGGTTATCGGTCTGTAGTTCTTTGGGTTGGACAAATCTCCGTTCTTGGCTAATCGACGCACTTTAGGCGTGAACGGCCTGTTGGCCGCCATATAGTCCATCACACATTGGATACGGGATGCGTGTTGCCTCGCCGACCGGATCTTGGCTTCCATCTTTTGTATGCGCCGCTGCGCTCTCTCCTGTGGGGAAGAGGTATTTCGCCTCTCCACCTGAGAAGAGCGTTGAGCAGCGGCATACACGGCACAATTTATGTGCCAGATGTCAGCCTCTTCTGGTAGCGCTGTACGAAGTTCAGCGTCCACTCTGGCCAGGTCTTGTGGCCCGGGGGTTTTCAGATGGTGTAACCCCCTTCTGGTACTGAGGCCCTCTGGTATTGGCGGAACGAGGAGTGCTACGTCCTCAACCGGTGATTGTGGCGGCTCTTCGGCCACCTCATTCACCGGTCCAGGAGCAGCCCTCACGTAGCCCCTACTACGAAGGTGGGATACATAGTCACGCAGATTTTGTGGCGTGAAGGCGCTATGCTCTGGTAGCCTCTCACACCACAGAGCATGCATCCGCGCCATGTATCCCCTCCGCGCGGGCTCACTGCTTTCATAGCAATGCAGAAGTTCATCTCTCAGTTCATCTGTCCACTCAAAGCGTCCTTGGACATTGCCAATTTCGTCAACGGGCGGTCCGTCCGGTTGGGCCCCACCACCTTGCCCTTGACCCCTATCCGCACGGGGTCGATCGTGGGGGCCCTGTCTTCGGCCTGCCGGAACCAAAGTTTAGGGTCTGTGGGTGGTTAGCCCAGCAGACCCACGACCGACACCAGAGGGGAAGACGCTTTCCCCTCCCGGGTGCACTAGGGCTGCCGGTTCGGTTTTGCACCCCAGCTGGAGTAAGTGGTGGCGCTACTCACCAAAGGCTTGATAGATGGAAGTCAGCCCCTCCTGCTTATTATTATTATTATTATTATGATTATTATTTTTTTTTTTTTTTTTTTTTTTTTTTTTTTTTTTTTTTTTTACAAAAAACCAGTCACCTTACTCTGTGGCTCCGACCCTCACAGAGGGGAGCTGGTAATACCAGTAGCCACTCCCCACGCCCGTGGGGTGAGTGACTACCGAGTCCGTGAATCATGTGCCCTGAGTAGACGTAATGAACCGAGGATGACAGCCTTCTGCATTCTGCCGGCTAAGATCTCTGCCGAATCTCGGCATGCCGGTATGATCTTTAATTCTGAAAGCAGCGTCTGCCTCATTCCACCGAGGGCTCCTATAATCAGTACCACTATTTTAACAGAATGGCCTGGATAAAGCCTGCGGAGTTCGAAGAGCAAATCTCGATATTTTGTCCGTTTTTCCTCCTCTTTCAAGACAATGTTGCTCTCAGCGGGAGCTGAGAATTCCACGACATACATTGTCTTGAGTTGGTGGTCGAGGAGTACTATGTCAGGCTTGTTGGCTTGTATTTGCCTGACGGTGGGAAACGAGTAGTTCCAATAAATTAGGCACTTCTCATTCCCCACAACGGACTCAATATCCCCCGGAACGTAAGGCAGCACTGGTGTTTCGTCTATCCCATACGAGTGCCTTAGATGATAGTAAAGCACTCGTAATGCTGCGTTGTGTCTATGAATATAGGCCGAGACTGCGTATGTCGGGCAAGCCGACAGTAAGTGCATTACAGTCTCCGGCGCCCTGCGGCAGGCCCTGCAGCTGATATCAGGGACCTCCATACCCATGACACGACGTCGATAGACGAGAGTGTTAAATACACCATCCTGGCAAGCCATTATGAATCCCTCGGTCTCAGACTTCAGCCCAGCTGACCTTAAGAAGGCGAAGGTCAGCCTTTCGGATAAGCCGAGGTCTTCTATATTTTTATAGAAGACCCCGTGCAATGGCTTATCCTTATGGAGCTGCAGAAGGATGTTGTGTTCTGCAGCTCTAATGTGGGCTTTTAGTCGAACGGGTTCCAACTCGGTGACAGAGTCGGGGTTTACCCGCTCGACGTCGAAGATGAGACCAAGTTCATCGGCTGCTCTCCGTGCTGCCTTAAAGAGAAAAGCTCCTACCTCTGCATTTTCATGGTCTCGGACCATGCAGAGGAGGGGATCCGAACTCCTGATGACCTTACATGCTCCATCCAGAACCATCCTGCTATGGAGACTCTCCAAGCTCAAAAGTCCACGGCCTCCCCGATGTCGTGGGAGATATAACCGTGGAACGGACGATTTAGGATGCAAGCTCCTATTGAGATGCATCTTCTTGCGGGTTACTACATCGAGTTGACGCAGCTCTTCTCTAGTCCACTTCACTACTCCGAAAGAGTAGAGAAGAATCGGAACGGCAAGCATATTTGTAGCAGACACCTTGTTCTTCCCCGACAGTTCTGAAGACCAGATCTGTCGGAGTAGGTGCTGATACTTGCCGCGGAGAGCGTTTTTCACTACATTCACTTCTTGGGTGGAGCGCTGCTCGACACCCAAGTAAGTGTACGACTCTCCGGCATCTAGATGGTGTAAGATGCTTCCGTCCACGAGCTGCGCGTCCTCTCCATAGTCACCGCATCGTCCTCTCTTGAGATGGATCAGTGCGCATTTGTCCAACCCGAACTGCATACCGACAGCCTGCGTGTACTCCTGTACCACCCTAAGGGACTGTTGGAGATCCCTCTCTCCAGAGGCATAAAGTTTAAGGTCATCCATATAAAATAGATGGGTGACCTTATGCCTCCTGTCGCCGGGGGTACCGCAGTTGTAGCCACGGTTTTTCCGGAGCGAGACGGATAATGGCAGTTGTGAGATGCAAAACAGAAGGGGGCTGAGGGAATCTCCCTGAAATACTCCTCTTCTGAATGTCACCGACTCTGTTTGGACTCTATCGTTACCCGATGTTATGGTAAAGCGAGTCCTCCAGAGCGGCATCAGTTCTTCAATACATCTCACTACGGGACCGGGTACCACAAGACATCGGAGCAAGTGAACAATGAGCTCATGTGATGTCATGTCAAATGCCTTGCGGTAGTCGATCCAGGCCATAGAGAGGTTCCGCTTATACTGCATGGAGTCCTGCGTGATACATCTATCGATCAGCAGGTTCTCCTTGCAGCCAGCGACACCTCTCTTCGACCCTCGTTGCTCATATATCCGTTCGTAAACCGGTTCGACTGCGCGGAGCACCCGCATGTACAAAATGCGTGTAAACACCTTGTAACATGCGTTTAGACAGGTTATCGGTCTGTAGTTCTTTGGGTTGGACAAATCTCCGTTCTTGGGGATCAGCACTGTCCGCCCCTCAACAACCCAAGAAGGGATTTGCTGCTCCCCATTTAGCCAGGAATTAAAAATTCTGGCCAAATGGTGGTGGGTGCTCGATAACTTTTTCCACCAAAAGTTATTTATCCCATCGGGACCTGGAGCAGCAAAGTTCTTAGAGCCCTCAAGAGCCCTACGAACCTCTTCTGGGGTTATTGGTTCGCACACTTCCTGTGGTTGCTGAAGCCTTTGACAAAAGGCTTCAAAGTGTGCAAGGGCAGGAGAATCTCGGTTGAGTGGAAGCCTCTCCTCGTATAGCGTTTTCCAGAAGTTCTCCACCTGATCTGCAGTCGGCGGATTGTCTACAACACGCGGAGGCGGTTGGAAAAGGCGCGAGGGCTTCTCGCGGAACAGTTTATTTTCCGCAAGCCCTCTCGCCCGCCTCACTAGTGATTTTTTACAAGTCACTAGCATCCGTATCCTGTCGAGACAGTGCTGTTTGATGGTTTGCAGCACTGCCTCATTGAGTGTGTGATGGACGCGTCTTAGGTTGGCGGCTAATCGACGCACTTTAGGCGTGAACGGCCTGTTGGCCGCCATATAGTCCATCACACATTGGATACGGGATGCGTGTTGCCTCGCCGACCGGATCTTGGCTTCCATCTTTTGTATGCGCCGCTGCGCTCTCTCCTGTGGGGAAGAGGTATTTCGCCTCTCCACCTGAGAAGAGCGTTGAGCAGCGGCATACACGGCACAATTTATGTGCCAGATGTCAGCCTCTTCTGGTAGCGCTGTACGAAGTTCAGCGTCCACTCTGGCCAGGTCTTGTGGCCCGGGGGTTTTCAGATGGTGTAACCCCCTTCTGGTACTGAGGCCCTCTGGTATTGGCGGAACGAGGAGTGCTACGTCCTCAACCGGTGATTGTGGCGGCTCTTCGGCCACCTCATTCACCGGTCCAGGAGCAGCCCTCACGTAGCCCCTACTACGAAGGTGGGATACATAGTCACGCAGATTTTGTGGCGTGAAGGCGCTATGCTCTGGTAGCCTCTCACACCACAGAGCATGCATCCGCGCCATGTATCCCCTCCGCGCGGGCTCACTGCTTTCATAGCAATGCAGAAGTTCATCCCTCAGTTCATCTGTCCACTCAAAGCGTCCTTGGACATTGCCAATTTCGTCAACGGGCGGTCCGTCCGGTTGGGCCCCACCACCTTGCCCTTGACCCCTATCCGCACGGGGTCGATCGTGGGGGCCCTGTCTTCGGCCTGCCGGAACCAAAGTTTAGGGTCTGTGGGTGGTTAGCCCAGCAGACCCACGACCGACACCAGAGGGGAAGACGCTTTCCCCTCCCGGGTGCACTAGGGCTGCCGGTTCGGTTTTGCACCCCAGCTGGGGTAAGTGGTGGCGCTACTCACCAAAGGCTTGATAGATGGAAGTCAGCCCCTCCTGCTTATTATTATTATTATTATTATTATTATTATTATTATTATTATTATTATTATTATTATTATTATTATTATTATACTTCATGACAGTAAATGGCTTACTCTAGATGAACGCTATCAGCTTCATATGGCTTGTCTTGTTTACAAAATAGTTAAAAATCAAAGTCCAAAGTATTTATTCGAGAAATTAGTCAGAGGTATAGATATACATAATTGTCTCACACGGTCGCGCTACTTATTTAGTGTTCCAAAGCATACGACTGCCCAATTTGAAAAGTCTTTTTCTTACAACTCGGTGAAAATATTTAATAATTTACCATCACATATCAAATCCCTTCCCAGTATTGCTTCTTTCAGAAAGCAGGTTAGATCCCAAATATTTGCAAACAGACAATAAATTAAATAATAATTTAATTTTTCTGCGTCATTGCCAATGTATATATGTATTATTATTACTTTTTTGTTCAATTTTTGTATTCAAATTTCTTTTCATTGTTGTGTGGGGGTTGCGTGGAAGAGCAACCTGGTTGAACGTCGCCCCCCCCCTATAATATATGCTTTAAAGTTGTATATTAGTAGAAAAATAAAGACACATTTTTTATTTTTTTTTAAGTAAAACCAGTCGTCCTTCTCCCTGCCTCCGATACCAGAGAGGGTACGCTGGGAGCGCCAGTAACCACTCTCTACACCGTAGAGTCAGTGATCACTGGTTCCGTGACTCGTGTGCCCTGAGCAGACGCAATGAACCAAGAATGACAGCCTTCTGCATTCTCCCGGCTAGGACTTCTGCCGATTGTCGGCATGCCGGTATGATGTTCAATTCTGAAAGCAGCGTGTGTCTCGTTCCACCGAGAGCTCCTATAATCAGTACCACCAGCTTGACAGTATGGTCTGGATACAGTCTGCGGAGTTCGAAGAGTAGGTCTCGATATTTTGTCCGCTTTTCTTCCTCCTTCAAGACAATGTTGTTCTCCGCGGGAGCCGAGAACTCTATGACGAACATTGTCTTGAGTTGGTGGTCTATGAGGACTATGTCAGGCTTGTTTGCCTGTATTTGCCTGACCGTGGGAAACGAGTAGTTCCAATAAATTAGACACCTCTCATTCCCCACAACGGACTCAATATCCCCCGGAGCATAAGGCAGCACTGGTGTCTCGTCTATCTCATACGAGTGCCTCAGATGGTAGTAAAGCACTCGTAGTGCTCCGTCGTGCCTTTGGATATAGGCGGAGACTGCATATGTCGGGCAGGCCGACAACAAGTGCATAAGCGTCTCCGGCGCTCTGCGGCAGGCCCTGCAGCTGACGTCAGCGACCTCCACACCCATGACACGACTTCGATAGACGAGGGTGTTGAATACACCGTCCTGGCAAGCCAATATAAATCCCTCGGTCTCAGACTTCAGCCCGGCTGACCTTAAGAAGGCGAAGTTTAGCCTTTCGGATAAGCCAAGTTCTTCTATATTTCTATAGAAGACACCATGCAGTGGCTTATCCGAATGGAGCTGCAGAAAGATGGTTTGTTCTGCAGCTTTTATTTGGGCTTTCCGCCGAGCGGGTTCCAACTCGGTGACAGAGTCGGGATTATCCCGCTCAACGTCGAAGATGAGACCGAGTTCATCGGCTGCTCTGCGTGCTGCCTTAAACAGAAAAGCTCCTACCCCTGCATTTTCATGGTCTCGGACCATGCAGAGGAGGGGATCCGAACTCCTGACGACCTTACAGGCTCCATCCAGCACCATCCTGCTGTGTAGACTCTCCAAGCTCAAGAGTCCACGGCCTCCCCGATGGCGTGGGAGATATAACCGTGGAACGGACGATTTAGGATGCAGGCTCCTATTGAGGTGCATCTTTCTCCGGGTTCCTACATCGAGTTGACGCAGCTCCTCTCGAGTCCACTTCACTACTCCAAAGGAGTAGAGAAGGATCGGAACGGCAAGCATATTAGTAGCAGACACCTTGTTTTTCCCCGACAGTTCTGAAGACCAGATCTGTCGGAGTCGGTGCTGATACTTGCCGCGGAGAGCGTTTTTCACTACACCCACTTCTTGGGTGGAGCGTTGCTCGACACCCAAGTAAGTGTACGACTCTCCGGCATCTAGGTGGTGTAGGATGCTTCCGTCTACGAGCTGCGCGTCCTCGCCGTAGTCCCCACATCGTCCTCTCTTGAGATGGACCAGTGCACATTTGTCCAATCCGAACTGCATACCGACAGCCTGCGTGTACTCCTGTACCACCCTAAGGGATTGTTGGAGATCCCTTTCTCCGGAGGCATAAAGTTTAAGGTCATCCATATAAAACAAATGGGTGACCTTATGCCTCCTGTCGCCGGGGGTACCACAGTTGTAACCGCGAGTTTTCCGGAGCGAGACGGATAATGGCAGTAGCGAGATGCAAAACAAAAGGGGGCTGAGGGAATCTCCCTGAAATACTCCCCTTTTGAACGTTACCGGCTCTGTTTGGACTCTATCATTACCAGATGTTATGGTAAAGCGAGTCCTCCAGAGCGGCATCAGATCTTCAATGCATCTCACTACGGGACCGGCGACCGCAAGACATCGGAGCAAGTGTACAATAAGCTCATGAGATGTCATGTCAAATGCCTTGCGGTAATCGATCCAGGCCATGAAGAGATTCCGCTTATACTGCACGGAGTCCTGCGTGACACATCTGTCAATCAACAGGTTCTCCTTGCAGCCAGCGACATCTCTCTTCGACCCTCGTTGCTCATATATCCGTTCGTAAACTGGGTTAACTGCTTGGAGTACCCGCATGTACAAGATGCGTGTGAACACCTTGTAACATGCGTTTAAACAGGTTATCGGCCTATAGTTCTTTGGGTTGGACAAATCTCCGTTCTTGGGGATCAGCACTGTCCGCCCCTCAACAACCCAAGACGGAATTTGCTGCTCCCCATTTAGCCAAGAATTAAAAATTCTGGCCAAATGGTGGTGGGTACTGGTTAACTTTTTCCACCAAAAGTTATTAATCCCATCTGGACCTGGAGCAGCAAAATTCTTAGAGCCTTCAAGAGCTCTTCGAACCTCTTCCGGGGTTATTGGTTGGCACACCTCCTGTTGTAGATGAAGCCTTTGGCAAAAGGCTTCAAAGTGTGCCAGGGCCGGAGAGTCTCTGTTGAGCGGAAGCCTCTGTTCGTACAACGATTTCCAGAAAGTTTCCACCTGATCGACGGTCGGTGGATTGTCGGCAACACGCTGAGGCGGTTCGAATAGGCGCGAAGGCTTTTGGCGAAAAAGGTTATTTTCCGCCAGCCCCCTCGCCCGTCTCACTAGTGACTTTTTGCAAGCCACTAGCATCCGTATCCTATCGAGGCAGTGCTGTTTGGTGGTTTGTAGCACTGCCCCGTTGAGTGTGTGATGGGCGCGTCTTAAATTGGCGGCTATACGTCGAATTTTAGGCGTGAAAGGCCTATTGGCCGCCATGTAGTCCATCACACATTGGACACGGGATGCGTGTTGTCTCGCCGACCGGATTTTGGCCTCCATCTTTTGTATGCGCCGCTGCGCTCTCTCCTGTGGGGAAGAGGTATTTCGCCTCTCCACCTGAGACGAGCGTTGAGCAGCGGCATACACGGCACAATTTATGTGCCAGATGTCAGCCTCTTCCGGTAGCGCTGTACGAAGTTCAGCGTCCACTCTGGCCAGGTCTTGTGGCCCGGGGGTTTTCAGATGGTGTAACCCCCTTCTGGTACTGAGGCCCTCTGGTATTGGTGGAACGAGGAGAGCTACGTCCTCAACCGGTGAATGTGGCCGCTCTTCCGCCACCTCATTCACCGGTCCAGGAGCAGCCCTCACGTAGCCCCTACTACGAAGGTGGGATACATAGTCACGCAAATTTTGTGGCGTGAAGGCGCTATGCTCTGGAAGCCTCTCACACCACAGAGCATGCATCCGCGCCATGTACCCCCTTCGCGCGGGCTCACTGCTTTCATAACACTGCAGAAGCTCATCCCTCAGTTCATCCGTCCACTCAAAGCGTCCATGAACATTGCGTAAGTCGTCAACGGGCGGTCTATCCGGTTGGGCCCCACCACCTTGCCCTTGACCCCTATCCGAACGGGGTCGATCGTGGGGGCCCTCTCTTCGGCCTGCCGGAACCAAAGGTTAGAGCCTGTGGGTGGTTAGCCCAGCAGGCCCACGACCGACACCAGAGGGGAAAATGCTTTCCCCTCCCGGGGTTATTATTATTATTATTATTATTATTTAGTATGTATACGAACGAAACGTCTCAAAAAATTTGTTGGCGTTAGCTACCCCCTCTACCACCCCAATTGCCACCCCCACCCTGTTATTAAAGGGAGTAAAAAATTATTTTGACATTTAGTGTGTATACGAAAACCAAGGACCTCAAAATTTTTTGGCACTAGCCACTCCCTCTACCACCCCCATCGCCACCCCCACCCTATTATTAAAGGGAGTAAACAATTAAATGGGATTTAGTGTGTGTACGAGAACCAAGGGCCTTTAAAATTTATTTTGGCATTAGCCACCCCCTCCACCACCCCCATCCTATTATTAAAGGGAGTAAAGTATTACATTGGGATGTAGTGTGTATAAGACTTGGATACAAAAATCTGGATGTGGAAATAATGATTCCTTGGGCAGCGGTTTTTAGTTTATATCAATTTGCAATACGAAGGGCCATTAATTCTACTCGATAACATAAAAAATTAAAATATTATTTTTCTCAAAGATTGCGACTGGAAGGTACAATTAATTAGGAATCAACACAGGTCCCCACTTTCTTTGTGAAACAATAAAACCAAAGTTGCTTTACGAAATACTCGTAGCAACAATAAGTAAGAAAGTAGCTCATAAAAAAACAAATAAGGGAATATGAAGAAGCTCAAATATACAGACATTGACTTTTCAGATCAGCAAATGCATGTATTTTAAAATAATTACGTCACAGCTATACAAAAGCCTCGCACAGTCTGGAAAAAGTATTTATCAGAAAATAACCTACACAATTTAAATTTCATGCTTTCAAGAACAGACTTCAACAAACTAAAACTATATCAAATAAGCGATCCTTAGGAGGCTTATGATTAATTCTATTTATTTCTGTTTTGGCGTCTATTGCCTAAAAATTAAAGTCATATCAACATTAAGGCATGAAAAATATTGGGTCAGCAATAATATCCTAGATGATAGTGAGAACATCAATATTTTATTTTGGCTACATAAAACACTAACTCCGAGAAAACATCTACTTAGAGAGAAAGAATCAAAATAATTCTTTTACGATAATATAATTTAAAAAATCTACAAATACAAACAAAGCGAGTTGAAAAGTTGTTGGAGACATTACAAACCTAAACAGAAAAAAAATATTGCTAAATTAAGTATTTTGCACAACAACAAATTATTAGAAATCTAGGTGAAAGTTCTAACATTTTTTGAGAATATTTCTCAACCATTGCTAAAAGTCTTATCAGTGTCTAATTTTCTGAAAATTTTATTAATTGCACTGTTTCTAAACCCTCACCTAATTCACTATTTTTCTTCTTCTGTTGGTATATTTCTCACTAACTTAAAACTCGGCCACGTTACACCACTGTATGAAATGGCGACGAAGAACTTGTGAAAAATTACAGGGCAATAACGCAAAAGTCATTCATTCATATCTAAACTTTTTGAAAAACTAGTTCATAGAATTTATCAAGTAAGATTCAGCAAGGCTTCAGGCAAAAGTATTCAACGATGACGGCTGCGTATGAGGTCGTTCAATTTATTTATGATTCCCTGGACAATAAATAATATGTTACTAGCATATTATTTCACTTAACTAGAGCATACGACTCAATAAATCACGATTTTCCTTTGAAATAAAATCAACTCCTTAGGAATTTATGGTAATATAGAGCTTTACAGACCTATAGCTCTACTTTCTGTGTTTTCTAAAATATTCGAAAAAGCTTACAAATCAAGGCTTTTGTTCTTTTTGGAGAAGCACAGTCTGTTGACTCCCAGACAGTATGGCTTTCGTAGGGGTTGCTCTACCCAAGATGCCATACTCTCATTCTACGAGAAAATACTAAATGGTTTTAATAACAAAAAGACGTCAGCGGGAATTTTCTTTGACATGTCTCGTGCTTTCGACACAATAAACCATCAATTATTATTAAATAAACTACATTCTTATGGTTTTCGTGGTCCGGCTTGGGACTGGATAAAGTCATATCTCCCTAGGAGGAGCCAGTCTGTGCGAATCTCTGAAAATGGCAAGAGTTACTTCTCTGAAAGTGTTGTTGTGAAAACTGGCGTCCCACAGGGTAGCGTGCTGGGTCCATTGCTGTTCATCATATTTATTAATGATATAACGACGTATATAGCTGATGGTTTTCTAACAATATTTGCTGATGATTTTTCTGGTCTAATTACTGGAGAAAACGTAAATGAAGTAAGCAAAAAGCTAAATAACCTAGCTGACCAAACCAAAATATGGTGTAGCAATAATGACCTAGTACTAAAGTCTAAAAAAACTGACTTGCTTTTATATACTCCAATTGGAATAAAGCCTGACAGTAGTTTGTTAATAAGATCAGGTAGTAATACACTCATTCAAAAAAATCACATCAAGTTTCTGGGTTTACAGATGGACCAGCATCTATCATGGGAAGTACACATCAATGATCTCTCATCTAGGCTTGCAACGAAACATTTTATGATCAGGCGGTTAAGAGACAGTGTTAACATAAACACTCTAAAAACATTTTACTATGGCTCTATAAATTCAATTTTATTGTATGGTATAATATATTAGGGAAACTGTTCGGATGTAAACCAAATCTTTATTCATCAAAAAAGAATACTGAGAAGTATATTAAACTTACCTTATAACACCCCGTGTCGACTTTATTTTAAGCAGGAGGGTATTCTCACCATCCCCTGCATGTATATTCTTGAAAGTGTGTGTTATGTCAGGAAGAACATTAAAGATTATAAAAAATGCGGAGACATAAATAAATACACCACTAGGTCCGCCTCAAATCTATATGTAACAGCGCATCGAATCACACAAGTAGAGAAAGGACCTTTTATCTCATCGATTAAAATGTACAATCACTTACCTGACAATATAAAAAATGGTGGCAGCTTCAACCATTTTAAACGTCTAGTCAGAAAGTTTTTAATTGAACATTGTAACAGTTTATGTGTATAATTAGTCTATTTATTATTATTGTGATTGTCCAATTTTTTTAATGTATGCTCTATTTTAATTTATGTAGTACAGATACCAACCTAGGTACATTTTAATCTCTCTATGACAATTCCTATATTTATTGTTGTAACTCTTAAAAAAATAAATATTATTATATTATAACGTTAATAGGTGAACAGTCTTTCGTCAGCGATGTTCTTGCTAAAATACATAATTTTTCCTATGACAGAGAAGTTAACATCAACTTATCTCTCCCTTATTATTTCTTATGTTTATCAATGACTCAAAACTAAATCTTAATAAAAGTATTAAATTAGTTTTACATGCCTATGACGTTACAATCGGATTTACAGCCAATTCTTCCGAATAATTAAATAAAGCGGTAAATGAGTTATCAGCCGAGTTTAGGTCATAGTGAAAACGTAACAAATTAGTGTTAAACATAAGCAAAGACGCAAACCACCTACTTTAAATCTAGCAAGAAATCAAAGTACTGTTCCGCGATCAGAAATTATTAATCTTCTAAGTCTACAAACAACTACATGAAAAACTCACCTGGAGTAACCACATAGAGTATGTATGCAAAAAGCTAAATTCTGGATTTTTTGCAATAAGAAATCTTAAGCCCATATTGTGTTAATTAACAAAAGTACTATTATTAAATGTACATTCCGGCCTCGTGTACTCCCACCTCAGATAATTAGTTATTGCCTGGGTTGTTAGCACAGAAACTGAAAGAGTCTTTATTTTGCAAAAGGAAATCGTTCGTCTTATGTTCTCATTAATGCCACTAGATTCATGTCAACCGATTTTTATTGAAAATAATATTTTAACATAATACTAGCATAGGCAACCAAATGTCGATTAATACTTATAATCTTTCTCTTTTCAAAAAAGTCCATACGTCTGCTGTACTTACCAATATTTTTAATTCGCTACCCGTTGACATAAAAAATTAACAATGTGTTTTCAGAGCCAAAAATAAATTAAGAAAGTCAGCAAATGTTTCTACTTCCTACGAGAGGTTCTTGAGAAATGTACCTTCATGTATAATATTTACCATACGTATGAATTTTTTTAATACATTTTAATAATGTAATTTCTAACGTTTTAACCATATGCATGCGTTAATAGCATTTTTTCATTTTTAATTATAGACATGTTTATTGTTTGTTTATTTGCATATGTCCTTAGTATATTATTTGTATAAAAAAGATTATTTCTATAAATTATAATTTTATGTTCAATTTATTAATAATTGTGAAAATAAAAACATAGTAAATTAAATACTACGGTAGACCAAAAATACTACTAATTCCTATAAAAGGAACTTAATTCATTGCCACCATCCATCAAGGTACACAATGTGCGTTTCCAATGCGATTGAAAATAATGCCCTAAAACTTGCGACATACTACGTCGGAAAACGCGAACAGAAATCTGATTGCAATAAGCCCCCAGCAGACAGATTAATCATATAGAAAGGAGCACAATGTAGAGCTGTCGTGTATCACCAGCCGCAGACTAGTTTCGAGATTGATATCCCTCATCAGTACGGCATATAACACACGACAATCCTACATCGTCTTCCAGTCTGTCAAATTACAAACGATAACGTCCTCAATGAGAGCACGCACATCTCTTTGCGCTTTTGAAATGAGGTTCCCACTTTTCCTAAAACTGCCGGTGTGATAGATATAAAGGCAGTTATTATTCTTTCCTTTATATTTTGTACTGTTGTTGTCATGTCTCTATAAACAATTTCCTTCACGTATCCCCATAAAAAGAAATCCATTTTTGTAAGATCTGGGGATCTAGCAGGCCATTTAGTGGGTCCATTTCTTCCAATCCATTGATTAGGGTAGGTATTATTTAAGTGGTCTCTAACTGCATTTAAATAATGTGGTGGACCACCATCTTGCTGAAACCACATCCTATTTCGCATTCTTTCAGGGAAATTTACAAAAAATTGGGGCAGATATTTTTCCAAAAAATGAAGATAAATAGCTCCAGTCAATGTACCATCAAAGAAATGTGACCCTATTACATGTTCTTCAATAATTCCTCCCCAAACGTTTATAGACCGTCTGTGTTGGTTATCAACTTGCATAAAAAAGGGAGGATTTTCCAAAGCATAATAATGAAAATTGTGCCTATTAACAAATCCATTTTTATGAAAAGTTGCCTGATCACTGAATAAAACAGTATTGCAGAAATTGAGATCATGTTGCATTTTACCTCTGGCCCAATTACAAAATTGTAGTCAGATAATTCCTGGTGCATTTGAATATGATATATATGCAACTTATTTGTTTTTAATATTCGACTCACAAACCGTCTACTTATTCCTACTAATGATCTCACTTCTCTTTGACTAACATGGGAATTCTCAAGCGTTACCAGCACCACAGAAAACTCATTTTCTTCATTCACGACACGTTTTATTTTTTCGCTTTTTTTATATTCGACATTTCCATTTTCCAGAAATCTGTCGAGAAGGTTTTGGAAGTTGCTAATATAGCAATCCTTCTTTCAGGATAACGTTGCTGATAAATTCTATTGGCAAGTAAACAATTTCTGTCTGACTCGCCCAAAACAAAAGTCATGTCTACAAGTTCCGCTTTATTAAAATTCATATTGTAAAATTTCAAATATTCTAAATTCAATACACATTGTAACGGCCGATAAGTGTGATAAATGCTCCTTTGTACACGACAATTTATACCAAGCTGAGGTTTTATTGCTTGTCGAATAACGAAAACAGCAATAAAATTTACAAAAAAACATTACAGTAAAAGACCGGTTAAATACTATTTACTCGTTTCAATGGATTGGAAGAAATGGTCCCACTAAATGGCCTTATTTCAAAATTGCATAAAGACGTGTAACAATCAAAATGGGCAACACGTCGAACACCTATTATAAATTTTTCTAATGAATTATTTGAGGGAACCACTTTTTTAAGTTTATTCTTGAATTTGACACTTATTTATTTATAAAACGAAAATGGTTGCAATTAGCCACGGGAAGTACTTACAAAATATAAAAAAAATTTCATTTCTACATCACATTGTCGAAAAATATACAGATGTTCCATTTGAAAAAATCGGAAAGTTCAATTTATTTTATCGTAGAACTCGAGATATCGAGATCCGACGCACTATTGCCCTACCCTGTATGCCGAGGCATGTGGTTTCCACTTGGCGAAACACCTCCGTACTTCAGTTTGAGCGTACGCTAGTATCTGGATTAAAATTTTCCAAGCATTGGATTGAAAAAGGTGACCCTTCAACTTGGCTTACGCGAACTCCAGATCTTAATCCATTTAATTTTTTCCTTTGTGATTCTTCTGAAATATCTGTTATACGTGGCTCCTGTAGTGGGAGGCGAATATCTTTTGGTAATAGTCATGGCGGTTTGCGCATATGCACATGGCACCATGTATTTCAGAAATATTCCATAGGGTCCGTAAATCCATGTGCTGAATATGCAAACTGAGTATAAAATTAAATGGTAAACTTTTTAGGCAACTAATGTGAGTTCAAATAATTTGTGTACTTTACATATTGCCGAATTAAATATTCTAGTAAATGAACTCTCAAACATTTTCTCGCTGCTGATAAATCTGAGTTATAAATAGTCTTCAAAATAAAAATGTATAAATATTCTCCCATATTTATAATTATTTTTTCGATGTGGCTATAGTCATTTAGCTATTTACTTTTTCTCAATGAATTGTATTGATTTGTATTTACCATAACGTGCCACTAATTCTTTCTCCTTTGTAGGTTATAATATTTTTCGTACTCCAAATTAGGTACCTTTAAGTTACCCTAATAGAAATGAAATTTATTATTTTAGGTCAACAGTTTAGAAAATATAATTAACTATAAATAGTTTCCTCGGTGAATTTAACCTAACTTTCGTCTTATTAACTTTCAGGAAAGTTCCAGATGAAAATAAAATAGTAGCTGAGTTAACTACGGACAAAATTGTTATTGTTGGTGAAGCATTTTATGATGTCAACATTAAAAATCAACACATTTCGAACTATGGTTTTGGCAATATAACATTCAGTAAGTGAGAATAAATTAACCATATATGATGTATTCGCAGATATTAATAGAGTATTTGGGACCGGTCGGCAAGGGATTGAACTTGAAGTTCAAATTTCATCGGTATCTGTGAACCGTGGACAAGATACCGCACCTGCTCTCATTCCCGCAAACGCGTTGCATTTAAAAATTTCGCCCCTCATAAACCTGTTTGTTCGAATCGAATGAGGAAAAGCAAATGCTATGGTCTACAATAATTCTTGCAATTCTTGTCTTTCTTGGGATTAAGGTTCAAATTTTAAATAATAATTTTAAATATAATTTAAACTGGTAATTTTAAACAACACGCGTATAGACTTCGATCGTAAATTTTAATAGATTTTGTTGAATCCAGTATACAGTTTGCTATTATTTATCTTAGTACACGCTGTCATTCATATCTTCTGCAAGAAAGTTCAGGGAATGATTAATAATGAAATAGTGATAACAATGATGCAAAATATAATTTTGAAATATTCCGAATTTTACTTCCTGGAATTTGAATACCTTAACCGCATATCAAGTGAAAGTGGCAGTCCTTTTTTCAGTGGTAAGGGTGAAAATATGTCAAAATTGCTGAAAATTGCGTTTTTTTTTTCTATCAAGGTATAACTAGAGTGACATGCAGGAATATCTGTGCAAGTCAACATCCGATTAAATATTTATCCCACAGTTTATAAAATGATTCGACATCAAGATCCTGAAATTCATGATGGCGCACCCAATTTGGCAGGCAAAAATCAAATAGATTCTACACTCAACATCATGTACTCAAGCGAGTATGCAATAATTTTGGGAGTTTCTGAAAACGTTTTCTTTACCTAGATTTAACGACTCAAGAAATCAGATATATAACTTGAAAAAAATTTGCATTTTTCGTTTGGAATGCTCTCAGTGACATATTTTTGAAAAGAACGTAATAATTTAGTCATTTTTTAAAATTTTAAAAACTTATTTTTTTATTAAATTTCAACACCCTCTATCTCAGAAATAAAGCGGTTGCGGACGTATGTTCATATAAAGAATTTTTCTTAAAATCATTCAAGAATTATCGCCCTTTAGGATCGGCATTCAATTATGAAACACCCCGCATAGTTCACAAATAATTATAGAACTAGAGTATCAGCTGCCCTAGTCAGAAAATGAGCCCTACCTAACGTCTACCTATCTCAAATGGATTGAGTTAATGCAAATCATATATTTAATATGATATCTTTGTTACATTTGTTTCAGTTGAACCAATCTACAAATATAATTTTACTTGGGAAACTGTCGAGAAGGGAGGCATTAATTATACAAACATTGTTAATGAAGAGCAGGATGTCAAGTCGAAAACAGTAGTTCATAATATAAACTTTATAGATGCGGATGAAACAACAGGTATAATATGATTTAATTTAATTTGTTTGAGTGTGTAGATCATGGAATAAAATATTTAGTTAAGCTACTAAACATGGAGAAGTAAATAAAACAGTTAAACCCTGTAGACAATATTTAAGTTGTAATGAAAATGTAGAAGTTATTAAATAACTCAAATCATTTATATTAGTGCGTAGGTACTCCAATTTGGGCAATTTGAAAAGAAGTCGAGTATCTGTTACTCGTTTGAACTACCAATTTTATGGTTAAATAAAATATATCATTAAGAAATATATACTAGGTGTATGGACTGTATGATAATTAAATCAAAACTAACATGATATAAAAATTATATGCGGTAATGTAAGGTCTGAATTATAACTTGACGTATGGGATTTTATATAACATCTTTGGTAGAAAGGCCTTTCCATGGTTGTTCTACGATGGCCAGATTCTTTTTATTACTCATTTCTAACTTTTCAAGACAACGTCAATCAACATCTTAATACCATTGCTACAACAATACTGAACACACAATTGGAATTCTTTATCAGCTTTTGTTAAAATGTCACTCTGTCACAGTACGCTTTACAAGTAACTCGCTCGAGTCGATGCTCGCGCAACTTCTGGTGGCGCGGCGTAACAATTAGCTATTAAATTTCAAATTCACTTCATTTTACGTCTTTTGGCATGTCACAAAATGGTATTTTAAGTAGGTGAACTTTGGTTGCATGCATTTAATTTTGTATTAAGTATGACAGTCGTTGTAATTTGTGCTTTTTCAACCAATGAATATGAGCTGCTTTTTTAGAAAACGCTTAAACAAAGGCGGCAATTTGCTAATGAGTTTTCATATTAGATATGTGAAGGAAGAAATTGATGGATAGTACAGAAACTAACTGGAATAGTTGTGAGGGAAATCATGGAAATACTTAAGACCCCTGTGGTTGAGGTATTTTTATATATAATAATACTAATGTACAATGTTGAACTGTACTAACACTTAATTTTTTTCTTTGTAGCTTAATTCTTTTCGTACTATACTCGATAAGTCGATATTCATTGCAGTTGTAAGGCAGAAAAGAGTTACTGCAAGCATGCAGCTGCAATTTGTATTTATGTGAAAGTTGCAAATACATGTGCTATAACTGATCAACCTATGATATGGAATCGACCTCCACAAGCGCACCTAGATAAATATCACAAAGGTTGCAGAACTGAAGCATATTTTACTTCCAAAAAAGGAAACAGAGTGGACAAAACGTTCAAATTCAAGGATTTGGAGAATATTTATGACGTTTGAAGACTTGCCACAAGTGGAAATCATAAAGACCAAGAGCGAATGCACAGAGGGAAGAGAAGAAAGACTGTTTGTACAGGAGAGAAAAAATCCGAAACCAAAAGTTTCCTTCAGAAACTATATTCTTTGCAGAGAAATTCAAACCACACAATTTATCATGCTTATAATGCTTGCCACATAAAAAATCTCATTTATAAGTACGAAAAAATGAAATGCACCAAGAATATTTGACTAAGTACGAAGAGATTGGGTTAGGAACGATAAGTGGATGGAAATTGCTTTTTATTCCGTCTGTCAGTCTAATTTAACTGTATTGTTTAAAGAACGACACTTGAGAATTACTTGTAGTAAACCGCCAACAGAATCAAATCTCGAATAACGAATTTTGATGATCTGGCACGACAGTTGGGCAAATAAAAAATCTAAAGAAGGGCGAATATAAGCTGCCATGCAGTATGGAATTGATATGGAATCGGCAGCAATATCGTTTTTTGAAAAATCGTACGAATGCCACGTTTACGAGGTTAGCCTTATTGTAGCCCCCAAACAGCCGTATGTAACATGCAGCCCTGACGGAGTAATCTCTACTGACGGAAATTTTGAAATTGTAGAAATAAAGTGTGCGTTCAGTTGTGCAAACACAGAAATTGTAGATTCAGACATAGAAATGTTATTTGTTCCGTATCTAATTTTTGATGAAGCAGGAAACCTGAGCTTGAAAGAAATTGACTAATACTACAAACAGATTCAGCGTGTCGCACGGTGTTCAGGAAAAATGTTTAGTTAGATTTCATGACAGTTACGTAAACTTTCTTCGTTGAGATTTTTTGCTGATTTCAAGTGTGATGAGTTTAGATATGTTTTGTTGGATTCTTTGACAGCAGCATTGCAATAGTTACTTGCAAAGCGTATGAAGTATTGCCCAAAATAAATAGATGATAAAAAATGCCTTGGTTATTGGATTTATATTTAAACATTTTGTTAATCATGAACTATTCCTTAAAGTTACTGATTTAAAAGAAAAGATTACTTGATTGCCTGAAATGAAGAGAATTGACAAATTTTGAAAGACTATATCTCAAAAATTGTTCATTTTTGTAGGTTATTTACATTAAAACTTTCTCTGTGGGGGTCAAGGTACACAAAAAATTAGAAATTCTTTCAGATTATCTGAAAACCAAGAATTTCTCCCACGGGAATAGGAATTCTACATGGCTCTTTCTAATCAACTAACTTTTGTACAACATATGTCCGGTTATTGGCATGCATTTCAGCAATCTAATATTTTGGTAGAGATTTTGGTACTTTCCTTGCAATTAGTGAGCTAAATTGAAATTTTAGGAAAATAGAACAATATATATTGAACTATAATAACATACTATCTTCCGACACGCTAATTGTTTGACCTCGTTCACAGGCTCTACTACAAATTCTAGATAATTTAATCTCCTAAAAATGAATGAATTTCTTGTGCGAATTTACTGAAATTAGTCTATAAATACATATTTTAAATATCTATGAACTCACAGTAGCCTTTGCATTATATAAGGGGATTTACACGGGTCCTAGGAAATAAATCGTATTTACCTCCTAATAGCTGAACATATTATTATATTTTATTAATTTTTTTAGGAGCAGAAATCAATCAATTTTTGAATGACAACTCGGAGGAAATTGAGCCTAAAACGAGACCATCTATAACTAATTATATGAAAGTGGCCTTTCACAGTTTTACGGATATTATGTTCTCAAAAATACCATATGATATGTTATTTTTGAAATAGTTGCAAGATGAAGAAATCCAATAACGACATTGATCTATTATTTTCTTAATGACATTTTATTGAAAATCATTTTGAATTTTTGGTATCACTTGCAATTATTGTTAAATATTTCTCATGTTTTTTTATATTATTATACTGTATTATACTGTATTTTATTATATTATACTGTATTTTATTAAAGATTTTTAATAGAAATTATTGTAAAAATCATAAATTTATTTTGTTTTCTTTAAGTTCTCGAATAAAACTGGGTATGTTTTGCTTGAAAAATAAAAAATATATTAATCATTTATTAAAGAAGTTGAAAAATTGTAATATGAATAAATTAAAGTTTGAATATAAAATGCTATTATTAAATGAGCATCAATATAATACTTATAGTCTGCTCCATCGCTAATTTTGAGCGTTGCTTTATAATAATAGATTGTTATGTGCACACCTACGCCCTCTTATGTAGAGAAGTTTAATCTTTTAACAGAAAAAAGCTTGCCACAGGATGGTAGTTCGCCAGTCGGACCAAAGATGGCGCTTGGTGCTCCATACCATAAAGCATACTAGAAAGTTCGTCGAGAACTACTGGATAAATCTAGAATAAGCGCCATGGTTATATAGATTAGATTTTTTTTTTAGATTATATTTTATTTCCCAAAAATTAATGTTACATAACAATAATAATGCAATATGCTCATATAAGTACATACATGACATGGTGCGCCTTAATCAAGACATAAGGGAAGCAAAGCCAACGCGTTGGAACAGTTTAGTTCTAATTTAGATAGTAAAGAGTTTAGATCAAGAGCAGTTATTAGTACGAAGTGATCAGTGACAAGTTGTGAACTACAGTAGTGGTTTAAACTTGTAATTAATGTCGTAAAGACTAATTATTGTAAGTCTATTGTTGATTTAATAATATAATTAATATTGTAAATCGTGTTGCAATTATTGAACTTACGCTTGGGGTGTTTACTAAAGGGTGTAAACATGTAACAATTTAAAACTGTTACTTATGATGGATGTTATTATACTGTTCATATAGCATAATTCGGCAGAGTGAATGACATAAATGACTAAACTTATACCATAATAATAGTTGACTAACCTTATACCATAATAGTTGTTTCCTAATTTGTACTTCTGTTAAAAATTGACATGTCTAGATTTCTGTATAGAGCAAACAACAGCATGTTAGAATTAAGCTTGTTTTCCTCAGACCAAAACTGCATGTGAATACACTAATTCAAAGCAAGTATTAATAAAATCATTGTGTCATTGATTAAAATATTTGTGCCGTCAGCATAACAGCCGTCACAGTGAGTATTTGGCTTTCATTTGCATAAAGTATTAATTATTTTTAAAAATATTGAGAAGCAGAGACCCCAAAATTCTGAATAAGTCTTTGAAGAACTCCATGCTTTATGTCGCATACAGCACTCATCACATACATACATACATACATCATAGTATAATTTAATAGTCTGTGTTCTATTGTTTAGGTAAGAAATAAGAGGCTTAAAGAACTTCTTCTGACTCCGTATCTATCTAACATATTCAACTATATTTCATTGTCAACAACATTAAAAGCACGAGAGAAATCAATAAATGACGCTAAGGTATATTGCTTGTTGGCTGATTCGGTGCTCTTGGTTTTAGATAGCTGATACTTGATAGTGAGATCAAATAGTTGAGAAAAACTGCAAAGGAAATCGACGGTTCTTTAGTTTCCGTAATCATTGGAATCACCTTTTTTGTACAAAAGTTGGACAAAAGCTAGTTTGAACCTATCTGGAAAAATGTCGGTCTTAAAAGATAGGTTTATCAGAAAGTACATTGCTGACAGGTACTGAATTTATAATAATTTATTAAATTATTGGGAATATTCTCATATTCACAAGAGTTACATGATTTCAACTTATTAATTAAAAATAATCGAATGCTAAGATTAATTTTAAAAAAGAAATAATTCAAAAGAAGGTATATTAGAGGTTAAAGAAACTGGGTCAAGAACACAATAATTACTAGTTATTACAGATGTAAAATTATCATTAAAATTTTGGTTGCTGTAGCATCTCGAATTTATTGGCTATTTTGTGTTATAGTTATAATATTCGAGTTGTTTGATTTGTTATTTATTTCATTCATTGTGTTCCATATTTCCTTTATTTTGTTATGGAGTCCTTGAATTTACCTATCATGATAATTTCTTTTGCAATACTGTTACTGCAAGAGTATGTTAAAATTCTTATAACTTTAATTAATTTTTGGAAGGCCACTAAAATTTGTAACTTTAGGTTTTAATTATCGGTCATCCAATTACTTTCATGTGGTTTTTTAAGCAGTGGTACACTTTTTAGAGGATAACCTAGCTGAAAATAATACATTATGGTGTCACTAAAATTTACAACCTCTGTGTGGACAATCTTGAGTATTCATTTCTTGTCAATTTACCTTTATTAAAACATAGAATTGAATAATATTCTTTTTGCAAAAATTTCTATGCTGAATGAATTTATATTCTTTATTTTGAGAAAAAACTGTGTTCTTATATGTTAATTGGGATAAATGATCAGATAAATATGATTTAATAACATTATTTTTAGACTTTACAACGTTAAAATCAATGAAGAAATTATCATCATCATCATCAGTGCATGTACTAGTACTGCTGCCCTTGTAGGCATTTTGATGATAATTGTGATATCGAAATTGTCAAATCAGTATTACTAGAATTAAATTTTACATTAAAATCACCTACTATAACCAAAAGTTTGTCCTTTGTAGACTGTCTTTCCAGTAACAGTTTTAAAATCACTATCAGGTGCATTAATGATACACAAGTGTGCTTAAAGGCACCCTCTAAACAAATATCGTCCATTAAAAAGACTGAGACATCACTAAAAAGCTGTTCATTTCATAGATAGCTACTCCACCATGACAAATACTTTTTCGACAATATGAATTAAGAGTAAATTCACTCAGCTTACTTACATTTATTTGGTTATCATTTTACCGGCGTTCAGCGACCAATAAATTGTCAGATATCATCATTGAAAACATTGTTCATATCTACAATTTTATTTCCTAAACATTGAACATATTAGTGAAATATAGTAAGTATATTATTATTGTTTTTAATATCATAAAACTTATTTACAGAAAAAAAAAGGTTCTTGTTCACGTGGAGGAAGTCAAGTTCCTGTACCGTGTTATTAGAGCCCTATAGATGTAGATTTAGGTAAAACCAAAGCATAGTCACTATTAGGGCCCGAGTCTATATCAATGATGATTTGTTGTTGACTTATTTGCCTGTTTTTCGTTTTAAAATCATCAAAATTCTCTAATACTTTCACATAACATAAATTCTGACTAATGCGTGTTTGTTTTTTTACTATATTAAATTTTTTTCACTTTCCTATAATTTACTAAGACCAAACCAAAGTGTGTATTAATATTCAATAATGTTGTAGTTGCATGTGAAACTTTATTTATGAAGCGCTGATGAAATAATCATATTACTATGTCTATTTTTTTTAGGTTCTTCATATATTTATAACAGAGGGATATTGTTGTTTACCTACGAAGACATTTTGTTCATCTAATATTACCATAAAATTGCTTTGCAGTAAATTTGAGTAGAAATTTCCAATATTTCCTAAAAATTTGTGAAATGTTGCAGTTGGTTTTAGATCGATTGTACAGTAATGGCTTTATTACCTAAAGAATTATGCGTAAATTCTTTTGGATCTTATGATCTTTAGCTGTTAAACATTCAATTCAATTCAACAAAGATTTATTAAAATTAAAGCATACAAACAGTTGCCTAACCAGAGCCTGCCCCGGGACCGACCATGCAATCACCGTGCTCACGCGGTCGCGAATTGCAGGCCGGCCGGAACAGATCTGGGTCGGCGAAAACAAAAATGAATAACTAACCTAAGCATCTTTTGCAACAAGCAAATAAAATTAGGTAATACTATTTCAACATAAAACAATAAAGATTTTTAAAAACAACTTAAAACTACACATATTTTTAATAACTGACTCACTGTAACACTTTTTTAAAAAATTTGTAGTTGACGCAGATACCTTAATCTAAACGAGGCACCTTCTGCGAAATTCATGAACGCTGAGCTGCATATGGCTGGCCTAAACTTTTGGATTTAATAATTTAGATTTTCAGAATGTTTAATTTATTTGATATTCGTGATGAGAAATGAATTTAGAAAAACAAAAATGTACAAACAGAAAACAAGAAAAACAACAAACAAAAGGGACACAAACAGAAAGGAAGAGGGGGACAGGAAAGATTTAAAGATAGTCAAAAGGTATGAAATATTAGTAAAGGTGAATAGGGTAAGCGGAAGTTATAGTTGGTGAAGTTTGGTTACAGAGGTTGCCGGAAAATCGGTAACGTCTGCTATGGTAAGGGGTGTTTAATCCGAAATGGGGCATTGTGCTGTCTAATTTGTGTTATGTATCTTGTTAGCGGACTATCGCCCAGCTTGAATGAATAGAAGTTTTGAGAGATGCGTTGGACGTAGTCCGCTATCGGGGTTATGTCGTTGCAACGCGCATAGAGATCTCTGAGGGAGGTGTACCTTCCAGAATTTGAAATGAGGCGCACAAATTTGTGTTCAAACACTTGAAGTTTTTTCATTGTCGTGGCAAGTATGCTGCACCACATCGGCGCCGCATATGTGATGGACGACCTAATCACCATCGTGTACAACAATTTTTTATTTTGTCGGTTAAGTCTGCTACCCCTGACCATGAGTGGATACAGATTCCTGGACAGGGAGTAGACCGTCCGTATTGTCTCATTTATATGGGTATTGAACGTCAGTCTTTCGTCGAGTCTTACCCCCAGGTACTTCACGCATCTCCTGGTTGGAATTTTGTTTCCCCTGATCGAAATTGGTGTTAAAAGTTTGTTCTCAGTAAAACGACGCGTGAAGACTATCGCCTCCGACTTCTCAGCGTTCATCCGAATCTTCCACTGGTCGTAATAAGCCGTGGCACGAGCCATGTTCGCCGCTTGCGCGTTGCGCTGTTAAACATGAATAGCCACAGCTAGATTTCGCTACCAGTCGGTCTTTTCCAATCCTCAAATATCCAGTTTTGTGATTATAATAATTATTGAATTAGGAATACCAGCATTCTCAACCGAAGCTAGAAATCATTCCCCAATTACTTGTAGTTGTTATTGGGATTCGTTTTGGTCAATAGGGATGAAGCTCATCATAAGCCATTAAGTTGAAGTATCAGGTTGGAATGTCTACCCTTCATCATTTAAAAATTTTCTCGTGATGTAGTAGGTCTGGAAATTCACCACCCTCTGGGTAATCAGAAATTTTCTGTATCGACAACTAACTGTAGTTGATATTACGACTGGAATAGTTAGCACTTTCTCTAATCGGCGGATATATCGAAGCTCCATAGCGAAGTTCTAATATTCCCATACTTTTTTTTACTGCAGGTTGCTTTTTCCCGACATAGATGCATCTTTTTCCTAGATCACCAGGATGGGAGTGATTGTAATCTAGAATTCTGGTGAAGTAAACCGATCTGTCCCGGCGTAGCAATGTTCCTTCATTTTCAAGAATGTTTTAGGGTAAATATTATGGAATAGCGATGGATTAGTAAAAAGTTTGAACTTCAACATTATGAGCGTTAGTTACTACTATTGTTACTATTATTAAATAGATTGGGATATGTATCTTTGATTTGAACTGATTTCTAAAAATAAAAAAGTTTAATGAAAACTATTAAATAATATCCCACTCTATGTAATATCTATCTACCTATTAATAAAAGGATAAAGAATTGGGCTTCAGTATCAACTTGAAGTCGATGCAAAAATGAACAAATAACATTGTTTGTACTAATAAAATAATACAATATTTAAATTATTAAGTGAATAATAATAATAATAACAATAATAAAGTGTCCTTATTTAACAACATATGGCGAAGTCCAGCCTAGGGGCTGCTTAGATACTCAACCATCAAAAATTTTAGGAATGATATGACAAATAAATATAATATGTACGCAATATGTAGATAAATAATATGCAATTGAGAATACAAAATAAAAGGACAACAAATACATATTTTTACTTCTATATCTTTGTTCATTGTACCAAAAAGGAATGTTTTGTAATAAATTTTAAAATAGTTAACCAAGAGTTTCTTGATGCTAGCAGGGATGGTGTTATAGGTAGAGGTTATAGGTTTATGTAGAGTATGTAAAAGATTTTGTAAAGAATGTTATCGAGTGTTGAGGATTTGTTGAATACTCCGTGTACATTAGGTTACGATCATGAATAAGGGATCTGGGGATAGTAGTTCTTTTAAATATATGGGATTTGCAGTATAGATTAATTTATGTACGAAGCATTCAAGATGTAGTTTAGCCATTTTAGGGATTTTAATTTATGGGACACATCACTCTCTTTCAAGTTAAAAATGAATCTTACACACATATTTAGGACCTTTATTATTCTATAGGCATTCATTTGGTTTAAGCAAGGACTATAGACGTATCACCATAGTTAAAAAATGATAGAACAAGTGATTCTGTTGAAATTATTTTTAATTTTTCAATTAGAAAATGAATGAGTATATTTTTTTAAATGCTGAATAGGAAGGTTATTAATATGTGATTGGAATTTGAAATTATGGTCAAAAAATAAGCACAAGTTTTTTTACATCATTCTTGAATGTTAATTTCTGGTCTTCTACAAAGATATCAGTATTATGATGTGTAATTAATTGTCTATTACTATTGTCTATTCTTTTCCAGTAACAATAACAGCAGACTTAGCTGCATTAATTTGCAAACAATGCTTACGAGAATATTTCACAATGTTATTAATATTCCGATTTGTGTTTTCAACAGAGTGCTGAGATTGTACTGGTTCAAAAGTACTATAAATCTAGCTGTCATCCATGTAAAAATGAGATCTACAGGTTGTGAGAGCAGTAAAAAATCAGCGGTGTATAGGGTAAAAAAAAGGCCCGAATATCGACCCTTGCGGGACACCGGATTCCAGCAATTTCGAGTCAGATACTTGACTATTACTTGTTGTTTGCGGTTAGTGAAATAAGATTTTATCATTTTCAGAGTATTGTTGATTTCAGTTTAGATAATAATAATCCATCGTTAATAGCATCGAACGCTTTGAAGTAATCAAGCAACACTAAAGTAGTCGTTTTGTCTTTATCATAGCCTCATAGTACACTCGTGGTGCTGTGGCTTACCTAGGACTTATTTGATGAACTTATAGGACGCAAATCAGTGGAATTTTCAGCTGAATTAGTTTTTTTTAAGTGATTTCACAAGAGCTTCTTTCCAAATATCTGGAAACAGACCTTGTACAATACATTGATTTATTATGAACGTTAAATAGATCAGTAGATCTGGAAAACATAATAAGAGCAAATTCTTGGATATAGAGTCGAGACCAGAAAAATTCGGCTTGATTTTATTTGCAGCATTTGATTGTTTGAATTTGCCAATGCACTTTTCTTATTTTTGATCATTGATTTAATAGTATCAGTTAAGATAGATATATTCAAAAAAGAGAGATCCAATAAGGATATATTCATTATTTTTGGCCATAACTTTTTTTTAAATACTAATTTTGGTAAAAAGTATATGACAACCTAAGTAGCACTATTACAGGTGTAGTGATATGAATTTTCACTCAATAATTTCAGTTGTTTGCAAAATAGTTATATTTAATTTTAAAAATTATGTAAATTTTCGTATTTCCTAAATTTAAATCTAACTATTTCGGATATGTTTGAAATTATTGAATACACATTTATAACACTACTCTTGTTATAGTTCTACTTAGGTAGTCTTATAGTTTGTTTGCAATATGTGTTTTAGAATAATAAATAAGAAGTTATGGTCGAAAACAGTAAATATTTCCTATCGGCCTCACTCTCTTGGATATTCTCACCTTAATCATAGCGATCTAGGTTTAGATATTCTGACTGTTCTTTCGGGTGCGTGAATCTCAAGTAATGAATGAATATTATTATTAAAAAAACTAAGCATTTGATTGACATCTCATAATAGCATATTTGATAGACAACTGAAATCTTGTTTTGTGTGGCCTTTTCTATTTTTGGACGGGATTCAGGTAAAAACATATGTATCATGTCCCTTATTTAATTTATTTTTTCTTGCACGGTCGTTAGCAAAAAAATAGGACAAGTCTTATAACGGTATTTTGCTAAAACTAGTTGTGTACATCTATCTTTAATTTTTGTGACATTGTCAGTTAGTTGGCATAATTTATTGCAAGTGTGCAAACAACTAATATGCCTCATATAAGCGATTTAATTAAATCTGGAGTTATTGCTAAAGCAGAAGATGGATGGTCAATGAGATAAATTTCACTGCGTTATAATATTAACAAAAATTCGGTGTGTAACATTTTAAGAAAGTAGAGAATAAACGGTACGATTAGTAGAAATCCTGGATCAGGGTGACGAAGGATATCAACACAACAACAAGATTTACAATTGGTAAATGCTCTAGTAGAAAATCCATTTTACTCAGTTATTCAGGCTCCTGAAGAAACGAATTTTCCTGGATCGAGTAGTACTGGTCACCGGCGAGTAAGAGAATCGGAGCTACGCTGTCATGCAGAAGCACAGAAATACTTACTTAAAGCTGAACATAAAGAAGCTCGAATAGGATATGCGCTTGAATTTTTAGCGCATGATGTAAATTTTTGGAACAATGTAACCTTTACAGACGAAAAAATTTTCCAGTCAACACACAGTGATCGTATTCGTGTTTACCGCCCTCCGAATTCTCGATGAGAAATATATATCTAACGATGATAAAAGTGGTAGATTTTCCGTTAATATGTGGGCTTGGATATCGGCACGTGGTCCTGGTGTTTTGTGGCATATTGAGGAACGATTTAATAGTGAAACGTATATTAGGATTTTAGACAATATTATGCTCCCTTCTGTGTCACAATTATTTCCTAATAAGGAGTTCATATTCCAACAAGACAATTGTTCCATTCATACTGCTCATACCGTAACTAACTGGTTTCAAGATAGCAACATCAATGTTCTTAACTGGCCCAGCCATAGTCCAGGTTTTAACCCTGTGGAAGAAGTATGGGGACTACTCTTAAGAAGTATCCAAAAACGAAATGTGAGACCACGGAATGCCGAAAAATTACTGGAAATAGTAAATAATGCATGGGAAAATATTATTACTAACGATTATTGCATAAGGTTATTTAATTCTATGCCAAACAGACTTATAGAAGTTATAAATTGAAATGGTGCAATAATGAAATATTAATAGTTAGTTTCTTGTTAAGTAGGATATCCTTTGTCATTTGATCCAGGATTTCTACTAATCGTACCGTTTATTCTCCACTTTCTTAAAACGTTACACACCAAATTTTTGTTAATGTTATAACTCAGTGCAATTTGTCTCATTAACCATCCATCATTTACTATAGCAATAACTACAGCATTAAAAAAAAATTAAAAGTGATATCTGCTTTATTTCGGCTACTTATTACATATACAAGTAGAGACAGATTTACATTAGAAAAAAACAAGTTGTCCTATTTTTTTCTGCTCAGGGCAGTACTATCCATCACCTTACTCTCAATGCCAGTGTATTTTATTAATCAGTAAGATATTTCCAAAATAGTATATGGAAACATGTAACTTATTGTAAGATGAGCATAATCCCAGTTCCTTAAATTCATTTTATCTTTTTCTTTTCACTAAGGTAGTTTTAAAGCAACAACCAAAATCACACATCTCTTTTAGTCAAGTTGTGTAGGAGTGTGCAGTAGTACATTGCATAAAAAAATCCTTTTCGCTTTAGTCTAGAGAATGTTGAAATGATAAACTTTATGAAACATGTATATTTTACATGTAACCACAATATATTCGTATCTATGCATATATGTATATATTATTGATTAAGGTATATTTAAATGCATATATAATATATTTTTTTCATCAACTAATATATTTACTGAGTGTCTCAAAAATTTGACTTAATTTATTTTGGTGTATAAAATTTAAATTCTTGCTTTAAGGGAATTTATAAAACATTGTAAACCTTCTGAAATAAATATAGCTCTGACATCTATATAACCATGAGCACATGCAGTAACAGTTAGCTTCTGCGTTATTGTGAAATAATTCTTATAATAACACGAACAATTGGCCAAGTCTAGCGAACACGTTTTGTAACAAACACAAATATATGGTCTCACGTCGTCATAAATGAAGTATACGTTAGTTCAGGTTAACTTTCCAATATTCAAAAATACATGAGATATTAAACATCTCGGTGTTTTCTTATTGTAAGTTATTTTATATATATATATTTTTTTATACATTTATTTAACGTCGGCCTATTTCCGCTACTGAGGCCTAACACCGACGCCTGTAGAGGAGCTACCCCCAACCAGGAATTTTGCCGAACCTCTTCCCTTAAGAAGAGTAGGGATCTTTTACTTGCCTAACATTTAATAGACAAGGGACCGACGACTTTACATCCCCTCCGAAGGATGGTATATCTCCTATACAACCCTCGCCTAAAGTTGTATAGCTTCCGCGCATACACTGATATACAAGCCGCTAGAAGATGTGTGAGGCGAGGACGCAGTTTCCGTTGGAATGGTCACCCATCCAACTACTAACTCCGCCTGACGTTGCTTCACTTCGCATACCGAAGTATGTACATAGTAATGACGCACCTACGCTCGCCCCTCATTATTTTATATATAAAATACGAGCTCTATTATAACATTTTTAAATTGAAGCATTATTAAATTATTATAATATATTACGACAAGCATAAATTAATTTAAGAAATCTGTAAAGGATGACCCAGTTAAGACGTCTTCCTCATGATCATAATCTTTTAAAGTAATAAAATTACAAGTTCTGTAATTTTAATCTACTGCAGGTTGTTTCTTCAGTGGAGCACCCAACAATTAAGGTTTTTATTCTTAAATATCATAGTGCACCACCACTTACACGGGTTAATATTAAAATTAGTTTGTAACCAGCAGTTCAACTAGGAAGACGTATTAAATAGTGATTTCGCCATCTGTGAGTCTCAAGTAATCACTAGAAGTCCGTCTAGACCGACCGTCCGAGAGTACCAGATGTGCATTAAGAGGCCGAGGAAGTAATTATGACAATGAAAAGACTTGACTATTGTGTACTCCGTATTCAATTAAAAGTGATAAATCAAAAATGAGGAGCGGTGGAACTGAGTGGTTTGTATTGTTTGGGATCGGTTTCACGCATTAGAGTCAAACAGTAGTCATTCATGCTGCCTTTATCCCATCCTTGGTATAGTCTTTTGATGTTCGCTAGATCTTGGTGTAGCCCTCCTATCTTTGCTCGTCGCTCATGTCGCTCAAGTTTTTAGAGAATAAATCGAGATAGGAATGCAGGAAATGCACCTTGAAAGGCATTCAAGCTCCAATCTTGCGGTAATTTTGCAACAAATTGCTGATGATTTGCTTGAAATCCGGGGATTTGCGGTTACCAAGAATGTTGTGAACAACACTTCGAAATGATGCCCATGCTGCCACTTCATCGGGCGTTAAATATTTTTAAAAGTCTCTATCGGAAATTAATTTTCGCATATCAGGTCAGACCAATAACCCTTCTTTAATTTTTGCATATGACAATTTGGGAAATTAATTGATTAAGTACTGAACAGCAGGTCCTTCACGGTTGAGCGTTTAGAAGTTCTTGATAGGGTTAAGTTTGATGTGAAGAGATGCCAGGAAATATCCTGTGGGTTCACAAGTGGTGCAGATTGTCCTGGCTTATAATAAGTACGACTTGGCCAATCTTCTCTCACATAACTTTAACATGCGTGCATTCTAAAACTAGAACCAATCTTGACAAACGGATTAAGGATTCGGATTCAGCGCATCAAATAACGTCAAGAATCGTTTTCATCTGTTTGGGTCCAACGGTTGATCCAAATTTGTAAACTTGTGACTTATGGCTGTTTCCTCAAAATCAGTCATGTACATAGAGCTTTATAACTGTAAGGTAGCGATATGTCTAACTTTTTACGATTCTTTGAAATTTTGAAAAAACCAGTAATTTTAGAATAATAATTATAAATATTGTCTGAAAGTTATTTGTGGCATTCTACGAATATTCTTTCTTATTATTTGGGTTTTCTACCACATGTATTATTATCCTCTTCAAAACAAATCAATTATAAGTTGTAACAAAAAGCATTCGTGACATTTCTAATAGACTAAATTTAAAAACGTAGCGACAGAAAGCTAGCTTTCTGTAAAAAGGCCAAGAAATAGTGAAAAATGCAACTGTTTATATTATGTTTCCAAGGGGTTTTATTTTCAATTTTTTCTTTTAAAATGCTCATCGTATAATACCTTCGATACCAATCTAACATAGAATCGTCACATAGATAGAATAAAGGTGGCTTACATTTCTTCTGAGCAGAGTCACAGGACCGTGATAAAGACCTGGGGAATGAAACCCAAAGTAGTCATGTGGATATATACTGCCGCCATAAGACCAATGACAACCTAAGGAGCTGTGGTTTGATGGCCTAAGAGCAAACAGACTACAGCTAAAGTCAAGCTCAGCCAAGTGCAGAAAGTTGCCTGCCTAAGCCTAACCGGAGCCTCGCGAACAACGCTAACGAGAGCTATGATGGAGGTAACGCTGTCTCTGCCACCACTAGATATACAGGGTGGACCATTAATAATAGGCCATAATTCAGGAGTAGATTCTTTGGGCCAATATATGAGGATATAACCAAAATATGCTTTAGTAAAATGTTGCTGTGGAAAAAGATACAGGGTATCAAATTTCAAATTATTTTTTCGTCTTTTTGAGATAACTCAACAGCCTCTTGACTGATCTTTACCAAATTTGCTAGGGGAACTTTTTTTATTCTAAGAAACAATAATTTATATATTACATCACGTTAGATCATAGAGGGCGCCGCAGGACCTGTATCTGATGATGAATTTTTTTCAACTAATGAGGGCGTCATTTCCACGTATAAAAGGTACACTTAATAAAACTTGATAACTCCAACCGTTTTAAAGGAAAGTGCCGTTAAACATTTCAATAAGTTTTTGAAAGACAAAGTCAAATTTAATGAAACGAAGTGTATTTATTGAATAAAGTGCAAAAAAAACGTAAGAGAAAACAAAATCGTAATAACAGCGTAAACTATTTCACACTTTCTAATGGATTATTCTCATGGTATTGAGATAAATACATAAATCAAAAAATTGTCTAAAATACGGATCTAATCTTATTAGAAGACCAAAACATATTGTAAAAGTTGACTTAATGACATTAAAAATTTCCCCCCATGCAAAAACCCCATTGCTCCAACTTGGAGCAAATTATTGATATGGTCTCCACCTACTTCTATACCTTTTCTAATTCTATTCATAAAAGATTTTCTTACATTGAAAAATACATTTTACTGTCCTCTAATAAAATTCGCTGCGCTTTGTATTTTTTCCCACAGTTCTTCTCTGGAGTTGATGGTATTTGCATAAACTAAGCACTTCATAAAAATCCAAAGAATTATAATCAGAACTCCTTGGTGGCCAAGCAAACTCACTTCTCCGACCGATCCATCTGCGTGGGAAAGTCCCATCAAGATAATTTCTGACTTCAATGGAGAAATGAGGGGGAGCTCCACCTTGCATGAACCACATTCTGTTCCGTATGTCTAGCATGAATGTATGTAATATATCAGCAAATATTTTGAAGAAAAAACAGATAAGACTGTCCATTTAAATTTGGAGGAAGGACAAATGGGCCCAATAATTGATCACCGATGATACCACACCAAACGTTAATCTTAAATTCTTGCTGAAAATACCTTTCTTTAATGGCAAGAGGATTTTCTACTTCTCAGTAATGGGTATTTCTCCAGTTAAAAACGCCTCGGCGAGTAAAAGTTGCTTGGTCGGTAAAAAAATTGTTCTTAACAATATTTCGATCCCCGTTGTGTTTATTTAGTACAAATTGACAATATTGTAGTCTTTGTGGAAGATTCCTTCGAAGTAAGTTTTGTACAGGAATGAGATGATATGGGTAGAAGCGTTCTTTACGTAAGACTCTTAGGACAGGTTACTTACTCACCTCTGTTGCCGCTGCTAAACGACTTGAGGATCTTCATCCACACCAACTAAAATTTCTAGTTCTTGATCAGGTGTAATTCGTTTCGGTCGTCCTACATCATTTTTTTATTGACGAAAAGAACCCATTTGCAAGTCCGCTACAATTATTTTGCGCATAAACACATATATCCCCCATTTCCATATTTGAGAAATTATCATGTATAGGCATTGTAAATAAAGAAGTTAAAGAAATTAACTCGAGGAACACAAGAACAGGATAAAATGACTAAATGACGTAAATGGCAGAACTAAACGTAACCAAAGCACACTTTTCAATAAATACACTTTGTTTCATTAAATTTGAATTTGTCTTTCAAAAAATTAATGAAATGTTTAACGGCACTTTCCTCGAAAATGGTTGGAGTTATCATGTTCTACCAAGTGTACCTTTTATACGTGGAAATAACACCCTCATCAGATTTGCTGGTCAGAAATACCACAACGTTTCGTCAAAAAAATATGAAAAAAATTCATCATCAGGTACAGGTCCTGCGGCGTCGTCTATGATCTACCGTGATGTAATACATAACTTATTGTTTCTTAGAATAAAAAAAGTTCCTCTAGCAAATTTGGCGAAGATCAGTCAAGAGGCTGTTGAGTTATTGCAAAAAAAACGAAAAAATAATTTGAAATTTGACACCCTGTAACTTTTTCCACAGCAACATTTTACTAAAGCATATTTGGTTATATTTTCACATTTTGGCCCAAAGAATCTACCCCTGAACTACGGCTTATTATTAATCGTCTACCCTGTATGTCTAGGTGAAGTGGCTCTGACAACAATGGTACGCATCAAATCATATACAACCAAATGTAGGCTGTGGAGAGGCCAGAAGTGGCGTGCACAAATGGCATTTCTCCGCGGTTTGTCTTCGATAGATCCTACATAATACAGACGAATAGCGAGAACGAGGCTGCTGGCGAATGTATGATCAACTTCCTCAGACGGATCAAAAAAGAAGGATGGGGCAGGATGTGAAATATACTTCAGAAGTCTACAAATCCAATATCAATGAACTATGGATGGGAGAGCCAGCGTAATACAGACGGACCTGGCGGGCGTAACCATAGCTACAAAAGAGATTGTCCATAGACAAACTACGGGCAAAACAATCAGGACCTATACAGATTGTAGATAATCGTTACTAGTTCTGAGAGGTTACAAAATTACGATAGGAGCAGCATGGAAATATCACCAAGCACTTGTGGGTGCATTCGGTATGAATAACATACTGGTATGTTGGGTGAATGGACATGCGCAGTATAGTGGCAACAAAGTGGCTGACAGACTGGCCAAAAAGGTAGCAGGTCTAAGTATATTTGGACCAGGCCCGGCCGGTCTGTTACTGATCACGGCGATAACACAAATATTTAAAGAAAACACCCACAATGAATTCAAGAAGCTGTGGGATGAAATAAACAGCTGTCAGCTTGGTAAAGAACTACTAAAATATTCTAAACAAGAGTACAGCAATAGACTACCTGGTAAGGTCCAGAGGGAACCTACGTTTTATAACGGTAATACAGATTGGACACTGTCCGTTAAGGAATATGAAATCAAGCGAAGCAACTCTCTGTAGAGGTTGTGAACAAGAAGATGAGACGATTCAACAAGTACTCTGTGACTGTCCTGACGTCTCATTAATCAGAGAATCTATTTTGGGAAAACGTTGGCCTACTTTGACCGATGTAAGGGAGATGGCCTTATTCAACATTACCTATTTCCTAAGATTAAGTTGGTTGGAGGGCTAGGCGAAGGTCTGCTGCCCACAGGGAGGAAGTACAAGAAGCCCAATGGGGCCTAAGTGCTGTGGATAAATAATTTTCATTGACCACCCTCCCAAATAAGTTAAAAAATTGTACTAAAAAAGAGGTTATTTTCCGCTAGTTATCCTGTGCTATTATAAATAGGTACTTTATTTTGTTTTATACCATAAGCATCGAGATTACGAGTGACAGTTCGTGTGACAGTTTTGAGATTTTAGCAGTGGAACATAAAGTTCTGTATGCCGGACGTTCATAATAAGGCTTTACAAACTGCAGTTTAATTAAATTTTATTTTATGGACCTATTATATAAAATATCTTTTAAATATTTTATCCTTCAGTATTTATGCAGAAAATATGTTATCTTTTATTTCTTGAAAAAGGCACATATTATTATTGCAAGGAAATTTTCTCTTTTCCTTAATACTACGAAATTCCTCATCGAAGAAGCAATCAACAAGTTTCCATTCATTTATTTTTATTGGACATATTATTTGCGAGATTCTTAATAACATTGAATTTTATTGAACATGCACTTTCTTAGTTAATCCTGTCGTAAAACGATTAGACAGGTAGTTAAATAAACTTTCAATTTCATATAATGTATTTTTGACATCGGATGCATTGTTTTGGAGTAAATGGAGAATAAAATAAAGCGAACTTGAAAATGCTCTATCTCGGTGAATATTCTTCACCTCAAACTAACATCTTTTAACATATTTATTTTTCAAGATACTTGCAGAGAACACATTTTGTAGTAAACGATTTAGCATAATGTACTTTGAAGTATTACGAAACCGGTAAAAAGCACATTAACTAATTAATTACTGCACTAATTATTTTTTTCAGACTTATAATGGAACTGGAAATAACGTTAAACATACTTATAAATAGTTTTGTTGTTAGTACATATGAATATATTCAATTAGAGATTACTGCGTCGTGATAATGTCTTCCGTAAATTCGAATATTGTTAAGTTTATTTTAACTATAATTTTGTTCACCAAAGTTAACACCTTGAACATTCGTAAGTATGCTGTATGTATGTATGTATTGCACGTATCTAAGTATTTTGTCATTAATATTAATCATTTCTAACTAATGATATTCGCCATATGCAACAATTGTAAAATTATTATTTACAACGATTATTTTGAACAATTTTCGAAGTATTGGGCATGTATTCGGGATATATATATGTATTAACTACAAGCTATAATTAAAACGCGAAATATTAATAATCACTTACTACTTACAGATTCTCATATGTGAAAAAAATGCATATAAAAGCTCAAGTCATATTTAATGGCTTTCAAACAATGTTTTCTTAAAAAATTGTCACGAATGACTCTTGGTGTCTCACAAAATACCAGAAAAAAAGTTAAATAAAATAGTCGGTTGTTACATGTAAGTAAAAATACATTGTGTGATACATTCTCGAATGATGGTGGAAACGAAGGGCCATCCATAGAATTGAGCAAGTTACTTTTCGTCTGCATATATGCTATTTTTTCTACTATCGGGTTAAACCTCGTTACTTATTTTATTTATCCATATGCAACTGAATAAAATTTGGACCTATGCTCTCAGTTTTTCTTGCAGTGGAGACGGGAGATAAAAAGGGCAACATACTTTACGACCTCATTAAAACACCGTTACTCTCTGTACTATTTTGTTCGCAAATTGAGTCACTTACCTTTATAGGTTTTTAATACGTCGGCGTCGGCATTTTTGATAACACCATACCGAATGGTTCAACGGCGTTAATAATGCATTATCTGCAGAGTAAAATTGCAGACCAGAGTAATCGAATTCCTAAAATTTACTCTATTCTAGATCTTTAAGAAAACACTGAGATACATAAAATATAAGACAATATGTTATAGTACACAGATAGTTTGGCTTTTGCACAGGATGTGGGTTAGCAAATTTTATAATAAAATTAAAAAAAACAAATTTACGTACCTTGCAGGATAGAGCTTCCGTGAGGCTAAAGACTCGTGGAAGTGTTAAAGGAACTATTACGAATCTAAAAAGACCAGACAAGAACGCTCAATGTCCTATATGATGCAACTTTTTTTACACAAACATTATTCCTACCTAAATCTGATATGGAAACTTGGTATCCCTAGAGCATGTACATATATATCTATTGTCCACGCACCGAAAATAAAAACATATTTACAACAAAATAATATAAGAGTCGCATCCGCTAGATGCTACTTATTCTTTTCCCTGATACTTTTTTTGATAGTGGGTAGGAAAAAGTGTTTATAGCTCCATGTAAAAAAAATATTTAGGGTTATACCCAAAATGAATACTAACAGTTCAATCTCTAAGTTACAACCATAAAGAAAACAAGATCACGACACCCTAAATGAAATAGAGGCATTCTTCCAGGCTCGACGGCAAAACTTGTAACCTCCAAATGGAGAAAATTATTTGATACAACCCGGCCTATACCAAATACCTAACATTTAAATATCATCTATTCTACAATTTGTGTGAATTTTATTCACATATTAAGTTACTCTACTGCAATACCGTACTTCCCATGTCCATTTGCCACCATAGCTACACAATGGAGTCACAGATTTTTTCCCCTCTCGTTTTTGTAAATATTAAAACTGTCTATTTATGCTGACACTAGAGACCAGCATCATACAGGGCACATTCAAAATGTATTAGTTCGTCTACTTAATTAGAAATATTTACGGAAAACGTAACAACAGAAAATATAATTATTTCATTGTTCATTAATATAACACTCAAATTTAATTTAACAATAATTATAAGTATTGATACTATTGATTCAATGACTAAAATTCTTCAGCTGGCAAATTGCATAGTTTTTGCATGCTTAAGGGGTTCTAATCTACTCTAAGGAATAGTATTTTATCAATACCGATTGTTCTTTTTCGTATGCTCGAAGAGAACACTGTTTCTATAATCTATCCTTTATAGTAGAATAGTAATAGTCTGAGGTCTGACGCCCCTTTGTTAAAGTGATTATTAACAGCCTACATTTTCGAGTGTGGTTTCGTTTTGAAGATTCTTCCAACTATTCCCTCTGCGAAAATTCTTAATAGCGGTAGATAAAGTTCTACGCAGCCGGGCTAAACATGTTGAGCGTGGAACTGACACTTTCATGGCGTAGGATTGAAGAATCTGCTAGAAAACTTGCAGACAATTTGACCATTCGATTTCAAAAATATTATTTAAACAATAGTGTAAAAATCAGTCCGTTAGTGTAAAAATACAGAGAGCTGCGCTTGTCCTACAAAAGCGATGCAAATATGTAAGAAATATGTATATTTATATATTTCACAAACATGTGAAAATGACGAAGTATGAAATATTATTGCTAACGGGCTGATTTTTACGATATTGTTTAATTAATAAAAGTTATTATTATTATTATTATTAATATTTTTGAAATCGAGTGGTCAAATTGTCCTACAAATTTTCTTGCAGGTTTTGCAGTCCCACGCCATGAAATTGTCAGTTCCACGATGTTTTGCGGCTGCGTAAAACTTTATCTGCCTCTACCGAGAATTTTCGCAGAGGGAAAAGTTGGAAGACTCATCAAAACGAAGCCACTCATGAAAGTTCAGTCTGTTAGTAACCACTTTAAAAAAGGGGCATCGGACCCCAGATTAAATAATATTGGCACGTGATTAGTGCGTACAACAAAGCCTATTGGCGTTTGAATTTCGAGGGGGTAATTGAAAGTAAGATTTACTAATGCAAATGCTCAAGTTGGCGTCGCTTTGTTACATGTGGTGCGCGACAGATAAGTGATTTTATAGGTTAGAGCGCTCACCTTACATACCATTATTTTTGGATGTACTATCAGCCGCAGAAATATCGGTAGACAATTTTGGATCACCTTCTATATTTGCATACCTCAGGACAGACTGAAAATATCCCTCGCTTCTTTGTACGAAGGACTCTTTCTCGTAGTTTCGTGAACCGACATAATTACTACAGTCTTTAAACATGGGAAGCACGTCACCGTCACTCTTGAAAGAGTCAAACCTGCATACTTGTTAGATAATATTGTTGATCCTGCCGTCAAACCCGATTTCAAAAAAGTCCGTTTCAATATTGATTCTTTTGCAGGCTGATTTTTACTTCCCCAAATTAGTACAACAAAGTTTTGTTTAGATTTTACCTCCCAAAGGATAATTTTATGACCAATCCGTGGAGAAAAATATCAGGAACAACATATTGAAATGTTTAAGACTTGGGTGTTACTCGATTTTAACGCGGCACGGCGGCCAAAAAACACTTCTAATAATTAAAAAATATATCACGTTGTAGAGAAAGAAATTCTCTACAATTTTGATACGGGCAATACCTCTACGATGCTTATTTTTTTTTAATCAATTTTTTAAGATGTTTTTGCCAAGTTGTTTTCGACGCTGCCATTCTGTCATGTCGCAAAGGGGCGTGGCGACAAAGGTCAGCTGACCAAACGAAAACAACTTGGCAAAACAATCTTAAAAAGTTGAAAAAAAAATAAGCATCATAGAGGGGTATTTCTCGTATCAAAATTGTAGAGAATTTCTTGCTCTACAACGTGATATATATTTTTTAATTATTGAAAGCATTTTATGGCCGTTGTATCGTGTTAAAGTCGAGCGAGGCCAATTTGTTGATAGTTTTTATTTATTTACAAAATTGCTACAACACCCAAGCCTTAAACATTTTAATATGTTATACCCGACACTTTTCCCCGTCGATTGATCATAAAATTATCCCCTGAGAGGTAAAAACCAAAAGATGTGAAAAATTGGTCTAAATTTATTGTACTATACCGGGCGTCAACGGATCATGGTAGACCCCCTTTTTTCCCTTATTTTTAAGAATATCAGAATGAAACTTGATAGATGTATTATATGACCAACAAGACATTTTGTGGCATAACTGTCATTTTTTCCCACTTCCGGTCTCACCGAAAATGTCCCGAACTTTTGATTTTTAAATGGAACAACCTGTATACTATTATATTTTTGGAATCCTTGAAAAGTTATGATCACGGTGATGCCCATAAGTGACATTTCTGCTCCATGAAAAAAATTTGACTCGAAATTTGTTGGTACATCTAGAATGCTATGACCAGAAAAAATTGCTTGTAATGGATCGGTGTGACGTTAGAAAAATCAAATGGAGCATAAACATTTGAGAATGTGTGAAATAGATATTTGACGATAAAAAAATTGATGCCAGGACCAGGGTACATTAGTTTGGTCTACTCATAAACGGGAATGTTAAGATGAAAATTAGCTTCATCTGACATCAGGAAGCAATCAACGATATTCGGGTTATCAGTAAATAGCCATTATCCGAGTTGTCGCGGACCGATCTTTTCTTTTGTAGGGGGAGTACATGTGGGGTATTCACCTAGCCACACTAGTCTCTTAATGGCCTTCCAAAATTGTATTTTTTTATGATAAGCTAGGGATGAAAAAATAGCAAAAACAGAAGGATAACAATAATTTTTAAATTTTGACTTCGATGTATGTTAGATTAAATAAATCAATTAGTTTCTATCTTATTTTTCTATGGTTCAACAACTAAATTCCATTTGTCCTGTATCTTATAAATCTCAAGATATTTAGAACAACCGATAGAAAACACGCCTTAAAAATTGTCATTATCTAAATAAACGATACGCCAACTTCGCCAAAACTGCAAAATTGGAATGTGCACTAAACTTAACCCCCTAAACATGTTAAAATAAACAGATTACCTTAACCAGACAATTTACATTAAAATTCTAATTTGGCTCTAGTAATATAATTAATGAGAGATATGTGTATTGTGTAACTCTGAAGAAAAGTTAAGATAACAAATGTAAATATATTTTCGCATATTTTAGCTTCGTACCATAAGCCGTGCAAATTCTCAGATCCAAAATTTGAACAATGTGCAGTATCAGATGCTAATGCAATTATGGACAATTTCAGGAAAGGTGATCTAATTTTTTATACATATATGAATATTATTATATTAATATTACTTTTCTAGGCGACGCAACTCTCATAGACGCTAGGTTAAAGGATCTATCATTTCCGTTCGTAACAATGACTGACAATGCTGATATTTATATTAACATTTCTAACGTTCATCCACTGGGATATGAAGACTTAAAAGTACTTAAGGTCAAGTAAGTATTATGTCATGGAGCCCACTTCAATCGTTTTATAAATATTTGATATTTATATCGAGTTTACTCCGAAATATTTTTATATAAAAACAAAATTTTGCTTAATGGGGTTGCTTAGTAAAATCAAATTTTCAATAAATTTGTTAATATTGTAAAAGATCTAATAAAGGAACCCACATCTTTAAAGCGTATTTTGGTTTTCACTCCCGGGACCTGGAACTTGGGTCAGACCTAGTTCTTACCGTGCTGTTCAAAAGTCTATGGGCCAAAAAAAATCAACGATTGGATTTCGAGATATTGGCCATTACCGATTTACTTTGAAACAATGCTCAATTTTCTCATTATCATTCGATCATCATGCGCAATACATAAAGAGCACAAAAATAAGTTTAACTGTCTACGAATCGTTGGTTAACACCAATTTTCTCCAACCCACACGCTGGGTGATCGAACGTCACTACCTATCATGGCCTTTTTAAAAGTAACAATATTTAATGGCCATTTTAAGGCCAATTTATACCGCAGAAATTCCTGTCCCCTGGTAATAGTCTTTTTATTAATTTAAAAGTTTTTATTAAACTTGCAATATTTGTTAGTTTGTTTAGGTCAAATCTTGCAATAAAAATTTCGATTAGTTCTAATTAAGCTAGAGCTTTAAAATTTTGCACATGTGTATAAGTCTGGTGACAATACACTTTAACATTTTCATGTAAGAGAAAAAAAGATGGCGGCTTCAAGATGGCGGCATCAAGATGGCGAACGAGTTTACCGTTTATGATCCGATTCGACTCAAAATCGATATCCGGGGGTTTTCGAGATCGCCAATTAAAAATTCTTGGTCAAAATTTAGAAAGTCAAAAGGGCGGCGCCAATATGGCGGAGAAATTTTGTCATTTGTGGTCCAAATCGATGAAAATCGATATCTGGGGTTTTCGGGTTCGCCGATTGCGAATTTCTAGTTAAAAATTTAGTTCAGAGTGGCGACTTCAAGATGGCGGGCGACTTTACCGTTTAAGAGCCAATTCAACTCAAAATTGATATCTGGAGGTTTTCTAGGTCGCAGATTATGAATTTTTAGTCAAAATTCAAAATGGCGGCGCCAATATCGCCGACGACTTTTGTCATTTAGGTTCAAATCGATCAAAATTGATATCTGGGGATTTTCGGGGTCGAGGATTACGAATTTCTAGTTAAAAAATTAGTTCAAGATGGTGAAAGGCTTTACCTTTTATGATCCGATTTGTCTCAAAATGGATATCTGGGGATTACAGCATATCAAAAGACTAAAAAGTAAAAAATAAAATTATATAAAAAAATATTTTTAAAAAAAGCTTTTATTTAAATGCTCTAAAAAGTAGAAAATAAACTTGGAAGTAAATTAAACCCATCATTTTGTTACATTATATAATTTTTTTATGATATAAAAGCTTATTGCGAGATTTTTCTGTGTAAAGGAGATTGCTTGCGACAAGCTTTTATATCATAAAAAAATATATATAACGTAACAAAATGATGGCTTTGATTTATTTCAAAGTTTAATTTCTACTTTTTAGAGCATTTAAATAAAAGCTATTTTTTTTTAAATTTAGTAGTTTTGAATAATGATATAAACAAAAATCGTAAATGAACCTATTGTTTCACGTATTCTGTATATGACAGTAACTTGATTTGAATGTATACCATTAGAGCTTTGAAATCTTGTACATGGTTGTATGCATAATAAAACAATATATTATAATACAGTAATTATAATAAATAAATTCTTATACAGCTTTGATAATTATCCTGTATAAAGTGTGTAGTCCAATAAAAGGGACTTTTAAATGTCCATTCGTACTCCATGGCTGAATTTTTGACCAGAAATTAGTTTTAACATGTACATCAAGCTTCTGTAGTTAAAAAGTAGAAATTGATGTGCAGGGGTTGTAAAAAAATATTTAAGGGTTGAAACCGCGATATGTCAAAAACGGAAAAATTTTCGAGACAAAGTTTTAGACAAAAGTTGCAGAGAAAAATATTCTGTATAAAGAATTACTTAATTTCTGTCTTCTGTCTCAGTTACTCTTACTTTGGTACTAGTTGAGATATTATTCAAATTTTGCCACCTAAATTAAATCAGAACGAAGCATTTAAATTTTTCACCCTAGAAACTAGTTGCAACAATAAACTGAATGCGATAATTATGGACTTTTTAGGAAAGCACCAGGGAAAAATAGATTAGAAACTGTTACTTTTGTTAAAGACATTAAAATAATAGGAGACTACTCTATTGACGTTGTTTTAAATGGAAAACATATAGCAGGAAAGGGAAAAGGATTTGTTAAATACAGTAAGTACCTACATAAATTGTTATTTACACATTAAAATAATGAAAAATACATCTACATTAAGAAAAAAATGATTTTTAAATGTTTAATAAGAGCTAGTTTAATCAACATGATTCTAATATTAATATAAAAAATATTAACAATAATATATAACATATTTTTGTCATCATCCCACGTACAGAGGTTGTTTTTAAAAGTATGTCAATCACATAACCACGGACTCAAAACGTCAAGAAAAATTGATACAGTCTAATTTACCTCTATACCAAGTCGCACACTTATGAAGTTACAGTCCTCTAAATTTAGAATTAAAAATATTTATTTTTTAAAATTGTGCAAGTGGCTGTAAATATTTTTTTCAATTCTGGTACACTGAAATGTATGTCAAAAGGTAATGGTTCAAAGTAAAAATTAAGTTTCCTAAAAGGCTGACAGCCATTCTCTCCTACTCCTTTGTTTTGTGGTATGCCGATGACTTCTTGATATATTATATTAAAAAAAAATTAAATGTGCAACTTTTTTCTATCCTGCTGTTGGTTCATTTGAGTAACTATTTTCAAATGAAACTGGAAATGCTGAAACCATTGTTATGCCTGTTAATTAAAAATTGAAATGATAAAAATCGAGTAAAGTCATTTATTTTATCAGTTACATCTTTTCAATTCTGTGAAAAGTAGACCATATGAAATAAAAATGTACTTCTTTGCAATTTTGGCATTTGAAATTACTGGTTAAGACATAAAAGCTATTGTATATCACTATTACTATAAAATAAAAGAAAATATTTAATGGATTTTTTGTAATATAATACTTAACGACCACAAAAACTAAAACATCGGACCTTAAGGCAACAAACCAAATTAAAATAATATTAGAAGCAAAACAACAAATAATAAAATAAATTAAAAACAAAATTAGAAGATATCGAAAAATATTAAAATTTTATTTCAGAATGTGCTCAATGTGTTCCAATTTTTTCGCATCCAATATCACGGCCCTTTTTAGATGTGAAAATCTCACATTCCGAAAAACGGCAGGAATATTTCTAAATTCCTCTACTGATTGCCGAATTCTTTGTCGCAGATGTTCAACGCTTTTTATTGGAACAAAGTAAACTTTGCCCTTTATGGCTTCCCAAAGATATAAGTCAACTAGGTTTAAATCAGGGGACCGAACAGGCCAACTGATTTCAGCTCCTTGGCTTATCCAACGTCCTAGAAAAAGCCTTATAAACATCGTCTGACTTGCAGGCTATAATAACTTGGAGTACAGTCTTGTAACTACCACACGTTTTCTCTAATAATAAGATTAACAATATCTAATTACTCAGGCAATTAATTTTTCAGAAAATGTAGATAGTCAGCTCCATTTAAACGATGTGGAAATAAGTCAGGTCCAATTAGATGGTTATCAACAATCCCTGTCCAAACATTAATCGAAAAATTACGCTGACAATGTGTTTCTATATTTGCATTAGGACTTTCTTAGGACCAAATGTGATAATTATGATGATTTTTAATACCATTTTTATGAAATAAGGCGTCATCAGTTAACAAAATGATATCTACAGAACTTAAATTTCTTCATTTTTTTCTGAGAAGTCATTTACAAAATTCCATTAGAGAACCGTAGTTTTGGAGTTCCATTGCCTGAACAGTCTCTATATGAAATGAAAATAGTAATTATTGTCCTTTTAATGTTCTCCATATTGAATAATGCAATACTCCTATTTGAGAAGCTATTTTATACAAACTGCTTTCAGGTCGTTCTGATACAATATCTATAATTTCCTCTTCGACTTCTGGAACTACCACAGTCATATGTGTGCCACATTTCCCAGCACGTTTATTCGATAGTTACCCGTGCACGACGATCGACTGCAAAACATATAGGTCTATCAGGATGTCCATGGTTTGGAAACTTTTACACATAATGACTGGCTGCATTAATAATAATAAATAATAAATAAACACCACATAAATTAGACCATTTCCATTACATTCGCCTAATATTTTAATCATATCCATCATTTCGGTATTAGAACAACCCATATTACTTGCCACTGTTAAATATAATTGATATGCATTAAGATAATTTGGCAGAAATGACAGCTGTCAACTAGCTACTGAACTTTCACAGATGCCTTTGATCTTTCCTCTTTATTTCTAATGTTAACAGGTATTTATTAGGCTAGTGAGTTATGTTACATATAAGTCACGCAATTTTCTTAAGTGACTTATATGTAATAACTCACGTGTCTAACACAACATTTTATCCAAGACTTTCATATAAAAGGTTTTTCAGTGACAAACAATAAAATTATAAAAATGTCATGTCATCGATTTTTTGTCAGTTGTCAATGTCAAAGTCAACAATGTTTCTCCAAAAATATAAAATGCAAGTAGCTTATTGCTAAGTAGATTCTTAATGAATTGCCCGAGAAAGCTGTGGTTGTTATCATTTTGTTTATAACCAGGGGTTTGTTAATAAACATTGTGTAATTAGCATCAAACTAGAATATTGTGAAAGATGTAATATGGAAATTCCGACCGACATTTTGCAAGAAGCCAAAGAAGCTACAGCCAATTTAATTCCAGAAAAGTCCAAAGTAACCTATTTTAAAGAATATCTTTTATTTAATATTAAAATTACTCTTCAGTGACTAAATCACTTTACCTCACTAGTGACCTAAAGTATACTTTAGTTCACTACTTTAACTCACTGGTGACTTATGGGCCACTTTATACCTTTAAAATCTCATCAATAAAGATCACTTTATATGAAAGTGTTGGATAATAGTTATTAATTATATAAGAGGATTGAGAAGCGTTTGTATGTAATTCAACGTTTTATCCACAACCACGGCCAAATTAGGAGCGTGAAAGCCGTATGAGAGCAGGTGAAAAATTCTAATTTTGAAAAACGTCAGATTTGACAAGAAGATCGTTCTTGTAATATTATGAATTATAACCCATTAGTGTATTAAAGGGCCTTTAATCCACAAAAAAAACAGACGTTGAATTCACAGCAGTGAATAATGATTTCATTATTTACTGCAATGAATAATGATTTCATTATTCCATTATTTTTAAAGTTTATCTACGTGCTTGTTATTTTGTCTGATTTTTTAGTAAGCCATGACAATCTGTCAAAGTATAATTTTGTAATAGATTTAAAACATGGAATCACATTCATTATGTACTTTTGTTGGTTATTTCAATTAAAAAATATGAATACTAATAGTGAAAATTAAATGTCTTGAACACCGCCAGAAATGACCTCTTTCAATTTATTGTCATAAAAATCAAAAAAATTGTATATGTCAATATACAAACCTTTTATCGATTGGAGAATTTTCAAAAATTCTATCGTTATAAAAACTAAATAATGATATTATTTCATAATCGTGGACAAGGTATAGTATTCTACTCGCATATAATAAATACTCTTCACTCAGGAGATTTATGACACTCGTCTGCGGCTCGTGTCGTAAACTTCACCCTCGTGAATAATAGCCATCATTATGCTCGTTGTATAATATGCCATTATACAATTTGTTATTGTACCAAAATGTCATTTTGACTTAAAACAAATACCATCACTAAAGAAGGGGAAGGAGCGAAGGGTTGTTTACTTCCAAATCAGCCATTTAGAAAACCTGATTTTAAATAGTTTTTAGTTTATTACCCTTTGGTGTAGGTTTCAGTGTAACGGAATTGAAAAAAATATCCACAGCTATTTGCACAATAAAAAATAAATATTTTTAATTTCAACTTTAGATAAGGGTGCGATTTTGGATTGAGGTAAATTAGACTGAATCAACTTTTTTTTGATGTTTTGAGTCCGCGGTTAAGTGACTGACATACTTTTTAAAAACACTCTGTATATTGCAAGTAATTGTAATCATTCAATTGAAGTTGTTATATTTAAAGAAGTAATATTTTTTGTTAAATAGTAAAAGATTTTCAAATAATATATAATAAATATATTACTATAATTAAGGAAATTAAAGATCCAATAGATAAAGAAACAGAAGCATCAAAAAGAAGAGCAATTGCAATCTAGGTTTATTGTGTAAAATTTAAACAGATCGGGAGAAAGGTGTCTAAATACCTTGACGCTTTTACATAGTTCATGTGTGATATTAAATGAAAGACACGCCTTCCACAGGCAGGAATCTGTTCAGCATTCACACAACAAATTGTAAAGTAACGAATAAGAAAATTAATTAAATGAAATAACTCGAATTAGCAAAATTTGGCAGAAAGGAAGTCAGTGACATCTTAAAAAAAATTCTGCTAATATATATTATGTAAATAAAACACATATTATCATGCAATTATTATTTATGTAACCTTTTCAGGCGGAGTTCACTATAACTGCAATTTTGAATGGAATGTGGTTGAAAAAAGTGGCGATAAGTATTTAGAAGTCACGAAAATTGAAATCTCAACAGATGTAGATAATGCAGTGCATGAGATAGATGGTAAAGCATTTTTATAAAATTATTATAAGTACAAGTAAAATAATATCAAACTTTGTAATATAAAGAAAAAATTAAGGGATCAATGAAACTTTATATATACATTAATTTCACCTACTCTTTCAAGAACGAATCGATCTACCTCAAGATTGACGTAGATTGCAAGGAATATCCTAATAAATATTTTTTGGTTGATTGCATTAAAGTAAAGACAGCATATTAAAATATGGCTCTTTTCACCCCTTTGAAAAGTTTCTATGATTTACTCAAAACAATGCGTCCTGCGCAAAAAATTATCATCATCACTTCTCCAACGTCCTTCGGCAGTGGGTTCCGCTTCTCGCTTGTGTCCATCCAGCTTACTACATCTATCTTTCTTGAATCACACATTCGTTCCTAATTTGGGTATTCCTTGACTTCTAGTATCTTTCGCTTCTCCTCTGAAAGCCTTGTTTTTGGCATTGGTAATATCATACTTGATGCCATGTCTCGTCAAGCTTAACCTGCATATTTTTGTTTCCTGATTATTTCTACATATTCGAAATTCTATCCACTTCTCCATTTACTTTCGTCGTGGATATACTTCATATATGTTCTGTCAAAGGTTGGTATTGGTGATGTGTTTGCTTTTGTAGAGATCCAGGTCTTCGAGTGATATACAAGAACCGGTACGAATAAGACTTTACAAATTGTAAAGTTTGTGCTATCTTGATATATTACGGTTACACAGGCATTTCGATGGACCAAAATAAGTAACATTTTTTTAGCTAACATAATGTGCTCTCTTACTTCTCCAGTTGTGCTATATACACTAACCGAGGAGCCCAAATAAATAAAGTTTGTAACAGTTTCAAAGTCATGAGCATCGATTGTAATATTCACTTGACACATATTTATTATTTGTAGTAGCCTGAAATTTAGTTTTTAACTCATTGATATAGAATCCCATGTTTCTCACCGCACTTTCAAATGTTGCAAATCATTTACTGAGATTTTCTAACTAACCATTTCATCCGCGTAGCTAGAAGTTGAGATAATCTACTAAAAATTATATATGTGTTAGGAAATTTCTGAATACTTCTAATATCAAATGCTATATTAATAATGAGACACGCCAACGCATTTTTTTTGTCGTATAACTGCGTCGTATCAACCACCCTCTATAAACATTAGTAGATATCTATAAGAGATCAATGTTTTACGAATATTACTAATTGAAATATTGCAATCTTTATAGGTGACATTAATTTAAATATTGATAATGAATTCGATAAAAATATAAATACTTGTCGTATATAAATAAACCAACTCGGTCGGTAATGTTCACAACATAAGAATTTTATTATTAACTCGTTTATTTTCGAAACAGACTTAACAAACAACTATTCTATTTTGATGTCGTTAAGTCTAGAAGAAGATAAAAACTCTTTCAAAGACTGATATTGCTAAACAATTTATTATTTATTATTTATATCTTTATCGAAATTAAATTGGGAACATCAGTAACCCACAAGAAGAATATGATATATTTTTAAAAAATATAGGAAATTCTTTAAAAATCAAGTATAGTATATAAAACAATTACTCATAAAACTAGAAAATTGAAACCTTGGATCACCCAAGGTTTAATAAAGTCTATTTATCATAGAGACATGTTAAAAGGAAAATTAAAGTAAAAACCAACAAATAAACAGTACCGAAATTTCCTTAATAATTTAATAAAAATTATAAAAAATAGTTATTATTGGTATAAATTAAGTAACGCTAAAAAAATTATAAAAAAATATGGAAAGTAATAAACGACATTTCTAGTAACTCTGATAAAGATAAAACTGCATATTACAATATAACTGATAGAAAAGGAAATTTAATAGAAAATGATACTTTAAAGGCTAATAAGTTTTTCTCTACTATCGGTAAAAAAATGGTCAACTCTATAGAAAAAAATAATTACCTGCCTGATTTAATCACAAATAGGATAATTATTTTTGTATCCAGTCATGAAAAATGAAATAATCCTTATAATCAATAATTTAAAAAATAACACAGCATCAGATCTAGATGATATATCGGTTACAACAATAAAAATGTGTCATTGATATGTAACTACCCCATTAATTCACATTATAAATAATTAATTTTTAACGGGAATTATTAGGTATCAGCGAAAGGAATCTATTACAATACCAATCTATTAATCACGAAATAAACAAGCAGTCACAAATTATAGACCAATAACAATCATAAATAATGTTGCTAAAATTTTTGAACAATTTTTGAAAAATAGACTAATAAATTTTACTGAAGAAAATAGTATATAAAAGAAAAACCAGTTTGGCTTTAGAAAAAACATAAGTACAGAACATCTAGAATTAATTAAAAATATTGTCCAAAGCCTAAATAGAAACGGTAATTGTTTATGTATCTATTTGGATTTGGCCAAGGCGTTTGACACTGTGGACCATAACGTTTTATTTGAAAGAGTCGGAGAATATCGGAGTCTGGGGCTCTTCATTGCAACTTTTCAGAAATTGCCTAAAAGACAGATATCAAGCGGTAAAAATCAATAATTTTTTAAGTAATCATTTACCTGTCAGAATGGGCGTACCTCAGTGTACTGTGTAAGGGCCCGTATTGTTTTTAACTTACATTTACCAGTTAGGTGCGCTTCCTATAAACGGTAACTGCGTATCTTATGCGGAGTTTTGATATTTGAGGATGACTCCTGGAATGCAGTGTATAACGAAGAGGAGCTGGTCTAAAGAAAAACAAAACTGGTTAAATATTCGCCGTTTAGGTCTAAATTTATCTAAGAGGCGAGCGTAGATGCGTCTTTAATATGTACATACTTCGATATGCGATGTAAAGCAATGTCAGGCGTGTCCTCGCCTCACATATCTTCCAGCGGCTTGTATATCAGTGTATGCGCGGAAGCTATGCAACCTTAGGCGAGGGTTGTGTAGGTGATATACCATCCTTCGGAGGGGATGCAAAGCCGTCGGTCCCTTGTCTATTAAATGTTAGGCAAGTAAAAGATCCCTACTCTTCTCAAGGGAAGACGTTCGGCAAAATTCCTACGAATCATTATGCATTATATTTTTATGTAAGGTTTATTATTTGTGAGTGTGTGACTCTGGAATGAGTTAGATATTTCAATATGGATTTCAACTGAGCATGCTCAGTGGTTAATGGCTTTTAGACTTGTGCGGAAGGGGGTTTCACATTGAAAAAAAAACGCCATACAACCATTTTCTCCGACAGTGCCGAAGCCGGGATTCGAACCTGGTAGCGCGATATCCATGTAATTAATCGCGATTGCCACCTCGCGCCTTAACTAACACGGTTATCGGCCAGACTTATATATATATATATATATATATATATATATTATATTATTTTAGATTTCAGTACGTCCATATAACAAAACGGGTAAGAACTGAGATTTTAATATAGTAAAAGAATGATGGCAAGAGACACGGCGTTTTGATGAAATTATGACTTTCAGATAATTAATCATACTTTAGAAATTAGAAATAAATGAATAGCATTTTATATACTCGTTAACGTTAAAATGTTTTTACTTATATCGATAGGTAAAAGGAATTTAGTTAGATACTGATATTAATATTTAGAAATTAGGAATAGAAATTAATCCCAAATGCGTTTTCTTTTTTTTTCACTCGAATTTTACCAAAAGTATTTCTTAAGTACCTACACCAAAAGTACCTACACATTTGCTAAAGTAAAATAGAAACTAAATATTTCTCCAAATTAGTAACTCAGAAATGAAATGATTTTGTTTCAATCAGAATAATATTAATAATAACGAATATGACGATCGATGTGGCCAGAACTGAAAGGTTGACTAATTATCGGCTCAGTGGCTCAACGCTTACGTGTTAAACTTGCAACCAAAGAGTCCTGGGTTCGAATCCTCACTAGGGTATGGATGTTTAGTGGCATTTTTTCATGTGCTGCCGAGTTGGTAGCAGTGGACTAGACGAGGTTATGTGAGAAACAACACGGCTAGTTGCTGTACCACTCCCGAGTTCTAGTCTCAGCTGCGGCAGATGGCAATGTCGTAGGAAATGGTCGTTGTATAATTGTCTATATGTATGTTTTCTGGTTGAGTGATGGAATAGCTAATGCTAAAATCGGCTAGGATGTTAGTCTAAATTAGGCGTTAAAATAAATAAAAAATAAAAAAATTAAATATACTTACTAACGCTTGTCTGGTTCATCTGTGATCATACCTGAAACAATAAAAAGAGAACATTCAGTTAAACATTGTAATCTTCTAATAAAATAGTAAGCATTAATTCGTAGTGAAAATTTGTTGAAAGAGACTTACAAATAAATAAAAAATCAATTAATATATTCATAGCCAGCCTGAAAATGTTGGTAATCAACCAATGAAATAACACGAACAGTTTCACAGACTGATATACACAGTTTCGAATCTAGTACTTCAGAAATCTATGATTAGCATGTAGCGAAAGAGTATTACATAATCTAGGATTTCTAAACTTTTCTTGATAAAATATGGACTAATATGTCGTCTCGAATAAAATAGTCTTATTTTTACCATAAAGAAATCTTACACCAATGTTAAAATTTTTGTTTTACTCAAATTGATCAAACTTTGTTTTGATACCAATTGATTTTTAGTTCAAATTGTGTAATTAATATGTAAGATATTGGCGTGCCAAGTTATTAATTAAAACCAATTACATTAATGGGCCTAGACATAGCCTGAATCCCATGAACCCCAATCAGTACATTTTTATATTAACTAGAAACAAATTAGTTCAAATGTGCTTTTAGAGGGCGGAATATTAAACATAATATTTTTAGTCGCAAACTCCTCTATAAATCCTTATTTTACTATAAGGAACCTAACCAGACTGCAACCAACAGCTACTCTCCGGGCTATGTGCCCCGCCGAGCGCTGAATTACAAGTTACAAGCCTGGCGCGTTAAGTGTAATAATTGCATATTACCATCAAAACGCTAATGCTTCGATTGCAACAAACACCAGCCGAAAGACTGATCCTACTTAAAGGAGCTCCCTTGCCAGTCGTCACACACCACTTGCAGACTGCAGTTTCGAGCTATTGGCTCTCGTCAGTGCAAGGTAGGTATGCGACGACCGACATGAAAATCCTTTGACTATAGTACATCCCGGTATTCTTACAATAGCGACATGTAAAACAGCCAGCAGGCGCCATCCAGCGGACCAGTGTCTGTTGCAATCGAAAAATAAATAGCCAGACTTGGCTTAGCATAGTTCAAATGTGCTTTTTATGCTAAGCCAAGTCTGGCTATTTATTTTTCGATTGCAACAGACACTGGACCGCTGGATGGCGCCTGCTGGCTGTTTTACATGTCGCTATTGTAAGAATACCGGGATGTACTATAGTCAAAGGATTTTCATGTCGGTCGTCGCATACCTACCTTGCACTGACGAGAGCCAATAGCTCGAAACTGCAGTCTGCAAGTGGTGTGTGACGACTGGCAAGGGAGCTCCTTTAAGTAGGATCAGTCTTTCGGCTGGTGTTTGTTGCAATCGAAGCATTAGCGTTTTGATGGTAATATGCAATTATTACACTTAACGCGCCAGGCTTGTAACTTGTAATTCAGCGCTCGGCGGGGCACATAGCCCGGAGAGTAGCTGTTGGTTGCAGTCTGGTTAGGTTCCTTATAGTAAAATAAGGATTTATAGAGGAGTTTGCGACTAAAAATATTATGTTTAGAAACAAATTAGTTTCCGTGGCTTAATTTTCAAAAAAGTCATCAATAAAAAGCATGAACAATAATCGTCACAATGCTAAAGCTAATTAGTTATAAACAAGCTAGATTTAAAACGACTATATACACTCAGTAAAATTTAATTGCTGCGTCAAATCAACTCTTTGAGGAATCGTGTAACCTGATTTTTTTTTAATAACGAATAAATGTATGCGGCAGGACTTCAAGGCAACTGTTTTAGCTATGCGATCAACGTTAGGTATAGGCAACACAAATTACTCACAACTTTGGTTGACAATAAAGTTCGTAGAGGGGCACACGAGATAGAAATCATAATGTTAAAATGTCTGTTTAGATCAGGGAAGATAATTTGTGGGAAAACGAATAAAATAGATAATAATAAACAAACATACAGTAAACAATATGACTCCTTTGGAACAAATAACTTATGCCAGGTAATAAAGTACCAACAGATTAATATATTTAAGGTCAAACATCTAACGTACAAAAAAGACAAGTCCGTATATGTTATTAATTATTATTGAAATACTTCCCTAAATTTAGAGACATATAAATTCGAGGATTTAAAGATAGTGATGAAGTATATTGACAAAGTAGCCAAACATCAATAACAAAGGTGATATTAAAATGTGGCGGCTAGTGAGTGGTCCCAGGAAAAATTATTCAAATGCAATGTTTGGGCAGTTTGTGATGCTTGCTTTGCTCGGGTAGCTGGTTTGGAGATTATTCCAGGGTTCAATGTTAGTATTAACTAAAATCCAGATCCAAAATAAGACATTTATTCTCCTAATAATTATATGTACAGTGTGGCCGTATCTTTTATGGCTTAGGTTGCGACAATCTTGTTATTACATAAGTACATCATAGTAATCGGAGAGAGAGAGAGAGAGAGAGTGTAACATATTTCCTCTATGTACGTCGTCGTAACCCCAATTCTCTAATCGAAGTTCCAGGACATAACAGACACGACAAAGAAATCTGTTTCAGGAGACATCCAGTTCAATACACTCAAATCAATCTGAGAGGAGGTCCAGTTCAACGCACTCGAATCCTCCCTAACAGATACTTGGCCAGCGGCTGCCACGGCGATGGAGAAGCTTGATCTTCCGGTTATCCCAGTTCAATACACTCGAGAAAGTTGAAAGCCAAGCTCTGAATTTACTGGTTTCTGGCTAGCTATTTTATACCCAAAAATCACGGTCACGTGGTTTGCACACGGCACGCAAGTTGCGGCCTGGTGAAGTCAGAAATTAAAGTTAAAAAAAGGACTAATCAGATATTGAACTAATCTAAAACTGAACTACTTGATCCATGCATGATTAAAATAAGTTAAACTGGAATGAAAGTATACAGTATTCCTGTAATATTGTATATTTCATTACAAGTTTCAAATTTGGTACTTCTCTTATATGGTGATTTTAAGTTATAATTGGTACTCCTGCGTTCGGAGGAAATGTACGATTTTTATGTGGAAGTTTTTTTGTAAAACGAAAAAAATATTCCTTTGATAAGAGAGAGTTCTTTTTACTGTAACCCTTAAGGCCAGTAAATTAGAGTTATATAATCATTTGATGATGTCTAGATATTTCTTAAAATCGTAATAGTAGGATAAAAAGTTGAAAGAGAGTAAATACCAAATTTTGAAACTAATCATTTTATAGGTTTTTTGGATAGGGCGTTGCCGACCCTCAACCTCATGGTCAACCTCATACCGAAACTTGAAATTAAAGCAATCCCGATCTTTTGGGAGCACAGGGTCACTCGCCTAATATCATAATTGTTGGTGAATTTGTAACTGCTGATAATGCCGACAGCCTATCTATTATCTTTAGTACTAGTAAAATAGTCTATCACCCATTTTACTAACACGAAGTTATTGGTCATTTTTATCTGGTTGGTACCAAGCTGCCAAGTTAAAGGAGCCCTCATCAGGTTTACGACTACTGTAAGTACGCCGAGCGCCGATCTGATTTTTAACAACATAGCCTGGAAGAAGTTTTTTACTCTTCGAGTACTATTTTTCTATTTTTTAAAATATATTTCAAATTTTTGTCACATTGTTTTGGCAACTGTATAATCTACATTTTTTTTATATTTTTTGAATAATCAAAGTTATAAAATCTTATTCCCTTGTAAACTAAACATCTGTTTAAGAATGGTTTGAAACTGTTCAATGACTTTAGTGCTTCTAAATCCCTTCAGGATTATGAAGGTTCGATAAATATTAAAATTAAAATTGTTATTCAACGTTAAATTAAAAATCAAAGTTTTTGTGCCACACACCCTTTCTTTTTTTAATCTTTTGTAGTCGCAAAGCTTAGCTTACACCCAATTCATTGTTACTTATGTTTTCTGTAGATATCCTCTTTTTGTATTTTTATTAAATTTAGTATACAGTCTTTTATTCTGTTCTCACTTCCTCTCCTGTCAATAAATTGACTGGTGCCCAGGAGCTTACTATTTAACAACTTTTCCTGCGATAAATTATTAGTTTCAAGTAAAGACATCAAATGAACTCACGCCCAGCCCCGAGCAGAAGAGCAGCCGGTGGGTCAGTATTCAGAAAGCTCTACTCCATACCGATTACTGCGCCCGTTACGTCACAAACAACATAGATTAGCCAGTTTTGTCTAAAAAAATTTTAGTTAAAAAACCAACAAGAAACTGATCATATTTAGGCAGTTGTTTTGAGATTATTTACTAAATCATTAAAATGTTCAGTTTCTGGTAGTTAAGTTTCTAAACAGTTAAAGGTACTTAAGTCATCGCTCTTTCTGCCCTTCACAACTTTTTGAGAGAACATCTGTCATGTGACGCTTATTTTAGTTGGCATTTATTTTTATTAAAAGCTTTTTATTAAACTTGCAATGTTTGTTAGTTAGTCAGTTTGTTTAGGTCAAATCTTGCAATAAAAATTTCGATTAGTTCTAATTGAGCTAGAGCTTTGAAATTTTGCACAAGTGTATAAGTCCGGTGACAATATACGTTAACATTTTCATATAAGAAAAGAACAAGATGGCGGCTTCAAGTTGACGGACGACTTTATCGTTTATAATCCGAATCGACTCAAAATCGATATCTGGGGGTTTTTGAGATCGCCAATTATGAATTCTTGGTGAAAATTTTGAAATTCAAAATGGCGGCACTAATATGGCGGACCTTTTTGTCATCTATGGTCCAAATCGATCAAAATCGATATCTGGGGGTTTCCGGAGTCGCAGACTACGAATTACTAGTCAAAAATTTTTGTTCTGTTTAAGATGGAGGACGACTTTACCGTTTATGATACAATTCATCTCAAAATCGATATCTGGAGATTACAGCATAAAGACTAAAAAGTAAAAAATAAAATTACATAAAAAAACATTTTATGCAATTTTATGATATAAAAGCTTGTCGTGAGCAATCTCCTTTATACAGGAAAATCTCGCATCAAGCTTTTATATCATAAAAAAATTTATATAATATAACAAAATTATGGATTTGATTTACTTCAAAGTTAATTTTCTAATTTATAGAGCATTTAAATAAAAGCTTTTTTTTAAAATATTTTTTCATGTAATTTTTTTTACAATCTCATTCTATTCGTTTGTCCTGGTAACGTGCAAAGCATACAGTTTACCAGTACCAGTCCCTTAGCGGCATTAGTATTACGTTTTAGAAGACGTCCTCTTCGCCGTTTTTCTGATTTCCTTTCAACTATTATTAATCCTATACTGATTTATTTCACTGATAGAAAAAAAAGTAAAATAATGGGGAAGAATTCGATCGTGGAGTAGTTTGGCAGGACGTATTTCCTGACGAATAGTGCTACTGCTCTAGAAAATTCCTAACAAATGTGTCCAAATCCACATTTTGGTTACGCGACCTGTCTGCTTTCTTAGTGGTATCAGAAGTGTAAAGTGTAGAAAACTACCGCTTTGGAAAGTCAGAGCTTTGTACAATTTATGATGATTTCGATAAACTAGATTTTGCCAGTCTGGCTTATCATATAATAATAATACGGAAGATAGCGCTGCATTTTTTCGAGGAATTTTAAACCAAATAAATTTCGTTTTTAGCAGTTGATTAATATTCAACAATCAGCAAAATGAGCGTCAGTTGCCGCGTCCGCGGTGGAGCTAAAGTTGATAACATGTTAAAGTTGTAAAAAAAATTATGCTATGAGTATTTTGATACCGAGCCAAAATTTATTATATGATTTTTTTAGATAATTTTTAACAAGAAAATAATAGTCAGCTGTATTGAAGAGAGGGATTATATGTCAATCACGTATATGTACCATATTGAAAATTTTCAAGTATAAAATCATTTTATGCCTTATGAACTTTATGCAGCTGAATTTTTATACTTTTAAAACAATAGAGAAAATCGTCAGCTGTATTTATCCGTCAGTCAGCGTCATAAATATGCTGCGAGCTCAGTGCATCTGAGCGTTAGATAATCACTTTGATAAATGAACTGATGACCTTTCCACCCACAAATATTCAGCTGACGGTGATTTTTTTTTAACAATAAAATTACTCTATCTTTTAATTTCAATTAGTATTATATCAATTTAATATAGGTTATGCAACTTTATGCTGCGAAAGACGAGTTTTTAATAGATTTTTTGTGCTAATCAAGTTCGTGTTGGTTTTAAATTATATTATTATGTACTATAGGACCAAGAAATCTTAAACTGCGAACACCCCACTACTCCAATTTACCCCTCTCAAAGAATTTTTTTTCAAAGCTTCCAGGTAGTATTGACTTTAATGAGTTTACCGTCATCGAGTGAGACAAACTTATACAAACGAAAGATAAATATTACCATCCGCGGCTTAAATTTCGACTAGTTTATTTAGTTTCTGTTGTGATGTACTGTTGAAACGTGATGATTCGGATTCTTTTAATACTAGATGTGTTCAGTTTTGATTTTATTAATAAATTTGAACAATACACAAGAAAGCTTATCTTTACTGGTACAAAAATTATTAATCGATCTCCCCGTTTAACTCTTCTGTAGTATCTGTTTCATAGTCATCATCTTCCTCGCTACTATCATAGGAGCTGTTTATGATGACATTTGGTTCTCGCTCAAAATCTTCTGCATCATCTTCTTCGGCATTCACTGATGGTTTAATTTCATCGCTTTCGACGTTTTCTGCAAAACAAAAATAGTACAAATTTTAAAGCTACATCGGCATTCCCTTAAATTCAATTTCATTGTATTATTAAAATATATAAGAGAAGGAGCACTTGCAGGATTCTCATCGATGATCGTTACGCCAGTTATTGTCGGTGGAACTTGATCACCGTCAAACCACTTGAAAGTGTATTTTTTATTTTATTTCCTCCGTCCATAGTCTAAGGGTGATAACTCTGATAGAACTGACTGATGAGCACGACTCCAAAGATATGCTATAGATGATGTGCGTAGTATGTGTTGATACGGTTCTGATTGACATGTAGGAAATATTGATCCGTCAGTTGTATTTTTAACCATAAATCTGTCTCTTTTTTCATTACTTTTATAGGTCCCAATGAATGTTGCTACTTGTGCTGTATTTACATTATCGCTTGATTTTAAACCGTGCATTCTGCATACAAACTGTTCAATATTTTTATGAAGTTGATCTATATTACAGTCGTATAAATTTGAAATGTCTGTAAATGCTTTAATGTAGGATAGGAGGTTTTCTTTCTTTCTTCTATAGAAACCGGGATTGAAATTTAGACAGAGGATGGTAACGTTTCTCTTTCGTTTGTATAAGTTTGTATCACGCGATTAGGGTAAACTCACTATGGTAAATTATTCTACCTGGGGACTTTGAAGAAAAATCTTTGGGAGGGGTAAGTTGGAGTAGTGGGACGTTCGCAGTTTACGATCTCTTGGTTCTACAGTACACAATATAATTTAAAACCAACACGAACTTGATTAACATGAAAAATCCATTAAAAACTCATTATTCACAGCATAAAGTGGCATAACTTATGTTAAATTTTAAAAAAAGATGTTTTCTTAACCGTCTCTTAAGTTACCGTAGTAACCCACTGATATAATACTGATTGAAATTGAAAGATAAATAGTTAAAAGAAATAAAAATCAGCTGAATGTCTGGGTGGAAAGATCGTCAGTTCATTTGCCAAAGTGACTATGCAATGCTCAGATACACTGAGCGCGCAGCATGTTTATGACGCTGACTGACGGTCTTGCCCCCGTTATAAATACAGCTGACAACTTTCTCTATTATTTTAAAAATATAAAAATTCAGCTGCATAAAGTTCATAAAGTATCAAATGATTTAATACTTGAACATTTTCAATATGGTTCATGTACGTGACTAACGTATAATCACTTCTCTTCAATACAGCTGACTATTATTTTTTTTGTTGAAAATGATCTAAAAAGTCATCTCGCAAATTTTGGCACGGTATGAAAATACTCGCGGCATAATTTTCTTTGCAATTTTAGCAAGCTGTCACCTTTAGCTCCACCACTACTAGAGTAGCTGACGTTCAGATTACTTATGTATTAGGGGAAAACTATTATTGTTATGATTTTCAGTCAGTATGAAATGACTCGTCCAAATGCAGGGCTACCTTCCGGACTGTAATAGTTTAGTTGTCAATTATTGATTTAAATAGATGTCAATTAGATTAGATAGTAAGTGGTTTACGTGTAGTATTCATCCAAGAGAAATTGATGTTATACGCTACTGTAAAATTGTTAGTTACATTTTTACATTTACTTTCTATCTTTGTTATCTAAATTCAAAGAAGTCTTTAAATTATTTTAAATGTTTTCTATAATATTTGATCATATGCTTAAATAGCACTACCTATTTATTTATACCTTTTTTTTAGGAGTCGACGTCAGCGTCCTAAATGAAGACTGGGCGGAATATTTGACGAAAGTAATGTCTTGTATAACACCATATCTTGAGAGAGTGTTTCATGGTTTTACGGACACCATGTTTAAGGAAATTCCTTACAATGAATTATTCTTAGACTAGATAAGTTGACACCTCATGTCGTTAATTTAGAAACCTATTGATAGTGCGTTATTGAATTGATATATTTTGGCAAGGTTTAAATAAATTTTTTCATGTTATATTATATTACAGAAATAAATATTTTAGCAATCATTTATTTGTTTTTTTTTGTTGTTGTTGTTTTGACCATTATTAACTATAAATTCGTTGGTCGTGTGCTACAATTATTGCACTAGTCTATAATAATGATATCTTGAAAAGGGAATCCTGTTTGTGCTGGCGTGCATTAAGTAATAGATAGATTTTTTGAGATAAAAATAAAAATCAGGATCTAGTACCTGTTCAATAAACGCAATATCTACGACACTTTTCCAATATTATAATTTTGTTCCCATGTTGTTGTTCCCATATTCTTCAGATGGTTTCTGCGTTGTCTATAAACCTTGCTTGGGACTTTTCTCCTCTGCATTGGCCTGATAGTTTGTTAAGCATTATAGGTCGATTTCTGATGTCCAAGGTTAAGTGTTTTACGATATATTCCCAGTGAACATTCATGTAACTTTACCTCTCTGAGAAGTAAAATTAAAATGACATATTTACGTAAAATATTTATATAAAATATACATAAATAATATGTAAGGAATAAGTAATTTTGGACAAAATTTGTTAATGTATATGTTACATAAATTTATATATTTTTTGCATTAGGAATATGTAAAATTTTATATAAAACTGTTATATAAATAATACATCATGTTATATAACGTATACCTAAAATAATATTATTTTTAGATCAATATCAACTTCATGTTTAGATGTTCTTTACATAATTTTACTTATTAAACGCGCATAGATGTTTACATCATCTTATAATATATAGCATATTTAAATCTACCGCCATTTCCTGGTAAAAATTCTAATGATATTTATTTTTATTTTACTTACGATTACAGTTTGTATCTGCCCCATTTCTGTATTGTGTGGATGCGTGTGTGGATTGTGCATCGAATGTTTTATGTTATTTATTGCTGGTTTTTCTTCTGACGAAAGTTAAGTATATATCATTTTAATTAATTATAATTTGATACAAATACTCACCTCAAACCTATATTGTACTACGCTTATCTCGCCATCTTACTCTGTTTTTATTAAAATATTTATAACCTATAACTTTTTAGAATGCCGCGAGAACGCCGAGAATCCACATGCCGTTCGGGAAGGCAGAAAAGACGTGTACTCATTGAAGAGATTAATGAAAAGCAATCTTTTAAAAAAATTATAATTGAAAAAAAATTATTATTCCCTTACTAATATTAATAACAATTCTCCATTACTATACGGTTGATAAGGCCATGCTCTCAGCTAAGTACATCTAAACCTTTGTTTAAATCTGCATGCAAATTCTGTTGATGATTTTCTGCCGGATGGGCAATTATCGATGAGAGAAATTTTTGACAATAATAATTACTTTGCCATTGACAATGACATAATAAGTTTATATTTTTATTAAATTATTAATAAAAATTAGGTCGAGTTATAATTTAAGATATTAAGTAAATTTGTGCCAGCAGTTGCGGTTATACAGATATTATTTTATTTTTTGAGTTATAATTGATTTATTAATTAATTAGATTTTAATTTTTTAATTCTTAGGTGAAATTCTAACTCAAATAAAGATTTAATTTTGTTGATGAAGTTGAAAAATTTATTAAATAGCCTAGGATTAAATACCCTATTATTAAAAATATAAATTTGTTATTACTGAATTATTATTAGCTTATGAACTTCTTTTTCTTTCCTATCTCCAGACCTACTAAGCTCCTAAGAGGATTCGAAGGATGCGTTAAAAAATAGTTGTAAATGCTAAACATCTAGATGCGTGTAGTGTAGTAATAGCTGTCTAGTGTAATAACACACAAACATTTCTGAATCTCAGTGTGATTTAGATTGATTTTCGATACTTATTGGCAATTTAATAATTTTCAGTAGGTAAACCATGAACATATGTAATTTAATAAATTTTGTTTAACCTTAAGTGTTAATGTTTGGCTTTTAATATACCGATTATTTTAGATTACGTTACGTTTTACGGTAGAAACATTAAAATTAATGTAGTCGTCAGTATGTCATTCTTGTGAGATTAATTTAATTTTTATTATAGATTATAGGATTCAAGAAACAAGAATGGTATTTCCAAAAGAGAACATTTTTTCTCTACATTTTTTAAATAATTTAAATTCATATTTAACTCCAAACATTCAAACTTTCTAGTGTCAATATTTAAAACGCCGCGGAACATACGGTAGGTATTTAAAATAAATAAATGCTACATCATAAAGAGATAAAAGTATATTGGTATATTAGTTACGTCTGTTTTACATAGTATAAGGTCACTGTTAAGTGGTTGAATATACATATACGCTATGTCATATAGAGATAATTGCATATGTGGCTGACTTCGCAGAGTATGCATATATAATTATACGTCACATTTTACATAGCAAGTTTACGTAGCATTTATGTATATGATGTATATTTGTATTTGCTGGGTTGCGATTGCGATTGTTGTATAGTTTATACATCTTCACATCTCGTTTTCACTTGCATCTAGGTAGATTTTCCTCACGATACTTCTTTCAAACAAATATAGTCTTTCGTATTAGAAATTTCTTTATTACTTTATACAGTCCCTTTACCTTAATCATAACACATAAAATATACAGTGTGTCCCACTTCGTACTAAGCCACCCCTATAACTTTGCTGTTTGTATCTGCATTTGTATATATTTTTACAGCACATAATACCCATAATGAACTAACTTTGGAAGGTAGAGCTGTTACTCAATCTCTATTTTAAAGCCAACTGTGATGGTTTTAAACTGGGCATTTTGCAAAAGTAACATTAGCGATTGAGATAGAGGAAAAATGTATTTGGAAAAGTCGTTCAGAAAAATTAAGTAAGTTCAAATATGAAGTTTTATTTGAAAATATAGATTTTTTTTTTTTTTTGAAAAATGTTGCGTCAGAAAAATTAGAGGTTTAGGTTACTTTAGAGCGTCCAGATTGCTATGAATATCAATCTACTTGCATCAATTATTGTAAACACCAGAGTTGTCAATTTTTACGTCAAAATGCCTAAACTAACCCAAACCTCGAATTTTTCCCACTGACTGTCTCCATTTATCAATTTTATATAAATGAGTGATATTAGTTTGTGTTTAGCACGATCTGCTAGCACTCTGATTTAGTTTTTCTAAGTGAGACTACTTCAAACTAACAAAATGTTCTTTGTATAACTGCTAAATTACTTCACTTATAGTTATTTTTGTATCTTAGGAATTCAGTCATGTTTTATTACACTAAATTATGTATTTCTGTTACAGCACTTCAGAACCAATTGTCGATATCATGCCCGCAAAACACTTATATTCTTTTAAATTTTAATTTTTTAATTTGTTTACTCTGTACAACATGTAGTTATTTTTCTTACCTCTAAAATTTCTTTCATTCGCGGCTGTTATATAGCGTATCTTATATAATGTAATGTATTTGCTGGATCTTCACAATATAGTTTGAAAACAATTTACTTTATTTCGTCAATCTATAGTAATAGGTTATGTGGTTATAATTGCAATTTACTGTTTGAAGTATTCCTCAATTATTATTAAAGATTCCTTTTATCGATTCTATATCTGTCAGCAATTTAATTGTGAAAACTAAGTAGAAACGGAATCCGATTGTGCGCTTAAGTCGCTCATTAATGGATTGCGTAACGCTCATAAAATGTTGCCGTTTTCAATTTCAATAGTAAAAATATATTTTTAAAGTTTGTATATTGGTATAGTTCAAGTAGGAATAAACTGAGACAAAAAAAAAACGAAAGAAAAACTTTACGACATAATTATTATCGCCGCGGGCTATGGCGATAAGTTGAAGTAAATAGATCCCAGTAAATAAAAAACGCAACAAAAACTTTACAACACAATTATATCACCGCGGGCCATGGCGCCAAGCTTGACATCAAATAACGACCCGAAACCTATAAAGGTAAGCGAGTCGATTTGCAAACAGCAGTAAAAAAGAGTACCGGTATTTTAATGAGGTCGTAAAATTTTTGTTGGGTTTCTTATATCTCAGGATTTTCCTACTTGAACTATACTCGGGGGTTCCAATCTAACTCGTTGCGAGGCAAATAGTTTCAAATGCCTGGGTTCTACCGGATAATTCAATTAAAATTTATGGTTCACTATATACTCTTACCTTTACAAAGTCTAACTACTTTAAAAGAGAACACGCAGATGCACGAGCCTAGGCTAATAACAACCGCAACACATGGATTATCGTTCTGAATCTTTTTATGGTTTCGGTTTTGGATTCGCCTTCCTCCTTTTCTTCTTTTTCTCGACTGATTTTCCTCTTCAGTTAGGCTTCTTTGAAGTAGTATATTCGAGTATAGCATTTGAATATCTTGGTATTTGTGGAAACTACTTCAGAGACGGAATAAGCAATTACAAATTGTGTTAACAGTCTTCCCTAACTGTACAAATGCAAGATATAACTGTGCATAGAAGCAAAATGTTTTCTGTAGATTAAAAAAAACTATATAAATCCCGTAAATAAGTGTTCTCAATGGGCAACGTTCGATTGAAATGATTAATATTAACTATCTAATTATGTGCGTAAGTATATTCATTAAAATTTATTATTTATAATTGGAAGAAATTGAACCAAAAAGTATATTGCACATGTTTATAGGTAAATACAAATTCAATTAAAATTTGTTTTAACTATTTTGTTTACTACGTTGATAAGTCCGCTGTTTGTACGTATATTATACCATGTATTTTCATGTATATGTATATTAATTACAACTAGAATTTCTCATTAAGTGTAGTCATCTGTAATCTGTAACTATTGAGACCATAATGTTAAACGTTGGAGGTCTACATTTTCAAATTTGGTTGTTCAAACACTATTTAGTGCAGGTCAATAATACAATAATATATTAATAACAAATGATAATAATATTTTGTGAAATGTGAACTAAAAACCATAGATATCCTTGTCGATCTCTTAAATTTCATTAGCTGTTATATATCATGTAGGTTAATATTCATACGTATGTTGTTGAGAATTCACTTTTAATGCAGAGCCGGCAGTCGAACGTCCATGCCAAAGTCGCACATTAAAAAGTCTGGTTGCCAAAATTTTTGAATCCGCTAGAGAAAATAAATCGGTGCCTAATGTCTGTCAACGGGTCAAAACAAATTTTGGGATAAGGTTGCTACTCGTTCCTAGAACAGCTAGAAAGAGCGTCAACATTTCCACTCGAGTGTTAAGTTTCATTTCCCATGGTCGTATTGCAATATACTATGTAATAATTTACCATCCAACAATATTATTCAACAAATATTATCTTAATTTTGACAGTGCAGCGTTTGAATAATAAGTAGCATTTGTCTTTTTTAATCCCGCGTCAGAGATACAAGTAACCTATAATATATATAATCTGATATCATTTTGTATCATCTGATGTTACTATTAAATATTCGTACCCGTTAAGTTCTATTAGTTGTTTATTAATTTTTTGATTAATTTTAATAAATATGATCATAGGTAAACTATAGTACATAATGGGCCTTTCCCGCTATTTTTTTATTGTGCTATTGGAAAGATCCTCTCAAAATATTGCTAAAAATTAATTTTATTTTTTTTCTGAATGCATAAAATACTACAGAAAATATTCAAATGTTCAGTAAATCAAAGCAGATTTAAACGAGACATTAGGGCGGCAATGTGACGTCATCATAAACTACACCAATCAATATGATCTTAAACCGCTGCCCGAAATAGCTATAAAGGTGCATTTCCAAACAATCTTACTTGCGTTCTGATTTCCATATCTTGCAATTCTATTGGTACCTGAAGTATATTTATGAGGAACCACCAATAGAATTTTGTAAAGTAAAGTGCTAACGTTTAACTGAGAACGTCCGCTTATGATCCCGATTGACGTTGCGTAAAAGTAAATGTGATTTAGTTGTTTTTGTGGTGTATTCTATTAAAAACATGAATCTTGTGTAATATAAAGAGCATAAAATCAAGCACAGTAAAAGAAAGTTAATGACAATCTAAATATATATTAAAATGATCTTCATAACAGAAAAATCCAGAAGCAGTGTACACAACACCAGAAAATTTTGCAACTTCCCACCACAATTTTCGAATTTCTAAATTTGTTGGGACGCGCAAAAATAACTTGGTAGAATTTTCACTAGTTTGGGCACACTGATACAAAACAAACCCTTGTAAGCGGCATTTTCTAATTATAAATTAAAATTACGTAAATATCCTATCAAACATAAACACTAGAAAGTGAGGTTATCGAATATGATTTGAGCATTTCAGTACAGCGTTGCCAGATGACACTGATATTATACCATATGTGAACCAAAACGATCAAAAAATAGAGAATATAAACATGATATATAGATTTTAGACTCAGACAGTGAAAAGAGGATAGAATTTTTACTTTTCTTTGGTATCAGATTAACGGAGAGTAGTACGTTGTAATGAAAAAAATGTACTATTCAAAGTACACAGTTGATATGGGAAATACGATGTTCACATAAAAAGACATACACCTGGCAATAGACAACGCCCTTTAAAAATACGACTTTTTATTGCTCTAATCAGATTGATGTTGCAAGCATCAAACCTTAGAGTTCGTTTCAAATTAAGTGAAATAAAACTGATTTCGTAAAGTAAATATTTGGTAGAACATAGAAAATTGCGAGAAACTAAATTAATATAAAATTATATTACAGTTTATTATATGATTCGGTCATTGGTGACATAGTAAAATTTAGTCATGCGGTAAAGGCCCACTCGAGTTATAAAGTAATTACGCCCTCATGGAAGTACGCACTGTTTGCTTCTTAGAATTCTCATTATATGATAATAATATACTATTACATATTTTACACACATGTATGTATTGCTATGATATTTTCAGTTGATGAAGCTGAACAAACCACAATATAACTTCTAAATTTAATTCTCAAGGTCAAAAGTTCGAAATCAATGAAGAAAACATATATAGAAATACATAAACAATAAAAAAATTCAAATCAACTGAACAATGTATTGTGACAACAGATATATCATACAACGACGATACAACTATGATTCTAAGATTATAATAATTTGGATATAATTAAGTTAAAACTATTTTTTTTTTATAAAAATGAAGTTAATTGTGAATAATTTACCAATTTAAAACATTATAAATTATTTCCAAGTTATTAATTTATCAATTGACTGCATTTTAAAATGGTGAACATAAAATTTTATATATAGTTTGTTACAACCTTTGTTGTAAGTATTAATTCCAGCAGCGAAGTGTCACTTATCTACGACGTCCGGGTACTATCCCCTATGCCTTTTCACTTTCCAAAGGGGATGCCGCTTACGTCGTCTAATCGTTTTCTAGACCTTAAAATAAAATACTATTATTCATCTTTCGCCCTACTTGTCAAAATCTTAAACTCATTTTTTTCTATTTCTTTCTTGAAAATGTTTAAATACTTTCTCTCTTCGTTCTACTTATCTCCAATTAAACCAAGAACAAACTATTCTCTATTTTTCTATAATCTTTTGTTCCCCCAAAATGTTCTCTTTCATATTATTCTTTATCCCCTTTGTTTCCTTTTTATTCCTTTTTCATTTTTCCATTCTCTCCTTTTTATTTTTCCTCATATAATGTCGGAAATACCAACTTGAATCTTTCATGATATAAACTTAACAAAACAAATTGCTTTTTCCCTCTTTTTATTCAATCATCACGTGATATTAAGCATTTTTCACGTTTATCAATTTCTCGCAGAAATTAATTTAAAATCTTATATGTACTTAAACATATTAGATGCGTGAACAGTTCGAAATGTTTTAATAATTAATATATGATAACAATCATTTAGCGCATTTATTTCGAATAATTGATTATATTTATCATTAATTTATATTATAACTAGTTGCAATCCTATTTAAAGTCATTATGTATGTTATAAACATCTCTATCTGTCTTTAATGGCTGAAACACAAAAATTGCATATATTTATTGAAAATACCTGTTTTCTGCAAAATACCTTGATATTTTATCAAATACAATAAATAAAAGAAAACAAAAAACATGCACACAACTCTCTACTCAGAATAATATGCATTCACAGTACACAGCTCAAATGAACCTGAGGTACAAACCTTAGGTACAAATGAATATCACGTCAATAATAGACACTTAAAGCACCGACAAGGACGTAGACGTAAACGTATAAAATGACAGCTACGCAGGTGCAATAGCGAATTGTTTGTACTTAGACGTGACGTAAACTTACGAGTTTCTACGTACACCTAAAACGTATCGTATCGAGCAGAGTAATCCGATTGTATCAATGTAACTGTCAAAGATGCCACATTCGCATAACCACCATCGATTTTTCTTATTTTTGGCCTATTTACAAAACTATGCAATATAAATAAAACAAAGACACCAATGAAAAGTGGTGGGTTAAGCGGTTATGATTGTAAGGTTCGTTGAAATTTAGTTCAGTAGATACGTTACGTTTCAAACAGTGCTTTATCTCAATTTAAGTCAATGTATCGTAACATGGATTTACGTGTATTTCTGCGTTTACTCCAAACAGTTACGTATACGGCGCTGGTGTTGCTTTAAGTGTCTAATAATTAAAGTGATGAAAGTTACTGGTTTTCCATACTTTCATCGTTTTTATAGAGAATGTGTCATTAGTTGTTTACAATATAAAATTATATCTACCTACGGCAAAATTGTCGCTACATCTCTATCTCGGCGCACTGTTCATTGTTAAGAAATATAAAGTCCTCTTATCCTACAACGCTATCTGTTAGAAAAAGGTTGAATAATTTTCTAGGTGACCCATCAAATTATGAATAAAATTTGCTTGGTAAATAACAATTCTCGTACCCGCTTTTCTCTATTTTCTATACAAATAACTGTAGTGTATCAAGTGCTAGATCTACAACTTGTACTAAAACTTATATTTCGCATTCATGGAAACGAACCTAATTTTGCTGCTCCACCTCAGTGGTCAATAATTGTTTCCTTTTGTCTATAACAACAATAAACAAAATTGCTGTACATAAATAAGAGCAATAATTAGATTATTTAATTTACACGCCGTCAAAGCAGGTACCCTTGATATAATAAAGCCTTATCAGAAATATAAATCTTACCATACAATAAATACGTTTGAATTCCTTTCAGGCAAAATTTAATTATAACTTATCAGGGTAAAATTAATTATCCTTGTGCTTATCAGATATCCCTAGTACTAATGAAATTTACAAACAACAATCATAATAAGAAGGAACAAAAGCATCGCAAACCCTATAAAAGGATATCTCGTCCAAAATACGATATGCGTAGAGTAGATTTAGTTAAGTGGTTCGATATGAATAATGTAACAGGTCGTTAGTGTTTCGGAATCATTGTTCGTTGTTTTTGTTGGAGGTTTTGAAGCCGACAGCGACGGCCGACGACCCTCTTAATTACATTTAAATACGAAAAAATCATTGTCGCTGCATGCGAACGAAATACTAACCATGCGTACTGAAAAAATGTGAGACACAAACAGCGGGCTTAATGAGTGAGGTGTGGTTGCAAAAAATATTAACGTCTTTGTTTTGAACTTCGTGATTTTACACGAAGATACATTTAACTGGTTGTTTTAATTATACCGCGTACAAACATCTGGGTGGTAATTAATTACTCATTTGTCTATTTTTAATTAAATGTTACTGACATTTTTAATTACGAACGTTTTGATTTCAGATTTTTCTTAGGAAGCTTTTCAGATGAATTCCCAGGCAGCACAGAATATTTTCAGAATATTCTCATTAAGTGACAATATTGTGTAGATAGAATATTTACCTGAAATATTCCTAGAGCCACCTATAAACATTTTTATCTACTTTGAAATATTCATGAAACATCTTTTATGAAATATTTCTGCGACATTTTAGAAGAATGTTCATGGCAGGTTTTACAAAAAAATATTGTTCTGCAAAATTTTGATGCAGATACCTATATAACAGTGATTGTTATTTTAACTATTATTATTATTATTTTGGTTTACTTGATAAAAATATTTAAGTACTTATTTGTTTTTCAGAAATAATATTCCATTTTTTGTAATAAAAAACACCTACGTAACTACAAAAGTAATAATGAATAATACAGCTATTAATTTTAAATAATAAATAACATAAAAAAGTAGTTTGCTCAAATCATCTGACAATTTTAAATCATTCGAGCTTTCTTAATGGCTTAAATTCTGCGATTGCAACCACCACGCTACAGGCGACACAACCAGCAATCCGTCCGCGTTCTGTTTAGTTCGTTGTGTAACAATGTTATTTGAATTTAGCGCCGATTATTTAGGTACTGTAATGTTGGCAGGGTGTGACGAGAGAGCGTTCGGCAAGTGTAGAAGGTTAGAGTATAGAATATTATAATTTATGTTGGTTTTTAATTAAACACAAAATCTAAGATCAGTGCTTTATTAGATGTCAAGGACAGGAAATACACCTCTTACAGTTATTTATGTATATTCGTCCACTTGTTGCGGAATATTTTGTTATTATACATAAAATCTTTTCTAAGCATTTTAGTGCTTTAATAGTGTGAGGTGGCTACATGGTACAAGATGTTGAATAATCCTGAGGCCTCTAGTCCACGTGCCACTTTCTGATGTTGGAGTCAACCCACTGTAAAACTACATTTTATTTTCACATGGGCGCCTTAACGACCACATTCAAATTTCTGGTACCCTGTAGTGGTCGAGATCATCCACCTTTCGCTGCCCACAGGCTTACTGGATCATTTCTCTATTAGGCGGGAGGCTTGTAGACCATGTCTGTCCGACACCGTGGAATAGGGCGTAACCCAAATCCTATAAAAGAACGATCCTAAAATATTTGGATTTCAGTATATTTGCATATGTACAGAATATTCTGCTTTGTCCAAAAACGAGCATTTAAAACATACGTAAGGTGTTATAGGAATATTTAAAAGACTCCACTTCGTAATGTGCATGGCACATTCTATGGTCATAATGTTCATCTTGTGAGAACATTCTCAGAATATTGAAACGTTTCGAGCAATCATTCTGTGCACATTCTTAGAACATTTCTGTGCTGTGTGGGTTGGCGAATATTTTTATATCACAATTCAAACTATATTTAGCAAACAATGTCGCGATTGTCGCGACTTATGAATATAAAATATTGATGAATTATGAAATTGAGAAATAATTAAACACCATGCAAGTTAATTACGATATGATAAAAGCACCAATTAGCGTATAGTTTGGATCGATATTTATTTATTTAGAGACAACTCCCCTATTAGAAAGTTGTAAATAGTAAAACATATTACATATAAGTACGAAAACAAACAGAAATGGAAAGCACATAAATACATAAAAAGTTTATCAACGGAAAATATCCACTACAGTTTGCCTATCTCAGATTAACACTATATTTCACTTTAATTAGTATGTACCTCATATTGCTTCTACTCCCCTTTTATTTCATTTAGCGTGATAGATTTAACATTTGACAGAAATTTAAAAGAGGAATGCGTAAATAATTCAAATTTCGAGTGTGCAAGTACATGATATACAAAGTCGCACTAATGGATTAGATAAATACATATTGGTTCTGAACTGTGGTTCGTAAAATATATTATAATTTCTAATTAAACATAATATATTTAGTCGCAAACTCCTCTATAAATCCTTATTTTACTATAAGGAACCTAACCAGACTGCAACCAACAGCTACTCTCCGGGCTATGTGCCCCGCCGAGCGCTGAATTACAAGTTACAAGCCTGGCGCGTTAAGTGTAATAATTGCATATTACCATCAAAACGCTAATGCTTCGATTGCAACAAACACCAGCCGAAAGACTGATCCTACTTAAAGGAGCTCCCTTGCCAGTCGTCACACACCACTTGCAGACTGCAGTTTCGAGCTGTTGGCTCTCGTCAGTGCAAGGTAGGTATGCGACGACCGACATGAGAATCCTTTGACTATAGTACATCCCGGTATTTTTACAATAGCGACATGTAAAACAGCCAGCAGGCGCCATCTAGCGGTCCAGTGTCTGTTGCAATCGAAAAATAAATAGCCTGACTTGGCTTAGCATAGTTCAAATGTGCTTTTAGAGGGCGGAATATTAAACATAATATTTTTAGTCGCAAACTCCTCTATAAATCCTTATTTTACTATAAGGAACCTAACCAGACTGCAACCAACAGCTACTCTCCGGGCTATGTGCCCCGCCGAGCGCTGAATTACAAGTTACAAGCCTGGCGCGTTAAGTGTAATAATTGCATATTACCATCAAAACACATTTGAACTATAATTTCTAATTGTTGGGATAGGTAATTTAATTGGTAATTTTGACAAAAACTCGCCGTTATCTGCAACATTATTAAGGAACTTATAGACAAAAATTATAGAGACATAAGCACGCCTCAGCTCAAGTGTTTCATAGTCATACCTGTGCAGCAGAGCTGTGACCAGTACTCAATGAAACTGCTGGCAGTAAAAAGTAAGCAGTATCAAACAATTTTTGTTTTACTTGTAGTATTAAGTACCAGTACTCTTCAAAAGTACTTGAAATATTTAGTAATGTACTTAAAATTAAACATTTGCAATATCATTAATCAAAATTAAAGAGTATTTTTAGCATTTTGAATACTTAAGAGTATTTATAAATATTTGCAGTACTTTCAAATACTGCAAGTAGTTTTAAATATAACATATGATGTATGAAAGGTACAGTAAGTACACAAAAAATTTACTTTTAATACTCATTTAATTTATAATATATAAATTTACAAAAAGAAAATAAGTAAAAAATGTATAAAACTTAAAGCAATTTAAAAGCAAAACACAATAATATATAATAGTCTAAGAGCTGATAACATACTTTTCTGTAATTCTAGCATATCTGAGCAGTGAGCATTAGTCAGACTTAAGAGCGCTCGGGATAAGCCGGAAAGACGGTTCAATTCACTCTCATATAAATCATTATTTTAAAAAACGGCTTTCACTAAAATATATTAAAAACATGTTACAATGTGGGATGACGAGAGAAAAAAAGGTATATATAAAAAAAAAATTTTTTCTTCTGTTTTCGATTTGCAAAAATAATTTTTATCATCCCAGATAGGTATTATTCAAATAAACATTTTCCCTTTTGTAGAACTAAAATAATGTAATGCTGAGAATACTTAAGTAAAGTACTTGCTATGGATTATGATTTTGCGGTGTTTCTTTAAGTAACAAGTAATATTTAATTAATAGTTATAGAAAATAAGTACCCAGTACAAGTACATTGCAAACATGTACTGGAAATTTGCAATACGAGTACAGAAATATTAAAATTTCTTAAAGTAGAGTACTTAAAGTACTTAAACTACTGCAGTACATATTCACAGTACATTTTTGTATTGAAGTATTCAGCTCTACTGTGGAGCAATTCAGTATAGTGAGCAAAGGAGCCATATCTGACAATATCTTTTAGTAACAGATATTTAAGGAATTCTTTTGAGTATTTTCTATTAGGTTAGTATGGTGAAGATAGAAAAGTGTCCATATAATTTGACAATCAAGATTAAGACAATTATAAAGAGTTTTTATACACTCCAAATTATTCAAATCTTTTGTTTTCATAACCTAACCTAACCTAACTTTCTAAGCTAGCATTATGTTATCTGCTATTGCGTTTGTAGAATCCTGAACAATATCAGTAGATTTTTCAGGTAATAAGACAGATAAGATAGATCACCAGTTTGACTGAGCTATAAATAATTTCATTAAAAAAAGATTCAAATAATTTTGAAAAGGCAGATAAACCAACAATATAGTTATATTGTTTTTTCAGATAATTTATGTATGGGCAACAGTGTTCCTAATCTCCATTTAGATGGATAATATCTATTTTTTCGGGTTAAATTAAATAAAACAGTTAAGGGTTCTAAGAAAAGCTCTGGACAAATGCATATCAAGTGCATTTTTGTTGTTAAATTATAATTATTTCTAGTTAATATATTTATGATAATAATTGTCAACATTTACAGTCATAAATCTATTGTTTATCGAAATTAAAGTATACGTTCCACCGCAGCTTACAAATATTGTAATTTATTTGGCCCTGGTTCATCTTTCTTTATTTCATCACTAAACTCAATGACTTCAAGATCATAGTAGTCTAAGATCCCACTGCAAGAAATCTACCCGCATCTCTTTTTTCATCAAAATGAGGAAAAAAATTAATGATCATGTATTGGTTAATGCATCGCCGCCAGGTTGCCTATCGAAAGTCTGCTGCAAATAAGGTTAACAAATTACTTAACAATAAATTTTATTTTGGAAATTGTATGCTTTTTCATTAATTCAAGCGCCGTTTCGGAGATAAACATCTGTGCTACTATAAAAGCAAGAATTGCCAAAAATCAGCCTGCTGCAACCATTTTGCGGACTGCTTGAAATAGTGGAATTTTTATTAACAATCTACTCTCATATGCTTTTTCAAATATTTTTATTGTTTGTTTTTAATAATTCAATGTCAGGCCTCGTTCTTAATATTTGTTTATTATTATTGCAAAGTACCTATACCAATTTAGAATTTGGAAAAATAATTTGTATCAATATGTAACCTACTAAAGCTGTTTTATTGTTTTCTCTTTAAATATGAATACTCCTTGCGTACAACAAATTTTACAAAATAGGAAAAAAAAATATTTCAGAGAGGTTACTGTTTATAAAATTTAAAATGTAATCAAGCTAAATCTAATAAGAATATTTGAAATATAATTTTAACAAGATAACTCGCTGACTTATTAATTGTTCTACTAACAAAAAATATTAAAGAAGGTATTTCTAAATTGTGTTTTAAAATCGTAAAATTCCTTTCGGTAATAATTAAAAAAGCGACCGTGGTGAATTAAGTAATTAGAAGATAGTGATGAATTCGTGTAAACACGAAACAAAAACAATCTATTAGATTAAATATTTTATTATTTACGTAAAAATATTGAAACAGCAAATAGATGAAAATTAGGAGACATTACATTTACTATTGGTGAAGGTCAGAATAAAATCGGTCTAAAGGTTATACCAATTTAAATATCCATTAAAACAACATCCTAGCAGAGATGTTTTAAGAAAATTTTGCTGAGAATTAGACAAATTGGGTATTGGGTGTATGAAATTCATTATTAGCGAACATAAGGATATAGATATTACTAAGCATGTAAATGTAAATTCAACTGCAAGTTTCACGGAAATTGTTAGAGAACATGAAAGGATCCAAAATACTTTTTAGAATATTAGGAAAATACAAGTAACTTGCCGACTGTTATTGTTCATAGTAATGTTGGTGTTGTTTAGTTCCTTTGTTTGTATTGTTTTAGTACTTTAATTTTCAGCAATCAGTAACTTTGTCACCATTATGATAGTTTCTTGTTGTTTGCTGATTATTTCAACAAATTCGTGACTATCTTGACAAATTCTTTGACGCTATATTACATAGATGTATGGATTTATGTAAAATAGTGTATTTAAATTAATATAATAAAAAAATTAGTACCTCGAGACATTACATTTTACAGAAAAACATCACATCATCGTCTAATTTCTGTAGTTTTATTTATTTCTTTGCCAAACTTTAAAATTTTTAAATTCACTTCTTTTAATTCATATACTTAATTGGGGGGTGTCGCATCACAGACTCATCTTATAAAATTCGGGAGTCGTTGTTTATATTCTTTATTCTATATTTGAAAAAATGTATATTATATTGTACTCGCCTTTTATTAAATAAGATATTAAATACATGCCATGTAATAATAATAATAATGTTTATTTAAAATAAGGACGATAAATATATTTTCCAAATAAACATTGAAGTCTCACAGAAGTATATTCTAAGAGATACTTGTTTGTGAGCTTGATAGTGTGTGTGTATTTTTAAAAACTGCCTTTATCTATGGATATATTATTATATTACACGCATATAATACACGCATATATACGCACACACATTAATACAATATTAAAAAATAAAAAGGAATAAAAATACTCAGATGTATACACACGCATACATATATATATATATATATATATATATATATATATATATATATATATATATATACAGGGTGTCTCACCGGGAATTGAATCGATCGATATAGAGAAAAGTACGCATCAGAAAATTTTTAAAATTTAGATAATTCCTATTGTTAGTATGGCCAATCTAACTAAAATAATTACAAGTAGCTGGCACTTCCGCTTATACCGGAAGTCGATACCAACTTGCTTATTTCAAATAGAACACTCTATAATATTTTAGGGTTTTCGAAAAGAGCATAAAATTCTGAGTCGAAAATATGTAGCATATCCTATACCTAAATCTAGCCGTTTCAGAGATATTTGACATTTTATAGAAAATTTGACAGGTGCAACGGTTTGCAAGAACCGTTATAACTTTCTTCGTGTAAAAGATCCCTATTTGCTTCTTGTTACGTAAAAACAACACAAGGAGAACTACGTTCTACAACTGAAATAAATTCAATAATATTATACCAAGTGTTCACTTTTTCGCGTTACATTTTGTCAACTTCAAACCGCGAAAACTTGTTTAGGTCAAATGGAACACCCTGTATTTTTTTACGTCAAGTTGTGTAAAATTGAATTCCCTTTTTTCTGATATTAAGTTACAACTTTTTGAAATGTTTGCGATTTTATTAGAAATTCGTGAATTTTTGTAATCATTTCATCAAAATAGCCATGATTAGAAACAATCAGTCATTATCTTATGTCAAACAACGCCAGCACGTTTAAATTATACTAACGAAATCTTTTTAAATTTGTTTATTATTTATAGAGAATGTGATAAAGTAATATCAAGAACTTGCAGCACATTTGCTACTTGATATCCACAAAAACGCAAAATAACACTAACACTAACATGCGTATTAATCGAATTGAAGATATGGCATGAACTAAAATAGCAGAGATAAGATCAATTTAAAATATGATTTCATTTTAATTTAATAATTGCTCAAAATTCCGCCCTCGAACCTCGACACATTTTTCGCACCTTCGGATTAGTTCCTCATGGGTAGCTCTTCTAACTGAATCTTGTGATATGTTTTGAAATGAATTTCTTACTCTTTGTATACAATCTTCAATGGTTGTTAATGGGCTCTCATAAACTTTATTTTTAATAGTTCCCCAAATTAAATAATCCAGAACGAGGGGCGAGGAGGCCATAAGAAAGGTCCATTATTGGCAATCCATTGATCATAAAAAGTTTCTTGTAAATAATTATTAATTAAATATGCGTTATGTGGGGGAGCACCGTCGTGCTGATAAAAAATGTTTCTATGTTCGGCGAGAGGTAAATTTTCTAAATAGTTATTATTCAGATATATTTCACCTAAAAAAAAAAATTTACCTATACATATTAGCAGAAGAGAAAATTTAATTTACCGATTAAATTTTCCTGATAAAATTGTAATGCCACCACTCCATCATTTCTTATGGCGCAGTAAACATTGATCTGCCAACTTTCCTGAAAGTTTCGCTCTCTGAACATATGAGGATTTGAGTCACTCCAATAATGCGAATTGTGTCTATTAAAAAGTCCATTTTTAGTAAATTTTGCTTCATCTGTCCATGTAATATTTCTCAAATAAAAATCGTGACCCTTAGGCCTTATTAGAATAAAATTCTGTCTTCTTAGGAAATCTGTTTCTTTTAATCCTTGAACCATATGGAATGAAAACGGGTGAAACTTATGTTTTAATAAGATTCTGTGAATTGAATCCTTGCATAGTTCCGATTCCAGAGCAGCTTGTCTTAATTACATCCTTGGAAATGTATGAAAATATCCCAGAATGATTATTTCAATGTTTTCGTCATCAACAATAGGCTTTCCTCTTTGCATTTTTGCCTTGACAGATCCATAATTTTTGAAATTTTCCAGTATGTGTTCTACAGTGTTTGGTGACCGTTTTTCTGGATATCGAGTAGCAAATGTGCTGTAAGTTCTTGATATTACTTTATCACATTCTCTATAAATAATAAACAAATTTAAAAAGTCTTCGTGGGTGTAATTTAAACGTGCTGGCATTTTTTGACATAACATAATGACTGATTGTTTCTAATCATGGCTATTTTGATGAAATGATTATAACAATTCATGAATTGATCGCAAATATTTCAAAAAGTTGTAACTTTAACCCCCACAATGCGAATATCAGAAAAAAGGGAATTCAGTTTTACATAACTTGACGTAAAAAATACAGGATATTCCATTTGACCTAAACAAGTTGTCGCGGTTTGAAGTTGACAAAATGTAACGCGAAAAACGGAACACTTGATATGGTATTATCGAATGTATTTTAGTTGTAGAACGTAGTTCTCCTTGTGTTCTTTTTACGTGACAAGAAGCAAATGAAACACGAAGAAAGTTATAACGGTTCTTGCAAACCGTTGCACCTGACAAATATTCTATAAAATGTCAAATATCTCTGAAACGGCTAGGTTTAGGTATAGGATATGCTACATATTTTCGACTCAGAATTTTATGCTCTTTTCGAATACCCTAAAATATATAGAGTATTCCATTTGAAATAAGCAACTTGGTATCGACTTCCGGTATAAGCGGAAGTGTCATCTGCTTGTAATTATTTTAGTTGGATTGGCCACACCGATATTAGTAACTATCCAAATTTTCAAAATTTTCTGATGCGTACTTTTCTCTATATCGATCTATTCAGTTCCTGGTGAAACACCCTGTATACATACTAACCGATACCATACTATTTTTACTTATACACATAGAAGATATCATTTACTAGACAATGAAATTAGATATATAAATACAAAAAAATATAGTTGATAAATAAATATAAATTAGACATACAATTAATAAATAAATATATATATACATTTTATTTAACAAAAATTTCAAAAGCTGCCTTGTAAGATATGCAGTTAAATCTCCTACTTTGTACTCTAACTTAGAAGTATAATTTGGTGACTCCTAAAATGAAGTGTAGAGATCAAATTTCAACAAATTTAGCATTTCTAATTGCAAAAATTAACTCACCATTTCGATAATAAACAACGTTTGACAGTACGGAAAAAACACGTCGGTTGAAAAACGTAAATAAAACACAAAATTAAAGCCAGTTCAACAAATCACCAAACGTATTAGTAAAAGGGAACACTAGTGATTAATTTTACACAAAAAAAGTTTTTCAAAAAGCTCTAAAATTCCTTAAAACTTGGAATAATTAAATGACCGAAAATGTCACAAAAACTTTTGAGTCTACTGAACTGAAGTTGGTGCCTGGTTGTGACGTCAGCTGCTAGTACTTCACGCCAAATTAAAATAATAAGAATTTGATTGCAAATCTGGATTTAGACTTCTGATGATTCCCCCTAGCGATTAATAAAAGGAGATGATAGTAGTATCTAATTTTTGCAATTTCAGGCCTTTCTGGTACCTAGTCGGCTAGGATATACAGTTTCTAGAAGAATTCGAATACCTTATTGTTAGTCATAAGATAACAAAAGAATATTTTGCATCTCCTCTGAAGTAAACCTACCTTTTTTCAGTTTTCAAGCTAACAATACGTATTTTCGTCCTTTCTGCAACCTATAAAATTTTAATTGCATATATTTTTTAGTCTTCTTAATAACAGTTAATATTTTAGTTCTATTGAAATAGGGTTCAAAGATCTCTACACCATGTGCACATTGAGTTAAATCGATTAAGTTTGCGGATCCAATTTAGAACTTTTGTCACTTCGGAATGAGGAATTCTAACCAAATCATTTTTAAAAGTTATTTTCTATTTGTCGTCCGTGTTCAAGCTAAAAGGAATTCGTTTAACACGACTCGGTAAATAGTGTAATAGTAAAAGCGACAAGTGTTTAAGAAAGTAAATCGTTATCAAGTCATTAGTTAAGTGAAGTTTGGAGAAGACAGCTTGCAGAAAAGCATTTGTAATTACTTCTGACTTCTGGCTGGTAATTAAAGTCATTCGTCAGATGTCAATAAGCGCCGTATTCAACGTTAAGACATACTACTCTCGACAAGTAATTTTCAGCAGCAAATAGATACACTGAGGAATATCTTGGCATCCGCGAAATTGCCAAGCGCCAAAGAAGAATAGCTTGTAATACTTGTCGGTTTTGTTTTATTCTTGTGTTTTAAGGATGCTCTAACAACTTAAAAATTGAAAAATACGATTTTACAAAGAAGCGTTGTTCTCTTTAAATATTGTTTGTAATGGTATTTACAACAAAACCGAAGGAAGTTGGTAAAGTAATTCAAATGTTAATGCGTATAATTGTTTCATAACTTTCAATAAAAATGTAAGCTACTCAATTAGTTATTATCAATTGTGAGCGCGAAAGTGTAATAACTAGCATCTTGGGAACGACAGCCCAGTGGTATGCTTGAAAACTAATTGTTCAAATTGATTAATGCTAAACCCCATTAAAATATATTTCTGACTCACTCAGTGAAATTTAGATCTTCTATATTAGATTCTGGTGTTCCAGATAGAGTAGAGTAGAGTAGAATTTATTAATGTAATTTACATAAAGTATTTACACAAGTCAATGGGTATAACATGAAAGAAAAAATATAAAAAATGTATATAAACATAGAAATGTATATAAACAATAAAAATGTATATAAACAAGATACCTGAATTATAAAGATATATACACATTATACACACAGTATACGCATACATATATATGACATATATACAGCATAGTTACAAATAATTTCTTAAAAATTTTAAAATACCAACGAACTCAAATACACAGAATGACTAACATACCACAAAAATGAAAAAACGACATATACTGAAATGGATTTATGCAGGAAAACTCAAAGCTAAGTTAAATAATCTTTTTAAAGTTCAACGGGCTTTGGTGCCTTTAAGTATTCATCTATTGAATAGAAGCAGTGTGCCAGAATATAGTTTTTTATTCTGTGTTTAAATTGAGAGACGGTTAAATTTCTTATACTTGAAGGTAAGATAGTATACAGATTTGCATTCAAGGAATTTTTCAACGACTTTGTGAGCCTGAACCTGCCTGGAACAATTTCATCCGCTGAACTAGTGTTGTAATTATGAATGTCTGCATGCGTACAGAACAGTGATTTATTTTTATGTATTTCTAAGAGTTGATAATATATATATATATATATATATATATATATATATATATATACCGAAGGAAGTGGCATTATTTTAAGTTTAATAAAAAGTGGTTTGCAGTGATCTCTGCATCCTGCACTAACTAATACTCTTACTGCGCACTTTTGGAGTCTGAAAACTTTCAGAGACTGCGATGAATTACCCCATAAGATCACACCATAAGTTAGATGCGAGTGAAATAATGAAAAATATGTATCATATAAAATTTTAGGGCTTAAAACCTTCTTTAGTTATCTAAGGAGATAATTACAGCTTGACAGTTTACTACTTAAATTATTTAGATTGGCAGACCAATTTAATCCACTATCGAGAGTGATACCTAAGAGTTTAACATTATTTATATTGTTTCCAATATTATTTTTATTGCTCTTGTTTGAACCAGAGAAAAATAGCCTCTGTGTCTTATCTGGATTTAATTTCAAATAGTTAGCAGTAAACCATGTTTCAGTTTTATTTTCATTAATTTCCATCGTCTGGTTAAGATTAATCATATTTGGGGCACTATGAACTAACGTTGTGTCATCCGCAAACAAGATGCATTTTTCCGGCATTAGATAATATGAGAGATCATTTATGTATACGATAAAGAGTAGGGGCCCCAGTATCGAGCCTTGGGTTACACCATATTCTATATTTTTAAAATCTGATTTATTTTCACCAATAATAACACATTGTTGTCTGTTTTTTAAATACGATTTTATAAGGCAAAGCGTTATTCCTCTAATACCGTAACGCTCCAGTTTATCCAGTAGCAAGGTGTGGCTGACGCAGTCAAAGGCCTTGCTAAGGTCACAAAGTGTAATAGCACTCTGCTTACCCTCCTCAAGACCCCCCACTACCTCAGCCACCACTCTAGCCACAGCCTGGACCGTTGAACAATTTTTACGGAAACCATATTGATTTTTATGCAACAATTCATCGCCCTCTATAAAAGTATCAAGACGAGTTTTTAGCAACATTTCAAAAACTTTTCCAAAATACGGGGTTATTGAAATAGGACGATGATCATTTGGTGAGTTACTGTCCCCCTTTAAAAATTGGTACAACTCTGGTCAGTTTAAATGCATCTGGAAAAATCCCCTCAGCAAAACAAGCATTGATCAGCTTTGTTAGCGGAGTAGCAATTATAAAAACCGGTTCTTTTAATATTTTGGTATTTATGTCATAAATGTCAACAGCGCTAGAGTTTTTAAGAGAATTTATAGCATTTATAACCTCTGCTTCCGTAACTGGTTTCAGAAAAAATGACCTTCGATTTACTGGTATAAGAGATAATGTAATATTACTACTAGAAACATTTTGAAGAAGAGATTTTATGAAGTTTTCAGCTATTGAAACAAAAAAATTGTTCAGAACATGTGGTTCAATTTCAAAATCTGTACGGGTACTTTTTGCCTGTGAATTTCTTTCGAAATTTACCAGCCTCCACCCATCCCTTGCTTTATTATTTGAGTTTGATATAAAGTTGTTATAAGCAGATTTTTTACTATTTAAAACAGAATTTCTACTGTGTTTGGTAGTTTTTATAGATTCTATAATCGGCAGGGTTTTTTGTAACATCGAAGATGGTTTTTATGGCAGATAAATTATTTCTCATGTTTTTTATGTTTTTTAGGCTTACATTACATTAGACTGTTCATATCCCTAGGAGTACGAATTAGGGAATTGTGGCTAGCCATGATGTCGATGTTAACTTTTTATTAGACAGTTTGTTGACGTTCCTATGTAGGAACGGAGAAGATCTACATGGAATTAGAAAAATGTATCATTAGAAACAGCTTCATTAAAGCAGGGAGAATTGTTATGCGGAGTGCTCTAATTAAATCAATGAATATTTGGTAGCACATTTCCAGATGGAACATTTTGGCAAGGTAAAACACATTCTTGACATGAGAATCCAGGGACGATAAGGAAACATTTATCGCGAACAAGTCAATTATGTTATGAAAGTTTTTACGAAATACCAAATGCAAGATGCAGTCAAGGTATCATGGATGATATCCACAGAAGTAGCATCGAAGATCAAAAAGAAGAAAGAGATGGCGAACAAGACATTCCAGGAAGTAATAGGTAGTCTTACATATGCTAGTCAAAGAGGGAGGTCTAACATCACCAATTTTAATTTTGAGTCATTTCAATAGTAATCAGCGTAAGATATACTGAACAGCGTCTCAAATGCGTGTGGATTACTTCAGGGGCACGTTATAGATGCCAAATTGGAACTCTCCATAGAGGATGGTAATAAACTTCGGAGATATTGTGACTCTGCCTGATCAGCATGAATGATGTCGAGACCAGGTGTTCGATGATCGAATACGTTTTCCTGTACCAGGGTAGCCCAATTTCTTGGATTTGTAAGGGATAGTCTACTGTAACATTTTCTTGTACGACACCAGAGTATGTGGCTATTTAATCAGCAACCAATAGACATTGTAGCTTAAACTCGTCTTAAACAGCTCAAACAGAATCAGTCTGAATTTACTGTGGTAAAAAGAGAGCTGCGGATCGTGCTACTAATAAGCGCTACGGGGTGCAAAGAAAACAACCCCAGACATCACGTTCGTAAGAAAATTGAAAAGAAATATAGGTAGTACGCAGGGTCAACTGAGACTATAGTTAATAACCTCACAAAAACCATCGCGAAGGCAACATCGGGTGGTGCATTAAGGAAAACAGTCTCAACATTAACTGTGCAGATGTTGGTAAAGTAGCAACAATTAATCTGATTACTTAGCAATTAATAGTGCTACTCAACTGAGTATATATTACTGCCTATTTCATGTTATTGATATAATCAAATGTTCTTTTTGATACCTGATTGGAATGGATGATTTATTTATAACTGTATACTTATTAATACCTCTACAATGTACAAATATTTATTTGAACAAACTCATTTTCATGCTTTTCATTTATTTTTGCAAGTCTCACCTAATCTTATTACTCATCGGTACGTCCCCGTTTTGTTTTTTCCGCTTTATTATTTGCAATACTTGAGAGCAATTTCTTAGTATTTCAATGTCTGCATAAGAGCCATGCTAAAGGTAGTTTTGCTATAAGGCATTCTTTTGTTTTCAAGTTCAGATGCAAAAGAAACTACATAAAAATTTCAATTTTGTTTAGAAATATTTAATACATTCTTATTTTATATGCTTATTTTGTATAAACATCATCTAAAATTTATTTGTTTCTGGCAAATTTTCAAAATCCATTGCCTTACCTTGTAAATGAAAGTAGAGAATTTCGCTGTACATTATTTGATCAAACTGTAATACTAGGATATATTCTGAAATTGCAAAGATGGTCTTCACGTTTATATTATTGTTTTTTAAAGCGACATTAAAAAAGTATTTACTGGACTCCAAAAAAAAAAATCATGTGTGTAAAGATCCGACTGGGATGTCCATGTAAATCATGTCAGTGCCAGTGGATTCCATAACAACTACACGGAGTTTTAAAACACATTTTCATGCAATTTTCTTTCAGCACCTGCCTCACAATTGAGCCCTATCATTATAAAAAATAAAAACTTTATCTACACTTTTGAATGAAATGAATAATTTAAGAAAATAATTATTTGCTCATTGCGTTAAATGTCGATGGAACTGAAAATTTTAGTCTAAACGTAAATACATGGTGGGGCCTCGCATCAAGAATGCCACCAATCGTCAGCTTTACACTCTGCGTAAAGCCTCTACTGATGCCGTGACTCAAGTAGCGTGTGTTTGTTCAGAAAATGTAGTCGCAACTGCCACCTGATGCGAAGCTCCACATATGTGAAGCCTCCTTCAAATAGTCGTTTGGCGGCCCTTTAAATACAATACAATATATAATAAAACTACTCTATTACACAAAGAGAATGTTTAGCAATAATTTTTTCTATTGAAAAATTTCGCCCATACGTAGAAGGAACTCATCTCTGTAGTTACTCTTTACTCTGGCTAAACAACTTAAAAGGCCAACAGACAAACTTGCAATTTGTGTTGTAAAGCTTCAATAATACTCATTACCTTTAGATCACAGGAAATATGCATTAAACATTGTTTCAGATAGTTTCTTCCTCCTAAACCCGAAACTAAGTTAGAAAATACTGATATCTGTATTAGATATCTCTTTAGAGAATCTAGTAGATTTTTTAAAATTAAGATGCGTGAAAGAATCCTTAGAAACCCGAAAAAAGTTTTCCATTGACAAGTAGAAAATGATGTTGTTTACAAGTATGTCCCAAGTCGCATCAATTTAAATTCAAATCTTGCTGGACGAAAATTATTAGTTCCAAAATCACAGAAAGCGCATATTATTTATTCATTCCTTTCATGATCTTCCACATCTAGTCATTGCGGTATTTTTAAGATGCTTTTTAAAATTCAAGAAATGTACTACTGGCCAAAAATTCAGTGCGTTGTTTTGCATTATGTACGCTCATATAACATTTACGGACACAAAAGATTTATCTAAAGCAAGAATGGGTTTAATGAGATCAGAAAAAGTCAACTTCCCATTTCAAATCCTCTCAATCGATTTAGACGGTCCATTGCCACGAAGTACTCATGGTTACACTCATTTATTGGTACTTGGAAATTAGTTCTCTAAGTATATTCTATTGTATCCTTTAAGAAAAGCAACTGCCCCAAACATAGCATTTATGGAAATTAATGAAATTTTCTAAGTATACGGTGTTCCCCAATTAATTATCTGCGACAATGGTGCCCAATTTGTTTCAAAAAGTATACAAAGTACTAATTTTTTTTAACACCCGACCATTGACAACGATTAGAGGAACAATTTGAATATTTATATTCAGTTGTTGTAGCGCGTCTTTCTTCTCCTCAGCGGACTTACTTACTTTATGGACTTCCTGCGGTCACTTTCGGGATTGCCTGCTGCGGAATTAATTTGGTCAGTGTCAACTGAGGTACGCTTAACAGGTATATTAACATTCTGATCTATTGTTCTCTTTGGAGGTATAACATTTAAGAATGAAGACGTGTTCTCTTTTCTATTTTATTATCGGAAACGTTGGATACTGAGGGAGTAGGGTCATCATCGTCAATTTACATTTCTGCAGGGGATGGAGAGTTATCAGTTGCAACAAACTTAATCGGATGCGTACGTTCAAGATGTTTTTCATGTTAGTTGTATTGCCATAATATTTAAATCCTTTTTACATAAAGAACACAAAACAATTTGTTTGTAGTTATTTCTTGTGAAATAATCTCACAAAGGGTATTTTTTCATTCCCGGTTTTATATGTCAAATTTAAATTTAACACCACGTGAAATTATAATATTTACACTGACGAATGACGTTCTGAACATTTAGATCAATTGAGACTGACATCCGTCAGCCACTGACTTACTCTGACTAGCGAGCTAGGCGCATGAAAGCCAAGCGATACCATGTATACGAATTTAGAATTGCACTCGACATATTAATTGTGCATAATAAGATTGCGTTCTTACTCGCTACTCGTGTAAGTACTATATTTTTACTAAGAATATTTCTATCGCCTAGATTTACCATAGTTTTGTGCAAATCAGAAGAGGCAACGGGCAGGCACATCTAGTGCTCGAAATGGCAGCTAGCGTACTGAAATATTGGCCGGCTTTACCTGCTTGTACCCGCGTATTATAGGTAAGATCACCGTCGCCCCCTGTCATCTGAGTACATCTGCACTAAGGCCGGTTAATTTATTTGATACATATAACTACTTGCAAATACTTTTTAATCTGGTTAGCTTAAGGTCGTACAATATATAGTTTTATACTTTTTTCTAAGAGCAATGGAGTAAAAGGAATTTTTATACAGAGGGTGTAAAAATAAAAATACAAACCCTGTGCAGATTTCTATGACGAAAATTGCTTCGTTGCATTGTGTGTTTTGTAGTATGCATTAAAAAGTAAATAGTTACTTTAGTATCTATCACTTTGAGGTCCCCTATCACCTACGGTTAGCAGTTTATTCTAATTTCTTTATATAATAACTTTTTGTACATTTTTTCTTTATTTAAGTTTTCCCTTAATTTTAGGCGTCTTGCTTTTGGTTTAAATCTGATTTTTGATTAATGTTATAATAATTAATAATAACAATAAAATAATTTTGATTAATGCTTATAATATCAAATCAACAAGATTTAGTATTTTATCAATATCTACATATTTATTTGTAGATTCATAACTTTTTTATTATGCTTAGCCTTGCCAAAAAAAAAGGGGAAATCAATCTTGAAATCCGGGCGTCTTGGTGGCCATTTTTTTATTCCAACTACGAAATATTTTTTTTTTTAAAGATCAACCTCTATTCATAAATTCGGGTCGTATACAGTTACCCTTTTATATTGAAGCAGATTTTCCTACCCTTTCAGTATTTGTCGAATGTCGATATAGGATAATAAATAATCAAAGTTAGAAGTTGTACATTTTCTTTGTATATATGCGTACAGTATATTACATAGCAAACCTTAGATTTTACAAATTCATGTGTAAATATATAAAGTATATGAGGCACTGAATATATATTTTTTAGCTGATCTACGGCAACATATCAAGAAACCCGGTCGGGTTTCAAAGCTAATTTTCTCTCTCTGTCATACGAAAACGAAGGGATTCATATACAGCAAGATATTGCTTTTTGCGCCATCCGGATATTTCTTTATTTTATAAAAAAAAACATTATTAATAGGATTGGTAATTACATACGAATTGAGTTGGTTATCATTTCATCTTTCAAGTAAATACCTGTCTTTAACATGTCATCTTATTACGGCATTCCTATTGATGTTTGAATTTTGTGATCTGTCATTCCAGTTATATTTGTGTATTAGACGGAAGTACGTCTTCAAAAATGGAAGTACGGCATCGACGGATAAGTCACTTAATTTAATCCTGTGACAGTGAGATTTATAAATGACGTCAATACTAGTATAAATATAACCTAAATTTTTTAAAGACATAGTGAAGTTAGGCTCGAATGGGTTCCCTAACCTAAAAATCGAGCATTTAAGTAGGATTTTTGCTGTGACCAAACAAAAAGTCAGAAATAAGTAAAACATTACTGGAGGATAACTAGGACCTCGATACATCTTTTTCACCACTTTTGATCGACCGCCCAAATTTTGACCGGGATACTTAGTGAAATTAGTTAAAGGCAACGCGACTTGGGAGGTGAAAAAGTGCTAAGATCGGAATGAGTAAGTTCCTAGACACCATTGAGACCAGTATTAAGGCACTAAGAATGGCATGACTGACAGTCCTAAGTTTGCAAATTGGAAGTGAAAGTTTTTTCTTCTTATCTTATGCAACTAGTGAAGATGAAGATTATTGTTTGAAGCAAATGGTAGAAGTATGCCATGGCATTGCAGTTTACTACTACTGCTTGCAGTGATTTTCTTCTTCGCCTCTTAGAAATAAATTAATAAGGATGTCTATATCAAAATTTTACGGTTCTTTTACATAGTCTATCTTAATAATTAATTGTGAAACCACATACTGTTTCATAATGAAAAAATAAATGAAATCACCCCCCCCCCCCCTAACAACACTTCCAATGTATAACATTACAAGCAAATTTTCTATGCGGCTTCATGAAATCGTGAAAACTCATTTTTATCCTTATTTATTTTATTTTAACAGACTAAAATTTCTCCTATTAATGTGCATTGATGGTAGAGGATAAAATATAAAGAAATTGCTTTACTGTTATCACAACAAAATACAAATTAGAAATTTATGAAAACGTGTAGAGCTGATCTAAACCCTTATTCATTTTATCTTATGTATTTTTCTTATTCCTATTTCCTATTTTCCTATTAATATACACTGATAGATGGTAAGGAATAAAATAATACCGATTAGAAATGTCTATAATCGCGTAGAGTTTATTTTAAACCTGATTTTTAAAAATAAATATCACAGAAATTAGACAACCACCAATTCCAAAAGCCAGGGCTTGTGCGGAAGGGGGTTACACATTGAGAAAACGCGGACACACAACCATTTCCTCCGACAGTGCCAGTACCGGAGCCAGGATTCGAACCCAGTGGTGCGATGTCCATGTGATTAATCGCGATTGCCACCTCGCGCCTTAACCACTCGGCTTATTGTGAAATACATTTTATTAATACATAATGAAAGCCAAAAGCAAAATATTGTTGAAATCGTGTACAGTTAATGTTTCAACATTGTTTTCATAACAATACAACCAAAACTCTGAAGCTGGATTTCACAGTTCGAATATAACACGGGACTTACTGGAGAAAAACCAAACATAAGTAAATAATTGATTACTTGAATTTCTGTTTTGTCTATACCTCTAGTAGTACTACCGTAGTAGAGTTACCTTTTTCGCTGTCTGGGATACCCATTGAATTATGCAAGAAAAGTATCAGCACAAAACACATTCTATATGTTATAGAAAAAATTAGCGTTACTCATTTTTTCACTGTACCTGTTGGCTGGATTGTAGCATTATTTTTATTTGTAATAAATTCTATTTATATACTTTAAATTAACCCACATGCGTGACGTGAAGTGCTGTTGCCTCAATATAGTGTTCCACATCGAACCTTCGGTGTCGATAGTCGATACTTACGTACTCTCGATTCGAAAGTGCTGCACTAGTTTATTTTTTTCCGTGCGGTAATGCCTGGTACTTTCGATATTTTCTTTCCTCTTCTGTCATTAATGTTCATATAATGACAGAAAAGGACGGAAGATATCGAAAGTACCAGGCATTATTGCGCTAGACTGTACATGTATTACACTCTATATGTATTCCCGTATGTCATTCAGTTGTCATTCCAACACTGCTATATGAATGTGAAAGCTGGGTCACTTACCGTCGTCATGTGAAAGAATTAGAACGTTTTTAGCAAAGACACCTCAGAAGTATGATGAAAATCCGTTGGTTCCATCACATATCAAACGTGGAAGTACTCAGGAGAGCAAACAGCCTTCCAATTGAGGTGCTTATTTCAAGAGCACGCCTAAGATGGGCAGGTCACGTTCATCGTATGCATGATAACCGCCTTCCTAAATGTACACTTTATGGTGAATTGCTAAGCGGTAGAAGAAGGCGTGGCGGTCAACGAAAGAGGTTCAAAGACGCTCTCCATGAAAATCTAAAATCCTGCTGTATTGCAGACGAGCAATGGGAAGAACTTGCAGCGGACAGAACCGCATAACGAGGGGTTGTGGCCAGCTATCAAGGAAATGTTACTGCAAGAAGGCCTAATCAGGTCTAGGTTTGTCCTGACTGCGGTCGACATGTGCTCTCCCGAATTGGCCTCTATAGCCATAGTCGTGTGCACCGTAGATGAATGGGAATTACAATAGACTACACCTTTTACTTGTTTTTTATTGTACACAATTTATCGACTGTAACATTTTTATACTCGGACTCGAGTAACTGCTAATAATAATAAAATAATTCCCGTATGTAAAGAAAATTCTTTGGAATTTTTTGTACGTGAAAAAAATGAATAGCGCTAATTTTTTCTATTACATATAGAATGTATTTTGTGCTGCTGCTTTTCTTGCATAATCCAATGGGGATCTCAACAGCGAAAAAAGTACTCCTACTATTATAGTAGTATTACTAGAAGTATAGATAAAATAGAAATTCATGTAAAGTAATCAATTATTTACCTACGTTTGGAAAATAAAGTTTTTCTCCAACAAGTTCAGTGTTAGATTCGAACTATGAAATCCAGCTTCAGATTTTGGGTTGTATTGTTATGAGAACAATGTTGAAACATTAACTGTACATAATTTCCACAAGTCATAACCCGCAATATTTTGCTTTTGGCTAGTATTATGTACTAATAAATTGTATTTTACAATAAATCAGATTTAAAATAAGCTCTATAAGATTTTAGATATGTCTGATCGGTAATATTTTATTCCGTACCCATCTATCAGCGTATATTAATAGGAAAAAAAAAAAATTAATAAAGGTAAAAATCAGCTCTAGATGATTTCATAAATTACTAATCTGTATTTTATTGTGGTAACAGAAAGGGTTTTTGTTATATTCTATTCTCTCCACCAATGCACATTAATAAGAGAAATTTGTTTGTTAAAATAAAATAAGGATAAAAATGAGTTTCCACAATTTTAGAATTTTAATCAGAAAGTAAATGTGGTCAGAAGGTGCATGGAACCACGATAACCGTAAAGCGCTTTTTGTTATTGTCTTCCAGTTCGATTTAAGCAAAGGTTATATTGCTCATCATGAAGTATATGGTCAGAAAGATAAATATGATGGATGGTCAGGGGTGCGGGGAAGCCACATAGAAAATTTGCTTGAAGTTATTATACATTGGAAGTGTTGTGGGGGTAGGGGGTGGTACATGTATACTACGCATCATACCAATATATAATAATACTATTTGTTATTTACTTATATGAGAAAAATCTCATTGCTACAAAGTAAAAAGTAATTGCTTTATTACATATTATTGTCTATCAGATTTTGCTTTATTTCCATTACATTAACATAATAATCTTAACTTATTAGTTGATTAGTTTTACATTTTTTAACATCATTTTACCTGAAAACAACCAATTGGCGCCCCTGTATGTATTGATTTACTCTCAAACTTTAAAGAAAATTAAAAACTACATTTTTAGTCCATTGCAATGATCTCGAAAAAAAAAATTGAGAGCTGTTCGTAGTGTACCCATTACCTATTTTTGTTTTTACCATCTATCTTTGCCTTTTCATTACCATTTGCCAATGCATATTTATTCGGAGTATACTGTCGAGGTTTGATGTCATGCTTGATGCGGTACTCCATTATGCGTTTACCCTAAAATCAGTGGTTGAAGAGTATTTACGGAAAAAAGAATAAAGGTTTCGAAAACCCAATGTTAGAATTTATGTAGTAAGTAATTTTGGTTAACAAAAATATACACAAATTCTATTCTCAAATTAAATCGCTTGACAGCCGCGTCCTTGCTTGTCCTTTTTTGTCTAGTTCCTTCTAGACCAACAATAAAATCGAAAATAATAGGATAAAGTTTTTCCGACATGTTCATTATATCTCATATAGAATTTTAATAGTTTACATTGTTAATAACCCTACTTGTATTACCTGCCATTTTATTATAGTAGTGCTCTAGTATTAAATATAAACTAGTACAATTGTTGGCACAATTACGAGTATAAACTAATTTATAATAACAATATACACGTAGATTTGCTGTTGGATGTTGAAATTGTTTCCATAATTAGTTTAAGTTGATTGTACATGCGATTAAATTGACGGTAAAGTGATTTCTAGTTCAGGCTTACATAGAGTCCGAATACTATGTGTATGGCTCTCCACCGCAGTCGCGCCATATTGAATATTAGTTTATGTTCATATTTTATAAACATGGTTGTTTGCTATAATAATGTATGTCATAATTAACAAACCTATTTGAGGTATCTCTGTCACAATTTATTAAAGGGTATTTACTAATTCAAAAAATACTGATTCAATGAAAACCTTGTTTAACAATAAACGGTAAAACGAAGTTTTTTAACAAGTGCTGTTTAAGACTATCTTACGATTTATGTATATTACACAGTAATTTACTTAGCACAGTTAGTAATTTTAGGCATAAGGAGAGCCAATCTGGCAAGAAGAACGTGAATGGGATTTTTGTATAATACAGCTTTGTTTGACGTTTTATGGAACGTGTAAAAAATTTCAATCGATATCATGCTGGCATTGCAAGTTATTGTTGGAGTAAAGCCGACTCGACACAAAGATCAATCAAAGTGTACTAAACATTAGTGAAGGCCTAGTACTGTATAATCATTGTTTATTTTTCTCACTAAGAGCACGAGGCAGATTTATGATAGGTATATGTAGAAAGAATGCTAAGTAAGACTTTAAAATGAATATACTTTTTAGTTAGTATAGTAAGAGTATCTTAAAGAATAGGTACACCTTCCGAGTGCTGAATTTAATTTGTGAATAAAGTGGACTAAAAGGAAAACCACGGTGTTATCATTTGAACCCCTAACCTTAGAGTTATTTCCGATTAAATTTCACAAACAATTATTTTTCCTGAATATCTCGCCCCCTGTTAGTCGGGCGTCGATGGTGTCTGCTACAGATATGCTTGCTGTTCCGATCCTTCTCAACTCTTTTGGAGTAGTGAAATAGACAAAAGAAGAGCTGCGTCAACTGGATGTAGTAACCCGCAAGAAGATGCATCTCAATAGGAGCTTTCATCCTAAATCGTCCGTTCCACGGTTATATATCCCACGACACCGGGGAGGAAGTGAACTCATGAGCTTGGAGAGTCTCCATAACAGGATGGTTCTGGATGGAGCATGTAAAGTCATCAGGAGTTCGGATCCTCTCCACTGCATGGTCCGAGACCATGAAAATGCAGAGGTAGGAGCTTTTCTCTTTAAGGTAGCACGGAGAGCAGCCGATGAACTTAGTTCCATCTTCGACGTCGACCGGGTAAACCCCGACTCTGTCACCGAGTTCGAACCCATTCGACTAAAAGCCCACATTAGAGCTGCAGAACACAACATCCTTCTTCAACTCCATAAGGATAAGCCATTGCATGGAGTCTTCTATAAAAATATAAGATCTCGGCTTATCCGTAAGGCTGACCTTCGCCTTTTTAAGGTCAGCCGGGCTGAAGCCCGAGACCGAGGGATTCATAATGGCGTGCCAGGATGGTGTATTTAACATCTTCGTCTATCGACGTCGTGTTATGGGTACGGAGGTCCCTGATGTCAGCTGCAGGGCTTGCCGCAGGGCGTCGGAGACTGTAATGCACTTACAGTCGGCTTGCCCGACATACGCAGTCTCGGCCTATATTCACAGACACGACGCAACATTACGAGTGCTTTACTATCATCTAAGGCACTCGTATGTGATAGGCGAAACGCCAGTGCTGCCTTACGCTCCGGGGGATATTGAGTCCGTTGTGGGGAATGAGAAGTGTCTAATTTATTGGACCTACTGGTTTCTCGCCATCAGGCAAATACAAACCAACAAGCCTGACATAGTACTTCTCGACCACCAACTAAAGACAATGTATGTCGTGGAATTCTCAGCCCCCGATGAGAGCAACATTGTATTGAAAGAGGAGGAAAAAGGGACAAAATATCGAAATTTGCTCTTCGAACTCCGCAGGCTTTATCCAGGCCATTCTGTTAAAGTAGTGATACTGATTATAGGAGCCCTCGGCGGAATGAGACAGACGCTGGTTTCAGCACTAAAGATCATACCGGCATGCCGAAATTCGGCAGAGTTCTTAGCCGGCAGAATGCGGAAGGCTGTCATACTCGGTTCATTGCGTCTACTCAGGGCACACTATTCACGGACCCAGTAGTCACTCACCCCACGGGCGTAGGGAGTGGCTATTGGTATTTATTAGCAGCTCCCCTCTGTGATGGTCGGAGCCTCAGAGAAGGGTGACTGGTTTAAAAAAAATAAAAATTAATAGTATCCAAATCATTAAAGTTAGGATTCGACTTGAAATGAACAATCTGAATGTAATAATGAAACCATTTTCGGTGCAATCTATTTTATATACAATTTCATTAAAGAAATGTCACTTATCAAATATAATAGTTGTCATTGTCATAGCTCACTGGAATAATGTTGTCTTTTTCATATTTATTTATTTACTTATTTATTGGTACAAGTCTACAGCTTTCACAAGCCAATTAGAGACTGTATATACTTAACCTAACTTAAACTGGACTAAACTTAAACTAAATTAAAGTATTCAGAGATAAGAGAGAGGGGGGGGGAGGGGGGAGCGGAGATAAAGGTACTTATATTACGAAAAAATAATTTATATAAATGTTAATTGCTTACAAAATTTCTATTTCGTTCTGCGTATTAAGCAACTTATTTTTTACGTCTTTTGTGAACATGATATTAAAATAATTTAATCCACACTAAATATATATATTGTCTAAAAATAGTATAGCATAGCATGAGCGAAGTAAATATTTACTGAATACGCATTGTGCAATTTCATAATTTCGTGTACAATTATTAACTATAGATATTTTGTGATTTTCTATAATTCTTTAGTTTAAGGAAATAATTACTCATTGTAGTTGTTTACTTACCGCTTTACTTATAAATGTAAACATATCGTACATTCGTTTCTGAAAGTATTTCGGACTTCCAACATATTTTAGAATGGTAGAACAAATTAAATATATTTCATGTAAATATAAGAAGTATAAAGAACAATTTTCAGCAGTTGATGGTTTATTTAGAGAACATTAAAATTCAGAATGTCGATATAATAATTTTAAGTAAAACATGGAATATTGATGAGGCAAGATATTTTGTAATAATAGGTTCTATAATGTCTTATAATTAATCCTATTTTAATAAAAGTGATGGGCTGGTAATGTATGTAAGAGACACAATCTCGGTAACCATAGAAAATGTAATATTTAGTGATACAATACTAATGAACTGTAGATTTGAAATAAAATAGGTAAAAATGAATATAAGTTCATTGTACAAACCACCTTCTATAAATATAAATACGTTTTTAAATGATTCTTATGATCATCTAATGAATATAAATATGGCTGACATAAATATTATCATAGGAGACGTTAATATAGATACGAAATACTGGAATGTTCATAACTATTTGAATCTGTTAGCACAGAAAGGTTTTATACCATACGTGAACAAACCTACTAGGATAACAGAATATACAGTGAGTACTATAGATCATATTTTTGTTAACTCTAATATTCAAAAAGACAAAAGAGATATTGATATAAAATCTAATATAATTCAAACAGCTATCACAGACCATTACATGGTATCACTATCCATCCATTTTAATGAGTTCAATAATAATAATCATAATAGAAAGTATGATACAAACAACCAGAAAACTATTAAAACTATAAATTACAAAGAACTGCATCAGGTACTAGCAAAAGAAGAATGGAAAGAAGTGATACAGTGTAATGATGCTGAACAAACATACACGGCATTTATAAATAAAATTAAAACATTTGTAGATGTAGCAACAAAAACAATACGCCAAAAAAATAAGTTAAAAAAGATTAAACCGTGGATTACATTTGGACTAACAAACTCTATAAGACATAGAGATAAGATGAGAAAAAATATGTTAAGGACTGGAACAGAGGAAGCCATCAAACAGTACAAACAATATAGAAATAAATTGAGTATTTTACTACAGCAGACAAAAAATAACTATTATAAAACAAAAATTGAACAAGCTAATAACAATTATAAACAGATATGAAAGACTGTTGGTGAGGTTACAAATGGTAAAAGTGATAATAAAAAAAATAAATACTATTATGCAAAATGATATTCTTATAACGGATAATACGGAAAAAGCAAATGCTTCTAATAACTTCTTTATAAATATAGGTAAGGAAATGGCACAAAAAATGCATACTGGGAAAGAAACCTTTCCATCAAAAAATATATCTAGTAACTTAATGTACCTAAACTCGATCACAGAGAATGAGCTTACATTACGCATTGCATCTTTAAAAGAAAACTCTGCACCGGGTCCTGATGGAATTTCTGCTACATTAATAAAAAATATTCATTGTTATATCCTAAAACCACTATTACATATCATTAACTTAATTTTTACAACCTATATAATACCTACAGAATTTAAAGTTTCAGTTGTTACGCCCGTATATAAAAATGGTGACCACCAAAACTTAACTAATTACAGGCCAATCTCGGTAATAAACAACTTCGCTAAGATCTTCGAAAAATGTTTAAATAAAAGGCTTACGGATTTTGTTCTTTTAAAAAATATATTTTACAAAAAGCAATATGATTTTAGAGGTTCATGATCTAACTACTGAAGTAATAAATAATCTAAATAAGAATAAAAAGAGTCTTGTAGTATATATAGATTTGGCAAACGCGTTTGACGCAGTATGCCATAGATCATTATAGTATATACTGAAAAATTTTGGATTTAGAGGAGACACATTGCGATTGTTTGAGAATTATTTAACTGACAGAAAGCAAATGGTAAAAATATAGGAAATTTTCAGTAACTCTCAGACAGTCTCAATGGGTGTACCGCAGGGTACTGTGTTGGGACCTCTGCTATTTCTCGTATATATTAACGAAATTGGAAACATACCGAATAATGGAACTGTAATCTCATATGCAGATGACACTGCTATTTTATTTACAGGGGCAAATTGGACAGAGGTGTACGAGAAAGCTGAAACAAGTCTCCAATCGATACAAAATTGGCTAGATTTTAGTTTATTAAGTTTAAATATCAAAAAAACAACATTTACAGCTTTTTCCACCTCAGCTGCTGATCAACCTGTTCAAAATACTGCAATATCAATTGCAACTGCTCTGAAGTAAAAAAGTAAAATCTACTAAATATTTAGGAATTATTATTGATTAGCATCTGAGATGGACCGACCATAGTAATTTTATAGTAACAAAAATTCGTAAACTATTTCATAAATTCTATCAATTAAGATCCGTCGTAAATAATAAATTGTTAATGGTTTTATTCAACGCCTTAGTTGAGTCTATATTAAAGTACTGCATTGTAATTTGGGGTGGATTATACAACATTCATTACATAATCTTGCTGTGTGTCAAAATACTATAATAAAAATAATTTTTTAGAAAGATAAAATGTACTCAACTAACGAACTATATAAGAATACAAATATAATGAATATTAGAATTCTCCATGTTTATAGTTGTTTAAATTTTACAGTTAAAAATCAATATTGAAATAAATTTAAAGTAGAATGCAAAAATTTTATAAAAACCCACTACCACCTTTTCATAGCCCTGTTCTAATTATTGTTATATAATAAAGAAAGGAACGTATGCTGCCAAGTTGTGATATTCTCCTTTATAATTAAATTAATTTAAATTGTTTCTAACTACAAGATATATTTTAATAATTTATACAAATGTTACAGTAAGTACATGTCAAAAAATTATTTTAGAGGGCCATACACAACACAAAAATGTTCTCTGATTCTCATTAGGGACATATTTAGAGTGCACGTTCCTTGGCATTTAGTTATTTGTTAATATAATGTAAGTATTAATTTTATCTACTACACAATATTTGCATCTTTGTAAACTTGTTAGATGATAACGTGAATAAAGTATTGATTGATATTGATTGATCTCCGAATATATCTAGATACCGTTGTAATGAATTGTAGCTTTTTGCTATTCTAACAGGAGGTGACTTTAGTTCATAGTTTGTTGTTGATGTAATAAAAGAAAAAGGTCTATGAAAACGTGTGCTTTCATCTGGAACATTAACTATTATTTTACTTAAGGTAGCTACATCATACGAAGTGTGTGTGAAGTTTATACAAATAAACAATGCCAAAGTAAGTTTTTCTGTTATTTAGTGTCATTAAATTATACGTAGAAAGATGATCTAAGTAAAAGGAGTTGCTCGTATACCTCATCTGTAATATGAAATTAATATGCTTTATAAACTTTTTTTGCATATTTTCCAACATTTGTTTATATTTGGTATAGAAAGGACTCCAAACCACGGAAGAGTAATTTAGTTTGGATCTTACAAAAGAGAAGTATAACATTAAAATAGTTTTTGTCAAATTTAAATGATCTACAGTTACGTATAAATGTTAATTTGGAGTCGAATACCACACCCAAATCTGTTTTTGTATAAACTCTCTCTAAATGATTGTTTCGGATTTCATATTTATAATCAATCATATCTTTATACAACGTGACAGTCATTACCTTGCATTTGTCGATATTAAAGGGCAATTGATTTTCAACAGACCAGTTAAATATTTCTTTGATATCATCTTGTAATTGCAAGCAGTCTTGGTAATTTTCTATTTGCTTAAATATTTTCATATCATTGTCAAATAGCCTAATTGATAAATATTTTACGGTATCTACAATATCATTTATAAAAATTAAGAACAAAAGTGGGCCTAGGTTTGAACCCTGGGGAACTAGGTTACAGAAATTTTTAAATCTTATTACGATATCAGGTTTCGTTCCATTTATATTTAAGTCATCTATTATAATAAAATTATTATTAGTGACATAATTTAATGCTTCTAAATAACTAAATAATTGGTCATAGTCCTCTATTTTTAAGTTTGGTGGAATGTATATAGTATATATAAATAATGATTTGGGTAATAACTTTAACACATATCATTTCCACTGATGAATTTCCAATCACTAATTTAATTCGCTGCAAAATTGTGTTTTAATTGCCATTAAAACACCTCCACCCATGTTTTTTTTGTCACCAACTTATCCCGGTCCTCTCTGAATACTGAATACTGTCGTACAATTCTTCATCTCTTACTCCGTCGTGAAGCCACGTTTCCGTAATCGCAACTATGTCATAATCCGACACCACTGAACTAGTATAGAAGTCAATCGTTTTAGTTCTTAGACCGCGTAAAGTTTTTTAGGTTCATAAATCAGTTCTTTGTTTAATTACATTGATTACATGTTTGTATGATTGGCAATTCTTGTCCAGTGCGGCGTGGCTTACGTTTACTTCGCTGTTTTTGTTCTTCTCATTGTAGTTCAAGCAGTTAACGCATTTACCAGTATTTCTGTTTGCTTTGCATTCTTTTAAAATGTGATTACCACGGCACAGCGGGCACGTCGGAACGCTTTTTTTACAGTCCTTGTATGAATGTTTATATGTTGAGCATTTATAACATAGTAGAGCATGCAATGAATTCGATAGAAACATTTCTTGTATCCGAGATACATATATCCACATGCAATTAATTTTCTACGAATATCAGCTGATACACTTAAAATTGGGTTTACATATCCGCTTTTTTAAATTTTACGTATAATTTTTATTTCATCTCCGTCGAAATTGTTGAGATCATTTTTGCGAATAATTTCATCTATTATCGCGACGTCATTTTTATCCTCCAATTCTCCAATCCTCCATTACTGCCCTATATACACAAATTTTAGGATTGATTTTCTGCGACAGTTTTATATTACATTTAGATCCGAAATTACTCTTTAATTTAGTTTTAATCAAGTCATTTGACTTTTCATCGCAATTTACTACCAGTCCGCCATTGGATAAAATTTTAGTATTTTCAATTTTTAAATTCATCGATACTGTATCGATAGCTTTTTTAAATTCCGATTTGATATTAGTTGTACTGTTTCCTGCTTTTGTCCGCTTAATAACAATCGTTTTGGAAACCGCTTGACTGTATAAAACTTACTGTTTATTTGATCTGATGTGATTGTTTTGGTCTGAAACTTTGCAGTTAGTTTGTTATTTATACAGTAACTAGTTGAACTAAGATATACTATATGCGACATTTAGTAACTCAAAAACGGTATATGATAGGGGTAACACATGGTATATTTTTGAAACCAGGAAAAGAATCATTCCAAAAATTTAATAATATACAGGGTATCCCATATAAAAAATATATAATTTTTTTGTATTTCCTGAAATCTGCACGCTACTGTACTTTTGATAGCATTTGAATAAAATTCAGTCACAACCACACAAGTTTTGTTTAAAATGGGGACTTCCTTTCATTTCCAGGAAGTTCAGCCCACCCCGTGAATTCCTGACCTATATGTATATATCCCCAGTTAAAGTTTTGGTTTCAAACTTTTTGGATTTCATGCGTTAATGAAAACCTTGGTGTAGGTAGGATTTTATAGCAAATTGTAACTCTTATTTTGTTTTAAATGGACGTTTTCTAGAAGGACAAAAATTATTCTGCAAATTCCAAGGTTTCTTCAGCAATATATTATTTAATAAAAATATATTTAATTGTCATTAACAACGTTACAAAATTAAGTTAATGACAAACAATAATGTACATATATATTATCCAAGCAGCACTACATTTATTTCTTTGCTTGTCAAGTTTATTGTCTTATCTCCGTCAAGTTCAACTTAATGAAATGTTGTTTATTGTGTAATTTGCTTTGTCTCTAATATTGTATATGAAAACTAATAGAAATGAATGGCTTGACAATGCTCATACCTCTTTACTTATTTTTCTTCGCTGTTTCTAAGTTCGTATAAACCAACCGATAAATTCTCCAGCCACTCCTACTGATGTTTCTTTAGAAAAAATATATGGTTTTAATTTATGTATATATTTGTTTCACGTGCAAAAAAATAATAAAATTGATCTATATTTCTAGTTTAGTACACTCTGCGCTGCTACACTTACTAACAAATTTTGTAACATTTGCAATGATGAAAGCATTTTCCTTCATTCAGTTACTTGAAATAGTTTTGTATGTCTCAGAATTGAATAATAACTGCAAAATCAACTAAAACCCCAAAGACACAATACGCTTACATATTCTCCTTGGCAGTTGTTCGGTTTGGGTTGAGAGGTAAGTATACAGGATGTAACGCGAATTCTCCGAAAAATTTTAACCATACATGCACCTTTAAATAAGAAGTCGGTTTCTTAAAAAAAAAAGTAATAAAAGTCCAACACAGGAAAAGATACAAATTGTTAAAGTTACAAATTAATGGAAATTTGTCGATGTATTGGTCATTGATGAAGTAATTTTTACGCGTAATGGTATAACCAATCTAGATAATATGCATGTTTGGGCCATTGAGATTCCTCATATCCAGTAGTTCGGAATCACTTTGAACATCGATGAACGCCTAACTGGTCAGAACTGGGAGAACACTTCGGCTAGTGTGACAAAATTGGATTAGACGGGTTCAAGCGTGCTTGAATGTCAACGGGCAGAACTTTCACCAGTTTTTATAGAAATAATATGTTATTTTAACATTTCCATTAATTTGTAATTTTAACAATTTGTATCTTTTTTTTTGTTTGACTTTTATTAATTTTTTTTTAAGAAATCGACTTCTTAATTAAAGGTGCATGTATGGTTAAAATTTTTCGGGTAAGTTGCGTTACACCCTGTATAGGTTAGTATATTAAGTTGGATTGGCGCCAGATTATATCTATTTGTCGTTGTATTATGAGGATAAGGGGCGGCGGAGTCGTTGGTGTGGCGAATTGTTATTGAGGAAGGAGGGGGGGGTACATTCATAATTCGTAAGAATGCCTAAGTTTTTGGGCGAATATTTATTTATTTATTTATTTACATACACAAACCCAACAGAATTTACATTCCATTCACAGGGCCGGAAACTAACATACAGATATATATCAAAACTTGTGATATAGATTAAAACTAGAATACACGTTATTCATATATATTATGGCTTACTACAACCTAAATCTTAATACTAATATAATTATTGCAAAATTCTACAAATGAATTAGGTGAACGTATGACCATTTAATATATACATATTTATCTATACACTCACATATACAAGTATATACAATAATAAAGGAAAAGTGAATAGGGAAAAGCATTAAATAAGAAAAAAAAACACAAAAACTGTTAATCTAAGAGAATCTTGATTTAATCTAGTGTTAAAAATGCCGACATCATGTGCAACAATTTCGTAGCTACGACAGATACAATATAGTGGTGAAAACATTAAAGCATTTGTGTGTGTATTAGAAAAGTAAAACAAGGATGTGATGTAGATCTGGTTGACCTGGTAGGTGCTCTAAAGCTGATTTGTTCAAGTAATTGCGGACAGTCGATCATGTTGTTTAGAAGTTTGTATAAAAGTATAACACTTTGCATCTCTCTCCGCTGCTTCATAGAATTGTATGAAAAACGATTCAATAGTAATGAGTGATCATGACCTATAGGGCGATATTGATGATCGATTGTAAATGCCAGGAATTTAAGAAACGTCTTTGAATGCCTTCAATATTGTTAATATGTACGTCGTAGTGGGGGTTCCATATCATGCTCGCGTATTCTAGTCGGAGTCACACCAAAGTATTATATGGAGTTTTTATGGTACTCGTATTTTGAAAATCTCGAGCATTTCTTATGAGAAACCCTAACATTTTAAAATATGATGTCACTGTGTTACTTATGTGTTCTCTAAAGGAAAGATGTGAGTCAAATGTTACTCCTAGATCTTTAAAGTTATCATGACGTGTCAGATTTGCTTTATTAATAGTATACTCATATTGTATTTAATTTAATTTCCCAGTAAACGATACTACATTGCATTTATTTATGTTCTGAATTTGTTACACCACTCGTGAATTGTGCTTAAGTCTGTTTGCAACTTTTCGCAGTCTGATTCGTCGTTGATCTTATAGTATATCTTCAAGTCGTCAGCATATAAGAGAGATTTACAACTGAGATCGATGTCGATATCGTTAATGGAGATGATAAACAATAAAGGGCCTAAAACCGACCCTTGTGGAACTCCTGATTGACATATAAATTCGATAGGCCTATGACCATGATGTTGTACAAACTAACTTCTATTAACCAGATAGGATTCAAAAAAGTTATTAGACTAAGGTTAAAACCAAACGAGACTAATTTCGTTAGCAAAACACCATGGTCCAACCTATCAAAGGCCTTAGAGAAGTTCATATAAATAACATCGATTTGTCCATCGTCATACATAACTTCAGCTAAGTATTGTGTTATACAAAGTGGGTTTGTTGTAGTTTGTGGAAATTTTAAGAGAGAGTTTGGGTGAAGTGAGAGTTTTTCTTTAAAAGCTGGTATTAATTGGGATTGGATGAGTTCTTCAATAGTATGGGTGCCTGTGGTATTGCGTAAATAATTATTAGGTATCCAATCGGAGATATTTGTTTTGGACTAGGGTTCGGTTCCTTTGTTTATATCAAAGCGAAAGGCGTACCAGCTGGGAGAGGCGTACGTAAAGATGGGACGAATGTAGGGCTTACATAGAAGGGAGACTTTGTGAGTAGAGGCGGATTTAATGATGGGCCGAAGTGGGTCAGCGAGCATAGTTTTGAATGTTTTAACTTGTTTGTTGAAGTTTAATTTCCGGTCAATCGTGATACCCAGGTATTTAGATCTTGTAAACAATCAATTTGTGTTTATTTCAAGTATATTTAGATTGTTGGCCCTGTAGTGGTCTTCGTTTTGATGCGATCAGTGGCTGTGTTTTTATGAGGTTAACCAGTAGGCCTCATTTATTTCTCGACAGTAGTTTCGGGCTATTTAACGTTACTATAAGTGCTGTGTCATCTACATACATGGCGTATGTCAGTATATAGTCTTTCGGGGCTGGAATGACATTAATGTAAAAAAAGAACCCCTGGGGGACGCCAGAGGTTATAGGGGATGAGGTTAGAGCACTCCTGTTCGACTATCACTCGGAATTGGCAGTTTGAAAGATATGATTGTATTATCTTAATAATGTGAATCAGAATTTTCGTGATTTATAGCTTGTATAGCAATCCAGAATGCCAGATTTTATCAAACACCTTTTCGAAGTCCAGGGAGACTATCCCTGTTAGATGACCCCGACTGACGTTTGTGGTCAGAATTTCATCACGGTAAAGGACGGATTTGGGAGAGATGTGCCTTATGACAAAAAGTAGGATTTTATCCAGTCCTGGGGCTTTTCTACAGTTCAGATTTTTTATTTGGGCTATTACTTAGATGGAAGATATGGGAATTGGATCGCCCGTGGAATCGAGCCTGGCTTAATACAATTAATGCCCTTACTCTGTTGAACCTGGTATCTGGGATAAACAGGGTTGGCGTTTAATTGGTTGGAGTAGTGGAGGGGAAACGACGTTGACTTATGTTTTGATTTCTTCTGCAATTTGTTTTTTCAGGTAGTTTTTCTGTGTTTTTATTGTAGGATTTCTGGTTCATTCAAATATTTTTCTGTTTGTTTCTCTCTTTTTTTTTCATTTCATTTATGATTGCAATTATTGTAGGAGGGCGTTTGTTGAAGTAGGAGTAGGTTGGGAGCTTTATCTGGCTCAAGATTGGGGCTTCAGAGATGAAATTGAATATGTAGGTTCCTGCCTGGTCGACTTGGTAGAGGTTATTACGGGAAGGATTATACGAAAGGGTTTAGGAAAACCTTGCCCAATCATAGTCTGCCTTCCTTGGTCTGATGTTGATTTTACTTTGGTGTTATTTGAAAAGTGGCAAAAACCAGCTCGTGGCCGGTGCTATGGGCGATCACGACTTCGGTTTCTATTGGACAGTATATATTATTGGACCTGAATAGTTTCGTCCCCGAGGCGTTGGAGACCGGGCTGAGCAGGTTTCAGTGAGGATTATCGATTGTGATTGTTTTGAAGGTCTTGTCTGTCTGGTAATATTCTAAAGCTGCAATACGTAGAGACTTTAAGTATGTCTTGCCATTGTATCGTCCAGAGTGGTTTATATTAATGTTATCATTTTTACATGACATGGCAAATGGGATGGACTAAGATCGAAACTGATAGCTCTCAGAGCTTGGACTGATAGCTTGCTGCTATTAGAAATGAAATGATGTGAGCTTTTTAATACAGTAAATTTGTGTTAGTAAAAAATAATTTTTATTTGTAAAGGTGAATTAAATCTATAAAGCGACAAAAGTGAATACCTGATAATGAAAAAAAATCATGATTTCGATTTAAAATTAAACAGTTATGTACTGTAAAATGTAGCCAAGTAGATTTTTGTGTCTGAATTGAATATTGATGACTAAAGACGGTTTTTTAATTACTATTATGAAATTTTGAGATGAATTTGTCTATATCTATGGATTTTTTGAAAAATTAAATGACATTTTATTATATTATTGCTATTCAATTGTGTGTACGGAGGCTGAAACTAACGCACCCTAGATACAAACCAATTATGACTTTCTCAGACAGCCAAGCAGCCCTTAAAGCTCTTGGCTCCTATCGCTATAATTCTAAAACAGTTTCGACCTGACAATAGTCTCTAATCCAATTTGGTAGCAACAACAAACTGACTCTGGTCTGGATGCCTGGCCACTCTGGACTGGAGGACAACGGAATTGCCGATTGCCTAGCCAAAGAGAGCGCGCATCAAAATTTATAGAATCAGTTCTTGGCATATATCCAAGCACTGTCAAAATACATATCCTAGAGTGGGCCGAGAGCAATACTCTACATCACTGACAGGAAGTACCAGGGTTAGCTCATACGAAGGAATATGCTAAAGTTAAATAGGCTACACCTAAGGACTCTCATCAGCCTATTCGCTAGGCACTGCAGATTATATCATCATCTATACAGATTTGGACTGGTGCTAATCGCCGAATGCCGTCTGTGTCTAGACGAAGATGAAACGACAAGACGTCTTCTGTACACTTGTTCTGCTGCAGAAAGAACCCGGTTTTCATTACTTGGCAAATGACAACTATTGCCTGAGGACCTGGACAATCTCTCACCCAACAAGTTTACCAGTTTTATCATAAAGCTGGACCTATTGGGTGAAATATAAATAAAATTAGGAGTGAGCCACAATAGACCAAATGGTCGTAGTGGAGGGTTTGGTGTAGACTCGCTCACATTTCAACCTAACCTAACCTATTATATTCTGGTTAGGTAAGTAAAAATTAATTTATTTGCAATTTTTTTTTTTTTCAGCTTTGTTTGAAATGTACTAGTATTTGCACCTGCCTAACAATCGTTTGATCGTAACCAACACAACTCCTTGCCTTCATTCTATTATTTCATAAAAGTAGATAAAACTTGGTACTATCTACGTATCGCAACTTTACATGACAATACAAGATTGGAACAATTCTCCCATATCGTATTGTAATACGATACCGTAAATAACTATTTCCCTCGCATCCCAAATTTAATCCTCATCGCTAATAGCGATCTTGAAAATAACTTTGAAGACATTTGTCATTAGACATCACCTTAACAGGGCATTTGTCAGCAATATGTAGCGGCTTTTTGTACAGACACACTGTACCTTTATTAAAATTTAATGAAATGATAAAATAAAAATTAAAAACGCGAGTTAGATTCGTCGAAATAAGAAACAAGTTTTTAAAAACTGATTATAAACTTTATTGGACACAAATACAGTAAATGTCGCAAGCAACTAAAGAGTAGAAGTGAATCAAATGGCTACTCTTACTAGTATTTATAAGCTTTACTATCTAAAATGATGAATCCTATAAAAAGGTGCTACATATTAATTTTTTATATGACGCCAGCATTATCTATGATTATAACTCGTGAGATGGTAGTATTTGATATTTTCAATATCGCCTATTTTTTCAATTTATTGCATAAGTTGTTTTCGTCATATATCTAAAATGTTGGGAAGGTGAATCAATTTATTAATTAAAAGCTTTTATTTAACTTGCAATGTATGTTTGTCAGTTGGTTTAGGGCAAATCTTGCAATCAAAATGTCGATTAGTTGTAATTACGCTAGAGCTTTGAAATTTTGCACATGTTTATAAGTCCGGTGACAATACACTTTAATATTTTCATATAAGAAAAAATCAAGATGGCGGATTCAATATGGTAGACGAATTTATCGTTTATGATCCGATTCGACTCAAAATCGATATCTGGGGGTTTTCGGGTTCGCCGATTACGAATTTATAGTCAAAAATTTAGTACAAGATGTCGACTTCAAGATGCGGACGACTTTATCGTTTATGATCCGATTCGACTCAAAATCGACATCTGGGGGTTTTCGAGATCGCCAATTATGAATTCTTGGTTAAAATTAAAAAATTACCGTTTATGATCCGATTCATCTCAAAATCGATATCTGGGAATTACAGCATATCAAAAGACTAAAAAGTAAAAAATAAAATTAAAAAACATTATTAAGAAATGCTCTAAATACCTAGTAGAAAATAAACTTTGAAGTAAATCAAACCCATCATTTTATTTCACCATATATTTTTTTTTATATAAGAGCTTGTCGCGAGCAATTTCCTTTACACAGAAAAATCTCGCGACAAGCTTTTATATCATAAAAAAATTATATAATGTAACAAAATGATGGGTTTGATTTACTTCAAAGTTTATTTTCTGCTTTTTAGAGCAATTTTTGAATATACGCTTTTTTTAAAATACTTTTTTACAGCAATAAGTCTCTGGAAGTAATATGTCGGTGCAAACAAATGGTAAAAAATTATACTCAACCGTCATCTATTAGCTAAAAGCAAATTAGAGAAACATGTTCACGTATTTATATCCATTAAATATACGACGCTGCTGCAAATTCATTGCAATTTAGTCAATGTACTTCAAGATTCTAGGGTGAATTTAAACTAGATAGAGAACAGAATTTGACATACATCTGGCTTTGAGCAATTGCACCAGCACGTTACGCGTGCCTGCAATATTCAAAAACATGGCGCATCTATCGCTTTATATTGTTGGTTACGGTAGCTGATGCTGACGTATTAGCTAAGTGAAACTAATTGTGTGGAACGAGTCTAAATCCTGGTACATATATTTGCATGCTTTGATGGGGGCACACATTATTATTCAAGTTGAGGTTGTGAGGACATACATATCGAACGATTAAATAGAACCACCTCTTTGGGTTGAATCAAGATATTATTTGTCAATTCTGAACCTGAATGTATGTTATTTATTACTCTTTTAGAGATTTCAGAAAACATTCTTTTCGAAACATTCTGCGTATCTAAAAAATTAGTGTATCCGAGAACAGATATACAGGGTATTAATAAATTAAGAAAGCATGACAATGCTTCAAAAGAGAAGTACCGTTATTTATTATTTCAGAAAACAAAGTTGTTTATAATTACAAAATAAGCTCTAACTACAAATTTTGAAATCATAATTCTAATTTTTATATTTATTTCAAAATCTTTAATTCTGGTTATTTTTTTTAAACAGTATTGTATTTAAAAGAATGATAGAATTAAATCAAGAATTTGTACGATTGCTGAAGTATTCATATTAAATTCTCAATATGTCCTTTGGCCACTTTTTTAAAACATTGAAATCGTTTTCGAATAACATAGCTTGAACTTTTAAAAGTCCAATAATGACCATTCTGTGATGAAACAGGATCGTTGATGTAGAAGGATACTTCGTCAATGAATAAGAACATTTATAAAAACTTCTATTATATATTTGTCACCTACAGTTCAAATCATGAGTGTTGTTGTTCACACCATCATCCTTTAATTTCTGAATCAAATCATCTCAAGATCACACAGAATGGCAAGCATGGGTGTATCAATGTATACAAAAGGCATGTAATGAAAATATCTGGACAATAATAGCATGCGATACAATGAATTTTAACATATGTTTAATTTTACTGTTCACGCCATGAATTTCTTGCAAAGGTAAAAGGGAGCATCTGTTACGTCTTACATAATTAAAGCACTCGTTTAATTTCACTACCATGTCTCTGGCTACTGCATTCAGTCTCTTATCCACCGTACGCTACTGAGTTGACAGAATACTTATAACGTTGGTTGCGGCTACGACTAACGCCTGTAATATTAATTTGTAAAACGAATCGTTACGCTGGAAACTTCTGTCGTAGCCCCAGCAGACGTGACTTTCTGTTATTCACATCATATGCGTTTTATATTTGCAAAGATAGAAAAATCGCATGTCGTTGATTAGTACATAAATTGATATTCTTTCCTATTATTTGGGTTTTCTACCACATGTATTATTATCCTCTTCAAAACAAATCACCGAATCTACAAAATAATAGAATTATTGGAAAAAAGCCTCTGCGCCCGTGACGTTTACGCCAAAGGAAAAGTCAGAGGTTATGTTTTGCAAATAATATAAATCAGAATAAACATAGAAATAATGTATTTAGCTGACGTTTCGGAAAGTAATCTCTTTCCGTTTTCAAAGCTTTTTTTGGAAGAACGCTTATTTTGCTGTGTATGTCAAATAGACAGCTTTAAGATGCTGTTTATGTTATTTCCATAGATACTTACTACTTACACAGGACATAGAACTGATGATATTTTCTTTTATATAATGTTGAGTTTGTTAAGTTCTTCTTCTAACATTGGTAGCCAGGTTGTACAAATATCTACAGAACAATTCGATACGCACTTATCGTCATTTAATAAGATTATTGCATTCCTTAATTTTTCTTTTTTGGTATCTGTTTCTTTTGTTAAAATTTTTGCCGAGCCCCAGTTTATTCTATGTCCGTTTTCCCAAGCATGTTAACAAATCTTTGATTTCTGAATTTCATTCTTTCTAATGTAATTCTTGTGCTCATCCAACCTCACACTGAAAGGTCTGGATGACTCACCCACATAACATTTATCACATTCGCGCGGGATATTGTAAATACAGTTTTTTGAATTCTGCTCCCTGTTTATCGGTTTTGTTTTTGTTAAAATAGATCTTAAAGTGTTCCCCGTTTGAAATACCGTCCCAACATCAAATTTGTCACCTATACGGCGTAGCTTTTCCGATAATCCGTATACATAAGGAAAAAATAAAAATTACATACATAAATTGATGACGTGAACGACAACAGTCGTGATTGCAATTATACCCATTAACAGAAAAACACTCGCTTCTCTTCATTCTTCATCTCTCTAATGTTGTCTGAACCTTGGTGAAAAGGGTCGAAACTTTGTTTCCCTTATAAATAACTTTTACTAATATTCGGCCTTTGTAAATGTCTCGGGTTCTTTCTTGTTCAATGAATTTATTGCCAAGAGTATTGCCACATCGTACTCATTGTGCCTTTTCTTGAGATTTTTTACATCCAATACGTCATATCTAATTTTATAGAATTCATGTGCAAGTTTACGCAATGCTGTGTTGGAGAATTTTACGTGGAAAAGCTCAATTGTATGTCGATATGGGATGTTTCAAATTCTATAAAATTGTATTAAATAGGTATATTCATTCTTCATTGGTACGGATTTTGTAAAATAGAATAGAACAATAACAACAATAAATAAAGCTTGCGCTCCCACAAAAATACAAAGTACTGTGGGTGGGCTTAACAATCTGAATTAATGTTTAACTAATGGCCATAAATGAATTTAATTAATACTTCATAATTACTGTATACATTTTTAAATATGTAGGCAATCTGCTGTAATTTTTCTGAAACATTTGCAAACACAATGTGTACGCACATTTTACATATATATATATATATGTATATATATATATATTGCTATGTATTTGCATATTGGACGATTACGAAGATTGCATGTTTGTGTTATTTGCTGAATCAGGATTTGAATTTGTTTATTTCCTTTAGATGGTTTTCAAAATTTATTTAAATTAGTTAAAGATCCGAAAGGTATGTGTTTTAGAATGTTAATACTTATTTAGAGTTGTTTTAATAGTTTTAAAGTTTTCATTTGATGTCAACAGTAAGTTTGATACTGACATCTATGTTAGTAGTTATTAAGTTATTGTTGAAATAATTTCTAACATTTAAGTCATTATGACATTTCTTTTAAGTAGTAAATTTTATTTTTATAGTTGGTAAATGTTTTCCTGAGTTATTAAGTTGTTGTTGAAATAATTTCTGACATTTAAGTCATTATGACATTTCTTTTAAGTAGGAAATTTTATTTTATAGTTGGTAAATCTTTTCCTGGAGAAAGACAAGGAGGTTTAAGTTAGGTTATGTTTGGCATGAAATTAATCAAAATTCATATGGTGTTTTGTTTTGTTTATTTTGGATATTTTGATATTTAGTGAGATAGAACAATAAACAACAGATAAAAGAGAGGTTGTAAAAATGGAAAAACAAATTTAAGAAAAAAAAAGAACAAGTGAAAATTAGGGAGTGAAGAAAAAAAATAATAAATAAGGATTAAGAATTTTGAAATTGAATTGAAAGTCAGAAATTGCGGAGATCAGCGAAGAAGAGAAAAATAGACTGTAAATAAGAAGGTAGAGGTGTTATTGTGGTTTGGAGTTGCAGAGGAGATAAGGACAAGATAAGGGGAAGAATTAATGAAAGGAGAATTGTTGGATTTGGAAAGAGAAGTGTGTAGCTACGAAGAAGGAAGGTTTTTGTGTGTTTAATTTTGGACAAGGTCGTATATTAAAATTTAAATAGTGTACTTATTAGACTTTCGAACCTGTTATAAAGCTAAATTATCGAAATATCAAAGAAAATAAATTATTTATATCAGATTAAAAATTTTACTTTAATAAAAATTTCATTTTAAATAGGAACTGAATTTGAACCTGCTCCTGAAAGGAAAGATAAGCTAGCCGGCCCATTAAATATTTTGACATACTTTCGGATCAAAAGGTAAGAGATTTTAATTTGATCTTTTGGTTTTAAAGTTTTTTTCTTTATCTATTGGAAATAAGCAAGTTAAGGTTTGATTAGTACTGCAAATTATTAAGTATAATAAAAAGTAGAACAGCACAATATATATATATATATATATATATGTTCCGAGAAGCTTCCGCGGTCGTTGGTATGAAAAATACTAGGTTCTCGGGTTGAACCGCGTCTGAGATTGTTAATGTCTCGACGTTTCGGCTCCCGTTTTGGAGCCATTTTCAAGAGAAAAAGTGAGTCAAGTAAAAATTGTCAAAGAAAATAATGCTAGGAGTTCGTGGAACTGGTTCGATTCCGGGGTCTCAATCTGCCTACTCCCCAGATCTCACCGCGATCCGTCTCTAAGGCCTCAACCTGCCTACTCCCTAGAGCGAACTCGCTGGCAGTATCGGACGAAGTGTTATTTATACGAAAGCTGTCTGTGGGTGGGAGAGTGGTGGGGGGTTGAGGGTCTGTTGATGGAGGCATCAGAGCAGAACGGCTGCTATCAGGATTATGAGGTGTGGATGAATATTGTGGGGCTAGCCTGGAGATCAATGATTTCCAAGCGACTGGAAGACGATGACCGTCATCCCTTTTGTTTAGACAATTGGGACGTTTTTCAATCTCAATTGCTTCGCGGATGATTCGCGGTTTCTGAAAAAATGATGGTGCTATGGTTTTGGTGTTATCGAAGTCTATATTATGGCCTGTTAGAAGGCGGTGTTGGGCAAGTGATGATGTGGGATCGGATTTTCTAACTGCAAGACGATGTTCATATATTCTATTGTTAATCCGTCTGTTGGTTTGTCCAATGTAGGTTTGGGGACAGTTTGAGCAAGGTATTTCGTATACACCGTGGGAATCATTAGGTATTTGGTCTTTTGGGGTTCTGATTAAATTGGAAATTGTTTGGTGTGTTGTGAATATGGTTTTTATGTTATTGGATTTCAGGATTTTTGAAATTTTGTCTGTGACACCTTTGATGTAAGGTAGGAAAGCTTTTTGCTGAGGAGGAGTTTCTGTCTGATCAGTTTGGGTAGGATTTTGTGCTTTGTGTATGGATCGCGTTATATGTCCTTTGTCGTAACCGTTTTGTAGAAGTGCTTCTTGTAATGTTTGTAGTTCGGATTGTCTGTTGTGATTGTCTGTTAGTCTGAGGGATCTGGTTACAAGAGTGTTGACAACGGAATTTATTTGTGATGGATGGTGGTGTGATTTTGAGTTAAGGTAACGGTTGGTGTGGGTTGGTTTTCTATACACAGAGTAGGAGAGTTGATTGTTGTTTTGTTTTGTAATGAGGACGTCTAGGAAAGGGAGAGAATAATTGTTTTCGATTTCAATAGTGAACTGGATCTGAGGGTGTATATGATTAATGTGAGACAGAAAGTTGTTTAGAGAATCTCTACCATGTGGCCAGATAACGAAGATGTCATCTACGTATCTTAGCCAGCAAGTAGGCTTCAGTTCGGATGAATTCAGGGCTTGGGTTTCGAAGTTGTCCATGTAGATGTTGGCTATGACAGGGGACAGAGGTGATCCCATTGGAGCTCCTCTTACTTGTTTGTAATAGTTGCATTGAAAGAGAAAATAGGTGTTGGACAGACAATCTTTCAAGGCAACTATTACAAACAAGTGAGAGGAGCTCCAATGGGATCACCTCTGTCCCCTGTCATAGCCAACATCTACATGGACAACTTCGAAACCCAAGCCCTGAATTCATCCGAACTGAAGCCTACTTGCTGGCTAAGATACGTAGATGACATCTTCGTTATCTGGCCACATGGTAGAGATTCTCTAAACAACTTTCTGTCTCACATTAACCATATACACCCTCAGATCCAGTTCACTATTGAAATCGAAAACAATTATTCTCTCCCTTTCCTAGACGTCCTCATTACAAAACAAAACAACAATCAACTCTCCTACTCTGTGTATAGAAAACCAACCCACACCAACCGTTACCTTAACTCAAAATCACACCACCATCCATCACAAATAAATTCCGTTGTCAACACTCTTGTAACCAGATCCCTCAGACTAACAGACAATCACAACAGACAATCCGAACTACAAACATTACAAGAAGCACTTCTACAAAACGGTTACGACAAAGGACATATAACGCGATCCATACACAAAGCACAAAATCCTACCCAAACTGATCAGACAGAAACTCCTCCTCAGCAAAAAGCTTTCCTACCTTACATCAAAGGTGTCACAGACAAAATTTAAAAAATCCTGAAATCCAATAACATAAAAACCATATTCACAACACACCAAACAATTTCCAATTTAATCAGAACCCCAAAAGACCAAATACCTAATGATTCCCACGGTGTATACGAAATACCTTGCTCAAACTGTCCCCAAACCTACATTGGACAAACCAACAGACGGATTAACAATAGAATATATGAACATCGTCTTGCAGTTAGAAAATCCGATCCCACATCATCACTTGCCCAACACCGCCTTCTAACAGGCCATAATATAGACTTCGATAACACCAAAACCATAGCACCATCATTTTTTCAGAAACCGCGAATCATCCGCGAAGCAATTGAGATTGAAAACCGTCCCAATTGTCTAAACAAAAGGGATGACGGTCATCGTCTTCCAGTCGCTTGGAAATCATTGATCTCCAGGCTAGCCCCACAATATTCATCCACACCTCATAATCCTGATAGCAGCCGTTCTGCTCTGATGCCTCCATCAACAGGCCCTCAACCCCCCACCACTCTCCCACCCACAGACAGCTTTCGTATAAATAACACTTCGTCCGATACTGCCAGCGAGTTCGCTCTAGGGAGTAGGCAGGTTGAGGCCTTAGAGACGGATCGCGGTGAGATCTGGGGAGTAGGCAGATTGAGACCCCGGAATCGAACCAGTTCCACGAACTCCTAGCATTATTTTCTTTGACAATTTTTACTTGACTCACTTTTTCTCTTGAAAATGGCTCCAAAACGGGAGCCGAAACGTCGAGACATTAACAATCTCAGACGCGGTTCAACCCGAGAACCTAGTATTTTTCATATATATATATATAATATATAATAAACAGGTATATAGGTATGACTGCAACTTGCTTGCGAACATAACTATTATATTGAAGTTATAACTAAACACTATCTATATTACAGTTTGATTATATATGTACAAATATATATGTTAGATAGTGGATTGTTTGAATAACTTTTTAAAAAGAAACTTTATTTGTTACACTGGAGTCAACGTTGACTCGTTAAGAAAATACAATAATAATTTAGATGAGGTTTATTCGAAAGTGAGTATAAGACTGATTACAAAAAGGTTGTTAGTAATATTTATAATGTTTCAAGAACAAAAGAAACAGTGTTGCTGATTCAGCACAATCAGAATTACTGAGAATTGAAATACAATGCTCATGCAGCGTGAGCGGTTATTGAGAAGAGCTGTTACGCAGTATGTAATACGATATGTTTGAGAAGGTTAAGCCTGTCTCGATAATATTATATATCATAGTATATTTCTAATATAACAGCTTCCCCCTTATAAAAAAAAGTTGGTGTTTTATGCAGCAACTTTTGAAATGAATATAAAATGTATATAAAAGGTAATGGTACAATTTGGAAAAATATAAAAGATACAAAAATGTTAAATCGTAAGGTTTAAAATACAGAATATAACCTTAGCGTCTAAAATATGAAATGCAAGCACAATAAGCTTGATTCATAAAATAAAATAACATAAAAATGATAGAGTTAAAATATAGCTTTAGCAAGAAAGCGTAAAATACAAACATACTAGGTTTGAATTGTAAAATAGGATAAAATATTCCTAAGGTTAAAATATAGCTTTACTGTGAAAGCATAAAATATAAGTATGCTGGGTTTGAATGAAAATGACGTAAAAATGTTAATAAAATTGAAATTAACAAATGATAATAAAAATAATGAAATATAATGATTAAACAAATGAAATAAAATTCACTGAAGAGTCTAGCACTAAAAGTCAGTAAAAAGGCACAAAACAGTTTGTTTTTAGGTAAGTTCTATGTCTTCGACTTCGTTGTCTTCTCTTCTTAAGGTAGGTCGTCTTCGTGAAGGAAATAGGTTAGCAAATGTCCTGTAGGGTTTGCTAGGCCTCGGTGGAGATGGGGGTGATGCAGAAACATCGATGGCTAGTCTTCGTCTTTTTGTTCTGCACTTACAAAATAGGTACAGAAATAACAGTCCAAATAATACCACAATGATAAAATAGGTGAACCAGGATATGTGTTTTGTTATAAAGGGTTCGTTGATCAAATCATCTAAATCTCTGGAGTATTGGTCCAACTTGTGTTTGGCAACTTCGAGGTCTTCCGTATTGAGATTGTTTAATTTTAGTGGTTTAAGATTTGGAGCTCGGATTTCGTCTGGAATATGTTTACAACATTCAAATGGAATTTGGATTGGATGGGTGTCGTCTTTTACATCGGTTACTTCATTGGTACTGGCTTGAATTTTTGTGATGCCTATGAAGGCGTAACAATTTGGTTGTAATTTTACTATTGAATTTTTGTAGATGACTTCAGTTTTTGAATTTCTTTCTGGACAGTTGATGGTTGTTTGTAGAGGTTCTGCGTTAATAACTAACCATGTGTTTTCGTCTATTTTTTGGACGTTGTAGCCTTGGCTGATGATAAATGACGTCTGGCAGTTTTCTGGCAGAGTTTTGAGGTTCTTGAAGAGACGGGCTTCGCATATGGCATTGTTGTCAATAGGGTAGGCAAATAAATTTGGACATAATTTGGTGTTGAAATAAAGTGGTTTGCATTCTTCAAGGTTCGAAATAGGTATGTACATTAATGAATCATCATCTCTCGCGATATATTTTTGAGAAGTTGATAATACATGATATAAACCAGTTCTATTATCCAAAATAGGAATAGGGTATAATTGAAATACTGAATATGTTTGAGGGTCTATTAAAGGTATGTCTAACACAAATATTAGATCCGAATTTGTTTGAAAAGCTTTTAGTTCTATAATGTCTAAGTACTGTGCAACCTTTGATAGTTTGATTGGAAGCGGTAAATTGTTCCTTTGTAGGTTTTGCGAAATTTCCTGTAGAGAATTTACTAAGTCCTTTGGATTTATAATTGACGTGTGAATTATTTTAAGCCTCGCGAAAGTGATGGAATTTAGGATGTCATTTAGGTTATCCTCGATAAATAAATAACTTGCCATAAGTTGTTCGCAGATTTCGATAAATTTCAGTTTTGCATGGACGTTTTCTATGTCTTTAGTCATGTCTAAAATTGAGGTTTCGATTTCTTTAATATCCTTATTGAAAGTTTCTTCGTCAACTTGCAATTTTTGAATAGTTGCGTTGAAATTTTTGATTACTGAAGTTGTAACGGATATTTGGTTTTTAATTAGGTTTTCGAGTTGGTGTTCGTCATTATTCAATTTGTTGATACAATCAGAATAATACTGACCGTCTTCTGCGTCTAAATTCCCGGTTATCGATTTGAAAATCGTTCCGATGCCATTTAGTATTCCTCGTTTGTATCGTTTCGTGTCAAGGTAAATTTCGTCAAATTTTGATTGTATTGATTGGGAAATTTGCGTCAATAAGCTAAGGTGAGTTTTTACATCTCCTGAAAAGACGTTCATGTAATGATATGCTGGGTCGAGTGTGTTGTATAGTGTCTGTAAGATCTTGTCGTTTTTGTCGAAAGCTGTCTTAAAGGTAGATATGTTTTTGTGTACCAGTAAAGTCCATTTCTTGTGAGAAATCACAATGTCCGTGTCTTGGTGATAATATACTCCGATCGTATTGTTAATGGGTGATATTTTAAATTGAGCAAGTGCTGATCCGATCAGCAGGAGAAACCTGAAAATAAATTTAATCTTCAGTATATGGTTTCATTCGATCAAAATTTACTTTGGTTGTTTGGTTTGTTTCAAGATTTAGTAATGTAGCGGAATTTTGAAAGATTTCTGTAATTTCAAAGGGACCGTTGAATTTATTTTGCAGTTTATTTTTTATTTGTGATTCTTTGACGTACACTTTGTCGCCAATATTATATGTGTGTCGATTTTCGGGAATGTTCTTGTCGAAACGAACTTTGACTTTTTGTTTTTGTGCTTTCGTTCGACTTCGCGCAATTTTGTAATAATGAGATATTCGATTATTTAGGTCTCTAACGTATTTGGTAATCAGGTCTTTTTGGTTGTAAAGAGTTTCAGGTGGTCGGTTAGCTGTATGTCCGAAAATAAGTTCGTATGGCGTAAAGCCATGAGTTTTGTTTACTGAATTGTTATAACATATTACCGCGTATGGTAATATGGTGAAAGGATGTTCGTTCGGATTCTCTGTTTTATGTATTCTGATCATTTCCGCTAGGGTGGCATGGAATCGTTCGATAGATCCGTTGGATTGAGGGTGTCCTACGCTTGAGTATGTTAGTTTTATGTCGTAAAGGGTGCAAAGGTCTTTTAATAAATTATTATCAGATTCGCCGCCATAATCGCAATGAATTCTTAGCGGAGTACCATAATGCTGAAAATAAAGCAACAGGGTATTTACGACTGATTTTGCGCTCTTGTCTGGGACTGCGTAAGCTTGAGTAAATTTGGTTAACTCGTCGCGGATAGTTAATGCATAGTTTCGCGTGGGAAATTCGAATAGATCGATATTAACTCTCTCAAATGGAGTTTTAGGGGTTTCGGTAATCACTAAGGGATTGTTGAGGTTCTTACGACAGACTTTAGTTCTTTGACATGTTTTACAATTTTTTATAAAATTTTCGACGTCTTTTGTTAAGCCTTGCCAATTATATTTATTTTTGATTCTACGTATCGTTTCATTTATTCCACGATGTAAATTATTTTTTCCGGTGTGATGCTGGTCGAGAATGATCGGACGTTGGTCTTCATCGGGTGTTCGTACTAAATTTTGACAAATAATTAGTTTTAAGTCTTTTTCTGCAAAAATAAATGATAGGATTTCGAGAATTGGAAAGTCTAAGTTATTTTCAACGTGATAAGTTTTGGAAAGGTCTAATTTGTTTCGATGTTTGTACAGTGTTAAAAATAGGTGTTCTACCACAGACTCTGGGTCGAAGGGTAGAGCGATAATGTAATAGTTTCTTTGTCGGATTGATTTACTGGAAACGATATTAATTGTGTTGTTATAAAACTCTGGGTTTTCCTCGAAAATGTCTTCGATAATTTGATGGTGAAGGTCTGTCAAGTTGTTTTGTTGGAAGAACGTTATGATATTTTTATTTTCTCGATCTAATAGTTGTTTATTTGTAATTTGAATTTTGGAATAATCTATTAGAGATTCGGTTTTGTAAAGTCGAGAAAATGTGTCAAATTCTCGGGCGATTTGTTCGTCGGTAATTTCGTCGTCGTTGTCTGAAATTTCATCTTCATCTGAGTCTTCGTTCGCGGCTAGAATTTTTGAATAAAGTTTGGAACATTCTGAAAAGTGATTGATTTTTATTCTGGACAACGCGTCCGCGTTTTTATTGATCTTTCCGGGTTTGTATATAATTTCGTAATCGTATTCTTCGAGTTTTAAGCGCCAACGCGCTAGTCTACTACCTGGGTCTTTTATGGCAAATAACCAAGTGAGTGGTCGGTGGTCGGTGACGAGTTTGAACTTCCTTCCGAATAGATATGGCCTAAAATGCTTTACACTCCAGACCAAAGATAAAAGTTCACGCTCAGTGGTTGAATACTTAGTTTCCGCGCCGCATAAAGTTCGAGATGCGTATGCGAGTGGCAAATCTTTTCCTATACTTCCTTGTGAAAGTACAGAACCTATTGCAAATGCACTAGCGTCTGTAGTTAGGACAAAAGGTTCATCAAAGTTGGGGTAGATCAATATCGGGGTAGTTGTCAAAGTTTGTTTTAGGGTTTCGAATGAATTTGTACAGTCATTGTCGAAATTGAAAGGTATATCTTTTTGTAGCAATTTAGTCAAGGGTTTTGAAATTTTGGAAAAATTAGGAATGAAGCGTCTATAGTAGCCTGCTAGACCTAGAAAAGATTTAATTTCTTTCTGATTTTTGGGTTGAGGAAAATTTAGAATTGCTTCGACTTTGGCAGGGTTTGGTTTTACACCATCCTTTGTAATAAGATGTCCTAAATAGGCGACTTCCTTGCGAAGGAATTCGCATTTGTCTGGCTGAATTTTGAGGTTGGCTCTTTGTAGACGTTTGAAGACTTCTGTTAATCGGGAAATATGTTCGTGGATAGTAGGGGAATAAATAATAATATCGTCCATGTAGACGAGACAGCGTTCATTTTGGATGCCTAATAGAATATTGTCCATGACCCTCTGGAAAGTGGATGGAGCATTTTTTAGACCGAATGGCATACGTACAAATTCGTAGTGGCCATTCTCTACCGTGAAAGCTGTTTTTTGGATGTCCTTAGGATCGATTTCAATTTGGTGGAAGCCAGAGGCCAAGTCTAGAGTCGTGAAATATTGACATCTGCCTAATTGGTCTAGAAGATCAGAAATGTTGGGCAAAGGATACTTATCACCCATCGTTACTTCGTTTAATTTTCGGTAGTCAACTACGACGCGCCATTTCTGTTTACCAGAAGCGTCTAGTTTTTTGGGGACTATCCAAACTGGGGAGGACCAGGGAGAAATTGAAGGCTGGATAATGCCTTGGTCGAGCATTTTCGAGACTTGTGATTTTACCTCTTGTTTATGAATTTGGGGGTAACGATAAGATTTAGTGAAAATTGGTTTAGAATCGTTAGTGTCTATTGAATGTTTGATTTCATTGGTAAATGTCAAGTTGTCACCTTCTAAATAGAATATGTCTGAAAAGTCTAAACAGAGTTGAGTAATTAGTTCACTCTCCTCATCGTTCAAGTGATCTAAGCGTAATTGGTTTCTTATTTCGTAATTTCTGTCTATATATTGGGAATCCGGATTTTGAAGATTTACATTAAATATTGACCTAAATTTTTGGACGGGTTCAAGTTTAAGATTTGAAAATTTTATTGTTTTCGGAATTGCATTTGTGTTTATTACTGTCGTCAAAAATTCACCATTGTTGTCTATTTTGACAATGGCGTTCGGTAAACGTACCTTTTCGTTTTCCTGGGCTATTAGTATAGCTTCGGTATTTTGTAAATTACATTTAAGCTTAAAAATCTTTTCTGTGCGTGGTTCGATAGAAATTACATTTTGGTTTTTTGTTTCGTTTAAATTTTGATTTTTAATCGGGCTCCAGAGTGTAGTTAATATATTATCGGTAACTTGATACAATGGTACGGTTTTGAAATTAGTGATTAATTGTCTGTTTTTAATGTCTATTAAGCAATCGTAATGGTCCAAAAAGTCGGCACCTAAAAGTCCGTCAAATTCTATATCTAGATTATGAATGTGAACTTTGTATGGATCATTCGGATTGAAAGGTATGAGAGCAGATTCAGTGATATTAATTTTTTCGTCTGTTATACCTTGTATAATTACATTTTCGTGGGATCGACGTTTATAGTTTTCTGCCGTTTCCGGTTTGAATATAGAGATACCTGCGCCTGTGTCTATCAAGATTTTGAAACGTTTAGTGATGTCTTCTATGTAAAATAAATTTTTGGAGTTTACGATATTTAGTTTGTAGCGGGGTGTTTTTACATGAATTGATTTTCCGGGAAGTTCAGGTTTGGGTCGAAACTGTCCTGGAGGTTTATCGCTTGGACTTGATGAGAAATTTGGTCTAGTTCGTCCGTTTGCTGTGTTGGAGTACTCGTGGAATACTCCGGGCCTATGCAAAAATCCGGAGGATTAGCAGTATAATCCTCGTGCTGTTGAGATTGAGAATTAGCAGTATAATTCCCGTACTGTTGGGGTTGAGAATTAGCAGTATAATTCTCACATTGTTGGGTTCCAAAATCGTAATCATAATCATTTTCGTTAGAATAATTGGAAGAATAATTTACAGGATAATTTTCATATTGGTTTGGGCTATCAGTGTAGTTATCATAAGATTCTTGATTTAGGTGATGTGTCTTTTGTTGATTGAATCGATTAAAATTCGGGTTTGGTTGTATGGCAGAAGGTCTCTGCTGGTGGAAGTTGGGATTTGGCCTGATAGCTGAGGGCCTGTTCTGTTGAGAATAATTGTGTTGCTGGTTGGAGAAATTTTGGAAGTTTTGTGGTCTATGGTTAGATGTACTCTGGAAATGTGGCCTTGGAGGCTGTGCTTGATTAGAATAAGTATTTGGTGTGAAATTGGGAGATGGGGACTGATAGATTTGCCTTGTGCGGCATTCGTTAAAATGGTGTCCGTTTCTTTTGCAGAAGGTGCAAAATTGTGGGGAGTTTGGACGTCTTTGTGGGTTTTGAATGGGATTTTTATTTGGAACTCTATTAGAAAATTTTTGTGATTCAAAATAGGATAATTGCAATTCACGTTTAATGCGGTTTATTGCGTCTAACATGTCGCCAGGGTTACCAGCCCTAATGATTTGACCTAATTTGGGTTCTAATCCGGTTAATAAAGTAGTCAATGTCATATTTTCAATGAGGTTACATTGAGCAGTTTTTTCCTCTAGAGTTAGAGTCTGCTTTTGCACTGCTGCGTGCATTTTCGCGTTGTGCATTTGTAGTCTTGATACAAATATTAGTGCGTTGGGTAACTGACGAATCCTCTGCAGATCCTGAATCAAAGCTGTCAGGTCGCGAGAGTCGCCAAAATGAGCTTCAAGTAAGCTTTTGATTTCTGCCCTTGTAGCAGGGTTTCGGGAATTTATTAATTCTGCGGCTTTTCCGCGTAATTTATTTTTTATGTGAAGCGTTAATAAGACGCGCTGATCATCAACAGCGATCCCCTGAGCGGTTATACAAGCTGAAATAAATGTTTGCAAGAATATGGGGTTGCCGTCAAATTCGGGCACTATGGAAAATATTTCGCTTAACCTATAAGGTTCAATATTTATGGTTTCGTTTGCAGCGATTGAATTGTTGGCATTTGTAGTGATTGAGTTGTTTACATTGGAATTTGTAGCCATTTTATTTATAATATTTAGATAATTAAATAACTTAAAACGCCTTTTTCCAATTTAAGTTAGTACGCTACTGGTGTTTAATAAATTTTTTTTTTATATGAAACGGGCAAGAGTGTGTTATTTATTCTGTAATATTTAAAATTTATATTATAAAATAGCTAGATTAATTCGAAAAACGCGTTTGGTTTAAAAAGCGTTTTGAGTTTGGAAATAGTATATCTCTGATAATTTTATATTTTGCACACACGGTATTATAGAACACAAGCTTGTCTTACGGCCTTAACCTTAACCTTTTATGTGGTACGCAATATTATATTACGATAAAAATGCAAAGATAACAATGGTACGTGATTACAGTTAATTAGATAAGTTCGCACTTAAAGAGTGTATGATATTACCATAAAAATAATGTTACGATAGGAACAGTGTATGATTACGGTTATTTATATAGGTCACACAAATTATAATCAAGATATTTTGTTTCAAGTTTAAATAAAATTACTACCTTAGATATTAGAACTGTATGTAGCAATGCAATGTATTTTGATAAAATAGAATGTAAAATTATGTCGTTGTTTGCAAATAAATGTTTGCGAGATGATTCAAAAATGACTTACCCTAAATTTTTAATTCCTCGTGGTCCAGTTGAATGCGACTTCGTGAGCTTAGCTTCACCAAAGGTCTCTCTCTGCCAGGGGCGTCACTGGATGTTCCTTCCACAGGGTTTCCTTTGATGCCGAAGACACCAACGATGGGACGGGATGAAATTCTTACTTGCTAATTGTTGAATCGTGTCGATTTGAAATGTTGCTTTGTTGCTTGTATTTCTTGATAATTATTATTGTTTCGCTTCTGTGCGTTTGAAAATAATGTAGGTTCTTCTGAACAAAGGATTGGGATCCACCACTACAGCTAAGAAGTTCTCCTTGTTCCAGAAGCTCTTTTCGTCCGGTTAGGCACCTTTTTCAGATGGACTCCTTGTTCCCTCGGATATGTTTGCTACTGGTTAGGCTCCCGAACTGTGCGTGTTTTTCAGATCCGCCACGACTGCGCCAATGTTAGATAGTGGATTGTTTGAATAACTTTTTAAAAAGAAACTTTATTTGTTACACTGGAGTCAACGTTGACTCGTTAAGAAAATACAATAATAATTTAGATGAGGTTTATTCGAAAGTGAGTATAAGACTGATTACAAAAAGGTTGTTAGTAATATTTATAATGTTTCAAGAACAAAGGAAACAGTGTTGCTGATTCAGCACAATCAGAATTACTGAGAATTGAAATACAATGCTCATGCAGCGTGAGCGGTTATTGAGAAGAGCTGTTACGCAGTATGTAATACGATATGTTTGAGAAGGTTAAGCCTGTCTCGATAATATTATATATCATAGTATATTTCTAATATAACATATATACACGCACACATACACACATACAATATACACATACCTATCTATTAAATTAAACAACTTATTCAGAATTTTAACTCCATATTCTTGCTGCTGGGATAATCATAGAAGGAAACAAAGTTTTAAGTTTTAGTTAATTTCGCATTGAATATTTTTAAAAAAATTCAGGTTTTAGCAGTCTTAAGAGTTATTAAGAAATCTTTTTTGACTTTTCTTGTCTCCAAGTTTAGCTTGCCAATAATTTTTATAACTTGTAAATTCAAATTTTCTGAGGATTTTGTGAAGTGCTTATTTTCGTTTTTAACATGCTTTTCTTTAACTCACAATATAATCAGAATGTTTGTCTTCAAATCTTGCATCCTTTATTTAACACACTTCCTCACAAAATCAATTAATGAAATTTTGCACAGTTACTTAGATCGGATGACAATGTAGTATTCTACCGTTACTTTTTCAATTATCCGCACGTAAGGGGCGCGGGGTTGAAAAATCTGTAAAACGAAAGAGCGAGAAATCAAAACAAATCGTTAAGAGACGAATTTTTAGTGAGCACTCTTTAGTGGTTTTAGTGCCACCCCCACCCTATTATTAAAGGGAGTAAAAAATTAAATTGGTATTTGAAACAAGAGCCTTTAAAATTTATTTTGGCATTAGCTACTCCCTCTACTACCCCCATTTCCACCCCCAATCTATTGCTTAAGGGAATAAAAAATTAAATTGGGGTTTAGTGTGTATGCGAGAACCAAGAATTTCTAATTTTTTTTTTACATTAGCCGCCCCTCTATCACCCTCACTCTATTATTAAAGGGAATAAAATATTAAATTGGGATTTAGTGTGCATAAGACTTGGATACAAAATCTGGATGTGGAAGTAGTGATTTTTTTACAGTAACAACGTTTTCGTATACTAGTTTTTGTTTTGGAACGTTTCGCCACAGTATTGTAGCATTTAATCTTTATTCCTGAATATGTTGCAATTTATGACAGTCTCATATGGTAAACGGTATATAAATGAATAATAAATAACTTCCCTTATTGCAATACGTATACAAGGTGCATCCAAACACCAGAGATATAAAATGTAAAATCAGTGTTCAATATGTCTATTTAAATTAGAAATTTTCTTGATTATGGTTAATAAAATCAAGACGGAAGAAAATACAATAACTTTTCCTTATAGACTGAAACCCAAAGAATATATACTTGACTAAAATATGTTTAATTATAGATTTAAAAACACATATTATTATGTTTACGACCAATTCTAAAGAAATGTAAATCATTTTCATCTGTCTGATAAAACATTTTAATTTCTAAGCTATAATAGCATAAAAAGTTCTTTTTGATTTAAATATATAATCATATAAATAAAAATGATTGTTATTGGAATAATCTTTAGTTATTTGCAGTGTGCCAGTTTTTTTAAAACAATTGTTAGATGCATGGAGTTCTATATCTTTCAATTTTTTCTGTACATATTTCCAAAACAACAGCGTGAATTACTTAAGATAAAAGATTCCGTTATCATTCTCAGCCATGAGTAATTGTCGTGCTAATGGTGGTATACTACAATTTTTAAGTAATATGTTTCAGCAATTACTTAGAAAAAGGTAATACCAATTTCAGAACAGGAGAGTTTACGGTAATTTGATTGCTCTGATATAATTAATACGAACTGAAAATCCCTTTCACGACAGCGTCGTTTCAGCCATTTGCTGAATGGAGTTACAAAAGTTTGACAGATTGCACGAACTTTATCAACATTTATGCTCGAAAGTCTTTAGAACTTTCTAAGAGATTAGAAGTAAATTTCTTTCAAAGAGGCCGGACAAAATATATTAAGGGGTTTTGTAGGAGGTCCCAACTTTAATTAGAATTAATGTAAATACAAAGTATCTTCACAAAGTGCGTCAATAAGATGCTATCGGCATCCATTCGATTCTACCAAATCTGGACGATCGAAATAATGGACTGAGAAGTGTGATTTTATTAATTAGGCTTTAACAGCAGCAGCGATTAACAATTGCCTGTGATGTACATTTTAATTATGTTTATGATTTATTTTGCAACTTATTTTAATGGAAGAATTATAAATATTCAAAAGAATAGCTACAATACGCACTTGGTTTATTGTTTCATTAGTTTTTTTCAGATTTCTCTGGCATATGTTTCAGCTTTGCGACCATTATCAAATAGTCTTAAAAACTGACCTGTAAGTGGTGGTTTACAGTATATATCTTACAAATCCTCTACCCACCTAGAGAAGGATAATAACTTGATTTGCTATTTCTTAAAGTTTAACAATACAGGCCGGAACTACGAACTTAATTTTAATTATATTACTGTGTCTAGTACAGGATTATTCATAAATTCTGTTTGTGTATTTGTAACGTTTTTATGGTTTCTTAAGGCCTTCTTAATTTCTAAAATTTCAAGCATGTCTAAGATTTTTCCTTTGTTTGCATTATGCAAAAGTTTAACACTACTACCGTTAAAAACGTAATTTTGCTCAATGCAATGTTCGGCGAAACCAATTGATTTTTTAATATATAAAATTGATTGTTTGTGTTCTCTTAACCTCACATCTATGCCTACGGCCACTGTGACCTATATATACGACATCACAGTCGTCACACTTTATTTCATATACCTCCGATTTTTTAATATCTTCTGTATTTTCTTTATTATTAACCAACAAGCAACCTAAATTATTTCTATTCGTTGATATTGTATTAATACCTAATTTATTTAATCTATTACATACTGAGTTGTTAACCTTATTTACATAATTTACACAATACCACTCTTTGTTTTTTATATTTGGCGCGTTATAAAAATGTTTTTGTAATAATTTTCTCTGTTTATTTTTTATTAATTTGTCAATAAGTAACTCATCATAGCCATTGTTTTATTGCTAGCGTTTTAAGAATTCTAACTTCTTTTTCAAAGTTAACCCTAATTATGTTTAGAGATAATAGTCTATGTACATAGCTATGAAACGGTGACATTATTATCTTCCAAGATTAATTACAATTTGAATGTGTAAGAGTGTCAGTAAAAGTTGGCTTTCTGTAAATATCAAGTTCTAGCCCATGTCTAGCCTTTACAAAAATAAAAAAAATTAATGAGATAAGACTTTTTGTTTTTTTTTACTCAGTATGAACAATTCACTTGAGGCCTATTCTATGGAATTAAAAAAATCATATTTTTATTAATTACTGGATGTTCTGATCCAACAATTACACTAAAATTGTTATAATATTAAAAAGTATTTTATTATCCTAAATGCGGTTGACATCAATCTGAATATTTGTTTATATTTGAGTTATTATTATAAAATAATTAAATATGAAATAGTTGTTTCAAAAATGCTCAGGTTTTACCCAAGAAACTTGGCAATGAAATTTATAAATTACATATTGAAACAAAACTTTATGTGCATTTGACATATATATTATATATAAATCTAACATATATTACAGAGAATAATTTAATCTCTTTATACTTTGACAAACTTCGTATGGTCTTTCATTAACCCTTTGAAAATTTATTAAGTTTTGCGAGAGAAATATGTTCTAGTTCCGCTTTGTCTCTGTGTACATTTTCCATACCACTTAGCTGGTATCTGTCCAAAAGTTAATTCAATTGTAGATGGACCATAAACTTTATCAACTGGTTCAACTCAAATGTTCTGCTACGTTGCCTTTTGTTTCACCGGACAATTTCATCAGAATCCCAGCATATTGTCTTCTAAAACAATTACTAGGGACGGTGTTAAGTGTTAATAAAGAACGAGGATTTTTTATCTTAGATTAAGAGTTTAATAATGCTTATATAACAGAGTGGAAAAATTAAAATCTTATTTTAAAAATATTGTAGAGATTTAAATATTACTATTCTGAATGATTTTCAAATCTAGAATATGAATATTATCTTATTAATAATAACATGTGATTTATTTATTTGTTTAAAGTATTTAATTTATTGTCATATGTTACTTTCGTATTTTAAAATCATTGTATTTAACATTTTCACTGTACGTTTAAAAACTTGATATATTATTACGTAATTATTTTCGTTGAATTATATATTGTAATATTTACTGTTTGACACTGTGTACTAACCTTGGAGGGGTCAGAATTTTTAGGGTCTAAGGTAGTTAAACTGACACCGAAATATTTGAATCCTACCCTCGAATATTCGACGATACTCGTGTCACATTTCAACAACCGTAGCATTATTTGCTAAAACAATTTATTCGTTAAATCTGGTTTAACTTTATAGTCCGGTAATTTTGATATTCTGCAATTTTACGTATTTTTAGCTTCTCATTTCAAATTTTTAATTTGTCATCTCGTATCTTTGCCATCGGCGCCGCCATATTGTAATAAATTGCGAAAAAAGAGGTTTTTAAAGATATCTCGTTACTCGTTGCTTTTACATAAAAAATAGTTGTGTAACAAATTATGGACCAGGAAATTTGATACGGAATAGGTTCTGACCATTTTTTTTTTCATAAAACCGACGCGATTTGGATAAGTTACCATATAAGTGCAGAAAAAGTAATACCCATTTACACATCACCATGAGGTAGAGTATATGGTGGTAATGGTTTTTTCTCTGTGGTTTATCTAGTAGTAACTTCTTTGGCTTTGATACACCTGAGGGGTCAGCTTTATCGATGTTTTGCTAGCTGAAGTCAACGAAGTCTCAGAGTCATGTGGGATCAATTCCTCTGGCCGACTCTGGCGTAGTAGCTTCTTCACTACTTCCTGAATCAATTTCATTACACAGTGGTTCTAAGATTGTATCAATGTCTTCATCTTCATCACTATTTTCCAATGCTTGTGGCATGTTATCAAATCTATTGCATAGTTCGAGCAAATTATAGAACAGTTGAGCCCTGTTTCCGCATCTACACGTTCCCCGACGCCCTTTCTTGCATTTACAAGAAATTAGTTTAATAAGAACTTCTGGAGCAGGGAGTGTAGTCAGAGTGTCAAGAACATTTTTATCTTTCTTCCATACCCATTAATCTGCAGGTATGTTGTCTTGCTATTGCTTCTGTAGGACGCAATGAAGCGATGTTAAATTTATTCCTGTATGCTGATTTTATGAAGCATTTTGTACCTATAAGTGTTGAGAGGTATAAATTTCTTTTTATTATAGCCGTAAAGTCTGAGAAGAAAGTATTCTCCAGCATTAGTTACACTTTCTTTGTCAGCATCTTTTTATTTAGATTAAGGTTTTTTCACAACATACTAAGAAATTTGAGCTTGCCTTGATTAAAAAGAGATGACGTCGTGTCGCAGCCACTAAATGCACGCAAGAATAGACGTCTTCTGCAACAATTGTATCTGCTTCAGTATTTGTTGAGTGTATACGTTGCAAAATCTCTCCTTTTGCAAGTTTAAGGAAATATATGTTCGCTTGTGTTGATATGACTGTCAGAATGACTAAGACATCAATATCTTCTCCAACAACTATTACACAGGCAAACAAATGTGACACGCTTATTGCTTGCTTATTATGGACTTATCTGCGTCTTCCGCGGTTTGCTTTACCGTGATGTCAGCAGCTTGAATTTTTTCTGTAACAATTCTGTAATATTTCTATTTTATCGTTACTTAGAAACTTTTCTTGCGATAAGGCTGGAATTATCGTCTCGTCAAGCAATATGTCTATTGAAGCATGCATTTGTGATCGTCGTGATCGCTCCATGTATTTTGTGCTCTGGTCTTTGACATCCTCAGGACATCCAACAAATATGACGTTAGCATTAATTCTATAATGTGACTGAACTAGAGAAACATAATTGTTGCAAATAGATGCAAATGAGTCTCCGCGATTCCAGACAACGCGATGCAATAAATACCCTCCATTTAAGATACGTATAAGGTTTCTGAAATCAACATTAGTGGCACATTCTTAAAAAGCTGTAAAGGGAAGGCTTTCCGCGTTTCCGTATACATTCTTCATTAAAAAGTGATAACGGGAACAACTTCGTACGAAAGAAATTGTTCGAGTTCTTCGTAAGATTTTTTTGCTATACACATTCTTTGAAAAATCAAAAAGGGATTTACAAGGACACCTTCATTTTCAACAGGTACCCCAGTGTTCATAACGGCAAGTGGTTTCACTCTGTTTTCGCGTTTAAATTTTGTAGTACGATAGTCAAGATCGATGATTCTTAAGATGCCTTTAGTGCCAAGTTCTTATAACATGTGACAGTCGATGCGTTCATCGCCAATGACTCCAGTACTTATTGGCATAAGTTCTTTTATTTAAGGAAAAGGCGAATGTTGGGAGAGCAAATCCATTAAATTTTTCACGTCGTTATTATCACGATTAATCCGTGAACTTCTCAATTCAACATGCTTTTATGAACCGCTAAAATCTACAATACAAAATGTTTCAACCTTGTTAGAAATATTGTGCAAGAATGACATTCTCATACTTCTTCTGAAAATAACGCTTTCCTTGGCTCCTCGCCCATGAGTTAATCCACCCACAGTTTTCATCGTTCGCATTAGCGACTACTCAATCACCATATCTGACCATATACCACACCAAAATTTGTCAGCACGTCTAATTGTGAAGCTCCGTCCATCTGTCAAAGATCCACATTCTTCAGGATTCACTGATGATTCATATATCTGATTATACAGTTGAAAAGATCATAGTGATGGGGAGAGCAAGGTCAGTGGTCAACTGTTGCATACGATACATTAAATGCGTATTATTTTACACGTTACGTACTTGATAAACTTTTATAATTCTCGTAAGTGAAAATGGTTAGTTTTATGAAAAAAACTATTTTGTAGAGAAAATAGTATAGTTATTATTACAGAATTAGTTTTGTTGTAAAGGCAACTAAAAACAAAATATATACAAAAAATGGTTTTAGGTCACTTTTTTCTTTGAACAGCGACGCCGCGGCAAAGATACGAGGTGGCAAAATAAAAAAATCGAAAAAACCAGTTCAAAATACATTATCAATCACTAAATATCAAAACTTTCCCAAATTTTTCCAGATAAATTCACATGATTCCTGGACTATTAAGACTAGGTTTTTTAAAACTCGTCTTAGTTATTTCCAGATAATTCCAAAATATGGTTTGTGAAACACGCATCAAGCATATTGTCTGAAAGTTACTTTATCAATATATTACACCAAAAATAGATGTGAGAAATCATTATTAGCATAAATATTTTTGGCGTCCTTAAATCTGCAATCTCATTAACGTGAGTAAATTCATAATTGTTAAAAACGGAGTTCGAAAATGTATCTATTATACAATCCAGTTCTGCAATAAATGATACCAATGATTTCAATGATTTTATTAATATGGTTAACAAGATGCAATGACAAGAAGGTGAATTATAATTTCTGTTAATCAATTATTAATGAAGATAAGTCTGTGAATTTTTTATTAATTTGACTGAGATATACCGTTTTAAAGAAATTATTGCTTTCCGTTCCATTAATCAAATCAGATTTTTCAATTTTTTTACGCAAGAATTCCAAAATATTTAAATAATGATATACTTGATGGCTGGGATGCTGTCTCTGCGGTAGTTGCCTTAAACGGCTTTCTTCATTGGTCTTTTTCCCAGACCAACTACCAAAATTGATTCAGTATTAGATCACTATTATTAATTTTTTTGTCCTACTTGTTTTAACCCCTTTTTGGGAATCTTTTTTATTCATTTTCATTTGTTTCTCGGTGAACTGAACCTGCCCCGTCCAGCTCTTCATTCACTTAACTTTGATCCATAGTTATTTGGCTGGCTTTGGGTTCGGCCCCGAAAAAAAATATTGTATTAACAAGTTCTGTTCATTTATATACAAAGTTGAAAGCATATTCAATTATCTTGAGACTCGTCATATTCCTTTAGGATATAAATTAGCCAATATATTTCTAAAAGTTCTCAAACAGTACATGCTGACAAAAATTCAATGTTGCTAAACAACGTTTATAACGCATATGTAATCAGAAGTATGAATGAGAATTTTTTTTAGTTGATTTTCTACAAAAAAAATTGTGATATGCAATTTGTTAGACATAAACATTTTTAAATAAACCAAATGCTTAAACTATTTTCAGATGTTGAATGCACTGATGTAAATTACAGCGACAAGAATAGTCATTTCAATATAAACGAAACCTGAGAAAAAGTCAAAATTTTTGTAAAACGATATAATTATTGGGTTTTTGATGTAGTGCAATATATTAACTTGAACTGTAACGGTTCAAATTTGATTTGTACGAAGTTGTTACTATTTGTGAGTAATTAAGTCGACTGCGGTTAATCCAAATAATATAATACATAAATATGTATTGTATTGCAAACATTATAGTCTTTGATTTACTTCTTGCTTTACGGGTCTGAAAACAGCTAGTTCATAAAAAGTGTTTATCTACATATTGGAATAAAATAAAGTAGTTTAGGATACGACTATTTAGCTACTATTGTGATGTTAATCCGACACTTTTTTTCAAGGCATTCGGCCATTAGCCATACAGCCAACTGCTACTTCAAATAAAATAAACTACGAATACATTTAATAAATATTGCGCTGAAAATCATTCATTACAAACTACCCTATAACGACAGAGAAAAGAAAATAATTGAAGATCACAAAAAAAGAAAAAGAAAACAGGGATACACGCTTCTTGCTCTGGGGTCTGTCAGGACATTTTTAATAATAAATAATTTTAGAGGACCATTATAACTTTAGAAGATACTACAAAGGAAAAAACAACAGACGTTACGAAGTTAACCTATTCAGACATTCACATAAAATTTACAATACAATTTTCGTTTTTTCCAAGAAGCAGACGATGCAGTAAAAAACTGGTTTATTAAATTGACTGAAGAAGGAAAGTTTATTAAAATGTGATTAATTTTTGTGATTAATTAGGTTGGTATGCAATCTGTCACAAGACGCTTTGCATTTAGAGCACCGGAAGAAAATGTAGTCGAGGTCATATTTAATTCCACAAATATCACAATTCTCTGAAGATAGAATATTTATTTTAAATAGATATGCTGGAAAACAGGCGTGAGACATAGTTTTTCATATTTTCTAAGGCAAACATAATTTTCATGCCAAAACTTAAATGAGAGATCAGGGCGAATAAGTGTGTATCTAGTAGAGTTGGAATTGTAGTATTCTCGCCATATCCTCAAGCACCTCGCCATCTCCATCTCGCAGTTTGGATTTTAAAATATTGAAAGAATCAGATATACATAATATGTTTGTTTCTGGTGCAACACCTAATAATTAAAGAGAACACCCACAATGAATTCAAGAAGCTCTGATATGAAACAAACAGCTGTCAACTTACTAGGGAACTACTAAAATATCCCAACAAGAGTACAACAATGGACTACCTGGCAATGTCCAGAAGGAACCTTCGTTTTATAACGGAAATCCAGACTGAACACTGTCCGTTAAAAAAACATCTACATAATATGAGATTAAGCGAAACACCTCTCTGTAGAGGTTGTGAACTAGAAGATGAGGCGATTTAGCATGTACTCTGTGACTGTTCTGTCATCTCATCAATCAGATAATCCATTTTGGGAGAACGTTGGCCTACTTTAGCCGATGTAAGGAAGATGCTCCTAGGCAGCATCACCACTAATTCGCAAGATTAGCTTGGTTGGTGGCCTAGCGAGGGTCTTCCTACTGGGGGGAAGTACAAGGGGCCTAAGTGCTGTGGTTCAATAATTTTCATTGACCACCCTCTCAACCAATTCCAGAACACCTGAGTTAATACTTTCCTTGACTAAATATCCAAAAATTTAGTTATTATTTATGCCAATATTTGCTTTTACCCATACAAAATAAACTTCTTTTCCCATGTTCATCATGTTATGTAATAGTTTCTTTATTTTAAAGATGTACGGATTGGTTTTGATATTAAACGAGATACTATTTCCTAACGAGTTTAGAACAGATAAAGAGTCAGTTAATACCATAGAGGTATCTGAATTATAAGAGTAAGTAAATTCAAGCGATTCGTATATAAATATTGCTGTAAAAATGGAAACGTGCAGTGGCAATTTGACTTTTATTACATTATTGATGAGAGGAATGTAGCACGCAACTGAATTAGAACGTTCTTATTAAAATTGGGATGACCACTATATTGGGGTGCTATTACTGACACATTTGAAAAATTTTCAAAATTCGAGGTTAAGGGCTGTCCAATAGTGGCAAGATATTACTGGAATCTCAAAAAACTATACATAGAGGCGGAAAATTTTTATTACTCCAAAATTTATTTGTTGTCAGATGTATCAAGGGTTGAAACATTATTTAAAAGCGGTTGATTATTAATATGAATTTTTCACTAAGATACTGACGCAATCAACAATTTAAAGACAAAAAATATTCATAGTAAAAAAAAATGAAATTATTATGTAATTATTCATTTATTATTTTTGCATCATATCCTTTTAATGTAAATAAAATACTTTTTTAGCTATAATTTGTCTTTCTAGGTTCACTTTCCGAGCGTATTGAAGCAGAAATTTATTTATTATTTTATGCTTTATTAGTATCTTTACTTGTAATAATTTAATTTTTTTTATTATGTATATTTTTTTTCTTTAAATTTTTGATTCTAAGCGAAAGGGAGGTACTGCAGCTTCGGTATATAAAGCATCGACAGGAGTTGATATCATGACTCCCAAACATATACGCAGTGCTGAGTTTTGAATGATATTTAAACTTTTCAAAAAAGTATTATATGAATTCATAATAAATATTAAAATTATCGTGTATAGCCAAGGAAAAGGTTTAATAGTTTACATACGTGGAAGAACAAGTTTCTGTGTTCCGTTCCAAGTACTGCTGAAAGTAGAAGAACTAAACAAGCGAAATACAGAGTTTCTGGTATTCAGTGACTTACACGGCGTGGAGTTAAAGAAAATAGGGCTGAATGAGCCAAGAATTAGCCAATCGGTTCTGGAATAGATGGATAAGGGATCTGAGATCCGGTACGAAAAGAAATTACTATTAATAGAAAATGACATGGTGATTATAATGTATAATCGAATTCCAGGAAATAATTGGGCTTAAGGTGAAATTGTTGTGATTTAATGAATTTGTCATTATATAAGAAAGAATATAAAGTATAATTTTAATCTACATTAAATTTTGTTCTTGTGGGTCCGGTCCAATTATATATTACTTCAGGTTAGTTCACGCCGAATCTATGGAGGTAAGTATTGAACAAAGTGATCCTGTATCATTTATAAAATCTAAATAAAGCTATTGTAATTTTAGAAACTCTTAGTGATAACAACTGTACCAATAATTAAGTCATTAGATTGTAAATCAAATTTATCTATTCTATTAAAACTTATCTATAGCTATTTAACTTGTCCATTGAAATAATATTTGCAAACTTTAATATTGCTGCATATTCATAATGTACAGAATGTAAAACATTACATGCATAAATTATACTATAAAGTTACCAAACACTCACTAAACTAAAATGAACGACAAAATTGCCACCTGCAACGGTGGCCTTTAATTCCACGGACTAAATTATAGTCGTGTTTGTAGGAGATGAGAATTCACAGAATAAACCGCGACATGTCTGCGTTCCTTTCGAGAAATCTGATATATGCAAATACTATTTCAACGTTCAGTGTTTCTAATAAAAACAAAAGAGAATTGCGAATATACCTGAAATACGATATTCCGATTTAAAATGGATTTTTCTATAAGGGCGAATGCACAGTGTGTAATTTAACATTTTTCTAACAATACCTTTCGCTATTAAATCCTAGTGTCATGCTCTCGTCTTAGCAAAAGTCCACTCTAATTTCATACTAACTGCTTCTGGATAGTTATGGGATAGGTTAAAGTGTCATTAGTTATTGAAGCTAGTATATTAATACTAATTCTTAATATGCGGGTGAGCAACGTAAAGCAGGTATCTAATGTGTTCATCAAATTTGTAATGTATGTGTGTATATCTTTGCCGCCATAGCCCAAAACGGTTATATATATATATATATCAAATGAAAGAGAATTTGGAAAAAAAAGTTTCTATATAATAACAGTAAAAGAAAAACATCTGAGTTGTGAGAGATTTAAATTTTGGGAACGAAAAGCTCTATACAATAATTATTTTTGTAGATTGATCATTTTTAAGTTACAACAGCTTGAAAATTGCAATATTAGCTTGAAGAAATGGACAGGTATCTCAAAATAAGCTCAAAATATCACATTTAGCTAAAACAAATACACGGAATATTTGAAAAATTAGTTATTTTCTTTTCATTTCTGTTCGGGATTAAAAGTATTCAAAGAAAAAATAACAATATTTATTTAATTGAGATTCAACGTTTGAAGAAAAAATAACATGTTATATGTGGAATAACGTAATTTTTTTTTGTCTCAGCTGTTCTCCGGACTCGCTTCGCTCGACCGTCAAATATATCCTCGACACGAGAAATGTCAGTATAGCTCCATATAAAACAATGTATCCTCAGCGGTTTAGTAGATGTAAAGAATCACGCAAAAACCTTCAATCCTGCCTCCGCCTATTATTTTAAGTGAAAGGCCAGGAAGGGTAAGTGAGAGTCATACGTATATGTAATTTGAAAAATTGAGATAGAACTTTAATTTCGTTGGTAAATACTATATAATGACTATATTATCGTTTAATAAATAAAAATTGTACGTTATAGAGTCAAATACACGACAATTTCGCTGTTATATTTCTACTTCACATAATTTTAAATAATATTGTGCATATCGCACTTATACATATCGACACGACTGCTTTGTATCCCTATTAAAATGCCACATGTGCTACTTGTACAGAATCGGCTTCATTGCGTACAATATATGGCGAATTGCGATGAAATGATCTGATTACCGTTAGCCAGGAAACATTCATTGTTTCGATGTGTCAGGGGTTGTTCTAGTGCTGCTTAAGGTTCTTCTGGTGTGAGACAACGTTTCGGTTGCCTAATCTAAAGCCGGTAAAAATATAAAGTAACAATTTTCACCGAGAAGTATATATTGTATGACTTACTTTTTGACGAGCTATTTAGATTGTTTTTTTCTCCTTGGAATTCGATTTCTGTAGGTTATATAAACATCTCTTGGAATGCAGATACGTGTAGGCCAATATGCTTATTACAGAGGGTGTCGGCTGGAAAGCAACTTAGTCATTTGAAAGGTTAGTAATACAAACAATATTCTCTGACGTGCATATGGCATTATGAACCTATTCAAATATCACATGTGCTATTTTTACAGAATCGGCTCCGTTGCGTACAATATATGGCGAATTACGAAGAGATAATATGATTACTGTTAGCCAAGAAAAATAAAGAAGGTTGATAAAAACTAAACCTAGCCCTGTGCCTCCTTGTCCAACTCTGACGCGTGATTTTTTTATATTAACTAAACTCCTGTGAACTGTTCTATAATTGTTGCCCTTATTAGTCTCTCTTATTATTCTGAGCGGCACTAAAAGCATTTGAAGACAAAAATAGAAGTATATATTTAATAAATATTCGACATTTGAAGAAAAAAATAGCATGTACTATGTGTAGTGCACTTCGGGCAATATGCTATTACCTGAAGTGCACATCTAATTATAAAAAACTAGGTTTGTCGTTCGCATCAGATTTACTCAACCAGTCTGTTGGCGTTGAAACCTTTTTCAGGTAGGAAAAAGTCCATCTATCTGTAAAATTTCAGGGAGTATAAAACATTTGAACAAACCTTTCACTAGTTCTTTAACTAATCCGTCAAAATTACAAGTCCGACAAATGTTTCATTATTACAAAACATTGGCATCAATTTTATAAATGTTCTGTACTTCTGTATTTAAAATTGGACAACAGCTATGTTATTGAGCTGAGCTGTAGCTAATAAGTATGAAGTCGTTGGTTTCGGTAGGTTTGGAAATCTTTCATAGCTACAAGTTTTAGTTTCAGTAGATTACACACTATTTCCCACCAGACTTATTCTTGTAATTAAACACCGTTTAGTTTCCATAACACCAACCTACTCGCGTCACTGTCCAATTTCGACTGACTTCCACCCGGTCATCAGTTGCACAGTGCCACCTAGTATTAGGTGATACTTTATTATTATATAATATACAAATAATTCCAGTACACTACATCTCTTTTTCTTCGTATTTTTTAAACTGATACAAAGTTTAATAGTTTAGATAATACGGTTTTAAATAGTCAACAGAAAACTTTAAATATGCTTCATGTATTTTATCTAATCTACTTATAACAACAGCACCTATCCTAATGAAATTACATTTTATAATTTGTATCCTCATAGTATCTTAGTATCATAGGTCTTCATTCGGTGCAGCCAATCGATTAGATCAATCCTGGACCCTTCGCTCTCTTTCAATCCTCTTAAGGTGGGCCACGTTTCTTCGCAGTTCTTGTTCTGTTTCTTCACTTCTAACATGGATGTTGGCCTTATTTGTATTGATAACATTGTGAGGAGTACTGTCAAAATTTAGGACTAATTTGTTTCTTTTTGCCATATTTTTACTTAGACTTTATCTCCACATTATGTATTTTTCTCAGCTTTCCTTTTTCTTTGTCCATATTCTTTTCATTCTTGTTTGGTTATTTTATCTTCATCTCTTACTTCTTCATCAACTATTATATTTCCGTCTTTCAGGAGGCAAGGGATTTTGTCACGAAATTGGCGGGTTTTTTCCTTTGCCGAATGTGGTGTAATGTTGTATATCATAATGTAATCGAAAAGCTCTTGCTTCCAGTTTTCTTTTAATGATTGGCATCTGGAATCTTTAATTGGTTGGGAGGGTAGTCAATAAAATTATTGAACCACAGCACTTAGGCCCCATTGGGCCCCTTGTATATCCTCCCTGTAGGCAGACCCTCGCCTAGGCCTATAACCAACCTAATCTTGCGAAATAGGTGGTGACTCTGCCTAAGGGCATCTCCTTTACATCGGCCAAAGTAGACCAACGTTCTCCCAAAATGGATTCTCTGATTGATGAGACAGCAGAACAGTCATATAGTACATGTTGAACCGTCTCATCTTCTTGTTTACAGCCTCTACAGAAAGGTGTTTCGCTTAATCTCATATTATGGAGATGTTTTCTTAGCGGACAGTGTCCAGTCTGGATTCCCGTTATTTATTATTTATTTATTTATTTACTGCAACAAAGTTAACAAACAAGATGTCTTAACCCAATTTAGATAAAGAACAAAAATTGACACAAGTAACAAAGTGGGCATAGAAGTGGTGTGAATATTTTGAGGCTGTGTAGGAAAGAATACAATAGTTTACAGACAGAGGTAATAATGCAATGGGAAAAGATGGATATATAAAAAGATTTGTGAGTTTTAATGTACATTACTACTATTGTATATTATTAACCTACATAATATATTAACCTTTATAATCTAATTTTGTAGAGATATTAGTCATAATAAATAAATAATATGTGACGTTTGTATTAAGTTATTCTAGGGTGGACAGGAGTGTAGTGTAATTGTCAATCAGGTATTTTTTTGTTTCTATTCGAAACCGTTTTTTCCTCATTTCTTTAATACGCGATGCAAGTTTATTAAGAAGTTTGGTTCCATTGTATTTAATGCATTTTTGGGTAACAGTTTTGGTATGTAACGGTAGTGTATATGTGTTGTTTGTCCTAGCCCTTGTTTCATATTGGTGTTCAATAACAGATCCAATGGTATCCTTCTTGTTATGTGCATAGGATATGGCAGCATACATATCCTTCACATCAAGCAACTGTTTTTCTGCAACTATCTGCTTTTTTATTAAAAATTATTCTTAAAATATAGTTTTGTGTTATTTGCTGAGGTTGTAAAGTAGCTTTATAAGCTGAGCTGAGTTATAAAACGTAGGTTCCTTCTGGACATTGCCAGGTAGTCCTTGCTGTACTCTTGTTGGGATATTTTAGTAGTTCCCTAGCATATAGATGATTTTCTATGAAATGACCATTTTATGACCCCTCAGCAGTATTTCTTGATGAAAGCATAATTCTGATGGGAAAATTCTGTAGTTATCCACTTTATCATTCCATCTATTAGAGTATAAGCCATCCTTAACCATATGGATTTCTTCGTCTAATTGAGAATGTCTTTTAATTTTCCGAAGGCTTGCTGGTAATAAATAAACACCACAGAAATTAGACAACCCTTAATTCCAGAAGCCAGGGGTTTGTGCGGATGGGGGTTACACATTGAAAAAATGCGGACATACAACCATTTCCTCCGACAGTGTCAGTGCCGGAGCCAGATTCGAACCTGGTGGTGCGATGTCCGTGTAATTAGTCGCGATTGCCTCCTCGTGCCTTAACCCACTCGGCTATCGACCAGACAAATAGGCGCGAATAATTGATTGATATTTTCCTCACTATTGAACCGATTAGTTGGGTATCTGTAACAACATAGTCTGGATAAAGGGTCAGCTATGTTTGATTTTCCGGGTCGATATATAACTTTAAATCTGTATGCCTGTAGCCGAAGTACTCATCTTTCAATTCTTGCGCATGGCTTAGATTTAGGTGCGAATATGGTTTCCAATGTTTTATGGTGTGTAACAAGTTCAAATTCATTCTTCCCATAAAGGTACATCTTAAAGAGTTCTATTACCCAGAGTAATGCTCATACATCCTTCTCAGTTTGGCAGTATCGGTTTTCACTAACGAGGCTCTAACGACCGAGTAAGGGCGGAATAACCCTTACCTTTTGCCGTGAGCACATCCACCTTCTCACGAAGAGTGCGGTAAAAATAACCCACCGCACACAAAGGTTGCTTTTGGAATCGTTTGGTTACCCCATCGTCGCAGTCTCCTTCTGTGCCATGGGACCACACCACTCGCCTTCCGCTACCGAGCTGGTCAGTTGCATACCTGCTCCAGCTAAAACTTCAAATGCAGCTTCGTTTTCAGTCGATTAAGGCTTTAAAAAATGATGGAGCGTTCAAGTGGGACAAAATCATCCGGAGGTAAAATACCCTCCCGATCGGATCTCCGGGGGAGGGTGCCCACAGGGACACCTCATCGAATGTCGAAAAAACACCGACAAGTTAAATCCAACAAAACTAATTCTTTCATCTACGGTGCTTGGAATGTTCGTACTTTGAACGACAGCACTCGCACCGATCGGCCTGAAAGAAGAACTGCTCTAATAGATAGAGAACTTCACCGACTCAATGTTGACGTTGCAGCTCTCAGCGAAACTCGATTTTTGGAGGAAGGCTCTCTCACAGAAAAGTACTACACCTTCTATTGGAAAGGTCTTCCCACCAATTCAAGAAGACAACATGGAGTAGGATTTGCCGTTCGGAATCAACTTTTATCCAACTTAACACAAGTACCACAAGGCCTATCCGAGCGTCTAATGCTGCTACGCTATGAGCTATCAGATGGCAACGCGGTAAATCTAATAAGCGCCTACGCTCCCACTCTGGATGCAAGTCACGAAACCAAGGAAAGCTTCTATCAACAGCTGGAAGAAACCCTCTGTAGAATACCTAAAACGGAACGACTCGTTATTCTTGGCGATTTTAACGCTAGAGTAGGGAGAGATGCAGAAACCTGGCCAGGCATCATAGGCAAGAACGGTTTGGGCAACATGAATGCTAACGGTCAACTACTCCTAACTAAATGCGCCGAACATGATCTAGTGATAACAAACACCATTTTCCGACAAAAGGATAAATTTAAAGGCACCTGGCGTCACCCCAGATCAGGTCACTGGCATCTACTGGACTATGTTATCGTACGTAGGAAGCATCTCAAGGACGTCCAAATTACAAAGGCGCGCATTGATAGCGAATGTTGGACCGATCATCGTCCTGTTGTCTCTAAAATGAAAATTGTTATGAGACCCAAACACCGAAGAACTCAAGTAAAACGTAGACTCCGTCTCTGTATTAGTAAATTGCGTGACCAACAAACCGTCGAACAGCTAAAGCAAAAAGTTCAAGAGAATTTGAGTGCACTAGAAGAAACCAATTCTGTAGATGTCGCTGCTACCTGGACACAAATTAAAGACAGTTTAAAAAGTGCGAGTGAGGAAATTCTTGGCACTGCAGCAAGTAAGAAACAGGAGGACTGGTTCAATGATAACGAAGCTTTTATACAAGAACTTCTTGACCGCAAACATACTGCCTTCCAAAACGCTATCAACCACCCCAACGACTCATCAAAAGCAGAAGCTTTTATCCAATCTAAGTATGAAACGCAACGCGAAATCAGAAGAATAAAGAACGAGTGGTGGGCAAGCAAGGCCAGAGAAATTCAAAGGTACGCCGATTCACACGACTACAGGAATTTCTTTCAAGAAGTAAAAGCAGTGTACGGCCCCAGTCGGAAAAATATGTGCCCTATTAAAGATTTAAATGGAAATCTCCTCAAAGAAGACCAGGAAATAAGAGCCCGATGGAAAGAACACTACTCTAACATTCTTAACCAGCAAAGTCAAGCCGATCACGATATTATAAATCTTATCCCTCAATATGACACCTTCGAAGACTTAGATAAACCACTAACAACGGAAGAGATCTTAACCGCCATTGGGCAGCTAAAAAATAACAAATCTCCCGGCGCCGACTCACTCCCAGCTGAGATCTTTAAAGCTGTGTCGTCAGAGCTCATAACCTACCTCAAAAAACTGTTTGATGTCGTGTGGGAAAGTGGTCAAGCTCCGCAGGAGTTTCGTGATACACTTTTAATCAACCTCTTCAAAAACAAAGGGAGCGCTGCGGACTGTGGAAATTACAGGGGTATAGCTCTCCTGGCTGTTGGAGGGAAGATACTCACTAAAGCGATGGCAAATAGGCTAACACCTGTTATGGAAAAGTTACTTCCTGAAACACAGAGTGGCTTTAGACCAAACCGAGGCACATCGGATTTAATCTTCACACTTAAACAGCTTCAAGAAAAAGCACTCGAACATCAAGGAGAAATTCACATGGCCTTCATTGATTTAACCAAGGCGTTTGACTCGGTGGACAGGGAAGTGCTCTGGAAAATTATGTTCCGCTTAGGTATCCCTAGAAAATTTGTGGAAGTATGTCGCAGTCTACATACAAACAACAACGCCCAGGTTATGTATAATAATGAGGCAACCGAACCTTTCCAAACCCTCACTGGAGTTAGGCAGGGATGTGTCCTGGCACCCCTACTCTTTAATTTGTTTACCACTGCTCTAACAATTATTGTTGACAACAAACTGACAGTCAGAGGAATAGGTCTCAGATACCGTTTTGATGGCGGTCTCTTTAACATAGGACGCTTTAGAGCTTTCACGAAGACACGCACACGATTCATTTGTGATCTCCAGTATGCGGATGACTGTGCACTTTTAGCCTCTACGCCGGAAGAGCTTCAAGAACTTTTAGATGTGTATGCCCAGAGCTATGACTCCTTGGGACTTAAAATCAACATTGGAAAGACTAAGATTATGTCAACTCCTCATCAAGTGAACCAAATAGACATTACACTTAACGGAAATTCTCTTGAAGTGGTGGATCAGTTCAATTACTTAGGCAACGTTGTTAATGACAAAGCAAACATGGACAGCGAGATTCGCAATAGAACTAACGCTGCATCTAGAGCACTCTGGGGACTTAGAGAGAGAGTATTTGACAACCACGACCTTGCTTTGTCAACGAAAATGGCTGTCTACAGAGCAGTTGTCATTCCAACACTGCTATATGGATGTGAAAGCTGGGTCACTTACCGTCGTCATGTGAAAGAATTAGAACGTTTTCAACAAAGACACCTCAGAAGTATGATGAAAATCCGTTGGTTCCATCACATATCAAACGTGGAAGTACTCAGGAGAGCAAACAGCCTTCCAATTGAGGTGCTTATTTCAAGAGCACGCCTAAGATGGGCAGGTCACGTTCATCGTATGCATGATAACCGCCTTCCTAAATGTACACTTTATGGTGAATTGCTAAGCGGTAGAAGAAGGCGTGGCGGTCAACGAAAGAGGTTCAAAGACGCTCTCCATGAAAATTTAAAATCCTGCGGTATTGCAGACGAGCAATGGGAACAACTTGCAGCGGACAGAACCGAATGGCGAGGGGTTGTGGCCAGCTATCAAGGAGATGTTGCTGCAAGAAGGCCGAATCCAAGACCTAACCAGGTCTATGTTTGTCCTGACTGCGGTCGACATGTGCTCTCCCGAATTGGCCTCTATAGCCATAGTCGTGTGCACCGTAGATGAATGGGAATTACAATAGACTACACCTTTTACTTGTTTTTTATTGTACACAATTTATCGACTGTAACATTTTTATACTCGGACTCGAGTAACGGCTAATAATAATAATAATCGGTTTTCGCAATCTTTCAAACTTTTTTTCCATATGCGATTACTCGAGGCCTCTTTGAGTCAATTTGCCACGTGGGTCATAATATCCTAAGGTTTTTAAATTGGCCATAGCTTCCTTTAATTCTTGAAATGTTCTATGTTGTTCCAGGCCCCAAAACTTTTCATTGTTAGCGATTCTCCCGAGTTTCAATCTTAACAAATTTCTGAATGGTTCTGTTAGCGTGGCTAAGTTTGCTATTCATTTCCAATGAAGTTTACCAAGCCCAAAAAGCTGTGTTTCTTCGACCGTTCTTGGAACTCTGAAGGTTTCAATTACTTTTATGTAGCTACCCAGTGGTCTTATCTCATTCTCGTCGTTTCTTGCAGAATGCACACTATTTCTCACTAGACTGACTCTTGTAATGAAACACCGACCATTTAGTTTCCACAACACCAACCTACGCGTGTTACTGTCCAACTTCGACTGACTCCCACCCGGTCATCAGTTGCAGAGCGTCACGTAGTATAAGGTGATACTTTATTATTATATACTACACAAATAATTCCATACACTACAGTTTTAAAGATTATACATGCATAGTTCTAAAACAAAATAATCTGTAGTAGGCATTCAAAAATATTGAATTTAAAGCGGATTGTTTTATTTTATTATATTTCATCATTTGAATTTTAATATTTGTATTATATTAACTTTTACTAATGTTATTTGTGTACATGTATATGTTTATACTGTCTCTGAATAAACGCAGACAGCATCCATTAACCACCGACATTGCCAGTGTCGATGCTGAATATCGAACCCCGAACACAGCAGAGTCTGACCGTGCTGGTATATATTATCCAAGTGTTCTCATCCTCAATGCAAGAGTGACTTCCCCTCTAAACATTTTAAATGGCAGGAAGGTGTGTTGGCACGCCGTTTCAAAGCCTAATAAATTTCATATAAAATGGTGCCTGATTTTTTAAATTTAATCTATGTTTGTCAAGTACATGTGATCTTAAAAAGTAATGCCCTGTTTATTATGAAATTTCTTTCAAATTAAAATCAATAAGTCGATACAAATCTTATCTAACAAGGCTAGGATATAGCCTCAAGATGTCTTTTACTTCTAAAAATAACTTAATAGAATGTATTTATAATTTGAGTAAAACATCAAAAATTTTACAAAGAATCATTCGTGTCACCCGTATATGCAACATGTAATGTAATATTGAAAAAAGCAAATAACAAAGCAGAATACAAATGAACTAGCTTAAAGCAAGCTTTCTTTGAAGTAGCCATGTTATCAGAACCAACGTTGATGGTAACTAATATAATGAATTTTAGGAATGTTTGTGTAGGTTGCGGTCCCCACTATAGTCACTCCAGAAGTATGTGAAACTCGGACGTGGGTCAGCTGTATTATGCGAACAAGGGTCTCAAGCTTTTTACTAACTTACACTTATTAGGCTGTCTCACATTTGAAATGTTATTTCAGCAATGTAATTTATCTTCACAAGAAGAATTCCAGAATTATTTATTTATTTGGACTTTAACTAACAGTACTATGTTTGATATAATTTAAATGTTTTAAATTGTATAATGATATATAGCTGAATATTTAGAACAACTAAAATTCTTGCCTAAATAAAATAAGGTTAATTAGTTATATTTGGTTTATATCAACAGTTATTGCTAACTTTATATTTTAATGGGTTTACAAATTCGCATTTAATTTAAGTAATGAATTACTTATAACAAATAATTACAAATAATTCAAATATATGTTGTTAATTAAAAAATGATTAATATATTATATAGAAAGAAAGTTAAAAACCACTATCTAGATTAAAATTAATTTACTACTTAAAAATTATATTTCATTTATTCATTTGTATGACTGATGGTCGAGAGGTAAACGCACTTGCCTCTCACCCAAAAGTTCCGGGTTCGATCGTGGCAGTGGAAAATACTGTGAGAGTTTTTTTATACACGAATATTGGGTGTGTGTCCCTTGTCTCTAAATGTGTAGCCCCCTCCAACACAAGGCTCTTCCAGAGCCGGGAAGGCTGGATAAAGGGGGTCGTCATTACCTGTGGTGTATTTATTCATCCTCTACATGTTGGCGCCAGCGGGTTAACTCCAAAAATATCTGTAATGATCATCATATGTATTTCTGGGAGAATTAAAATATTATTTATATGATTAGTTAAATTTATACGAAATATTTCACGTAGCTCATGTATAATATTGATTAAAACACCAAAACCGTCTATCTAAAACATAAAAAAGGAGTAGGAAGGTCATTTTATTTTACAAATGACTTGGTTGGACCAGATAACCAATTAGGTTTTATTTAATTTATTTTTCAAGATTATACAATCATTGACTTATTTTTTTTTTGGTATCTTGTTTAAAGTGCAAAGCCATTATGAACCATTTTAAATTAAAATTATATTCTTTAAGCATTGTTGAGGCAACATTGTTTTACTAACCATATCAGATTCTCAGGTTACATTACAAAGTTTCCGAAACTCCTTCCTCGAAACGTCTTTTTTTTTATTTATTTGCAAACCTTTCCTTCCAATTTATTTATTATCTCATTTTTCTTAAAGTCATATTAGTAATTACATTGATAGAAAATTAGACTTGCTCAACCTATATTTGGCTTTCTAAACAGTCACGTGCAAAGGGCCAAGAAAAACATCTAAATTGACTCCATTCAGAAATACTACGAAATTTGTAGCCGCGTGCAGCATCGAGTAACGTCTTCGGAATTCGAAAGTATACTGAAAATTTACATTGCAGTATAAAATTTTACCATAGGACGTATAAAGGCTCCTCATTTTTAATCGAAACTGCATCGAAGATTAACTTAGTAAATAGGAATTTTCGCAACGACCGACGCTCAAATCAAAATGGTATAATTGTTCGCAATGGTATAATTAGAAACTGCAACAAAATTATGCAATATGTAAAAATTCCCACGACTGTTTTAAAAATGGAACTACAACGATAGTTGAGTTACTAGAAAAATTTCGAAAGAAATACTTTTAGAAACTGCACCAAAACAACGTTCTGACGTCGAACTAATGCTGGGGTTTTCAACGAATAGTTGGTGAGCGACGTCGTACCAACCCACATATTCGCCAATTTTATCAATAAAATATGGGTTGACTCGAAGTTGGAGACTGACTTGTAGTTGTTGGAATTTCCGATCTAATTCACACCAACTTTGGAAATGCGTCCCTAAATTCGACTTTACTGAAAACAATATTATAGAACTAAAAATATTTACCTACCTCAGATACATAGGTAACATTCGGTCTTATTCTGACAATAGTCGAATTTCGTTCATTTTAACCTTACAGTAGTGGGATTTCGTACTTTATGTAAGTATTACAATTTGCTTAACAGATCATGGATACAATATAAAGTCGGTGTATAGCAGTAAAACGATATGTTAACTTTAACTTGAAAAACTTCGATTGAAAGTGCCAGTATCGAAACGAAATAAATTTTACTGATAAATGTACATCATGTAGGTCTAAAACATAATACTCCTTTAAGAATAACGTTTGTCTTAAAAGTATTAAAATAATATTTTTTGTTGTATATTTCTAAAATGCTTATAAATATGTATTCAACATGGTCACCTATTTTCATGCCTGCAGAACAAATAAATATGGCGAGATCGGCATTTATCATTTACACGTCCTTATTCTGGCTACTGGTCGTCATAGCTCTTAATAAATATACTAATTCCGACTTATGGTGGTTGTAAATAAAGTAGTTCTTACCAACAGCTACGTTTATTGAGAACATTACACCTGCGGCGACTATAAATAGGCTTAGATGCAGAAATTGATACTAACCTAACATGAGCGTTATTTATTATCCTCCCGAGCAGCTTCAATTTATATAGAAATATTTACTATTACCTATAATGCAAAACTAATATAAATTACAGTCACAATCACTGTACTATCGACCGGTTTGAGTATGGTGGCGTGACTCGTGATTGAAAAATTAAGGTAGATTTGACTCAATTTGGTAAAGCCACAAGCAGAGAACGCGCAATCTAATTGTAGACACAGCTATATGGCAAAAATTAGACAACGAAATATTGCAGGTGGATACATGGATTTTAGAAAATTAAATATTAACTTATTTATTTAATCATCAACATTTGTTCATGATTAATAACCACACTAAATCTGCCTAGTCGCTTACCAACGATTACCAACGTCGGTAAATGTTCGAAAATATATTTGCCTTATTCTGTTAGTTACTAACGTCCAACCGACGTTGGTAGATTACCTAAAAATTGACTCATATTATTTAGTGCTGTCAAGGTCTAACCAACGTTGGGAAATGATTAACAACACACCGTACCTAATTAAGTAACTTTCCGACGTCAAACCAACGTTGGAAAATGTTCCAGATCAAAGTAGTACCTTTGCGAGGTCCAAGAAAAGTTGTTAGGACGTTGATTCACAACTGTAGGCATTATGTTACTATCCTACTAATTACTGCACTAATTCTGACGATGGAATTGCTCAAAAGTAGTCGGCAATCAGAGAAATTTTACTTGGACAACGAAATACAACTTTCGTTATTTCGATGAAATTGAACATTTCTTTTTTGGATGAAATTTCCACTGAAGTGATTAATTCTTAGACTCCTCCGAAGATGGACGTATGAGTTTCGATAGGATTGGAAACAAAGAATTCGTCAGAGATGCCTTTCATGTTCGAACGCACTGTAATTCTCAACTGCAATGGAAACTAACAGTCATGTGGCGACATTTTCTCCAAATGGCGCTACCACATTGTACGGCGAACCTATAATAAAGGATTTATCTATTCGAACGACCTATTGTACCGAGTTTGAACGGTGGAATCATTTCGGGGATCATTTCGAGGGTATTTGCTAATGACATCAAAACCTCCAGTGGGGCAAGAAAAAATTTCTACGGTCAAAATTTGGCGGAAGAAGCTTTTCATTCTGATTCTTTCTGTTTTGTGTATTGCCCACGGTCAGCTATTCCTTGGATGGTAGTAAAGCCAAAGTTTAGGCCAGCCTTGCGCAGCCCGACGTTCATGAGTTTCGCAGAAGGTATCTTGTTTGGATTGAGGTACTTGCTTCAACTGCAAAATTCTGAAAAAGTGCTATAGTGAATAATTTGGATATTGTTAATGGTATTACCTATTTTTATTTACTTTGTTAAAAGATGTCTAGGTTAAGTTATTAAATTTGTTTTCAATCAAACCAGACCCGGTCTCCAGGTCTTGCAATCCATCACCGCGGCCAGTACGATGGTTGCGCGGCCGGTTCCGGGGCGTGTTCTGGGGCTGTACTTGTATATTTTAATTTGAATAAACCTGTTTTGAATTGAATTGAGTTGGATGGTAGTTGAAAACTGCGCTCAACGAATTCCCCATACTGACTCTGTGTGGTATGATACTAAGAATTTTATATTAAATTGTATATATAAACTATAAATATAATATTTTTATACATTATATTTTTGAAATGAACTCGATATACAAATTTTACCACAAATACCATCTTAAATTATTAAAGTTTGCACTTTAAGGAACTTTAACTTGGCTGATACTGTAAATTGTTTTCTGAGTTTCCCCCAGCCTGTAGAGGACAACCATCTAATACTCGAGGGTGAGGTGAACAAAGGAAAGATTTAAGTGACTAAAAATATAGGCAAAAAAAATTGCATGAGGCAATAAAAGATTAAGTGTCTAGTGGCAACTGACTCTTCCGGTCTTGCAATCCATCACCGCGGCCAGTGCGATGGTTGCACGGCCGGTTCCGGGGCGTGTTCTGGGGCTGTACTTGTATATTTTAATTTGAATAAATCTGTTTTGAATTGAATTGAATTGGATGATAGTTGAAAACTGCGCTCAACGAATTCCCCATACTCACTCTGTGTGGTATGATACTAAGAATTTTATATTAAATTGTATATATAAACTATAAATATAATATTTTTGTACATTATATTTTTGAAATGAACTCGATATACAAATTTTACCACAAATACCATCTTAAATTATTAAAGTTTGCACTTTAAGGAACTTTAACTTGGCTGATCCTGTAAATTGTTTTCTGAGTTTCCCCCAGCCTGTAGAGGACAACCATCTAATACTCGAGGGTTAGGTGAACAAAGGAAAGATCTAAGTGACTAAAAACATAAGCAAAAAAAATTGCATGATGCAATAAAAAATTAAGTGTCTAGTGGCAACTGACAGTAAGTACAAATTTGTATTCTCGTTTACTAATATTTTTTGAGCTAAAAGAATCTCCCTGCGAGTGGAAATCCCACATTTATGTCTCTGAAGGTGCGACGAATGCAGCAGAAGTACTCAAACTTTGAAAAGTCATTTTCTTTCATTCTAAAACGTTCCTACTTTGTAGATTTTATTAAATCTGTTACAAATTTTGTAAATATGTTTTCTTTTTATTAATTTCAAATTACACATAACACCTAAGCTGGGATTTTATTTCGTAACCAAGATACTACTATGGGTTGTTTACTTTAATGAACACAAAATCCGATGTAAACTATTGTTTGGATTTTAATTTGTAGAACTGATCCCAGGTTTCCTTCCATATTAGTTATATTGTTGAGTTGGTATTTTTCGAGGGACTAATCATTTGCGTAGTCAGTAGGACAAAAGTTAGCGTAGTCTTGTGTAAACATGTAGTTTTTGTGTAGTTATTGCCGCATCAGATATACTACGTTGGACCAATTTTATTAGAAGATGAAATCCATGACATTTGGGAAGAATTTGCGTTGTAACTAATTATCAGAAGACTAATTTTTAAAATGTATACGCCGAATAAAAGCTGACAATTCTATTTTCCTTCATGTATGATGTTAAATAGATAAATAAAGGAAGAATTACATAGAAATTAAAATCACCGAAATATTTATCGATGCGAGATAAAAAATAAGCAATACTCTAGGAACAATTCATATCATCAACTTCACAAAAGCCTTGGAACAAAAACACTGCAATTGTTCTAGAAATTTTCTTGGCGATTAGCAAGAAGACAGAGCATCACCACATTGTCACTACCTGTGAGGAGTATTCTATAAAATTTTAAATAATTGTATCAAAACTTCAATAAACCGGAAAAGAGTATGTTTATATCTTACAAAGCAATATAGGACATGAGAATTGTTTTTTATGTTTATTTTGGCTAAGTGACAAATGTTCGCTCCTCGGTGGGATGCGTGTGGCTTTCCACCGGTTTTAATGGCTTACCGCTGGTGCAAGTTGTCGAATTGTGGTCGATACATGGTTTGATCTTTTGTGATCTGACTGTTTGTAATGGGGTTATCTGTATCCGGCAACAGGTCTCGATTCTTGAGTTTTAGCAATATATAATTTATATATCTGAACTGGATAATTCTTATTCTCTTTGGGGGTAAGCACACCATGTTTGTTGCCCGTAGTTGGTTAACTTTGTTGGCAGTAATCGACGTCTTTCAGTGGAGTTCTTTCTAAGCACTATACGAATAGCTTCTTCCTGGATTTGAATTTATTTGTTGTATGTGAAATGACCTTAACCAAAATCGTATTCTAAATTTCAGTGCCAGGGAAAGATATCCATGGCGAACCATTATGGGTATTTTGTTATCTAAGAATCTGGTTAAATCAAAAAGTACATAACAGGCATATGACAAATATTTTCATTATGATATTTCCATTTTAGAATGCGCAGTTGGGTGTGTTCATCTATGTATTTTTTAAAGTTATCTTATTACGTACTCGATGTTGTGTGAATCATTAATAAAAATTACAAATAACAGTAGCTCAGGATATACCACTGAAGAACTTCCAGGTTAATATACATTGTACTTGAATAGATCTTATAGGAACTATTTCTTAATCTGTGAACCAAAATTTAAACCAAGTTAACGCCACTCTATTGAATCAATCATAAGCATTGTGGAGGTTGGGAAACAATCATCAAATCAATTTCCCGATCGACAAAGCAGTTGGTAAATATTTAACGTTCTATGTAGGTAAAGATTTTTTTGGTGAAAAATGTATTTACGTAGAAATTTATATTGCCCTATGTCACACCAGATTTTAACAAAGTTTTATTATCTTGGTTCCTAATAGACACACATCAAATATTCTCTGCAAAGAAGGATGTGACAGTTCATTTACAAACTTTAAAATTTTTTGAAAAGTTGTTTTTTAAAAAAAACAGCCAGTATGAGGTGAATGGATATACTGAGGTTAAAGACAAACAGAACTACATTGTAAAACTAATTCTTAAAAGAACATGGTGACCGTGTTGAATTTCTTGATAATAACTTTATTTTCCAATAGGTTCAATAGCAAAAACGAGAAACCCGATCAAATCCCATCCCTAGAAGAGGTATTTATCTTGTAATCTTTTCTAGTATATACCTCGTGTATTCCCAAAAAATTTTTTTTGGGAATAAAATAATATTTTGTAGGAGGCATTTCATTGAGGAAGGTGGTGCGCCTACTACAAAATATTATTTTCTCCCCACCCCTTCGAAGGATGAAAACAACCCTAGGGGGTTGGTTATGCAATCCTGGTCACCTGCCACCTTCCTTAAAGAAACACCTCCTACGAAATAATAATTTTTTAAAAAAAAATTCAAATATTTACCCCCTTGAAGGGTAAAATTCCTGGTCACCTACCACCTTTCTCAAAGAAACGCTTCCTACAAAATGTTATTTTTTCAAAAAAAAAAAAAAAGAATTCCACCCCTTTGAAGGGTGACAACATTCCCGGGGATGGTTACACAACCATGGTCACCTGCTACCTTCCTCACAAAAACACCTCCTGAAAATATAAATTTTTTTTCACAAAAAAAATTTCAATTTTCTAACCCCCTAGAGGGTTGGTAGCCTGATGTAGGGATGGCTGAGGTCAAATCCCTCGACGGACTTTCCGTTCTACTCGAGGGAATAACAGTCAGTCGAAAAACTGTGGAAAATAAACGGGTTCACGGAGAAGGGCACTTTGGGTGTGGTTTTTGGCCAATTTGAGAAGGTTACCGAGGAAAAAATATTGCGCGACCCCCACCATCCTGTTCAGCGGCCTCGAAAACGGGGGAAGGTCTCTAGATTGGCGCTCTGGCAAAAAAAGCAAAAACCCCAAGAATCCCGACTCCTGATATCGACTATATTGCCATAACATTTAAAAGCATTACCTGAAAAAAAATCGGCAGCTACTGGAAGCGGCTAGAACCTCTCCACTCGGTGGATCTTTGAGGCTGAAAAGAGCATTAAATTGTGTGACAAAACGGTACTAAACGTAATCCAATCTCATCCAAAACCTTTTCAGATCTTCTGGGACATTAAAAAAAACCTCAACTTAATGAATTTACAATCATCTATGCGAGTTATTACCTACATTATCGCTGGTTGAATAATATACTATTAGGATATTAACAACTTTAACATCACTTGAACGACTAAGAAAGTCTAGTTATCTTAATACTACAGATTTGTAAAGCAACAAATTGATAATTGGTAAAGCGATAATCTATAATAAATTTACCAACGAAGGTACAGAAAACATATGATATTGATATTGTTACATCTACCTTTAAAGTTTGTGACAATCCACTAATTACAAATATGCCGAAATCTTATTAACATGACATGACACCAACGTTATCGGATGACAAACGATGACAATGACAATCGTCAAAATTTGCTCATTGCAATCCGATCGCTCGCGGCTATCTTTGTTAAATGAAACATTAGCATTTCAGTAATTTTACTAGATTTTAGAGGAATATTTGTAGTTTAATTCTTCGATTTGTCTGTATAGATATATTTAAAAACGGCACTAAACGTAATCCGCTCTACTTCTAGAGCAGTGAAGAAACCCTCACACGTGAATTGACACGTGATGTGACGAGTTTCACGACGGAACGGCTATGCGCATTGATCATGTCATGCGAAATGCGATCTATGCTATATTTGCTTTGTTTTCAATTTTTTTCACGGAAACCAAATCGAAACGGTGGAGGTGTGATATATCGTTGAAATCAGAATTTTATCTGCTTTTCAATGGTTGCATTGCAAATTGAAAGTAATTATAAAATAAACAACTTGTTGCCTCAAAATGGCACTAAACGTAATCCGATCTCAACCAAAACCTTTTCAGATCTTCTGGGGCACTAAAGAAACGCACACGCAAAGTTTCATTCACATCAGTTCAGTAGTTTCGGCGCTATCGTGCTAACACACATACACACACACAGACTTTTTTCAAAAACCACTTTTTTGAGTTCCTAGGACTTCAAAACGTAAAGATTTGATGTTATCTCAATTTTCGTTTTTGAACCAATTTTAGTAACCTCTCACAATTTTATTGTAGAGAGGTTAAAAAAATTGGTTAAAAAAATATCATCTGTCTAAAGCATTTTATAGTGATACAGAGTTTCTAATAGTAATCTAAGTCTTATTTAAATATCTGTATTTTATATTTATAAATTTTTATCCATTAGTCTGTTTAAAGTGTGTTGTGTGTTTTATTACTCTACAAGTGTGCCTAATTCAAGAAAACCTGCTGCTTTGTATTTGCTCTTAAAATATAACAGATTCCATTGTAATTTCAATATAATTGAAACTGCACTAAAAATAACTATCTGTAAGGAGAAAAGTGCATAAATAAGAATATTGAAATAAAATCCCTATAACAGTCTATTCTTGAAAAATAAAATCTAACTGATATGAGTGCACAAAAAATTTTATCTACTAATGAATTATACGAAAAACTAACAACACATATAAATAGTAAATTTGATGAACAAAAAAAGGAACTAACAGCATTAATTCATCCCATTGAAAATAAATGTAAGGAAATAGAAAACAGACTGATTACATTAGAACGAAAAATCCGAAAGAACAATATTGTTATTTTCGGCTTAAAAATTGAAAAAAGTGCTGACTTATTAGATGAAGTATTAGTTAAATTAAACACATTACTGAACACCGATATACGCCATAATCACATCAATGACATATACAGGGTTGGAAAAAAAGACACGATTATTTTAGAGTTTATCTCAAATCTACAAAAAAAAAACAGATTTTCAAAGAGGTAAAAAAACTAAAAGGTACTGGAATCTCCATTGCAAACGATTTGTGTAGAGAAGACCAAATAAATAAACAAATTCTATATAGTAATTTAAAACAAGCTAGAAATAACAATTTAAAGGCATACATTAGTCACAATAAACTATACGTGAACGATGAAGAGTATACTGCTCAACAACTAGAGAGGATTGCAAAAAATGATTTTGATGATTTGGATATATTAACAGAAAAAAAATCTTCTAGTGCTCCTTCAACACCCACCATTAGGCCCGAATCCGAGTTATACAACCAAAATATTGTAGAAAACCACAGTCAAGTGCAAAAACCAGGTAACGGTAATATAGTATCCGATGATCCACAAAATACCGCAAAAGGGAGCGCGAGTGAATCTCAGAAATCCGCTACTAAAATCTCGTCTACACCTAAGATAAAATCCAATAAAAAAGAGGGCAGGGCAGATTCGGACGGCGATATGAGAACTTTAAGAAACAAATTTAAAAAATAGTAGACCAATGTAAAAGGCACTTTTTTTTAGATTTTATTTATATACATAGATACTTCATAAGTTAACTACTTATTAACTTATTTCTTGTGGCACTTCTTAATTAATATAGTCATATCTTAAAACATGTCACTTAAAAAAATTAAAATTGGTAACATAAATATCAGATCACTAGTCCCATCTTTACAAGACCTGAAACAAGTAATTTTAAATGATTCCTTTGATATATTCACCGTAACTGAAACTTGGCTTCATAATGGCATTCCAGACAATTTGTTGTTAATTGATGGTTTTAAAATATATAGGTTAGATCGTGGATCTAGAGGTGGTGGGTTATGTATTTACGTGAAAGAACTATTTTGCAGCTCATTAATATCTACAAGCAGCTCAATCGAACAATTATGGATCAGCTTAAAATTAAAAAAAGAAAAATACATCTATTGTACAATTAAAACCAATGATGAAAATAGTGCCCCCAGAATAGTCACATACAGAAATTTCAAAAATTTTGATATTAATCTCTTTGAGCAAGATCTCTTCAACATTCCATTCTTTGTTATTTTTGATCTTCACGATGTAAATGACAAATTAGAATTTTTAAACAATGCTTTGTTGAACCTATTTGATAATCATGCACCCACAGTAACATCAAGATTAACGAAACCCCATGCACCGTGGTTAACTGAGACTGTAAAAAGAATGATTAAAATTAGAAATAATGCTTTATTAAAATTTAAAAAAACAGGCCAACACCACCATTGGATATTTTATAAACAAATAAGAAATTTTACATCGCAGTCAATTATACGCGAAAAAAAAGCTTATTTGAATTATAAACTAAATCAGTGCGATCCTAGCCTACATTGGAAAATTCTTAGAAATAACAATATAATTCCAAATAAAATAATTACAAGTATACCAAATCATTTAAGTAATGCAAACGAAGCTAACGATTACTTTGTTAATGCGCTGCCTGTAACTACTGTTTCCCAGATAACTTTAGATTACTACAAAAATAATAGCCTCTTTGACTCTACATTCAAATTTCAGCAAGTAAATGAGGTAACTGTTTTAAATATTATTAAAGGCATTAAAAAGAATGCTACAGGGAGTGATGGGCTCAATATTAAAATGATAAAACTTTGCTGTCCTCATATTGTTCCATATTTGGTACATATTATTAATTTCTGCTTAACACAAAATGTATTTCCAAATGCATGGAAAAGTGCAGTGATAACAGCAGTACAAAAAAAATCGAATCCTGTAGAATTTCGAGATCTTCGGGCTATTTGCATCCTATCAGTTCTCTCCAAAATAATCGAAAAAATAGTAGAACAACAACTAAGAAGGTATCTGATTGAAAAAAAGATATTGCCTCCTATACAGTCTGGATTTAGACCAGGTTATAGCTGTACTACAGCACTTTTGCATGTAGTTGATGATGTGTCGGCGGCTATCGATAAAGGACATTGTACTATTCTCGTATTGTTAGATTTTAGCAGAGCTTTTGACACGATCAGCTATGACCTGCTTCTATCTATTTTACACTATATTGGGCTCACTGAAGACGCTATTAAATTTTTTTTAAATTACTTAAAAGGTAGACAGCAGAAAGTTTTAATAAATAATAATTTTTCGAATTACATTGCTTTAAGATCTGGAGTACCACAAGGTTCTATTCTGGGTCCCCTGCTTTTCTCTATATATACAAGCCAATTTACTAAGTGCCTTACTAACTGTCAGATACACTTATATGCCGACGACACCCAGCTCTATTACTCCTTTAATCCCTCTGATGTAGATGGTGCTTGTTATCATATAAATGAAGATCTAAAATTATTTGTTGACTCAGCCAGAGAGCACAGTCTATTTATTAATACAAGCAAATCAAATCTTATAATCTTTGGACCCAAAAAAATTCGGAGCAACATTAAAAACCTCGCTAAAATAAAAATTGATGGTAACGAACTAGAAATAGTAGAAAAAGCTAAAAGTCTCGGTGTTATAATAGATTGTGACCTCAGGTTTGTGGATTATATTAACACTTTAATCCGAAAGGCATATGCAGCTATTAAATTAATATATGGTAACAGGCGCTTTCTACCTCGGAACACAAAAATACTATTATGCGAAAGTCTAGTCCTATCTATATTAAATTATGCTGACTCACTTTATGGGCCTAATTTAACAATCGCATATAAATCTAAAATTCAAAAAATTCAGAATTCTTGCCTATGTTTAATTTACGGTATTCGTAGGCATGAGAGAATTTCTTATAAATTGAGTGAACTAGGGTGGTTGAACATGGAGCGTCGTAGGTCGCTACATACAGCATGTTTGTATCATAAAATAATTATAAATAAATGTCCTCCATATTTATATCAAAGATTACAATTTCGGACTGACGTGCATTCCCTAAATTTAAGATTTAGAGGCTTACTGACGCCTCCTGTACATCGTACAGAATTTTTCAAACGGTCTTTTTCATATCAAATATGCAAAGTCTATAATTCTCTCCCTGGTTATTTGAAACTTTTAAAAATAGGCAATTTTAAACGAAAATATAAACAACTATTATTTAATTCACAATGTGAAGAATTGAATCACTAGTTATGTTAAAAAATATAGTGTGTATATATTTATGTATATGTGTATTATTGTGTATTCAATATATAATTATGTATGTATAATGTGTGTTTATATGTGTGTATATAGTGTATATATGTATGTATGTATATATGTGTATATATATATATATATATGTGTATATATGTATGTATGTATATATGTGTATATATATATGTGTGTATATATATATATATATATATATATATATATACGAGTGCATATGAATATTTATGTGAATTGCAATTGTTTTAACAGTAAAAATCTTTTTAGTGTTGTAGGTTAGTTTGGTTGTGATAGTACTGGCTAGACTTCGACGACTATCTGCGTCGAGGTCTGTCCGTTACTATTACAGCCGTTCAGGGTTAAGTGGTAGAACAGATTTTACAGTACCTGTATTGTAGAAACTGAACTTCGCCCTTTTATGCCACATTTTTCAATCCAAATTATTGTATAAATATGTTTGTATACTTTATTCTGTGGTTATAAATAAAGACGTTTATTTTTTTTTTTTTTTTTTTTTTTTTTTTTTTTTTTTTTTTTTTTACAAAAAACCAGTCACCCTACTCTGTGGCTCCGACCCTCACAGAGGGGAGCTGGTAATACCAATAGCCACTCCCCACGCCCGTGGGGTGAGTGACTACCGGGTCCGCGAATCGTGTGCCCTGAGTAGACGTAATGAACCGAGGATGACAGCCTTCTGCATTCTGCCGGCTAAGATCTCTGCCGAATCTCGGCATGCCGGTATGATCTTTAGTTCTGAAAGCAGCGTCTGTCTCATTCCACCGAGGGCTCCTATAATCAGTACCACTATTTTAACAGAATGGCCTGGATAAAGCCTGCGGAGTTCGAAGAGCAAATCTCGATATTTTGTCCGTTTTTCCTCCTCTTTCAAGACAATGTTGCTCTCAGCGGGAGCTGAGAATTCCACGACATACATTGTCTTGAGTTGGTGGTCGAGGAGTACTATGTCAGGCTTGTTGGCTTGTATTTGCCTGACGGTGGGAAACGAGTAGTTCCAATAAATTAGGCACTTCTCATTCCCCACAACGGACTCAATATCCCCCGGAACGTAAGGCAGCACTGGTGTTTCGTCTATCCCATACGAGTGCCTTAGATGATAGTAAAGCACTCGTAATGCTGCGTTGTGTCTATGAATATAGGCCGAGACTGCGTAAGTCGGGCAAGCCGACAGTAAGTGCATTACAGTCTCCGGCGCCCTGCGGCAGGCCCTGCAGCTGACATCAGGGACCTCCATACCCATGACACGACGTCGATAGACGAGAGTGTTAAATACACCATCCTGGCAAGCCATTATGAATCCCTCGGTCTCAGACTTCAGCCCAGCTGACCTTAAGAAGGCGAAGGTCAGCCTTTCGGATAAGCCGAGGTCTTCTATATTTTTATAGAAGATCCCGTGCAATGGCTTATCCTTATGGAGCTGCAGAAGGATGTTGTGTTCTGCAGCTCTAATGTGGGCTTTTAGTCGAACGGGTTCCAACTCGGTGACAGAGTCGGGGTTTACCCGCTCGACGTCGAAGATGAGACCAAGTTCATCGGCTGCTCTGCGTGCTGCCTTAAAGAGAAAAGCTCCTACCTCTGCATTTTCATGGTCTCGGACCATGCAGAGGAGGGGATCCGAACTCCTGATGACCTTACATGCTCCCTCCAGAACCATCCTGCTATGGAGACTCTCCAAGCTCAAGAGTCCACGGCCTCCCCGATGTCGTGGGAGATATAACCGTGGAACGGACGATTTAGGATGCAAGCTCCTATTGAGATGCATCTTCTTGCGGGTTACTACATCGAGTTGACGCAGCTCTTCTCTAGTCCACTTCACTACTCCGAAAGAGTAGAGAAGGATCGGAACGGCAAGCATATTTGTAGCAGACACCTTGTTCTTCCCCGACAGTTCTGAAGACCAGATCTGTCGGAGTAGGTGCTGATACTTGCCGCGGAGAGCGTTTTTCACTACACTCACTTCTTGGGTGGAGCGTTGCTCGACACCCAAGTAAGTGTACGACTCTCCGGCATCTAGATGGTGTAAGATGCTTCCGTCCACGAGCTGCGCGTCCTCTCCATAGTCACCGCATCGTCCTCTCTTGAGATGGATCAGTGCGCATTTGTCCAACCCGAACTGCATACCGACAGCCTGCGTATACTCCTGTACCACCCTAAGGGACTGTTGGAGATCCCTCTCTCCAGAGGCATAAAGTTTAAGGTCATCCATATAAAATAGATGGGTGACCTTATGCCTCCTGTCGCCGGGGGTACCGCAGTTGTAGCCACGGGTTTTCCGGAGCGAGACGGATAATGGCAGTAGTGAGATGCAAAACAGAAGGGGGCTGAGGGAATCTCCCTGAAATACTCCTCTTCTGAATGTTACCGACTCTGTTTGGACTCTATCGTTACCCGATGTTATGGTAAAGCGAGTCCTCCAGAGCGGCATCAGTTCTTCAATACATCTCACTACGGGACCGGGTACCACAAGACATCGGAGCAAGTGAACAATGAGCTCATGCGATGTCATGTCGAATGCCTTGCGGTAGTCGATCCAGGCCATAGAGAGACGTTTATTATTATTATTATTATTATTATTATTATTATTATTATTATTATTATTTAATAAAAAAAATTTATACACTGTCATATACTACAAATATTATGTGTAGCATTTTTGTTTTTTATATATACTGTTTGTTTTCTTTCTGACCTGTCTGTAAGTATTTTGTATATTTTAGCACCAATAAATTATATCTATCCATCTATCTACCATATCGCCTGTATATTCGTAAGATTCTTTTTTGACTCTAAAATTCTACATGGTCTACCACGAATATACAATTAATTACGGAAGTATACAGATATTACGCCAAGTCTGCAGTGGCAGCGATCGAGGCGGATGCGAGCGAATGTTGGCGGGCGCAGGCGGAAGCGAGCGAATGGAAATTATTAAAAATCAACACAAAATAGAAATTTGGCGTACTAAACTTGGACAGTGGTCTACCCCTCGTTATATCGTAATTACCAGTTTAATCATTTTCATCATACGAATTTTTCAGTATAGAAATATAATCTCGATTAATAGTGTAAATTAATATTAGACTTAAGCTTCAGTTTATGAAACCCAAAATTACTGATTTTAAAATGTTTGACCAGTAGATAGTTAAATATTATTATCTGAGTACAGTTGGAAATTAACAGAAAACGGAAAACTCAATGACATAATTTTTGTAAGTATTTTATTCCACCAGTAAAGTCATACACTCCGTCATGTTGAAGCACGCAGTAAAGCATTTTAATATTTTGTTATTTCCATTATAATAACTCTCGTTGGTTACAAAATTTAATACAAAATTACAGCTTCCATATAGTATTAGTATTACAGTGTCCTCTTCATAGTCGGCATGTTGCCAAATAGTTGAAAGGAGCGGTGTTTCCTGCAAGAAATCTTTTATCTCAGGAGCCTGCATTTTCGAGAGTGTGAGAGGAGGATCGGAGCGAGCACTATTTTCTGTTTCACCATGTGACCCCGTAAATCTGGGGGAGTGTGGTGTGGTATCATTATAGTTCCGGAATAAAACCTTAACTTGCTTGCTACTGCTGAAAATGTTATTCTAAAAGTCTTTACTAACTTAAGATATATTGTATGTTTTTGCGGTATTGCTATTGTGTCAGAGGATAAAACTAAAATGAATTTGTTTTAACGAAATGAGATTCGGTAAAACTTCTGTTTAGTTTCTAACAAGAAATGTATATTTTCATAGCTCTCACATGATGTGATCTTGAAAAAGTATTCTAAGATCCGTTTACTTGAGTTAAACTAAAACTATTTACAAAACTATGGTAACCACATGCGAAAAATTAAAACATGAATCATATAAGAGAACATATTGCCAATTATGATATTAATTATGATATACATAGTAGATTTAAATGTTAAATATATTTATCAACCCAAGACGGTTTTTTGTCTGTCTGTCTCAGCATCCCTTTCAATTTTATTTTTAGACAATTTCTTTTTCTGTCATTGGTATGCATGTTTAGTGGTGGTTTTAATGTGTTGTCGAGTTGGTAGCAGTGGAATAAACGGAGCTGTGTGAGAAGTAACACGGCTAGTCGCTATGCCATTCTTGAGATCGAGTCTCAGCTGCGGTAGATGGCAATGTCGTAGGGAATGGTTGTTGCGTAATTGTCTGTATATGTGTCTTTGTTGATTGATAAAATAGCTAAAGCTAAACACCGCCAGGACGTTATTTAATATAAGTCTTTAAAAACGAGCGATAGTTACACTTTTTCAGTTTTTTCTATTTAAAGTTTTTAGATTTTTAAGACTTAATTATTATTAACTAGCTATTGTTACATTAAAATGGCCCTCTTGATAGTTAGCCGTACAACAAATAGTTTTTGCAACGGAAGCAAAAACATATTTCATTAAACTGATTTACCGATGACCAGTTATTGCTGGGCAAACATGGTAAATTATAAATATATGTCTAGAAATGTCGTCTAAGGGAGCTACTTTCAGTGAAGTGCCTAGTTGAGTGATGTGAGTAAATGTACTTTCTTATTTAAAATAATACAATATTTGATAATCCTATCTTTAACCTTTCTCGAATGTTTGAAAATTAACAAATCATTAAGAAAACTACAAAACTTATTTCAAAGAGTTCATTGTAAACATATAATATTAACAGAACGACAACAAATACAAATAATAAATTATAAATGTTATTCAATATCACTACCATTATTTTAGATACAAAGTTAATATCTCTTAAATTCCGAAAAATACTTTGAATTGATACCATTATTGACAACGTTTAGATTATTTGTTTTATGCTGAATCGCTTCCTTTTAGAACTATATCCTTCAAAAGTCTTCATAACAATGAATCTAGTGGAGCAAGATCGGAACTATTCGGTGATCATTTAATAGTTTCGTTATTCTCCAGCCATACTGGAAATACACAATTTAAATGCTCTCGAAATTTTAACGTATAAGAGGCGAGCGTTACATACTTCTATATGCAACGTTAGGCACGGTTAGTACTTAGATGGGTGACCGTTTCAAGTGTTAATGTATATTTTTTCCTATTATTTGGGTTTTCTACCACATGTATTATTATCCTCTTCAAAAACAAATCACCGAATTTACAAAATAATAGAATTATCAGCCTGTGCGCCCGTAACGTTTACGCCAAAGGCATAATCAGAGGTTATGTTTTGCAAATAATATAAATCGGAATAAACACAGAAATAATGTATTTTGCTTACGTTTCGTTTTGCTGTTAATGTATTTTTCAAACATTAACGATATAGCCAAGTTCAAAAGACTGTAATTTACTAAATAAATCAATCTTCAAGGTGATCAAGTCAAAACAATAAAAAAGTCCTTAAGACTCTCAAAATCATCAAAAAAAAAAAACAACAATTTTTTACAAATAATTCTGAGAAAGTTCATACAATCTCGATAATTCGCAAACAATCTAAATTTATCCATAGAATCATTCAAACATTCATATTAACCAATTTATAGAAAAATCCTTACAAATGACTGCCCTGAAAAATACTGCCGTCTCATTATCTCAATTCACATCAAAACCGCTCTCCAAACCCCCAGTCTGCATATTTAATTCACTTCTGAAAATTTTCTATAAGCTATTTTTCTCTTCAAATCAACCTCTAATTCATTCTTCCATTTATACATAAAAAAGTACTGCATTCACATTTCCAACCAGCCATCATCATATTTATTAAAACTTTCTTCCCTATATACCAATCTCAAAACTTATTTCCCATTCATATGTTCCATATGCGTTGCTAGCAACTCGCGGCTATCTTCACTTCAGTCATCAAAACATACTTCCATTTCGTTTCAACGCCGGCGATGAACATTGTCAATATGGCATTAATATGACTTACTTTACGACTTTCAACATTAGTTTACGGGATCAATTCAATTTTAGCAATCAATTTAGACAGTTACCACTCATATTTCTAAAACCAATTCAAATTCAACTTTCATTCGTATATCGAAAAATCATATTTCTCATTGCCCAATTCAATTAAATTCAAAACTTCTTTATTTAACAGTAACTTATACAATAATTACCTCTCCAAGGCCTAACCCGGGTCCGACCGTGCAACCACTGCGTTATTCGCTGTGGCAGATTGCAGGACCGGGCGGACTAGGCCTGGTTTTAAAACAATTAAAACTTATACCTAAGCTCCCTCTGCAGAATGCTGATTAAAAATGGTGATCAAATTTACAAACATCTAAAAAAAACTGATTCAACAAAACTTAAAATTACACTTTTATTAGTAGTTTGTGACGCGTTTTTCTCCACCTCGCACGTTGACGTGGAGAAAAAGGCGCGGCCACTCTTTGACACACGAGCTTCGGAAACAAGTTTTCGAATTACTCGGGCGCCAGTCCTAGTTTAAGTGATAGGAGGACACACTACGTGTGCGTACGGTCGGGCATGTCTGCTTCGGTGGAGCGATCGTAGTGGAATCCCTCTCTGCAGAGCTCCTCAGATCCTTTTCTGAAAATGAAACAACTTACGATAGGAGTGGGAGTAGACGCCTGATGGATGCGCTGCTGGTCGACTGGACTTTGCCAAAATCCTACACCTCGAATATGGCAGATGGCACCTAGGTTCGCTTCTCGGAGTGGACACGTCTGATCCCAATGAGTCGCCTGGGCTGACTGACTTCTTGGCTGCACAGGTCCTCTTCTAGCAGCGAAACCTCTTACCATGGGAGTGGGAGTAGGCGCTAGACGGATGCGCTACTGGTCTCTTATGGACTTAGAAAAATAAGGCCACTTTAGGTTTTAAATATTTAGCGTGAACACGTCTGCTGGGTCTGAGTCGATCGGGAGGACTAACTGATCGGTGTGAATCTAATTGCTGCCTTCAGAGATGAAGGAGTGGGAGAAACAGCGGAAAATAGGTGCGCGGTGTATCACTGTGACGTCAGCTGGACTTGTAAAAATCTTTGAAATGTCTTTGGGGACTTAGAAAAATAACTCCACGATGGAAATGTTACCTGAATTCGGGACTTGTGATATTTTCGTTACAGCACCAGAGCAAACAGCGGACACGTGTACCTCGTGGGACGGCAGCCAGAAGACTAAATGCGGAATAATTAAATTATTCCCGTGTACTGAAGGAGTGACGTCATATGAGTGACGTCGAACGGACTTGTAAAATATTTTAAAATATTTTCGGACTTAGAAAAATAACGCCACGATGAATTTGTGGACTTGGCAAATTTACCTTACTCTGGTACTACAGGACGGAGAGCTCTGCACGTCTAACGTGGTCGGTCGCTGGGAAGGCACTGCCTCGTGCGTGGTTTGGCGTGTCTGAAAAGTAGAAACTCTTCTCGTCGCTTCCCCACCTGAGTTCATCTGTACCTTTACAAGTGAAATATTTTTACGCGGTATTGACAATCACTAATACAACTGCTTCTAATTTGGCTGTTGACGCTGGTACCTCAATCTGGACGAGGAACCATCTGCGAGACGTGCAAATGCTGGGCTGCGCATAGGTTGGCCTAAACTTTGGTTTTTTTAAAAAATTTTGGTTTTCGGAAAACTTTGATTTTGTTATAAAATTTTGATGGAAAATGAATTTAGAGACAAAAATGCAAAAAGAGACAACGAGAAACAAACGAGACAAAAAGAAACAAACAGAAAGGAAGAGGGGGACAGGAAAGATTTAAAGATTTAAAGGTATGAAATATCGGTAAAGTGGATAGGGTAAGCGAAAGTTATAGTTGTTGAAGTTTGGCTAAAGAGGTTTCCGGAAGATCGGTAACGTCTGATACGGTAGGGTGTGTTTAATCGGAAATGGGGCATTATGTTGTCTAATTTGTGTTATGTTTCTTATTAGTGGACTATCGCCCAGTTTGAAAGAGTAGAATTTCTGGGAGATATCCTGGACGTAGTCCGCTATTGGGGTTATGTCGTGGCAAAGTACGTATAGGTCTCGGTGTACCTTCCAGAACTAGAGATGGGGCGCATAAATTTGTGTTCTAACACTTTTAGTTTTCTCATTGTCGTGACCGGTATGCTGCACCACACCGGAGCCGCGTATGTGATGGATGGCCTGACCACCATCGTGTACAACAATTTTTTTCTTTTGTCTGTTAAGTCTGCTACCCCTGACCATGAGTGGATACAGACTCCTGGACAGGGAGTAGACCGTCCGTACGGTCTCATTTATATGTGTGTTAAACGTCAGTCGTTGGTCCAGTCTGACCCCCAAGTACTTCACGCACCTCTTGGTTGGAATTTTGTTTCCCCGGATCGAAATTGGTGTTAGGATTTTGTTTTCGGCGAAACGGCGCGTGAAGACTATCGCCTCCGACTTCTTAGCGTTTACCCGAATCTTCCACTGGGCGTAATACGCCGTGGCACGAGCCATGTGCGCCTTCAGCAGCATGTTCGCTGTTTGGGCGTTATGCGAATGCGCGTACATGGCTGTGTCGTCGGCGTACTTGGCCAGCTTCGTATTCGGGAACTCTGGGAAGTCGGAGACGTACAGGTTGTACAACTTTGGTGACAGGCACGATTCTTGCGGGACTCCCGCGCGAATGTCCCGCCGTGTTGAGAGTTTGTTATTCACTCGAACCTGCAGCGATCTTCCTGTCAAGAACGAGTGAATGAGTTTTATGAAGTAAGTCGGAAAGTTGTAGTCGTGTAGTTTGTAGAGTAGTCCCGGGATCCAGACGGTGTCGAACGCCTTCTCAATATCGAGGAGCACCATGGTGGCGTTCTTCCCGAGGCTGTATTGCACTTTGACGTCGTTAACTATCCTAACGACTTGCTGAACCGATCTCCTGCCTCTCCTGAAGCCAAATTGGGTCTCATCGTTGACGTGAAGTTCCTCCTGCACAGTATGGAGTCTGGTCAGGGCAACCTTCTCCACCAACTTGGAGATCGTCGACAGTAACGAGGTGGGCCTGTAGCTGCCGGCGAGCTTCGCGTTCTTATTTGACTTAAGAATGGGCACGACCACGGCGCACTTCCAATGACTAGGCCAGTGTTGTAGCCGCAGAATCGCGTTAACGATGTACGTCAACTGCACAATACCTTTCCTCGGCAGATATTTGAGCAGCTTGTATTCGACGCCGTCTTTTCCCGGGGCTTTATTGTTCGGTAAGTTTTTGACAATGTCTGCTATTTCCGAGGGTTTGGTCATGACCTTCAGAAATTCTCGTCTTGTCATTTGTATGTCATGACCAATTATTTCGTTTATGTCATTTGCAATGCGGCCGTGCTCAAAATTGTTTGGAACGTTAGTGTTGTGTATATTCTCGAAGTGTACAGCTAAGTCGTTCGCTTTTTGCGCGTCTGTCATCGCCGCCTGTCCGTTCGCGTGTGTCAGCGCGGGTATAGCTTCCTGCGTATTTTTCAGGGTCCTCGTCAGCTTCCACAGCGAGTTGTCTTAAGGATTTAGGGCTGCCAGTTTGTCCCCCCATTTCTGGTTCTTTACAGTGTTGATGGAAGTTCTGATCTGATCTTGCAGTCTGATCATCTCGGCCTTAGCGCCGGCATCACGATTTCGCTGCCAAAGCCATCTCAGTCTGTTCTTTTCTCGTATGTCTCTCATTGCCCTGATTACGATATATTTTTCAGTCCTGAATTATAATTTTCCAAACAATTTAATATTCTCAGAATAACGGATCTTCCGATAATTCTTTTAGAACAATAAAGTCTGTTTTCATAACAGAACAAGCATATCACAGCATCAAATTAGCCGTTATCAAAAACGGAGAGTGCCGCGATAAAATCTCACATACATCGCATTTGTGCATATTCATTACACACATTTGTTTTCATAACAAACTTTATCTTTCGTGAATACTATTCACTATTGATCGATAGTCACGTAAATCCTTTTTAAGTTGTGAGAATAACACTGTACTAGCGGTATATTTACTAATAATAACCCGAAATAGGTACAATTAAGCTATCGTGGGCTATTTTTTTTTCTTTACCTTTCGTTTCCAAGGCGGTAAATAGTGGGATCGTTATCAAAACCACCCTCACTTTCATATTGAGACTCAAGCTCAAGATGTGAAGCAGAAACATTATCTGTCACTGTTGATACAGCCGGCGAAAGTGAACGCCTACCCTGATATGGCGAAATACTTCTTTGACTACCATTGTCAAATTTTTTGAGGCGTTTTTGTATCCGTTTTAGCTACAATTGCGCAACATTTCACCATTTCGAGCCCCATAGACTGGCCGGGGACATGTCCTGCTCTATCCAGGCTTCGGCAAGTTAAGCCTCCATCGTACCATATAAATAACGGAGCATGACGAGCTCCAAGTCAGATTCGGTGTACCTCAAGTTAGTTTCTGCGTTCCATGAGAAAAGTCTCTAAAAAAAACAGTGTTTAATTCTTTCCCGGTTAACTTTAAATTTCAATAAATCGGCAGATCGTTCTACTTCCTTGGTTGAAACCAAGTAAAGAAGATTATTTATAAATTAAACTGCCATCGTGCATAAAGTGAATTTTCTCAGTCTTAAAAATCTAAATAAAACAAATTGAAATAAAATCTTCTCTAAGTCAAAATTTCAAGTGTCGATACGTTAAATATTCTAACTCGTGTAAACAATTTTAATTTAAGTAAAATCAAATAATCAACTCTGTTCTTTACTCTTAATAAAAAATATTTGTAATTTTCGTTTAAAACAAAGTGTTTAATTTCAAGAAAAGTATATTCGGGGTGTATTCGTTGGCCCTGTCATAAAAATTAAATGTAAATAAAGTGATAGTCAGACTCAAATAAATAAATACAAGTGTACTATAGCTCTGAACATATACAGGGTGAAGCATTTGACATATTCCAACCATTTAAGAACTAACCACCCCAATTCTTCTCAAATCAAAATTAAGTGCACACACGGTCTCAAAGATCTCAACTCAAGTTCTCAAGCCCAAACTTTTTTAATTTTACAACCATAGGAGGTACGTGCGTGTTCACAAGGAAGACCGCGACCTCGCCTTACATTTTTCAGCGGCTTCTATATCAATGTGTGCGCGGAAGCTATGCAATCTTAGGCGAGGATTGTATAGGGGTTATAGCATCCTTCGGAGGGGATGTAAAGTCATTGGTCCCTTGTCTATTAAATGTTAGGCAAGCAAATGATTCCTACTCTTCTTCTTCGATAGAGAAGATATTCGGAAAAATTCCTGGTTGGGGACAGCTCGTCTACAGGCGTCGGTGTTAAGCCTCAGTAGCGAAAATAAGCCGACGTTAAATAAATGTTAAAAAACTTCTAGTTTATTATGTGGAACATACAGTAAAAGAATATTTTCAACTTCTGAGAGAATTTTTTCTAGATGGGTAGCACGATTTAAAATAAAATTATAGAATATTGGTTTCACTATTTTATTGCAAAAAATGCCTCACCAAAGGCGGATAGATTTTGATCGCATTTTTTATTTGCTGAACCAACATTTTTAAACTACTTTTTCTTTCCCAGGAGCTTCGAATTTTATATTAAAAATGCTCGCTGTGGAAAATGATGTTTCATTTCTCCATAATATTTTATTGAGATAATCAGAATCTTCGTTTAAATTTCGAATTATCTGGCAAAATTTCAGTCTGCATCTTTTCTGAACCTCCGTTAAATGCTAAAGGGGTAATATTTTGTACCGCCTGCAGTTGTTATTTTTCATTTGTTGAATTTTGAAGTGATTAATTCAATTGAACGTCAGCAATATTCACACTGCTTTCTGAATTTTCTAAAAATAATTATATTTCAACAGTACTATATTAATTGTTATTAAATATGAGCTTCCTTTTAATATATAGCAAGATGTCCAACTTCGTTTATGCTAAGAGAACGCTGCTTTCTATGAGATTTTAGGTATTGTTTACCTTTTCGGTAAACTTATTCAAAGTGTTGGGCAACTTAGATACAATACTCTGTATTGTATATATAGTGCTTCAATTGACGTATTGAAGGAGTTCAGTTACAGCCCTACAACATTCATTAAACTTTTTTTTTGTCCAATAATAACGATTATAAAGGGTGACCTAAATATAATGAACAATGCTGTACATAATACACCAAATACTTGCAATAGCTTTCATATCGATTCATTTAGAGATACTGGCATACCACTATTAGTATAAAGCTCAAGTGCCATTAAACTATTATTAAAATTAATTTTTTACTAATTTGCCACTTAAAATCTCATATTTGAATTTAAATGCAAGTATATACTGACAATTAAGACAATTTAAAAACACCGGTTTAATAATTTGTCTTAATTTATGCATGGTATCTTGAAGATCTGCCTACCCAACAGCTTTTGATCCTCAATCTCTATAACCGAACAGATTCCAATCAAAGCCCTGTATTTACACATCGTTTCAATTTCCTCAAGTGCTTTGCTCTTGTTGACCATTGTCCATCGAAATTTAACAACATCCCCTACAGCGTACTAACACTATGTTCCTGCTACTAAACCTAATATTGCAGATTGCCACGAGGTGATTTAATCAAAATTATCCATGCAATATCAGTTTGGTGATCTAACATCTATATTACTGCTTGTACTAATAATAGGACAAACTCTGTACTTATTTGCAAGAAAACATTGCCTGTTTATTTCAGTATATTACGATGTACTCTGTCGTGGAAGATGCATGTTATTAAAATGATTTAGTGAAACTTCTGTATTTTGTTGAACGTATACTCTAATTGGAAAATATCATTTTAATGGGTTACCTTAAAACTAGCTGACAGCTTTCGTTCTAGTTCAAACAGAACACTTTTCTAAACACAAAAATCTATTAAAATGATACTTTCGGATTTGACATTTATTGATAAAATAATTTGGATATTCTTTTATTTTGATGAAAATTTTTGCTACGGTTTTTGGGCATTTGCTTTTCTATGTGGCTGAATATTGTTTGGTTATAAGTAGATCCTAAGGTATTCTATATTTGAGTAAAGTTTGGTAGGAAAAAAATGGATAAGTTATAAGAGTATTATCTCTCTTGTGTGATACACTGTGTGTAAATGAATAGTATTACTCACCCCTATAACTTCCACATTTAACTTTTTCATGTAATAGATAGAGGAAGTATTGGGGTCGTGAAAAAATCCATATCCAAGATTATGATGAAAATGGACATTGTGGAAGCAGAAAATAGCAGTATTATTTAAATCAGGATGCAGTCTGTGTGTCTGTTAGTGTCAGTCCGTCAATCCATCAGTCCGCCCGTCCGTTAGTCAGCCAAATATTCAGCCCGTTAGTCCATCGTTCCGTTAATCCATCAGCAGTTAGTTGGTCAGTCTGCCTCTGAGTTTTACAATTTTCACGAAAACGGGTCAACGTGGAAATCTGAAATTTTAAATATAAAACCACAAGAGGCGCAAGCTAAAACGCTATATTGGTGGAATCGGCTCTAGGCAAGGTTAAAATAATATCTATGGTCGAATCTAATAATATTTCTAATAAAAGTTGTTTCGCATGAAAAATTATATCGGAATGGTTCCTTGCAAATTTCTCTCTCGTCGGGAGGTTAGGTGAGGATCCAAGGATGGCCCAAAAGTAATGTGTCATTGAATAAATAATGGTGTTATACCAAAATTCTGCAGAATGAAAAATAGTTCGTAATAAGAAGGTACCAAAAATAAGTTTCCATCAAATCAAAAATACTTATAATAAAAATAGTTTACGTTGGAAAATTGCATCGAAAAGGCTTTTTGCAAATTTCTCGGTAAAGCACCAAGGGCGGCTTCGGAAAAAGAAATTTGATTTCAAATTAAAAACAGTTTCAAGCTAAAACTGTTCAGGATGAAACAATTGTGTCAAAAAAGCTATTTTTAAAATATCTCATGACGGCATCAGGGACTGTCAGAATATAAAATTATATAAAAATTATTCATAGTGGAAAATTGAAAAGATCTACAAATTTCTTGTCATGGCACCAGGATGGCCCAAATATTTTTTTATATAATTTAATAAGAAACGTTTCAAATATTTTTTTATATGAGCAATTGTGTCAAAAGTGGCCTTTGTAAATTACTCGTCAGATTAAACGTTGCTAAGTAAAATTGCATTTAAGTACATTTTACGTTCTATCAGAAAAGTTTGAAAGTTAAAAATATATTTAAGTCATGGGATATTGATAAAGTACTATCAAGGTGCATCTACTGGAACCCAAATTTTTAAAGATGTCAAGATGACATTTTTATACGAGGAAATTAGAATTAATTTCCAACCTTCTAAAACCTACCCGTTGAATTCTCGGCTATGTTTTTACTTCTCGTTTCACCGTAAATACATAATAAAATACATGCAGTGCTGTAAAAATGGTCGTTCGTATTGATAACGATTTTGGCACTGTTTGACACCTATCAAATTGGGTTTCGTGAATAACTTTGTAACCCATATAACATTTAATAAAATTGAATTTTTTTGAAATGTTATTTTAATATCTTTAGAGCACCCTGTATGATATTTTCGCATTAGTATGAGTTATATTGCAACAAAAATAAATTTACATTGTCGCAGCCATCTATTTTAATAACTCTAATTATTTTGTTCACAAATGTGTACGAATGTTTCGTTATAGTACAAACGTATCCAAAACGTGGCATTGATTTAAAAAATATAGAACAAACAACAGGGTGGTTCGTTAAAAAAAGTCACAAATATGGTACACAGGTTTGGAGAAGTTGGACATCAAGCACCTAATTTCTCAATATAAAATTATGTTCTAATATCTTCACAAATGATCAAGTTCACGGGTGGCTCACTATTCAATTAGTCCGGTATATTGTTAATCTAACTCTGATCACGATGGTATACCAATAAAGATAATTATACGATCAATAATATCCAATATTATGTAATAGAAAAAAACAAGAAATTCTCTAATTTTTAGATATACTGTTGACGTTTTGACCTAGTGTGTTTACAAAGTGATGCCTAAAAATGGATGTAAATGTATGAAAGGACAAGTCTTTTTAGCCTATTTTTCGGAACGTAATAAAGTTATATCCGTTGTTATGTTATGTATTTGGCTTACATGCCGAATTAGATTGAAAATATTATGATATATTAACTTTATTAGTATATCAGCGTGATCAAAATTAACATGTTTTCAAAATATAATTATAACTTACCTGAAAATGTACAACTAGTGCGGAAGAGTGCAACTTTCGAAATTAAAATGCATGCGGAAAAGCATAATTTTCTGTATGCCCGTAAAAACAAATTTCATCTACAAGCGGAAAAAGGAGGAGTTGATAGTTTTCCGTTTTTTTATATATATTTTTAATTAATATTTTCAGTTTTTTAGACTTAATTTTGATTTATGGTTAAGATTCGTTTAGTTGTAAAAAAGTGTAAACAAATTTTAGTATAGGCCTGTTTTGAGGGGTGGTAAATCCAGTGGCGTGTATAGATTTTTTTGCAAATAAATAATAACATGAATTATTAAAAATTCACTCCTAAAAATGGGCAGGTAGACAATTTTTTAATTATTATTTTAATAACATCTATGCATAAAAACAGTTGACCCGTATTTTTTATTTTATTTTTATAATAATGCCTTATAGTAAAAAAAAAATCATGAAGTTTAAACTATGTTTAAATGGTTAGATATTGCCGCAAATGTTCGAGCTATTCTATTGGCTATGACGTAATAGCATAATCAGCAGAGAAACGAGCGCTAGTGGAAAGGCGGGGCCAACAAAGTTGTGCACAATGTATGTGCGGCGCTGTCGAGGTTATATTAAATGCGCGCGTATGTGACGATATTACGTCACGAGAAACCGGCAAACTGCCGTATTTTAAATACGCTCTAATCTTAAGCCTATTCGTTTTACAATAAAACCAATAATAGTCGGTAAAACTACCTTCAAATTATATTTATAACATATTGAAGAGTCATACTATAATGCTATATTATTACTTTTGTCATTTTCGTTATTGTCTACTAGCCCATTGGCGTAGTAGGTCTTGGATTTTATAGGAATCTGGCACGTTTTGCTTCAAAATGCAGTTAAAAAAAAAACCTACAATTTAAAAAAAAACGGTGAATATCCCAGACTACACATCAAAATTTGACATGGCAAAATGCTCAATCAAATATTGCAGTCTTCACTTATAAAACGAACGTCGACTAGATGTTCATAAACTGCCCACAAAAGGGGATAAAGGGGTTTAAGGGTTTTTTACACGCATAAAGCAATGTGTAACAATTATTTTAACCATATTTTCCCGCCCGGTGAATTATTTGAGTACCTCTCGATGAGTTAAAAACTTGAAATTTGGAAAGAGTTAGGAATTAGCCCCACGATTTTCAAGAAAATTTGCGAAAATGAAAACGTCTGCTTCAAATATCCCGGCAAAGTAAAATATCGCTTTCTTAATATGAGAAAGTTAAGACAAGATTACTAGGTAACAATAACGTCGAGAAAATTTCCATAAACCACCTACATCAGGGTGAATTAGGATTTAAAATATTCTTAATGTCATGACTATAGCATATACAGGGTGTCCCGAAAATGGTGGGCAATCTCTCGGTTTTGGGTACAACTAGTTAAAATAAGGTCACAAGTTCGTATATTTTTATTTCCTCCGAGGGCTGCACCCATTGCCTTAATAAATTGAAAAAAACATTTCAGCCTATTTTATTTTATTTCTAAGGTTATTTTAAATTTAAATTTTTACGTAAAAAATACGTATACTTGTTTGATGTCGATAATATGAACCGTTTTCGAGATAAATGCACCTAACGATGAAATTGCGATTTTCAATCGCACAAATAACAGTAACTTTTAAAAATAAATAAACAAAGACTATTTACTTAGTATTACTTTGTCATATTATGTATGACCTTCCCGTCGATTATTTGAAAAAAAAAGGACAAAAAATGGTGCCGCACATGCTGAAGCCCAAGTTCTGTGGTCAGCATTGAACGTGTTAATATTAATTTTTTTAAATATTTTAAAAACAGCTACATCGTCTTATCTATGTAGATAAGACGATGTAGCTGTCTATGTACAACTTCTTTTATGTGTGACCAAACGAGTAATAATGGCAGTTTATGGTTGCCATGGATTAAAATATCGGATAATTGGAGTGACGTAATTTGCCAGTATTAGCTTAATTCGACATTAATTAAGTAATTAATTGGTTGAAATATGGCTTACACTAACAATGAATATGCAGATATGCATTTAATGGATAGAATGGCTTCTTGTAATGCCTTGAAAGAACGAAGACTATACGCTCGATGGAATCGCCATCGAAGGGCTCCTGATCGCAAAACTTTTGAACGTGTTGACCAACGGCTGAGAGAAACTGGTAAAAAATATGATAATTTTTTGAAAACGAAAATCTAAGAATTATATCTCTACTTAGGTCGATTTGCGCCCAATGACGTAAACAGGAGTGCAGACAACACGTACTGTTGAAGTAGAAGAGAACGTATTGGATGCAGTCGCTGCGAATTCATCTGTCAGTATCAGATCATTATCATTACAAGTGAATGTCCCAAAATTAGCCCAGACGACTTTCCTGCTAGGGCGCAATTTTCGCAGTGGTTTATACAGAGATATGAACAAAACCATGCCTTTATTCGATCGGTTTTGTATATGGATGAAGCGAGCTTTGGAAGAAATGGAGTTATTAACTCCCACAACTTACACGTTTGGAGCAAGGGAAACCCACATGCCACAATTCAAACGCGCCAACTGGGGCAACTTTGTCTTCAATTTCCCCAACAGCAGTTACCACAACTTTTAGAAGACGTTGACATTACATCTCGAGAGAGCATGTGGTTTATGCATGATGGGGCGCCCCCACATTTTAATCTTATAGTTAGGGGTCATTTGAATAGAGTATATCCAAACCGGTGGATAGGTCGGAGTGGGACGATTCATCTTTTGGCGTCTGAAGGACTTTTAATATATTTCAAAAGTGAATGTTAACGTTCACAAAATTAGGGTTCAAGATGACTGTTTCAGACGACGAAAGTGTTTAGTCCCTTCTACGGGATCAGGGCGGTTACCACCTTGTGGTGCATGCCGCGGGGTGCAACGTAGTGTACTTTGACTTGCTCTGTCGTGAGCTGGCATGCTGTTAGGGTGTAATATAGAGGGTACTGTGTCGGGTTGCATTGTAGTTGAGTATCGTGGCAAAGTTTAAAGTGTTAATGTTTATGTTAGAATGTGGGTGTTATTGCTACATTTAATTTTCGTATTGGCGTCTTTTTACAATATGTGGTTATGACCTTTATGTATGGCTCTTTTAGGTCAGATATAGTCATCGAACTACTGGTTCTCAAAATAGCAAGATAGAAATGAATTGTTAATTGTAATATTTTTTTTTAGATTTTGAAATTGTTTTAATTGTTAATTTTTTATTTTTGGTTTTATTTTTGATTTTTTGTGTATTATTTTTTTGTATTATTTTTTAGGTTTTTAAGTAACTTTTAGTTTAATATTTTTTTTTATTATTTTTATTTATTTATTTTTTTTTATATACTTTTGTACTTTTTGTGTATTTATGTGTAGTATGTAGGTGTGCTAGATGCATCTTTTCAAGCCAACAAATTAGTATACAAACATTATTCGGGGGTGGGGGTGAAAATATAATTTATTGAGGGCTATGTGGGAGCGGTAAGGAATTTGGGTGTGAGGGGATCTATAAGGGTAGGATTATTAGACGTAAGTAATGTTTCAGAGAAGCGCGGTAAGAGCCTGTTTAGGATAAACTCAGACAATAATGGAGTGCCGGTTTGATTATGCAGCTGTTGTATAGGTGTCCCGCGACAAAGGTTACCTGCAATCCTAAAGGCCTTGTTTTGGGACACCTGTAGGCGCTTATGTTGGGATGACTCGGTGATGGGATACCACACGGGGGCCGCGTAGATGAGAAGGGGTCGTAGATTCGCCTTGTACAAAAGTATAGCCGTACGGGGTGGAGCAGATTTCAGGGTATAAAATAATTTATGGAAGCGCCGACTGAATTTAAGGCTAATATTGTCCACGTGCGTATGAAAGTTGAGTCGTCTGTCGAGAGTCAGTCCAAGGTAGTCGACGTTGTCCTTCCAGTTGGTCAAGTTATTGTGGATGTAAAGTCTAGGGGTAATCTTTTTCTTTTTCCTGGTATAATAACACGCTTGCGTTTTCGTGATGTTGGTTTTTAGGCCCCAGTAAACTGTATTGTCAGGTCCGTTTGTTCTTGTAAGATGTCTGTCATGACGTCGGGGTGTCCGGATGTCATCAAGATGGTGGTATCGTCCGCGTATAAACAGATGGTCGTCCGGTGGCCATCAGGGGGAGGGATATCGTTCGTATAGAGGGTGAAAAGTACTGGTCCGAGGGCTGAGCCTTGGGGGATGCCAGAAAAAATAGGGGTGGCTGGAGAGCACGCCTGATTGACTGCTACTCGGAAGCTGCGGTTGGAAATGTACGACTTAATCATTTTAATGATGCATATGGATAGTCCCGCGATGTGAAGTTTATAAAGCAGCCCAGGGTGCCAAACCTTGTCGAAAGCTTTCTCGAGGGCTAGGGCGACAAATCCTGTATACAGACCTCGGTTCATGTTGGTTGTGATGATTTCACCAACGCGAAAAAGCTGTTGGGAGGTGGAGTGACTTACACGGAATCCGAATTGATATTTGTTGAGTGTGTTGTGCAGGTCCAGGTGCGCCTGGACTCGACTGAGTAAAAGGATGTCGAGGGTTTTGGCAATGCAGGATATGAGACTAATGGGTCTGTAGCTGGATGGGGTGTTAAGGGGTTTGTTGGGTTTAGAGATATTAATAATTTTAGCTGTTCGCCATGCTTGAGGATAATAGGTGTGTTGAAGACACGAGTTGAATAATTTTGTCAGATACATAATTACAGGGAGGGGGAGGTGTTGAGGGAAAAGGTGGGGATATCATCAAATCCAGGCGCTTTCCTGGGGTGCTGCTTGTTTATAGCCGATCTGACCTCGGAGGGGCTAAAAAATATCGGATCCGCTTCAGTCGGGAGGGTGGTTTCGTTAAGGGAGTCTAGGTAGGGTTGCACAAGGTTATGTGTGATTTGAGGGATAGGGTTGGGTTGGAAAACGGACGAAAGGTAGTCGGAAAAGGAAACAGCCTTCTCATCGTCGGTGTGGGCAACACAACCGGAGGGGGTGTGAAGGGGGGGGGATTTTGATGGGTTTTCTGCGAAACATGTTAGGGACATAATATGGATTATCAGGGTGGGAGGCAATTAGTTTTTTGAAAGACTCATGCCTATAGTCTTTAATTTCGTCGTCGATTATTTTTTTTAGACGGTTGAGCTGAATTTTATATGCAGGGTTTCTTGTGCGATTATAGGCTTTAGTTTTGTCTCTGATAAGGTCTATGATGTGCCTGGGTAGTTGGAGTTGGTGGGATCGGAGTGGGATTTTTTTCTGTCTCAAGGTCAGCGCGTCCTTCAGTCGTCTGGTAAGGGTGTCCACTGTTTCAGACGGAGAATAATATGAAAATTTATACTTACCGTTCGTTTTTGCTTAACTGCTGCTCTAATGGTATCTATTGGACGTCGTAACAGTATAAACCTAACACTGGACGTACCACACTTTCTTAAAATTATACCTGAAAGGGAATTTTGTTAGAAAACACAATTAAAAGGCAATATAAAGTTCAAAAATATATATTGATTCTTCAAAAATTTATGGTTTTACAACAACTTTTAAGAAATATGTTTAACAAACACTAGTCTGGCCCGTGTGCAACACATGGTGAGGAACGGAACGATTCATAATGTACCAACTACCATCCCAAATGCAGTTTTGTGAGCTAACGATTACACAAAAAGATTCAAGAAAAGTTCAATGTTTCTGAAATTTGGTGGGCTTTTGCTTGCCTGTCTTATTCACGTATTTGCATTTCAATATCAATTTTGGTCGCTCCTCAGAGCTTAAAAATGCTTGAATTACAATTTTATACGTTCAGGCAAGGCGGTTTCCATGTACATATGAGTACATGGTAAAGATACTTTTCTGACACCGAATCACTGAGGAACCGGTTTAGGGCAAACCCCGTTAAAACTCATCATTTTCCCGTCAAAATCGACTGCTACGAAACGATGGAGGTCGCTAAGGGCTATTTTCGCTAAAACTCACGATATATTTTGGATAGACGCTGAATTAACTTGTCCTCATATTCAAGACCTCGTATGAGTTGCAGTGCTTGACAACGTGGATTCGTAAAAGGGTTTTTAATTTTGAAAATTCCGAAGTTAAAGTCAAATTTTGTTATAGTTTATAAAATTTTGATGTCGGGGCGACATTACATCCCTGTGCAGCGACATTTACTGCACTTTCTAAAATGACGCTCCTTGAGGAGTTATTGAAAATTTTGCATAAAAATCGCTCCGTAGAGCGAAAATATGATTACAAATATTAAAAACCTCTTCCGCGATATTTTTACGTGAAGCACGCTTTTCATACGAAATATTTCCTAAGTCGGATTTTGTTACAACGTCGAAAAGTATACCGAGGGTTTTACCGTGTTCTTTAACATGGGCCTGTTCCTTGCCTCCCCGATCACCCGATTTAAATCCCCTTGATTTCTTTCTGTGGGGACATTTAAAGAGTCTCGTATATGCCACACCAGTAGAGACAAGAGAAGAATTATACGAGAGAATTATGTACCATTCAAATGCAATGACAGAAAACGAAGGAATGTTGTGGCGAGTCCAGCGATCGTCAGTTCGTCGTGGATAAGCATGCATTAGAGAAGGAGGTGCTCATATTGAGCATTTGTTATGAAATTTCATAAATCTTCATTTTTCCATGTCCCTAATTAGTTTTCTACAGTAAGGTTTCAAATTTTGTGTTTTGTGTGTTCAAGAATTTTTGTTTTTATAAGTTTAGCTGAGTACTTACTACCTCATAGAGAAATAAATGTTATTTTGTACATGATCCTCGTGTTTATTTAATTTTTTTAAATTACTATTATTTGTGCGATTGAAAATCGCAATTTTATCGTTAAGTGCATTTATCTCGAAAACGGTTCATATTACCGACATCAAACAAGTACACGTTTTTTACATAAAAATGGCTCAAAATTTTGAAAATAACCTTAGAAGTAATAGAAAATAGGCTGAATTTATTTTCAACTTATTAAAGCAATGGGTGCTCTTCCCCCGAGCCCCCAAGTATGTTATCCAAGGTTCTAATACACTGATCTAACTGGATTGAAATAATATGATACTGATCCAAAAATGATTAAAATCGATTGGACAATAAAAAAGTTACGCGAAAAGTTGATTTTTAACCTTCAACTTCAAGAGCGAATATCTTCGTAGGGATACCTCGAGGGAAAAAAAAATATACGAACTTGTGAACTTATTTTCACTAATTCTACCCAAATCCGACAGATTGCCCACCATTTTCGGGACACCTTGCATATCATATTTCGGATATCGCGCACTGCATATAGAATATCGGATGCCGTATGTTGTATAATATAGCATATTGCATATAGCGTATCGTATATCGAATATCAAATATTATATCCATATATCGTATGTCGTATATTGTATATCGTATATCGTAAATCGCGTATCTTGTATCGTATATCGTACATCGTATATTCTACTATGTCGCATCTCATACATAGTACATCGAATATGGTGTATCACATATCACACAATGTATCTCGTATCACTCACCACATCATGTATAAAGATATATTACGGTGTTACGCACTCCAAACTTACCAGTGATTTTGTAAGGGACAGCTGGAAGTCAATTAATCTATATTACAAAAACTACAAAGTAATTAATTGACAAATATGGAAAATAGGGGTATTAGAATATATTAGTTATTTTCTTTAAGGATAAGAAAAGATTGGCTTATTACTCACCTATTATTACATCACGTTAAAAAATAGTTACAATAATTAGTCGAGCAGAGCAACCTTTCTTTCAGCATGTATTTACTTGAACTTACACGCATATTATGTAAATTATCGCTAATACATTTGTTTTGACGAAGATAGATTTTTTTTGCTATTTTTGTTTTGCAATAAAGATATAGCACAATCTAGGAACTTATTTCTAATTTACACTCTGTACCTATATCAATCAACTTACTCGAATGTGGTATAAAATTAGCGATAATTTGTAACGAACATTTATGCTGGAGGACGCAAATCGTATGACATTAATAACGCTCTGAAAACAATTAAGTCCGGGACAAAATATCAAAGGTTACAAGCGATAAAATTATTAGCTGGCTCCTTCACGTTTTCCGCTGTATTAGTCCGACTAATGGCGTGACCGCTCATACATCTTTTAGCCTCCTAAATACAGTTCTTTAATTATAGCTCCTTTTAAAGCAATGAAAATGTATGCCAAAAATGAAATACTGGTAGGAACATATATCATTTCAGAATAAATATGATTTCGTTAATGGAATATTAAACAATTTTTTCATAAATTCTCGGACAAACTTTCCCATTTAGAAATACGTCGGACTAATATTTTGGTCCTTGTATTAAAAAATAATGATAAAACTTATGTCTCACTTTGGACTTTTCCAACATCAGTTTTACCTCCACTCATGGCACATGAATTTTACCTCTCTCATAGTACACTTAAATACTGTTTAAATTTGAAAAACAACAATAGGTCTATTATATATGATTTGCATGAAACAACTACTCAGCGGGCAAATACCCCGACCTGCATTGAATTATACCTTACAAATCATGAATGGTAGCCAATATCATTTGTCAATTCCCTGACCAGACATAGACCGGTTTCGAACTTATTAGTTTTTATCAGTATGCCATAGGTCATGGAACAGACAAATGACAGTGGCCAACCTGCTAGTTTTATACAAACTATAGTAAATTGAGTAGCGGTGAGAGGTAAGTGAATCCTCTCATATGGTCAATTGCTACTATACACCATAGATGTCTCCATGGGCATATAGCGACTTGCGATTCTGCAAGGACCTGAGAGCGGCGACCTTTTAGTCCTAGGTGTACTTAACCTACTGTTATTATATATGATTTGCAGGAAACAACTACTCAGCGGGCAAATATGTCTGGTCAGGGAATTGACAAATGATATTGGCTACCATTCTTTCATGATTTGTAAGGTATAATTCAATGCAGGTCGGGGTATTTGCCAGCTGAGTAGTTGTTTCTTGCAAATCATATATAATAACAGTAGGTTAAGTCCACCTAGGACTAAAAGGTCGCCGCTCTCAGGTAATTGCAGAATCGCAAGTCGCTCTATGCCCATGGAAACATCTATAGTGTATAGTAGCAATTGATCATATCAGAGGATTCACTTATCTCTCAACAATAGGTCTGTCCATAAAATTTCATTTTTAATTGGAAATGATAGATTTATGGATATTATAAACCCCTACAAAGTTTTTAAAAAAATAGTAATTTTTTTAAATCATTTATTTAACGTCGGCCTAATTCCGTTACCAAGGCTAATCACCGACGCTAGGGGATAGGCTCATCAGTGTTTGTGTAGGTACTGGGACCCCTAACCTGGAAATTTGTCCGAACTCCCACAGTTTGTCGTGGGATAGGGATATTTAACATGTTCACATCGTAGATACACGGAACCCACAGTTTTACATCTCTTTCGAAAGATGGTGACACGAACAGATCCGCTCATCCATCATATCATCGACTTGCTGTGACCCGGTTTTGAACCTGGGCGTTCGGCGTTTTTTGTAATAAAAATTACCTTAACGCGTCGAGGCTATAAAACGTTGCCTTGGTGAGAGGCACAGCGGGTGAGGTCACATGCCTGTTACGCAATATGCACTGCGATACTCTAGGTGTTGCTATAGAGATGTAGTTAATTTTGCCGATATTTGTCATACTCGTATTTATCTGTACTTTGAAAGAAAATCGGATACCATGATCACGTCTACGTTCGGTAAATTATGTGAATCTCCTTTCTGGAAACCCTCCTCCATATTTGACAACAATAAACAAACTCTATTTGACGTTCTAAATAGTAAAGGTACTGTTACTGCCGTGAATTCAAATTTTGTCCTAACGAGAACGACACGGAATAATCGTAACGTATCGTACAGATGGTCTGACGCCTGCCCAGCCAGCAAGCAAGTGACGTCATACGCGTTTATCTGACTGAAATAGAGCAAGCAATTTCTACGGCCGCTGCTGTTGCTCGGATTAACTTTTTTCAACCACAGTTCTAATATTGTTATTATTAAGTAAAAAATTTTATTTTGCACTTCTTAGACGTATGACATTTTTAAAGTTTGTTTCAAACTTCGACACAGAACAGTGCAAGAAGACTTTACTGGTAATTAATATATAAAAAAGGATGTCTATATTCATTTTATATTTGAAAAAATATCACATTGTCAATATGTCCTTGTTAAAAATTGCATTTCAAATTATTGCAACTCTGGCTTGTTCACTGCAAAATATTTTTCTATCGGTTGATCACTGTTATTTGCCAACCAGTCTTAATGAGATATTAAACATATAATTTTAAAAGACAAAAAGTTTTATTTCTGCACCTGATGTGCCTTGTTTTATTATTAATCGAAATGGCTGGAGCTGTTCTATAGAAATAAATCATTTGATCATCCCCATCACCCCCACGGTGTCACTTCCTGTGTTTTCTAAGAGAAACTAGCCATGCGATATCTTTTTGCTACTAAGGAAATATCCACGTATTAAATTATATAAAAATAAAAAATTGTTGGAGCCTTTTTTATAGAAAAAAATATATAATTCTTTCACCCCTATAAGATCCCTCCCTGAATTTTCTAGAAGTAAATAGTAATTACATCGTATGCTAAACTAAAGAAGTATCCATGTGCCAATTTTGATCTAAATCGTTGGAACCGTTGTAGAAATAAAGTTAATGCATTCATTAATCTTACCCTCACAGCCTCCGTTCATCCATTTTTAGAAGCAACAGATTATGCTATCCCATACTAATACCAAGGAAATATATATGTGTTAAATTTCATTAATGCCGTTAAAGTAATTTAGACGACACAATTATTCAATTTTCTAAACCACACCTCCTGCAACATCCCTTCCTCAATTTTCTAAAATAAAATGGTCATGTCTTATAGTCCAATAACCTTATACATCGGTCCTTACATCAAATCTGGTAGTTCTAATTATTTGATTAGTTGTTTATGATGTTAGCTCAAGAAATATTTCAAGTTTTCGACCTCGGAAGCCGAACTCAACTCTGTCAAAAATCCAGAAAACAGCAAAAATTTTCACCTTTTTCAGCTTTTGTCGATTTTGACCACGAAGGAATTCTATTTTGATAATAAACTTCCCAGACTGCCTTAAGTAGCCCAAATTGCCTTCAATTTGGAGTTACAATGGTTTATTTAAGCCCTATAGTTTCCGGGATACAGCGTTTTAAAGTTTACAATATTTTTCAAATTTTGTAATTTTTAGCAATATTGTATTGCTTTCAGCGAATTTTGATCATACAGGTGTATTTTTTGTAAATCGCTCCTCCCTCCATTCTTTAAATGGACTCAAGAAAGGGAATTTGTTTGATTTGAATATTCTGAAAACTACGATACTCATTGAGCAGTATTGATGCACCTTTAGGGAGGATCTTATAAAACAAAATCCGACATATGAACAAATCACTTTTTTAGTAGTATTGACTAATAATTTTTGAACACATAAATCTAGTTATCGTGGAAGAAATAATGTTTTTACAAACATCGTCCTTATTCGAATATCTCAGTAAATAGGGTGAATTTATACCAATGCGAAAATGGCGATAATTCATTACGTTTTTGGCCTCGCAGATGGTAATGCAACAAAATTCAGAAGTGTGTATGGGGAAAGATATCCTAATCGTGCTTTGCCAGATAGCCGATCCTTTTCGAGTATTCATCGCCGTCTTTGTGAAACTGGCAATTTCCAGAAAGGTACTTCGGAAAATAGACCTCGAACTGTCAGAACAACCGAAATTGGGGAAGCAGTGCTGCAGGAAATCGACGAACATCCTGAGATGAGTACGAGGAAGATTGCTAGAGCTCTGAAAATTCGTCATCAAATTGTTTGGCGAGTATTGGTTGATTTTTTTGTTGTATCTATACCATGTTCTAAGAGTACAGACATTACTGCCCAGGAATTTACCATAGCGTGTGAACTTCTGTCAGTGGTATTTTTAGAATATTACACTAAATCCGCAGTTTGAGTCACAAATTGTGTTCAGAGACGAAACAATTTTTTCTAGGAATGCTAGAAAATTTCCATAATAATTATGTGTGGACCAATATCCATTTCCAAAATCAATTTTCGGCTAATGAATTGGTAGGAATTATTGATAATAATTTTATAGGCTTTTTTCTGCCAAGGCGACAATCTTACCTGCATTTTCTCTAAGAAGAACTACCTGTGTTTCTTGAAGATGTACCAACTGCGTTAAGGAATCAGATGTGGTACATGCACGATGGAGCTCCTGTTCATTTCAATGCAATTGTTCGCGACCATTTACATGTGATTTATCCTAATTGTTGGATAAGATGCGGAGGACCTCAGAAATGCTGAGCAAGATCCCCGGATCTCAACAGTTTGGATTTCGGAAGCATGTCTATTAAGTGAAAGTGGCCATGTCCAACAATTTTTATAAAATAAAATCTATTATTATTAATGTTAATAATAATTAATTTCAATTTGAATTTAATTGTTTTAATCAAGAGCTATGCGGCTGACGAGAAAAACGTTAGAGACCGTTTTAATATAGAATTGACCAAGCTAAGCAGAAAAAATATCCATATGGAAAAATATCAGCGGCGTACCACTTTTTTGGTAAAATATATTAAGAGGACATGTTTGCTGGGACGCCACTGGTGGAGCGGTAGAATAACTTTTCAAACTAAAATATGTGGTTTTATATCCTATTAACACATATCAAAATTGAAAGTAATATCTAAATTACTTTCTGTGATATTGAGAAATAACGATTTAAAAAAAATTATACACTCTAGCAAAAAATTTAAGCCGTTGCGGACATATGTTCATATGAACTTTTCTTCCTAAAATGATTTAAGGGACCACACCCTGAAATATTAGCATATCATTTAGGAATACCCTGTCTATGAAATATCTGACACTCTTCAGCTGCTTTAATTGAAGAAAAGTAAATTAATCATTTCGTATTAAATTTTTTTTAAAATTCGTTATTAATTGGCATTAATTAAATTATCAATGTCTGAGTGGCCTCAGACATAATTAATGACGTATATGAAATTATTTATTATTTTGATAAACTTATGAACCGTGCGTGATCACGATTCGGTACCACCAAACTTTTATGTTCCACAAATAAATATACATATTTATCTACATATTTATGTTCTTGTATGGACCTATAGACGGAAATAATAAATGTAAGGGCAGTTAACAGCAATTTTCTCGTTTTTATTAAGTTAATATATCTTTCTTATGTGAAGCAGTTGTTTGGAAGCCCAAGTCATGTGAGGAGCCTCCTAGCAAGCTTGCGTTTATATCTTTTTGCTAGTGACGCCCTTGGTGCAGGTTTGGTAAGTTTTGTTTTCTTCTTAGAAACGCATGAAATATTTTGATTAATTTTCATCGTCGAAAAACTGAGCTAGCATTTTGCTTGCTTGTTTTTTTTTTACTATTAATACTTTTTTATTTTTGTTATGAACTGAGAGCGTAGCACGGTATATCTTGAGCTCATATTAACTGAACTTGTTGGTCCTGATGTCAATAATATCAGATACTTTTTGTTCAATGTATTTATATAGGTATTCAAAAAAAATCTGTTCCATGTAGCTCAATGAAGAACTTTTAGAGAGATGAAATTTTACCACTTCTTTCAAATAGCTAGGAACCCCTTCAATCCTTCACATTTAAACATATTGTCATTAATTTAGCTGTCTTAAATTGAGAAGACTTTTAGTTTGATCAAAAAAATATTTCTCTAATCGTGAATAACAAAAAAAACGGATATATTAAAGTTTTTAAAGTTGATGAAAATTATTCCGTCATTATTTTTTTCTGTTTCAACTAAATGATTTTCTTAAAAGCTTGTTTGGCGATACTTCTAATACAATCCAATTTCTAGTTGTGCCAATGTAGTCCTCTATTTTAACAACTAAGAAACACGCACATACATCCCCAACTCATTTACATAAATTAATTTTCAATAACTCAAGAGGGTACATGAACTTCTACATGGGCGTTTTAGGGTAAATTAATATTAACAAATTTATTTAACGGCACGAGTTGCGTGAGACTAAATTACGTTCATAATATTAATGGTAAAATTACAATATGTTTGGTGGGAATAATTAAAAGGAACTTAGAAATGGTTCCCCCTGAATTTTTTTCGTATTACTTAATGGTTTTCAATGTTTTCTATACCCATAATTTTCGTCGAATAATATTTTCGTGGTGGTCAAATTAAATGAACTATTGTGCACTAATGATCTGAGACCCTACTGCAAAACTATTCAGACATAAATATGTATATTCACGTTATCCTATAATGAATCAAGAGAAAACAACTAGGTGGGAAAAACTCATAATAATATTACTAAACTTCCATTATACCTTGTGCCTTGTTAGAGACAAATAACTAGGTGGTTCGAAACATATTATGCATAATAATCTGTGCGGTAACGGAAAGATACTTTTTCCTAATACCTGTTTTGTCCACATCTATTTGTTTTCCCTTGTCTTGTTCCGAATTTATTTAAATGATGTTCGAGTTCGAAATTAAATTTCTTATAGCCCTCTGAAATTGGTTGGTAAAATAAATATTTAAGAAATTTATCAAATTATAAAAAAAGTAAGTCTCCTTAAACGTTTTCTTTTTAAATGGAAGCCCTCATTTTTCTTTCTATTGTTTGAATTACTGAATATCTCCTTTTCAAGTCGAAGTCAAGATCTTGAGATAAAAGTCTAAATCTTCAGAAAAAGTCAAGATCTTGGGATGATAAATAAAAGCGGAACTCTGACCCCTCTGCTGTTTTGTAGATTTCGCTAATGTATTAGCAGTTCATTATATTGAATGGTCTAAGGCCTCAACTCTTAAAGAAATATGTAAACTTTTGAATACTACTAAGCTACAACAGACTCTAGGTTCCCTTAATAATGAACACAATAAGCTAAGAGCATATTTACGAAGTGAACTAGTTAAGCAAACTTGGAGCTCTTGGGTGCCATATTGGCATTTTTTGTATAATACTACAGATCATAGTGAACCAGATACACACCGTACAAATACATTTTTGGACAAGCAGCTAGGTTGTCGTCTAATCTGAGTAATGATATGGATCCTCTATATACTATCCTTTGGAATTATGTAACGAAGCGTTATTCGTTACGGAAATCTGCATGAGATTTATATTTATTTGTAATCTGTATGATATTTTCTGTTAATGTAAAATCTATATTGTATCCCCTTAAGCGCACGATAGTATATTAGCAAGCAATATTTACTATTTGAGCACCGGAATATTTATTTAAAGTCAGACTATTTGTACATTAGGAATTATTGTGCATACTTTAAAGTAATTAATTCAATAATTAGGTATCTATGGCCGATTAAATCCATTTCTTTTTCGCAGTTGGTTAGAATAGTTGTCTGAAACCGATTTTATACATTACAAAATTCAGAATACTTTGTTTATACTAACCGACACTCGTAATAACAATTCACCGGCACATTAAATAATTCAAAGCAGCCGTCTTCGCTATCTTGTAGTCAATATATTGATTCATGCGCGAGCCTGAAATAGAGGGGACCCTCGCGATATCCTGGTAGGGAACGGATATAAATTAAACAGCACCAGGAATTTTATTCATTAGTTATCCTACAACTTGAAGAAAGCAGTCGACTACCAGTGCACCAGTGCCCACCGAAGTTGGAAAGAGTAAGACCTTTTTAAAATACTTGGCTAGTGTAATTATATTTTACTGTTAATGAAATTTTTATTCCGGGATTAACTGTTAGTAAATTTTTGTATACTTAAGAATATTTTCTATTATTCTGCTTATTTTCTGATTGATATTTTTCGGAAATTTTATTTATTGTACTGTTTGAATATTTTACTTTAAGTTACTATTTCTGGGATTTCCTTTCTGTCTTTTCTTAACCTGGCTCTGGCCTTACGGCGACAACAGGTTCTTTCGGTCTTTTCTTAACCTGGCTCTGGCCTTACGGCTACAACAGGTTCTTTCGGTCTTTTTCTTAACCTGGCTCTGGCCTTACGGCGACAACAGGTTCTTTTGGGTTTTTTTCTTAACCTGGCTCTGGCCTCACGGCGACAACAGGTTCTTTCGGTCTTTTTCTTAACCTGGCTCTGGCCTTACGGTCTTTTCGGTCCACCTTTATCTCTTGAGTCCGGGATTAAAATATTTGCTCGTCGATATTTAGTTCTCCACGCCGTAAAATACTAGCCAAGTTTCCGGTCTGTTTTATTACTTGTTTGTTTGTAACACTGTAAATAATTCTGCTTGCTTCGCATTTTCTGATATCCGTACGCTGTCTGCTTAATAGCCATTTTATTATATATAAACACGCTAACTTTACCGCTTATACGCTTTTGCCGCTAATACTATATTGCTTGCTACTCTCCCTCTACTGACTAAATATATATAAATAAATTGTGTTAATTTTGCTTTCTGTTCTGTTTAGGATTGTAACCATAGGATTGCAGTAATATACTCAAATATTATTGAACTTCTGCGTTTTACTGTTGTGTTTGTGAAAGTCTAATTTCCCTTATTTGATCCACTGGAACTGACTGATTCTTCACTGAGCTGCTTAGTCTCGCTTATCGACTTTTGGGTAGTGTTCAACCACTGTAAACTTGAACTGGCGCCCGAGTAACAAATAAAGCTCGAGTGTCAAAGTGACAGCCTTAGTTCTCGCAAGTGTACGAGAAAAAGAGCGTCAAAATTAAAATATCGGATACTATGATATATGTAATTACGCAAAAATTAATTGAACTTCATCTAAACTTAGAGGTAAATCAATTTATTTCAAATATCAAAAAAGCATAAATTATAATGCAGGATATAAAATTATGATAACAAATAATCCCTCAAATAAATTGGAATCCATATATAAGGGTCTATATGGTATTATTGACGATAAACCTCTAAAAGTGGTTGAATTATACCATAGCAAGAAATAAAAAAGTTCATGGCTTTGAGCTCAATATCATTTTCATTTCCTGCGCCTAGGGAGACGTAATAGTATAATTTAAATGTTTTTCTGCAGGTATTATTATTAATAATATTATTTTCGTAATTTAAAATTAAGTAATGTATCTACGCTAAGTTATAATATAATAATAATGTTTATTTACATTTACTTCAGTGTTATACAAGAATATACCGTACTGAATCAACAGGTTCGTGAATAAATAAATAAAGTAAATAAACGTACAGCTCAATAGGTGTGCAGAATAAATGTTATTATTATTTTAATTGTAATTAATGTTACTATGATAATATATTATGGTAGATTAAGTAACTTGTAAATGACAAATACTAACGAAATTGTCAATTGAAAGATAGAATTAAGCTTGTCTTGGAAGAAACAAGATAATTTTCATTAAATAATACAAATTTAAACATGTACCACACGTGGCGAATCTGTTACGAACATATAACTATTAAGTAATCATCATTAAATAAGTAAAACTTACAGAAAGTATTATTTATCTCCCGATGATGTTGACATGTTTAACGAAATGTGTACCCAGTAGTGTATTCGAGTGAAGTGTTCAAATGCTTTAAGTTTTGTAAAAGTGTTTTTTGGGCACCAAAGTTATTGATTTGTGAAAAATAGCCTTTATACGAAAACATCCCACCTCAGGGCCCGGACCTAGCATTCAGTTTTCTCCTTAAAGAAGATTATGCATCATGAAATTAGAGGGAGGTATTCAGAGTCTCATTAAAAAATTTAGTAGCTCTTGGTCTATACAAACCTTTGGTAAAGAATAAAGAAAATCGAAAAAAAGCAGTGACAAAAAATTTGTGACTGGGAACAATAAAGCACGTAATTAACAAAATTGTCGAAAGGGACACCTGTTATACCTACTGTTAGGGTTTAGTGGTTAAACTAAACAAATATCAATTAAGAAACGACAAAATAAAAATTACCCTATTGCCAAGAATGACAACCTGACATACAGAGTGTTCGTCAAAAAGAAATAAAAGATGCAAAATATTGAGTGACGCTTTTTATAGTTTTCCCGATTTTTAAGAGGGAAAGCAGATTTCTGTAATGAATTATCATTAATTCGCCTATTATATAATATGCTTGAGTTATATGTACTGTTTATTATATTTAAGCACCATTGCGCAAGTTACAAAATGCATGTCAAATTTAATCAGGCTTGATGGGGTATTTGTCACAGCTGAGACTCGAACTCAAAAGTGGTATAGCGACTAGCCGTGTTGTCTCCCACACAAGACCGGCTAACCCACTGCTAACAACTCGGAAACACATGGAAAACGCCACTAAACGAACATTCCTTAAATAAAATTTAAACCAGGGCCCTCATTGTCTCAAGCCTAATGCGAAAGCGTTGAGCCACCTAGCAGGTAAGAAAATTATGCAGGAAAATTTTAAGATTAGATTAGATAATTTATTGGTGCTGATTATACAAAATAGTATTTACACACGTCAAAAGGGGGAAACTACAAAACGAAAATAATACAACATGTAAGAAATAAATAGTAGACACAATACAGTACATTATATTAAAATAGATAAAAGCTATAAAATCAGTACAACATGTAAGAAGTGAATGGTGGATACAATACAATAAAACATATTAAAATAAGTATGATATAAAAGGTGGGCATGGAACATTCTCAATTATAGACTTGTTTAGTTATTACTCAAAGACATACATATAGGAACACGCAAATGCTTTCATAACTATATTGTATGTAATTCGCTGTTTAAAAATTCTTCAGTGTTATAGAAAGCGTTTTTTAATAGAGACTGCTTGATTCTACCCTTAAACGAGCTTTGTGGCAGGAGTTTTATTTCAAGTGGTAGGGCATTGTAGAGTTGAATGCCCCAGAATGTCGTACCAACTCTGATTTTTGATAATCTTAAATAGGTATTATCCAAATCATTTCTGTTACGTGTGTGGTAAGTATGTATTTCATTACGTTTGGTATATGTTTCTAAGTTAATTTTGATATGCTGTAAACATTGGTAAATATATGTGCAAGGAATAGTTAAGATTTTTAATTCAATAAATTTGGATTTATAATCATCTCTGAATTTGAGACCTGCTATTATTCTTATTGCTCGTCTTTGTAAGGAGAACACATCAGCAGTAGAGCTAGCATGTCCCCACACAAGTATAGCATATGAACCAATAAGTAGTTAAACATACTTATATATAAAAATTCCCTTGGAAAAATATCTGGTTTTAAATCGGGTAGAAAATTTATTAAGAAATAATAGTAAATTATAGGAAGCAACGCTATCCACTATTAAGTATTCAACATTTAAGGGTTTTTTTTTGTGATCAGTAGTTTGTGATTCAGAAAACTTTCAAATTTTGCAAGCGCACAACAATAACGTACAAGTTTCATTATCTAAGTGTTTCATTATGAAACGAATGTACTTCTAGTGATTCAGCTTTCAGAATTGTATGTACGTAGTTAATTATAAAACTGTCTGGGATTATATTGCATAAAAGACTTTTAATATACCGCCAAGTGGAATCTTCATTTTCTCTGGACATTATTCCTAACGAATATTGAAGCCATGATGCCTGAGTAGTTAAAGACAAAGTTCAACCTGTAAATATTTCTAAAATTATAGTCAAAGCCTGCTGACCTTCTTTGCGAGTTGAGTTTCTACGAATACCTAAAAAATACTCCGAATTAACACATACTCGGTATTCAATATTCAATACTTTAAATTTTTTTAAAAGTTATATGAATCAACTAACTTTGAGCGTTTACACTTGCGTGTAAGTAGAATAAATTCGATAGAAAAAAACTATTTGGTTTGTTTAAAATGCCTAATATATTTAGGCCGGGTCCGGAAGCGGAAAATCAGTCCAGTTCTGATACAGTAACACACACATGATATATATTCTCCTACGTGGGGTCTCAGCTCCCCTAACCCTCTAGTTTCACCCCTGTATACCAAAAACCACCCCCGGAACGCGTTTTCCGCTATTTGCGGTGCGGGACGTGTTTCTTTTTCGCATTTTTCCAGAAATATTCTGAAAATGACGTATATCAGTCCAGAAGTCCGAGTGAGAAGCCACGGAGGGGATGAACCACCCCTTCTGACGAAAAATTTGTCCATTTCGGGTACAGCAACACGATATATGTGTTTAGGGGTGTAATGGGGTAGTGAAGCGCAAGTTATAGCCTCTCCTACTCAATTGTTAACCTCACCTTCGCGATGATTTCAATTTGAACTTGGTGCACCCTGTTTTCACTAACGAGGCTCTAACGACCGAGTAAGGGCGGAATAACCCTTACCTTTTGCCGTGAGCGCATCCACCTTCTCACGAAGAGTGCGGTAAAAATAACCCACCGCACACAAAGGTTGCTTTTGGAATCGTGTGGTTACCCCATCGTCGCAGTCTCCTTCTGTGCCATGGAACCACACCACTCGCCTTCCGCAACCGAGCTGGTCAGTTGCATACCTGCTCCAGCTAAAACTTCAAATGCAGCTTCATTTTCAGTCGATTAAGGCTTTAAAAAAATGATGGAGCGTTCAAGTGGGACAAAATCATCCGGAGGTAAAATACCCTCCCGATCGGATCTCCCACAGGGACACCTCATCGAATGTCGAAAAAACACCGACAAATTAAACCCAAGAAAACTAATTCTTTCATCTACGGCGCTTGGAATGTTCGTACTTTGAACGACAGCACTCGCACCGATCGGCCTGAAAGAAGAACTGCTCTAATAGATAGAGAACTTCACCGACTCAATGTTGACGTTGCAGCTCTCAGCGAAACTCGATTTTTGGAGGAAGGCTCTCTCACAGAAAAGTACTATACCTTCTATTGGAAAGGTCTTCCCATCAATTCAAGAAGACAACATGGAGTAGGATTTGCCGTTCGGAATCAACTTGTATCCAACTTAACACAAATACCACAAGGCATATCCGAGCGTCTAATGCTGCTTCGCTACGAGCTATCAGATGGCAACGCGGTAAATCTAATAAGCGCCTACGCTCCCACTCTGGATGCAAGTCACGAAACCAAGGAAAGCTTCTATCAACAGCTGGAAGAAACCCTCTGTAGAATACCTAAAACGGAACGACTCGTTATTCTTGGCGATTTTAACGCTAGAGTAGGGAGAGATGCAGACACCTGGCCAGGCATCATAGGCAAGAACGGTTTGGGCAACATGAACGCTAACGGTCAACTACTCCTAACTAAATGCGCCGAACATGATCTAGTTATAACAAACACCATTTTCCGACAAAAGGATAAATTTAAAGGCACCTGGCGTCACCCCAGATCAGGTCACTGGCATCTACTGGACTATGTTATCGTACGTAGGAAGCATCTCAAGGACGTCCAAATTACAAAGGCGCGCATTGATAGCGAATGTTGGACCGATCATCGTCCTGTTGTCTCTAAAATGAAAATTGTTATGAGACCCAAACACCGAAGAACTCAAGTAAAACGTAGACTCCGTCTCTGTATTAGTAAATTGCGTGACCAACAAACCGTCGAACAGCTAAAGCAAAAAGTTCAAGAGAATTTGAGTGCACTAGAAGAAACCAATTCTGTAGATGTCGCTGCTACCTGGACACAAATTAAAGACAGTTTAAAAAGTGCGAGTGAGGAAATTCTTGGCACTGCAGCAAGTAAAAAACAGGAGGACTGGTTCAATGATAATGAAGCTTTTATACAAGAACTTCTTGACCGCAAACATATTGCCTTCCAAAACGCTATCAACCACCCCAACGACTCATCAAAAGCAGAAGCTTTTACCCAATCTAAGTATGAAACGCAACGCGAAATCAGAAGAATAAAGAACGAGTGGTGGGCAAGCAAGGCCAGAGAAATTCAAAGGTACGCCGATTCACACGACTACAGGAATTTCTTTCAGGGAGTAAAAGCAGTGTACGGCCCCAGTCGGAAAAATATGTGCCCTATTAAAGATTTAAATGGAAATCTCCTCAAAGAAGACCAGGAAATAAGAGCCCGATGGAAAGAACACTACTCTAACATTCTTAACCAGCAAAGTCAAGCCGATCACGATATTATAAATCTTATTCCTCAATATGACACCTTCGAAGACTTAGATAAACCACTAACAACGGAAGAGATCTTAACCGCCACTGGGCAGCTAAAAAATAACAAATCTCCCGGCGCCGACTCACTCCCAGCTGAGATCTTTAAAGCTGTGTCGTCAGAGCTCATACCGTTCCTCAAAAAACTGTTTGATGTCGTGTGGGAAAGTGGTCAAGCTCCGCAGGAGTTTCGTGATACACTTTTAATCAACCTCTTCAAAAACAAAGGGAGCGCTGCGGACTGTGAACATTACAGGGGTATAGCTCTCCTGGCTGTTGGAGGGAAGATACTCACTAAAGCGATGGCAAATAGGCAAACACCTGTTATGAAAAAGTTACTTCCTGAAACACAGAGTGGCTTTAGACCAAACCGCGGCACATCGGATTTAATCTTCACACTTAAACAGCTTCAAGAAAAAGCACTCGAACATCAAGGAGAAATTCACATGGCCTTCATTGATTTAAGCAAGGCGTTTGACTCGGTGGACAGGGAAGTGCTCTGGAAAATTATGTTCCGCTTAGGTATCCCTAGAAAATTTGTGGAAGTATGTCGCAGTCTACATACAAACAACAACGCCCAGGTTATGTATAATAATGAGGCAACCGAACCTTTCCAAACCCTCACTGGATTTAGGCAGGGATGTGTCCTGGTACCCCTACTTTTTAATTTGTTTACCACTGCTCTAACAATTATTGTTGACAACAAACTGACAGCCAGAGGAATAGGTCTCAGATACCGTTTTGATGGCGGTCTCTTTAACATAGGGCGCTTTAGAGCTTTCACGAAGACACGCACACGATTCATTTGTGATCTCCAGTATGCGGATGACTGTGCACTTTTAGCCTCTACGCCGGAAGAGCTTCAAGAACTTTTAGATGTGTATGCCCAGAGCTATGATTCCTTGGGACTTAAAATCAACATTGGAAAGACTAAGATTATGTCAACTCCTCATCAAGTGAACCAAGTAGATATTACACTTAACGGAAATTCTCTTGAAGTGGTGGATCAGTTCAATTACTTAGGCAACGTTGTTAATGACAAAGCAAACATGGACAGCGAGATTCGCAATAGAATTAACGCTGCATCTAGAGCACTCTGGGGACTTAGAGAGAGAGTATTTGACAACCACGATCTTGCTTTGTCAACGAAAATGGCTGTCTACAGAGCAGTTGTCATTCCAACACTGCTATATAGATGTGAAAGCTGGGTCACTTACCGTCGTCATGTGAAAGAATTAGAACGTTTTCAGCAAAGACACCTCAGAAGTATGATGAAAATCCGTTGGTTCCATCATATATCAAACGTGGAAGTACTCAGGAGAGCAAACAGCCTTCCAATTGAGGTGCTTATTTCAAGAGCACGCCTAAGATGGGCAGGTCACGTTCATCGTATGCATGATAACCGCCTTCCTAAATGTACACTTTATGGTTAATTGCTAAGCGGTAGAAGAAGGCGTGGCGGTCAACGAAAGAGGTTCAAAGACGCTCTCCATGAAAATCTAAAATCCTGCGGTATTGCAGACGAGCAATGGGAACAACTTGCAGCGGACAGAACCGAATGGTGAGGGGTTGTAGCCAGCTATCAAGGAAATGTTGCTGCAAGAAGGCCGAATCCAAGACCTAACCAGGTCTATGTTTGTCCTGACTGCGGTCGACATGTGCTCTCCCGAATTGGCCTCTATAGCCATAGTCGTATGCATCGTAGATGAATGGGAATTACAATAGACTACACCTTTTACTTGTTTTTATTGTACACAATCTATCGACTGTAACATTTTTATACTCGGACACGAGTAACGGCTAATAATAATAATAATATGTTTCCCTACGTAATTTTTCGCGCTGAATCGATTGCGCTGGGCTCCAGCTCCCCTAACCCTCTAGTTTCACCCCTATTGGCCAAAAACCACCCACAAAAACCACCAGCGGAATGCGTTTTCCGCTATTTGCGGTGCAGGACTGGTTTTTTATTCGTTTTTTTTTCCAGAAATATTCTGAAAAATTATCGCACAGCATCGACAAAATACAATTTTTAATTTTTCGTCGGAAGAAGTGATTTCATTCCTCCTCGGCTTCTCACCCGAGCTTCTGGACTGGTATACATAATTTTCAGAATATTTCTGGGAAAAAACGAAAAAGAAAGGAGTCCTGTATTGCAAATAGCAGAAAACGCGTTCCGGGGGGTGGCTTTTGGCCAATAGGAGTAAAACTAGAGGGTTAGGAGAGCTGGGACCACGCGCAATAGATTCAACGCGAAAAATTACGCAGAGGAACATATATCGTGTTACAGTATCAGAGCTGGGCTGATTTTCCGCTTCTGGACCTGGTCTAATTGATTGTCATTCAACATATTATATATAATATGCGAATATTTTAACTAAAAAATGTAACTGTTTTATACATGAGAAACGTTGTTGAGAAATTTTTGATAACTTTATTAATATTTTCAAGGCTGTAGGTAATCACACGGAATGGATTGATACAGTGTGGTAGCATACATACATTCCATATCAACTAATATTAATGTGTATATATGTTTATGTTATTGCGAATAAGTCGCAATAAACTATGCGTTAAATAGCTTCTAATAGAACTTTTCTTAAGGTGGGCATATCCAAGACAGAGAGAGTCGATAAGGAAATATTTATAATTTTTAGCCATAACTTTTTTAATACATATATTGTTAAAAAAAAGTATAAGACTACCTAAGTAGAACTATGACAGGTGTAGTGATATGAATTTTAATAAACAAATATATCAAGTTAGGAATATGTGTGTCTGCCAGTCGCTCTGTGGATGAACGATTTTCTCAAACATGGCTCAACGTAGAAACATCTAGAAGATTCAAGGCAGAACGCTGTTAACGCCTCATAGTATATAGAAGTTTGTAACCTGTGTATTTACAGAAATAATTTTAAGGTAAACAGTTTTTATTATTTTCCGTTCATAATAATAACAGATAACAATGTTACATACAATTATTAGATGACTGGAGGAAAGGTTTGTAGTGTAGCTGTTTGCAAAAACAACTCAAAAAAGGCAAAAGAGAGTGGTGAGATGTTGATGTTTTTTTCCTTCCCTAAAAAAATTACTTAATACAGGAAATAAAATTTATTTTCATATGATACAAAGAAATATTAGAAAAAACCAATGAGTGATTTTTTCTTATTAATTGCTGTGCCTAATATGACATGATAAAATTTAATGGCCCTCTTGTTAAATTTTATTAATAAATTATTGTATGCACATCTAATTCTTATAAAAAATTTGCATTAAAATTTTTTAATACTACATAATTGTAAAGGTTGGCCTGGGGAAAAATTTCTACTCAGTACGTCATAAAATAAGAAACTTTTCTAAGTAACTCTTTTTGTTAGGGCGAAAATTAGTATCATGTATGTTTCTTCATCTATCTTATAACTTATTAAATTCGCTAAGAATTATATAAAGCAATGAAATCTCGGGCAAGAAATTGCACACAAGATTAAAAGAACCTACTTTTATCCCTTGATATAAAATGTAGGCACTTCTTTAACTGCATACATTAATTAGTTATAAATTTGATATATAGTAATGTCAATTTTAAATTCCAAGGAAAAAGTTATCGATGTTAATAATCATTAATCAATAAAGTCGATTTATTAATTTGTGCTTGTACATTAAAAAATGCAAAATACGGAATTCAAATTCATAACTAATTATACTTCTATACTAATGGTTTGAATGCCAGAAATTCGAATGAGCAGGCAGAGTGACGCGTTCCCGCATTTTAAATAGTGATCTCTGATTGGTCGAAAGTTACCATGCTACCTATCTTACTTTACAAACCTTGCTGTTAGTCAATGTAGAAAAATAATAACTGACATTTTCCATCTCGTCCGCATCTCTAGTGGGAGAGGAGAAAATTCAAATAATATGAGACTTGTGACATTGACTTGTGAATTATTTTATCACGGCAAGTCAGTTACTCCTATAATTACATGTTTTTAAGGACGGAGAATCGAGGAAAAATATCACCTGACAATTTAGCCATTAACTGTGAAAGGCCTGGAATTTTTTATTGTAAAGTTTTTAAGCATTCTCGAGTTATAGCGCCACGTCTGTTCTCTACTTCATATGATTGATAATGCTCGGAAAGGGGTGGGAAAAATATAACTGACTTTTTCAGCCTTGCAAGCGGCATATACAGGGTGTCCGGAAACAAAGTAGAAAAAAATTAACTATAGATTCCTTAGCCCAATTTAATTGGGGTTCTTCATATAACATTTTTCAAAATATCTCTTCGTTTTCAAGTTATAGCCCCTTTAAAGGGGTACCTACGTTAAAAACTGTTTTTATTTTTTTAATCAAAAATTAAAATTCCAAAACAAAATATTTAGCACACACTTATTAAAAGGCATCTTATGAATTTTTCTCATCCTCTTGAGCGCTTCACCAAGGGGTGGAATAGGCAACCTCTAATATATTTTTTAAAATATTTTTAAAATCCATTCATTTTATATTTCAGAATAAAATATTTTTCTGCAACGCGCTAAATGCCAGTTCCTGATGAATTCGTGATCTCATTGATAGAATCTCAAGTAAATTGTTTAACAAGATTCTATCAATAACTGACAGGCGGCTGTAACTAAATGATACCGTTTTTTATCGAAAATGAGTTTTCACCCCTTCTGCAACACTTTGAGACTTTGCTGCAAGGGAAAAGTTGTTTATTTTTATGAGAATTAAACATTTTTCATGAATTTAGCTATGCCGTTATTACACGAAAAAAAATTGTTTGCATATGTCATTTTCTCAGTTTTTGAGTTGTAAGATTACTTCCCTAAGATTCTATACTTAAAACTGTTGAATAATTATGAAATGTGTATTAAAAGCATGTATGTTAGAAAAATCTGTATACCAGGGAAGACCAAAATTTTTTTTGTTAAATCAGAAATTGTTTCAAATGAAAATTTTTTGTATAAAAAATTGGATCGAAAAAGACTTTTCAGGAGTTGTTCAAAAATTGTATTGAAAAGGTTTTCTTTCAAGTTCCTTGTCGGGATAACAGGGGGCTCTAGGGAGGATCCAAAACAAGTTTTTATCGGCTCAAAGGTGTTTCAAGCAAATAGTGTTTTCGGTAGAAAACTTTATCCATTTTTGCATATTTCGGTTCAGAGCATCAGAAAGGCCCCAGAGAAGGTACAAAAGCAAGCTTCACTTCAAAAACTTTTTTAGATGTAAATTGTTTAAAATGGAAAAGTGTATGGTATTTGCTTTTCTATATTTCTTCTCAGATCACCAGAGGCGGTTCTATCCAAAAATATTGTTTCGTCGAATCAAAAGTCGCTTCAATTGAAATTATACTCAAAAAATATTTTTCAAATTTATCCACGTAACATCTAGAGGTTTCAAAAATTAACAAAAGTAGGACTGACTAGAGGAGCTGGAAAATAAAATGGTCTTAAAATTGTTGATGATGATCCTCTTGATCTTTCATCCATTCTCTTATCCAAACTCTCATTTTTGTCATCGTTTCTTCTTCTATCATATCGAAGAATCCCTCATATGACACCAATGATAATGATTTTACTGCACGATGCCTTATTATACAAAATTTCCTTTCATCGAATTCTCTTCACTGAACTATACACATTGGCGCTTCGAGACTGCCCTAAATAAAAACAGCAATGGCCAGTTTGACTGGCTTTCCAGTAGCTGGACGACAGTTTACAAGCCAGCTAGTGGACAAATGGCAGAACAGTCACTGGCTGAATCTAAATTCTGTTTAATTCATGCGCAATTTCTTGTACTGAGACACTAGAATTGATTTCTACTGACAATAATACACTAATATCGATGTCTTCATTGATAATTGGCATTTGGAGTTCTTAAGCTAACCTCTTTTGTTCCAGCTCCCGTTCTATTTTTAGAAAATCATGTATGATTTCTTAGTGGTTAGCGCTCTGCATAAAAATCGACCCTCCACGGCTAGTTTTGCAACATTCTCCGTATATTAGCAACTGTGTTAATTTATGCATAAACCATAACTTTTTAATACACACCAGAATAATGTCGGATTTTCTTAGAATGAAATATCATTCGACCTATCAGATTCACTCATTGCTTACTTTGTTACATGTCAAATACACCTATTTGATAGAGGTCCATTGTTAAATATTTTCATTTATATCTTGTTGCAGTGCTCTGATTTGGACAACCCCGTTTCACCACAATACCTTGACCTACTTGACAATGACATATGGCAACTTCTTATTTCAACTCAAATAATGACATTAGTGGCGTAGATACCATTCCTCTATTGACATCACTAATTCGTCTATGTAACGTCCAAGGGTCTGGCAGTGGACGCCCCATGCTACGTGAGACACGCAGACATCATCAGAGACCTGGAGTACACCACGGTCACTGAAGTCATCCGGAAACGAGCGAAGAAGCTGTATGCCCAAGCCGAGTAACACGGGAACCCGCTGATCAGACAGGCCACTGATTACGACCCCGCCGACGCCCTGAGGCACAAACGACCGAGGGTTCAGCTACTAGACAACGGGTAAGTATAACCTTTATTTCCCGCTAACAGATCTGTTTCAGATACGCCAGGACGGACCACCACTACCAGAGACATGACGTTTTTCAATCCTAACCCAACCTCCTTGCGGGCGTCGGACAACATGGCGTCCGACGCCCGTTGTCCTACCTGCTCCGTGGAGACCGAAAGTGCTAAAAGAAGCACTTAGGTCTCCACAATCCCGAGCTACACAGCTCATCCTTACCTTTCCGACGATCCGGGGTAGGATATCAATTGATGTCCTACGTACCGGCAGTCAGTCCCAACCAAAACTCCTAAACCCAACTTGACCGATGACTACCCCCGGGGGTGACAAGCTGGCGAAGAAAGAAGTTGTCAAGACAAGAGGAGCGCCAGAAGAGACCTCAGCCAGCGAGGTTCAACAGCCAGGACCAGGGGAGGTCCACAGAAAATACCACGATACATCTCACATTTGTGAGCTGGGTCTGTTAGAAGTACGCGGGCCCACCTATCACGAAGGCCGGTCCAGGTCTACAGAGATAATCTAGGTTCTACTCGGCCCTAGCTATCGAGACCGACATCCAGCCAATGGATATTGGTGCGCGATAATGTCATTTCTAATAAATGGTAATGCAGGATTGTGGTAAACACTGGCTTGCCAGAGGTTTTCATTTAACAACTACAAATTTTTTCCATCATCAAATATAACCAAATAACATATTAACAATCCAAAAAATGTACAAGAAAGAAACAACAAACAATATTTTTCTTACAGCATAATTTTGCTTGGGAAATGTGATACATATTTCTTCTCCGGCAACTGATTATAACCTTAGTTTGTAGTGCTCCACCTAGACTCTATGTGTTGTCTAAATTATTGTAGTTAGCGTTTGTTAAAAAGAGATACGTACCTACTAATTTATTTGAAAATCTGATAGTGAATTAAGATCCGTTATGTCTATAATTATTGTTTAGCTGTTCAAATCTTACACTGTATATCCTTTGATCAGTTTACTTACACCTAAAATATTTTTATGAAGAAACCTTTATTTTTATATGTATTTTAAATAAAACAATTGGAATATTAATAATTATTCCTGAAATTTTGTATTTGATTCTGACTGTTTTTATTTCTTTTTAACAATACCAGTTGGTTTCTAAATTGCTAATGTGGGGGCATTAAGGTACAAATATTATATGATAATAGATTTTAACATATAAGGTGTTGACAGTATTTAGATCAAGCAAGCTGTCAATGTACGAAAAATTGCAACCATCTTCACTAAAATCACTGATACGGTCTTGAATAACTCTATCAATAAATTTTAGAAATAACTCGCTTCCTCTCACCGAAAACTACTAAAAATAGAAGATGGCGCCTGATAGTAAAATTACGATTCATATACTACTACTACCAAAAAATTTGTTTTATTATGGCATAAAAAGAGAATCGCAGTTATATTTCTTTTTTCCCATTTAACAAGACGTACTATAATCTTGGACTTTCTTCGTAAATATGCAAATATATTTTATCAAACAATTTCTAACAAATTAAACAAATCATTTGCAATAAATTAATTAGTTATGTATTATGTACTTTTGTAAGAAATATCATCAAATGGCTTCTTGAATATCACTTACATAATAACTACAGTATGAACGTTTCTGTCATAAATTTGGCTCACACATACGGCTATTATATCAGTATTTTATTTGATTTTTGACTGTATGCAACGTACTTCATTCAAATTATGTCTTTCCTAATTTTATTAGTTACTGATACATAATTTGGTTTCGCCAAATAGGAAACACCCAATCTAACAATTTATATTTATATAATTCTGTGTTTAGCATGTTTAGTTAATGGCAAGCACAATAATTAGTACATTGATAAGAATACCTTGTTATGCTTATAACGTTGTGTTTACTTATTAACGACTATTTTCCGTATAAAACTTTAGCTTGTGTTAGTGGGCATACAATTCAAGTAATTTAGAATATTGAAGAAAGTATGCCGAGTAAATGTATGATAGTGTTGTTTGTTGCGTCGTTAGTTTCTTGTGGTAAGATGGATTGGTATAAAAACAGTGTATTTTATCAAGTGTATCCAAGGTCCTTTCGAGATAGTAACAATGACGGTTGTGGTGATGTAATGGGGATATACGAGAGACTGGATTATTTGAAGGAATCCGGAGTTACAGTAGCTTGGCTATCGCCAATTTTTCAATCACCTCAAATTGATCATGGTTACGACATTAGCGATTATTACAACATTGATCCTATTTATGGCAATCTGCATGATTTAACGCTATTAATAGGAAAAGCGGAACAATTAGGAATCAAAATTGTTTTGGATTTAGTTCCGAATCATACTAGTGATCAACATCATTGGTTCGATAAATCCATTAATAAAGTACCAGGTTACGAGGATTATTATGTGTGGGAAGATCCAAGATTGGATGAATGTGGAAACAGGATACCACCAAATAATTGGGTAATAACAAGATTCCATTAAATTAAATGCAGATTCATGCATCATGCTGTTTTCTTGTTAGAATCGTATACTGTGCCAGAGTAAATGGCTTCCCTGTAAAAAGTGATGCAACTTTAATACCTTTTAGTGTTGCAATTGAAAGTCAAGTGAATTAAAATATGTTGAAATTATTTTTTGTTGTGATGAATTGTTAGAAAATTGTTTACATTGTTTGGGAAAAATTTGCTCTCTATTTTCTTCATTATTTTTTAATTCTCATCATATCAAAGATGTTATCAAGGAGACAACACTGTCAGGTAATAAATTAATAACAATAAATAAAGAACCAGTTAAAATATATATCAGAGATAAAATACTAAATGTTCAAATAGAAAATCACTTAAAAGCGTATGATCTATTGACACAAAACCAATGGAGATTTAGAGTAAGTCACAGTTGCACTACAGCTTTGCAGAAGGTTGTTAACGATATTTTATTGGAGTGCGATAAAGATAACTTAACTACATTGGTCTTTCTTGATTACCCCAAGGCCTTCGTTAGGATTAATCATATGACTCTAATATCAGTGCTTCAGTACTTGGGATTTGATCGAAACGCAATTCTACTCATTAAAAATTATTTGTAAAATAGGCAACAGATGGTCAAATCTGGTAACAATATTGCAAATCCATAAAACACGTTCTCCAAAGTTCCTCAGGGCTCCATATTAGGTCTTCTACTGTTTACTTTGTACACATCGACCTTCCATAGTTTACAGTACAGCAGATAACACCCAAATTTATTATTCGTTTGCAAAAAATGACTTGACGTATGTGTACTATCAAATCAGTATTTACGGGCACTAGTATCTATGTCGGAAAAATATTGCCTAACTGTTAATAACACCGAATCCAAAGTAATGCTATTTGGATGCAAAGCATCATGCGGTTTGTATACTGATAGTATTCATATTAATATAAATGATCAGGACTTGCAACTTTGCAAAATTTCTAAAAATCTTGGCCTCTTTATAGATTCTAAGTTGAAATTTTTGGAGCATGTTACACATATTGTTAAAAATGCATTTAGTAAATTAGAATTAAGATATAGCAGTAGACATTTGTTGTCTATTAAAAACCGAATAATACTGAGTGAGTCATTGGTTTCGTCATATCTGAATTATGCAGATGTGGTGTATGGGCCTCTCCCAATCACTATGAGCATACACGTCTGCAGCGGATCCAGAACACCTGTATATGATTTATATATGGCTTTAAAAAATTTCGGCAAAATTTCATGAATTAAAGTGGTTAAGGGTTAAACAAAAAAGAGATTTGTGTACTTGCTCCTTAATTCATAAAATTATTAAAAATGGTGGTCCGCGGTATTTGCGGTTTAGGGCAGTTGCAGTCAATGTTAATGTTAGACATAAGCGTATATTGACAATACCAGCACACAAAACTCCACACTTTCAGTGCCATTGCACCATAATTATGTAATTACTGACATATTTTTATTCTTTGTTTGCTAATTTTGTATCTTCAGGGTTCAGTGGAATAATTGAACTTAGTTCCAAACTCTGCCTTTTGGCGCAGGAGTACTTGTAATCTCTTTTATTTTTTTGGTATAGTACTCTCTTGATGCCAATAAAAACCTATTATTATTATTATTATTATTATTACTTATTATTATAGATACATTTATATACATGTATCATCGTAGTAGGTATGTATTTTGTTATTATATTTAAAAGAATCTCTTATAGTGGAGTGGATCGGGCAGAAAAAGATCCTCAATTCGTAGCCCTCAAATTGAAGAATTTTTTTTAATCGACTAAATCGGGTTACGGCATTGTTTCCCCACTTACGTTCCACAGATCTGAGGGTCGAGAGGGGGGGAGGGGGCGGGTGTTGATTCCACAAAAAAATATATACTTCCCAAAAATGAAGAACTAGACAAAGTACGTAATTTTGGTTCTCGGCCTCATCGACGTCGGACCATTATTTAGCGAGATATCGCGAATTAGTGTTACGGGAAAGAAAATTTTTCAATTCATTATTTCTCCGCTAGACATGCACGTAGGACTTTTATTATATTTTTCATAGAAAGGTAAGGTCACCCATTTTAAGAGGCCGGAGGCTGAGTGTAGTGGGACAATTAATAGGGGTGGGAGGGGGGTTAGGGAAAATTTCTGTTAAACCCCGATAACTCGTGACCGGAGAGGTGGATCGCAAAATATCAAAGTGGCATTTCTTCAGTTTTCCACGTAGAACTCAATAAAATTGGCAGAAATCGAATTTTGCGGTTGGCCGCAAGAAATTTTGACCATTTTTTCAAAAAATATTTTTGTCATGAATGGAAGGAGTGGGGGGAATAATTTTCATGTCAATCGATGGCTTTATATTTTATCTTCAATTTTCGCCCAACTAGACTGCAATCCGATAATTATTAAGGGATAGAGAAGGGTGCAAAGTTTTTGCTGTATAGCGGGAGAACGGAGAGGAGTGGGGGGTTCTAGCAGGGCTCAAAACAGAGGGCAAACAGTTAGTTTTCTTTTTATTTATCCACTTTTTAATTTTGCCCTGTCCGTATATTGCCCGCCCGCGCGAGTTATAATTAAAAAAACGAATGGAAACGGGTGATCGAGTCAGTCGACGGAGCGACGAGCAGCCGGGGGCGAAGCTTTCTCTCTCCACTTCTCTCTCTCCTGTTTGATTCACACGCGTGCACTTACTCCGATTGTCATAATTCTCCTGTCATTAATTGAGAGTCACTTGAGGACCAGATAGAATCGCTTTTTCCTAATATTCTAGCAAATGGCAATATGGCACGCTCTTTTTTCAGAATTACTGGTATATGGTTAAGCATCCATTTACAGTTTTAAAACGTAAACGGAAAGAAGTTTGTCAAAGTGCTTGTCTTTCCATTGCCGTGTTTGTTGATAGTTGCAGTCCGGCACTTGAAACTAAAATTTGAGAATGCCATTTGTTATGAATCGTCAAAAGTCGATTTCTGGAAACTTTATTGAGTTCTACGTGAAATACTGAAGAAATGTCATTTTGATTTTTTGCGATCCACCTCTCCGGTCACGAGTTATCGGAGTTTAAAAGAAATTTGCCTTACCTCCCTCCCTCCCCTCCTAATTCTCCCACCAACCCCAGCCTCCGGCCTCTTAAAATAGATGACATTACCCTTCTATGAAAAATGTGATAAAAGTCCTACGTGCATGTCGAGCCGAGAAAAAATTTATTGAAAAATTTTCTTTCATGTAACGTTAATTCGCGATATCTCGCTAAATAATGGTCCGATGTCGATGAGGCCAAGAACCAAAATTACGTGTTTTGTCAAGTTCTTCATTTCTGGGAAGTATATATTTTTCTGTGGAATCAGCACCCGCCGGTTTATTGACCAAAAACCGGTTTGAGAAAAAAAATTCTTCAATTTGAGGACTACGAATTGAAAATCTCGATCCACCCCTCTATTAGGTTCTTGTGGGTTGCGTTTCAAATTGAAAACCAACACATAAAACATTCAGCCAAGAAAATATGACCAAGTTTTTGCTCTATATGGATGTATCTGCAAAGGCGAATTTTAGTAACGAAATAAATGACTTGGGTGGGAGGTATTTGTGGAAAAACGTTTTGTGGAATAATTCTGATCCTACGGAACAATTTTCTTAAGAAGAATTTATTTCTTGAATCGTGTTTTTCGTCTTATTTGTCAAATATCTCCAGTTGTAGTTATCGAAGAAATGTTAACGATGTCGCTCAAACATTGGTAAATCGAGATATAAAGTTTAAATTTTAAATATCTCAAAAATAGCAAGACGAACATTTAAAATGCATGTCATTAGAAATTATAAGCCTTGAAATTATAGTTATTTGCTCCCACTATGGTAAGTAGACTATTGTCACATTGTTTTCAAGCAGGTAAATTGATTTTACCGGTAAAGTGCTAGTTGCTATTGACGATGGGAGGTAAGTGAGTTACTTACCACCCATCATCAATGGCAATCTTTTGAATGTTTAGAGCAGACAAACATATAGCAACTAAAATTATTAAAGATAGTTCTAAAAAATTCAATAGAAACTTTCACAATCAGCATCACGATATTATAATATTATAAAATTAGTAACCAACGACATAATTTTCAAAAACTCGATAAGGTAATACAGTCATTGCTATAAAAAACTAGATTATATTGAAAAAAACTAACACCTTTTTAGTAACAGGACAGCATGGAAAACTCAATAATGACCCTACAAACTCTTAACAAAGAGATATAAAATTAGCGATTGAATACTCTTCAGGCATTAGGTATCATTTCTTCTGGGAAATACAAATTAACAACAATTTACAGCAGTAAGAAAAACGTATAAACGTCCAAAGGTGACTACTCTATTTAAAGTTGTCCAGTTACGTAGTACTAAAAATATTACGGGCAAAGACACCTGATTGGCAAAAATTATCATCCAATATGTATGTGCTCTCTATATGATAATACTCGTTCACCACGGCAAAATGCTTGTTGAATTATAGATTAATTGACTTTGTGGGGGTTATAGGTTTATAGAGTATTCTGGCCGTTCTATATGGCAATGACAAATTTGAGTGATTAATGCAATTTTAAATATTTTAGATCAGTGTATTTCAAAATTCGTCATGGTCATGGAATGAAAAGAGACAACAATATTATCTACATCAGTTTGATCCCTCCCAGCCAGATCTAAATTTACGTAACGAAAAAGTAAAAGATGAACTAAAGGTAAAACGATGAGGCATTTTACTATTTTACAATTTTACATTATACGCATTTCTTATGTTCTTATTAATACTTTTTTACCGGACGTGACAATTACCATAACAAAGTACAAGATATGTACCGACTGGATAAACGGACTGTAAAGACTGACAACTGATTTTTGGCTACCTCGACTACGTTGCGTACAATAAGATAACTGTTTGTTTTCTAGCATTACCTTCGTTATCATAATAACATCATCATCAGAAAATACATAAATCTAAACCTATAAACTATTATGAATATTATAAATTATTATTATGTGAATGCGAAGTCGAAGGTAATAGGAGAAGGATCTTATATTTATTTAATTTGGATAAAAATGTTTGAACTGAAAAGCTTGTATTCACGATAACTCAAACCTTAACCGAACTTCGTGTTTCAATTTTTTAATAACGTTGTGCATAAGCCCTTAAGTTAGATGATAATAAGAAATTTAATTGTCTGTATTTTTTAATTCTTACATAAAAACTTTAAAATAAAATTTTGTATGTGCTGCAGCACTGGTTCAGTAATAATTAGCACACATTTTACAGCCATGTTCGTTATGTATAATTAAAGAAAATAGCATAAACTTAAATTTATTTATAAAAAATTATATATAATCTTCAGAACATTATAGCCCGTGAGGCAGGGGTATTTTTATCTAGTCATCGCATGCCGGTTTATTTTAACAGACATAGCAGATACTATATAGCTAATAACCGAAACGACCGTCAGCTGCTCCACGGTAGGAATGGAGGTGCTTGTGGGGAGGAAGGGTGTTCGAAAAAATATTTTTTATAAATTATTTCAGGAAATCTGATTTAAAAAAAGTAAATTATTGATGTCAGGTAGTGTCAACAAAAAAATAGTCAGCTGCATCGTTGAGAGGGCATTGTACGTCAGCTGGTTCTATGAACTTGCAAAAAAAAAGTAAAATCACTTCAGGCCGAAATGAACTTTTTTACATGACTTCTGACACATATAGAAGTATAAAAATAGTAATCAGCTACATGTATAGTGGGGAAGAAGCGTTAGTTGCAGCAATAACGTATGGTTGCGCTCAAAAATCCATACGACGTGACGCACGATATTTTTGATAATCCAACTGACGACCTTTGCCCAAGACGCATCCAGATGATTAGAATGTTCGAATTTTGTTTCATTAAGACTATTTCATTTGCAAATTTCAAACGGCCTTCTAACAATTTACTGAAGATTAAAGAGACACTTGAATTAAAGTTGAATAAATATTTATTAGATGGCATAAACTGTTCCTGCCAAGACACAATTCGAAGTATAAATACGCCGAAATTGTTATCTCGTTTTATATTTTTATGTGGGTTAAAAATATTTATAAAATATTACGAGGGCAGGATCAAAGGATATTGAGTGATTTTATGCAAGAAAAAGTATTCGAGAAAATATTGGACTAAAACACATAAATCTGGGGCGAGCGTAGATGCGTCTTTACTATGCACATACTTCGATATGCGATGTAAAGCAACGTCAGGCGTGGTTAGTACTTGGATGGGTGACCATTTCAAGTGTTGTAGGATATGTCCCCTACAAGTCCTAAACAAAAACAAAAAATTTCAAAAATCACCAAAAAATCATATCAATCCATGCACCATGGCAAACTACATAAAAAAGTCAACCAAACCCTATTTACATCAAAAAACCACAGTCAAGGTCAAATAAATCTGAAAAAATTCACAAGCTCTCGATAATTCCAAAATAACATAAATTCACTGATACCAAACTTCAAACATTCAATCTAGTCCATTCATAACAGATTCATTACAAAAAAACGCCACTTAAAATTACAGCCCCCGTATATTCATCAACGAGACCCAGGTCACTATCAAAACCTAAATTTTCAACGTCTTATTCCATTTCGTAAATTTTTTATAAATTATTTCATGTTCAAAATTTTTAAAACTTCTTGACCACCCCTCGTATACGTTAACTACGCTAGAACACGAACTCATTTCATACCTTCCTTGCAACCACTTCGCATTTTTATTTCTTTTTCCTTTTTGATCTCCCCCTGTATACTTCAAACCACGTTCCGTACCTCGAGTCTAAAGTTATAATTTAATTTCATCAATTTCTTGCAACCCGATTGCTATTTTAAATTTCACCCTTTTTTGATCGCTCCTCGTAACTGCATACAATATCTCCGTTCAACTTGACCCGTACCCGTTAGGAACATTTTCATATCTGATTTCCAGACACCACGCACTTAACGGGAACATTCTCATTTCATTTCAACTCATAAACATTGGACCTCCGCCAATACTTTACGGGGTCGTTTCAGATTTCAACAATTAAACGCTAATAACTTCTAAACTAAAATAGATCCAAATTTCGTTCTTATTTCAATAAATTTCTCTTTTCATTACCGATTTCTCTATGTAATTTTCATTTGGAAATCTTAAATTTCCAATATTGCGCAATATGTTGCAATCAATGACTCATCCTCGTCCGCACGGAGCGATTTCCAGCCTTTCCAGACATCTTAAAACGGGATGCGAGACTCGATGGGGCGCGATAAACCCAACTTTTCAAAACATATAAATACCCGAGCACAGCCGATCCGAGGCAAGTTCAGTTTTTGCAGTGACTCCTATGCTTAGTATTCGCGAAGTGACTTAGTGGACAAAAGTTATTTAAAAGTGATTTTAAGTGCAATAAGCTAATTTGCTAGTGCTTCCAGTCTGGTTACTATTTAACTTAAGTTGTTGATACCCACCGTCTAGTTATACTTTCTTACTACTCCCTGTCCTAGCATACTTTTCGTGACTAGCCGGCCAGAACTAGCTTCCCAGGCCGAAATCTGGTTAAAAGGAGTAGTTTTAAGAAGCCTTAATTGGCCCCATTTAGTTTTAGTATATCCTCGCCTTAAGTGGCCCCCTTTTAAATATTTATCTCCGCCTTAAGTGGCCCCTATTTATCTTTCGTCTTAAGTGACCCCATTTTATTTCGTCTTAAGTGACCCCATTTTTATTTCGTCTTAAGTGATCCCATTTTGCCTTGCCTTTACGGCCCACATATTCTCAAACCAAAGTGAATTTTTTCAGATTAAATCAAGTCCAATATTTCAATAAACGATTTTTGATAAATTCCACAGTCCGAATTGCTGTCGAATAGTTACATCCATTAAAGAAGAAAATTTTGTAAAAAAAAATTTACCCCTTACTTTTTAAACTTTGTTCAAAAAATCTTAAATAAATAATTGTTCGTTCCGCTGTTAAAACAAGTGTTGTCTTTTCAAAAATACCATATACAGAGTGTAGCCGTTGACCATGTCAGAACTCACAGACTATATAGTGTTAAATAAAATTAAATTTGAAACCAAAGTGCTACAACGGATCCAGACTACAATATACAGGGTGTAGTATTTGACCCTAACCATCAATACAGAAATCAAACCCAGAGGCTTCTCACATCAAAAATAAGTGCACGAACACCCTCCAGTGTCTGAGCTCTAAACCCCCACTGCTCCAGATTTTTATTTCACCAAACTGAGGGCCCGTTCGTGTTCACAAGGAAGACCGTGTCCTCTCCTGACATATTTTCCAGCGGCTTGTATATCAGTGTATACGCGGAAGCTACGCAACCTTAGGTGAGGGTTGTGTAGGTGATATACCATCCTTCGAAGGGTATGTAAAGCCGTCGGTCCCTTGTCTATTAAATGTTAGGCAAGTAAAAGATCCCTACTCTTATTAAGGGAACAAAATTCCTGGTTGGGGGTAGGTCGCCTACAGGCGTCGGTAATAGGCCTCAGTAGCGGAAATAGACCGACGTTAAATAAGTGTTAGAAAAAACACAAAAAAATTAGACGAGTTAAACAGTTATTAGTCATATAATTATAAACAGTAATTATACAATATACAGTATTAATGAAATGCATTATTTTAAAAATATTTCGTTTAACCACAGCATCTATTGAATCATTTTCGTTTTTTTTTTGGAGATGTCCGTAGCTATTCTTATACAAGGAATATCACAACCAATCTGTATTTAAATTAGGTTAACGATATTAAACTAAACTTAAAATATGTCATAATGGACTTTTAATATAGGTAATGTTTTATGAAACTTTGAAATATTAGTTTTTAGACAAAAATGTGTTTATTATCGAAAACTATTTTATTTGATATATGATGTTTATATTATTGTATTTTTTTACTGCTAATGGATTTATAAAGAGAATTTTTATTTTCATGTGTTTGAATTAAATGCTTCAATATTTTAGTTCTAATAGAAAGTACTTTAATGTCAGTATCAGTTCAGAAGATTTAACCACTTTCATAGTGATTACTTCGCAGTATCAATGATGTAAATGCTATGGTTGTAATTTGATATATATTCTCTTGTTATTTCTTATTTCTATTATATTGCATCCTCTTTTTGGCAATACACATACAAAGTGAACAAACGCTTCACGGTTAGTTATGTATCCTCCATAGCAGTTATTACTGTCACTCTTTGTTGTTTGCGATGTTGTGCCCCTATTAAATTTGTGTTGGAAGTTTTATTTAAATTAAATCTAAGATATACTATTTTACTATTAACTGGCTTACAGTGCGAAATAATTGTTACTATTAATGATAACTGTTTACAGCGAGTATTAGCGTTTTATTTTGATCTGGGAATAAGTGGATTCAGAATTGATGCAGCTCCATATCTTCTGGAAGATAAAGAATTAAGAGATGAGCCTCCATTAAATAACAGCGAAGTTAACCCAACCAAATGGGAATCTTTTGATCATATTTACACTAAGGACACGGATGAGACCTATGAATTCATTTACGAATTTCGATCATTCGTTGATAGCTACAGCCACAATCATGGCGGCGATGCCAGGTAATTTAAGTATTAGAATAACACACTAAATTAACCATCAATATTTGTAGAATTATTATGACAGAAGCTTATACCCATTTCAACAAAACCTTGTTTTACTTTGGAAACACCGTTGCCACTCGATTAGGGGCTCATTTTACTTTCAACTTTGAAATAGCCGATATGCGATATATTCCAACTGCAAATGATATTAAGGAAATAATCGAAAGATGGACTAATTCCTTATATAAGGAATACCCTCACAACTGGGTGGTAAGTTGAAATTGAGTCAACCGATTTCATCATAAAAAAAATAACCTCTCTCATTGCATAGAAATTCTGTGAAAGTTAATGTAACAATGACGATCCATTTATCAATGAAATATTTTAGGCTAGAGCTTGTTTTGTGTACTCAATTGCTATATTGATCAGAAAGTCTTCAAGAAAAACGAATATAAATTAAGTATTCCTAAAAAGTTCTCAAGAACATATTTCCCGACATATTTAGAAATCTAGATGACTGGTGGTCGAGAGGTGACCGCACTTGCCTCTCACCCAAAAGTTCCGGGTTCGATTCCCGGTCGTGGCAGTGGAAAATATTGTGAGAGGAATTTTTCCACTATACACAGATATTGGGTGTGTGTTCCTTGTTTCTAAATGTTAGCCCCCTTCCACACAAGGCTCATCTAGAGCCTTGTTGGATAAAGGGGGTCGTAATTACCTATGGTGTGTATTACCTGTGGTGATGTAGTTCCTGGACAGAAACTTTAGTTAAATACCTTCATTGTTCAAGTTGAAGTATGGTATCTGCCCTTTTACAAGGGTGTGGAGGTTGAGCAACCTGCTGGGCGCATCACCAAGTGGCTGATAGGAGTATGGCCAACTCTGCAAGGGGTAGGGTTAGCGTTGGCCATACTGCTGGGAGGTAGCGTTAACAGCCCACACTCATGCTCAGCTAAAGCGACATCGCGAACCAGCTCGTGACACACACCCTAAATCGCTCCGATCCAAGACGGAGGCGTATGCTAGTCCAGGGGTATGAATGAATATCACTATAAAAATTTTCCTAATCCAAGGTATTGTACACATCGAAGGAATGCATGAGCGGGGAAAACTGGCCGCCGGCGACAAACCTCGAGGCTCGTGGCGCACCCTTACACGTATGTAGGAAGCTCCGTGTGTGTGTGGACCACCCTTTCCCCCTTACCTGAGGTAATAATATGGACCACGAGTAAAACCCAAACAAAAACTCAAAGGCAGCCTCCCCAGGGAGTGTGCTCTCGCGTAAAATGGTACAGGAGGCAATGGATTGTACTGTAAGTGAAAGAGCAGTCCCAGTCAAGTAGCTCCGGCAGAATTGACCAGGAGAAGATCAATCTACAAATGACGTGGGGAGCTCAAAAAACGAAGTTCACGAAAAGACAGAAAATGGCTGCAGGAGAAGCTGCGGCCACAATCAAGAAAGGGTACGGGGGCAGCTTCGGTAAGGTTCTCCAAGAGACCAATGTCGAATTCCCCTAAAAAATGATCCCAAAAGAGCGAGAGGTACAACAGCACAGACTTACTATAGGGATGCAAATATAGGCATGCGGGACAGGCAGATCTGATTCAGAACAAACTGGTGGATGCAATAAACGTCATTCCTCACAGGAGGGCTGCTCCGGGGTTCCTACGGTTTTCGAGATCTGAAAGGGGATTCTCAACATCACCTGCGCAGATCCTTCTACAGAAAGCTAGCTTGTGAGCACAGATTGGGGGATGAAGAAGCTGGGGGGGGGGATCCTGCGAAAAAATGTGGATTTCAATAGCCCTATTAATAAATTGAATAAGCAAACTAATACTTTGTTTATAGTTATTTATCTACGATCATGTAAAAAGTAACAGTTTTTTACATCATTTCCTGTGTAAAAAGTGGCCTTTTATAAGAAACTGTGCAATAAAAATTTTTATTGTATGCTTTTATTGCACGATTTCTAAAAAATTTAAAAACTACGCCAGTTTATTTATAATATCGTTTCCATAGTTACTATTATCACAAATTTTCAGTCACGACCATGAAGTAACATAATTAAAATGGAGACTTCAACTACAACTCGAATAATACTAACTGTCAAAGTGATATAGTTTTACAAGTATGCATTAAAAATTGCCCATTTCTTACAATAATTGGAACAATCGAAGATGAAACGTTAACGCTTGTAAAAAGTCTCTTTATTGCACTCATGGCTTTTAAAAACATTCGCTTTGCTTGTATTTTTAATCTAGCCATTCGTGCAATAAAGAATGGCTTTTACGCTTGTATCTTAAGCCATGAGCGCAATAAAGAGGCTTTTTACAAATGTGTCTTACAACGTTTTGTCTTCGATCGTTCCAATTATTGTAAGAAATAGGCAATTTTTCATGAATATTTGTAAAACTGTATCAACTTTTTGTGAACGTCACTTTGACGGTTAGTATTATTCGAGTTGTAGTTGAAGTCTCCATTCTAATTATGTTACTTATCTTGTTATGTTATTTATTGAAAATTGTGTTAATTGCAAAGTAGAAGTACATATTGTTAAAAATTAATAATGAATAAAATACTGTTGTCCTTACTGATAATTTTTTTAGAAATCGTGCAATAAAAGCGTGCAATAGATTCTATTATTGCATAATTTCTTATAAAAGACTTCTTACACTGGAAATGATTTAAAAAACTGTTACTTTTTACACGATCGTAGGTAAAAATATTTGCTTTTTTTCTCAGAGGCCATTAATTAATTTTCAACCAAATTACTAAAAATAAAAATTATCTCAGGATTCATTTCTGCATACTCTAATAGTCATCTATGGAGATTATTGAATTATAAATGTCTAATGGTAGGTTCACCGGTATATGAATGATTGATACGAGGTCTTAGGTCACCCTGATAGTCTGTAAATTCTCTTAGGCCTACTTGTTTAAAATTGGATAAACTAAAGTTAAGTTGAACTTTGTTTAAAATCCAACGTTATAATTGTTACAACAAAGGTATTCTTGGATTTTGAACCAAGTTCAACTGAACATTGATCCAGTACAAGAAGACCTAAGAGTGTCCCAACATATCATGTCAATAATTCAGATACTGACAAATAAAAGTAAAAATAATGCCAATATATAACTTTCCTCATACAGACTTTCGTTGCTGAGTTACTGGTCCCTAAATTGAAGGCTGAAAGTATATTTTTAATTATAGTTTTTAAACTATAATCTCGAATTTAATCCAATTTTGGAGGTTTGCAAAATAGAGAACCATTGGGTGTCAGCGTGGAGTGAAAACCGTCAAACGGAAAACTTCATGCGGAAAATTGGTCTACTGATCGGCTAAGAATACGTGTAAAAGTTGAGCTCGATACGACATCTTTTACCCTTGCCTCCTTTCATTTGAAATTCTCAAATATTCACAGCAATACATGCGTATTACAAGATGCGAAAACAACTAAGAATATTAAATGTGCAATACATGGAAAACATTTATAAACAAAAATTCACACAACTGTGCCGTTAGCCCTTAAAGAGATGTGGCGACTTTATATCACAGCAAGATATCGATACAAGTTGCTCAGAATATTATTTGTTACAGAAAAAAGACTTCCAAAACCGGAAAGATATTCACAATCAAATACGTCTTCAGTTGTCAAGTTTTGCATAAGCTTGTGATCGAGCAGATGTTTCAGATAGGTCTGCATTTATAATAGTACGTTCTTTACGAAAGTATGTAGATGAAAACAAATGCAAATTATAGATCGAAGTAAAATAAGAAGAGAAAGGAATAGGATAAAGAAAATTTAACACAAAATCAAATAGAAGAAGGAAATACACTTTATGTCATTTACTTTGATTAAACACATATTTAATGAAATACAGGAAATAAAGTGTATAGAACTATAGTTGTTGAAGAACACATTGTTACATCATTTAATAAAACATTTAGATCGAGAAACAACTGGACCCTCTTCATTCTCTAGAAAGATAAGAAAGATGTCAGTTGTAAACAGCTTCTCATTATAAAATTTAAAAAATCATGAGGGTACTGTCAGTAGCTTATTATAACTTAAGCATCGACCATAACTATCTTTATGAAATAAGTGATGCCATATAAGCAATTTACAAAATAGCTTAGCAAATAAGAAACCTGGTATAATGGTGGTTGACAACTACCAACTTGATATTGCTATTATACATGAAAGAATTTTAAGCCCACCTAAGAATTCAATAGTTCTAGTCCATTATATTTTACAAGTTTACGTTCCAACCTGATTTGATATGAAGATGAGGTCATCGGTTAAATATGGTCCAATAATCAAAACAAGTTTAATAAAAATTAGAAATAGAACAAAATCATTCACAATGAAATTTTCACTCACCGTCAATCAAACATCAACGTGACGGAGCATCATGTTGGCTGTGTCGTTAGACACGAAAAAGACCAGTGTTGTTTTCAAAACAATAGTACGCTACTAACTTCTTTTAGATGCATGGTAGTTATTTTGAAAACTTTTGCCTTAAAATAATTAATTTATTTAAATGCAGTCAATTCACTCACTTTTTTAGCATTATAGGCCAGTCATAAAAAATCCGAAGTTTATGCAAATGATTATTGTCTGAAAGTTATTTGTGGAATTCTACGAAATGATTGTTTATACGGCAGATATGGTCACATACCCGCTTGTAGTTTTGCATAACTTTTTTTATCCCGGAAAAGTTTTTTCACAATATTTTTATCTGGCACGGCCGTAGCCGTGGTAAGTAACAACTATTTGCAATGTTCCGGCATCGTAGCAGGGTGCAAACTTGATAGAAGATGTCTAATAATTACTGTTCTCCGAGGTTTGCATAAACTTAGGAATTTTTTCAAAAGTTATTACGAATTCACGTTTCTTGTTAATTTAACAATGTTCCGGGGGGCGGAACAGGGTGCAAAACCGGATTTGTTATTTTTTACCTTTTCCAATGTTATCTCAAAATTTGAAAACTTTTGCAATTTTTCATATCTTTTTTGCTCTAATGATTGAGGTATTATTAAATGATCCAGGTATCTGTCACTTGATTTAAGAACGACAGTTGACCAAATAATTCAAGTTAACGCATATTAACTGAACACTTCCTGTTAGCATCGTGATGAAAGCTTACACATCTGAGAATTGAATTTAAGCCAGATCTTAAAATCAAGAACGGGCACATACTCAAATAGAATTCAAAAATATAGTGTGCCTTCCTTTAATTTCGAAGCAAATGATTACACCGAATTAACAAACTCGCAGACGGTCACTATTACTAAGCCGCCAATGACAGAAAATTCGTCGCCGAGGAACAAATAATTGGCAATATTTCAAAGGAAACACAGATTTTTAATTTCCTTTTCCATTCTCAGATTATAGAGCGCTGTATAAAAGTAGTGACTGAAGCACCTGCATCTGTTTGTGGACTTGAGGCCAGAGATAGGTTTATAAGGTCTATGACTGCTTTCGCGCAATTGTTGTCGAAATTTAACACTAAATCAGATTTTGCGAAAACTCTAACCAAAAATATTTGAAATATTAACTTCAAGACTGATGATGTGGTGAAACTCAACCAGCTACCTTAGCAGCTACCTCTGAGTTTTGGGTTGCTTTTGTTAAGAAGTAAACTGAATATACTATGCATAGTCACTTTTCCGTACGTCGGAGAAAACAGATTCTAAAAAGTAAAAAGTTGTCTGTTTTCACTCCACCCTTTGGGCATCCTCCAAAATTTTAATAATCACAATATTTTCGAAACGCAAATAGCATAAATAGATTTTTCGCATCTCTATCTAGGAAAAACATACTCTTGTTTCAAATTCGATGAAAGAATTTTATTCGGCAAAACAGATCGAATAAGGCCACCACCATTGTTCAAAAGAATAACAAAATGAATACTTTCTGAAACTTTGGCTATAAAGTAAGTAAGTAAGAAAAACTATCAATATAAAAGGCCGTTCGCATTTGGATTATCTAATATTTTAAAAAAGTAGTTTGTGGTAAGTTTTGTGATTAGTTGCTTCAGGGCGTGCTTTTCCAAGTGAAAGTGCATGTTCCTCTAAAACCGTTAACTTCAGCGAATTGAAACGTGTTTTCTTAAACTATTTGAGGGAAATTTTCAGTTTGAAAACATCAACCCCGCAAAAAATTTTTGCTGTCAACTTGGGTATAGTCCAAGAAGATACGTAGTCGTTCTACTAAATACTAAATTTAATACATGCCTATGTTTTACAATCAGCCAAAACTTGATTAAGCTTCAGGTTACAGCATAAAAGCATAAGAAGAAACTCAACCACCTTTCTAGGATCCCGTAATGAAGATCTGGAGGAAGTAGTTATATGAAATACTGGCAATACTTTTACTCTGTCTATGCATCCTAGGACATCCTTTATATACTCACAAATAACACTGGCATAGAGGTAAGTTAGGTTAAATCATCATATTGTAACGTGAGGGTCTATGATAATTTATTTAAGAGAAACCCTGTATAATTTGGATTGGCAAATGACCAACCAAATAGTGAGTAAAGACAGAATAAGATGGGCAATACAGAGCTTCTCCTCTTTAAAGTCGTCAAGCATTGATGGTATCTCTCCTGCCCTAATGCAATGGGGACTGGATGAATTACTGCCGTACCTGGTTGAAGTATTTAGGGTGTACTTAGCACACCTTCATATTCCAGAGATATGGAGAGAAGTGAAAGTCCTGTTCATCCCAAAGGCATTACGGATGGATTATACCACCCCCAAAGCATATAGACCTTTTAGCTTAACTTCATTCCGGCGAAGAAGCTATGTAAACGGTACATAAGGGATGTTGTAGTGAAAGATAACTCTAACTCCTAACCAGCATGCAGAAAGATTCACCGACACCACTCTCCATGCAGTCACGAGTCGGATTGAGAGATCCTTGGAAATAAAGAGTTCACCCTGGGTGTCTTCATGGACATACAAGGTACCTTTGACAGTACCACCTTTCCAAAAATTACAGCGGTCGTAGTGGAGAAGAATATCCCTATGATCATGGGAAGGTAGATATCCAACATGATCTCGAAGAGAGCTGTACAAATCAGTATGGGAGATTCTTCTGTACGAGAAATGATCGCGAAAGGCTGTCCGCAGGGTGGTGTGATATCACCACTGCTATGGAACCTTGTTCTTGACAGCTTCTTGTGCCGCCTCAATTCAGAAGGATTCCGCGCAATTACCTACGCAGATGATTTAACAATAATGTTCAGCGGAAAACTCGAACGAGTCCTCTGTGAAAGAATGTAGGAGTCCCTAAGAATAATCTAAAAATGGTGTAGAGAATACTCCCTGTCTGTCAATCCGAGGAAGACAGCAATAAAGGTTCTTCACAAGGAGAAGAAACTAGGAGAACTGACGGTACCTGCCTTCCTGGGTACAACACTAAGTTTAAGAAGTAAAATAACTTGGGGTAACCTTCTATGCCAAACTAACATGGAATATTCCCATAGGTAGAAGACTAAAGAAGGCTTACATCTCTTAAGAGCAGTGCCGCAGGATCGTGGGGAAAACCTAGGAAATGAAACCCAAAATGTTCACGTGGATATACATTGTCGTCATAAGACCAATGATAACCTATGCAGTTGTGATTTGGTGGCCTAATAGCAAACAGACTACAGCTAAGGTCATGCTCAGCCAAATGCAGAGAGTTGCCTGCCTAAGCATAACCGGAGCTATGCGAACAATGCCAACGAGAGCTATGGAGGTAATGCTGTGTTTGCCACCACTAGATATTATTTTAGGAGAAATGGCTCTGACAACAATAGTACGCCTCAAATCCGTTGGCATAAAGCCAAATGTAGGCTTCGGAGAGGCAAAAAATTGCCTGTGGAATGAAGCTGTCAGGAAAACCACCCTTCTACAGGTGTGCACAGATGGGCATTCCGCCTCGATTTGGTCTTGACAGACCCTACATAATACAGACGAATAGTGAGAACGGAACTGCTGGCGAAGGTGTGATCAACATTTTCACAGACGCACCAAAATAGAAGGTTTGGGGCAGGATTTGGAATATACTTCAGAAGTCTGCAAATCCAATATAACTGGGCTATGGATGGGCGAGCCAGGCGAGCCAGCGTAGTACAGACGGAACTGGCGGGCAACAATCAGGAACTACACAGATTGTAGACAATTATTACTAGCCCTGAGAAGTTACAAAGTTACCACAGAAACGGTATGGGCATGTCACCAAGCACTTGTGGGACCTCTAGCATGAATAACATACTGGTATGCTGGATAAAAGGACATGCACGCACAGTGTAGTGGCAACAAAGTAGTCGACAAACTGGCCAAGAAGGCAGTAGGCCCGGCCAGTCTGTTACCGATTACGGCGATAACACAAGTATTTAAAGAGAACACCCACAATGAATTCAAGAAGCTGTGTGATGAAATAAACAGCTGTCAACTTTCTAGGGAACTTTTAAAATATCCCAACAAGAGTACAGCAATGGACAACCTAGCAATGTTCAGAAGGAACCTAGATTTTATAACGGGAATCCAGACTGGACACTGTCCGTCAAGGATTAAGCGAAACACCTTTCTGTGGAAGTTGTGAACAATAAGATAAAACGGTTCAACATGTACTCTGTGACTGTTCAACTGTCTCATCAATTAGAGAATTTTTGGGAGAACGTTGGCCTACTTTGGCCGGTGTATGGGAGATGTCCCTAGGCAGCATTACCACCTATTTCACAAGATTAGGTTGGATGAAGGCCTAGACGAGGGTCTGCCTACAGGAAAGAAGTACAAGGGGCCCAATGGGATCTAAGTGCTGAGGTTCAATGACCACCCTCTCAACCAATTCCAAATTCCAATTCCCTGTATGATAGTTAAATAATGATAATTAAAGTGAAAACATTTACAATTATTATATATTTTTTTCAGCTGGGTAGTCACGACAATCATAGAATAGGGACAAGACTAGGCAACATAGATGGATATAACATGTTAATAACGTTCTTACCAGGGATAGCCTCATTTTATTATGGCGAAGAAATTGGTCAGGAAAATGGAGAAGTAAAATGCGAAGAAGGAACAGATCCTAAAACAATAAACAACTGCGAAACATTTGCTTCTGTAAGTAGAGACTACCAGAGAACTCCATTTCAATGGGACACTACTAATAACGCAGGTTTTAATGATGGCGCCAAGCCATGGTTGCCAGTTAGTAAGAAGTATAAAGAAACTAATCTCGCTGCCCAAAATATTCCTGGTCTGCGCAGCCATTACAATATTTTTAAGAACATGATGGGGTTGCGTAAAGTTTTAAGTGTATATGATGAATTATTCATTGATAGTAGTAGTGCATCTAAAAATGTGTTACATATTACACGGTTTTTGAGTAGATGTGAAAATGATGGCTACATATTCCTTTTTAATATGGACAAATCAGAAAACAAGACTGTATATATTGGAAGCAAAACCTATGAATTAATTATTAGTAGCGTCAATTCCAATTATAACGATGGGTAAGAGACAATTTTTTTTCATAAGCTACGCATATACTAGGTGTACCGTGATAAATTTCCCTTTCTGATTGGGATCATTTAGCATTTTTCATTATTGTTTTATTATCGCAAAGGACTCTGACACAGCAAAAGAACAAAAATCAGTGAGACCTACAAATCGTCAAAAAGAAATCATAAATAAGAACCGTACTCGCTTTGGCGAATCTTCAGTATGGCGTCACATCACTTAGCTAGCCAGCCAGCTGCATTATTGCTGCTATTACAAATCTAGCACAAGCACAGTTAGAAATAAATACGTAGAAATTTAGTGTGCGTTGTTAAACTATTTTCACAGTTTTAGTATTGAAATTACTTCTGGGCGTGTGTATATGGGAGCTGTCTTTTAAAAAACGTTGCGAGTATTTCGTGACATGCGACATGCTCCCTAGGATGAATTGTGGATTTGCATATGTTGCAAGCTTCGTGGTTTGTTGGTTCAGCTAGCCGTTAGGTCAGTTATTTATAGGATGACTAGTAACTAGTGCTATTTATGATTTATGGTCGAAGAGACTGAAATATTAAACGTTGACTGTGAAATAAAATAAAATTAAGTGCGTATTTATTGCAAACAATATTCCAATAAACAGTTGCTAAAAATAGAGTAATATACTGAGTGATGCTTAAGACATATGACTATTTATAATGCATAAAATGCTTAACAAAAAAATAGTTTTACAGATAATAATGAATGACAAGTAGATGGAATAATGTATATAAATGTTAGTGGATGTAAAACAAATATAGTGACACAATTGTCTGGTCGATAGCCGAATGGGTTAAGGCACGAGGTGACAATCGCGATTAATCACACGGACATCGCATCACCGGGTTCGAACCCTGGTTCCGGCACTGTCGGAGGAAATGGTTGTATGTCCGCGTTTTTTCAATGTGTAACCCCCTTCCGTACAGGCCCTGGCTTCTGGAATTGGGGGTAGTCTAATTTCTGTGGTGTTATTTATTTATTAATTTCAAATAAATTAAAAATTTCTTTCTTTGCGGTATTGACTTAATTCTAAATAAGTACAGTAAACAAAGAGTTGTGTCTGGTATTTTCAATACGCCTAAGACATTTGCGTAGGATGCAAGATCTGTGAATTTTTTTATTAACAATGAATAATAGTGAAGACGACCTGAATTATAGCACGATGAAAATACCTATTAAAATATTTATTACTGTTCGTAAAGACCATTTCAATGTAATTATCTATGTTAAACTATTTGTTATTTTCTGGCTTCATTTTTATTTCCTTCGCTAACCTAAGGGAAATATTGTAATCGCGAAATAATTACTCCTTGGACTTACACGTTTCAGAATATCATATACGAAAATTTAAATCTTTCAGTTCCGTCAGTCTGTCTGTCGGTTCTTTGACCCTATATCTTAAAAAAAATGTGTGAGAAAATATTTGCTACGTAGCTGAAGGTATCGCTAAAAAATCGGAAAACTTTCAGCAGACAAATGTACAGGATGGATACCCTAAAAACTACTGGCAAGGAAGAAAACTCTTGATATACTTTTTGTGATAATATACAATGTGGTCATTCTAAAAATATATCAATTAAGAAGAGCTAAATAGCGAAGGATGTTTACACAAATAGTTTCACCGATTTAAAAAATTTAAACCAATATATTTTTATAAATACTGATATTAATATGTTTATTATGTTTCTTTTTCATTTTTTCCATATAAGGGGTAACGTAGATAGTAAATTTTGATTCTACAAAAGAATTATAAATTTCTTTTATTTTTTAGGTTTCAGAACTTTAAAAGGTATAAAAGAAATCTTTATGGTGAGACTCCGTTATCTGTATGTTACAGTGTAATTTCTCAGGACCTACAAATTTAGAATAGTTATAAAGCTTATTTGACAGCTTGTCCTTTTAAGAGTCAAAATCCCAAAAATATTTTCTGTCTATTTTTGGGGGGCCAAAGATTCAGGTTCAACATTTTTTTTTCTAATAGATGGTCTAGTAAAGATTACAGCAATATCCCTAACACTTCCGAGAAAAAAATAATATATCAAGAAACTTGATTATATGGTTGGCGAAAGGACTATGCAATTGCGTTGTTATTATTAAATTTTTATTAACTCGCTTCATACATTTCTTAAACGCCACAAAAAAAAACAATAAAAGATATTATCTAATTTAACCCACAGAACACTGAAAGAAAACTTGACGATCTCAAACGGAATGGAATGGACGACCATTACTATAGAGCGCAATCGTTTCATTTCATATCTTTTAATGTCATGGGGCTGGTCGCGGTATGCTTCACTTCACGCTCACCCATTAAAAGTCCTGTATTTCGAAAACCGCTTATCGGATTAAGCTGTAATTTTCAGTACCGTCTAATTTTAAGTATTACTTTGACCATATGAACCAACAACTAATAAATAAAATTCATTGAATGAGCCCATTGGAATATGTGCATAACTCTGGAATAGAGTAGAATAGAAAGAACTAATTGAATTGAATAAGGGAGATATGCGGATTGTTTAGTCACAACAGATCATTTGTCGGATGAATATCATGAATTCTTCACTGAGACATTCATAATGGGATGCCGCTAACAACTCATTAAAATCTTTGGTTTAAAGGCTTACAGAGAGATGAAATTAGCCATCAATCAAAAACCCCGTGGTCTGAAACAGTTCGTTGGTTAGAAATACTTCTTACTCCAATCGAGATGTACATTAGAAACTACGTTAATTTCTAGACAAGTTATTTTAATTGTTGGAAAGTGTCATGGATTATTTAAATTCAGATTTTCGTGCTTCTGATCCTGTCGCGTTAACTGCCATCTTGAAACGAAAGGCTAGTTTCGTGTCTATAAAATAACTCGCAAATTTTCAACTTTATAGTGAAAATGGTAATAACCGAATTTTATTTTCTATCATTTTAGTTATATTGATTTTTGCCGTGGGATCGATATTTTTGGACTTAGAAATTATAATGGGTGGTGAAATTGTATTATTGTATTATCTCGTTTACTTTCAACGTTATGGAACGGAATAAAGATGAACATACTTGTAAGGGATGAAATTTCTTGCAACTTTGATTCTCACCGCTTTTCCCTAAGATCTATATTTTCGAACTTCGGCGTATGGTAAAGCAAAAGGCGGTGATAAGAAATTGTTTGTAGACTATTACGTTGTTCTTTGACAATACATGGTTGCTTACAGCGCACTCCTGGATAATTAAATAGACTCGATACCAACCGAGAAATGTTACAAAACGTCCTGTTATTTGGGTTTAAGAGTACATATGTGTTGAATTTAAATAAAAAATATCTCGACAACATTGTCTTTAATATGTTATATCTGCATCTTCTTTAATTACCTTTGAATGCGTTTTTGTACACTACCTTTCAAAAAGGGAAAGCCATTTCTAGGCACATAGTAATAATTTTAATTCAGAATGTATGCAGTACTTTAATAGTTATTTACGATACAGGTGTTTGGTGATGCACGCCTTTTAAAGAATTTCACCACGAGGCCGTAGGCCGATTTTGGGCTAATCACATAATGCATTAATAATGCAGTATTTACGTATATCGTACAAAATTTTGTCTATCATCGCTAAAATTATCTTAAAATAGGTGCACTTTGTCTTGATAGAATAATAAATAATGCAATGCCTAGTGGTATTTGATCGCATCTTAAAAACCATAAAACAACAACAAATTGTAATTTTAAATATTTTGAAGGTGAGACTATTTTTGTGTTGTAATTTGCTTCAAAAATGAGCTTCACATATTGTTCTTCATAAAAACAAATGCCAGATTCGGCCTTGATATTGAGGAAGAATAATGTGTTATTCGGACTTGTGGATAAATCTGGAGCCAAATATGAACTGGCATTTAAAAGGTATAAGCAGTGGTGCCATTGGAAGAACATAGAGGTAATTAACGAAATAGTATTGCTGGTATATTTCATTTCTCCTAAAATCAATGGAGAAACTATTAGATCAATATTCCAGAAGCGAAGTCCTTACAGGAATATCACTTCATTTTAAACAATTTGCATATTAACCTGGCAAATAAACAATAAATGTTCTGCATTGCCTGGTCCAAGGTATTGAAAAGACGGTCATGGCTAAAGAAATGGCTGTGTGCTTTCGTGGACATAGAAGGTGCTTTTGACAATACCTCCTATGGGTCCATACAAAAAGCGGCCGAAAAAAGGGGAATACATCCATTAAATGGATACAATACATACTTACAAGCAGTATAATTATCACAAGTTTCGGGGATGAGTCGGCTACGGTGACTGCAATCAAGGATTCTCCACAAGGTAGAGTCATATCACAATTGCTGTGGCCAATGGTGGTCGATGATCTGCATAAAATGAGTAATTCGGGCTTCAACGTCCAGGGTTATACAGGTGGCCTGGTCGTGACTATGAGAGGCAGAAATGATGTTATGATCTCAAACCTTATGCAAAGTGCCTTAAACAGAAATCCAAATGGTGCTCGTCACAGGGGCATAATGTCAATCCGAGCAAAACAGTTATTGTTCCGTTCACCAAAACGAGAAAACTTAATCTTAAAACTCATATGCTGAATGGAATGATGCTAAATATTTCAGTGAAGTCAAGTCTCTAGGAGTAGATTGTAGATTGTTTCAGGGGTCGTTTGGCTTTAAGTAGCCTGACTTCACTTCGACCTAAAGAGATCTTTTGTGAATAACCCTACATCTAGTTATTGCCCAGGATTCCAAGACTTTAATAAAGCTTGTGATTTTCCTTTGGGCCAGTTTCCCTATGTCTTCAGGCGTTAAATCCACCTGCTCTAGGAACTTTAGCCTAGTGCGGATTAATGCCTTGCATTCGCAAAGTATATGTTCCGCAGTTTCAGTTGCAGTATCACAGTATCTACGTTTGTCGTCTACTGCCTTGCCCATGTTCTTGAGATGATATCTCAAGGGGAAGTGGCCAGTTAGAAGGCCTATGATCAGCCTTAATTCGGACTTTTCAAGTTCGAGAATCCTTGTGGCATTCTTTGTCGAATAAGTTATAAACTTTTTCACTTGCCTTTAGTCTGGAGTATTCCTCCAGTACTCCTTTTCTCATTTCTGGATCTCCTCCGTTATGTGTCCCTTGCCAGGCCACAGAACGGTTCAGGTCCAATAAATTGTGATTTAGCTCCTTTTTTCGCAAGGCTGTCAGCAAGTTCATTACCTTGTACCCCCTCATGCCCTGGCACTAACATCAAGGTAACTTTGTTGTTGTTGGTTGTTGCTTCAGGGATTGTTTGCATTCCAAGGCAATTTTAAACTCAAAGGTGTAGGACTTTAGAGCTTTTAATGCTGCCTGGCTATCTTTGCCCTTCGAATTCCTTTATTTAGGCATTCCTGGGCACACAGATCTATATCATGTATTTCTGCTTGGAAGATGGTTGGGGTGTTGCCTAGGGCTTTTGATAGCCTGCATCTTGGCCCTGCTACGCCCACTCCTTCAGCCATCTTAGATCCATCTGTATACCAGATGAAATGTACAGTTAAAATAATTATTAAACAAGAATATCTATTTGCAGATCTTCTATGCAACTTATACATATATAATCATTATTAAAAGCTGCTTTATCATGAATTCTCTAGGAGTAGCAAAACAATAAAATTACCATCTCTCAACAATAACTACCACAACTAAACTTTCTAGCATTTTCACTATCAACAATAAGTAATTTCTTGAATGAGTGTGTGTGTCTGGTTTTAATTATATAAATTGTTTTAGCTATTTTTTTGTAATGTGTTGAATATAACATTTTTTGTTGTGTTTCAGTGATATCTTTGAGAATGGTGCTATTTTCTTACTGCCTCATGAAAGTTTGATTCTTAAGGAATCATCAACAGAATGTAATCTTGTACTGTGATTACCATAATGTATCCATACCATGTTAAGCAATATAAGTGGGACCTTATCTAAATTTTTATTACCTCTTATTATTAAAACTTATTTTTAATCACCTTTTTATTTTGAGACCCTAAAACCAGGACAATATTGGATATTCTTGTGTAAAATTAATAAATCAATGAAAACTAATTAGACGTATTTTAATTTATATATCTTCCTTTAGGTTCCACGTAACTTCTTAATAAATTACGTAATAAATATAACAGAGGTGTGAAGTTAATCATTCGCTACTGGACATTACGGCCAAAAATTTACGAATAAAAGACAACACTAACAAAATCCATTTTATTTTTTATTTTAGTCTGCAGATAAATCAACTCGTATGGATAGCATAGTATATGAAGGAAAATTTGGTCAAATATTCTAAAATTTTTTCATTGAAATGAAAAGGACGACAATTGGTCCACATATATTTTATCCTCGCGGGTTGCAGTACTGACAGTACCTGCTGTACAGAACCTTAAACTTATTGTACGCCACAATCATTCTACTCCGTCAAACGCCAGCAAGGTGAGTGTAAAGTCGATAGGATCATTGGTTATATCTGCACCTCTTCCCTGAAGTGTGAAAGTTTTCTTGTTACTAAAGTTCGGCATTCACAGAGTATATGATGAGGAGCTTTTTACTCTTCACTACATATTTTGCATTGTGGACTGGACCTATCATGATCAGGTGTTTATTCAGTATTTTGAATGACCCTCCAGCAATGAGCACATGCATCTGCCGCATTTCTGTTGCCGCCTTCCAATATACGTGTCTGATCTAGTAGTTTCTTTACCACCCTTTCGTAATACTATAAGAATATCCCGCATATTGGTTCGTACCTCATTCAGATTGCCATTGAGCCTCTTTCGGTTAGCTTAGCTTCGTTATGTATGTTGTACTAATGCCATTGCGTAAACTCCAGTTGTACACTGTTTTATTTAGATAAATTCGGCAGTTATTCAAGGTGGTCCTTCAGAATTTTAGAATGTATCTCCACTGCTTTCAAGATTTTATGCTTGGCTGTCAGTGATTCAGGCGGATCCTTTTATCATTGTGTTATCTCCGTACCATTTTTGTCACGCTGTGACTTTTACTTGGAATGCTGTTGTGGTGCTGCCCAAGTTCATATTAATCTCTATCCTTGATTGATCTCACGATTGCTTGTAATTCCTGTTCCGATGCTGTTTGACATTATAAATCCATCAATACATCATAAGCGTACCCTAATCACTAGCTTATTTCTTGTCAGGGACGTAGTATGCTTTGAAGGCTTTCGTTTGATTGTATACTGAGTGGTCTAATTTCTTGGTATATTGGTATATTGTTTTGATATGGTATTTAGCTTGTATACTAATCTGCTGTTGCTACCAGTGGCTCATTTTCAACTACTAATTGGCCCCGGGAGGGTGCTTTGTCAAAGCGGCGAGCGTTGTTGTAGTCATTGCTTCGTTACTTGTAGATGCATTAGTCTCTCTACTTTTCCTAGCCTTCTTATTGCTTCGCTTCGGATTATGCTGGCACATAAAGCCTGCATGGCTTCCCTAATCAATTTATCTAGACGAGCTTTGAAATTCAGGTTGGGCAGTGTAGGTGCATCTGTTCTACACACATATTTCGATAAAATTATGTCAGTGTGCCCCTACTTTTATTAGTTTGAAGTTATTTGCTATTTTTATTCTCTTTCTAAATTTTAATATAACTAACTTATTTTATTCTTGTTCCTGTTTCAGTTCCATATTTCAATATGTAAACCAAGTACTTGATTGAGTTCCCCGTATTAAGGGAAAAGAGTGTCCTCGCCCCATTTTCTAGCAGTTTATGTATCAGTGTATACGCAGAAGCTATGCAATCTTAGGCGAGTATGACGATAGGGATGTAAAGCTGTCGGTTGCTTGCCTGTTAAATGTTAGGCAAGTAAAAGGTCCATCCCTATTTTTCGACAGACCATAGGTTCGGCAAAATTCCTGAATGTCAGTAGCTTGTCTCCAAGTGTCGGTGGCAGGTTTCAGTTTCCTGTAAGTGTAGCCAAAGTAACCTTTCCGAAATTAAGGGATAGACATAAGTAAATTTTCTGTTTTCTTCACAATCCACAGAATGGATATTTCGTTAATTCTAATTTACTGAACGGATATGATTCATATGTCAGTTACTAGGTAAATTGGATTGCTGCGCGATGTCAATGAAAGGGGATAATTGGAATTATCCATTAATGTATTCTGAAATCAGCTACAACATAATCGTTTACTGAACAGCTGTCAAGAGTTGTAGGGCATTCCTTACTGAAAAACGAATTGTTCGCATAAAAACAATAAGTACAAAATTTAACAACGCAAATTCAAAAAAAATCACCTTAACATGTTAACTGAAATAAGTTACTTTTTAACATGCTACCCCAGAAGTAGTGCATCTACATTGACTAGCCTCACATCAAAACCACTTACTTGAAAAATATGCTACTCAGTTGAAGAACTGATTACTTTTTCTGAGCAAATTAATTAAATTATTTAATAGATTAACTGTGTAAAGGGTATTCATTTTATAAGAAATGCTAGCCGTAGATTATATACTTTTTTATATTATAATTATTATATAATTTATACTTATATCCTTTCTATTATTAACGTTACTATGTTGTTTGTTAAATAGTGTACAAAATATTCCAGTTATATCTTTAAATGATTATGTAAGTATATTACAAATTATATATCAACTGTTTTCATTTATCTCTCCGATGCAAATCAGTCTAAAAAATAAAAAAATGTTTCAAAATTCTAACCCACATATGCAGTCTCGGCAGATCTAGAAATTTTCCCATGGCCACACGTCACAGAGAGGGCGGTAAACCCTCCTATGAGCAATTTTTGGTCACGGATATCTACCCTGACGTAGATCCCACTTGGATTAAATTTTTCACCTGGTCATTGCGTTACTTAAGGAGTCAAATGAGGTGTTGTCAAAAGCACCGCCTATGTTCAGAAAGGCAATTTGTTTACTGCCCAGGACACTTTCCATCCTGTGAGTAGGCTCATACTTAATTTTACCTCCACCATAGGCCACATTGAGGGAGGCTTTACTTGATAAATAAAACAAGGAGGTAAAAAACAACAAGGTACAGGTTTATTCAATTACATAATTAAAAATAAAACAAATGGAGTACTTACACTTTAACCCTCTGGGAGCCACCCCTATCAGAGGGGAGTTAAGTCATGCACCATTTACCAAAAAAGATCTTAGTTACATTTTAAAAACACAACTTCTCTATCACATTTCAAAAACCCAACTAAAAAACTTTGTCAAATTCCTCGTAGTGTTGATTTTCGCGAGTCAGTATTTTCATCCTGTGGGTGCACCAGAGGTGACTCGGAATTGTGCTTGTACATTTTGAAATATTATTTATATTTATATTTATTATAGATATAAATTTCTATGCAAGAATAAAGTAACGTACTGAATGGTTCAAATAAATGATAAAATAACTGGCAATTACTGCGTGGCAATAGATTGCTAACTTGTAGGATTTGCCTGTTTAATAGGCGTACTGGTTTCAGTTATGAGTTTTGTACTCGAAGTATCATCCCTTATATGTCCATGAACTAACTCTCCAGAACTTTCAGGAGAAATGATGCTAATCTGATGGATCCGGCGGATTTGTTGGTATTAGTGTTAAATTTGATATATGTATTAATACATCATTAATTACTTTTTTGAAAGGGTATTAGTATCTTTTTATTGGATGTTAACGAATAATTTTTATATTAGTACTCCAATGAGAATAACTAAGAAAGTCTACAGGTTCTATTTTGGAAGTTCTGAGAATTTTTATAATGGTGTTAATCATTTCGAAGTTCGTTATGCATAAACTTTCTATGAATGATATTCTGCTTCTATTTCCATATCTTGTAAACTGGATTTGCAAATCTTAATAAATGGTTTGGTGTTGGCATGGCATATATAACTTCAATAATACAATCCTTTCTTCTATACTTATTTTATTTCTTTGAGAAAGTTTGGTGACAATGGTGTGTATAATTTACTTTATTTTTTCTAATCAATTAACACAGTACTGCTCCTTGACAAGACATCGAATTATGATTTCTCTATCAGAAATAGTAAAACCTCAAATATGCTGATCATTCAGTAAACCTACTATATTCTCATCATTCTTAGATACATTTAATTTTTGAAAGACTAGTAGATCAAGTTTAGCAGCTTCAGTATTCAATACACATAGCAGATGACAGTCTCGTGTGACAGTCACGCACCACCTGCACTAATGCTATATCAGTCGTTAATTTCAACGGTTTTACACGTCCATTGGCAATACATTTTACGTATCGTGTTTTATGCTTACTAATTATGAGTTTTTCTTTTGTTTATCTACACTTTTGTACGGTATAAAATAAATTACTATTACTATTGCCATTAAAGTAAATTGTCATTAGATAGCTTTTAAACACGGCGTAATAACAACCCATTTATTCTAAATTAAAACACACGAGAGAATTCTAGCAAATGTATTTGTTTCGCTGAAAAAGTAATGAAATGAAACCCATTCATAATGATAATCATTGTATTAAACGTTATTTGGCCATTCCAGCGGTTGTTTTATTTTAAACTGTAAATTTCTAGCCACCATAGGGGTTTTCCTTTAGTTGCTATTGTCTTATCGATTAAATTTATGTTCAAAGGCGATGGCTAAATCCCAGCGTAAAATTACAGGATACTTTCGTAGACGGTATTACCCCCAACTATTAAGGTATCTTATTTTTAATGGTGGCAAGGGTCAGGAAATTTAGCATTACGTTGCTGTTAAATATTTAAGTTTAAAGAATACAAAAACACGTGTTGCGATTATCCATTTCTCTTTTTCGGAATAATGAAACCAGTTTTATTTCTTTAACTACGACGAGGCCAAAACGAAGGTTATACATTTCACGTGCCTGTAAGTGTACAGTAAGTTAATTCTAATGCAAAAAAATCAAGCGATAAGAGGAAATCAATATTTATTTTTTATCTGATATACTGGGCCTGGCTCATCAAGAATTTTCTATGCTTCTGCTGAATATTATCAGTTATATCTTTGGATATTTTGAAAAGAATAAAAATATTAGTTTATTTATTTGTTTATTTGTTGCTACACTACCCAACAGAAAAATCAATTACAGGGCAATTAAATGTTTATAAATATGTACATACATAGATACACACATATATAAATACTACAGGGCATTATGATGATAACTCAACTGATTCAATCTAATACTGTGAATAATTTTAACAGTTTACTAACAGAAAATGACAAGCTATGTTCCATGTATTACTAACGGTTGAATCGATTTGAAATAGTGAATATTGGGGGATAAACAAATTAATTAGGAAGAGAACCGACAAGTCAAATTGTGTAAAATATTATTGCAACACTAAGTACAACGTACCGGAGGAAGCCCATAAAGACCTACAGGACATAAAAATCAACAAAAGGTACTGTACTGTTATTCGAAGTGTCATTGAGAAGTTCTTTATCTTCTTAGTAACAGTTAAAAATAAGCTAAAGAAAAAAGGGATCGGTTGTTAATCATCATCATCTAGATTCAACAAAAGGGGTCAGGTCTTAGATGTTCATCACGCCACCACGCGCTTATAGACTCGTAGTAACTACTTTGTGACAACTATTTTTACATTATGAGAGTATTTTCACTCTCTGCATCCTAATTAAAGGAAACGAGATTGTGTGCGAGTATGTATGTTATATTAGAAATATACTATGATATATAATATTATCGAGACAGGCTTAACCTTCTCAAACATATCGTATTACATACTGCGTAACAGCTCTTCTCAATAACCGCTCACGCTGCATGAGCATTGTATTTCAATTCTCAGTAATTCTGATTGTGCTGAATCAGCAACACTGTTTCCTTTGTTCTCGAAACATTATAAATATTACTAACAACCTTTTTGTAATCAGTCTTATACTCACTTTCGATTAAACTACTTCTAAATTATTATTGTATTTTCTTAACGAGTCAACGTTGACTCCAGTGTTAAATTAAATAAATCTTTTTAAAAAGTTATTCAAACAATCCACTATCTAACATTGGCGCAGTCGTGGCGGATCTGAAAAACACGCAGCTCGGGAGCCTAACCAGTAGCAAACATATCCGAGGGAACAAGGAGTCCATCTGAAAAAGGTGCCTAACCGGACGAAAAGAGCTTCTGGAACAAGGAGAACTTCTTAGCTGTAGTGGTGGATCCCAATCCTTTGTTCAGAAGAACCTACATTATTCTCAAACGCACAGAAGCGAAACAATAATAATTATCAAGAAATACAAGCAAAGCAACATTTCAAATCAACACGATTCAACAATTAGCAAGTAAGAATTTCATCCCGTCCCATCGTTGGTGTCTTCGGCATCAAAGGCAACCCTGTGGAAGGAACACCCAGTGACACCCCTGGCAGAGAGAGACCTTTGGTGAAGCTAAGCTCACGAAGTCGCATTCAACTGGACCACGAGGAATGAAAAATTTAGGGTAAGTCATTTTTGAATCATCTCGCAAACATTTATTTGCAAACAACGACATAATTTTACATTTTATTTTATCAAAATACACTGCATTGCTACATACAGTTCTAATATCTAAGGTAGTAATTTTATTTAAACTTGAAACAAAATATCTTGATTATAATTTGTGTGACCTATATAAATAACCGTAATCATACACTGTTCCTATCGTAACATTATTTTTATAGTAATATCATATACTCTTTAAGTGCGAATTTATCTAATTAACTGTAATCACGTACCATTGTTATCTTAGCATTTTTATCGTAATATAATATTGCATACCACATAAAAGGTTAAGGTTAAGGCCGTAAGACAAGCTTGTGTTCTATAATACCGTGTGTGCAAAATATAAAATTATCAGAGATATACTATTTCCAAACTCAAAACGCTTTTTAAACCAAACGCGTTTTTCGAATTAATATAGCTATTTTATAATATAAATTTTAAATATTACAGAATAAATTCTTGCACGTTTAATATAAAAAAAAAATTTATTAAACACCAGTAGCGTACTAACTTAAATTGGAAAGAGGCGTTTTAAGTTATTTAATTATCTAAATATTATAAATAAAATGGCTACCGCTACAAATTCCAATGTAAACAACTCAATCACTGCAAACGAAACTATAAATATTGAACCTTATAGGTCAAACGAAATATTTTCCATAGTGCCCGAATTTGACGGCAACCCCATATTCTTGCAAACATTTATTTCAGCCTGTATAACCGCTCAGGGGATCGCTGTTGATGATCAGCGCGTCTTATTAACCCTTGACATAAAAAATAAATTACGCGGAAGAGCCGCAGAATTAATAAATTCCCGAAACCCTGCTACATGGGCAGAAATCAAAAGCTTACTTGAAGCTCATTTTGGTGATTCTCGTGACCTGACAGCACTAATTCAGGATCTACAGAGGATTCGCCAATCATCTAACGAAACTGCATTGGTATTTGTATCTAGGTTGCAGACACACAACGCAAAAATGCACGCCGCTATACAAAAACAAACTCTAACCCTTGAAGAAAAAACGGCTCAATCAAATTTGATTGAAAACATGACATTGACCACTCTATTGACCGGGTTAGAACCCAAATTAGGCCAAATCATTAGGGCTGGTAATCCTAGCAACATGCTAGATGCCATAAACAGGATCAAACGTGAATTGCAATTATCCTATTTTGAATCACAAAAATTTTCTAATAGAGTTCCAAATAAAAATCCCATTCAAAACCCACAAAGACGTCCAAACTCCCCACAATTTTGCACCTTCTGCAAAAGAAACGGACACCATGTTAACGAATGCCGCACAAGGCAAAATTATCAGTCCCCATCTCCCAATTTCACACCAAATGCTTATTCTAATCAAGCACAGCCTCCAAGGCCACATTTCCAAAGTACATATAATCATAGACCACAAAACTTCTCTAACCAGCAACAAAATTATTCTCAACAGAACAGGCCCTCAGCTATCAGGCCAAATCCAAACTTCAACCAACAGAGACCTTCTGCCATCCAACCAAACTCAAATTTCAACAGGTTTAATCAACAAAAGACACATCACCTAAATCAAGAATCTTATGATAACTACACTGATAACCCAAACCAATATGAAAATTATCCTGTAAATTATTCCACCAATTATTTTCCCAATTATTCTAACGAAAACGATTGTGACTACGATTTTGAAACCCAACAATGCGAGAATTATACTGCTAATTCTCAATCTCAACAGCACGAGGATTATACTGCTAATCCTCCGGATTTTTGCATAGACCCGGAGTATTCCACGAGTACTCCAACACAACAAACGGACGAGCTAGACCAAATTTCTCATCAAGTCCAAGCGATAAACCTCCAGGACAGTTTCGACCCAAACCTGAACTTCCCGGAAAACCAATTCATGTAAAAACACCCCGCTACAAACTAAATATCGTAAACTCAAAAAATTTATTTTACATAGAAGACATCACTAAACGTTTCAAAATTTTGATAGACACAGGCGCAGGTATCTCTATATTCAAACCCGAAACGGCAGAAAACTATAAACGTCGCTCCCGCGAAAATGTAATTATACAAGGTATAACAGACGAAAAAATTAATATCACTGAATCTGCTCTCATACCTTTCAATCCAAATGATCCGTACAAAGTTTATATTCATAATCTAGATATAGAATTTGACGGACTTTTAGGTGCCGACTTTTTGGACCATTACGATTGCTTAATAGACATTAAAAACAGACAATTAATCACTAATTTCAAAACCGTACCATTGTATCAAGTTACCGATAATATATTAACTACAATCTGGAGCCCGATTAAAAATCAAAATTTAAATGAAACAAAAAACCAAAATGTAATTTCTATCGAACCACGCACAGAAAAGATTTTTAAACTTAAATGCGATTTACAAAATACCGAAGCTATACTAATAGCCCAGGAAAACGAAAAGGTACGTTTACCGAACGCCATTGTCAAAGTGGACAACAATGGTGAATTTTTGACGACAGTAATAAACTCAAATGCAATTCCGAAAACAATAAGATTTTCAAATCTTAAACTTGAACCCGTCCAAAAATTTAGGTCAATATTTAATGTAAATCTTCAAAATCCGGATTCCCAATATATAGACAGAAATTACGAAATAAGAAACCAATTACGCTTAGATCACTTGAACGATGAGGAGAGTGAACTAATTACTCAACTCTGTTTAGACTTTTCAGACATATTCTATTTAGAAGGTGACAACTTGACATTTACCAATGAAATCAAACATTCAATAGACACTAACGATTCTAAACCAATTTTCACTAAATCTTATCGTTACCCCCAAATTCATAAACAAGAGGTAAAATCACAAGTCTCGAAAATGCTCGACCAAGGCATTATCCAGCCTTCAATTTCTCGCTGGTCCTCCCCAGTTTGGGTAGTCCCCAAAAAACTAGACGCTTCTGGTAAACAGAAATGGCGCGTCGTAGTTGACTACCGAAAATTAAACGAAGTAACGATAGGTGATAAGTATCCTTTGCCCAACATTTCTGATCTTCTAGACCAATTAGGCAGATGTCAATATTTCACGACCCTAGACTTGGCCTCTGGCTTCCACCAAATTGAAATCGATCCTAAGGACATCCAAAAAACAGCTTTCACGGTAGAGAATGGCCACTACGAATTTGTACGTATGCCATTCGGTCTAAAAAATGCTCCATCCACTTTCCAGAGGGTCATGGACAATATTCTATTAGGCATCCAAAATGAACGCTGTCTCGTCTACATGGACGATATTATTTATTCCCCTACTATCCACGAACATATTTCCCGATTAACAGAAGTCTTCAAACGTCTACAAAGAGCCAACCTCAAAATTCAGCCAGACAAATGCGAATTCCTTCGCAAGGAAGTCGCCTATTTAGGACATCTTATTACAAAGGATGGTGTAAAACCAAACCCTGCCAAAGTCGAAGCAATTCTAAACTTTCCTCAACCCAAAAATCAGAAAGAAATTAAATCTTTTCTAGGTCTAGCAGGCTACTATAGACGCTTCATTCCTAATTTCTCCAAAATTTCAAAACCCTTAACTAAGTTGCTACAAAAAGATATCCCTTTCAATTTCGACAATGACTGTACAAATTCATTCGAAACCCTAAAACAAACTTTGACAACTACCCCGATATTGATCTACCCCAACTTTGATGAACCTTTTGTCCTAACTACAGACGCTAGTGCATTTGCAATAGGTTCTGTACTTTCACAAGGAAGTATAGGAAGAGATTTGCCAATCGCATACGCATCTCGAACTTTATGCGGCGCGGAAACTAAGTATTCAACCATTGAGCGTGAACTTTTATCTTTGGTCTGGAGTGTAAAGCATTTTAGGCCATATCTATTCGGAAGGAAGTTCAAACTCGTCACCGACCACCGACCACTCACTTGGTTATTTTCCATAAAAAACCCAGGTAGTAGACTAGCCCGTTGGCGCTTAAAACTCGAAGAATATGACTACGAGATAATATACAAACCCGGAAAGATCAATAAAAACGCGGACGCGTTGTCCAGAATAAAAATTAATCACTTTTCAGAATATTCCAAATTTTATTCAAAAATTCTAGCCGCAAACGAGGACTCAGATGAAGACGAAATTTCAGACAACGACGACGAAATTACCGACGAACAAATCGCCCGAGAATTTGACACATTTTCCCGACTTTACAAAACCAAATCTCTAATAGATTATTCCAAAATTCAAATTACAAATAAACAACTATTAGATCGAGAAAATAAAAATATCATAACGTTCTTCCAACAAAACAACTTGACAGACCTTCACCATCAAATTATCGAGGATATTTTCGAGGAAAACCCCGAATTCTATAACAATACAATCAATATCGTTTCCAGTAAATCGACCCGACAAAGAAATTATTACATTATCGCTCTACCCTTCGACCCAGAGTCTGTGGTAGAACACTTATTTTTAACATTATATAAACACCGGAACAAATTAGACCTTTCCAAAACTTACCATGTTGAAAACAATCTAGACTTTCCAATTCCCGAAATCCTATCATTTATTTTTGCTGAAAAAGACTTAAAACTAATCATATGTCAAAATTTAGTGCGAACTCCCGACGAGGACCAACGTCCGATCATTCTCGACCAGCATCACACCGGAAAAAATAATTTACATCGTGGAATAAATGAAACGATACGTAGAATCAAAAATAAATATAATTGGCAAGGCTTAACAAAAGACGTCGAAAATTTTATAAAAAATTGTGAAACATGTCAAAGAACAAAAGTCTGTCGCAAGAACCTCAACAATCCCTTAGTGATTACCGAAACCCCTAAAACTCCATTTGAGAGAGTTAATATTGATCTATTCGAATTTCCCACGCGAAACTATGCATTAACTATCCGCGACGAGTTAACCAAATTTACTCAAGCCTACGCAGTCCCAGACAAGAGCGCAAAATCAGTCGTAAATACCCTGTTGCTTTATTTTCAGCATTATGGTACCCCACTAAGAATTCATTGCGGTTATGGCGGTGAATTTGATAATAATTTATTAAAAGACCTTTGCACCCTTTACGACATAAAACTAACATACTCAAGCGTAGGACATCCTCAATCCAACGGATCTATCGAACGATTCCATGCCACCCTAGCAGAAATGATAAGAATACACAAAACCGAAAATCCCAACGAACATCCCTTTACTATATTACCCTATGCGGTGATATGTTACAATAACTCGGTAAACAAAACTCATGGCTTTACGCCATACGAGCTTATTTTCGGACATACAGCTAACCGACCACCTGAAACTCTTTACAACCAAAAAACCTGATCACCAAATACGTTAGAGACCTAAATAATCGAATATCCCATTATTACAAAATTGCGCGAAGTCGAACAGAAGCACAAAAACAAAAAGCCAAAGTTCGATTCGACAAGAACATTCCCGAAAATAGACACACATATAATATTGGCGACAAAGTGTACGTCAAAGACTCACAAATAAAAAATAAACTGCAAAATAAATTCAACGGTCCCTTTGAAATTACAGAAATCTTTCAAAATTCCGCTACATTACTAAATCTCGAAACAAACCAAACAACCAAAGTAAATTTTGATCGAATGAAACCATATACTGAAGATTAAATTATCGGATCAGCACTTGCTCAATTTAAAATAACACCTATTAACAATACGATCGGAGTATATTATCACCAAGACACGGACATTGTGATTTCTCACAAGAAATGGACTTTACTGGTACACAAAAACATATCTACCTTTAAGACAGCTTTCGACAAAAACGACAAGATCTTACAGACACTATACAACACACTCGACCCAGCATATCATTACATGAACGTCTTTTCAGGAGATGTAAAAACTCACCTTAGCTTATTGACGCAAATTTCCCAATCAATACAATCAAAATTTGACGAAATTTACCTTGACACGAAACGATACAAACGAGGAATACTAAATGGCATCGGAACGATTTTCAAATCAATAACCGGAAATTTAGACGCAGAAGACGGTCAGTATTATTCTGATTGTATCAACAAATTGAATAATGACGAACACCAACTCGAAAACCTAATTAAAAACCAAATATCCGTTACAACTTCAGTAATCAAAAATTTCAACGCAACTATTCAAAAATTGCAAGTTGACGAAGAAACTTTCAATAAGGATATTAAAGAAATTGAAACTTCAATTTTAGACATGACTAAAGACATAGAAAACGTCCATGCAAAACTGAAATTTATCGAAATCTGCGAACAACTTATGGCAAGTTATTTATTTATCGAGGATAACCTAAATGACATCCTAAATTCCATCACTTTCGCGAGGCTTAAAATAATTCACACGTCAATTATAAATCCAAAAGACTTAGTAAATTCTCTACAGGAAATTTCGCAAAACCTACAAAGGAACAATTTACCGCTTCCAATCAAACTATCAAAGGTTGCACAGTACTTAGACATTATAGAACTAAAAGCTTTTCAAACAAATTCGGATCTAATATTTGTGTTAGACATACCTTTAATAGACCCTCAAACATATTCAGTATTTCAATTATACCCTATTCCTATTTTGGATAATAGAACTGGTTTATGTCATGTATTATCAACTTCTTAAAAACATATCGCGAGAGATGATGATTCATTCATGTACATACCTATCTCGAACCTTGAAGAATGCAAACCACTTTATTTCAACACCAAATTATGTCCAAATTTATTTGCATATCCTATTGACAACAATGCCATATGCGAAGCCCGTCTCTTCAAGAACCTCAAAACTCTGCCAGAAAACTGCCAGACGTCATTTATCATCAGCCAAGGCTACAACGTCCAAAAAATAGACGAAAACACATGGTTAGTTATTAACGCAGAACCTCTACAAACAACCATCAACTGTCCAGAAAGAAATTCAAAAACTGAAGTCATCTACAAAAATTCAATAGTAAAATTACAACCAAATTGTTACGCCTTCATAGGCATCACAAAAATTCAAGCCAGTACCAATGAAGTAACCGATGTAAAAGACGACACTCATCTAATCCAAATTCCATTTGAATGTTGTAAACATATTCCAGACAAAATCCGAGCTCCAAATCTTAAACCACTAAAATTAAACAATCTCAATACGGAAGACCTCGAAGTTGCCAAACACAAGTTGGACCAATACTCCAGAGATTTAGATGATTTGATCAACGAACCCTTTATAACAAAACACATATCCTGGTTCACCTATTTTATCATTGTGCTAATATTTGGACTGTTATTTCTGTACCTATTTTGTAAGTGCAGAACAAAAAGACGAAGACTAGCCATCGATGTTTCTGCATCACCCCCATCTCCACCGAGGCCTAGCAAACCCTACAGGACATTTGCTAACCTATTTCCTTCACGAAGACGACCTACATTAAGAAGAGAAGACAACGAAGCCGAAGACATAGAACTTACATAAAGACAAACTGTTTTGTGCCTTTTTACTGACTTTCAGTGCTGGACTCTTCAGTGAATTTTATTTCATTTGTTTAATCATTATAGGTATTTCATTATTTTTCTATCATTTGTTAATTTCAATTTTATTTAACATTTTTACGTCATTTTCATTCAAACCCATCATGCTTATATTTTATGCTTTCATAGTAAAGCTATATTTTAACCTTAGGAATATTTTATCCTATTTTACAATTCAAACCTAGTATGTTTGTATTTTACACTTTCTTGCTAAAGCTATATTTTAACTCTAACATTTTTATGTTATTTTATTTTATGAATCAAGCTTATTGTGCTTGCATTTCATATTTTAGACGCTAAGGTTATATTCTGTATTTTAAACCTTACGATTTAACATTTTTGTATCTTTTATATTTTTTCAAATTGTCCATTACATTTTATATACATTTTATATTCATTTCAAAAGTTGCTGCATAAAACACCAACTTTTTTTATAAGGGGGAAGCTGTTATATTAGAAATATACTATGATATATAATATTATCGAGACAGGCTTAACCTTCTCAAACATATCGTATTACATACTGCGTAACAGCTCTTCTCAATAACCGCTCACGCTGCATGAGCATTGTATTTCAATTCTCAGTAATTCTGATTGTGCTGAATCAGCAACACTGTTTCCTTTGTTCTCGAAATATTATAAATATTACTAACAACCTTTTTGTAATCAGTCTTATACTCACTTTCGATTAAACTACTTCTAAATTATTATTGTATTTTCTTAACGAGTCAACGTTGACTCCAGTGTTAAATTAAATAAATCTTTTTAAAAAGTTATTCAAACAATCCACTATCTAACATGTATACATCATGATAAAGTTTGCTCGAACCTTAACCACGTTGCGGAATGAATATTGCTTTACTCAATCTTAAGATACATCAACGATATATTTTTATCGTGTAAATTTAACAAATATAAATCGGTAAAAACAAAGCCTGTAGCCGCGTAGCATATTCGTATTCAACTCTAAGGCTATGATTGATGCATTTTTGGATCCGATTCTCTGATTGGTTTAGGTATTTAACTTCGTTAAGAGAGATAGAGGATGCGCGGAAGGACATTCACGTTGATGTTATGATACGTCGAGAGCAACAAGTCAGAACGGCGATTGTTGTGCTATATTGTTGTTGATTTGTTTTGATGCTAAAGTCTGGCGATATTACCCTCATAAGTTCCATTCTAGGGAGAAGTTTAATTTGGTTAGTGAAAGACGCCATTTATTGACGGTGTAAACAGCAAGTCCGTCATATTACAAGATTCGCACATTAAGTTCTGTTATATTTACGGTATTGGTCCGTATAACGTACTGTTTTATCAAAGTGTAAACCTTAGAAACTTTCTTAGTCAAATAAAAACTCTTTGGTATGTGGGTACTAATGTCTTCCACTACTCTTATGTTAGACATATTATTTGGTTTACGTTGACTCATACATTCGTATATTTTTATTTCATGATTTAAATTATTTATTACTATGTAAATATCTGTAAATATTGTATATAATCTTCTCGGTATTTATGTACCTTCCTTACCTGTCTTAAATTCCCATAACAATTTCTATTCTTTATTGCATTACCTACCATAAAACCTTATTTCTTAGTCGGAACTTTCCCCTGTCCTTTGTAATTATGCATCCAGACTAATACCTACTTAACAATCATCCTTTTGGGATTATCTCTAATTACGTAGTATACCTGACCCGGTTTTTACAATTTATTGTACTAGGCACCTATTTGCCAAAACATTATTCAGTATACATTTTACCAAGATACACGACAGTTCAACTCCAAAACTCATTGTGTTAACATCGAGCTGACGCTCTATCAATAAAGAAGTAAAAACACAAATAGTTGTTAGTCTTTCAACGTCACCGCAACTCACCCACAAATTGGTGACCCCGACGTGATCAACGTAATACCCTGTGAATCGTGATTGTTTTGTGCAGTATTAGTAGAGACTTCAGCAACAACGTTTTACAAAGAAAAACTTTAATAACACAGTGATAGCGACATTCAAGTGACTGCAGTATTGTGTGTGACATTAACCTTTTTAGCCAGAACTCAGTGCCATCAGTTCGCGAATCGAAATCAACCAAGTTTCACAGCCGTATAATCGATCGAGGTCAAACTCACGCCACCAATCTCGCGCACGTTCCCAATCCCGAAACCGCAAGAGAGGAGACAGTGGAATTTGCTGGTATCATTGGCGATATGGCAGCAGTGCTAATAAGTGTGATAAGCCCTGCAAATACGTCGCTGAAGCCCCGGGAAACGCAGCGGGCAGTCGTTAATGTCGGCCAACGACATCTGCCCAACAACATCGTGCCGATTATTTGTCACCGACAGATAAACAAATATCAAGTTCCTAATTGACACTGGAGCCGATTTGTGTGTCTTTCCACGTTCGAATTTACCAGGACCGCGTGCTAAGTCCGCCTATGAACTTTCAGCGGCGAATGGTACCACCATCTCAATATACGGAACACTCGCAATGACCCTCAACCTCGGTTTAAGGCGTGACTTTGCCTGGAGGTTCGTCGTTGCCTACGTTGGCAAACCTATAATTGGCGCGGATTTTCTGGCACATTATGAACTACTAGTGGACATTAAAAATCAGCGTCTTCTGGATTTGCGTACTCACCTTACCTCCAATGGAGAGGCAACTGAGTGTGAATTTCTCGGCATCAAGACAATCTCTGGTTCGTCGTTGTTTCACGAACTACTCCAGAAATATCCAGAAGTTACAAGGCCAAATGGTGCACCAACAACCGTCTGCCATTCCACAAAACACCACATCGTCACAACGCCAGAACCTTCCGTCGCGCAACGCCCGCGAAGACTTGCGCCGGATAAATTTAAAGCTGCCAAGAAGGAATTCGATGCCATGGTGCAGCTTGGTATTGCCCGTCCTTCACAGAGTCCCTGATCATCACCTCTGCATATGGTGCCAAAGAAAGGCGACGAGTGGAGACCTTGTGGGGATTATCGTGCCCTCAATGCGAGAACCTGCCCTGACTGATATCCGGTGAGACATATTCAAGACTTTGCTCAAACATTACACGGAAAAACTGTTTTCCCAACAATCGACCACATCCGTGCCTTTAATCAAATCCCAGTCGCTGAAGAAGACGTTCCAAAGACGGCCATCACAACACCGTTCGGCCTTTTCGAATTTACGTATATGACTTTCGGTCTTCGAAATGCAGCCCAAACGTTTCAACGCTTCATCGATGAAGTTCTCCACGGCCTCGATTTTTGTTACGCCAACATAGACGACATTCTCATTGCATCAACGCCAATCGAAGAACACCTTCAACACCTCGAGACAATATTTCAGCGCCTTCAGAAGTATGGAGTGGTCATTAGCCTAGCAAAGTGTATTTTCGGCCAGTCTGAGGTGAAATTTCTCGGTTATATGGTTTCAGCCGCAGGTACTCGACCGCTCCCGGAAAAAGTCGACACCATTCGCGTTTTTCCACGACCCGACTCCGTCAAGAAACTACGGCAGTTCTTAGGTATGTGTAATTTCTTCAGGAGGTTTCTACCTAAGGCCGCAGAGGTACAGGCGCCGCTGAATAGTCTCCTCCAAGGCAACGTTAAGGGCAAGACGCCGGTGAATTGGACTACAGAAGCTATCAAGGCTTTCGAAGATACCAAGGAGAGCCTAGCACAAGCAACGCTCTTAGCACACCCACAGATTAATGCACAACTAGCCATTTTCTCTGATGCCTCTGACTTCGCCGCAGGAGCATCACTTCAACAACGGGTAGACAACGGATGGCAACCGCTGGATTTCTTTTCTAAAAAATTGAGTCCCGCGGAAGCCAAGTATGGAGCCTACGACCGCGAACTTCTCGCAATATACCTCGCAGTTAAGCATTTCAGACACATGGTGGAGGGACGGTCCTTTACAATCTACACTGATCATAAGCCCATCACCTTCGCTTTTCACAAAAAAGATCATCAAAGTTCACCACGACAATTCCGTCATTTGGACTTTATAAGCCAGTTTACCACTGATATCCGCCACATCTCCGGAGAGGATAATATCGTTGCCGATGCCCTGTCACGTATTGAGGTGCTCGAAAATACGATTGACTTTGAGGCGCTCGCTGCTGCTCAACAAGATGACAAAGAGCTAGAGGAATATTTAAGAAAGGATTCGTCGCTACAACTTAAACTAGTGCAAATCCCTGGAATTAAAGTGTCGATTTTCTGCGACGTATCCACGAGAACAGCTCGTCCCTTCATTACTAAGGACTTCAGGAAGGCGGCGTTCAACACCATCCACGGTCTCTCACACCCTGGAGTGAAAGCCACGGTCAAGAGCGTAACTCAGCGTTACGTATGGCCTTCGGTGAGGAAAGATTGTAGAGATTGGGCCCACAGCTGTATCCAATGCCAACGCTCCAAAATTTCACGACACGTCTCCGCACCTACAGGAAGATTTACATTACCATCCTCACGGTTCGAGCACGTACATGTGGACATCGTCATCATGCCACCATCCGAAGGTTTTGGGTATTGTCTAACCAAGGTGGATCGATTTACTCGTTGGCCAGAAGCCGTACCAATGCAAGACCAAGAAGCATCAACAGTAGCACGAGTGTTTTACGACAACTGGGTCTCACGATTTGGCACTCCTCTACGAGTTACTACCGACCAAGGTAGACAGTTTGAGTCACACCTTTTCAAACACCTGAATCGTTTGTTAGGTACGACTCATTTAAGGACAACGGCCTATCACCCCTCAGCCAATGGAATGGTCGAACGACTACACCGTCAATTAAAAGCAGCCATCATGTGCCACCAGAACATCCGGTGGACTGAAGCGCTATCAACTGTACTGCTAGGGATACGAGCAGCCTGGAAAGAAGATCTTCAAGCGACAGCAGCTGATCTGGTATACGGCCAGACTCTTCGTCTTCCTGGAGAATTCCTAGGCAGTATTTGTCAAGGAGCTTCGCCAACACCTACGAAGCCTCAGGCCTAGCGATGGCACCCGCCACGGCACGAAGAAAACCTTCGTTTTTAAAGATCTTGTCACCACGGATCAAGTTTTTGTACGTCGCGACAGTCCCAAGCGGCCTCTACAACAACCCTATGACGGACCCTACACGGTTGTTCGTCGATCAGATAAAACATTCGTCATCAACATCAATGGTCGTGATGTAACAGTTTCGGTTGACAGACTCAAACCAGCTTACGTCATGGCTGATCATGCATCTATCGTACGAGCTAACAGCGAAAACAGGAACTCTCTGAGCGACGCAAAGCAACGTTCGACTCCCAACTTGGACTCACCACGCACCGCAGACCCGGATCCAAACTCGACAAGGATAACACGATCCGGCAGACACGTCCATTTTCCTGATCGTCTTCAAGGAGGCTGTTAATTACGTAAATCACTAGCAGGGGGTACTGTGGAGACTAATGTCTTCCACTACTCTTATGTTAGACATATTATTTGGTTTACGTTGACTCATACATTCGTATATTTTTATTTCATGATTTAAATTATTTATTACTATGTAAATATCTGTAAATATTGTATATAATCTTCTCGGTATTTAAGTACCTTCCTTACCTGTCTTAAATTCCCATAACAATTTCTATTCTTTATTGCATTACCTACCATAAAACCATTTCTTAGTCGGAACTTTCCCCTGTCCTTTGTAATTATGCATCCAGACTAATACCTACTTAACAATCATCCTTTTGGGATTATCTCTAATTACGTAGTATACCTGACCCGGTTTTTCCAATTTATTGTACTAGGCACCTATTTGCCAAAACATTAGTCAGTATACATTTTACCAAGATACACGACAGTTCAACTCCAAAACTCACTGTGTTAACATCGAGCTGACGCTCTATCAATAAAGAAGTAAAAACATAAATAGTTGATAGTCTTTCAACGTCACCGCAACTCACCCACAGGTACATAGACCCTTGTCTAGTGCGTGCAACTCTTCGTGAATTAGGGGTTAAATTGTAAATTTTCGAACACCATGCGCTCCAAATAGGCATTTGCAAGATTTTCGTCAGTGTCAATTATTATTGCTTCATGTGACAAAGTGCATCATAAACTGTAAGTACGTTCTTGTTATGTTCACTCAGTGGTTTTCGGCTTTTTACCAAAATATTAATCCGTGGCGCCTAACTTTTTTTTTGAGATTTTGACTTTAAAAATTATAATTGTGTGTTAATGTCTGAGTATGTGATGTGTTTTTATGTTCCACTGTCTAAGGGTAATGAATTTTATTGTTGGATTAAATTTAACATTGTTTTTTCTCTTTAATCTCTTTGTTATATAGCAATAGAGTACCAAACGTTTATAATATCACGTTACAAGTGGTGGAATGACGAAATATTTATACTTTGAAATTAGTAGTAACTTGGCATAAAGTGAAGAGGATACTACATATTATTTTCTTCGACGAATCTACCATATAGTTAAAATCGAACTTCACTTAAGACAGGTTCAATTGTTCTAATAATAAATGATTCACTTATCAAATGAAAGCTCTTTGCTGCATATTTTTATAACGACCCCTTTTACACAATAATGGGGATCTCTGGGAAACCTACAGAGAAATTTAAGTTATGAAGGGAGTTATTTATTTTTCATTAATTCCCTCCTTATTTATAATAAAATTTCAAAATACCTCTTGCTCCTTGAACGTAATGTAGTAATTAAGAAATAAATTAACAAACGATTGAAGAACAGAAAAAAATGCTCATGGTGATGTAACAAATTTTAAATTGGAAAAACAACCACCAGCGTCTATGAATGCCCAGCAAAAATTTTCTTGTTTTTTACTAATCCAAGAAGGTGTCCTTAAAACAGAATTTGGTGCCTCAAAGTTATATCTAAATTTTAGTCAGTATCTGTTATTGATTTAGCACAACAGTCTGTACTGTTATATTAGTCTGTGCATATTATGGTCTCCTCTAACTAAATCCAAAGTGTGTTTTCAATATAATAATTCTAAGAATCTACAAATAAAGAGACACAGAAACCAATCAATGGAAAATACAGTAAATGAGCACACAACAAATATTACTTAAATGAGAAGTATTGTGTTTGGGAATGAATTTGAACAAAATGGACTGTATTACAAAATTCGTGTTAAAACTTGAATACGTTTGGTTGCAAGACAACTTACCGCCTCCAATGCAATTCGGACGATGCAGTATGGACCAGCGGCCGCTCTTCTTGTTTGATTGGTGTACACTACACAATATATTATCGTAATTAGAAAATTAATTTTAATTTTAATGTGGCTTTAGCGTAAAACGGCTGAAAACGGAACACACCTTACTTCAGTGAAAGTTCGGGGTCGAGTCCCAGGCGTTGCTGCCTGCAACCGTATCAGCGCGAAAAAAAGTAATAAAAGAAAAAATAACTAACAAAAAGGCTTCTCTATAGCAAGTCCGTAAACAATGGTAATTAATGTAATTAATATTATAATGAACAATAAACCCCCTTAAATATTTTATAAATAACGATATAAATTGAACATAGAAAGAAAATACTAATATACTTATATACAGGGCGTACAGCCTGAACATACCGCCCACCATAAAATACAAGTTTTGTATTTTATTGTTGTTGATTTGGCAAAGGACAAAGCTTTACCATAGGTCTTTGCATTGTTCCTGTACCAACTCGAACAGTGGCAACACGCGCGATCCCATCAGTCCCGGGATGAATTTTTTCAATGCGACCAAGCCGCCAGGTCAAGGGAGGAGCGTTAATATCCTTTATTAGGACGAGGACACCGGGTGAAATAGATGAACTTACTTTAGTCCATTTATTTCGCTGCATTAATGTATTCAAATATTCTCGGTGCCATCGCTGCCAGAAGTCTTGGTGCAAACGCTGCAAAAGCTGCCACCTGGTCAAACGATTTAATTGTATGTCAGTTATATCTTTATCAGGCAATGCAGTAAGAGGTTCCAAAGTTAAAAAATGACCGGGAGTCAATGCCTTCAGGTCATTAGGATCAGAACTTAAAGGAGAAATGGGTCTCGAATTTAGCATGGCTTCAATTTGTATAAAAACTGTGGAAAGCTCTTCATATGTCAGAATTTGCTGTCCTATCACGCGAATTAGATGGGTTTTTACGGATTTAATTCCGGCTTCCCATAAACCACCAAAATGTGGAGCCGTAGGCGGATTGAAATGCCATTCCAATTTTTCTGTTTCTACAGCGGTTTTCATTAATTCAGCGATATATTTGCGAGCTCCAACGAAATTGGTGCCACAATCGCTATAAATATAAGAACAACGTCCCCGCCTACCTATAAATCGCCTGAGGGCGGCTAGAAAAGCCTCTGAGGTTAGGTCTGAAACTAACTCTAAATGAAGTGCCTTAGTGGCAAAACAAACAAAGAGACACAAGTACGCCTTTTGCGTTTTAGCTCCTCGAGGTTTTCCTAGAGTTATAATAAATGGCCCGCCGAAATCCACACCAACACATGAAAATGGTTTTAATTGCGATATTCGAAGTGGTGGCAAATTTCCCATGAAGGGTTCTACCGGCCTGGGATTGACTCGAAAACATTTGTAACATTTGGATAAGGCTGAACGAATTGCCCGTTTAGGGTTCAATATCCAGAAATTTTGAGAAAGTATATATTGTAAAGTTTGGAGGCCTGGATGGCAATTCTCACGATGAGTATCTTCAATAATAAGAGTAGTTAAGCGATGATCTCTAGCCAATAACATGGGATGTTTCTGATCCAAAGATAAATTAGAATTAACGAGGCGACCGCCCACCCTAAGAATACCATTTTCATCTAGAAAGGGTGATAATTTACGTAGTGGTTTGGAAACAAGTTTTCCCCTTTGAATGTTAGCTATATCCTATTTAAAAGTCATATGTTGAGAATATTTAATCAGGAAGGCAAGAGCTTGATGAAGTTCGAAAAAGTTAAAATTAGATGTTTTCCTATCCTTAGGATGTATGAAGTTATGACAAAAGCGAGAACAATACGCAACTATACGTTTAATTTTAGACAATGAAGAGAATTTTTTCAACAAAATATCCCATGCATCTGAATAGACCGTAAGAGAAAGAACCACTTGTCTTTCTTCTTCATTTGATACAGACATGTTTTCGATATCACTGACCGGCCATGAGCGACTTGAAAGTTTTAGCCAATGTGGCCCCGCCCACCATAAAGGGTGATTGAGTAATTCTAATGGCATCAGGCCTCGGGACGCACAATCTGCAGGATTTTCGGATGATCGAATATGATACCATGACGAAGGAGAGACCCTGTCCTGTATATGGCTTACTCGATTACTTACGAACGATTTCCAGCGATGAGGAGAAGACTTAACCCAAGACAAGACCACTGATGAGTCTGACCAGGCACAAATATTAGTAAAGTGTAGTTTTCCGGAGTACGTTTTTAGAACGAATGCTATAAGATTCGAAAGAAGTACTGCGGCGCAAAGTTCAAGACGGGGTAGAGAAATTCGCTTCAAAGGAGCTACTTTGGATTTTGCACACACGAAAAAAATGACAACTTGATCATCTTCACATACAAAACGAAAATAAATGACAGCTGCATAACCCTTCTCGGAACTGTCACAAAATCCATGGAGATCACATGATAAAAAATTATATGGTTTTATGAGACGAGAAATATTATATGACGATAAATTAGGTAGTTCTCTTTTATATTGACTCCAACGATTCAAAACCTCAGGGGGAGGTGTCTGATCCCACTCCAACCCCAAACTCCATAGATATTGAATCAAATGTTTGGCAAAGAAGGAGAGAGGAGCCAAGAAGCCAAGAGGATCGAAAATACGAGCCAACTCCGATAGAACTGTACGTTTTGTACAAGGTCTGTCTAAAGGTTCAACACTATATGAAAATGAATCAGTTGACGGAAGCCATTTTAGACCTAAAATTTTAATTCCCATATTTTCTTCATTATCAAATGATAATGCTTGTTGATGCCGATGATCGTTAGGGATAATATCAAGTAATTTAGGATGATTACTAGTCCACTTTCTAAGAGAAAAACCTCCCTTTTCTAATAATGAAATAAGGTCTTTTTGAAGTGCTAAAGCGTCTTCCAACGAAGAACAGCCCGTTACTAAGTCATCAACATATATGTCGGACAACAAAATTTTGGACGCTTGAGGAAAATGCTGTTTTTCGTCTTGGGCTAACTGGTGAAGGGTACGAATGGCTAGAAATGGTGCAGATGACACACCATAGGTAACTGTGTTTAACCTAAAATCTCGAATTGGCTCCGTAGGAGAAGACCGCCAGAGAATTCTTTGATAATCCTTATGGCAAGACTGCATTAATATTTGGCGATACATTTGTTTTATATCTGCCGTAAAGACGAAAGTATGTAGACGAAAATTCAACACGATAGTTGTAATGTCGTTCTGTAATTTCGGCCCTTTTAAGAGTGTATCATTTAGAGATATACCATTGGAAGATTTGCAAGATGCATCAAAAACAACTCGAAGCTTGGTAGTGACGCTTTCTGGTTTGATCACGCTGTGATGTGGAATGTAGTAAATTTTATCAGAAGCATTTGTAATGTCTTGAGGAGAGATTTGTTCCATGTGTCCACTGTTCAAATAATCCGTCATGAAATCAGAATATAATTCAGATAGAGAGGAATCATGAAGCAAGCGTTTTTCTAAGGAATAAAAACGACGAAGGGCAATAGCACGGGAATCCGAAAATGTAGGTTCAATATCTTTAAAGGGAAGTGCGACGGTATAGCGACCTGATTGATCCCTCGAGTGATTACCGACAAAAGATTTCTCACAGAGAAGATCTTCTTGGGATGATGAATAAACTTGAGGTACCTCTTCAAGTTCCCAAAATTTTTTAATAGACTTATCCAATGAAAACTCTAAAGTGCTATGAAATGAGCTAAGAGATTTACGCGGAGAACTAGAAATTTTACCCATTAAAATCCACCCAAAGATGGTATTAATTGCTGAAGGTTGGTTTTCATTACCTGCAATTTGACCACTAGTTAGAATTAATGGAAATATATCTGCACCTAGTAAAAGGTCAACATCACTTGGAATATTGAAGTTCGGATCAGCAAGCTTTATATTAGACCACTTCGAAAAGTTTTGAATGTGAATTTGTTCACGAGGCATAGTTTCACAGATTCTCGGTAGAACTATTGCTTCAACTAACAAGCTGGGCGAAAGTTGGCCTGGTGGCCGAATGGTACTAGTAATACTTCCTGAGGCATTGGACGACATGTCACCTAAGCCATGAATTGATAACGATAATCGTGAACGAGGAAGTCCAAGACGATTGCAACATCTTTCGGTTATGAAACTAGCTTGACTGGCACTGTCAAGGAGAGCACGAATTATTTGAAAGTTTCCATAAGAATCTAATATTTCCACAAGTGCGGTAGAAAGAAGTACTGTTGTATTTCTAGGCACAACGTTAGTCAATGAATTCACTGATGATGAACAACCTGAACTGGTCGAAGGAAGTGGATCAACTGCTACTGATGATGAAGAAGTAGATATAGGTATACTACCTGTTTCATGTGGAGCAGCGGATGAGGAAGAATTCGTAGAATTATTAGCAATCAAATGTAATAGAGTATGATGTTTTAAATTGCACATTCGACAAGAAAATTGTGAACGGCAAGCTGATGTACGGTGTGATGATTGAAGACAATTTTTACACAATTTTTTTTGTTTTGCAAAATTAAATCTATCAAGAGGAGATTTTCCGTGAAATAAGGAGCATTTGTAAAGAGGATGTGATGAGGAACAAATAATGCATTTATGTGTATCATTGACAGCATTTATAAAACAGGAAGAGTTAGATTTGTTCGAACGAAAATTTTTATTAACGTTAAATTCCTTAGTTTTCTTTATTATTGCAGATGAGGACATTTCGACTGATTCTAATGCTGTACATTGTTTTGTTACAAATGTTACTAATTCCTGATATGACGGAATATTGGTTGATGCATGTTGCAATTCAAAGCGTGTAACTGTTTGTTGATCTAATTTCGATTCCAAAAGATGAAATAAAACAAAGCTCCAATCATTAACAGGAAGGTTTAACTTTTTTAAAGCGTCTAAGTTCTCAGAAAAGCCATCTAATAAGTTTCTTAACGCTAAACCACTTTCGGATTTCAATTTAGGAGCACCAGTTATTGCTCGCCAGTAAGTGGTAGCAAGCAACCGCGGATTTTGATAACGATCAGTTAGCGCTTTGAATGCAATTGGATAATTTTCATTTGTTAACGGAATATTCTTAACAATTGATAATGCATTACCTGATAAAGATGATAAAAGGAAATGGAACCTTTCTGCATTTGATAAAGAATCGTTTGTATGTATTAAAGCCTTAAATAAATCAATAAATGTGGGCCAATTTTTTATGTTGCCATCAAATTTGGGTACATCAATTTTAGGTAATTTTACATTAGATTTAGATGGAGCTGTCTGATTAACCGGAATGTTATCAATTTCGAATAATTGGTGATAAATCGATTTAATGTTATAGAAAGAATCATCAAATTCAGCTAAAACTAACTTTTCAGCCTCCAAGTCAGGATTATCGGTGATAGCTAAGGCGGCTAACACTGCATTGTGTTGATGCAAAAAATGTTCTTGAATATTTGCCATGTCGAAAAATCGGATTTTGAACATATTGCGATGGTCGAGTTCAGTTAACGTGCGTCTAGCAATTTCTTCAAGAGAGACAAGTCGATCATGCCACATCTCTCTTTGTGCTTTGAGTTGTTTAAGTTTGTTAGACATTTTTTTTTTTGTATGAAATTGACAAACTAAGTAACTGATAGTTTTCAAATAAAGAATGAATAAAATTATATGTAAGTGTGAGAAAGATTATAAATTCAATAAACACCAAAGTTATTACCTAATGGTAATTTTGTTTATGAAAAGGCTGCGAAGTTATCACAGGCAATCTGCATAAATCGATTCATCACAATTAACTTGATAACATACCTAATAGTAAAATTGAAAGCTAAGAAGTCCCAGTATTTAATTATTTTACCTCAACAACAACAAAACACCCTGTATAATACGTAAGTATTGATATAATACTGTATATAGGTATACAATTAGCCAAGAAAACTAAAAAGTAGACTGTTATTATTAATGACAAATTTTGTGCTATAACGTCCCGTACTATTAAACTGAAATAAATTTGTGCCTAAAATTTGAACATAAATCCCGTACTAATGTTTTATATTTGTACCACGTATTAACAAGTATAAATTGCAGAAATCTATGAGAAATTGGCAACAAAAACACTTTATTCAGTTTCTAGGAACAAACATAAATCTGGATATTAAAGAACTTAAAGTGTTAAACATAAAAATCGATGAAAAAAGGATTGATCACAAAAAACTATCACGGTAACTGAGGCTAATATATTTAATAAACGAATTTTAACGTGGACTTGCTATAAAGATAATTTATTGAGATTTTATTATAATAATGAATATTAAAGCCAATTTGCAATATCCTTGGCTCGTTTAAGGACCAAATGTTTGGGAATGAATTTGAACAAAATGGACTGTATTACAAAATTCGTGTTAAAACTTGAATTCGTTTGGTTGCAAGACAACTTACCGCCTCCAATGCAATTCGGACGATGCAGTATGGACCAGCGGCCGCTCTTCTTGTTTGATTGGTGTACACTACACAATATATTATCGTAATTAGAAAATTAATTTTAATTTTAATGTGGCTTTAGCGTAAAACGGCTGAAAACGGAACACACCTTACTTCAGTGAAAGTTCGGGGTCGAGTCCCAGGCGTTGCTGCCTGCAACCGTATCAGCGCGAAAAAAAGTAATAAAAGAAAAAATAACTAACAAAAAGGCTTCTCTATAGCAAGTCCGTAAACAATGGTAATTAATGTAATTAATATTATAATGAACAATAAACCCCCTTAAATATTTTATAAATAACGATATAAATTGAACATAGAAAGAAAATACTAATATACTTATATACAGGGCGTACAGCCTGAACATATTGTTTTATGTAGTTTTATGAATGATTGCTTACCTTGAAACGACAGAGGTGATTATAATATATTACCTAAAACAAAGAAAAGTGTGCTAGAGTTTGATCAATAAATGTAAAATAATTTATGTTTAGATGCAATCAGATCGATATGTAAAGGCTAATTAGTTACGATTTTATGAAAGATTACTCATAAAGTACACATAAATTCCCTAATATAATCTACATACAATTATTATATTTATAAAGCAATTATTTTTGAAAGTTTTGTTTGATATTACTAATTTACTGTAGCTAATTTATTCGAACATGACCTTCAAACTTAATTCTTGGGACTAGTAAATTATTTACTTATATTCTTTATTTTAGGAAATATATTTTTAAAAATGTACATTAATGATGTAAGGAAATAAGTAACTGTATAAAATACGTAAAATATGACAATAGTTATTCTACAAATTATCTCCATAATTTCATAATTTATAGAAATAGGGAATGTTAATCTATGGGAATTCATCATGGGAATAAAAAAATAGTCTTCAGTGTTCCGCTAAATTTCTTTTTCAACGTGTATAAAACAAGGCTATTACAGAACGATTTCCAACAAGAGAATTTCGATATAACAGATTAAGTTCAGATATCGAAAATTTGCAAACATGCTTGGGAAAGCGGACATAATATAAAAAAAAGGGACGGGCAAAAATTTTAACAGAACAGAAGAAATAGCCACTTTTTCTACGGTCAAACAAGATAGATTTCTTTAAAATGCAAATTTTTTAATCAAAAATGTTTGATTTAATGTTATAAATTAAGGCTATCAGCTCATATGAACCATATTGCAATAGGTTAGTCAGTGCTAAGAGGAGGCTTGAGACGAAACTCCATTATATTTGTACCCTATCTTACAGTATAATTGCTCTAAAATTGATTTTTGTCTTGACGTTTTGTAAATCAGACTTGCAGAAAGCCGCATATGATTTATTTTGGCACCTAACAATAAGTTCTGCATCTATGATAGAGCTAGTAGTTGATGACACGCTTGATAAACCACACATACCTTAGTCCTTAACTCAATCCATATGCGTCTATAACTTTTAACTTGAATTAATCTACTTACTATTATTGCCCAGAATGAGTTCAAGTTGCTATATTTTTTTATTTAAAAATTTTAATATTTACACAACAGAAGAAAACTACGTATCAGTCTTTAACAAAGCTTGTATATTCACAATAAGTTTAATAAAATAACAATGACCGATTAAAAACTTTACAAACTAATCAAATGTTCCAAATGTTGGCAATTAAAACTTCAGAAAATAAAATTGAATTATCTTTTAGGTTAGAAAAAATATTTGAAAGTTATTAAAATTAAAAAATATATCCCTGATTAGAGAACATAATGTTTAAACTATAGTATATGACTTTTGCTGCACTATTAGGTATTTGTCTCTTGCCAGACCTAATTCCTCCTCAGCTCCCAGGTTCCAAACAGTTTGTCACACAGACCTTATGTTCTTTTATTCTTGAAAAGCTTCTTTTCTATATATAGATATCTCTTTGCAAAACTCTCCTACTTACTTACTTATACTCTTTCCTTTTGATCACCTGAGCCGATTTCTGTAAATTATCTGTTAGATATTATAAAACTTCTATTTGGTTTAGGTGATTTTGGATTAGGAATTCCTTATCTTAATTCTCTTCTCTTGTTATAATTGATAATTGTAGCTTCTGTTTCACTCATTTCTTCTGCTGATTTGTTATGTTTTCTTATAAAAATTGGATGCTCTTTAAGCAATGAATAATTTGTAACCGTTCTTTTAGAAAACTCTTTTTGTGCCTGTTTATATTAAATTCATAAACAACTGAATTTTGTCTAATAGTATTGGCAACTAAATTTGTTAGATTTTAAATTTTCAATAACTTTCTTATTTTCGAATTTGGGCCTAAATTGTTAATACATTTAATTTAGTTCTTCATTGACTATCATTTGACATTTTCTATATTTTTCCAAAAGTTAATTTATGTCAAAATCTGACAAATTAAAATGCACTTTTTCTAATTTTGTCTAAACGAATTCTTTTAAACATATAAATTATAATGGATATAGGCTGCGGTATGTAGAAAATGCAGTATTCCTAAATAATAATTTTTTAAATGAAATTATTTAAGGCTGATTTTACTTCAGAAGATGCGTTTTCAGATCAATCAAGTTCTAATTCCAAAGCGAAACAAATATGGCTTGATATGTGATCTTTCATACAATATTATATATTTACAAATAGAATAAATACTTATATCATTACATATTTTTTAATGTTAATAGTTCAGGTATGGTTTACTGATCTTTATTATTGTCATAGATCAGTTATATATTTGATCATTCAATAATACTGTTTGATTCACTTATTAAATTTAATTTACAAATTTCTCTTTTATCTACATTTATTTAACGTCTACCTGTTTGCGCTACTGAGGTCTATCACCGACGCCTGTAGAGGAGCTACCCCAGCCAGAAATTTCGCCGAACCTCTTCTCTTTCGAAAAGTGGGGATCTTTTACTTGTCTAACATTTAATATACCAGCTTTACATCCCCTCTCAAGGACAGTATATCCACTACCCAATCCTCGCCTAAGATTGCGTAGCTTCTGCACATACACTCACTTATATACAAGCCGCTGAAAGATGTGGAGCGAGTACTACAAATTTCCTTTATTATTTTCTTCCTTATATTATTTCCTTTCAATAATTATATATATTAAACATTTTGAACTGATTTCTCAAGAATAAAATTTACATACTGAGTGTTATATTTTAACGTGATATTGAGAAAAGCTTTTTTAAAATGATCAGTAATTTTCTTTCAGTGTGTATGTACCTCAATTTAGCTCAATTAATTTATTTAATTATTTCTAGATAGTTGCAATGTGTCAATATATTTACTCAGATTAATTCATATTATCGTGTAAAGGATATGTAATCATTTTCTGTTTGTCAATAAATTATATATTTGAATATATTGGTGAATAAACTTATTATTATTATGTTTTAGTCCATTTTCTTTTCTTCATATTATGAGTTTTTCTACCACATGCATTCTGAAAATATATAAATAATAACAAAATTAACCAGTATATTGGTTAAAGAACCTCTATGCCTCTGATTGTTTCTTTGACATAAACGTCACAGGCGTAGAGTTTATTTATCCAATATAATAATAATAATACGTATTTAATAGCAAATGATAGCTATTTACAAGACAATTATATATAATATACATAGAAAATAAAAATAAGATTAACCCTATAAGATAAGAATAACTACTAATGCTAACTACAACCATGTTTTATAAATGTTTCAAAATTCTTTTACAATATAATAAATTAACTTAACTTAATTAATCTGCTGCAATTTTTTAGAGAATCTGACAAGTTATTTACATTTTTAGCCCTTTTAAAAATACATATTTCTCGATGCTAGTATTATTAAGAGTGGCAATGAAAAAATCATTACTATTTCTTGTTTGATAATTATAAACCTCAGATATATGCTGGTAAAAGTCGATGTTTCATTTTAAATATAAAAATTAATTCTTCATATACAATTCTTTGAAATACATTCATTAAATTCAGAACATTAAACATCTTTTTTATCAGAGTATATCGATTAAATTTTAGAACTATCGGCATTGCTTTATTTTGAATTTTTTGCAGTTGTAGAATTTGATTTTTATTCAGGAGAAAAGTACTGAAGAGCAGAATTCAACATGTGGATCAATGATTGCTTTATATAAAATAATTTTTGTATACATATTAAACTGTCACCGACTCTATACAAAAGTAATATCTTCTTTGACACTTTGTTCATGATATACGTAGCGTGACTCTTAAATGTTAAGTTCTCACCTATTACGACTCCAAGATACTTCATTTCATGCAGTCGTTCAGTTAAAATTTGATTAAATTTTATGGTAATGATTTTCCAATCAATATTGTTTGGCACATATTTACTACCAATTGCCATAAATTTAGGTTTATTAACATTTAGTGATATACTTCTGTCACATAACAATTCATAAATGTTGCTTAATTATAAAGTAATTGTTTGAATTAAATCCTTTACATTTTTACCAACAATATACAACATAGTATCATCAGTAAACATACATATTTTACAGTCCTTTACACATTTCTTCATATCATTTATATACATCAAGAATAAGATTGGTCCAAGCACTGGTCCTTGCGATACCCCATGTTTTATTTCTAATGATAAAGAAGTCGAATTTTGGAGGGTAGCTTTTTGGAATCTTTTACATAAATATGAACCATTTAAGTACTACATTGGAAAAACCCATTCTTTCTAGTTTGCTTAGTAAAAGTGTTCGCTAATACAGTTTCACGTGAATGTTGATGGAAAACACCACTTTCAAGTAATACATTTATGACATACTGGATAATTATGTTGTTTCTTCTAGATTTTGTAATAATTTTAAGAATATAAATGTGGTAGAAAACTCCATAGAAAGATGAAAAAACTATTCATCTCGTTTTATTCCCCTTCAATCTTACCATCTTACCATCTTACCATTTTTATCTACAACTTCGGGATCATCTAAAGATTAACTTGATTGATTAATTCATTTTTTATAGTTTCTTCCTCCTTATTCTTATCAATTTTCCAAGGTTTTTTATTCTTCCAGGTCCTTTTGTTATTACACTAGTGAGTTTCTTCTGCTTCTCTTTCTTGTCTTATCCAGTTGAATTTAAAAACATTGAATATTAGATTGAGGACGATATTAATAAAAATATTTAACTCTGCTTCTCTAAATAAGTTATTTTCCACCTACGTAAAACTACACATTTCTCTATCGTTTACATCAACAATATCTACATATCAGCAATAAGGTTAACAAACGCAACAAGTTTATTTCCAGTTATCAAAAGTTCTTCTCTTTTATTAAAATGATGGATAAGATAGGATAGGATGTTCTCAATTTCTCTAATTGAATTAGCTATTAGAGAATGTTAATATGTAGCTTTAGGGAATCTATAAATATTAAATTAGTTGACTTATATCATGGTAAATATTTACCTACATTTCATAGACGGGTATTTAGCAACACGTTGAACGTTCCTTTAATGAGAAACACATCACATTTGACACATATCTCATTAGCGAGCTCGCACAGAAAAGCGGCAAACCTTTTGAACTGACAAGGCGAATGTTTCAGTAACGCAAATTTGCCCGTGCGTGCACGAAAAGCACTTTTGTCTCAACATTAGTTTACTACGGCATTTGCTTTTATTTTGAAATTTTTTATTACATAGTCTAGCATGCAGGAATGTTTCGACGTATTAATAGTGAACTGAAATAAATAGGCCAAGTCTTACACATTCACAAAAATATACCAATTAGAGATATTAAAAAACTAAAGTTATGAACAAGTTCTAATTAACTAATATTTATTTGTTTTAATTATTAATAAAATTGTTGATAACTAAAATAAAAATCATTTACTTATTGTAAAGCTTCAAGCTAATTTAGAACAGAACTACTGATTAAGTTGTGATTTTGACTGTACGAGACTACAGCAAAATCTTATCCTGTCAATACCTAGTGCATTATCATCCCCCGTTAAGTACCGATAAATGTAATGTATAACATTAGCATGGAAACCGAATTCACTAGTTATTTTTGCAAGGTCTTATTTAGTTTGCCAAGTAGCTCAAAGATCCAAATCTTGCTTACACAAACTTTTAGCTAAGGTCCTACGGTGGCTGATACTTCCCCTTCTGAGTAAAAGCAAATCTTTTTAAGGACACATAGAGTAAGTCAAAATAAAAAGATTTAGGGGCAGACCCACCTCGAAAACCCGCGGAGGCACCCCAACCCCCTGCTTAAAGGGGTGGCGCGCACAGCTGTATATTTTATTTTTTCCTCGAAAACGATAAGAGATAATATAATGACTTACGGTTTGCGCCAATCTAAAGAAAATAAAATTTTACATACGACTACATTTTTTTGGCTGATCAAAAATTATATTCTTCTCTCCCATTAAAAAAAATATGGGAGGGGGCTACTCTGTAATGTCACATTTTTCTTATTACTCCTAAACGGCGTAATAAATAAAAATTTATCAAGAGTTAAAAAATAAAGCTTATGACTTTTCCTATCGAATGATATATGAAAAGTGAGTGATATCTGTTTAAATAATGCGTACAGTGGCGTTGGGATTTATTTGCATTCGGTAGAATTAATTGCAACAGCGTTTAATAATAAAAAAAATCTGAAAAGAAAGAAAATAAACTTTTCCATCAAGCAGATATTTTTTAATTGATTAATAAATGGTAACTTTTTGTCTTACTACAATAAATATGGGAGGGGGTTATTCAGTAATGTTACATTTTATCTTATTACTCCTAAACGGCCCAACAAATCAAAATTTACCAAGAGTCGAAATTTAAAACAATTTCTGTTGTCTATTAATGTTTCAAAAGTCCATTATATTATTTAAATAATACGTACAGTCTTGAAAAAGAAAAAAAGATGATTTCTGGTTTACAACAATCGACCATGTGAAATTATACTTTTTTTTTAAATTATTTGACTTTTGATAGTGGAGGGAGAGAGGAAGGTCAATCTAGAAATAAAGCAGTAGACTGGGTTAACCGGTTAAATGTTTTTTAATAAAAATAAAAATGAAAACAGTGTAAACGATCAATAAACTCTCAACTCAATGAACAAAAGAAAAATATTTTAACTAAATAAATAAACAAATACGACAAAGGTAACACAGCGCTAATTGCAACATTCCTTACATGTACATAATTGTGTACATTTTAATTTTTTTTAAAAACACTTACATTTATGACCACAAATTTTGCAATTGCAAACGATTAAAACTCCTTCCTTAATTTTTCGTTATTAATAGTTGTCCAAACTGGCAACCATTTTTCTTGTTCCAGTGTCCACCCCCATTGGGACGGACACGGCAATGCAACGTTTCCTATGGTTAATTGGCCCCAAACAAAACCACCCTGATAAATGCACCTTCCAACGTGCAATGGAAGTGCATTTAATGTGGGGGGAAGATTTTCTATAGACCTATTTTTTTTAGTAAATAATTCCATTCGACAAACGTTCTGCGCTAGGTTGTTTGGGATGAAGTGTCAGCTCTTTGAAGGATTCATTGGACATAGATTTCAAATTTTCAGAGTACTCTTTGACAATATTTTTTAGATAAAAAATGGTCTTATCATTATTTTGAATTTCAATGTTAATATTTTGAATTACCATACTTAATGCTAAGGATTCCATATTATTTGTAGCACCTTCAAAGGCCTTGTATCAGATGTATCAGCTCGAGAATGTTGCCGATAGAATGCTGATAAACATGGTAGATGATACTTGATTTCAGATGCTATCAAATCCGAGGCATCATTTATTTTGTTTAGAATTTCATGTTGTATTTTAAGTGCATGATCGATAATTTGAGAACTTGCTTCTAACGTTTCAACATGATGTAATTGATTTATCCCTAGATGTGTCCTCGTGCTATGTAAATCACAAAAAATGCAAATATCTTTAATATCACGAATATTTTTTTTCTGCCTTGTGATTCGTTTTAACTGTGCCGATACTACCAGTTGTGTTTTGTTTTAACTTACGCTCGAGTTTTAGATTATTAAACAAATTTGTACAGCTTTTATGCCAGGAAACCCTATGTTTTTTAAAATAATTTTCAATACCTTGACCTTCATCAATATCTGCGATATTAATTTCCAGTGGCAACTGATCAATTTCATTAAACTTCAATATGTTTTGGGCAATATTAGCATAAGAGTTAGAAGGTACTGTAGATTTTGCTGGACAAACTAATTTTTCAACAGTTTGTTTTTACATAGCACACAGGCATCCATAGTAACTACAAAAATAGACGTTCTTTTAGGAAAACTTATTTACTAGCTTGACAATAATTTCTTACCTTTTTTGCAAATTATTTGTTTAAAAATTATTACAAAATTATATTATCACTTCACTACTATAATATATGAACAATCCTTAACACTGTTTCAATAAACGTATTACTTCTTCAAAGGGATAATGTGTTTTGTTTTGTACTAGCCAAATTAGAGCATGTGTGGCTGCAATAGTTTTTGCAATGCTTAGTTCCGATGTCGCGTACCCATTGCGGCAACGCACGACAAATATATTTAACTTTTTATAAAAGCGATCGATAGACTTTGATTTTCTACTTTTATAAAATTTTGCTCGATTTGTTGGTTGTGCGGTAATAAGCAAGAATATTACTTTACACTGTATCCCTTCCCATACTTTTTGTAGCGGGAACAAAATGGAATTTTTGATAAGTTAAAAAATATGACTGGGGTGTAACATTTTATTTTCTTTTAATTATCGCCAAAGACAACATATCTATAACCGTTTTTTGAAAAAAAAAAGTTTATTAAACGGTGTGTTGCAATTCCACCAAATGCAAATATATTAGCACGCCACTGTACGCATTATTTAAACAAATATCATTCACTTTTCTATATCAATCGATAGGAAAAGCTATAACCTTCAATTTTTAACTCTTGGTAAATATTTTTTTATTAAGCCGTTTACAAGTTATAAGCAAAAATGTGATATTACAGAGTAGCTACCTTCCATATTTTTTGTAATGGGAGAGAAGAATATTATTTTTGTTCAGCCAAAAACTTGTAGTCGTATATAAAATTTTACTTTCCTTCGATTGACGCAAACCGTAAGTCATTATCTCTTATCGTTTTCGAACAAAAAAATAAAACATGTAACTGTGCTCGACACCCCTTTGCCCATGGGGTGGGGGTGCCTCCGCGGGTTTTCGAGGTGGGTCTGCCCCTAAATCTCTTTATTTTGACTTACTCTATGCGCCCTTAAAAGGGTTTGCTTTTACTCCGAAGGGGAAGTATCTGACCATTTTTAAGCTCGTAGGCTCTTAGCTATTTATAGTATAGTAAAAATTAATCTAGAAAAGTGATCAAAAATTTGAATAGTAAAATCTAAAGAAAAAAACTAAACCTTGCATGGCCTTAGGCCTAGGGATAAAGGAAAAGGGATAAAATGGAGGAAGACGCAAATAAAAACAAAACCGATCCTACCATAATAAATAAATATAAATAATATAGAAATTTAATGAATCATTTAATAAAAGAAAACAAAAAGAGATTACTATCACAGCGCAATCTTATTATTTTTAATACATTTATTTAACGTCGGCCTATTTCCGCTACTGAGGCCTAACACCGACGCCTGTAGACCGATGACTTTACATCTCCTCCGAAGGATAGTATATCCCCTATACAACCTTCGCCTAAGGTTGTATAGCTTTCGCGCAAACACTGATATACAAACCGCTGCAAAATGTGTGAGGCGAGGATGCGGTTTTTGTTGTGAACACGAATGGTACCTTTGGTTTGGAAAAAATTAAATATTTTTGGTTGGAGAGCTTTATGTGAGCCTCTAGAGGCCTTTCGTGTACTTTATTTTGTTTGAACCGAAGTAGGGGTGGTTAAACTTGAAAAGCTGGAACAGGCCAAATGCTTCGCCCTGTATACTCTCAGAGCTGATTTCCACTTGAAATTAATTTTACTTAATTTATTTAGCACTTTTCTGATTTTTATTTCAGCTGGCAGGGTCAAAGGCGACATACCCTGTATTGTATGTTAGCACTAATTTTAAATTAAACACTTTGGTTTAGAACGAAATTTAACAGATTATTTGTTTACGGTTTAAACACAGAGTTGAATATTAAAATATTGGAAATTAAAATTTTATTCACACTAAAATATTTTAACGTATCGGCACTAGAAATTTACCCAAGTCGGGGTTGGTTTTATTTACTTTATTTAAAATATATTATTTAAGACTGAGAAAATTCACTTATTTTAATTTGCGCGGTGGCGAGTTGATTTTTATTTATGCAGTGGGGCGATTTAATGAAATGTACTTTTTGTACTAGGATCTGCCTAAGAAGGTGCACGGGCACTGGATTTAAATTCGCGAGATACACCGGAAGACACACTGGATTTAGGCTCTGGGGCAACCAAAGTGGCAACGCGGGCACTGGATTTAATTGTCGCTAGATACGCAGAAAACCAAACTTGTCGGGGATTTGGCGTGCTCCCTTATTTATACTGATGATGGAGACTGGGGTTGCTGAAGTCTGGATGAAAGCCGGATCGGCGCCAGCCGCTCCAACGGGCTCATATTGCGAAATATTGCACAATAAATGTTGAAATTTTGGATTTTTGGGTTGAAAATTATATCGTCAAATCGGCGATGAAAAATGAAACAGTTTGGTATAAAAATGTCAGTAGAATCTAATTTTGTTTTTGAAATATGATCGATAACTGTCTGAATAACATGGTAAATTGAATTAGTCCTGTGAAGTATTGTTGCGAGACTTACTTTAATCCATATGTGATGTTATATTAAGTCATGTTAATCCGTATTTTAATGTTATATCATGCCATATTAATCCATATTGAGGGTAATGTATCGCGGTGTTGAACGGAGCGAGAGTCGATTTTAGGGTAATAATATGAAGATAGTTGCGAGTTCCTAGCATTTCATGGGGAACATGTAAATTGGACTTATGAAATTTAAACGGAATGGAAACTAATAGGGTAATTGAAATGAAGATAGTGGCGAGTTGCTAGCATGCGACGGGGAACGTGTAAATTGGACTTATGTATATGGACGAAAGTTTTTTGGGCTGGCTATAAAGGTGAATGAAAGATATTTTAATATATTCATGGAAAGTTGAATTTGACGTTAAATTGAAGAGAAAGGGGCTTGTAGAAAAATTTAGAAAGTGAACTAAAATAATTTGACATGATGTTTGGGGAGTAATTTAGAAGTGATTTGAGTTCATGGAGGGGGGGCTGTATTTTTCAGGGGGATCTTTTGTAAAGTTGTAAGTGTATTTTGATGAATTTTGATGTTGGGATGATTTCGTTGGTATATTCGGATTATTTGGGAATTGTCGATGTTGCGAGAATTTTCTCAGAATTATTTTTTGAATGTTGTGTCTTAATGACTTTTTTATGTGTTTTGCCAAATTAAACTTAACGATTGAATTATTTGACAAATTTAGTAATTTTTTCGCCGGCTATCTTGGTAATATGGGGAACGTACTAACAGTTGCATTGGTCACCCAACCAACTACTAATCGCGCGCCTAACGTGGCTTACACCGCATATCGAAGTATGTACATAGTAAAGACGCACCTAATTTAAAAAGTTTAGGAAATAGTAAATGAAAGTCTTAACGGACAAAGATATAGCAAAAAAAATATTATAAATCAAAATAATCTCGAAATAGTAAATGATAAGGAAATTAGTGAAAATTTTAATAGTTTCTTTATAAATATTGAAGAAAACGTGGCAAAGAAAATTCAAGTTAACAAATTATTAAAAAGAAGAAACATTAGTTGTAGCAACATGTTTCTTAAACCTATCACCGAAGACGAAATTAACAAAATATAAATCATTTAAAAAATTAATCTTCCTCAGACGAAGACAATATATTCTCAAAGATATTGAAGTTTTTGAATGCAATCCTTGCTAAACTCCTATGTTATGATTTGAAAGAAGTTTCTTTCCAAACATGCAACAATATTGCTAAAATTTTAGAAACGTGTATAAAAAACAGTGTAGTAGAACATTTAAATTATAATAAAATTTTTTTCTCCCAATCAATATGGCTTAAATAATAATAAGAAACAAATTACAATATTTCTTGATTTGGCCAAGACCCTTCGATGCGGTGCCGCGTGACATTTTACTTAACCAACTCAACGAATATGGTATAGGGGGTACAGTTAATGACTTGTAATGTGTAAAAATTGGTGAAAGTAGAAGTAATTTAATAGTAATAAAATATGGCATTCCTCAAGGAACCGTTGTGGATCAATTCTTTTTAATATTTATGGCAATTAATTAATTCAACTTCCAATTAATGGTAAAGTAGTAGCATATGTAAATGGCACTGTTCTTCTGGTTGAGGATGACTACTAGATAAGACTAAATTTATGCTCTCTAGTATATATGACAGAAACGTACCAACATAGGTACACTTCAGTTACATACATATTCATGTATAAATAAATGAAAGCGTGACTATATATATTTGCTACGAAACTGCAACAAACAAAGAACATAATTATCATAGATCAAAATTTCAATTGACAGAGCACATTCAAAAATTAAACAACAAAATGCACAAGTTGGTTTGGAAATTCTACCACCTAAAAAATATTTTGGCCTTTTCACTTTAAAGTCATTATATCATACTTTGGCCGAATCAATTCTTAGATATGGAATAATAACATGGGGAAGTGCACATTCGACAAATTTAGAGTCATTAAATATATCGCAAAAATATATAATAAAAACTATCTTAGGAAAAAATAAATACTACTCCACTGAACTACTATTCAAACAATTTAATGTATTTAATCTGCAACTCCTATATACCAAGTCTGTTCTAATATTTACACATAAACATAAAATTTTGCTGAGTACAATACAACATGTATATAATACAAGACAAAAATTAATTTAAATTTCACAATACCTCAAATTAGATTACATAACACAAATATTTATAACGTATTACGGTCCAAAATTTTAAAAACTTTAGGAAATATAATAGCATATGACTATTCTGTGATAAAATAACTGAATACTTAATAAATAACAAACAGAAACTCGCGACATTTTGGTAGGTGGTTAAAATATTGAATATAGAAAATAATAGTATCATCTATTGATCCTACATTTCGCTTGTGATCATTGTATAGGGAAATTTTAAATAGAACTCCACAATTTTGCCAGAATATAAAATAATGACAACACATCTATTACTTCACTGTCTCAATCTTAAAATGTACGTTCTATATAAATTTACAAACATGTTGATTCTACTGGAAATTGCCATAGAACATTCAAAATCGAATATTTCCATATACAGGCTGTCCATTTTATCAGGGCACTCGAGAATATCTCACTTAATATCGGTCGTACAAAAATTTTTTTTACGAAAATTGTGCCGATTTACATAACCTACAAAATTTTTTTAAGACATTTGAAATCCATGGCCTACTTTAAGAGTTATGGCGGAAAATATCGAAAATGCGGAAAACGTTTAGGCCAAATATCTCCGTTATTAGAATAGATACGAAAAAAATTCTAAGGCGAAAATTTTCAACAAGTTTCAACGAGGTTTTATCTAATTTTTTTCAAAACCGCCGTATTTTGAGATTTACTCTTCAGGCTGTTAAAAAAATAATTTTAAAACGAGCGGGAAATGGCGCCATTAAATAGAGTATTTTCCTTCCTTTTCAACGATATATCACGTGCCATATTTATTCATTGGTACTACGTTAGTAATTATAAAAACATTTTTTTAAAACCAATATTTTTCTTTAACAAGCATTATACTTACCTTGGGGAAGTATGATTAAATGAAACGATAAAATAATTCATTGTTCAAATCTTTGCTATAATAGAACATTAACACAATTAAGAAGAATAAAGTAAATTCAGGTAACAAAAACAAAACCATAATCAAGAAAGCAACATGGAGCAATTATGGAAAGAGTATTAGCAGTTATGCCAATGTATAAAGGTCCTCCATAAAAGCGTCATTCCTTGCTCAGAAAGTTAAAATGTCTTTACCAGTTCATTTAAGTACAATATCGATTTGTTTGTATTTCATGATTTCACTATTATTTCAATTATTTTAAAATAGTTGGCTATGAACAAATTTTGACAATTTAATTTTTTGACAGATCATCTCAGTTAATACTTAAACTCTCACTCAATCACACTCGTTTAAGAATTGAGAATTTTCAAAAATGATTTTCACTCACATTGATCGTTATAATATCTTCGTTACATATTGCCAATGCAATTTTAACTCTGGATTAACTCAAGTAGAATATATATATATATATATATATATATATATATATATATATATATATATATATATATATAGATTTCCACAAGCACTACAGCCGAATAAAACTCTGTTCAGAAAATTAGCTACGAAACTGAAAAATAATGGTTCATTTTTAAAGAAGAAGGCAAGGTTGAACAGTGTTACTGATAATGCAAATAAGGTAAACCGAGTTATTAATTATGTAAGAAATAAAAATGCAGAAAATTTGGAAAGATCATTAAAAATTCAAATTGCTTGCCATATAAATAAAACAAGTGCTAGAAAAATTTTAAAGAAAAATTGTTACCGGTGTTATAAAGTCAAAAAAGTTCACAATTTCCAAGCGGGGGACAAACCAAGGAGGACAACTTTTTGTAGGTGGCTGTTGGAAAAGAAGCGTGCCGATCCATTAATATGTAGTAAAATACTTTGGTCCGACGAGGCAAATTTTTCCAATAATGGATTTTTTAATCGCAATATTCGTTACAAATGGACTTCTGAAAATACACACTGGCATAGACCGACTGGGTTTCAAAATCATTTTTCAATAAATGTGTGGATAGGTATTTTACGAATCAATTTAATAGGTCCTTATTTTTATGATGGTCACCTCAGTGGTCAAAGGTACCTAAACTTTTTGAGAAATGAATTTAATGAATTCTTAGATGACCTACCTTTAGAGAATCGACACAACTTTCAATATTTTCAACAAGATGGAGCTCCTCCCCACAATTCCCAGATTTGCCTAGATTATTTAGACGAAATTTTGCCTCAACATTAGATAAGTACCGATGGATTTCCTCGATGGCCCTCTCGTTCTCTAGATATAAGGCCAATGGATTTTTTCTATGGGGGTATATTAAAGGTAAGGTGTTTTCGACGACACCGCAAAATGTAGAGGACCTAAAAGCTCGAATTCAACAGGCATGTATTACAGTTACCCCCGAAATGCTGAGTAATGTTTTAAATGCAGTGCCTCGCCGAACTCGGTTGTGCATAAGAAATCGCCGTGGACACTTTGAACATTTGATATGATATCTTAAAAATTATTTTGAGGATTAGATAAATATTAATGTTCTGTGTGCTATATTCTTTTTATTATTATTTTGTTTTTGTTACCTGAATTTACTTTATTCTTCTTAATTGTGTTAATGTGTTATTATAGCAAAGATGTGAACAACTTATTGAATTATTTTATCGTTTTATTTAATCATACTTCTCCACGGCAAGTATAATGCTTATTAAAAAAAAATTATTGGTTTTAAAAAAATGTTTTTATAATTACTAACGTAGTACCAATGAATAAATATGGCATGTGATATATCGTTGACAAGGGAGTAAAATACTCTATTTAATGGCGCCATTTCTCGCCCGTTTCAAAATAATTTTTTAGATATTTGGCCTAGACTTTTTCCGCATTTTCGATATTTTCCGCCATAACTCTTAAAGTAGGCGATGGATTTCAAATGTCTTTAAAACATTTTGTAGGTTATATAAATCGGCACAATTTTCGTAAACAAATTTTTTGTACGACCGATATTAAGTGGGATATTCTCGAGGGACCTGATAAAATCGACAGCCTCTATATTAAGGTAAATAATTTGTTAATAATTTGATATCTTATGAACTACTCAACTTCTTCATAATAATTTGCCGTTATTAACTAACTTAGTAAAATAAATAATAGAAGATTTGTTTTATTTCATGTATGAAGAAGAAGAAAAATACATTTTCAAGAATATTTTATAAATCAGGTTTTATTATTTCTTCTTACAAAATATCCTCGATTAATAAAAAAATATATATTATACATAATTTCTTATGCTTTTATACAGCTTGAGAGAATATAATATATATTAAAATTAGTGAAAGGCTACAGTTTTATTTCTTGGATTTATTTTTAAACTATCTTAAAAAATCACTGGTAACAACACTTGAACTCACAAACCAAACAACACAAATTGTAGATGATTTTATTCCTCCTCGTTGTCTTCAACATCTACACACTCTCCTGTAGCGTGGTCCCTTTCTTGTCCCTTTGGACACTCGCTATAATCTACGTTCACAAACTCTTTCAAACTATTCATCTCAGTACAATTTGGCTCCATCAGATTATCACTTTCAGAGGAATGACTGCTCATTAAATTTAATAGAATTATAATAACAAATAAGAGAAACGCAAAGTCGAATTTGCAATTCATGTCGATTATACCGGTTAGCGTATTAGCACTTGATACTACACGTCGATGCACTTTGTGTTCTACTTTTAACTGTGCTATTCCGCTTTGTATCATGTAAACGATAATAATGATTAATGGTAATTTTGTTATACCGAGAAACGCTATACAATATCTCGTGTTGCTTCCTTATAAAATGGTAATCAACTAGATATTCATTATTGACTACGAGTTCAACTATTGCTGGTTATATTATACCGGGTTCACTGAAAACTGTGTAGGCTTCATATTGTCAGTTTTTAAATAAAATATGATAACATTCCTTGCGTAACGTTCTTATGGTGTAGAAAATTTACACCGGAAGAGGTTTTGTTCCTCGAAAGCCAGTTTCTGAATTTAAGTTAAAATATACACATTTTCCTGTTAACAGTTAACAATCCCAAGGAGCATTGAAAGGCACATTTTAGGCAATGTGTCCACACTGTGTCGAATCATGTTTTTGGACACGATATATTTTATAGGCACAGTTTCGAAACAGAGTCCACACTGTGTACTAGCTTGATTCCAAAATGTGCCCATACCTGTTTCTAAATATGGCTTGTATGTGGCTTAAGCCTGTAACTGATTTCCAAAACTGTACTATGATGGGATCACTGTGTATATATTTGTATCTAAAATGTGTCGCTTGTTTACGAAATGTTACTGTAATGAAGCCAATATGTGACTATCATGTTTCTTATTGTTTCCAGTATATTACTGTAATGCACCTTACTATTTATAGTTACAAAATTGACACAAATAAATCTAAATTGTGTCGAAAACCACATTTTGGTGTCCGAATATTTTAAAAATAGACTTAAAGCCGACACAATGCGTTTTTCTCTAAAAATTTGGACAAACAATGGACACAGAGTTGGCATGGAATAATATTATCTTAAAAAACAACCCCATTTTCTCCGTGAAGTGCGATCAGATACTCATAAAAAATAGAAGCCCTTAAAAAAATGTGAAATTTGTTTTGAATATTTAATTAATGATGGTAATAAACAAACAAGAAAATTGTAATTTTTGGAGGTAAAATTATTTCTAATGTATTTTGTATGTTACAAGACACCAAATTAAGCGTATTTTTATAACATTTTTGTGTAAAAATATATAAATGGTTAATTTTTAAAATAACTATTTTTCTTTAAGTTCTATTTTTCAACATGGATGCCCATTTCTCTGAATAAAATATGGTGGATTTGTATAACGTGTCTAAATGGAACCACAAATTCTTATTTGGAACTTTGCCTGTATGAACTCAAATTTCGACAAATTTATTAAATATGTACTAAAATATGTCTATATTGATATATACTCACATATTTGACATAATTTAAAGTCTCCTATTCATTACTAGCACTGTCGTGAGCAGAACAAATATAACAACTTTTTTTTTCTAGTGTAAATTTGTCTCTATTTGAATATCTAATGAGTACCCGAAATAAAACAGATATCACTTTTAATTTATTTTTTTATTTTAATGCTGTAGTTATTGCTATAGTAAATGATGGATGGTTAATGAGACAAATTACACTGCACTATAACATTTCTATTTATAACTTCTATAAGTCTGTTTGGTATAGAATAGAATATATATATGGTATGGAATAGAATTAAATAACCTTATATAATAATCATTAGTAATAATATTTCCCCATGCATTATTTACTATTTTCAGTAATTCTTCGGCATTCCGTGGTCTCACATTTCGTTTTTGGATACTTCTTACGAGTAGTCCCCATACTTCTTCCACAGGGTTAAGATCTGGACTATGACTGGGCCAGTTAAGAACATTGATATTGTTATCTTGAAACCAGTTAGTTACACTATGAGCAGTATGAACGGAACAATTGTCTTGTTGAAATATGAACTTATTATTAGGAAATAATTGACAGAAGGGAGCATAATATTGTCTAAAATCCTAATATACGTTTCACTATTAAATCATTCCTCAATATGCCACAAAACACCATAACCACGTGCCGATATCCAAGCCCATATATTGACGAAAAATCTACCACTTTTATTATTGTTAGATATACATTTCTCATCGAATCGAGTATTCGGAGGGCGGTAAACACGAATACTATTGCTGTGTATTGACTGGAAAGTTTTTTCGTCTGTAAATATTACATTGTTCCAAAAATTTATCATGCGCTAAAAATTCAAGCGCAATTCATCTTACTCGAGGTTCTTTATGTTCAGCTTTAAGTAAGTATTTCTGTGCTGCTGCATGACAGCGTAGCTCCGATTCTCTTACTCGCCAGCGACCAGTACTACTCGATCCAGGAAAATTCCTTTCTTCAGCAGCCTAAATAACTGAGTAAAATTAATTTTCTACTAAAGCATTTACCAATTGCAAATCTTGTTGTTGAGTTGATATCCTTCGTCGCCCTGATCCAGGATTTCTACTAATCGTACCGTTTATTCCCAACTTTCTTAAAATGTTACACACCGAATTTTTGTCAATATTATAACGCAGCGCAATTTGTCTCATTGACTATCCATCGTCTGCATTAGAAATAAATCCAGATTTAACTAAATCGCTTATATGAGGCATATTGGTTTTTTGCACACTTGCAATAAATTAAGACAACTAAATGACAATGTCACAAAAATTAAAGTATATGTACACAACTAGATTTTAGCAAAATACCGTTAAGGCTTGTCCTATTTTTTTTTGCTAACGACCGTACAAATTGTTCCCAAATATTACCTATACGAAACAGGTTACATTTTAGGCCCAATATGGACTCCAACTTCCGATATTTACTTGAAATGAGCCTGTTTAGGCACATATGATATGTTAAATTTTTTGTAACCAAAATGTGCCGGTTACCAATGTGTTTATGCGTGTCTAGATACAAGTACAGCAAGCAAGTGCTATTTATACTGTCCATTATTGAAATATAGTTACTTTTGTTTTAACTAAACAACTACACCTTAAGTGAATTTTTGTTTCATATCCATTTATTTGCAACCTATTTACCAACGTTAATATCATCGACAAACGGAGTTAGAAAATTGTTCCAAAACATATAGTGATAACCGTTGGTTTTATTATCGGTATATTGTTAATTACGCACAAAATAGGCCAAAATTCAAATTTTGAGCTATAACTTATTGGAAGTCCATCGATGTTAAAATTCAGTTCAATATAACATTGATTTGTCTAATTAACAAGCAAATTTTCAAGCCGTTGTACCAGTACTCACCAAAACCCATTTGAACTATATGTATTTGCCTTGGTGCTTCGAGTAATGCTTTACTATCTGTGGGCAAATAATTATTGTCATATTGCTTAAGAAGTTTTAGAAGATGATTAACGTACGATGTGGTACATTAGATGACCATGCCCACATCTTTAGGTTTTCTACAGGGTGTCCCGAAACTCCCGCCTTCCCCTTTAGGTGCTAATTCTCCATGCAAAAATAGTAAGAAATGTTCCTATAAACATGTGTCCGGAAATGCTTCCTAAGGGAGCTACGGCCCTCTAAGCATGGCGCAAAAATAGGTGTTTTTAATAATTATCTAGGAAATGATTTAGGACAACTTTATGAAACTAGTTAACCAAAACTATTTTCGATTATTGAAGGTTACTTTTTTACAGTATTAGCCAAAATTAATTTTATCCAGAGGTGCAGAAACGAGGGATCGGTGTTCTTTGTTTCTACATATTTATTTTTCCATTTGATATTTTTAGTATTTTAATCCCTGATTATGATTCCCTGGTTAATTCTGCAAAAAAAGGTCCTCTTTACAATTAGCCATTTGGCAAGCCGTTTTCGAGTAAAATCGGTCTAAACGAAATATTGCGTATTCGTTTGCTAAATGCGCATTATTTATTTTTCATAGTAGGCGTATGTCATTCAGTAACAGAAATGGCTGAGTACAACTCACAGGAGTATCTCGATATGATTATCTGTTATGGTATGATTTCCTAAAGGAACTATTTTCAATTATTTGGTAACAGTGGTAAAAGAAACATTGTGCAAAAGTTTAATGAACATTTCTAATTTAAAAAACAACCTGAATTAAGATTATTATTATTATAAAATGTGCTCAAAATGTCTTCCTTTCTGCTCAATGCGGGTCTCAGCATGGCGAACAATATTATTTGTGGCTCTTTGCGCCATTTCTCAGGTAATAGTGTCAAATGCCGCAATTATGTCGGCTCGCATGTCGTCCTCACTAATTGTCTCATTAAAATGGACCAAATTTTTTATATGACCTCATACAAAATAATCCATCGGATTTAAATCCAGCGATTGAGGAGGCCAACTTTTTGGGTCACTTCTTCCTATCCAGCGCCCTCGAAAAACTTGGTTCAAATGACGCCTTGCTACCCTACTAAAGTGCGCCGGAGTTCCATCGTGCATAAAAATTAGATTCAAGCAAGAAAGAAGCGAGATTTCATCCAGTAAACCGGGTAGTTGTCTCCGGAGAAATCGTACATAATTCTATTCATTAAGTCGTGCGGGAAGAAATATGGGACCAACCTGCAAAATTGGTGGTAAATATTATTTTCAAGTTTTACTTAACCTATTAGGTACCCAATGAAAATGTAAATGTACTTACCATTAGATTCCATATTTGTCCCGCCCAAACATTAATTGAAAATCGGTATTGAAAATGTGTCTGTCGAATTAAATGAGGATTGTCATGGGCCGAGTATTCCTTGAATTAAACACTCCATTTGGGGTAAATGTCGCTTCATCAGTCCACAATATCTGATTAAGAAATGAAGGATTGACCAAATGATTTTCCAAAAAATCTGTCAAGTTAAAAAAAAAATCAGTCGATTTAAGTGGTATACTTTGAATTACAGATTTATCACATTTGTTTAAAATTTGTTTTTTATTTCATGTAGATACTGCATACAAAATTCAGCCTACTTGTACAGAAGACCATTCGAGGTTTATGGTCTCGCGGCAAGAGTTGCTGAACCCGTCGATAACGATATTGTTGATTTTCACGTCGAAAGGTTTGATGAATACGTGTTGTTGTAGTCTCCAGAAGTCTAGCAGCTCGCCTAGTACTCAACTTGGCTGATCAGCAAATGCATCAAGAATCATGTCTTCTTCAGCTTCTAAAATTCCTCTTGGGCGACAGTTACCTCGTCTATTAGGTAGGGCATTTCCACTGTCCCCGTACACGATTGAGGTAGTGCGTTATAACTTTTGCGTCGAGAAAATGTGCTCGTTGCGGGAACCGGAACACGTACAGTCGTGCGGCTGGAACAACTTGTTCATTAGCCATACCATAACAGATAATCATATCGAGATACTCCTCTGAGGTGTACTCAGCCATTTCTGTTACTGAATGACATACACCTACTTTGAAAAATAAATAATGCGCATTTAGCAAACGAATACGCAATATTGCGTTTAGACCGCTTTTACTAGAAAACGTCTTGCCATATGGCTAATTGTAAACAGGACCTTTTTTTTGTAGAATTAACCAGGGAATCATAATCAGGGATTAAAATACTAAAAATGTCAAATGGAAATATGTAGAAAAAAAGAACACCGATAACTCGTTTCTTCGCCCCTGGATAAAATTAATTTTGGCTAATACTGTAAAACAATAACCTTCAATAATCGAAAATAATTAACCAAGTTTCATAAAGTTGTCCCAAATCATTTCCGAGATAATTAGTAAAAACACATATTTTTACGCCATCCTTAGAGAGCCGTAGCTCCCTTAGGAAGCATTTCCGGACACATGTTTATAGGAACTTTTCTTACTATTTTTGCATGGAGAATTAGCACCTAAAGGGGAAGGCGGGAGTTTCAGGACACCCTGTATAAAGGAACACGACATTTCTAAATCATCGCTAGAACTATTATTACCATCTGATACCTTTACATTATTAAAAAATATGTTTGAATGTTCATCTTGCCTTACATCATAAGAATGTCCTGCATCACTTTCATGGGTGCATTGTAGAAACAAATCGGCATTTGCTACATCGCTATCACTACTGGGACCGCCTGGGTCAGAGTAAATAGCAGGTTTCTCGTTATTTGATGGTACTTTTAATGATAATAAAGACAAAAATGGCCTTTGCTTCGCCTCTTTCATATAAGTTAACAACTTCGCTTGATTTTCTTGTACACATTTTTTTTTATATTTCTATAGTTATATTATAAATTTTTGATTGCTTGTTAAGTACTTTTGGCATTTTTACAAAATACTTTATGTAACAAGAGTACGCTGTACCTGCTAACAGGTGGTAGTGGGCACACACAAAATGTATGCACAAAACGGAAAAAACGTGTCTAAAATTCAACTTTATGGAAACATGTGTTGGTAAAGGCGCATTTAAGGCATGAAGAGAAACTTGTGTGCCTAAAATATAAACATGTGGAGATATAAGTGTCCTCCTGGCAAAATTTCAGCAACATGATGGGTACACGATTTTTGGACACATTTTAAATACATTTTGACCGGCATCGGTACGATGTATCAAAATTGTGTCTAATGTTTCCAAATAGACTACTATGTGACAAAAATTGCGCACGCGCTGGTGGTCTTATAAATGTGTTTTTAGAAGAAAAAAATTATAAGGAAAAGTTGTTCAGAATTTTGATTTTATTAAGGTCATTTTTTTTATGAAAACATGTTTACAAGACCACCCCCACAGCGTGTACGCAATTTTTATCACATAATGTGCAGTAACTTGTTAAGTATTATAGATACCAAAAAAATTATAAGGAAAAGTTGTTCAGAATTAGATCCTCTACAACTTTTATTATAGTCATTTTGCTCTAAAAAAATATTTAGGAAACCACCCCTATAGCGTAAATCGTACCAGGAGCTCTCGTGTCAGTCGTCACACACCACTTGCAGACTGAAACTGCAGTCTGCAGGTGGCGTGTGACGACTGGCACGAGAGCTCCTTTAAGTAGGATCAGTCTTTCGGCTGGCGTTTGTTGCAATCGAAGCATTAGCGTTTTGATGGTAATATGCAATTATTACACTTAATGCGCCAGGCTTGTAACTTATAATTCAGCGCTCGGCGGGGCACATAGCCCGGAGAATAGCTGTTGATTGCAGTCTGGTTACGTTCCTGATAGTAGAATAAGTATTTTATAGAGGAGTTTGCGACTAAGAATATTATGTTTTAATATTCCGCCCTCTAAAAGCACCTTTGACTATACCAAATCTTACCTAATTGAACGCGGAAAGTCGACACAAAAATTCAGATACTGAAAAATATTATTACACAAGTAAAAATTGTTTATTTATTCTCAGAAGCAACATATTCTATCGACTTCAGAACTCATTGTTTTTATTCTTTAACTTTTAAGAAAAAAGTTTTTGCTTATTGTAAATCGTGTCAATTGCTCTATTCTTGTCTAAATCGACTATTTACACATGGAAGGTATTACACGTTATTAATTTATTTTTATTAATAAAGTTGTTTTGTAGTACAATTTAATAATATTTACTATACGGTATTTTACAGTTGGAACTAATTTTAATTTAAAAAAATGGCCGACTGTTAAAAAAACAAAATCCTATTTTGATAATTGAAGAGTTGTTAAAGTCGTTTGGGAAGTGTCAATAAGTATCCGAAAATTTGAAAATTCAAAACAGCGATGGACCATTTTACCAAAAGTAAAAAAATTAAAACTTCAAAAGCTATCATTTAATATGAGACTTCATCTGGGCGGCGGCAAGAGTCTTTTACTGCCGCTCACAACTGGCATTAAAAGTATTTATGTAATTCATATTCGACGTTTCAAGGAAAAAATTGGTTATATGTGGAAGTAAAGTGCTGTTTTCTATCTCGGTTGTTCTTGTCCTTACATCCTCAATACAAATAACGCCATTTTGACTCAATATAGAGGAACATATTATGTTGTTTAAACGTCAAAAATATGACTTTACATGATAAGCTTCATGAACTTAAACTGTCATTTCTTTGACACTTCATTCGAGCGGCAATAAAGTATTTTTTCCTCAAACGTCAGAAAATCATGATATTTCTTACTCTTTTCATGACATTAATGTTTGACATTTCAGACTGCTGTGCATTGCCATTAGCAATGGAAGTAAAAGTACTTTTTCTTCCGGTCGAGCAGACTTTTACTTCCATTACTAATGGCAATGCACAGCTAAATTTTTTATATTTAGTTTTTTTTATAGCTAATCGACGTTTGAAGAAATAATAACATGTCTTATTCGGAGTAAAAGAAACTTTTACTCCTAATAAAACAATATACTATTACTGCTACTTACGAGCTCTGAGCGGCACTAAAAGTCTTTTACAGACGCTTATGAATGACATTAACAGTAGTTTAAAAAATATATAAATATTTACTTAATTCATATTTCACGTTTGAAGAAATGATAACGTGTTATATGTGGCTTAATAAAGATTTTTTGTGTCTAAACTGTTCTTGACGGACTAGACCTTAAAAGACTTCTTATAGCGCGAAAACGAAAAAGTCGATCTTAAAAGATTTTGTTAGTGTGGCGTTCTGAGAAACATTAAAAAATTACGAAGCAATTGTAAATAAAAAGGTAAAAAATAAGAATAAAACTCAAGCGCACAATAAACCTAGACGTCGTCTGAGTATTTTTAAAATTTCTAAGATTTGCTGTACCCTAATGCATATCCAACTTAACCTACCCTAAGACATATTTTGCTTTAACAAAAATAATTTTGGTAATTTTCGGACTAAAATAAGGTCAAAAATAGGCTGCTTTTCATATTTCACCCTCGTTAACCACCCTGTGTAGACCGATATTTCGACAACCATCGAATTTTGGTGTAATTCTGAAGAGACCTCATGAATAATTTGGAACTGGTTCCTTGAAGAGCATTATTATTTATATGTTAATATCTTAGTCTTGTTACCCTATCATATTTGAATAAGAAATAAAAATACTATTCATGTATATCATCCGATAAAAATTTATAATTACCCGCTGCAATGTTCTCACGTTTGTAAGGCATTTGTGAATGTCTTGAAAACTACAACAGCAGCATTAATCTTCAGCTGTACCGATGCACATTCAATTTTGACAACTCTATTACCTTGTTCACACCGAATGACCACAACCATTATTCATTAAAACAAGAGAGTATATTATCTTGTTATCGTACACAAAAATGCTAAAATCGCCAATGCAAATGCGATGGCTTTTTCGTGTTGGCAATGCATAATGTAGGAGTTTTAAATATCGCTGTGATATATGGTTAATGTGCCGTGAATATGTGCATTGGTATAGTATGGGTACAAAATTTTGAGACAAATCAGTTGTAATTATTCAAAAATTTCTGCATTATAGGTGCATGTTGATGAAAATTTCGTACATAATTTTTTTTACGGCATTCGTTGATCCTGTTTCGTCTCTTTGTTGAAATGTATACAAAGCGTTCATTTTCAGTATATACTAGATATATCTCCGAACTGTATTTACCATCATTTTATAATTTTGATCGTATTGATTTTCAGAAAAAAAAATATTAGTGAATTTTTTAACTTCCGGTTATACCGGAAGTTGACACCAAATTTATTGTTTTGAATAGGGCCCACCTATTTCTCTTACATTTTCGGATTCCCCTTCTGAATTATGGGTAACTTTGATAATGCAACCCTATCCTAATTCTCAATAGTTTTTAAATTAGATTATTTTTAAAATATGTTACATTTACAATATATCCCTTTATTACAGTTATCTTCAAAACTAATTGATAGTAATTTTGGAAAAAATTAAAAATTAATTTAAGAATATGTCTCGCAAGCTTAAAGGCTAAAAGGTTTAATTTTTTTAATTACCACCCCATATTAATACATTTTATTATTTTGCATATGTTTTGATTTAGTTAACACGATGTGTTCTAATAAAATAATATGTGCAAAAAATAAAAACCTACGTGGACTAAAACGATTTGTAATGTGTATTATGTATATTACGATTCCTATAAAATTTATATTGTCCTAACAGGAAATAAATGCATTGTTATTCTTTTATTTATGTGCTTTAGATATTGGGCAATTTCACCGTGCCTCCGGCGTTCTAATACAGAAGCGCCAGTAAATTATCTTCAGCCACTCCCTACATCCCGCGGGGTTAGTGACTGCAAATTCCTTCAAAATTATGTGCTCTAAGCATTCGAAGGTACCTTTGGATGAATACCTTTTACCTGCCAAACACTCCGTTGTCTTTTGGCAAGCCGGTATTGTCTTCAGTTCTGAGAGCAGTGTAGACCTCTTCCCATCGAGTACATCGGTTATCAGTACCATCATCATGACCAAGTAGTCTGATAGAGCGCTTGCAGCTCATATCGGAAATCTCGGTATTTAGTCCATTTTCCTCTTCCTTCAAGGTTGTTTTTGTCTCGATAGATGCCGAGAACTATGTGGCATACATCATTTTGCTTTGGTGGCCTGACGGCCAGAAACGACCAGTTCAATAAATTCGGCACCTATCGTTCTTCTCTCTGGGGATACAAGGCAGTACTGGTGTTTGATTCTTGTTCGAATGCAGTAGTTGATAATATACCACTCGTAGAACTAGTTAATGTCAGAGACCTACATAACATACCCATAATACCACTGCTCTGCGGTAGACTAATGTGTTAATAATACCATCTTATCAGGCCACAATGAATCCCTCGGTCTCCAAATTCAACCCAGCTGACCACAAAGAAGAGAAGATCACTTTTGTGTCTCTATGTTCTTATAGAACACACCGTGCTTAGGTTTATTAAAGTATAGCCTGAACAGATGTTTCTGCTTGGCAGTTTTAATTTAGGCTCTCAGATGATTCTGTGGAAGGTCGGTTACTAATTGTACTTCACCAGCCTCCCCACTAGAAGTAAAATACAAGACCAGAGTCATCCGCAGCCTTTCGGGCTGTCTTAAATAAATGTGCCCCCAACTCCTACGATTTTGTGATCTCTCACAAACGTACAAGTGGGTACGAGGTCCTCAGTATGTTACAAGCCATACTCAACTCTACTCTCATACACTCTAGGCTCAAGAGTTCTCGACCCTTCCGTTGGCGTGGGAGGTATGTTCGAGGAGCGGACGATCTAGGATAGACGGTGCAATGGATGTGATCGTCTTACGGGTATCCCTGTCCAAATGGTTCGCATCTAGTGTCCACCAGGCTACCCTGAAGGAGTAGATCAGAACAGGAACGAAAGACGTCTTGGTTTCCCCGAAAGCTTAGTAAACCAGATTCTTCGAAGCCGAGGTTTGTGGTGTGCTTCGGAGAGTGTCTGTTATTTGTTTCACGTCCTTCATGTGGACCCGTAAGTCTCGGGTACAACCACGATGCAATAGTCGCACTTCGACGGTACTCCCGTAAATTAGCAACATCTATTAGTTCATTATTTCACAAATGTGTGCCACTTTCACTTCGGAATAATAACAAAAAACAGTAGAAAACCATACTGCAACCGATTGACAAGAAATTGACCGATCCTCACGCGAGACTCTCTATCTAAAATCGAAGGCTGTCCGGAAGGAGGTTATACATTTGAAAAAAATGCAAACATCCGCTACCCACCGATATTGCCAGTGTCGGTGTCGGGTATCGAACCCAGAACACAGCAGAGCCAGACCAAGTGCATTCGCTACTCAACGCGATCTAGCCGACTGAGCTACCGTTCCGGCTAAATTTACACTGGTTATTTATAAGTCTGATACTTCATATGAGATATGCAGAGATTCCCAAAGTTCTTATCTGTAATATTGGATAAAAGTAGTACTTGTAAAAATTAAAAAAAGTTCTCTTGCACATGTACTCGGAAATGCTTCCTAGTGGAGTCTTAAAGTAAGTAGTGTTACGTGTACATAGGGTCAATAAATTGCAACAAGTACTTACAGTAACCACTACTTTATTTAGTCACTTAAATTACAATAAATAGTCTTATACAAATTAGTACACACTAAGTACAAGTTTAGTCTACTATAGCCTCACTACTATAATTCACAACTTGTTAATGTTCTTTGTCTTAGTTGATCTCATCATATCAGAACTGAACTGTCCACGTGCGTTGGATCTGCCTCTTATACATTCGTGGCGAACGTATTCGAATTCTCATCTCGAAATCTCATTCCGGAAGATTCGGACACAATTTTTCGGGTTAACCATTTTCGAACAATCTCGATCTCTCTTGTGTCACGGCGCGGCGATGAGTTTTGGCGCCTTATTTAATATCGATAAGAGTTCAAATATGCTTTTAGAGCGTGGAATATTAAAACAATATTTTTAGTAGCAAACTCCTCTACAAAATCCTTATTTTACTATAAGGAATGTAACCAGACTGCAACCAACAGCTGTTATATGCAATTATTACACTTAACGCGCCAGGCTTGTAACTTGTAACTCAGCGCTCGGTAGAGCACATATGCCGGAGTGTAGCTGTTGGTTGCAGTCTGGTTACATTCCTTATAGTAAAATATGAATTTTATAGAGGAGTTTGCGACTAAAAATATTGTTTTAATCGATAAGAGTTGTTATTTGAAACACAATTTAACATAATTCTAAAGCGGTAGTAAGCTAAAATTGCTGAGACAAATTATTTAGTCAACAAGAGGTAAAATATTAATTAAAACAATCTCACAATTTAAATATAAAACTCAGGAGCTCTATACAGAAAACAAATAAAATACTAGTTATATTCCTTATAACAAATCGATTGAAACCAATAAATTTTAATGGTTGTGTACGGCACTGAAAACTTTTCAAGAGATTCTTTGACATAGAGAATAAAGAGCTAAAAGAATGGTGTGGCGTTAAAGAATTTCAATACACCTTGTAAACTATCACAGTCAAATAATCTTCCAAGAGATATAAATTAATGAAGTAATCGAACACAACCATATTAGTGTACCACAAGTTTTTATTTAAAAAAAATATATCGAGAAGAGCACAATCGTTAACTAAAATGATAAAGAAACCGTTTAGTCAAAGTTAAATAGTGGCTTTAAAATGATTGTCCTGTTCATGGGCAGCTGCAAAAAGTGATTAATCTGTGGAAAGCTTCCCCGACGGGTCGCTGGTGTTCAGGGGATTATCGCCGACAGTGTAGACGCTCTACTGATTCCATTATGTCCTATTTGCAGTATTTCCTAATGCAGTTGAACATTTCCGCAGCTTATATGAAGCTATTTTCTACAAGTTTCATTCTATTTATTTTGAAGAAAAAAAAAACGCTCATAAAGTAACTTACATCTCTATAGAAGTTAAGCGTGATGTGTAGTATATAATACCATTTACATAATGCTTTCAGTACTTGTGAATAAGTAACCGTATCATCAATACTTCATTTGGAACTACGTATCCCTGGAAAATATTACATCTACGATTGATTACTCATCATGTCATTAACAATACTTTTCCTCTAATATACGTCTCATAAAATTATGGTATGGGAAGCAACATATTAGTAAAAGTATTAAGTACCTATATTGTTTTAATGTTCTTTAAATTATTGGTTAATATTCAATCAGGTGTTCATAATTCAGTGTTTTTCATGTTTTCAGTTTTACTTTAAAACAAAATACCAAAATCGCATGCCAATTTGTTTTTGGCAAAAATTATAATGATTGAAATCCGTCAAATACATTGCATCTTGTGGTTTATATTTAGAAATCGTACGTACAAATAATAAATAAACAATGACACGAAAGGATATTGAATATATTCTTATTTATGGCTTGTCAAGAAGCTGAGTATAAAGCTCTCAGGTATACGTCATAAAATGTGTGCCTGTGTGTGCCAATGCCTGTGGATTTATTGCCATATAATGGACATCCAGTGTTATATACATATATATCTACAGAATAAAAGTATCAACTCTATTGGGATATTTTGCTCTCTTGAATACTGAACAAGTCTAAGTTTCATTTCCTTTGATAGGCTATATTACACACATAAGACTCTGTGAATCAATAATAGTTTTAAATATAAGAATTGTACAAAGTAAAAGTTATAACCGAGGTAAAATTTTATGTTGTTATAGCTCCCTCGGAATAATACGAAGGTTCCTTTGGTGTCGTATTACTCGCCTTAGTATTTATTAACTATCAATTAAGTAAAACATGTTTTTGTTAATACTCTCTGCATGATTAACATTATACCAAAAAATAACGTATAAATATGAAATTGATTAAATGTAAAATAATTTCATATCTTTTTTAGGTCAACAAAATTTTATATGGTAAGAGTATTATCGTCAGAAGACTTGTAGCTGATGTGTTATCGATACTAGTAGGTAAACAAATGTTCACTGTCTATATACGTGGTACTGTGATCGTGCAAAAAATCAATTTTGAGTTTTTGTCGAATTTACATTTTTCAGTACCCCTGAACCAAGAAAGTGGTTAAAAAAAAATATCTGTTCGGCATCTGGCGTCTGTGGTAGCACCTAAAACCCAAACTACCCGATAAATTCGGTTAAAATTTTGTAAACGTATTTAGGGCGGCCACAATTGCAAATTCGATCCTAGCTCAAATGCGACAAAAAACTTCAAAAAAGGATCTAACGATTTTGATCTTTAACACATGTATACTCACTTAGCATTAGTATAAGATGACATAATCCATGAGTCCTTTTAAATGCAGGGACGGAGGCTGTGATGGGTAACTTTGACATAATTAAATTATTTTCTTTCTCTAAAATGGTTGTAATCATTTTGATTAAATTTGACACATGGATACTCCTTTAGTACAAGTATGATGTGACATAATCTGTTTTACCAAAAAAAACGCAGAGGCTGAGGCTGTGGAGGATAAGGCTAAAATAATTAAGTTTCTAGTCTGGTCGACTTCTGTCATATTCTTTTTGGTAGAATTAGAACATAAATAAAAAATTCATCATGCTCTCTTTATACAAATCGACCTCTATTTTGAAATTATTAAATTTTCGAGAATAGTTAGTGCCTTAGTAATCAGAGCATTTGCCTGTCATCAAATTCAATTCAATTCAAAAGAACTTTATTAACATTAAGAACACTATAAACAGTTGCCTCTCCAGGACCTGCCTCGGAACCGATCATGCAACTACCGCGTTGATGCGGTGGCGGGTTACAGGATCGGCCGGGATAGGCCTGGATCGGCGGAAACGACAAATTGGAAAAAACTAAACCCAAACTCCTTTTTAACAAAATAAAAACAGGTAATAAAATTTAACATGCTTCAAAATAAGCTTAACTAAAACTTAACAACACACAGTTTTTTAAAAAACACTCACGAACTTCACTTTTTAAATTTTGGATTCGGACGCAGGCACCACAACTTGAACAAGGTGCCTCCCATGAGATATTCCAATGCGGGGCTGCGTAGGGCTGGCCTAAATTTTGAGTTTAAAAATTTTGATTATGGTTTTAATTAGTTTCTAAGTTAATGATGCAAAATGAATTTAGAAACAAAAATGTACAAAAAGGAAACGAAGAAAAACGAGTTTCGTGATGTGGGTCGGAAAGTTATAGATGTGAAGTTTGTAGAGTAATACCGTAATCCAGACGGTGTCGAACGCCTTCTCAATATCGAGGAGCATCATGATGGTGCTCTTCCATGTATTCCACTTTGACTTCATTAACTATCCTAATGACCTGTTGTACCGTGCTCCTGCCCCTCCTGAAACCGAACTGGGACTCATTGTCGATGTAAAGCTCCTCCTGAATAGTATTCAATCTGATCAGGAGGACTTTCTCCACCAACTTGGAGATCGCCGACAGCAACGAGATGGGCCTGTAGCTGCCGGCGAACTTCACGTTATTATTAGGATTCAGGATGGAAATAATCACGACGGGCAAGTACTGTAGTCGCAGGGTCGCATTAACGTTATATGTTAATTGCACAATAACTTTCCTCGGGAGATATTTGAGCAGCTTGTACTCGATGCAGTCTTTCCCCGAGGCTTTATTGTTTAGTAAGTCCTTGAAAATTTGTGCTATTTCCGAGCGCTTGGTCATGATCTTCAGAAACTCTTGTCTCGTAAAATTGTATGTCATGACCAGAGAGTTCCTGTACGTCATTTTCGATGCGGTCGTGTTCCGGGTTGTTTGGGATATTAGCGCTATGTATAATCTGGAAATGGCCAGCTGTCCTTCGCTTTCTGCGCGTCTGCCAACGACGTCTGTCCGTTCGCGCTTGATAACCTCCCGCGTATTCTTGAGGGCCCTTGTCAGTTTTCACAGCGAGTTATCCTGAGGATTCAGCGCTGCCAGCTTGTCTCCCCATTTCTAGTTCTTAACAGTGTTGATAGAAGTTCTGATCTGCCTTTGCAGTCTGATTATCTCGGTCTTAGCCTTGACATCGCGGTTTCGCTGCCAAAACCGTCTCAGTCTGTTCCTTTCGTGTATTTCTCGTATGACTGCCTTGTCGAGTCGGTCTCTGTTTGGGTTGATAGAGTGGTGGCAACAGTCTGCTTAGCATCCTGCAGCAACCGTGTAAACTCCTCTATTACATTTTCCAGATCGGCAGGAGTACTAATGGTGTTGTTAAGTGTTAGATTTATGTTTATGTGTGTTATAGAGACGCTGTTTGGCGTCTCTATAAGACGTGACTCTTCGTGTTATGTCTTCCCTTGACATACCGTTTAACTTGACCACAATAAGATTGTGATCGGAAGCGAATTCCTCCAGGGCTACGGGGGCCGTGGAGATCATCACGCTCTTGTTGACCACTATTCACATAGTCGAACAGAGTGCTGCCGTTCAGTTGTTGCGATAACAGTTTCAATTGCGATATCTGGCGTTGAGGTCGCCTATGAGCAGACAGCGCGGTCTAGCGTTCATTAAATTCTCAAGACAGCCCGCTATGAAGGCGTTCAACGATCTGTTATTCGGGGCAATGATACTCATGCCGCCCTCCAGCGTCACACACATGTTTGTAGTTCCTATTTAAATTCTTCAATGTCGGCTTCACGATGCAGCTCACGCATCACAAAGTCATGTGAATTCTCGTTTCGGGGGGTATAAATACATGTGATTATCAACACGGCTCTGCTCGAAGTTTTTAGTTTATAATTTTGACACTTATTGCTAACTTCATTTTATTTACTAATTTTTTTTCGAGGCCGAAAAGTATTAGGTTAGGTTTAAAGTTGCAATTCAAAATTTATGATTAATATCAATGTCAAATGCCCAAATATTAATTTTTATGCAAATCTCACACGCCTCGTTGCGTGCAGGCCGCACTTCACCTTGTGTGGTTTGTTGTCGCTTCGCAGACTCCCTCCACTAGACTTTTTGTCTCCAATTGTTAGAAACATCAGTAATTTCACTTACATACCATGAGCGAAACTTACTATGACCGGTTTTCAGAATTCAACGACCGGAATTTGCCCGAAGAATTCGAATTCAAATAGTACCAAATTATCTTTTTTTACAAACTACTCTTTTCATTCCAATTTGTTTTTGTTTAAATAATTAAGACTTCTTGACTTTTCTTCCTTCTTGAACTGCCGCTTATCCTATCCATTTTTACTGATATTCAATACCCTTTGCATCTTTAAATCTTTCCTGTATGCCTCTTCCTTTCTGTTCGTAACCGTTTTGTTGCGATTGTTTTTTTTTTGTTTTCTTATGTATTTCTGTTTGTAAATTCATTTTTTACCACAAAATCTTTTAACAAATCAAAACTTTTTAAAATAAAAATTTTTAAAATCAAAGTTTAGGCCAGCCTCTGCGCAGTCCAGCGTTCGAATTAAGGTGCTTGCGTCAAAAAATTTTGCAATGTATAGCGTGCGAGTTTTAATTAGTATGTAGTTTTTAATCTAGTTTTGTTAAGTTTGTCAATTTTAACACCTCCTTTAATCCATCTGCGACGGAAGGAGGTTAGGTTTAGCAATTTGAATTTTTTTAGATGACCCAGTACCACCCTACCCACCCAACTAAAATTTAATTCAACTAGGATACTTAAAAAATATATACACGACATTATAATATATAAAAGAACATGTTACCAAAACTGACTACTAAAAATGTTAACGCTTTCATATGCACATTTCTATGTATTAAACACAACGTTCACATACACACAGAAGCAAGCTACTGATAAGGTCATGCTCATGACCGGCCACCATTAATCAAACCGACGTTGCGCCAGACTCCGACATTCGTATTATTAAATTGTAAAGAAAAGCTACGTGATATAACTCATATTATGTGGTTTTATAGTAATCTAATGTTCACTTGCAAAATAATACAGTAAAAAAGAAACAAAAGTTGCAAAATCTTGTACAAGATTCCTAAATGAATTTTTTTTAAAGAAATAATGTAAAGTATTACTCGTCAAGAAATCGATAAGACACGAGCGCTTTGTATGTTGAAACTGATATGGGCTAAAATGGTTTGTTTTGCAAGTATTTAAAAAATAAGTATTCTGAGATTCTTAAAGCTCATAAATGTTTTTTTTTTGCTCCTCGATATAACCCACAGTTTCCATATGAACGCAAATTTCTAATATCTATAATCCTCAAAATATTTCTCAGTAACCCATACCGAGGTTTTCTAAAGGGTTTCATCATAATGTAATTCTGCAATAAAATTATAACAAACTTTTATACAATTTGTGGAATATAATGGACAGTTGCTTTTTACCACTATTGTATCAGTATACATTAACACTCATTACCATGTAAGAGTTTTTTCATCCATTGCTTTTTTCCAATTTTCTGCTGCACCTAATGCAAAAGTCTCTTGTAAAAAATTTATATGAGGATCGTATTTCACAGCTATTGCAATGGTTGATATATCTTGTATTCTCGATTTTTATCAGAGCTTTCTTCGAATGTCTTACTTTCAACTTCAATTTTACCAAGATGAAGATCAACATTACTCTGGGCATTTGACTACTTAGTAACCTGACTAGATGGACAAATTTTCAAATATATTTTCAAAGAAATCTAAGTGATCCTTACCACTATTCACTACAATAAATTGATAAATGCATTTTTACATATTTTCCCTTTTAAATACACCCTTATATTATAAGGCAACTTTTTTTTCTGTGGAAACTGTTCCACGTTTCCAACTGTAAAAAATATTTCAATATCTATGCTTTCATTTCCAAGTGCGTGCATTCGATTACCACTTGCAATAAGCATTCACTGAGGAACCTCGGATTATTCAAAGGTAGAGATTTTAATCTTTTTGCACCATCATGTGTTGTACAAATATCTACAATCCACATATCTCTTTCAATAAAAATCATTAATTGACAGTAATAAAAATTTTGTACTGTGTACCTCGCAGTAGTACTTGTAGTGTAAGGTTCTTAATAATAAATAATTGAAAACAAGTTAAAAAGTTATTATTTTTTTAATTTAGCTACTATGGGACCAAATTTTTCATTTATGCGTGTTATACTGTTTTTATCAGAACTAACTAGTAATTTCATGTGTGAAAATATAAGAGAAAAAATATAAGCTCAATACCTAGTATGTTTTTAAGTCAGCATTTTTTGCTGACACACCATCACATAAATAAGTAATATTGTGCATGGTTTAGAAGTAACAGATTTGTATTATTTTCATTATCTAATCTATAATAGTATACGTAAATTAAATATAAAAGCATAGAATAGGAGAAATAATTTATAAAGTTTTTATATTACGTATATATATTCCATTCTAGAGGTTTTTCTTAATTTTGTCGTAAACCGTTGTTCAATAGTAAAAAATGTATAGGACCAAAAATGTTGCCCATTAAATTCTACACAAAAACTATTATATCAACATTTTAGCTATTCCTTACTCAATTCTGGCAAATAGCGTTCAAAGTTAAGGGTAGTTTTTAGCACGCTGTTTAAAATATGTTATGTATAATTGTATAAATCCAGCGATCTTACGAACTTATACATACTCAGGCGATAAATAATAGGTAGATATATCAAACAAGAGAAAGGACTTGGATGCTGATATTCATATTTTCAACAACCCCGAATATAAACGCTACCACTAACTTATTATCGTTATTTGCGAGAATTGAGTTATGAATTGCTAAAATGTTGATATCTGTTTTTGTGCAGAATTTTTTTTTCTTTTTTTTATATATTTATTTAACGTCGGCCTATTTCCGCTACTGAGGCCTAACACCGACGCCTGTAGACGAGCTACCCCCAACCAGGAATTTTGCCGAACCTCTTCCCTTAAGAAGAGTAGGGATCTTTTACTTGCCTAACATTTAATACACAAGGGACCGACGGCTTTGCACCCCCTCCGAAGGATGGTATATCTCGTATACAACCCTCGCCTAAGGTTGTATAGCTTCCGCGCATACACTGATATACAAGCCGCTGGAAGATGTGTGAGGCGAGAACGCGGTTTCCGTTGGAATGGTCACCCATCCAAGTACTAACTGCGCCTGTCGTTGCTTTACATCGCATACCGAAGTATGTACGTAGTAAACACGCACGCTCGCCCCGTGCAGAATTTAATGGGCAACATTTTTGGTCCTATACATTTTATACATTTGAAAACAACGGTTTACAAGAAAATTAAGAAAAACCGCCAGAATGTACCACCGGGGGAGGTTTCTACTAAGGGATGTTGCGCACACTGGTTAGAAGGGAACTTTTTTGGGTCTTGTTTCTCTAGGAATATATTGCTATGATATTCGACTGACGGTCGGAAAAAAACACATCACAGTGTAAATAATTTCTAATTTGGATTCCAATGTCGTTAACTTCTGATCATTGAAATTGAACACATTCTAGGAAACACACAGCAATAAAGCAAACTGTAAAAGTGTATTGTGAGAACGATAAATACGATACACATAAAAGTTGAAACAAGAGTCCCTATCTAGCTAAAATATAAATACGAGACTAAAAATAATGTAATTTGGATAATTATTGTTAAAATCAAATTTGTTAATGAAAAGTAGAATTAATGATCGAAATTTTCAATTTGAAATACACACAATTATTTTCCAAATAATTTAAAAGGTTTGCAAGAAATTTATATGAAATTTATTACAAACTTAAGTCCGCGTAGCTCAAATGAAAGACCTCCAAGCACACTATATCACATAATTCGATGATCACCTGCAATCTCTCAGGCTCCTATGCAACTGTTAAACTCGTACACAATTCACGTGATATCTCGGTTCCACTAGAAATCGTTTTCAGCATAATTTAGAATTATCTTTTCTCCCCAACTTGTCAGAAATTGGAAAAAATTTAATTTTCTTTTCTTTCGTTTCAAATTTGTAAACTGGTTGTGTTCCTACTTTTTACTAGACTTAACTTTCACCAACAACAGTCTATTTTCTCTCGTATCTGGATATTTTCTTTCTCTAAAATTTTCAATCCGTCCGATTTCTGAATAATTTTCTTATTATTATCTATCTTTCATCCCTAGCAACTTGTAAATTTCCAATTTTTCCACACTCTCCCTTGTTTTTCCGCAAATAATAAAATCACCGATACCAACTTGAATGTCCCTTGACATCAACTTGATAAAACGAATCGGCTCTTATTACGTGGTTTTGAGCCTTTTTCCAGTTTTATCACTTTCCCGCATAGATTAAATTAAAAATCTTATATCTAATGAACACAATAAATGATTAAACAGTTGGAAATGTTATAAACATTTTCATAATTAGTTTAACAATAACTAAGTGAATTAAAACAACATGTCGGATTCTAATTATCATTAAGTTGTGTTATAAATATCTCTGTTTTTAAAAGCTGAAATATAAAAATTGCATGTACTCTATAAAAATATCTGTCTTCTATAAAATACTTTGGTATTTTATCAAACAAAAGAAATAAATGAAAACAGAAAACAAAAACATGCATGCAAATCTAAATTCAGATAGAATAAAATACATTTTTATTCGCAATACACAACTCGAATTGATCCTAATGTTGTTCTAAAGCTTTAATACAAGTAATATCATATCAATACACACATAACAGAAAAACTTTAAATTATTTCTTCTAAAAAGTACTTTTTGCGTGTACTATAAGAGTTTACAAACTCCATAAAACTGGGGTAAACACTTCAATCATAATTTACATGCGTGATTTGACAGCTCTTTGCTAAAATTTATTTTCACTTGTTTTTTTTTACCCCTCCTCACAGGGTCGCTCCTCTTGGGCTTATTGTATACTGCCTGTTCCGATTTACATTGTCCATTTTAATACTCCTATGCCAACGATGAAGTCATACAGTTCTGAGAATGGGCGAGTTTTAATGCTTTCCGGGTTTATTTGTGTTTACCCGTAAATATTATATCTTCTGCGGGCTAGTGCCTCACATTCGTATATAATATGGTCCACCGACTCTGGTACCTTGCCACATGATCTGCAGTCAAGGTCATCATCGAATTTGCCAACTGTGTGCAGGTGCTTCTTAACAAGAAAATGTCCCGTCATGAGACCTGTCATAATTCTCAACTGTAGTTTGTTTCGGGCATGAAATTTTAATGAGTGATTTCTCATATCCATTACATGGTGTGTTCCTCCAGTAGTGATTATGTTTATTCCTGACTCAGTCTTTAATTACCCCCCTAGTTGAGCTTTTAGTAATGCCCATCACAGGCTCTGGGCCTTTTGAATGTATTAGCTGCTCCTTGTCTAGCCAGTTGATCAGCTTTTTCATTGCCATCTGTTCTGGTGTGTCCCAGCACCCAAAGTACCTTAACTCTGTTCCGCTCTCCCAGAACTTCGAGCTCTTTGTGGCAGTCCCACACCAATCTGAAAGACACATTGTTAAAGGCTAATGCCTTTAGTGCCGCCTGACTATCCGATGCGATGGAGATCTGATAGTTCACATATCGTCATTTAACATGCTCATGTATACATTCAAGTGTAGCCAGAATTTCAGTTTGAAATACAGTGGTGTAGAGTCCAAGAGAAAGGCTTATACTTGCCCTCGGTCTCACTCCATGTATTCCTGCTCCAGTTAATGTTTCCATCCTAGACCCGTCCATACCCCAGACCAGGCCTTTGCGTAATACCTCAGGAACTCCTGTTGACAATCCCCTCTCTCTCCAATAGAGACACTGAAGGACTCGTTAAATGTAATTTTTGGAACCATCTAGTCTGACCTCGTGCTTAATAAAGGAGCCACTACAATGTTGATTATCCTCATATGTCCCGACTCCCCTACATGGAGAGCCAAGTCATGTTAGCTTTGTACCCTGTTTGCCCCGTTCTTTCCTCTCCCTGAGTTACCACGTTGAATGGGGGGAGATCCAATAAGGTCTCCATGGCTGCTGTGGGGGTGCTTTTCACAGCACCCGTGATTCCCGCCAGTCTTTGTACCCGGCTTAGCCTGCTAGTGACTTTGGGCCACCAAACTAAGGCAGCGTATGTAATGGAGGATCTTATTACACTGGTATAGAGCTAATACATCATACCAGGCTTGAACCCCTATGTTTTACCATATAATCGTCTACATGTAGCCAGTGTGGTTACCGATTTACGTATTACCATGTCTAGATGTTGATTCTAGGTAAGTTTAGAGTCTATGATGACTCCAAGATACTTTACTTCCCCCGACATCTCCAGTTGTGTGTCTTGAAGAACCAGAGAACCCAATTCCTCCAGGTTTCTCCTTCTAGCAAATGGAATAATATTGGTCTTTGAAGGACTCTCAGCCCTCCTCATCGGTCCATTTCTTAAAAATATTCAGGGTCTTTTGTAGATGATCCCTGACTATGTCATTAAACTTTCCCATTGATATTATGACTATATCGTCGTATGGTGGTGTTATGGGGTAGTGAAGCGCAAGTTATAGCCTCTCCTACTCAATTGTTAACCTCACCTTCGCGATGAGTTCAATTTGAACTTGGTGCAACCTGTTTTCACTAACGACGCTCTAACGACCGAGTAAGGGCGGAATAACCCTTACCTTTTGCCGTGAGCACATCCACCTTCTCACGAAGAGTGCGGTAAAAATAACCCACCGCACACAAAGGTTGCTTTTGGAATCGTTTGGTTACCCCATCGTCGCAGTCTCCTTCTGTGCCATGGGACCACACCACTCGCCTTCCACAACCGAGCTGGTCAGTTGCATACCTGCTCCAGCTAAAACTTCAAATGCAGCTTCGTTTTCAGTCGATTAAGGCTTTAAAAAAATGATGGAGCGTTCAAGTGGGACAAAATCATCCGGAGGTAAAATACCCTCCCGATCGGATCTCCGGGGGAGGGTGCCCACAGGGACACCTCATCGAATGTCGAAAAAACACCGACAAGTTAAATCCAACAAAACTAATTCTTTCATCTACGGCGCTTGGAATGTTCGTACTTTGAACGACAGCACTCGCACCGATCGGCCTGAAAGGAGAACTGCTCTAATAGATAGAGAACTTCACCGACTCAATGTTGACGTTGCAGCTCTCAGCGAAACTCGATTTTTGGAGGAAGGCTCTCTCACAGAAAAGTACTACACCTTCTATTGGAAAGGTCTTCCCACCAATTCAAGAAGACAACATGGAGTAGGATTTGCCGTTCGGAATCAACTTGTATCCAACTTAACACAAGTACCACAAGGCCTATCCGAGCGTCTAATGCTGCTACGCTATGAGCTATCAGATGGCACCGAGGTAAATCTAATAAGCGCCTACCTCTGGATGCCAGTCACGAAACCAAGGAAAGCTTCTATCAACAGCTGGAAGAAACCCTCTGTAGAATACCTAAAACGGAACGACTCGTTATTCTTGGCGATTTTAACGCTAGAGTAGGGAGAGATGCACCTGGCCAGGCATCATAGGCAAGAACGGTTTGGGCAACATGAAGGCTAACGGTCAACTACTCCTAACTAAATGCGCCGAACATGATCTAGTTATAACAAACACCATTTTCCGACAAAAGGATAAATTTAAAGGCACCTGGCGTCACCCCAGATCAGGTCACTGGCATCTACTGGACTATGTTATCGTACGTAGGAAGCATCTCAAGGACGTCCAAATTACAAAAGCACGCATTGATAGCGAATGTTGGACCGATCATCGTCCTGTTGTCTCTAAAATGAAAATTGTTATGAGACCCAAACACCGAAGAACTCAAGTAAAACGTAGACTCCGTCTATGTATTAGTAAATTGCGTGACCAACAAACCGTCGAAAAGCTAAAGCAAAAAGTTCAAGAGAATTTGAGTGCACTAGAAGAAACCAATTCTGTAGATGTCGCTGCTACCTGGACACAAATTAAAGACAGTTTAAAAAGTGCGAGTGAGGAAATTCTTGGCAGTGCAGCAAGTAAAAAACAGGAGGACTGGTTCAATGATAATGAAGCTTTTATACAAGAACTTCTTGACCGCAAACATATTGCCTTCCAAAACGCTATCAACCACCCCAACGACTCATCACAAGCAGAAGCTTTTACCCAATCTAAGTATGAAACGCAACGCGAAATCAGAAGAATAAAGAACGAGTGGTGGGCAAGCAAGGCCAGAGAAATTCAAAGGTACGCCAATTCACACGACTACAGGAATTTCTTTTCAAGGAGTAAAAGCAGTGTACGGCCCCAGTCGGAAAAATATGTGCCCTATTAAAGATTTAAATGGAACTCTCCTCAAAGAAGACCAGGAAATAAGAGCCCGATGGAAAGAACACTACTCTAACATTCTTAACCAGGAAAGTCAAGCCGATCACGATATTATAAATCTTATCCCTCAATATGACACCTTCGAAGACTTAGATAAACCACTAACAACGGAAGAGATCTTAACCGCCATTGGGCAGGTAAAAAATAACAAATCTCCCGGCGCCGACTCACTCCCAGCTGAGATCTTTAAAGCTGTGTCGTCAGAGCTCATACCCTACCTCAAAAAACTGTTTGATGTCGTGTGGGAAAGTGGTCAAGCTCCGCAGGAGTTTCGTGATACACTTTTAATCAACCTCTTCAAAAACAAAGGGAGCGCTGCGGACTGTGGAAATTACAGGGGTATAGCTCTGCGATGGCAAATAGGCTAACATCTGTTATGGAAAAGCTACTTCCTGAAACACAGAGTGGCTTTAGACCAAACCGAGGCACATCGGATTTAATCTTCACACTTAAACAGGTTCAAGAAAAAGCACTCGAACATAAAGGAGAAATTCACATGGCCTTCATTGATTGAACCAAGGCGTTTGACTCGGTGGACAGGGAAGTGCTCTGGAAAATTATGTTCCGCTTAGGTATCCCTAGAAAATTTGTGGAAGTATGTCGCAGTCTACATACAAACAACAATGCCCAGGTTATGTATAATAATGAGGCAACCGAACCTTTCCAAACCCTCACTGGAGTTAGGCAGGGATGTGTCCTGGCACCCCTACTCTTTAATTTGTTTACCACTGCTCTAACAATGATTGTTGACAACAAACTGACAGTCAGAGGAATAGGTCTCAGATACCGTTTTGATGTCGGTCTCTTTAACATAGGGCGCTTTAGAGCTTTCACGAAGACACGCACACGATTCATTTGTGATCTCCAGTATGCGGATGACTGTGCACTTTTAGCCTCTACGCCGGAAGAGCTTCAAGAACTTTTGGATGTGTATGCCCAGAGCTATGATTCCTTGGGACTTAAAATCAACATTGGAAAGACTAAGATTATGTCAACTCCTCATCAAGTAAACCAAATAGACATTACACTTAACGGAAATTCTCTTGAAGTGGTGGATCAGTTCAATTGCTTAGGCAACGTTGTTAATGACAAAGCAAACATGGACAGCGAGATTCGCAATAGAATTAACGCTGCATCTAGAGCACTCTGGGGACTTAGAGAGAGAGTATTTGACAACCACGACCTTGCTTTGTCAATGAAAATGGCTGTCTACAGAGCAGTTGTCATTCCAACACTGCTATATGGATGTGAAAGCTGGGTCACTTACCGTCGTCATGTGAAAGAATTAGAACGTTTTCAGCAAACACACCTCAGAAGTATGATGAAAATCCGTTGGTTCCATCACACATCAAACGTGGAAGTACTCAGGAGAGCAAAAAGCCTTCCAATTGAGGTGCTTATTTCAAAAGCACGCCTAAGATGGGCAGGTCACGTTCATCGTATGCATGATAACCGCCTTCCTAAACGTACACTTTATGGTGAATTGCTAAGCGGTAGAAGAAGGCGTGGCGGTCAACGAAAGAGGTTCAAAGACGCTCTCCATGAAAATCTAAAATCCGGCGGTATTGCAGACGAGCAATGGGAACAACTTGCAGCGGACAGAACCGAATGGCGAGGGGTTGTGGCCAGCTATCAAGGAAATGTTGCTGCAAGAAGGCCGAATCCAAGACCTAACCAGGTCTATGTTTGTCCTGACTGCGGTCGACATGTGCTCTCCCGAATTGGCCTCTATAGCCATAGTCGTGTGCACCGTAGATGAATGGGAATTACAATAGACTACACCTTTTACTTGTTTTTTATTGTACACAATTTATCGACTGTAACATTTTTATACTCGGACTCGAGTAACGGCTAATAATAATAATAATATATCGTCTGCATACCCCTGAGCTTCAAACCCCCCATTGGTAAGTTTCACTAATGGGTTGTCAACTACAAAGTTCCTTAACAGGGGGGTACAACACCCCCCTGCGGACAACCCCCTGCAACTAAGGTACCTAAAGTTTTACCCATCATGGTAGTAAATATTACCCTGCCCTTGAGCATGCAGCCAACCCACCTGCAACAGGTGTCATCAACGCCAAGCTCTCTTGCAGTTCTAATGGAGTTGAAGGAGGTATTTTAGAATGCTCCCTCTATGTCGAGAAAGGAACACAGAGCCACCTCCATGTGTTACAACGTCTTTTCCACCTTCCTAATTAAATGGTGAAGTGTTGTTTCTATAGTTTTTATTCTTCCAGGAACGTCTGTTTTTTCTATTAAAAATTCCCTCGTGGAAAAACTTGACTCATCTGTCAGTCCAAATAATTTTTTTTTAAATCAGGATAATTCATGGATCATGATCTGACCAAACTCCAATATTATACTTTTTTGGTCTTCATTCAGTCCCTGGGCGGATAATATTTTGTAAGGCCGAAATTGATGCTTTTTCAAAGTTTTTTTAATGTTGGAATAACTTTTTTCCATTTCATGACAAGCGTTTAATAAACTATTAACCAAATTTTCTAAAACAAATACAAAAATAAGGTATTTTCAGTCTTATTATAACCCATTTTGATCTCCAATTTGCATGCGCATTGGCCTTGATGCAGTGGACTTCTGACCAATACATCATCCCTGGTATGTCTGCTAAACATTTTTTACATCGTCTTAAGTTGGAATGACACAAGACTTATAGGTCTTAAGAACTTGGGATGAGTGTGGTAGTTTCTTCCCGCCTTTGGTATGAATACCACCTTAACTGGTTTCCAAATTCTTCTTATACAACCCAATTCAATTCAATTAAAAAAATATTTATTAAAATGAAACGATACAAACAGTTACCTCACCAAAACCTGCTCGTGAAACCACCGGGCGGGTTGCAGGATCGGGCGGGACAGGCCTCGATCGGCGAAAACGACAATAGAACAAGTAAAAAACATACAACAAAAATAAAAATAGCGCTACAACCCAGCACTAGGCTGGCTCTTTAAAGCATGCATAGCTTTGATGCTAGCAAATCTAAACCTTGCTGAAGTATTATTAGCCAAATTCCGTCATCCCGGAGATTTGTATGGCTCAAATGAGTTTATTACCCATCTGCAGTAGTACTTATAGTGTAAGGTTCTTAATAAGAAAAAAGTGAAAACAAGTTGAAAATTTTTCTTTTTTTAATTTAGCTACTATGAGACTCAATTTTTCATTTACGCATGTTACACTATTTTTGTCAGAACTAGTAAATGTTTTCCATTTTATGTGTGAAAATACAACAGAAAAAATATAGACCCAAGACTGATGAGGTATGTCTTTAAGTAAGCATTTTCTACTGAAAAACGTAATATTGTGCTTAGTCTAGAAGTAACAGATTTATATTATTTTCATTATCTAATCTATAACAGTTTACAAACTCCATAAAACTGAAGTAAACACTTCAATCATAATTTGCATGCGTGATTTGACAGCTCTTTGCTAAAATTTATTGCCACTTGTTTAATTGGTTTGTTCCCTTTTCGTCTATTATGTTTTCTACGTAATACTTTTTGATTTAGATGGAACATTGCACGCCTTAGGTGGTAAATAATAATTTATTTTGAGCTATTATGCCAAAGAACGGAAGGTAATCATACTCCTATTCAGTTATGTAGAATAAGCGGGATAATAATTCGTGTAGAATATCTAGCGAGAATATCTTTCAGAACCATTTTATTCTAATAATAATCACGGAAGGGTTACTTTTTAAACATGTTAACAAGAGAGAGTGATTAAATATACAGGGTGTATCATAATAGAATGTCATAAATAAAGGAGCTTATTCCTCGTCCAAATTTAAGAAAATTTTGTCATATGGATATTTGTCATTAGAGCGTACGTTTACAAGAATAAGTTATCAAAATATATAATTACTGCCTTAATTATCTTTTGAACAAATGTAGATATTGTAATAAAACTTAGTGTGTACAACACATAAGTAGAACTGCTGAAAAATATTAATCGCTAGCACGCCTGCTATAATCAGTGACGTAGATACGGGGTACGACGGTAATGTTTTCGCCACCTGAAATTATAACACGCCTCTGGATAATTCTGTCTGCAAATTTCGGATTGCAAAATTATTTTTGAACTAAAATGATCTCTTGATATTTTTACGTAGCTAAGGTTATTATTTGCCTTATTTTGTATTAAGAAAAACAAACGCGCAAATGGAAAACCTCCATCATTGGAAAATTTAGGAAATTATGACGTTTATTCCTTATCTATTAATGTAGAAAAACATTATTTTCATTTCAAATAATATGTTTTCAATTCTTTCGATTGCTTCTCAAATTTTACTTTCAACAAATCACAACTAAATTACTAACAAAAAATTTATTAGAGGCAACGAATCAAAATTTTTAGAATTATGTGAAAAGGTCAATTTTATATATATGGGATTGATAGTTTGGGTAGGTAGAAGTCATGGCAAAACATTTCATGCAATCTCTCCTTTGAAGCATCTTTCTTTTAACAATTTATTTTCTAGAACTATCTTCTCATATTTAAGAAGCTTTTATTAAACTTGCAATGTTTGTTAGTTTTAGTTTGTTTAGGTCAAATCTTGCGATCAAAATTTCGATTAGTTCTAATTAAGCTAGGGCTTTGAAATTTTGCACATGTGTATAAGTTCGGTGACAATACACTTTAATATTTTCATATAAGAAAAAAACAGGATGGCGGCTTTAAGATTGCAGACGACTTTATCGTTTATGATCCGATTCGACTCAAAATCGATATCTGGAGGTCTTCGAGATCGCCAATTATGAATTCTTGGTCGAAATTCAGAGATTCAAAATGGCGACGCAAATATGGCTGGCGACTTTTGTCATTTAAATCAAAATCGATATCTGGGGGTTTTTGGGTTGGCCGATTACGAATTTCTAGTCAAAAATTTAGTTCATAATGGCGGCTTCAAGATGGCGGACGACTTTATCGTTTATGATCCGATTCGACTAAAAATTGATATCTGGGCGTTTTCGAGATCGCCAATTATGAATTCTTGGTCAAAATTCTAAAATTCAAAATGGCAGAGCCAATATGGCTGACGATTTTTGTCATTTAGATCCAAATCGATCAAAATCGATATCTGGGGGTTTTGTAGCGGATTACGAATTTATAGTAAAAAATTTAGTTCAGGATGGCGAACGACTGTATCCTTTATGATCCGATTCGTCTCAAAATAGATATCTGGGGATTACAGCATATCAAAAGTCTAAAAAGTAAAGAATAAAATTATATAAAAATATATTTTGAAAAAAAAGTTTTTTTCCATCATTTCCTGTATAAGAAGTGACCTTTTATAAGAAACTGTACAATAAAAAATTTTATTGCACGCTTTTATTGCACGATTTCTAAAAAAATTATCAGTAAGGACAACAGTATTTTATTAATTATTATTTTTTAACAATATGTACTTCTACTTTGCAATTAACATAATTTTCAATGAGTAACATAATAAGATAAGTAACATAATTAGAATGGACACTTTAACTACAACTCGAATAATACTAACTGTCAAAGTGACATTGACAAAAAGTTTTACAAATATTCATAAACTATGGGTATATGAGTAATAGATGTAGTAGTTACCATGAAAATGACAGAAGAAAGGAAAGCATTGACGGCATCCAGTGTACTGAAGTTGGAAGATATGCCATCTTGTCGTGATTCAATCGTTATTGAAGGACCACATCAGTTCTTCAACTCTACTAGCATAAAACAACTGAAGTAAATGAAGAAAAGAAAGAGGAGTTTACGTAAGTTTATTATGCTAAAGTCTTACGCTTATTTGCAAATAATTCAATAAGCTTCTTTTAGGTGATAATAAAGTTTCGACCCAAATGAGATTTAAATTGCCCTCCGTTGCATTTGCTTGTGATAGAACTGGCGTGTCAGACTGCGTAGCAGCTATAATTGTTAATACGATTTTGGAGGATATTGGCATAGTGTCCAAAACTGGCTCTGCAATGATAATGATAGAATGAACATCAAGAGAGCCAGAACATCTCAGCGCCTGGAGCTTGTATGTGTGTCGAAGCTTAAACGTTAGTAAGAGGACTATTCTTTGATGGTTGAAAGTACCAAAACTCAAATAAACGACAACGCATTCCGAAAGACACATTTCTGTTATAAGTGAATCAGTTTCTAAATACTTGGACCACGTAACGCCCGAAAGTGGCAATGCTTTGAATATTAAACGGTCCTTAATCCATTATTTTGAAAGAAAACTGACGCATAACGTGTCCAATTTGATTACAGTTGGGATAGACGGAACTGTAAGAACTGGTGTAAAAAATGAAGTTACTCGCTTATTAGAAAATGATTTAAAGGTATCCTTTGCAATGGCTAATTTGTTGATTCTATTTTAATGAACTTTCATTGTGGAATCTAATAAAACAACTATATGGTGAAGCTTCGAGCTCCTGTGAACTGTTCAAAGGTGACATTGAACAGAAACTAGAGCACTGTGAAACACTTTCTTGAGTAAAACTTGATGTAATAAAACGTAACCTTCCAAGAATTGGCAGCAAAGACTATGATCTAAGCACGATCAAAGATATCTTTTAGAAATTGTTCAATCAATTGAATCAAGTAACGTCTCTGTCTCTCTCGTATCAAGAAACCCAGGAAAACTTTCTCATGCGCGTTGACTACTCAAGTCATTATAATTTTAAGGCTTTACTTTTCAAATGAGAATCCATCAGAGTCTCTTTGTATTTTGGTAGATTATACAATGAAAGTTTATATTTTGGTTTCGAGCAAAACTTAAGCTTTCGTGTGTTGACGAGACAAGACATTTATTTAATTTAAGAGAATCTTGTCGGTTTTTATCATAAAAAGTTCAAAAAATTACTCATCTAGTAATATAGCACAACGGCATTTTGCACACCCTGAAAATATATTGGTTTCCTTGCTTACGGAGGAAGAAAAAATATATAAAGAATTTGGTATTTGATGTATTCTTCAGGCACGTACCATCAAAACAACGGTAGTGCATGAATTTAGTATACCCACAATGAATTTTGAAGTTAAACATTACTTGTAATTATTTTTTTGGAATGAAGTAAATCTTATTGAGTCACCAGTGACCGTTAATATAGAAATGTGCTTAACTAAGGCGTCAGTTGTAAGTCTCTGATTATCCGCGCTTTCCTTATTGTAATACCCAAGTTGTTGCCGATACGTGTGTCTTGTAACTAAAGCAATCTAGCTATCTGTGCCCAAGAGAATCGGGATGAATTTATTCAGGCCCGTATAAAGTCAATGAATGCCATCCTTTGAAACGAAATAATTAAAACAATAATTAAAATCTAATATAATTATTTTTTTCTCATGTGATTTTGTGTTGTTTTAAATAAAGTGAGTTTATTTAGTATTCACCTTTTTGCAGTTGATTATAAATGAAAAATAATAAATAGAAGTCTCTAAAAAAGATATATCTTTCGAAGAAATTGCGTATTTTTACTCTCTTGGCAAACCTGAAGTTATCCAAATATAGTTATACATTTGACACACAGATTTGTAGTACATGAAGGCATTTTTTGGCAACTATGACATCACCATTATTCAAAGAATAATAAATATTTTAAAAAATAAGTAAATGGAATAAAAAAATTCTTTAACGTACATTCTATTGTAAAGCATATCTATGTACAAGAGGACGACGAATAGGGAAATTTTAACTTTCCTTATCACTTTCTTTTTTTATATATTTATTTAACGTCGGCCTATTTCCGCTACTGAGGCCTAACATCGACGCCTGTAGACGAGCTACCCCCAACCAGGAATTTTGCCGAACCTCTTCCCTTAAGAAGAGTAGGGATCTTTTACTTGCCTAACATTTAATAGACAAGGGACCGACGGCTTTACATCCCCTCCGAAGGATGGTCTCCTATACAACCCTCGCCTAAGGTTGTATAGCTTCCGCGCATACACTGATATACAAGCCGCTGGAAGATGTGTGAGGCAAGAACGCGGTTTCCGTTGGAATGGTCACCCATCCAAGTACTAACTGCGCCTGTCGTTGCTTTACATCGCATACCGAAATATGTACATAGTAAAGACGCACCTACGCTCGCCCCATTCCTTATCACTTTATGTTTTGTTAAAGTCTAGTTTGCTGAAAAAAAAAAATTCCGTTTATCCACATTCAGCATACTTTATAAAATGTCCTATTAACTTAATTGGAAACATCATTTCAGAGATAGTGTTATGTTTACGAAAATATTAGTTTGGTATCGATCTAGATGGAGAATTAGAATTTTACGTAGAATCCTTAGAGTTGTCATTAACTAATACTATATTTGCAGTACTAAAATGTAGACGGGTATATGCACAATAATTTCTCTTACTTACACACATAAAGAATAACATGCACGCCACAAACAATTTACCTATATTTCAGTTCAGGATATATCAACCAACTGTATAATTTTAATTACTAACTATTGCATTCAAAATCATGGCAGCGTTGCTCCTCAGTCATTATGATGCCAAACTGATTTATATGAAATTAAATACCAATGTACATGTTTTAAAAGATCGACGGCGCATGAACTCATTATTTATATTCACATATGTAGAACTACAATTCTGTAACAACCTAATACAAAACGCCTCAATAGCCGCTCATTAAAAATTAGAGATAGGGATGGCAAATAAAGTGTGAACTCCTACTGATTTGATTACATATGTAATTGCTCTAGAAAACTAAGCTAGTCATTCATTTTATAGCAAAGGAGCTAGGCTAGCATGTGCACTTTTATGTACCTTCGCTCTGAGTCTTGATTTGTTTATACTCCTATAGCAGTGCAACTAATTGATGATGTTATTATCGCTATTTTAAATCCAACATTATACAAAAAAATTTTTGTAATCGCGTGTTTAATATCTTTCGGATTTTGGTAAATAGACTTTAAATGAAAGTATGAAAATAAGAATAATAACAGTTTTTAATTAGGCTCAATTAGCCCCACACTATATGTATAATAAAATTAATTTTAAGTATGATTAAAACAATTATTTAAATACAATATTTCCAAGGTTTCCACTCCATTTTGTTCATGTTTCCTTTTTTTTTTCTATCGCAATTGTAGTCTATAAAATTAACATATATTTTACATTTTTAATTTCCTTTGAATTTGGTGATAATAATTACGATCTACATTAATCATAAATTTTTATCCAACAAAGCATAAAATATTACTTTTATTGTTTAGAAGATACTCTTTGAAAGCAGCGTTCTGATATGTATATGGTCATCTAACTTCTATAACTGTATCTTCTAGGGGTCCGTCTGGACAAACCCAAAAAACAACAAGAATACAACCATATACCACATTTTTCAATTTTGCATTTACAGTCCATCGGAAGTGTCGGACGAACTAGCAAATGTGTGCGTCCGGGACTAGACAACGTCTCTCCCCCGTTTGCGAAGGTGCTGAATCGATTCCCGGGGTCAGACCAATGTTTCCACCTCGGCAACCCCCTCAAATTGGCCACAAACCAGCGCCAAAGTCCCCTTTTCCGTGAACTCGAACAGCCTTTTCGCTGCCACGATGGCTGGGACACAGAATAAGGTTAACATAGTACATGTAGTCTGCAACATAGCCGACACCTTGATGTAGGGCAGGATACACTGGCACTATTTCAGGAACCCTGAATAATTCAAACCTGGATAACAGGGTTATCAAGACTCACCAACAACAGAGAGGCCGAGGACAGCCATCTACATTCCTCGGAATATCAAAACTCAGCCACTTCAACACCTCTCAACATCTGATCTAACGGCCATGAAGGTGGAATGTTTGGTGGCAGGCAAACCAACAAATATTGTCTTGGTAGCAGTATACCTACCATAGGCCTCGACCACTCCACCACCAATAAGGGTGATGGAGGATCTGGTAGCAAACTGCCGCAATCAAAAGTGGGAACTAATTATGGGCTGTGACGTCAACGCACACAATATGACCTGGGGCAGTGAAGACAACAATGTAAGACGTAAGTCACTTTATGATTATATTACCCGTAACAACCTTAGCGTAAGTAATAGGGCTGTACACCGACATTTATAAACTCTAGAAGTCAGACTATAATAGATATAACACTAACAACGTGGCGTATATCCAACTTAATCCAGAAATGCCACGTGTCTGACTGTGTAACACTATTAGACCACCGATCACTTTGAAATTAATCTCACCAAGGCCAAATCATTCCGAGATCCCCGGAGAACTGATACAGATAAATATCGATGTCAACTCAGGAAGAACTTGGAAAGAGATAATAAGAAGGTGTCCAGAACGAGTGGCGAAATAGAGCAACATGTCAAAATCTTGCAAGCAGCCACGAGAAAAGCTTTTGAAACATCCTGCCCCTTGAGGTCCTCGCAACAGCCCAATGAGGCCACCAAGTGAGTGGCCAAACGAAGTCGACATCCAACCCTCGGATTTGGATTGGCAAATGGCCGACCAAATAGTGAGTGAGGACAGAATAATATGGGCAATACAGAGCTTCTCTCCTTTTAAGTCACTAGACATTGACGGTATCTATCCCGCCCTACTGCAATGGGGACTGGATGATTTACTGCCGCACCTGGTCGAAGCATTTAGGGCGTGCTTAGCACACCTTTACATTCCAGAGGTTTGGAGAGAAATGAAAGTTGTGTTCATTCCAGAGGCAGGGCGGATGGACTATATAACCCCCAAAGCATATAGACCCATTAGCTTAACCTCGTTCTCGCTCAAGACGATGGATAACGATACATAAGGGATGTTGTAGTGAAAGACAACACTCTACATCCTAACCAGCATGCATACACACTGGGAAGATCCACCGGCACAGCCCTCTATGCAGCCGTGAGTCGGATTGAGAGATCTTTGGACAATAGTTAGTCCGCCCTAGGTGTTTCCATGAACATAGGAGGTGCGTTTGATAGGACTACCTTTCCAAAAATCACAGCAGCCCTAGTGAAGAAGAATGTCCCTACGATCATAGGAAGCTGGATAACCAACATGATCTCGAAGAGAGCTGTACAACTCAGTATGGGAGATGCTTCTATACGAGGAATGGTCGCAAGATGCTGTCCGCAGGGAGGTGTAATTTCACCACTACTATGGAACCTCGTTCTTGATAGTCTTTTGTGTCGCCTTAATTCAGAAGGATTCCACACAATTGCCTACGCAGATGATTTAACAATAATGCTTAGCGAAAAATTCGAAGGAGTCCTCTGTGAAAGAATGCAGGGGGGCCTAAGAATAATCGAAAAGTGGAGAGAATACTCACTGTCTGTCAATCCCAGGAAGACGAAGATGGTTTTCTTCACAAGGAGAAGGAAACTAGGAGCGCTGAAGGCACCTGCCCTCCTGGATACAACACTAAGTTTAAGAAGTGAAATACCTTAGGGTAACCTTCAATGACAAACTAACATAGAATCTTCACATAGATAGAAGACTAAAGAAGGCTTACATTTCTTATGAGCAGTGTCGCAGGACCGTGGGGAATGAAAAAGTGGTCATGTGGATATACACTGCCGTCATAAAACCAATGATGTTTGGTGGCCTAAGAGCAAACAGATTACAGCTAATGTCAAGCTCAGCCAAGTGCATAGAGTTGCTTGCCTAAGATAACCGGAGCTATGCGAACAACGCCAACGAGAGCTATGGAGGTAATACTGTGTCTGCCATCACTAGATATACATCTAGAAAAAGTGGCACTGACAACAATGGTATGCCTCAAATCCATTGGCATACAACCAAATGTAGGCTGTGGAGAGGCTAGAAGTCGCCTGTGGAATGAGGCTGTCAAGAAGACGCCTCTTCTACAGGCGTGTACAAATGGCATTTCTCCCCGGTTTGTCTTCGACAAACCCTACATAATACAGACGAATAGCGAGAACGAGACTGCTAGCGAAGGTGTGATCGACATATTTACAGACGGATAAAAAAAGAAGGATGGGGCAGGATGTGGAATATACTCCAGAAGTCTGCAAATCCAATATGAATGGGCTATGGATGGGCGAGCCAGCGTAGTACAGACGAAACTGGCGGGCATAACCATAGCCGCAAAAGAGATTGTCCGTAGACAAACTACGGGCAAAACAATTAGGATCTACATAGATTGTAGACAACTACTAGCCCCGAGAAGTCACAAAATTACCATAGGGGCAGTATGGGAATGTCACCAAGCACTTGTGGGTGCCTCCAGCATGAATAACATACTGGTATGCTGGATAAAAGGACATGCACAGTGTAGTGGCAACAAAGTAGCCGACAGACTGGCCAAGAAGGTAGCAGGCCTAAGTATCTTTGGACCGGGCCCGGCTAGTCTGTAACCGATCACGGCGGCATCGACAATACAAATAATTATAGGGAACACCCATAATGAATTCAAGAAGCTGTGGGATAAAACAAACAAACTGCTGTCAGCTTGCTAGGGAATTACTAAAATACCCCAACAAGACTACAGCAGTGGACTACCTGGCAATGTCCAGAAGGAACCTACGTTTTATAACGGGAATCGAGACTGGACACTGTCCGCTAAGAAAACATCTACATAATATGAGATTAAGCGAAACACCTCTCTGTAGAGGTTGTGAATAAGAAGACGAGACGGTTCAACATGTACTTTGTGACTGTTCTGCCGTCTCATCAATTAGAGAATCCATCTTGGGAAAACGCTGGCCTACTTTGACCGATGTAACTGAGATACCCCTAGGCAGCATCACCACCTATTTCGCAAGTAGGTTGATTGGAGCCCTAGACGAGGGTCTGCCTACAGGGAGGATGTACAAGGGGTCCAATGGGGCCTAAGTGCTGTGGCTCAATAATTTTTATTGACCACCCTCCCAACCAATTCCAGATTGCCAGAATAAGCTTTTAAAAAAACGTTAATTAATGTCACCACACTAATCTGATATTAAAATTAGCACCACTAATATTTAAATCGATCACAAACTAATACGTCCTCTTACGGCAAATTCTACAAAATGCCTACGGAACCATTTTCAGGCTGTCAAATGATGACGTTACTGCTAGTACTCCATTCCTGAAAACGTGAGGTGCGGTTTTTCTCAATTTTGTTTTACTTGTGGGTATAATTTTTAGGAATTATTTTAGGAATTAAACGTTTCTGTCGCCCTGGTGATATATTTGTAAGTAATTGGCTGTATAGCTATAAGTCAGAGAACCAGAGAGAACCATGGGAGACTACAAGGATATAGACAAGTTCGGATTGATATATCATCCATGAGTTATATTTTACGCTTGCTGTTTCATTGTTTTAATTTTCAAGACATTAATAAAAAATCGTCCGGCTTCCTTACTACCATAATTAAAATTTACAACGATAATATTACGTAGAAGCACTCCTACCTTCATTCTTTCTCTCGCATATTAAAACATAATCTCATTCCTAAGAAAATCCACTCTTAATTTGATTTTATGACGTTACATTTTTGTATCTCTTAGAAATCAAATGAGGATTTGTTGTGAGGAAGAACATAAAACTTTTATTATTTTCCTGAAGCAATTTTCGACGCACGAAGTAATGTAAAACTCATATTTATGGGTGAAATTTGGGCCAAGTTTTATCTGGAAGAATTCATTTCTTTTTTACGACACATTAATTTCAGGCTACCGTAATATAACGAGCGGCGTGAGGTGTCTTGAAATGAACTGTGACAAGGAAGCAAGAAGTGAAATGAGTGTTTAAAGTACCGATTTCACGTCTGCATTGGAGCAGTAAATATTGTGTAGGATCAGAAATTGCAAAGATTTATGTGATTTTATCTGTGACAGTCTTACTGGCCGTTAAGTTGATAAAGTACAGTAGTGATTGTAATTAAGATCTTGCTATTTTCTGTCTATTTTTATTTTTCCAGTTTGCCTAGTAGGATGGCTGCCAACTTGATCTAGATCAATTTCATTACAGCATGCTGGTGCTTTCTGCTATTGAAAGGTAATTTATGAACTAAGCGAATTATATAATATTTTATAATTATATACCTATAATAAATTGTTGACTTTAATTTAATGAGAAACTCACTTCCCCTAAATTGAAAATTTAGGCTAGCCCCCCGGTGTGCTTAATTCTTTTTATAGCCTTTACTAAAAACCTAACACGATCTGTATAGCTTTTTGATTTAGTTTTTGTAAATGCGACTACTTTAAAATAACAGAACTTTCTTTGTATAACTGCTAAATTTCTTCACATTGTTTTATATAGCTATTTTTGTATCTTAGGAACTCAGTCATTTTTTTTAACACTAAATTTGTTCTATCTCTGTTACAGCACCACAAATCAATCGTCTACCAAGCCTGCAAATGTATTTACATTCATTTAAATTTGCATTTGTTTACTTTGCTTACTCTGTACCATATGCAGTTATTTTTCTTAATTCTAAAATTTATTTCATTCACAACTGTTATATAGTAGTGTATCTTATACCCCTCCACAACACTTACAATGTACAATACTACAAGCTAATTTTCTATGTGGCTTCCCCGCACCGCCTACCATCCATTATATTTATCTCTTTGACTATATACTTCATGATGAGTACCATAACTTTGGCTTAAACCAAACTGTAAGAAAATAACAAAAAGCGCTTTACCGTTATCGTAGCCCCCTGTACTTTCTGACCAACTTTACTTTCTGATACAGATTAAAAATTCAAGAAATCGTGTAAAGCTCATTTTTACCCTTATTTATACAGATTCCATATGTAATAGAAAAAATTAACTCTACTAATTTTTTCCACGTACAAACAATTCCAAAGAATTTTCTTTACATATATAGTGTAATTAATACATGTACAATCTAGCGCAATAGTGCCTGGTGCTTTCGATAAGTTCCGTAATTTTCTGTCGTTATATGAACCTCAATGCCAGAAGAGGAGAAAAAATGAATGGGAAAAAATAAACTAGTGCACTTTCAAATCGAGAGGGCGTAAGTATCTACTATCGACACCACCACCATGACACTGGAATACTATACCGAGGCGACAGCACTTCACTACCGACACCCAACACTAGCGAAATACCGTGTTTCAGTTTCGAAATCAACAGTAAATTACTCTTATTTGGCGTTTTTCCGGATCTGCAACGCTGTTTTGTCATCAGTGTTTCGACTCGACAGTGTTTCAGTTGGAAATACCAATTAGATTTTTTTAGCAGGGCCGCTATATTTATGCCTGTGAAAAAAAAAAACGTATCTGTTCGTTGTTATGAGTTTTGAACCTGCTCCGAGTCATATCGTCATCGGCCTGAAATCCGACACCTTCAGCCCGTGGATCAGGTCTACAATAAATCCTTATCAATGCACGTGTTACAAGATATATAAATAAACGCATATGACCCATGCTCATAAATGTGGGCCAATTAAAAGCATATAAATAGAATTCATTAAAAACAAAAATATTGCTATAGTCAAGTCAACACGTAGAGAGAAAAATGAGTAGCCCCACTTTTTCCTATTACATATGGAATATGTTTTGTGCTGCTGCTTTTCTTGCATAATTCAATGGATTTCCCAGCCAGTGAAAAAGGTACCTACTACGGTAGTACTACTAGAAGTAAATACAAAATAGAAATTCAAGTAAAGTAATCAATTATTTCTCTAAGTTTGGAAAATAAAGATTTTGTCCAACAAGTCCCGTATTCGATTCCAACTGTGAAATTCAGCTTCAGATTTTTTGTTGTATTGTTATGAAGAAATGTTGAAACATTAACGGTACTACAATTTAATGGAAAATTACCGTATCGATCCTGCTTCAGATAATAAGAGGATATGTAGAATTTTTCCTGAACAAAACATGTTTCATTTTGCAAACCTATTCTATAATGGATTTGATTTATTTACTAAGCCACATAATAACAATTTTTTTTATACATTTATTTAACGTCGGCCTATTTCCGCTACTGAGGCCTAACACCGACGCCTGCAGACGAGCCACCCCCAACTAGGAATTTTTCCAAATCTCTTCCCTTAAGAATAGTAGGGATATTTTACTTGCCTAACATTTAATAGACAAGGGACCGACGGTTTTACATTCCTTCCGAAGATGGTGTATCCCCTATACGACCCTCGCCTAAAGTTATATAAGCTTCCGCACAGACACTGATATACAAGCCGCTGGAAGATATGTGATGCGAGGACGCGGTCTTCGTTGTGAACACGAATAAGGCCCTCTCGTTGGGAAAATAAAAAATTGGAACTGTGGGGGTTTAGAGCTGAGACCCTCGAGGGCGTTCGTGCACTTTATTTTGTTGTGAGAAGTCTTCTGGTTTGCTTTTTGTGGTGAAGGTTAGGGTCAACGCTACACCCTGTATAGTTGTACTCTGGATCAGCTGAAGCACTGCAGTGACAACCTTATTGTTGTTGAACACTATCTAATTTAAAACGTTTTTGTTAAGGGTCAATGACTGCACCCTGTATATAAATTCTTCGAAAAAATAACACTTTATTTAAAACGGAACGAACAATTATTTATTTATATTTTTCGTGAACAGAGTTTGAAAGGAATTATTTATTTTACAAAGTTTCTTTTTATCGGTTGAAACTATTCGACAACATAAATTCTGTCAATAGAATTTATTCAAATTGCTTTGGGAAATATTTAATTTGTTATTAAATCTGAAAAAATTCACTGGGGAATATATTTAACTTAACCGTATCGGCAGGAATAAAATTGTCACTTTGGACGAAATAAAAATATTAAATATAAAAAGAAAAATAGGGGCACTAAAGGCGGTTACTTAAAACTGACTCTTTTTAACCAGGTTTCGGCCTGGGAAGCTAGATCGGAACAGCTAGTCACGAGAAGTTGCTAGGATGGGTGGTTAAGAAAGCCTGTCTAGACGGTGGGTATTTAAATATTAACCGGACCGAAGCACTAGTACACAACTTATTACACTAAAAGAAACTTATTCCACTTTATCACGTCGCGAAAACTAAACTTAGGAGTCACTGCCGAAACTGAACTTAACTTCGGCTCGCGACCGGTATTTATACTAAATCAGAAAGTTTCGTTTTTCTCGCCCCATCGAGTCTTGCGGAGAGCTGGAAAGGCTTGAAATCGCTCCGTGCGGGCAAGGATGAGTCATCGATTGCGACATGTTGTGCAATACTTGAAAATTTTGGAATTTGAAAATAAATTTTATATGGAAAAATCGGCGTTGCAAAGGGAAATTGATTAAAATTTGAATGAAAGCTGGATCTATTTTTGTTTGGAAGTTATTCGAAGTTTTGTGGGCGAAATCTGGCTCGACCCCGTAAGGTATCATGAAGGTCCGCTTAACAAACTGTTAACTCCGTTAAAAGGTTTCCAGTTAGTGCGTAAGATATTAAGATAAGATATTAAAAAGGTTCAATACGGTTAGGAGTCCAGTGGAGCGCAGATATAGTATGTGTGTCTGCTATTATACAGGGGTGATCGAAAATGGGGAAAGTTTATAATAGCAGTTGGATTGGGAAAATTCGGTGAAACGATATTTGGGGCTTTTGAGATTCGAGGCACGGAACGTGATTTGACGTATACAGGGGCTGATTGAAAAGTAAAAATGGAAAATTTACGAAATGGGTTTTTTAACGTGGGGAAACGGACTCGATGGTCAAATTTAAGGTAGTTACATATACGAGGGGTGGTCAAGAAGTTCGAATTTTTTTGAAAGGAGAATTGCTTATAAAAAAGGGACGTATTGGAGTTCGATGATGAGAATTTGAGTTTGGATGAAGAATTCGACTAAGTTAAAGAATATACGAGGGCTGTATTTTTGAATTACGTTTCTCGGGTTGAATTGGTTGCGGATGAGTGTAAATTAATGTTTGACGTTAGAATTTGATGAATTTAAGTTATTTGCGAATTATCGATGGTTGGCTAATTTTCCCAGATTTTATTGAGTTGAATTACGGTTTTTTGATTAGATTGATGTCTGATTGACTTTTTTTATATAGTTTGCCAGGTGGCATAAGATTATTTGATTTTTCGGTGTTTTTTGGAATTTTTCTTATTTTAATTGTGACTTGTATGGGACATACCCTACAACAGTTGGAACGGTCACCCATCCAACTATTAACCGCGCCTTACGTTGCTTTACATCGCATATCGAAGTATGTATGTAGTAAAGACGCACACACGCTCGCCCCCATAATAACATAGATGACTATTTTGTGATTTTTTAGTGCATTTTCAATGGCGCTTGGATATGAGTTGTCAAAAGAATGCTGTGTCAATCAAAAATAATAAACCTCAAAATGACTTCAGAATAAAAGAAGAAGTATATAACTTAAGGTATCTCTATTACATTACAAGGAACTCTGGTTGTCCTGAACTTATGAATTCATTTAGAAACTATAAAAAATGTATCATCAATAAAATATCTAATATAAGAACAGAGATAAATACAAACATAATTGAAAATTCAAAGAATAAAAATTAAACTTTATAGTAAATTGTTAACAGTAGATTAAGGCGACAAAAACAGCAAACAGAAACTAGCATAAAGATAAACGATGAAATAATAAATGATGAAAAACAAATGTCCCAGATATTTGCTAATTATTTTTCTACATATGTAAAAGAAAACTGAATTATTAATTTGGAGACAGAAACATTTCTAATATAGTTCAAATGTGCTTTTAGAGGGCGGAATATTAAAACATAATTTATTTTATTAAGTGTAATAATTGCATATTACCGTCAAAATGCTAATGCTTCGATTGCCACAAACACCAGCCGAAAGACTGATCCTACACGAGAGCTCCTTTAAGTAGGATCAGCCTTTCGGCCTTCACTTTACAAGAAAAGTCTGATAGTGAAAAATTAGATATTAATTTCTTGTGAATTCACATCTTCTCAGTTCAACTAAAAAAAGTAAAAATGTCTTTCTGTCGTCTGTGATCCTCGAGCACAAACTACTGGATGCTTTGCGTACCTGCCCAGAACGACCACACCTCGAGCCGTAATACATTGTAATGTAATACATTATAAATTATGTAATACACTATAATGTAACGCAATGTAAAAATAGAATAAGTTCAACAAAAATCTGCGAGAAATAGCCTGCTAAAAACAGCAAAACCAAATTAAGACAATGAAATATAAATTACTCTATAAAACAGCTACAACTTGAGTAATTTGAACACCTGGTACACTCTTAATATCAGTATGAGATGATATAACTACCTTACCCTACATAATGTAGGAAGGGACGCTAAGGGACGCTAAGGGAGGTAGGGGTTAAAAGTTGTGTCAGATCATTTTATTGTAATATGTAAATTGTATTTTTTAAAGTGAAAATAGTAAAAATACTATAAAATTAACTATTTTTGGATATGAAAAATAGCGGTATTTTTTAAAAATCGTTTATTTTATCTAACTACGTATTTTTATTACATTATTTGAACATTTATGTGAAACCACCCATACAAAATTTGGCATGTTAATCACATAATGTCCATCATGCGCATTTTTTTTCACTAAAAGTGTATAAAAATAATATTCTTCCTTGGCAATAGTGTCATCTACATTTCAAACCGCATTTTCCTTCATATTTTCACAATTAACTATTATTAAGTATGTACATTGTGTATATTGCTCACTAGAAGTATACCAGATGTCTTCCTAGTGACAAATATTATTTCCTTACGTTAAATGATTTTTAAATATATAAGCAACAAGCAGGCTACAGACAAACAAATCTAAAAGGTCTTAATTTTCATGATCTACATAATCTATAAGGTGGAAAGCGAAGTATGGAGAAATTTCGGAGAATGGTTTTATCACGATTAAAATAAACAGCGAGGAAAGTAAAAAACAATAAGTAACAACTTTCAAATCAATATGTAAGCCTCAGCAAACGTGATTTACACCTCATATAAATGTAGGCATATAATCAAGCACTTCATTCGCTATGGCGCTGGTAGGGCGAATATTCTCATTAAACTAATTACAAGCTTTATTAATTAAACTATGTATTATTAAATCCCCATTTATTTTCGATTAAATTAAATAAATGAAACGTAAAGTTATTTATACACAGTACGTAATTATTAATATACATTAATATAATTGATCCTTCATTAAATTGAAATAGGCAATAATGCTACAGTGAGCACTTTTAATTTGGAACTTTTCATTAATAAATATCCATTTTTTTACATAATATTCCACATGAAAATACTTAATAACTCCAGTGTGGTATGTACATAAAAGATTTTTGTAACAGATCGAACTACCTTCCAAGTCACTAAAAATTATGAAACTAAATTTTACGCAGTTGTCGTCCGGTTAATTGGATTCTGTTATTAAGAGTGCGTTTGCATGCATCACTCAATCGCGAGTAAATTTGGAAGTAATCGAACTACATACATCGTCGATAACACAGGAGCCACATCAGTGTAGGAACCAGATTCGACGTACAGGACCGTACGAACTGTAATCGCGACGCGATTTTATGTATATATTTAAATTTTTGCAAAACCTCGGTGACACACAGAACATATGCTAATATAGTGGGTTGCACGTATTTAGTTGGCATAAAAGACGAAATATTAGTAAATCACCGAATTAAGCTATCAGCAACATATAAGTGCTGTGGTATAATTTGATATAAGTATAGTTTGAAAAATAAATACGTAGGTATTTAGAGCAAAAGAAAATTTACAGACTTTATTCATATTTGCGTGTAATACTTAAATGTTTATAATTATTTAATAAAGAGGAAATTAGTGAGCCATGTAGACACTTTTCTGTACACTCTTAATAAGGATCTGTACCACAATGGAAAATAAGAAAAATTACTTGTGAGCATTTCTCATTTCAAAAACAATGTTTTAGTATTCTGTGTTCTAACAGTGCTATTTTAATTGTCATTTTTGAGGACTAAAGTGGAGAAAGTGGCTTCTGTCCCTCGACGAGTAAAAGAAATCTGTACGGTACTCCTTGAAAATGACAATAGCAATAGCGCACTGTAGAGTACAAAAAAGTAAATAGTTTATACCTACGTATGACAAGGCGAAAGTGCTTTTTAATTCCTCCTAATTAATTCTACACTCGGTAATAAAAAATGCACTTAGTCCCTTGGTATAATTATGTACACTATTTATAGTAATGGTATTTTCTAACAAACGGTGCACAATGAATACAACTGGTGCATTTTTTGAATATTTTTTATTATAAAATGTTTTAATTATAAAAAACATAGTAACTACCTACTTTTCTTCAGAGACACATTGAAAAAATAAAAAGGATATATAAATAGCCATTAATTAATTTTTTTTTTTTTTATACATTTATTTAACGTCGGCCTATTTCCGCTACTGAGGCCTAACACCGACGCCTGTAGGCGAGCTACCCCCAGCCAGGAATTTTGCCGAACCTCTTCCCTTAAGAAGAGTAGGGATCTTTTACTTGCCTAACATTTAATAGACAAGGGACCGACGGCTTTACATCCCCTCCGAAGGATGGTATATCTCCTATACAACCCTCGCCTAAGGTTGTATAGCTTCCGCGTATACACTGATATACAAGCCGCTGGAAGATGTGTGAGGCGAGAACGCGGTTTCCGTTGGAATGGTCACCAATCCAAGTACTAACCGCGCCTGTCGTTGCTTTACATCGCATACCGAAGTATGTACATAGTAAAGACGCACCTACGCTCGCCCCCATTAATTAATTTGGACATGTTTTTTCGTGCTGTGGTAGAGATCAAACTAGTGTCAACATTAATAAATAAATATAAAAATATATAATCAGAAATACTTTTAATGTCGTTTCTTAATATCAATATGAGCAAATAATTAAACCAAGTTTTAAACGATATTTCAAACAATAAAAATGACAAATTATGAGCCCGACCCTGCTTTGCGACACAGGAAGTAATGTCACCGCTATGCTGGTGCCATGTAGTAGCAAGACACCCATCTATTTTACGCGAAATTTAACATATTCGTATTCGACACAGTACTTTAATAGGAGCAAATATTATGCAGGCTTTTCACTTTTTTTCATGTTATTTTGTTTTATACTACATCGTATTATATTTTATTTGACCATTTAGGTCCCTTTGTAGAATATAAAACAATTTATGGTGAATTTAGGACGAAAGAGTGGTACGTTCGCATTGAATAATCAAGGAGGAGAAAATATTGAAAACTTAAATTTGACTAGCATTATAGTATAAAATATAATAGTTCCTTGTCTTAAGTTTGCTAGTTTACATAATGAAATCAATTCTGAATTCTGTCGACCAGTTTTTAAGAATTGTGTAAAATAAAAATGAGGATATTTAATGCTATTTGACCTTGGTAACGCACCCTTAACATTAGAAAATTATCTACAAACCCAGCAGTTTGCTGCTGAGTATGTTATTCTACTAACGTGCTTAACAAAGTCTAATTTAGAATCAAATAAAATACCCAGGTCTTACTTGACCTCTGGTAAGTGCCGTGTTATTAAAAATATATTAAAATTAAGTCTTAGTAGAGTGCTCGCTAAACTTTAAATTGTCGGTAAGTGGGTCCCAAAATGCTAGTAGCTGACATATGACAAAATCGAAAGCTAATTCCGTAAATGACTTAAATTTTAAATTACTTAAAAATTGTCCTGTACAAAAGGATGCTATTCAAAATTTTCGAGTTACTGACATGAATGGATAGCCGGCGTCATATTCTATATTGTGCCAAATTTTGTAAAAATGTGTAATATAAATTGTGTGACATTTGTGGCTGTTTAGGTGCAATAAAATCAAATTATTTTCAAAGGGCATTGATAATTTATTTTGAAACTCTAACACAGTTAGCACTAAAATACAATGACTTGGATTGCATGGTTTATTTTGTTTTTAATAATTTTTATATATAAGGCGCTTGCAGATAGGTGGGAATATTATAATTCCTATTTTTATATTTTCAATAAATTTCCTTCTACTGTAAAATTCCTTATTCGGTGATGTTTAGCAATTATTACTTCGTGCAATTTTAATATAATGTTCTCGCCAAATGGTCCGATTTTGGCATAACAATGTAAAATATGTTAACGGGCTTTCTGATAATCTGTGAAATATTAACCATTTAACCAACTGAGCTATTGACGTGGACGACAGACTAACTACAAAAACTACAAAATCACAATGCAACAGACTTACTTTTGGAGAACATATTATAAATTGTATCCCTCACATCCATCTTCTTTGCTTCCATCAAGTCCTTTTTTTATTTTTCTGTCTGGGTTCACATTTTGCCACAGTAATATTTGACTCATCATAGGATTTCTTACAAATTCGTTGCATCCTCCGCGCACAAATATCCCATTTAGAAGCACGCTGGAAGAAAATGTGCCTTATATATGTCCGCTGTCATACTTAATTTTACAATTCACCTCATACACTGTTTGTGATGGTAAAAGGTAACCTCCGTTACATTTTTTCTGGTTGAAGTACTCAACTAATTTCAACACCATTGCTCAGTCTGCATCCAGTAATTTTCCGGACATTTTGAGATTGCTTATTTTACAAACTAAAGCACGTACATACTATGTATACAACAATTTACCTAACTGCAGGAAACTTAAAAGTGTAAGACACACTAGAAGTGAGAATAAATAGAAAATGAATACATTTGATATATTAGTCCACTGCACATTACTGAATTGACAGAATGCTGAACGTTGGTTACGGCTGCAACTATCGCTTGGATATTCTGTCGTAGCCCCAGCAGACGTACCTTGTATTTATAAAGATACAATGAGATCATGTCATTGGTAAATACATAAATTGATGGCGTAAACAAGATTCGTAATTTCAAATTATATTTTGGGCCATGGACTCTGCAGTTAGCTTATGTACAATTCTGTATAGTATTTTGACGAATTTTAACTTCTTTAGCCTGTGTATCAAATTAATTGATACGCAGTTTCCTGGGATTTAGGACAGTTCAATTATAATGTAATTTTATTTTGTTACTTTTTGGTTTATTATAAAACCATCGTCAGAGAAAAAAATTGCTATTATGATTATTGATCAGTGATTTTACATTTTTACATTTTTTTGTGTTGAGTGTTAAAAAAATGTTTAGAACCGTTTTTAAATAATATTTTCAGCTTTCATTGATAGCATCGAGAGTAATTGTTTAGAGTTCATTTAATTCATTCGCATGTATCGATGTTAAATTATTTATTTTTATTTCATTTTATAACTTTAGTATTAAATAACGATGGTCATGGTACGTGTTCATTTAATATTTGTTTTTATTAAATATATTATAATTTTGATAGCAATGTCGTTATTTCCAGTGTGAACAACTAAATGTTTTCACTAGTAATACTGCAGTAATAATTAATGCAGTTTTAGAATTATGCTCAGATCAGCTTGGTTCAGTTCAACATAATGGAAGACCCACGATGGCTTTGGACCTACTAAAGTTAGACTGCATCTGACTAAACCACAAGTAACAATTATTGTAACCTATTCAGGCAGTACCCATTAACGTAATGGATTCTAATTAATATTCAAACATCCGCTAGAACCGCATTACCAAGCTACTTATGAAGACATATCAATGAACCGACTGAAATTGGAACAAATCTAATTTCCTGAATAGTAATGGTATGTACATAAACGAGTAATTCCAAACACTTAACAATTATTGGAATGTTAATGCTATAAAGTCTTGCTTGCAACTAATACTGCAGCATATTGTAAATGGCTTAACTATTCGTAACCAGATTTTTAGTGTATGTTCGATGATTAAAAATGATATAAAGAAATTTAACACCACTAACCTGGCGTTAACAACAATGCATTGATTTGGTGATATATTTAATTGATTGAAGCAAATTGTGTGGGGTATATACTAGTATATAGTAATCAAAAGTATAAAAATTTGTTAATTCAGCATAAAGGAAGACGTTTGATAGATTTAAAGCTAATAAATGAAAATTGCGTCTAACTAAACTGCAAGTAACAATTTTTGTGACCTGTTCAGGCAGCCACCAGATAATAATAAATACTAATATACAAGCATCCGCTAGCTCTCTGATTGAAACACTTGTGACAATAAACATAAGACAACACATTTATCGTTGCTTCCGCACTTGCTTCTGAATTTCGATTCAACCTTACAAAAGTAACTTCTTGTAGGCTGCCTTTCCTCTGGATATTTTTCGGCGTATAAATCAATAGCCGCTTCTGCTTTTTTTTTTGTTTGACCAAAAATTAGCAGCATATCTGCTTGCTCACTTCTTGCAAATGAGTAATGTTGTTGAATTTCCATTTTTTATGTTTTAAGCACTTATATCTAGGTATTTATTTTTAATATAAATGTAATAGATTTGGCAAGTAAACGAACACTTAGAATTATTGAAAATGAACGAGAAATTTGACAACTAAATAAATATTTTGTTTTCAATGCCTATTTTTTGCAAAGAATTTCTTAGTTGGTATTGATTTTAGACTACACATAATTGCTCATAAAAAAAAACTTACATTTTTGTATCCAGAAATTAATAACTTAGAGTTTTTTACAGTTTTACCTATTTCATTTCATTTATCAATCCTACTTAGGGCCAACTCTTTGAAGATAATGTTGTAAAGAATAATTACTGAACGTATAATTTTATTTTCTAAATTACACACGTGAAATCTTTTTAACATTTTGCGAATATCCAGTTATCGGATAAACACCATTCTCAATAAAGCACGAATACTTAATAAAATTTTGTTAGATAGCAGTATTTCAGTTTTGATCATACGAACGAATAGCAGCAACTTCATAATATCAGTATTTCTAAAGCCTTTGCAGTTTTCAAACCAAAGCTTTTTAAAGCTGATGCTATAGTGGAACTAATAATATAACCTTATAAAATATAACTCCAAGATCTCTTACTGCATCCGTCATCTACAAAATTTTATCGTTTATGTGATAACTGTATTTGACAGAGTTAGTTATTTTAGACAACGTGAATGTGATACATTTAGATATGTTGAGAGGCAAGTGATTAGATAGGGGCCAGCCATTAACCGTGTTTAGGTTATTCTGGAGTTTTTCGCAATCTTGGTCGTTTTTTATTACACAATAGATTAAACCATTGGCATATAAGAGGTTATCTACATTAAGATCAGACATCGCTAATAAAAACGATAAACAGCAGCGGGCCCAGTACGGATCCCTGGGGAGTCCCGGGAGTGGCCAAGATGCCAAACGACTTGTAACCACCTACCACCGGTATTTCACATACTAGAAATATACTACACATTACTACACATACCAATAAAATATAATAAGCTGCTACTAAGGTTTTATGTGACACACTATTTGCTAGGTTTGTTACTAAAAAGATAATTTTTGAAAGTTTATCTGACAAACAGAGTGATCCAATAGTGCGTCAAAGTCCAATATCGGCCTTATTAAAAGACTTTGGAAATTATTTATTTATGGAAGTGGTATAGTGTCAAAAGGCACACAGTTTAAAAATATTCTGAAACATACACTGTACTTGCTACAGAGGAGCATCTTCGAGGTAATTTTTTTAATGGAACACCCTATATATTTTTACATTTGTGAACCCAGCGTAAAATTACCTTTCCAATGACCTCCAGATTTTTGATCATTGACGTTGCCGTTGCCGAGTTATTCGAAACAATATGACAATTTTGGTCGGAACAAGGTTTAACAAATTAATTCGCTGTGTGTGCATTACTATTAATTAATAAGATTTATTTTACAATTATGTAGACAGAGGATGTACTACAACGACACGACCACCAAATATTGATTATAATTATACAGGGTGTATGCTAGCGCTAATTCAGGACATTTCAAAGAGAACTTTCTCAATTTCTTCAAATGGAACAATTGTAATTTTGAATAGGCACGTTAATTTTCTACAATTTTTATGAATAATATCCTATACCTAAAATCGATATTTCCAGAGACATTTTTACTTTCTCATTAAAAACCGTTAAGCAACAATACTTTTCATTTCGAACTGATCAATAACCATGATTTTGACATACAGTGAGAATAATTGAAAGTTATCTTATTGACGATTAATTATTAACTATTGTGATAAAGTATTTACACTTATTTTCCAATAATGAAGAAATGGTAGATATGGTTTATATTCTTGATGCGAGTGATAAAAATTATTTGCTAACAACGCGTTTTTATAGGGAGCGATATCCGGAAAGAAGACAGCCTCTAAAAAATCATTTGAGAGGGTGATGGATCGATTTGACAATATGGGGAAAGTGGAATATAAAGAAAATTAACTAACAAAAAATGTAGTAAATGAAGAAAACGAAACAGTAAATTTTTGCGTGATTGAAGATCATCATCGCAGTATAAGAGAATTGGCAAGAGAAAACGATATAAGCTGAGACTCATTTCATCGAATCCTATAAAAAAACAAATTTCATCCCTATCATTTTCAACTAATGGAGGAACTGATTGATATGGATTATGAAAACCGAATACAATTTTGTCAATGGGCAAAACAAAAAATAGGGCAACGAACAAATTTCTTTGACTTTGTATTGTTTGGCGATGAAGCAACGTTTCATAAAAATAGATATCTTCAATAATTTTCATTATTACGACATAACCAATGCTTACATCTCACGAACAAATAGACAAACAAGATGGTCGTTGAATGTTTGGGGAGGAATTGTTGGAGATTATGTGATAGGACCATATTTTTTTATGGACGTGTGAATGGTCAAATTTATTTCGAATTTTTGCAAGACAGTTTGGAAGAATTACTGGAGGATGTCCCCAGGGATATTCGGGAGAGGATGTGGTACCTCCATGTTGGAGCACCTGTGCACCACACTGCAGCTATTCATGAACATTTAAACGACGCTTTGCCAAATGGTTGGATTGGAAGAGGAGGACCCCCTAGTTACGCTCCGAGAAAAAAATTTAACACTACTTTCAATTATTCTCAATTTATGTCAAAATCATGGTTACTAGATCAGTTCGAAATGAAGAGTATTATAAATTAACGGTTTTTAGTGAAAAAGTAAAAATATCTTTGGAAATATCGATTTTAGGTCTAGGATATTATTTACAAAACTCGTAGAGAATTAACGTGCCAGTTCAAAAATACAATAACCTAGAGTGTTCCATTTGAAAAAATTGAGAATATTCACTTTGAAATGTCCTGAATTAGCGCTAGTATAAAATACACCCTGTATAATTATAATCAATATTTGGTGGTTGTGTTGTTGTAGTACATCCCTTGTCTACATAATTGCAAAATAAATCTTCATAATTAATAGTAATACACACACAGCGAATTAATTTGTTAACTCGGCAACTCCACGTCAAAAACAAAAAGTCTGGAGGTCGTTGGAAAGGTAATTTTACGCTGAATTCATAAATGTAAAAATATATAGGGTGTTCTATTTAAAAAAATGACCTCGAAGATGCTCCGCTGTAGCGAGTCACCCTGTATATTTCAAAATATTTTTAAAATGTACGCCTTTTGACACTATACCATGAAAAAAATTTTTTTCATAATCTTCTAATAAGGCCGATATTGGACTTTGACGCACTATTGGGACAACCTGTATACATAATGTGTTTTTACCATCATATAAGTATCGGATTATTATACAGGGTATCCGGTAACAAAGTACAAACAAATTAACTGTAGATTCCTTAGCCCAAATTAATTGGAGTTCTTCATATAACAGTTTTCAAGTTATAGCCCCTTTAAAGGGGTACGTTAAAAACAATTTTCATATTCTTACTCAAAAAACTTAATTCGAAAACCTAAATATTTAGCATATTTACTACACTTATTGAAAGACATCTTGTGAATTTTTTCATCCCCTTGAGTGCTTCACCAAGGGATGAAATGGACAACCCCTAATATGTTTTTAAAAATATTTTTAAAATCCATTCATGTTACATTTCAGAATCAAATATTTTTTGGTTTCCTTGTTAATTTTAAAACTTTTTCTTCTCTTTAAAAAATGTCGTGTGGCCAATAGTTTTCGTGATAAAAAATAAAATTGACGTGAATGAATTTCACTCGTTACTGATACCGATGTTTTTAAAGCTTTAGTAGGCTGCTATAATCGAATAATCCAAATATTCATTAACAACTTTTATGCAATAATAAACGTATACATTTTTAAATCAAATTGACAAATAGAATTTATTAATGGAATGATATACTAAATACAAATAATGATATTAAAGAAGTGAAACAATTTAAAAATTTATTATAATTACAAAAAACAAAATATTTGGCATATCTACTACGATTCCACCAAGGGGTGGAATGGGCAAGCCATAATAAATTTTTAAATTGTTTCACTTCACGTAAATTTTATTTTTTATCACGAAAACGGTTAGTAACACGGCATTTTTCAAAGAGAAGAAAAAGCTTTAGAATCAACAAGCGAATCAAAAAATATTTTATTCTGAAATGTAAAATGAATGGATCTTAAAAATATATTAGGGGTTGCCCATTCCACCCCTTGGTTAAGCACTCAAGGGGATGAGAAAAAATCACAAGATGCCTTTCAATAAGTGTAGTAGATATGCCAAATATTTTGTTTTTTGGAATTTTATTTTGAGTAAAGAAATGAAAATAGTTTTTAACGTACCCATTTAAAGGGGCTATAACTTGAAAACGAAGGGGTATTTTGAAAAATGTTTTACGAGGAGCCCTAATAATTTGGGCTAAGGAATCTACAATTCTACTTTGTTTCCGGACACCCTGTAGACTGTTAATAATTTTATTGGTTCAGATTTATCGTTTGGTAAATTAATGTTTGGATTTTGTTTATCATTTACGTATAGTATATTTGTCGTAAACCTAATTTTATTATTTGAGTATTAGTTTAGTAAAATTAGATTTTCAGGGAAAATTTTACATGGAGCAACACGACATAAAAAAATAAGTTTGTTTTGGTGAAATTAAGATTACCCTGAGTTTTACGGTTCGAGTACGTGGGGAACCCTTTTTTTTTCGCGGAAAAGGGGTCAATTGGTCATTTTTCAGGGTGGTTTTTCAGTTTTAATTTATTTTGGAGCCTTTAAAATGCTAGTTAAGAAACGAGCACGAGACCCTTATATTGTAGAAGATCGAGGAACCTTCAGTTCAAATTTCGTGAAATCAGTTCACCGCCTCCCACAGTTTGGCGGCAATTCCATTTTTAGTCCAAAATGAAGGTATTCTTATGTACTTTCATGTGATGTAACTAAAAAATAACTTTTTTTAATTTAGCCGATTTTTTGTCATTTTTGGTATATACACGCGCGCGACGATTTCCTGCCATTCTCGGTATTATACGTATGCGCACAAGTATACGTGTAATTATTCATTATAAAATTTCAATATTAATAATGAAAGATGATTGTGAGTAGGTTTTAAATATTTATACAAAAAAAAACTCTCGAAGGTAGGATATAATCTTTTTTTTCGAAAATTCATTTGATTTTCATTAAACTCTTTACACATATTGATTATTATTTTATTTTATTTTATTCATGATTTTTTTTCTAACAGTTGTATTAGTTGTGCTACTACAAGAAGTGTCTACTTCCGAATCGGTAACCGAAGTTTGGAATATTTCTTCACTCCCGTCATCGCTGAAATCGTATACATCTGGGATATTTTCTGAAGTACAAACATCTTCTTCATAATTATGATCTTCTTCGAATTCTTCAATATCATAAATATCAGGACTAATTTCTAATTGCTCAAGCTCTTCATCAACCAGAGCTCCGTTAACAATATTATCTGCATTTTGACACAAAGTATTCCTTCCATTGTGGCATAAATTGCTGTTATACTGAGTAATTGATTAGGAAGAGGAGCTTTATCAGTCCTTATCGGCATCAGTTCATTATCTGTTGTTTGCTGCCATCAATTCAATTCAAGTCAATTTTGGTACTTCAGAGAATATCTCAGATGTACATGACTTTAGCGATTCGGCAGTAGCACATCTAATACAACTACTAGAAAAAGAAAACACGAATAAAATAAAATTATAATCAATATGTGTAAAAAGTTTAATAAAAATCAAGTGAATTTTCAAAAGAAAAATTATATCTTACCTTCCACAGTTTTTTTTTACCTAAATATTTAAAACCTGCTCACAATCACTTTTTATTATTAACATTGAAATTTTTATAATGAATAATTACACGTATACTTGTGCGCGCATAAGTATAATACCGAAAATTACGGGAAATCGCCGCGCACATGTATATACAAAAATGACAAAAAAGTCGGCTAAATTAAAAAAAAGTAATTTTATAGTTACATCATATGAAAGTACATAAGAGTACTTTCATTTTGGTGAAAAAAAATTTTCGTTCATCAATTTGGGCAAATTGGGGAAAGTTTTGAAAATTTTGTGGAATTTGGACTAAAAATGGAATTGCAGCCAAACTGTTAGATATTTTTTGCTAAACTTTGGCAAGCTATTTCTTGGTTATATAGGTTAGTTTTGTCTAAAGTTCCATGAAATTCGGTTTAATTTTGGCCAAGTTAGCCAAAATTCAATATTTGACATTTTTCAGTACATTTATATAAATATCGTGTTAGGCGGTGAACGAAATTTGAATTGAAGGTTCTTTGATCATCTACAATAAAAGGGTCCCGTTATCGTTTAATTAGGATTTTAAAGGGTCCAAAATAAATTAAAACTGAAAACCACCCATGACCCTTTTTCGCGAAAAGGGTTCCTCCACCTACTCGAACCGGAAAACTCAGGGTATTCTTAGTTTCACCAAAACAAACTTATTTTTTTATGTCGCGTTGCTCCATGTAAAATTTTCTCTATCGTCTTATTTTGGGCTATTTTTAGACCATTATATGTGCTTTTCACAAATTACGTCTGATGTTGGATTTTGAAAAAGCTTTCTGGTTTCATCCGCGAACTGAACGGGCAACAGTTGGGTAAGTTGTTGATTAGAGAATTATTCCTAGAACAGGCCCTTGTGGTACGACATAACTTACAGGCTTCCGCTCGAATATGCTTGCGTTATAACTCTATCCGGAGGGTAACTAGTGTTATACTATGGACGTCAACGTTTTAAGTTTCCAACTTTTCTGATAAGATCTTGTGGGATAGGAATGATGGATGCATAGACTTACATATTTTCAATACTATTTATATAAGATTACTTTTTAACTGACGTGGTAGATCTGATGTTTCGAAAACCATGCTGACGTGGAGAAAACATTGCGAGATACTCTGTAAGTTTGATTTTAAAAGTTGCGTTTAGTATTCTAGCGAGTTTATGAACCAGATAAATTGTTTGTAGTTATTGGTATCATCAATAGATCCCCTCTTCAAGAGTCTTTTGCAGTTAATTGGGTTGAATCTGCGGTAGGTCCTTGATGAAACATATTTAATAGAATAATTATAAATATTCAAAAGAATAGTTACAATACGCACTTGGTTTATTGTTTAATAAGTTGTGTTCAGTTTTGTCTCTGACATATGTTTCGGCCTTGCGACCATTATCAAAGAGTCTTAGAAAATTTTGCAGTTTTCTGACACTTCGAAAATATGCTATCATTTATACAAATATATATATATATATATTAATTAAGTCTTAATGATGGCATTTAGTAGAATTTTTATAATTTTTATAATTGTGTCATAGGGATCTTTACTTTTACTATTTTTAAAGGTGCTTATTGATCTTACTTGGTTAAATGTTACTTGCATAAATCAAAATTTTGGTCTCATACAGGTAGCATTGATTTTATTATAATTTACGGAACTTAGGATCATATTATTTAATATCTTTACTATGTTTATAACATAGTTTATAAAAACATGACAGTCTACACGTCTCTGATGTATGACAAATAAGCCCCTATTAAACTCTACTCAAGCGTATGGCTTATACTAATCAATCTTTTTCTTATATTTTTATATATCCTTAAGATTTTGAAAACAAATCCTGTAATTATTATAAAATAGCCAATTTATGTTATTTATGATGACCGACAAAACTAAGGTAAATTCATATTTCTCACATCTGCAGAAATGCGATACCTTTTAGTAGTATCGTGTTATCTGAAATATTCCTTTATAAGTCTTAAAATGTAAACGAAGTTCCCAAATTGAGTTTTTTATATGAAAATGGAATATAAAAATATCGATGTGTTCATCTTTGATATTTTCTCATTTTAGGGGAAGAAATATTTAAATATACTGGTGCCGAGGAATATGATATTTTCCTTTGTTCTAAAAGCAGAACATAAAATAGAATTATACGGAATGAAATTTTATTTATATAGTATTTTTCATCTTTTTACATAATTTGGTATAAAAGCTAGCAACGACCGTCTCCAATGATATTTGGCATTTAATCAATGCTATATGCAACTGATCAAGTATATTAAGAATATACTTCAAATCCATAAGAACAGTAATTTATATTCGAAGTTAGAAATGAATTAGCGTAGCTTGTTTTCTTAGTGGTTTAACATCGTCCAGCACATAATCGGGGTTGAGTATGAAAACATATGTAACACATTTGTTTATGGATTTGAGCTTTAGACATTATACAGGGTATTTTTGTAATACTTGCATATTATGCATATGTTTTAACGGGCGATTCCTTATATAATGTGAAGACTAATTACACTTTTTCAATTAAACAAAAAAGAATTAGACTCGCTTCTATCCCTCTACCCCAAACGCCTAAAATGTAAGTTATTATTATTATCCAGATTACAGCGTTGCCAAATTTGCAAATAATAATCAAATTATAAACAAAACTGAAAATGAACAAAGGTGATGTTTTATTTATTTAACATCAAATTACGCATTTTTGAAATCATATATTTTATAGGCCCCTAAATGTTGCACAAGCGATAAAAATTTTGTTGACCAGAAACGCTCAAATTAGGAAACTGTCAACGGTAAAATACACTGACCTGACTTTTCTCTTGCTGCACCATAACAAACCACAGTATTTATCCACTTAATGTTTGTAAAATGGGCCACTATTAAAAATACAAAAACCCAACAAATTCGCTGTTGCTTCTTATTTGTAGCCAAGAGTATGGTATACTAGCTATTGTTTAGATGTTTGCCTGGTGAATTTTCTATTTGATTAATAACGGAGTTACTTTACATCATATATCTCCTTTGTTCTAACAAAATGCATGCATCGGGTTTATGATAAAACCGATGCATTATAAATGCATGTAAAGATGCGTAAAGTGCTACTTCGTAAGATAACCGCTAATTGTTAATGCTGTATTTTCTGGTTTAATAAAATTTCGATTCTTTTTAAAAATCCGTTTTGCAGTCCGACCAAATAATCAAAATTAGCGCAGTTTGAACGTATCGGCAATAAAAGATCAATCACTGATTTTTTTTTTATTAATCCTGAAATTTCTAAACGAATCTACGAAGGGAGAAGAAACTTACCAATTCGGTGGAACAAGCAACCGAATAAAAAGACAGATACACAATAAGTGCAAGTCACCTATAATTACCAATTGCTATCGTTGTAATTATTGGGTAATCATACCAGGTAATTATAAAAATCGATCATCGTGATCAGTCAAATAAAATGGATATTTAGTATTGCCTAGGCTCTTCGCTGACATCTTAGGGAGACAAGAAAAACCCAGACAAGAAGCCGATTTTTAAGAAAGATATACATTTCAACGTGGCCGTAAGAAACGTCGTGTCCGGAAGGCGCCAGGTCCAGGATATCGTACAAAGAAACCATCAGTGATTAAGCTTTCGAAATATATATTTTCACCCTATCCGAAGCAAAGAAGACGTCGTAAGAATTTGCATATGTAACTAGTTTACACAAACCATTGAGCACCAGGATTCAGTGCTCACCTTTCACAGACTACAAGTGATCATAAATCTTGTATGGAAAGGTTTGGTCTAAGCTACAAAACATCTGTACCAATAAGTGAAGCCATCCATCTATACTTAATACATTGTAAGAATAGCTCATGTTTCTAAATAACAACGAATTTTGAACATCTAATTCCCCAAAAAGGTGTGAAGAGTTGTATCATCTAGTATATAAAAAATAGATCTTATCAAAGCTCTATTTAAAATTCCTAAAACCACATAATAAAACTGCAAAGCATGTCTTGAACAGTTGAAAAAAAAATTTATAATTATGGCGAATTTCAGTCCCTCGTTTGACAGTTTATATCTCGCTAAGAGATATGTTTTAAATCTGTAACGATAAGTCTGTCGTAATATGGCATTACGAAGTTATCTTTAAAAAGTTGGTTCATAATATTGGTACAATATATACAACTTTTATGCTGCTTGGGAATATTTTACAGAAAATTGATTATTGCATTGCATATGAATCTTTACAGTAATCCAATCTTACATTTAACTCGCAAATGATTGTTTTCTTTTAAAATGAAACCTTATGAGTTTAGGAAAACGCCGCAAGAAAAGATTATTTTCTAATTACAAATTGCTTTCCTCTGAGTCTTCCGATTCATTTCGTTCGGAGAGAACAAATTAATTATGAATCCATAAATAGACTGATGTTTTTGCTCAACAATGAAACTGAAGCAAACAGGAATATTTCAATTTTAATTTTGCAACACGATAAAGTGCGATAATTTCTGCTACATTTGTCAGAAATAACATTATTATAATTATAATTTTTGGTAACAATTCAGTGATACTTGTCTTCAACCACTAATGTCTTTGAAATTATATAAAAAGTGTAATAAAAAGAAAAAAGATACATTTGCATATGAGGATTCTAAAGAATTTACAGTAAAAGTAATTGAAGCATTATATAGCAATTAAGTTTATCAAGTAAAATTGAGTCTGAAGTTTCCATGCGCAATATTAATAACTATTTTATAAACTTATTACAAATAATGCGTCAGATTGCGAAAAAAGCATTACACATTACAATAATAATTAATAGCATTAAATCCAACACCCCAGGACCAGATATAATAAATATATAGGGTGTCATTTTTGAATAAGAAGAGATTGTTTTTAGCGATGGAATTGAATTTAGGATGTGGATTTTTAGTGAAAAAATTATTTCGCCCGTGCGTGTTATGCAAGTGGTTAAAAGTTGGCCATCCACATGCAAAGAAGCTCATATTTTTTTAGTGACTTGGTAACAATGGACAATCCTTCATAATTATTTTCTCCGACAGACACTCTTATTTCAAGTATTCAAAAATATTAATAAAACAAAAACTATCTTAATAGATAGTTTTAATATAATAGAAACAATAACAATTTTTCAAAATGACCACCATTTACAAACATACAAATATTAAGGCGGTGTAGAAAATTAAAATGTATTTTTTGCATCAATTCAGCATCGGTTTTCAAATTATCTATTACATTCTGAATTTGTCCCAACAAATGTCACCTATGGGGGATCACCGTACTCAGAATGTTTCCAGAAGGATTCCAAAAATATAATAATATACAGGGGGTTCCATTTAAAAATCAAAAGTTGGGGTCATTTTCGGTCAAACCGGAAGTGGGAAAAAAATGACTGTTATGCCACAAAGTGTCTTCTTGGTCATATAATAGGAAAATAGGGGGTCTACCATGATCCGTTGACACCCGGTATGCCACATTGCATATACATATTATATTCTCATGATATCCATATGTACTGTGTGGTGACTTAGTTTCACACAATATTCGCAATACTGTTATGAAATGATTTTTTTTTAAAATGCTGAATTACGTCAATATTATCATTTTAAAAGGCTCTGACTGACACAATTTTTTCATATTTTGCTTTTTGAGCTGTGCCGTTATCATTGATTTTTTTTCATTGCGACGCCCATTTTTTCAATAAAAAATGAATCCCTTATTGTTTTCTGAGTGCAATGGTAACCAATTTTAATAATCTTCTGTTTACTATAAATTTTGTGCGAAATTAAATCACCACACGGTATACCTTCTATATCCATAAATACATGTACGGTAAATATCTGGCGGACATACAGTGCATATGCAATGTATCTTTTTTCGTTTCTAATTTTTACTTACAATTCACATGTAGGCGTATTAAAATGGACAAATTTGACACATTCATGGATATCAATCATCCTATATGTATTGTACATATATGTAAAATTCTTATATATGCTGGGTCAAATCTGTTGCTTATAAACTTTTTTTAAGAACACTAGTTCCCACTCCACAGCAATCTGCTCAACATTATTAAAAGTAAAATTCATTACCCCCTTATCCCAGACGCGATCATACCCCCCTCTGGGAATTTATATGGAATTACTATCTTCATTCAACTCTAGAATAAATTACTTTGTTTAGACGGCCGTATTCCTGTTTTTTATTTTAATTTAAGAAATTACTATTTTGCTATAAGTTGTCTACTTAGTGATTGCTAAAATAATAATAATAATACTTTATGTACAGCATATCGCTCTTAGGTGTGTAGCGCCCTTAATATTTTCTTTTTTTTCCGATTTGAGCCAAATTTTACTCAGATATAGAACAAAGTAAGATCTACCTATGGCCAAAAAAGCATTCGCCCTCTACAAATGCAAAGCTACCTACGATACCAAAATTAACGGAAAAAATCAGAAAATCTTATTAGACAATTCTTATCGGAAATTTCTATTATTGAGAGTTGTTTAGAATTATCTAAAAACCTTGAGTCTAAAACTTCATCAAAATTTAAAAAACATTCAGATTTTGTTTAAAGTAACGTCCAAGTCCAAAAATATAATTTTAATGTGTTTCCTTGCTTTTTTGCACACTTATCAAGGACCATCAATAAAATAATTTAACAACTTTGTCCTAATCTTCTGCGCATATGCGTTGTGCGTCTAAGTGAGCAGCGGTAATTCACTGCAGACAACTATGCAACTATCGCTTAAGCTAATATCGCAGAACGCAAAAACGGTATGAGTGTTGGACGTTGCTCGTATTATAAATAAATAATAAATAAACACCACAGAAATTAGACAACCCCCAATTCCAGAAGCCAGGGCTTGTGCGGAAGGGGGTTACACATCGAAAAAACGCGGACATACAACCATTTCCTCTGACAGTGCCAGTGCCGGAACCAGGATTCGATCCCGGTGGTGCGATGTCCGTGTGATTAATCGCGATTGCCACCTCGCGCCTTAACCCACCCGGCTATCGACCAGACAATTATATTATATTATTTTATAAGTATCAACACCCAGCGCTCGATGAGAGTTAAGCAACCGCGGTACAGTTTGTGTTCATTGCATACCATAGTTCATATACGTAACTTAGGAATTGTCTGTAACGCATTTGCCGTTGTATAAGCCCTTGTTAAACGCTAGTTTCAACTTTAATACATGCATTATGATATAATATTAATTATGTACTACTAGCGGATACTCAGCGGTTTAGAAAAGCAGGCGGGTCTCAGCTGGTTTCTGTATGTATCGGTGTTCATGATGCTAATTCTAAAATTCGCCCAATTCAATATATTCGTAAGAAACGTGCCGAGGAATGAATGGCAAGAGGGTGACTAAAAATGTCATGTCGCTAGCGTCAACCGGTATATCGGGTTAGTGGACCTTCTATTGCTGTTGAACAAAATCTTAATATTTAAACATTATTTTTTACTTTTTAGTTCGGTTTACTATTGAAGCGTATTTTTTTAGTTTTTTTTAAGTATATTTTCGTTTATCTTGGTATTACAGGTGACTTTGCATTTGTAGGGGGCGGATATTTTTTTAACCATAAGTATTTCTACTACCTCTTACTTTGTTCTATATTTGAGTAAGATTTGTTCCATGTCGGAATACAAAGAAAAAAGTTATAATAATGGTGTTACACTTTCAAGTGCAGCACACTGTATATCACCAAAACAAAAAATTTAAAACAATAGAAAATACTCCATTCTATTGAATAAAGGTATTATAGAAGTCCCTTTAACAATAAATGATAATTATTTTATTTAGTATATAAAAGTTTAGTATGTAAAAGTTGAAGTGCCCCCCACCTGAAGAAGATATATGACCGCCCCTGCCTTATCCAAAGAACTATATATATTCGAACTCATTGTATTACAAACTTTTTCTTATTGGTGAGTTAGTCACACATATTAGCGACAGCCTGTATATTGCATCTATTTTTTGCTTAGCAGAGTTGTGCAGTATATTCTACGAAATAGTTTATCCTCACACGTATATAATCCCACAAGTTTTTCAGGGTGGACATACCGGTTAGAACACATGTTAAATTCCAAAAGTTGTAAGCCCAAGAACAAACAAAAGTATGAAACACAACAAATCATTAACTACAGTGAAACAATTAAACTTTTACCAGAGAAAAGCAACGTACCGATCCGTCCGAAAAACTTTTTAGCGATTATCAGCCAGCTGGCAGTTTCCACGTCGGGAAATAAAGAGCATCACCCCAGTGGATTCATCAAATTTACGGGAAACGTCAGCAAAGAGATTGAATACAAAAGTTAATTGGGCTATTGTTTTTGTTTCGGGAATTTTCACTGTTTGTCTTTTTTTAATGTGCAAATCGCCTCACACTTGATTTCATGCATTCCATAATACGATTAAGGTGTATGAAGTCTGGAATATACAATGTCCATTTTAAGTATATTTCATGCTGAATTAGATATTCAGGATTAGGGGCTTTATTAAATTTTCTCTTTTATGTTGGTTTTACTGATTGACTACGAGATTTATAAAATGAAAAAATCTCACGTTTCCATTTACATAGGTTTTTTAACAAGATAATTTAATACAACTTGAATAAAATTGGATGAGCAGGCAATGCTGTCATTTTCAGAAATTCACAGTAGACTTGAACTATGTTTTTTACTTTCAAGGGGCACTATGACAAATAATTCAAATGGTGGAGGTTATCAGAACTCCATATGATTGTATTGTCAGCAAATATACATACGTGTAGAAAATGTCAAGTCCTTCAGATATATGGAAGCGGGCCAAAATTGTATTAAAAGTATGACTTTAATTAACTAACAAGTAAAGCTAATTTTAATTGTTGTCAGCACTTGCTTGCATAATGTGTAGGGTTATCACGCGCACATGTCCTTTTCTTAAACAGATTTTTGAACTTATTGGTAAAGTATGAAGCCTTACTTAACCCATTTTCATCCAAGTATCCATTTTTTTTATTAAAGAAGCGTTTGTATATTAGTGGAGTAAAATTAGATTTTCAGAGAAAATTTTACATGAGGCAACGCGAAATATAAAAATAAGATTGTTTTGAAACTAAGAATACCCTGAGTCTTCCGGTTCGAGTAGGTGGGGGAACCCTTTTTTTCGCGAAAAAGGGGTAAATTGGTCATTTTTAAGGGTGGTTTTTCAGGTTCACATTATTTTGGACCCTTTAAAATGCTAGTTCAAAAGCGAGCACGGAATCCTTTTATTGTAGATAATCAAGGAGCCTTTAGTTCAAATTTCCTGAAAATCGGTTCACCGCCTCCCACGATATATATATATATATGTATATATATATTTATATATATGTTGTTTATTAGGTTTTCGCGGGTGTTAAATGAAGTGCTGTTGTATTTCCGGGTGCTCTCCCGCGTTGGTTGTAGCATTTTTATTTGCTACCTTTTGTTTTCAAAAATAAGGAGATTGTATTACAATTAATTATGACATGATACCACACACAAGGCATTGACATGTATTACTGGTTGTTTAGAAATAAAACATGTGATGGGATTTGTTGATGATGTGTTTTTAATTTTTTTTTGCTACTCTTGTAACAACATTAATGACTAAATCATAATTAACGTGCAAAAAAAAATCTACTTCACCTTATTTAGGGAACATTATAATAGTTTAGTTTATTAACGTATAGTTAAGCAGAATAGAATGGAGATTTGTTTCTACATCTGTTACATGGCCTATGTCCATTTAACAGTTTTATTTAAAAACTAGTGTTTTGTGGATAGTTAGCACGACCTGTATATTTTTTGGATTCAGTTTTTGCAGGTGAAACTGTTTTCAACTAACAGAATTTTACATGTATAACTGCTAAACCATGTCACACTGTTTTATGTACTTAATTTTATATCTTAGGAACTTAGTCCGGTTTTTCTATTAACACTATTATGTATCTCATATCCGTTGTAATACAGCATTATTATCCCAGGAAACAATTTGTCTGCAAAATTTAGTTACATCAGATATCTATTTTTCAATTTTTATATTTTTGTTTACTATGGAGTACATAAGGTTATTTTCCTTACCTTCTCTCATTCTATATATAGTAAATCCTATAACATGTAATATGTTACTGATTTATCAATAATATCAATACGTTTTACTACTTATTTACATCTGTTAATATTTGTTGTTATGTATAAAATAGAAATTGCAAAGGCAAATCAGCTGGCATGGAAAATAAACTATTATTACAGATTCCTTTTATCGATTATATGCCACTACTTTAGTTGAGTATGGGAATCTACAAGGCAAGTTGATGCGCTTAACGCAACCACTGACAGATGGCCATACTGGTACTATTTTTATATTTTATAGCTTTCAATTTCAATAAGGAATTAGATTTCTCACATTTTTTTGGTAGCGTTGTTTTCCAGTAAACAGGACAAAAAGTTTACCTTATCAGTAAAACTCACCAGGAAGTCATTTTGCTTGCAGCCTTTGTACTGATTCATACGTTTATAATTTTTAACTGCGGACTTCAGTAATTTATATTACAATTTTTATATCCCAGTTACAAAGTGTTTAACATACAGGTAATTTCATTATACTTATTTAAAATGTAATTAATCTTCAAATTTTGCCTTTGATATAATTTCAATTATTTTTAAAATAAATTCAAAGTCAATTCTTCTTAATTTAATAAGTAGTTAAAATACTATATGTACCACATGGTTGTAAAAATATTTTTCTCTTTCCTTTTCATTTTTTTGGCAATTTATAGTCTAAGAAATCAGCTTACTCGTGCATAGCTAATAATTACTATTGCATAGCTCAAATTACTTTTGTACTGCTAATCAGATTACTTTTGTATAGCTTAAATTAATTTCCTGCAGCTTTGTATAGCTAGCTTAATGTTTCGTGCAGCTAATTTAAATATATTTTGTACAGCTAACTAGCTTATATTTGCATAGCTAACATTGCTTAAATTTTGCATAAATAACTTGCATAAATTTTGTATGTGCTTATATTTGGTCAAATTTCCTACAATTTTCACCCCATTCATTGAGAGACGTAAATTGCCAAGAAAAATTTAGAATTCTTGCAATAAGAGACAATTGTGGGCCTGGATTGCTGTCCCAGAACCAGCCACCTGACCCATAAACCACCTAGGATACTGGTATCAATTTGTCTTTTATATATATATATTTTTTCACATTTCAATTTGTCTCAAAACCGATTTGTCTAATTTTCTTTCATGTAATATATTTTGTCATTCATTTTAAACTATCTTTTTATTTCTCTTACCAACAATTTCAGCCTGATCTATAGCAGACTAGTTATTCGAGAAAAAGAGACAATTTTGCTTATTTTACTATAGATGGTGCCCAATTTAACATCAATTTTTCTTTGTCTCCTTTTCTCGAAATCTGTCGCTTATGCTGTACATGTCAGAAAGGGTAAGTTTCTCCACTCTTACGAATGCTCTGGACCCACGGCTCTCTGCTCCGGCTTAAACCAGCTAGTCGTCCGCACATGTTGCCTCAATTCTTTCTCAAAAATAAATAATAAGAGAAAGGAGGTAACACATCCTACAAAGTCTAATTCCTCGAAGACACCAAACATTCGTTATTACAGCTTAGCACCATTAGTGTGATTTAATTTACATCCTCAGTGGTAATTTATTTGAACCTTCTTTCTAATGTGTATCATCTGCCAAAAGGTACCTAGAAAATAACACGGGTTATGGTATAAACTAATGTCAATGGAACACTTACCTTATCATTGTCTGTCTCCTTATTCCTCCTATTATATGTTTTCTTCCGTCCTCTTTTCTATGATCTTCTCCTCATATATTTGGGTATTTTTCTTGTACTGTTGTGAGTTATTCTTTGAATTCCTTAGTATTGTTTCGCTGACATATTTTTGACAGCATAAGTTGTCTAGGATACCGACCGAAAATTCTTATCAGGGACTTGGGTTTTTTTATCTATTTCTTTGAATTTCGAGAACATTCCGAACCAGACTTCAGGAGTGATAAGGTCATTTCTGGATTTGTAGTTTTGCACAGTTTTACCGTTTCTACGGGGATTTGAATATAAAATTTCACAAAATAAGGATCTACACCCCACACCGTGGTTTAGGAGTGGTATTCCCAGAAAATAATTTCGTCCGATTTAGTGAAACCCCAGATGGATTCGATATTCTCTCTAAGTAAGTACACTTTCCTTTCACTAAAGTGCTCAACCATACTGAGGTTTTCTCTCCCTTTTTATTTTTAGTTTCGTGCCGAGTGATAAGGAACTTCACTCAGTTCCACTACTACTTTAAAAAGAAAACTCTTCTAAGGAAGGTGAGTTTTTTTTATGTATATTTCTCCCTTCTAATTTTTTTGGCATATGCCGATAGTTAGTGTTTTTTTATATTTTATTTCAGGGTTTTTACGTGGGATAAGAGGATTCTTTCTATATTATCCATTATCCATAATTTTTTTGTTGATTTGGGAACGCGATCCGTCGTACTGTAGTGTTTGGAGAGTCTGGAAAAGAACTCCATTCTTCAACCCGACGTCACTCAATCGCCGCTATTTTGGTTGCCACCGGGCTTCATTAGCAACATCAGCTAAGCACAACCTACAGGCCAGACATATATATTTTATATTATTCATTATTTTTTTTAATATTCATATATACTTATTATTAAATTTTTTTGTACATAATATTATCAAATTCGACCTACTCACTATAAAATCATCAATTTTCTTTTGTTTTTGTGAAGCCATGGTCTAGTATACTAGGGGAAGGCGCTTTATCCAAGCCTTAAAAAAACAATGTGATATCTCATACATGAATTATTTTTTTTATTTTGTATATATAACATATTAATTGTTTTTAATAAATGTTCTATTGTCAAATATATGTAATTACTATCTTTTGTTCATTAGCTCTCTCTCTCTCTCACTCTCTCTCTCTCTCTATCTATTTCTATTTAGCAACCAGAGGCTCAGTATTGTGTTTTGTCTTCCGTGACTTTGCAAAACCTAATAATAATCCTTCTTAAGTCACGTGGCGCCCAGGTATCTTCTTTTATTTTAGCATGTTTTACCTTACTCACGACGCTCTACCGACGAAGGGCTGCCGCCCGCAAGTGAGGGTTACCATCCCCCCAAAATAATTTTTTTATATATAGATTGACATCAATACATAAATCAGTATCGGGGGACCCTGCATGGTGATCGACTCCTCCAGGAGTCACGGCTGTCTAAACGACGTTTCGGCAGAATCTCATAGATATGCCTTTGCTACTGGTTTCTCGGTTTCCTCCTGGGGTTTTTGTCTGTATGGCCCCAGCGATTTCTGTATTGTGTACCTCGAAAATCCATTTTTCATTAGTGCTTTCTGAAGTGAAGACATATATATATATATATATATATATATATATATATATATGTTCCGAGAAGCTTCCGCGGTCGTTGGTATGAAAAATACTAGGTTCTCGGGTTGAACCGCGTCTGAGATTGTTAATGTCTCGACGTTTCGGCTCCCGTTTTGGAGCCATTTTCAAGAGAAAAAGTGAGTCAAGTAAAAATTGTCGAAGAAAATAATGCTAGGAGTTCGTGGAACTGGTTCGATTCCGGGGTCTCAATCTGCCTACTCCCCAGATCTCACCGCGATCCGTCTCTAAGGCCTCAACCTGCCTACTCCTTAGAGCGAACTCGCTGGCAGTATCGGACGAAGTGTTATTTATACGAAAGCTGTCTGTGGGTGGGAGAGTGGTGGGGGGTTGAGGGTCTGTTGATGGAGGCATCAGAGCAGAACGGCTGCTATCAGGATTATGAGGTGTGGATGAATATTGTGGGGCTAGCCTGGAGATCAATGATTTCCAAGCGACTGGAAGACGATGACCGTCATCCCTTTTGTTTAGACAATTGGGACGTTTTTCAATCTCAATTGCTTCGCGGATGATTCGCGGTTTCTGGAAAAATGATGGTGCTATGGTTTTGGTGTTATCGAAGTCTATATTATGGCCTGTTAGAAGGCGGTGTTGGGCAAGTGATGATGTGGGATCGGATTTTCTAACCCTGAATTCATCCGAACTGAAGCCTACTTGCTGGCTAAGATACGTAGATGACATCTTCGTTATCTGGCCACATGGTAGAGATTCTCTAAACAACTTTCTGTCTCACATTAATCATATACACCCTCAGATCCAGTTCACTATTGAAATCGAAAACAATTGTTCTCTCCCTTTCCTAGACGTCCTCATTACAAAACAAAACAACAATCAACTCTCCTACTCTGTGTATAGAAAACCAACCCACACCAACCGTTACCTTAACTCAAAATCACACCACCATCCATCACAAATAAATTCCGTTGTCAACACTCTTGTAACCAGACCCCTCAGACTAACAGACAATCACAACAGACAATCCGAACTACAAACATTACAAGAAGCACTTCTACAAAACGGTTACGACAAAGGACATATAACGCGATCCATACACAAAGCACAAAATCCTTCCCAAACTGATCAGACAGAAACTCCTCCTCAGCATAAAGCTTTCCTACCTTACATCAAAGGTGTCACAGACAAAATTTCAAAAATCCTGAAATCCAATAACATAAAAACCATATTCACAACACACCAAACAATTTCCAATTTAATCAGAACCCCAAAAGACCAAATACCTAATGATTCCCACGGTGTATACGAAATACCTTGCTCAAACTGTCCCCAAACCTACATTGGACAAACCAACAGACGGATTAACAATAGAATATATGAACATCGTCTTGCAGTTAGAAAATCCGATCCCACATCATCACTTGCCCAACACCGCCTTCTAACAGGCCATAATATAGACTTCGATAACACCAAAACCATAGCACCATCATTTTTCCAGAAACCGCGAATCATCCGCGAAGCAATTGAGATTGAAAAACGTCCCAATTGTCTAAACAAAAGGGATGACGGTCATCGTCTTCCAGTCGCTTGGAAATCATTGATCTCCAGGCTAGCCCCACAATATTCATCCACACCTCATAATCCTGATAGCAGCCGTTCTGCTCTGATGCCTCTATCAACAGACCCTCAACCCCCCACCACTCTCCCACCCACAGACAGCTTTCGTATAAATAACACTTCGTCCGATACTGCCAGCGAGTTCGCTCTAAGGAGTAGGCAGGTTGAGGCCTTAGAGACGGATCGCGGTGAGATCTGGGGAGTAGGCAGATTGAGACCCCGGAATCGAACCAGTTCCACGAACTCCTAGCATTATTTTCTTCGACAATTTTTACTTGACTCACTTTTTCTCTTGAAAATGGCTCCAAAACGGGAGCCGAAACGTCGAGACATTAACAATCTCAGACGCGGTTCAACCCGAGAACCTAGTATTTTTCATATATATATATATATATACTAAAAAAACGTCAAAAATTGAATTACGGCTAACGTCGCCAAAATTAAACCGAATTTGATGAAATTTCAGACGAAACTAACCTAAATAACCAAAAAATAGAATGCCAAATTTTAGCAAAAAATATATAACAGTTTGGCCACAATTCCATTTTTAGTCCAAATTTCACAAAATTTTCACCAAAATTAAGGTATTCTTATGTACTTTCACGTGATGTAACTAAAAAATAACTTTTCTTAATTTAACCGATTTTTTGTCATTTTTGGTATATACATTCGCGCGGAGATTTCCCGTAATTTTCGGTATTATACGTATGCGCGCACAAGTATAAGTGTAATTATTCATTATAAAATTTTTAATATTGATAATAAAAAGTGATTGTGAGCAGGTTTTAAATATATAAATAAAAAAAACTCTTGAAGGTAGGATATATTTTTTTTTTCGAAAATCCACTTGATTTGTATTAAACTTTTGACATATATTGATTATTATTTTATTTTATTCATGATTTCTAATAGTTGTATTAGATGTGCTACTACACCTTATAGTAGTGTTTACTTCCGAATCGGTAACTGGAGTTTGGAATATTTCTTCACCCCCGTCATCGCTAAAAACATATACATCTGAGATATTTTCTGAAGTACAAACACCTTCTTCATAATTATCATCTTAAAATTCTTCAATATCAGAACTAATTTCTAATTGCTCAGGCTCTTCATCAACCACAGCTTCGTTAACAATATTCTCTGCATTTTGGTACAAAGTATATATTGCTGCATGTGACGCCAATGGTTTTGCATGAGCAACCTTTAGTTGTGCAACCGACCCTACTATCACAAGCAATTGTATTGAGTAATTGATTAGGAAGAGGAGCTTTATCAGTCCTTAGCGGCATCAGTTCATTATCTGTTATTTGCTGCCATCAATTCAAGTCAATTTTGGTACATCAGAGAATATCTCAGATGTACACGACTTTAGCGATGACAAGGACGAAGAAATATTCCAAACTCCAGTTACCGATTCGGAAGTACACACTTCTTGCAGTAGCACATCTAATACAACTACTAGAAAAATAAAACATGAATTAAATAAAATAATAATCAATATATGTAAAAAGTTTAATAAAAATCAAGTGAATTTTCGAAAAAAAATTATATCTTACCTTCGACAGTTTTTTTGTAATCTAAATATTTAAAACCTGCTCACAATCACTTTTTGTTATTAATATTGAAATTTTTGTAATGAATAATTACACGTATACTTGTGCGTACATATGTATAATACCGAAAATTACGGGAAATCGCCGCCCACATGTATATACCAAAAATGACAAAAAATCGGCTCAAAAAGTAATTCATGTGAAAGTACATAAAAATACTTTCATTTTGGTGAAAAAAATATTTTGTTCAACCATTTGGGCAAATTGGGGAAACTTTTGAAAATGTTGTGGAATTTGGACTAAAAATGGAATTGCAGCCAAACTGTTAGATATTTTTTACTAAACTTTGGCAAGCTATTTTTTGGTTATATAGGTTAGTATTGTCTAAAATTTGATCAAATTAGGTTTAATTTTGACCAAGTTAGCCGTAATTCAATTTTTGGCGTTTTTTCAGTATATTTATATAAATATCGTGGGAGCCGGTGAACCGATTTTCACGAAATTTGAAATGAAGGTTCCTTGATTATCTACAATAAGAAGGTCCCGTGCTTTTTTTAACTAGCATTTTAAAGTGTCCAAAATAAATTAAAACTGAAAAACCACCCTTAAAAATGACCAATTTACCCCTTTTTCGCGAAAACTCAGAGTATTCTTAGTTTCATAAAAACAAAAAATTTTTTTTATGTCGTGTTGCTCCATGAAAAATTTTCTCTATCGCCTTATTTTGGACTATTTTTAATCCATTATATCGCCTTATAGCGTTTCTAAATAGAACGACATGTATATTCTTTTTCATCTATCAGGGTACACAATATTAGATAGGCTAATGTAATCATTCAAGAATTGTGCAGCCTTTTAATGACGTAACGAGGCCTCCTTTAATGATGATCTCTTTAGCCTTCTTTCAAGTCTGTCGATCAGTTTTCTTTAAGTCTTGTAATAAGTTATTGGTGTGGTCTATCAATTTGTCGTGATGCTTGTGCATGTATGGTTTATCAATTTTATTATTTATATTTGAATACAAATCAAAAATTAGAAATTATAAATTAATTATCACCAATTATTTTTTATAACAAAACAATTTTTTTATGAATATCTTTCTATTTGAATAGGCTTTATTAAACACTAAATAATACCGTTTCTTTATATGAAATAAAACATTCCATCTGCTACTTCGATAATCGAAAATTTCTAATTGAAATAAGTATAGATCTAAAATTATGTAAAACGATATTAGTTGAAAATTAAGTAGACTATAAGGTAATGAAATAATGAAAGTACTTTACGGAAATAGCTTAACTTGTTGGTTTTAACTTTTCGAGGCAAACGGTTGTGGTGGAGCGGTTAAAGTGTGTTAAAAGTCAAATAAGAGCGACGCGTGCTTCGCCGCGCTCTGAATTATTCAATCACAACCCAAATAGAGTTCTGCTTTTATTATTTTATTATGTCTCGCCATTCAAATTGTAAGATTCTGGGAAACTTCTTCTGTCTTACGTCCGGAATTAATTCCAAGTTACCGAAAACTTCAATCTTTAAAAAGAAATGTTAATTACGTAGTCATTCCGGGGATGCACAGCCGGCATATTAATATTTATTTATTTAGATTTGTTTGAAATGCTAATTATTATGGTAGGGATCTGAAACAGAAGTGTAAGAGTAATTATTTTGGTTTTTGTTAAAACTGAAATCACTTTCTTAATGATTTTATATATCCCTATATTTTAGATTAATCTGTACTTGCTCGCTTATAGCAAAGACTATTCTCTCCGTACAGTTAAAGTAAAACATTTTTTTTATATCATAAGGGTGTCATTTATAAGACTGTTATAGTTGTATGTAAGATAACTGAGCTCATAAAAAATTGATCGAATGACTTCTAATGTAAACAAAATTGCATCTAAAGTGGCGGCTTGGCTTGTTGTATTTGAAGATCATAAATTTATAAACAGGGGTGGATTTAGGAATAATACGTCTCATGTACTGTTAAAGAATATGCCAAAACCTTCGATAAACTTTTCTGTAACAAAATTCGACAACATTTCGCATGAAAAGCGTGCTTCACGTAAAAATGCCGTTGGAAGAGGTTTCTATACTTTAAATCATATTTTCGCTCTACAGAGGGTTTTTTATGCAAGAATATCAGAAACTCATCAAGGAGTCTAATTTTAGAAAATATAGTAAATGTCGCTGCACAGGGACGTAATGTCGCCCCGACCACCAAGATTTAGAAATTGTCACAAAAATCGAAATTTCGGAAATTTCAAAATTTAAAAACCCTTTCGTTGTGCAGCACTGCAACTCATGCGTTGTGTTAAATATGAGGACAAGTTAATCCAGTCTCTAGTCAACGTATTTCGAGAGTTTTAGCGAAAATAGCCTTTGGTGACAAGAGTGACCATTCATTTTCTAGCAGTCGATTTTGACGGGAAAATGATGGATTTTAACGGGATTTGCCCTAAACCGGTTCCTCAGTGATTCGGTATCAGAAAAGTATTTTACCATGTACTCAGATGTGCATGAGACCGCCTTGCCTGAACGTATGAATATATAATTGCCACAATATAATTCAAAATCATTGCAATTCAAGCATTTTTAAGCTCCGAGAAGCAAATCAAACTACTATCGAACTGTAAATACGTAAATAGATAGGCAAGCAAAAGCCCACCAAAAATTTATAAACATTGAACTTTTCTTGAATCTTTTTGTGTAATCGTTAGCTATAAACCGCACATTGGTTGGTAGTTGGTACATTATGAGTCGTTCCGTTCCGTTCCTCACTATGTGTTATACACGGGCCAGACTCTAGTTTGTCAATACACTTTTCTTGGACGTTTTTGTAAAACATGATTTTTTAAAGAGATTTAATACGCATTCTTTGAACTTTATATTGTCTTTTCCTTGTGTTTTCAAAATTCCTTTTCAGGTTTAAATTTAAGAAATTGTTAGTATTTACTGTGTTAGATTAATAGTGTTACGACGTCCAATTGGTCCATCAGTGAAGCAGTTAAGCATAAACGAACAGTAAGTATAAATTTTGTATTATTCTCCATCTGAAACAGTCGTTTTGAACCCTTCTTTGTGAACGTTTAATATTCAATATTGAAAAATATAATAAAAGTCCTTCAGACGCGAAAAGATGGATCGTTCACAGTACAAGTGGTGTTGACCATTGTTTGTATTATAGTTCCTTAAGAGTGAATTAGGTTAGGTTAGGTTATATAAACATTTTTTTCTGAGTTCAAATGTGTAAAAGAAGTATTAGGTTAGAGAGAAAAGCTTTTGAGATAATGCGATTTTAAGGTTTCAGATGCTGAGGTGAGATATACGAAGCACTAACAATTGAGTTACCCATAGAATGGTTTTGTGGCAGATTAAAGAACCGCTGCTCAAGGAATCACTACTTCCACATACAGATTCTGTATCCAAGTCTTATGCACACTAAATCCCAATGTAATCTTTTATTCCCTTTAATAATAGAATGAGGATGGTACAGGGGATGGCTAATGTAAACAAAAATTAGAAGTCCTTGGTTCTCGTATACACACTAAACTCCAATTTATTTTTTTATTCTCTTAAACAATAGGGTGGGGGTGGCATTGGGGGTGGTAGAGGGATTAGCTAACGACAAAAAAATTGTTTAGATGTTTCTTTCTTATATACACACTAAATTACATTTTAATTTTTTACCCCTTTTAATAATAAGGTGGGGTGGCAATGGGGGTGGTAGAGGGGGTAGCTAACGCTAAAAAAAATTTTAAGGCGCTTCATTTTTGTACATACACTAAATCACATTTTAATTTTTTTTTGCTCCCTTTCAAAATAGTGTGGAGTTGGTATTGAGGGTGATAGTGCGGGTGGAGGCTGATGCCAAAAAAATGTTGAGACCCTAACTTTTCGTACATGCCCTAAATTGCAATTTTATGGAGTCTTACTTGCTTGTCTTACCTATTTACCCTTATTTACCTCATTTACCCCTGAACCGAATTAGATCAAAATATAATCTAGTTCCAGATCTCGTTACAATACATAAGTCGATATGATAAACGATTCCAGAATAAACGTGCGCACAAAGAAAGTTACAGACAGACCGACCGATAGACAGGAAATTTTTTTTGCTCAAATTTAAAATCTCGACGTTTCATGACATTTTAAGCCTACTTAAACAAAAAAAAAAATTATTATTTTTTGTTCCACTGAACGGGGAATTTATTGTCAAAACGCGTAGTAGGCCCGCGCCAAGTCAATAAAAGTTTGCGTTTGAAATTACCATTTCAAAATTTTCTGGCATGGCATCAGTTCACAAAAAAATAGTGAAGAAAATGGAAAATGATTATACAAATGAAGATTTCTTTAACACCCTTATGATTTTTAACCAAAATGGTCAAAGACATTCAGTTTCAATGCAGAACATTCCGAGAAAAGAAGACTTGATCGTTGATTTTAAATAAAATAATTACAAATTTAGGAAGTTCAGAAAAATTTAAAGTGAAACGAAAAATAACTTGCTATGTGACGAGGCAAGAAAATAATGAATTAATATTCTATTGGCTGCTACGGAAAATCCAGATATTTCAACTGGTAAACTAGAAGTGCAATTTGACATATCATATTCCTCCATCCAGAAAATATTAAAACGATACGGGTAGGATCCTTGCAAATGCTCGATACATCAAAAGTTATTTCCTGGAGATTTTCTGCGTTCTGCGAATAGTTCATGATAAAAAAATCAAGAAGATCCGGGGTTTTGGCGCAAAGTAATTTAATAATAATAATATCCTTTATTTAGCAAAAGCTATTTATAACATTTATGTACATAATAAAATATATATGATAGTTAATTTGCAGTGACGAGGCCAGTTTTACCAGTAACGACATTTTTAATCGACATAACGCACACTACTGGTCCACGGTTAACTAACATTTAACTAAACCCAGCAACTTTCAAATAGTTTGGAAGTTCAATGATTGGGTTGGGCTTATTAACAACCAATTGATTGGACCTGTTGTTTATGATCAAAAGCTCAATGCAGCGTTTTATTCCCAAAACTTATTGCATTTCTTGGAAGAAAATTATCTAGATAATTTACCTTTGGCAACACTTAGAGAATTTTAGTTTATGGAAGACGAAACCCCACCTCATAATGCAAGGGTGTTGGGCGGTCTTCTAACAGTGGTTTTTGATAACAGGTGGATCGGAACCTCTGAGCCGATTAGATAGCTAGCGAGATCCCCGAATCTCAATCCATTGGATTTTTTTATGGGGTCACATTAAAGATAATGTTGATGAATTCGAACGCGACACAAGTGCGGCTTTGGAAGCACGTGTTTATAAAACCTGCCAAGAGGTGAACCCCCAATTTATTGAAATCACAACCGAAAGTTTCAATAGAAGAATTGAAGTGTTTAAAGCAAAATGGTGGCTTATTTTAAAATTATTTGTGATAAAATTTCCTTGTTACTGCAGCTTCATGTTTAAATTTTTGTCACTGTTTGAAATAAAAATGTTTTTTGTTTTTTTTTCCATTTTCTTCACTAATTTTTTGTGAACTGACACCAGAAAGCTTTAAAATCTAAATTCAAAAATGACAACGCAAACTTGTATTGACTTGACATGCACCTACTACGCGTCTTGACCGCATTTTTAATCTGCCAAAAAACCTTTCCATGGGTAACTCGATTTTTAGTGCTTCGTATATCTCACCTCGAAATCTGAAGTCTTAAAATTGCATTATCTCAAAAACTTTCCTCTCTAACCTGATACTTTTTTTACACATTCTAACTCAGAAGAAAATCTAGTTTTCAAATCGAAAAGAAAAACTATAGTATTTCATTTTAAAATTTAAAGTTGACGTCACTTCCGGTTAGACGGGAATCAGCAGCAAAATAAAAACAAAGTGCATTAAATGCAAACGTCTCTAAGTATGCCTGCAAAATTTCAAGACTTTTTCTTTAATAATAAGCGAGGAATAGGTTTAAAATATTTATAACACAAGTCCAATTACAATATTTATAACAATAACCATCGAACAATGGCAATTAATTAATAATAATAATCCATTATTATGGTAAATGAATAAAATGGAATTAATGAATCAGAGCAAATGAGTTATTAATAACTTCGTTCGACGATGAGGAACACACCGTGTATAAAGCTGTTCACATTTTTTGTTTCATTATTATTTTATGTCAAATCTTTTAGTAAAAACTACGAAAATTGCATTCTAGCTATAAAACAATTTTTTGGCTATCACTAAAAGTGTCCTACAAATTAAAGACAATATACGAAAAATTATATTACTTTCTTCACCAATGGGTAAAATTTGTAAGGGCTATTTATTTAAATGAGCCGTCAGTGGCGTACATTGAAAAAGCAATATATGCAGTTGCATTGGAAACTATTTTTAATAATAATATATTGATGGCCCAATATTTTCGCTATTTTTAATTCCATGCTACAGTTTTTCTCTACCCTTTCTAAATGATTTGTATAGAAAATACGTAAAACAACTTTTCTAGTGCACAGTGTGTAGCATGTCGTGCCACTACTAGCTCTGTTTGTGATGTAAGAGCTCACGGCGTAAAAAAAATCTGAGTATTTCAGGGCATTCTGTATCTAACATGTAATAGAATTAATTATTAGAATATGTTATTGCTTCTCATAATAAGCATAATATTAACATATGGGTTACTGAAATATTCAGAGAGACCCATCTGGTAGAGGTCAAACAGTGTCCAAATTTTCATAATGTGTTATTTCTATCAACAGTATTGCCAAATTTTCTTATGAAATTTATAATTTGAACTCAACTTTTAAGGCATTTGCAGTGATACCACAAACTAGAGTCAGTTCTGGTTTTAATGTAATCGGGATGAAAATTCCAACGTACTTACACAATAAAATATGTTTTACATTATGTTTGTATTTAGTTCTTCTTTTATTACACAAGAAAAATTTATAAAAAAAGTTAGCAAACCTTGAGTGACGTCAAAGATTCCGAAAGGCATAGTGGCAAGAAAGAGAATATCACCCAGTAATCAAGCTTGATACAGTTTTTTCCTATGTGCTCAAAATTTGGAAGTGACATATCATATTTCAGTGGAATGTTGCAACGGTCCTGCTAAAAAATTTCGTAAAGAAAGTCACCATTAATTTGACGAGTTCTGCCTACAATTTATTGATTATTTTGCGATAATTTCATTTATCTTTTATCATTCACAGGAAATGATGTTCACTCTGCCATAAATTTTCTATTTATTTGCGATTTTTACAATTTCTAGTTCCCTTCTGTTATAATTCTGAATATAAATCACGACAGATTGATTTACTCAACTACAAAAAACAAATTTCTTGGAGTGTACGTCTTCCAGCTTACTTTCCTATTCATATTTTCCCGACTTTTCACCTTAGCTAACACATTTAACGGGAACCTTTGTCACATTAAACGTAATTGACAGAACGACAAGGCGTGCATAAAGAACCCGTTTTGTCTCGTATTCAGGCTAGGTTATTGTGACGGGTGTGACAAGAGGGCTGTTCTCACCTCACCGGCCACTTAACACCCTTCTATGCGGGTTTTGTTCAACTCCATCCTCTCCCAGCGCGTTAGCATTACATGTTCAGTATCTTGGTTGTTTAGCTTCAGTTTGCACTTGGATATAATGACGTGTTTTTAATCAAGTATAGGGTATATTGAACTAGATATTCTGCATGCTTACGTAACGTCTACTACACAGGGTGAATTACAATTGGTCTGACAAATTTCAGTACCAACGAATTTAGCAAAAAAATAAAATTTCGTCACAAATTACAAACTAGCATGGCTACAACCTTTTAAAAGGGAATGATGGGCATCAGTTTTCAGTTTTAAGGTTATGGTAGCAGAGAACTGGGGCATATTGTTTGGTGAGCTTGCTTGTTGAAACTATCTATTGTTCACTGGGTTCGATTCCTAGCTCTAAGACTGACAATGTTGGTGATCTTGACTTGAAGCTCGAAGTTTCCATACTGTACTGTCGTGAGCAGAAAAAAATGGGACAACTTTTTTTTCTAATGTAAATCTCTATTTGAATATGTAATGAGTAGCCGAAATAAAACAGATATCACTTTTAATTTATTTTTTATTTTAATGCTGTAGTTATTGCTATAGTAAATGATGGATGGTTAATGAGACAAATTGCACTGCGTTATAACATTAACAAAAATTTGGTGTGTAACATTTTAAGAAAGTGGAGAATAAACGGTACGATTAGTAGAAATCCTGGATCAAAGGAAAAAGGATATCCTACTTAACAAGAAACTAACTATTAATATTTCGTTATTGCACCATTTCTATTTATAACTTCTATAAGTCTGTTTGGCTAGTTTGGCATAGAATTAAATAACCTTATACATTAATCATTAGTAACAATATTTTCCCATGCATTATTTACTATTTCCAGTAATTTGTCGGCATTCCGTTGTCTCACATTTCGTTTCTGGATACTTCTTACGAGTAGTCACCATATTTCTTCCGCAGGGTTAAGATCTGGACTATGACAGGGCCAGTTAAGAACATTGATGTTTTTATCTTGAAACCAGTTAGTTACGGTATAAGTAGTATGAACGGAACAATTGTCTTGTTGAAATATGAACTCATTATTAGGAAATAATTGTGACACAGAAGGGAGCATAATATTATCTAAAATCCTAATATACTTTTAACTATTAAATCTCCTCAATATGCCACAAAACACCAGGACCACGTGCCGATATCCAAGCCCACCTATTGACGGAAAATTTACCACTTTTATCATTGTTATATATATATATATATATATATATATATATATATTTCTCATCGAATCGAGTATTCGGAGGGCAGTAAACACGAATACGACCGCTGTGTGTTGACTGGAAAGTTTTTTCATCTGTAAAGATTACATTGTTCCAAAAATTTACATCATGCGCTAAAAATTCAAGCACAAATCCTACTCGAGCTTCTTTATGTTTAGCTTTAAGTAAGTATTTTTGTGCTGCTGCATGACAGCGTAACTCCGATTCTCTTACTCGCCGGCGACCAGTTCTACTCGATCTAGGAAAATTCGTCTCTTCAGCAGCCTGGATAACTGAGTAAAATGGATTTTCTACTAAAGCATTTACCAATTGCAAATCTTGTTGTTGAGTTGATATCCTTCGTCGCCCTGATCCAGGATTTCTACTAATCGTACCGTTTACTCTCCATTTTCTTAAAATGTTACACACCGAATTTTTCTCAATATTATAACGCAGTGCAATTTGTCTCATTGACCATCCATCTTCTGCTTTAGCAACAACTCCAGATTTATCTAAATCGCTTATATGAGGCATATTAGTTTCTTGCACACTTGCAATAAATTATGACAACTAACTGACAATGTCACAAAAATTAAAGTTAGATGTACACAACTAGATTTTAGCAAAATACCGTTATAAGACTTGTCCTATTTTTTTTTTGCTCACGACCGTACTTGCTCGACATAAGCGCATAGTACAAAATTATTATTTATTTGTTACTTTGGTAGTTATTCTTTTTAATACTGTAGGTTAATTACTTAAACACACATTGTGTAGTTTAAGAAATATTTTCCGCCTAAATTAAATGGTAAGAAATTGCATTTTAACGACTTCTTGATATTGTTAAGATTTCAAATAGTTTCACTCATATATATATAAGTAAGTAAAAGTTTTGACATTTTTCAGGTTTGTTTCTAGTCCACGCAAATTAGACATTTTAGAAGAAATAATTTATAAATAAATAATATGATGTGTACTCTCGATAGGGTTAGACATAGATATCCGAAAAGAACCAGCCCATTCAGGAACGAAAAGTCCCTTTTTTGCAAAAAAAAACCGCCCCTAACTTAACGGTAGTCACATTACCAGAAACGAAAGTATAGAGAATGAAAATTTGTCATTAAATTCTGTATAAAGAATGACCTATTAACCTCATAGCTTATCCCCACCTGTCTCGCAATAACAGCGTCCAAACTGAGAGGTAGTGTGGAGCGCACAAACAATAATCGATCTTACACGAAGTTTCACAGCGAATATCTCAAAACAGGTTACTTTAACAAGAAAAATGCGCTAGGATGAATTTATAGAGCGGAAAGACACGTTTCTTAATTTGAACTCGTTTCCAGACCACTGCTAAGGTAGAGCTCTCTGTGCGTTTTTTGAAAAAGGAAGTTCCCATCCCTGTAGGCATATTTCTTTAAAAGTCTGTCCAATTTTACTCATTAGATGGTTCTTCATCGACGAACTGTTCTTCAAATTTGGAATTTAAACATTCTTGCAGCTACAGGGTGGAAATTGGTGCTGGTAACTCGGTGGTATAAATGGGTGCCAAGATATTGTCCACTTTCTTCCAACCCCATTCCGTTGGTTCTAAGTTTTCTCCTCGCCAAGATTGAATTTTGTACATATAGCTGTAATATTTTGAAGATGTTTATTTTTGTCGTCCTGTCGAGCTTTATTAACGGCTATTAAATTCACCAAGCCTCTTTCAACACTCACGGTTTCACTTTCTTAAAGCGTCTTTTCGCAAATGAAACGATCACCTATGGTCTCAATATCTTCAGAAACACTTTCACGCACATTTAAGTCTATGTAGTAATAAGCAATTCTCAAATCCATGACGTGAATGATACAACAAACTGTAGCCATGAAATTTAGTGGCATAAACAAAAAGTACTTAGAAGTTTCCAGATTACGTGGTGAGTGACTGCATATATAGAGTCATCCACAGCTGACTATGTCGAGTGAACAGATTCTAGATAAGCCTGAATGAGTTTCAGCTAATAGGCTACCGAAGTGGGTGGTATAGGGTCGCTGCGAAGATTCCGCTGTCTTCTGCCTCGCCACAATATCAGATCTGCTTCAGTTCAAGCAGCTTACGAATTGGCCATGTACCTAGGGAATCACTCATGATGAGAAAAAACTTGTAAAAATTATGTTTCCTGTAATCGGCCCCAAGCGAGGCGAGTTTCTGTTCCAACTTTCGCTTTCTATAAATTGTCACTTGTTCGATTTACCTTACCCGCAGGAAGTATGCTACCATTCAAATGTTACAATATAATCGAGTACAAATAGGGCAGTTACGAAGGAAAATGCAGCTAACTTCTCTCATGGATAAGAAAATGTTCTGTCGTCAGTAAACGAATCAATTTTCTATATCGAATAGAAAAATTTTCTATCTTGATCGAAAGAAGTAATTTGTCATCTTGAATAAAATAACGTTAAAGAGAACAACGGAAAGGAACTTAGACCCTTTTTAAGACCATAGAAGAGAATACTTATGGTTTCTAACCGGTTCTTTCCATGGCAAAAAACGATAGTCACATGCCGGCACAAATCCCACAAGCTCTAGTTAAGAATCAACAATTTCCTATAAAATTAATAACGACAACTTGACATTAAACACATATACTTCTGAGCAAGTTATATTTATTTAACCGTCATCGGATGAGAATAATCAATATTTTACAACAGTATAATTGACTCGCCGTGTTCAATTAAATACCTCGAATTAAAATATCCCAGTAGTTGTTAATGGTATACCAACTGACTGAATATTCAGTATATCTGTCTATCTGTCTGTTAAAGATTTAAATGGAAATCTCCTCAAAGAAGACCAGGAAATAAGAGCCCGATGGAAAGAACACTACTCTAACATTCTTAACCAGCAAAGTCAAGCCGATCACGATATTATAAATCTTATCCCTCAATATGACACCTTCGAAGACTTAGATAAACCACTAACAACGGAAGAGATCTTAACCGCCATTGGGCAGCTAAAAAATAACAAATCTCCCGGCGCCGACTCACTCCCAGCTGAGATCTTTAAAGCTGTGTCGTCAGAGCTCATACCCTACCTCAAAAAACTGTTTGATGTCGTGTGGGAAAGTGGTCAAGCTCCGCAGGAGTTTCGTGATACACTTTTAATCAACCTCTTCAAAAACAAAGGGAGCGCTGCGGACTGTGGAAATTACAGGGGTATAGCTCTCCTGGCTGTTGGAGGGAAGATACTCACTAAAGCGATGGCAAATAGGCTAACACCTGTTATGGAAAAGTTACTTCCTGAAACACAGAGTGGCTTTAGACCAAGCCGAGGCACATCGGACCTAATCTTCACACTTAAACAGCTTCAAGAAAAAGCACTCGAACATCAAGGAGAAATTCACATGGCCTTCATTGATTTAACCAAGGCGTTTGACTCAGTGGACAGGGAAGTGCTCTGGAAAATTATGCTCCGCTTAGGTATCCCTAGAAAATTTGTGGAAGTATGTCGCAGTCTACATACAAACAACAACGCCCAGGTTATGTATAATAATGAGGCAACCAAACCTTTCCAAACCCTCACTGGAGTTAGGCAGGGATGTGTCCTGGCACCCCTACTCTTTAATTTGTTTACCACTGCTCTAACAATTATTGTTGACAACAAACTGACAGTCAGAGGAATAGGTCTCAGATACCGTTTTGATGGCGGTCTTTTTAACATAGGGCGCTTCAGAGCTTTCACGAAGACACGCACACGATTCATTTGTGATCTCCAGTATGCGGATGACTGTGCACTTTTAGCCTCTACGCCGGAAGAGCTTCAAGAACTTTTAGATGTGTATGCCCAGAGCTACGATTCCTTAGGACTTAAAATCAACATTGGAAAGACTAAGATTATGTCAACTCCTCATCAAGTGAACCAAATAGACATTACACTTAACGGAAATTCTCTTGAAGTGGTGGATCAGTTCAATTACTTAGGCAACGTTATTAATGACAAAGCAAACATGGACAGCGAGATTCGCAATAGAATTAACGCTGCATCTAGAGCACTCTGGGGACTTAGAGAGAGAGTATTTGACAACCACGACCTTGCTTTGTCAACGAAAATGGCTGTCTACAGAGCAGTTATCATTCCAACACTGCTATATGGATGTGAAAGCTGGGTTACTTACCGTCGTCATGTGAAAGAATTAGAACGTTTTCAGCAAAGACACCTCAGAAGTATGATGAAAATCCGTTGGTTCCATCACATATCAAACGTGGAAGTACTCAGGAGAGCAAACAGCCTTCCAATTGAGGTGCTTATTTCAAGAGCACGCCTAAGATGGGCAGGTCACGTTCATCGTATGCATGATAACCGCCTTCCTAAATGTACACTTTATGGTGAATTGCTAAGCGGTAGAAGAAGGCGTGGCGGTCAACGAAAGAGGTTCAAAGACACTCTCCATGAAAATCTAAAATCCTGCGGTATTGCAGACGAGCAATGGGAACAACTTGCAGCGGACAGAACCGAATGGCGAGGGGTTGTGGCCAGCTATCAAGGAAATGTTGCTGCAAGAAGGCCAAATCCAAGACCTAACCAGTTCTATGTTTGTCCTGACTGCGGTCGACATGTGCTCTCCCGAATTGGCCTCTATAGCCATAGTCGTGTGCACCGTAGATGAATGGGAATTGTTTACTTGTTTACTTTTACTTGTTTTTTATTGTACACAATTTATCGACTGTAACATTTTTATACTCGTACTCGAGTAACGGCTAATAATAATAATATCTGTCCACATATTTATGTTAAATTGACGTTGAAACCTTGTGTTACTTATGGCGTGTGGCTTTATATATTACATGTTCATTATAAATAATGACATTAATGCCTTCTACTGTCAATGTGACGGACGTCATTAATCCATAAAATATTCCTATAGTAGAGTATAGTGGTAGAGCTAAGCTCAACGGTATCTCCTGAAACTTGGACACGCTGAATGTTATACACGTGAATGAACTCCCCTGTTGGGCAATGGTCAGCTATATTAATTTCTGATGTCTCGTGCATTTCATCACAATAACAACTGAAATAATTTGGCTTTAGTGCGTAGGATATTCTGTAGCATTAATTTTAAGAGGCGCTTTATGATAATGCAAATGCGTGTGTATATGGACACAGTAATAAACGTGCTATGGCAGTTTCAAGTGTACTGGCATGGTTTCTAATGAATCATTAGAGAATTAAACCATGTTTTCTCAAGTGGCGACTAAGTGTTATAAGTTCTTTCCACGTGTCCGTAATATATATCTCACATTATTTTGATAAAGCGATTATAAATTTTCAAATATTATCATAGTATGTCCCAATGTCCCCATAATTTCAAAGCATCTGAAAAGAATTAAATATTAGATCAAAACTAAGCATACAAGACTGAGTATGGGATTCCTAGATGGTAGAAATAAAGAATTAGTTTTAGTAAAACATTTTTGTTGAAATAGTTTTGCCAATGCAAAGTCTATTAGAGAATAATTCAGGCTAAGAAATATGTTGTTTAATGATGCGCATATTATTCAGTTAAAGTTACTGTTCCATGGGCAAAATTTCCACACCTGCAATATGACAAAAGTTAACTAACCACAATATCGTTTTTTTTTTCAAATAACAATCATATTCCGATTAGGTGAAAATCTTGCTTGGAAAATCACTACTTGAGTCAGTAAGTTTTCAAAATTTAATTTTGAAACCGTTCAGTTTATGGTGAGATATAATTTCAATAATGTGTCGTCAATAAAATATGACATTACATTATCTCCTCTCCGTCAACTTACGCGGGACTTGCCGGATGCCTCTATTGTTTATTTTCTTACCACCTATATTAAGTTAATAAAAACGCTTCCTTGGTGTGTTGTAAGAAAATTCTTAACCAACTATAACTTTCGCTTACCCTATCCACCTTTACTAATATTCATACCTTTGTCTGACTAAATCTTTCCTGTCCACGTCTTCTTTTCTCTTTGTATCCTTTTTGTCGCATTTGGTTTTTCTTGTTTTCTTTTGTACATTTTTGTTTCTAAATTTGTCTCCATTAAAATTTGAAATAAATCATAACTTCCTTGAAATCGAAATTTTTAAAATCACAGTTTAGGCCAGCCTATGCGCAGCCCAACGTTACACACCTCACAGAAGGCTCCTTGTTTTAATTTGAGGTGCTAGAGTCAACTGCGAGAGTTCTCTAAATGTAGTTTAGTTTTTAAGTTTTGTTAAATCTGTTTTTTAGATATTTTTTATCGTATTGCCTATTCTTTATTTGTTCATTGTACAAAAGGTGTTTATATTTAGTTATTCTGAATTATTGTTTTCTCCGACCCAGACATGTTCCACCAGACCCGGCAACCTGCCACCGCATCAGCGCAGTGATTACACGATTGGTCCCGGGGCAAATCCTGGCTAGGCAACTGCTCTGTATCATTTATTAATCTATTTAGAATTGAGTTGGTCTATCGTGAGAAAATTCTTTAAATATATTGTTTTATATAATTGTAATTCTTTTACTAACTTGGGTACTTTAAAAACCTTATAAGTTAAACCGATATATTCCAAATGCATATACGGCGCATTAATTTAGAATTCACACTACGGTGTTCATAGGAACATTGAAAAACGTTCAAAAGCGCTTCTTAAACTTCACTGCTTTTAAAACAGATGATAATTCTCCTAGACGAGAACATGATTATGCCTCCTTATTAACACGATTCAATATCGATCTCTAGAGAACTGTAAGATTACATCAGATAACTTAGGTTAAATTGCAAACAGAATTTACGATTGAAGTAGTAGAACTATATACTTGTTCACATTAAATGTGGCAATGTTAATAGAATTTGTTAAGTATGCAACGTTAACAATTGTAGTTGGATGGGCGTGTCTAGTAACTATAATTAGACCCAAGAATCTCATCAAGAGTTGATGAATCGTATTTCGTGTTGTATGAGACGGTAAAGTAAGCGCTGGGCCGTGCGCCACCATATTGAAAAACGGTGTCACAAAATATCTCAGCTCCCGTTGGTGCTAAATAGATTTTCAAGAAACCATTTTGATAGTCTCGAAATTTTTTATACCATTGTACGTTACACCATTACCGTAAGATTAACACTTTTTTAATTATACCTTGAAATGTTTTTTCGAAGTGCTACATTGAAAATTAGTAGCAGTTCTGTATAGTTTTCTTTAATCGCGTTAAAGTGCCACACCTGTTATTCACTTTACATGGTGTAAGTGGTAAGGTAACCACTCTTGTATCTCTCGTTGTGTTGATGCGTTGCTCTCCCAAAAGAGTCGTAAATGTTGTTAAGTAAATGTAATTGGTGGCTTTAAATAAGTTAATTTCAGTTTATTATTCATTCTGTGTTCCTAAATATTTCATATATTTGTTCAATTTCCTAGATGGTAAATGATCTTGTAAAGTATTTTCATTGGTAAAAGAGAATAGTGAAACTTTTTTTATGGTACTACATTACACAATTTAGACAGCATAATGCCCCCTTCCGAATTAAACACACACCCCATAACAGGCGTTGCCTATTTTCTGGCAATCAGCCTAGCCACCCTTTCTCTTACCATAACCTTCTCCAACGGACAGTACATTCTACCTTTGAAAACTTTGTATCTTTACCTGTTTCTATCACCATCTTCATTTCTGATTGTTTTCTTTTGTTCTTTTGTTGTTTTTCTCTGAGTCATTTTTCCTAACCAACTACATATACCAATGTCAAAACATATTTCGAACCCCCAATATTAGAAATCCATATATTTTACAGCTGAGATACCTCGCAGCGGTGGCTATCTGGAACGGGTTATTTCGTATTGCTTTTTCCCGTGTCACCAACTCAAATTTAATAAACAGAACTATATATGATTACTTTTCCTAGTTATAAATTTTAATTGTTTTACATCCTCTTTTTTGGACTTCCTTTATTATATTACTGATTTTAATACACTGCTTCCAGCGGAAAGAGCTTCAGTTTTTATTTAAACGCCTATTGTTTTTAAGCGGAATAGGACCTACTCCGCCCAGCCTCTGAATTATCACGGCGCTATATGCCGTGCAGGTTAGGCTGGCTCCTGATCAGGCACCCGGGACGCCATGTATTGTCGGTAATATTGAATTTTTACTTTACTGCACTTTTATTGTTTTTGTAATAATTTATCCACTTTGTCTTGGCTTATATATTTTTAAATATATACTTAGTTCGAGTTTGTCGCCAACTTACTTGCAATAAGTCGTCACCAGATGGAGCTATTCGCAAGTTGTCTGTAATTTGATGACTATAGAAGGCTAGTGAAGTGATGTTATGCATTTGCCTATGTTGCACTGATGAGAGCTAACAAGCTCGAAAATAGTCTGCGGCTGGCGATGCACAGCAGCACTACACTAAAAATCTGCTTGTTGGGGGCTTTATTGCAATCAGATTTTATTTTGCGTTTTCCGATTGAAGACGTAGTATGTCGAAAGTTATAGGACATTATTTTCAATTGATTTGGAACCGCACATTGTGCACCTTGATTGGTAGCAATGAATCGATTTCCTTTCATAGGAAATAGTGGAATACTGGACTGTCGTAGTAGGTATATTTTTACTTTACTGCACTTTTATTATTTTTGGAATAAATTTTTGATAGTTTTTCACTGTAAACGATTTTTGTTATAAAAATTTTTAATTTGACGAAAACCTGTTTTGGGCCCTATCTGAAACCGCCTCTGCCATTCTGGGTAGAACTTGAAAAAATTGTTTGATACAATTTTCTATCTTGAACAATTTCTATTTGAGACATTTTTTAATTCGACGCAATATTTTTTTTGGGTCCTCCCTGAAGCCATCCACCTTTGTTGATGGTTAAATTATTATTGTATTAAAACGATTTCTGGTACACTGTTTTTGGGCTCTCCTATTGCTATCCCCGCCCCCCTGACAAGAAATTTGCAAAGGACCATTTAATTTTCCATCATAAACAATTTATATTCGACGAAAAAGTATTTTTTGACCCTTTCCTAGAGACGTGCCTGATGTACTGATGTCACCAATATTCAGTAGTATTCTTTCATGGACCTCCCAGGTCTTATACCTAAAATTTCAGATTTGCACGTGGCGCTGTCTTCAAGAGAAACCTATTACATATAGACAAACTGACAGACACCTAGACTGACAGACACACAGACGACATGCTGATTCGGATATATTTGGTATTTTCTGGCTTCACAATGTCCGCATTCATCAAAATCAGGAATTTGCATTATTTTACGGCCCTAATACTTTCTTTATCTATAGATGATAAAGAATATACAATTAGGTTAGCAAACTGAATGCCTAGCGAAGTGGGTTCGAGGACCGCAAGGCGAAACAATTTTTCACTATAAAAAATTGTCCCAAGAGTGGTTCGGACTCCACAATAAACTATCGGGCCTCATCTGTTTTTACCTAGCACAATATCCTTGAAACGTTCCAGGAGGTTACATCGCTAACTTGACAGGCAGTTAAGAAAATATATTTTTTTTTTAAGAAGAGAAATTGATAAATGTTTTCATTTATTAAGTATTAAAAAAATTTCTAATGACAATCGTTCCCATTTAGGTTTTTTTATGTTGATTTTTTTGCTCGTGTTTCTAATGACGTAATTTTTTGAACCATTTTTATAACACTTTTTTCAGTAAGTGTACATTTTCTACGAAATACATATTAACCAGTTAAGCGCCATGAGGTATAGTGCGCGTGCCACACATGTTTTTGTTCTTGGGGTGTCGCGACATAAGTGCTGTATAGTGTATACGACCAGAATTGAAACCGTATAAAAACTAAAAGCCGGCAAAAACAGTCGGCATCTCTTTATTGTTTTTCTTATGACAAGCATTTCTATTTACCTCCGTAGGCGATGCCGGCTGTTTTTGCCGGCTTTTAGTTTTTATACGGTTTCAATTCTAGTCGTATACACTATACCTCACTACGGACTGTTTTATTTTGTGATGTAGTATCGTAGATACGTCTCGTTGCTGTAGTTTTTATATGGGAACTAATAGAGTGTGGCCTCATGAACCACGCTATGATCTTGGTCCGGGGAATTTGTTTTATTTTATTTTATTAACCTCTCCACAATAAAATTGTGAGAGGTTACTAAAATTGGTTCAAAAACGAAAATTGAGATAACATCAAATCTTTACGTTTTGAGGTCCTAGGAACCCAAAAAAGTGGTTTTTGAAAAATGTCTATGTGTGTGTATGTGTCTATGTATGTGTGTATGTGTGTTAGCACGATAGCGCCGAAACTACTGAACGGATTTGAATGAAACTTTGCGTGTGCGTTTCTTTAGTATCCCAGAAGATCTGAAAAGGTTTTGGTTGAGATCGGATTACATTTAGTGCCATTTTGACGCAACAAGTTGTTTATTTTATATTTACTTTCAATTTGCTATGGAACTATTGAAAAGCAGTTAAAATTCTGATTTCAACGATATACCATACTTCCACCCTTTCGATTTGGTTTCCGTGAAAAAAATTAAAAACAAAGCAAATATGGCATAGATCGCATTTCGCATGACATGATCGATGCGCGTAGCCGTTACATCGTGAAACTAGTCACATCACGCGTCAATTCACGTGTGAGGGTTTCTTCTCTGCTCTAGAAGTAGAGCGGATTACGTTTAGTGCCGTTTTTAAATATATATACAGACAAATCGAAGAATTAAACTACAAATATTCCTCCAAAATCTAGTAAAATTACTGAAATGCTAATGTTTGATTTAACAAAGACAGCCACGAGCGATCGGATTGCAATGAGCAAATTTTGATGATTGTCATTGTCATCGTTTGTCATCCGATAACGTTGGTGTCAGGTCATGTTAATAAGATTTCGGCACATTTGTAACTTTTAGTGGATTGTCACAAACTTTAAAGGTAGATGTAACAATATCAATATCATATGCTTTCTGTACCTTCGTTGGTGAATTTATTATAGATTATCACTTTATCAATTTTCAGTTTGTTGCTTTACAAATCTGTAGTATTTAGGATAACTAGACTTTCTTAGTCGTTCAAGTGATGTTAAAGTTGTTAATATCCTAATAGTATATTATTCAACGAGCGATAATGTAGGTAATAACTCGCATAGATGATTGTAAATTCATTAAGTTGAGGGTTTTTTAGTGCCCCAGAAGATCTGCAAAGGTTTTGGATGAGATCGGATTACGTTTAGTGCCGTTTTGTTACACAATTTAATGCTCTTTTCGGCTTCAAAGATCTACCGAGTGGGGAGGTTCCAGCCGCTTCCAGTAGCTGCCGATTTTTTTTTGTTTAAAATTATAGGATGATACGAAATGGTGTTTTACAACTAATAGCCACAAATAATAAAACAATGAATGCAATTGTGCATTGTATTGTATTCATTTTTGTAGATTTTATTATATTTCCTCCTCCTCAAAACAACAAAGTATAAGTCTGAACTTGCAAATAATGTGACGCAACAGAAACGAAAATGCAAAAATTTCAAGAGCATATATATAGTACAATACTTGAATATCCCAAAAACGTCGAGAAAAAATTTGGGCACGTCAGACCAGATTTTCTGATTGTATGGTGGTGCTTAACTGGTTAGACTAGGAACATTTTTCAATAAAAGTTTTTAAGCTTGCAGGAAGCATTTAGTAAGCGGTGCTTTTAGGGGTTTTTGACTCCGCTGAATCCGAAAATGCCTCTTACCATATCGTAAAATGGACCGGAAGCCCGTTATTGAAGATGGCGGCAATTTCTGAAATATTCCCAATATGAATTCCTTAATTAACGATGGCGACTAATATGGCGAATATGCATCGGGGAGCTTTCGACACCGTTAAAGCCAAATTTAATAATATCCTACTCATATAGTCAACCGGAAGTTCGTAATTTAATATTGCGGCTACGTCTCTAATCAAGTGGCGCTTAAGATATAGTACATGTACAAGTTTTAAAATATTTGAGACTAGTAATCACTCAATCCTGTTTACGTATCGTACGTTGGAGGCACTGCAGGTGCATGACTTTAGACTAGGCAAATTACTTTTCCGGCAACCTCCGGGTATCGCATCCCGTCTTGTTACCCACAAGTCAGGATGTCCTTGAACTGATTCCAATGTCTAGGGAACTAGAACAAAATTCCCATCTCCCATTTCCCGAGGTTCAAGTAAAGGAGGGTCTGACAAGCGGGCGTTTTTCCAAATGCAGCACTGCAAGTGAAAAATGTAATTAATGGTGTGTATTAAGTGCGGTCTTTAAAAGAATACATACTTGATAATGACTTCCCAGTATGTGTAGCCTTAAACCATCCCTTGTGGTCGAAGGTCCCTCAGGCTTAACTGTCCCAAATAGAATTTGTCATGCTTCATCACCCGTGTAAGTTTGTGGTGGTATCTGTAAGATTAAGAATAATAATTTTATACAGTTTCAATGATGGGAAGCGGTAGCGTTTTAATTTGATATTTTTAAGTGCTGACCTTGTAAAGTAGGACGACGAATTTCCCCACATAAGAAATAGTCGGGACCTTCAGAGGGTGATTTCCTACTCCAGAGAGTAGGTCAGATGACTTTAAGTACAGCGCCCATGCAGCCGGTTTACTGACAGTGGCAAGTTTGGAAGTGATGTCCGAACCGGTGACTGCATGGAAAGCTAAAATATTTTCTCTCTGCATTGGGGATAGAGTTTCTACGATTGCATGGACTGGGATGTATTTTCTGTCCTTTACCATCCCAGACATTAGCCAAACTTCTGACCATTTAATTGTGTGGAAATGGTGTCCAGCTAAAAGACAAATATCAACATCTCTAGCCATGATGACTTTGACATTGAAGTCACTGTGGATACCATGCAGACGTCAATATTTGGATTTGTACTCTCCACTCGTCTTTCATCTTGAAATCCACCAGAAAAAAAATTAGCAAGATCAGCCTTGTTCTCAGGCAGAGATAGAAAACTTTCCCAATCATTTGGTAGTGGCACATCCGCATTTTCAATTTTTTTGCGTACTTGAGCTTTTTCTTTCGCTCGTTTCTTGCGTGTAGTACCTTTCACAGTAAGATCCCTGTAGGGGTCAAATACAACGTCTACTTTACTATAATAAACTCCAAAAGAATTTTATCATTTTAGAAAAGCATTGAGTAAGGTCGCCAAAAGAGTTGGCATTAGCAGGCTTCCCGAGAGCGACCACTAATGCCTGCCCATCAATTATCAGTTGAGATGATAGTTTGGTAGCTGAAATATTTGCTAGACAGTTTATTAAAGTCCCTAGAATTTTAGAAATAGATCCTCTATAAGTATTGATTTGCAACATTTAAAAAATAGCCGCCATATTGACCACCATCTTTAATTACGGACTTCCGGTGAGCCATATGACTATGGTATTATCAAATTTGGATTTAGCGATGTCAACAATCCCCACGCACTGAATTCCTTTTACAAGTCCTTATTAGAAATATAAAAAAATTGCCGCCATCTTCAATAACGTGTTTCCTGTTTATTTTAAGATTTAGCAACAGGCATTTTCGGATTCAGAGGGGTCGAAACGTGCCGGTTGCCAAATTGTTATACGAAATGCTTCTCGCAGCTCGAATTTCGATTTCTGTTCCTAGTCTGTATTGTAATACTTATTGTATTTTAGTTACGGATCATTTCGCTTCTAAAACATGGAGAATGAGAACCATTCATTTATCTGGTCGATAGCCGTGTAGGTTAAGGCGCAAGGTGGCAATCGCGATTAATCACACGAACATCGCACCACCGGGTTCGAATCCTGGCTCCGGCACTCGCACTGTCGGAGGAAATGGTTGTATGTCCGCGTTTTTTCAATGTGTAACTCTCTTCCGGACAAGCCCTGGCTTCTGGAATTGGGGATTGTCTAATTTATGGGGTGGTGTTTATTTTACTGGTACGTTTTTCTTAAAATTATTTTAAGGAGACAATTACAACTATACTTGTAAGTACCTACTCTAAATACATGGGTAAACTCTCCTCTAAAATAACATATTGTTATATAATCAACCGTGTGTTTTTGGTACGGGGACAAATATTCACCTAAGTGCTATATGTTATGTCATTAACTATCCGAGAATGTTCATTAATGAAGAGCGTTGTACTCTATCCTAAAAATAAATTATTTATTTATTTACAGAATAACTGTACAACATACTTTTACAACTTAGAATATTAGTTTCTTATAATTAATGAGTAATAAGAACTTTACTCGACTGTTATAATGTAGATGTTATTTTGATAAATAAAATTTGCTATTCATAATGAAAGAATTTCCTTTGATAAGGCATTAAATGAAATCTTATTTATTTTTCTATCTAATCTGCAATGCAGCACAAAACAAAAAACTAAATAGTACGTAAATAACCTCTCCAACATAATTCTAGATGTTTTCGTTATTTCGAATACGGTAAAATTTCAATTCTGGTAATTCATATCAAAGCGCTGAACCGGATTTAATGATAAAGTTAACGCTGTTAAATTATCTTGTAGCTAAACAAATATGCATTTGAAAGGGTAGTTTGCAATTTCTCTAAAATATTGTACCTCGGGGAAGCTTTGAAATTTAAATTTATATCTATTAGGACTTTGATTATTGTCTAAACTGTTGCTTTAATGTAAATACCATTATTATTTAATGCTGATATTAAAGTAGATTTACGGCTTTAACTTGTTAAAGGACAGTGAAATATTTGTTGCCGCATTAACAAAAATTCTGAAGGGTGCGGTGTTTAACGTTTAAAGGATTATAAATACCGGGCGATATATATAAGGTTCATTAATCTATTTCTAATAATGGACCAACTAATTATTTTTATACATACTTACAGTGGAGTGCAATAGTGTGCTTTTGTCATATATGTATGAAAAATAGATTATCCATTAAAAATAAAAGGACCTGTACTTCTTTATCTTTCAAAATTAGGCTATTTAAGTTAGAGAAAAAAAAATGCGATTTACTCTGACGTCAGTGGTTTTTTAAAAACAATTTTTACAATACTTAAAATAAATAGCGGCTATAAAAATAGTAAAGTTAATAACAAATCTAAACCTCACAATGGTTTCGCCACTACCCAACTGTAATGATCGGGATGGATAGTAGTCCATTGAAGGAGTCGGACAAACTATGTTTGCGCCTCGGTAGACAATGCCTCCCCCCGTTTTCGAGAGTGCTGAATCGATTCCCAGGGCGAAATCCCCCAAAGTCCCTTTTTCCGTGAACCCGTTTATTTTCCCCAGTTTTTCGACTAATTGTTGTTCCATCGAGTAAAATGGAAGGTCCCTCGAGGGGTTTGACCTCAGCCACCTCTAGCCCAGGCTTCCAACCCTGATAGGGGGTGGAAAATTGATATTTGTTTTGTGAGACAAAAATTAATATGCAGGAGGCGTTTATTTGAAAAAGGTGGTAGGTGACCAGGATTCTGTAACCACCCCCGGTGGTTGTTTTCACCCCTCAAGCGGGTGGACAGTTTTTCATCTATAATTGAAAAATAGTATAAAAAATATGCCTATTAAAGTGTTTTATAAATTTATTTTCCACCCCTTTGAAGGATAAAAACAACCCCCGGGGCCGGTTACACAACCCTGGTCACCTACCACCTTCCTCAAAAAAACATCTCCTATAAAGTTCAAATGTACTTTTAGAGGGCGGAATATGAAAACATAATATTTTTAGTCGCAAACTCCTATATAAAATCCTTATTTTACTATAAGGAACGTAACCAAACTGCAACCAACAGCTACTCTCCGGGCTATGTTCCCCACCGAGCGCTGAAAAGTAGCATGTTACTGTTACGATTTATCGTATGTTTCTCGGTTTTATTGTCCATCGCATCTGGTTTAGCTTGAAGTGCCATTACATTGTTACAGTTCAATTTAACATTTATACGTTATTAAAAAAAATCTCTAAATCATTACTTTATCTCTTACATTTAATGTCTAACGAATTCGTGTTATCCGTCGTCACGCGTAATATTTATTATTTAGTTGTTTATATGAACCCGCAATTGTAAGGAATCTGTTGCACTTAGGTGTAGGCATGGCATTATACATTTTGTTGTGTAGCGTGTTGCGTATAATTAGGCTCTCTATTTCCGTAATTCTTATAAGCTAGGCAACCAATAACTTTTAATTAGTTTATAGGTAGATTCCTATAACCGTACTGACGATCGGTAACACAGATTTATTTCTTCACAATAGTTTTTGGCTTAGGTTTCGTCTTCCGGTATTCTGTCACTTTTCACGTGTAACTTCACTTGAATGCTTGGCAATTATTGACTGGTAATTTTACGTGCTCGTTGCGATTTTTGAAACAAGTAATTTCACCATTTTGGGATTATTCGCAACGTTATATTTTTCGATTATCCATTTATGTTTGGACGAGTGCATATTTTTATGGTATTGGAAATCGATTGTCTTCATTGGAAGGATCTATACGTAAAAGCCATTTTTGCCAAATTTACACGAGGCCAGGGACATCCAAGGTCAATAACATTTTTCTAAGAAAACCCTCCGAAACGAGGGTTTTTTTTCACCTACGGTTTCTCCTAGGATTTCGTAGTTTTTCCTACGTTTTTTTGTCTCCCCTGATACGAATAACTTTTATTCCACTGGTCTACACGTGCTTTTTTCTCCTTACTGGACTGGAATTTCTTTTTTTGTGGAGGAGCCATCTATTTTCTGGGTTAATTGATAGGCTGGAAGTTGCCCATTCCTGAAGTTTGAGCCGAAGCTGAAGCCCCGCTGCCTGCAATTTGTATCCTTCTTGCGCCATATATATATATATATATATATATATATATATATTGATTTTTTTTAAATATATTGTAAATTTTACTTAAAAAAATTTCACCACTGTACCTATATATATATATATTTTTTAAATTTTGCTAAACATTTTATGAAAATATTCTGTCAATTAATTAAAACATCTATGATATTTGTTGGGGGTTTAAGCACTTACGTATACCCAGTTAGTACATATTTTTTTTGTGTTAATTTGTCTGCTATACCATACCCTACGTTATTGTACTGTTGAATGTTATAAAGTTACTTCGTTTATTGTCATCAAAAGATAAAACTGAGTTTGAATTTTTCATTATCGCCCCACTAAGTAATTTATTTAGTAAATTTAAGGTTACATTGTACTTGAGCTGGTATTTGGATAGAAAAAAAATTTACTTGGCGCCCTGATACATCAAGAAGTTTAGAACCCCGACCATCTCCACTGTCAGTCCAATAATAATTACAATTTAAAAAGCTTTATTCATTTGTATATACATATCATTCTGTTTTTATTTCCGCCGGCAAATACCGTTAGTCAACAGACGACGACCAACTAGGTACGTCAGATTGCAGTTTTAAAATTTGACGTAGCAACATCACTTTTTATTTTATTTAGACTAAGATTTACATCGTATTAAATTTTTTTAAATCTCTTACTTATCTCACTTTCCTCACTAGTCGATGGACCTGCTGTTTGCCCCATTGTAGAAGTATCGAATAACTTTTTCACTTCATTTATGCCTTGTTGAAATTGGAATGCTAGTTCGCAACACGGGTATTAAGTTCTTTAATGTTTTTTTGCCATTTTTGGACAGTAATAAAACAATAAAATTTTACACAATATAACTCCACAATTGACTAATATGCAACTTTTCCCGATATTATTAATTCTAAACGATCCTTGGTACTGATTTTCACTTATTATTTTAGAGTTAAACCCAAAGCGTTCACTCACGCGCTCATCATTTTATCGGGAGGCCAAGAATAATCTTCTCAACTCAGTTTCAGAGACTTTCAGTGAGGTTCAAAATCCTATCTTTTTATGCGGGGTCCTTTGCGTACATTACATTATACATACCACCCACTAAATCAGAACAGGCCATTAGAATAGTGTTGGATCTTCTAACTAGTTATTGTCAATTTTACGGATATAAATCCAATAGAAGGCAATATTCAGACTCTGTCAAGAGGAAGGGAAAAGTCAGCTCACAAATTTTACTATTGTGAAGAATTCGCGGGACTGAGGCTGATATGAAAAACAAAGCAGGATGAGGCACATAAATTTTTTAAATTTCATTTTGTTTATATAAAAGCACAATAACTTCTAATCTATAATATTGTACCTAGTTACACCTCTATTTAATAAATAAACCTTAATGTGTGTACTGTCGGCGTGCATTTTACGTTACGTGTATAACCATTTGTTTAAACAGGGAAAACAAAAGACAAAAATAAAATGAAATGGAAGGTGCCTCAGCCGTACGGATTTGTATAGGTCTGTGCTTTTGTGATACACAATTCCATTATGTATAATGATACGCGTTTATTTAAAACCATTTCAAAAGCCAGGCATCCTGCAGTAACGTAGTATAAAGAAAGACAATCTGCATTACAAATCACTTGGATATTAAAAAATTATGTCTGATGTTTAGTTGCTCACATTTGAAGAGTTAATGAAATTTCTAAGTAATTTTGTAAGCTCCATTTCAGTGCCATTGTTAAACTACAATAGAGCTTTACTCAATAACATTCCGAATTTATTCTTAAGTGCATTGTAAAGGTTAAATATTATAAGCAGTTACAATAACATCAAAATTTAGCTTCCACTACCTATAAATATTGTACGTAATTCATTCAGTAATGTACAACTGCAGTATGCTAGCAGAACCTAGTAACTCACTTTAAGATAATTTTACAGGAAGAAGCATTTTTAAAAGTTTCGGTCTTTTTACTGAAATTATAATAGCAAAATAATTCTGGTGGAAAGTAAAGTATTTGTTAATGCTGAATATTGGAGAATGTGTATCAATTTTATTCAACTGACAACAGATCAAAACTACTAATTACTAAGGTTTGCAAGCAGCTTAATAGCTGGTAGGCATTAGTAAATATGTCTTTATAAACTATTAACTGAGTCGCTAGATTTTAATTATGCACCTGTGAATCAGTTATATGGGTAATTTATTTACTAGATTTTATTAATGAAACAGGAGAGCAGAATACACCACAAAAGAACATATTGTATTTTTAGAAAATCGGAATCGCGTGTCAAAAATGTAAAATAAAATTACATAAATATCAATATTAACAAAGAAAATTTGTAATTCTCTGACACGTTGCACAAATCCTGAGTCTCATCATTTGTTAGTAAAATTGCAAAAACGTCTATTGTCTTGAAAAGATGATGCAAATGTGAGTGTCAGGAAAAGTGGCTTCAAATTTTTTTTTAAAAAATTTTACTACTTTGAAATTGCCGTCTGAAATGTGGCCATCTTGAAATGGAAAAAAATCGTAAAATGTAATAGCAAGTATTTTGTGTTTTTAGACGATTTTTCTATGATAGTTAATAATTGATTAAAATCATGTACTTATATTTTGATATTTTTTCATTTCAGTACTGATATGATCATGTACTGAATTCGCTGCCATTAACGAGTGACGAGGATCAAAATATTTTAGTGTAATTTGTAGGAGACCCATACAGTATTAACAAAACAGACAAAAGAGGAATACAATGTCCAATCTTTGTTTTGGATCGAATAGTTGTTAATTCAAACTGCAAAATTGGTAGTTTTGGAATCACATCTTTTTTCACATTGTAGTATGTTAATGTAACGCCTGATGCTGATCTGCCTCTTATACCCTCGTGCCACATAACATAATTTGTTGCCATTAAGTTGCAATGAAATAAATATTTTATTCAAGAAAACTAATCTAAAAAAATATTCAGTAATTATAAAATCTTTAAGACCGTTCTCATACCTCGACAGAAAAAAGGAGGGACGGCTTTGTCGTCATTTTAGGTAATAAAAAAGTAATAAAACTTTTTGCATACCAATACTGTAAATTATCTAATTTTCAATTAAATTTCTATATTTATCCAACTGATATGCTTGTCTAGCTTCTGTGTAGTGAGTTCGGTGTTCTTGAAGTGAAATACAAGTAGAATAATTTAACGGAAAATTTGTTTTTCCTTCTTTAACAATATGCTCCTTCTCCTCTAAACATATCTCACACTCATCTTGTGAAGGACGGCTAAATCCAATTTTTGCTTATCGAAATTTTTTTTATACCTATGTACCATATTGTTACTGTATCTTCGGTTTCTTGTTTTTGATGTTTTAATATGCCTCTAAAAATTAAGCCCTCATCTGTTATTTTGGCTATTCCAATTTTACTAGCACTTTTAAGTAAATTTCTCATCTACCTGTTGCAGAGTGCAGCATGTCACGATTATAGAGGGAATTGGTGCCAGAGGGATTGGACCTAAATTAATGAAAAGCTATCTATCAAAGAGACAACAATGTGTAAATATAAATGGAACTTGCAGTGAATTTAATGTAATTGAATATAGCGTTCCACAAGGCACTGTATTAGGTCCTATTCTTTTCAATATTTATATCAATGATATGTTTTCTCTACCCTAGCAAGGGCAGTCTATCAGCTATGCAGACGATACAGCAATTTTTTATACAGGATCTACATGGGAAGATGTTATTGAGACAGCACAAAAAGATTTTAATATGATAAAGCAGTGCTTCGATTCTAGAGTGTTAACAATTAACTTTAATAAAACCATATACATATCATTTCTGACAAGTAATAGTAAATCCTATGACTTCAAATCATTGGAAGTAGAATGTGAGAATTCTTTGTACCAGATTCCAATAAAGTATAATACTAAATATCTGGGAATTATTATTGATTCACATCTTAAATGGAACGTTCATATTAATAAATTAACACAAAAATTAAGGGGTCTCCTGGCGAAATTTAAATGTCTCAAAAATATATTAGACATTGATCTACTCACTACAGTTTATTATGCTTTAGTGGAATCATAACTTCGTTATGGTATAATTGCTTGGGGAGGTGTATACGATTATCACCTAACAAAATTAGATATAATGCAAAAATGGATCTTAAAAATCATTCATCAAAAAGAAATTACCTTCCCAACCAATTTACTATTTGAACAAGGAAATGTAGTTGATATTATACAATTATACTGTCATTCAATAATAAGCCACCAAAAAGTAAACCTAACCAATACCCAAAAAATCGATCATGTGTAGAGTACCAGGTACAGCAGAAAGCATTAGAAATACCTCATGCTAGAAAAACTTGACAACGCTGTTTTCCATTATTAGGACCAATAGTGTTCAATAAACTACCCCTTGAAGTAAAAAAAAATTAACCCCGTAAAACTTTTTAAAAACAAAACAAAGAAGTGGATAATGTCTCTGGGTAGGTGGTAATGTATTAATGGATATAAAAAATACTTACATTTTCAATCAGAGGTATTACTAAGCCTCCTTTGTGAAGTTTCCACGTTTCATATCTCAATGGCCTTATATTGTTACAATTACACAGAACATACCTATATATACATATATAATTACATGTATAATTACATATATACATTTTATATTTAGTACATGTCATTGTAAAATTTCTCTTTCCACTCTTTCATACCTTGCGTACAAATTTATTTTTACAGGGTTTATTTCACCGTAAAGTAATATTAACTTTAAAATATTATATCAATGTATTAAATTAATCGGCCATTTGAGAAACAACACATGTCCATTATATGCCCGTTTTGACATTTTGAAGCGCAAAAAAGGCGTTAAATCAGTTGTTTATAAAAGTGAAAAAATACGGAAATCTCGAGTAAAAGGAGTGGAATATGTAAATTATAAAGGGAATTGTGTATTGGCTGTTAAGTGGGGAGAAACATGCAAGTAAGTACTCATTTTCTAGGTTAAAACAGTGCACATACAAACGTTTTGTTTTGTTTTAGCTGCAGAAACAAATGCTTTCAAAAAGTTTCTCGAGAATGTGTAGCCGAAGTCTACAATAAGTTTAGAAGTTTTCAAACAAAAAACCAGCAAGATGCTTATTTACAAGCACGAATTGATGTAACATCCGTCTCTCGTCGCCGACCTCGAAATAATTTTGAAAAATAAAAACCCCATTCATATTCTTTTAAGTATTGTATTTCGTCAAGTACTGGAAAAGTAAATGTTTGCAAAAATGCTTTCAAGAATATCCATGGTATTGTGAACGATCCATCTTTGTGGTGTCTGAAGGACGTCTTTTCTGCTTTTAAAAACTTAGAAAAACTAAAAAAAAATAGGAAAAAGAAAAAATTAATTTTCTTCTTCCTCAACTCTTTTCTTAACTCTAAATAAATAAATATTACGTTCACAAAATTTTAGGGTTCAACACGACTGTTTCAGACAGAGAATAATGTAAAAATCATACTTACTGTCGTTTATGCTTAACTGCTGCTTTGATGGTATCAATTGGACGTCGTAACACTATAAACCTAATACTGTCTGTACCACACTTTCTTAAAATTAAACCTGAAAGGGAATTTTGTTAGAAAACACAACTAAAAGACAATATAAAGTTCAAAAATATATATATTAAATCTTTAAAAAATCATGTTTTTACAACAACTTTTATTTCAAGAGAAATGTTTAACAAACACTAGTCTGGCCCGTGTACAACACATGGTGAGGAACGGAACGATTTATAATGTACCAACTACCATCCAATATGCGGTTTAATAAGCCAACGATGCACAAAAAGATTGAAGAAAAGTTCAATGTAACTGAAATTTTTGGTGGGCTTTTGCTTGCCTGTCTTACAAACGTATTATATAATTCACATGAATTTTGGTCGCTCCTCGGAGCTTAAAATTGCTTGAAGCGTTTCTACTTCGATTGTATTCTACAAGTTACTTTTTACGTTCAGGCAAGGCGGATCCCATGCACGTATGAGTACATGGTATAGATACTTTTTTGACTCCGAATCACTGAGGAACCGGTTTAGGACAAACCCCGTCAAAACGCATCATTTCCCCGTCAAAACCGACTGCTAGGAAATGATGGGGGTCCCATGTCGCTAAGGGCTATTTTCGCTGTAACTTCCGATATACTTTGAATAGTCGTTGGACTAACTTGTCCTCATATTCAATACCTCGTAAGAGTTGCAGTGCTTGACAACGTGGATTCGTAAAAGGGTTTTTAATCTTGAAAATTTCGAAGTTAAAGTCAAATTTTATGATACTTTCTAAATTTAGGTGGTCGGGGCGACATTACATCCCTGTGCAGCGACATTTGCTACACTTTCTAAATTAACGCTCCTTGAAGAGTTAGCGAAAATTTGGCATAAGAAACGCTCGGAAGAGCGAAAATATGTTTACAAGTATTAAAAACCTCTTCCATGGCATTTTTACGTGAAGCACGCTTTTCGTACGAAGTATTTCCTAAGTCGGATTTTGTTACGACGTCGAAAAGTATATCGGGGTTATAGCGTTCTTTAACAGTATCACTGATGCCCGAATTCGCCGGTTAAGTCATCTTGCTGGAACTTCCCCATTGGATTTACGAGGATTAAATACACCTGGTAATAAAAAACCTAAACATTTTGTAGACGCCATAAAAGAACACATCCAGTCATTTCCCGTCAAAACTGGATATTACACTACCACAGAATATTCTTACTTAAGCGAACAGCTGGACGTAAAAACCATGCACTCTATGTTCTTAGAAAAATATCCAGAAATATTCGTTAAGTATGCATTTTATTTAAAAATCTTCAAAGAACATTTTGATCTCACCTTTGGGCGACCTCAGGTAGACACGTGTTGTACGGCGAACAACTTACATTAAAAATAAAATCAAAAGATTTAAATGACAATGCCAAACGTGTCGCTACTGCAGAAAAGATTGTTCATAACCGCAGGGCAAAAAAGTTGTATACAAGAATGAAATAAATTACCCAAATATGCCACATTGATGACAGTGTGTTTGGAATATGCATAGATTTTATGCAAAATCTTAGCTTACCGTCAATTCCTATACAAGAAACATTTTATCTTCATCAATTAACCGTGAATGTGTTCAACATCCACAGCCTTGAAACCGGAAAATCCTTTTTTTATCTGTATCATGAAGGATTAGGGAAAAAAGCCCTAATGAGGTGTGTTCGTTTCTGCTTGACTTTATCAATAGAGAAATGCCCAAAAAGGTAAAACATCTGCACAATTTTTCTGATGGTTGCGCGGGCCAGAATAAGAATCACACGGTAATAAGATTGTGCCCTGCTTTGGTGGAATTAGAACAATTCGACACTGTTGACCAGTATTTTCCCATAAGGGGTCATTCTTTTCTGCCCTGTGACAGAAATTTTTCCCTGGCAAAAACAAAGATACGGCAACATGACCGAATATACATCTTAAAAGAATACACTGAACTTATTGTGAGCTCCAGTGCAAAAAGGAATTTTTCCGTTTATCTAATCGATGAAGATGTTAAAGAACGCTATAACCCCGATATACTTTTCGACGTTGTAACAAAATCCGACTTAGGAAATACTTCGTAAGAAAAGCGTGCTTCACGTAAAAACGCCGTGGAGGAGGTTTTTAATTCTTGGAAATATATTTTTGCTCTTCGGAGCGTTTTTTATGCCAAATTTTCGCTAACTCTTCGAGGAGCGTTAATTTGGTAAGTGTAGTAAATGTCGCTGCACAGGGACGTAATGTCGCCCCGACCATCCAATTTTAGAAAGTATACTAAAATTGGACTTGAACTTCCAAATTTCCAAGATTAAAAACCCTTTTACGAATCCACGTTGTCAAGCACTGCAACTCTTACGAGGTGTTGAATATGAGGACAAGTTAGTCCAACGACTATTCAAAGTATATCGGAAGTTATAGCGAAAATAGCCCTTAGCGACATGGGACCCCCATCATTTCCTAACAGTCGGATTTGACGGGGAAATGATGCGTTTTGACGGGGTTTGCCCTAAACCGGTTCCTCAGTGATTCGGAGTCAAAAAAGTATCTATACCATGTACTCACACGTGCATGGGATCTGCCTTGCCTGAACGTAAAATTTGTTATTGCATAATACAAACGAAGTAGAGACGCTTCAAGCAATTTTAAGCTCCGAGGAGCGACCAAAATTTACGTGAATTAATAAATACGTTTATAAGACAGGCAAGCAAAAGCCCACCAAAATTTCAGTTACATGAAACTTTTCTTGAATCTTTTTGTGCATCGTTAGCTTTTCAAACTGCATATTGGATGGTAGTTGGTACCGTATGAATCGTCCCGTTCCTCACTATGTGTTGTACACGGGTCAGACCATTGTTTGTTAACATTTTCTCTGAAGAAGTTGTTGTAAAAACATAAATTTTTTAAAAGATTTAATATACATTTTTTGAACTTTATATTGTCTTTTACTTGTGTTTTCTAACAAAATTCCCTTTCAGATTTAATTTTAAGAGAGTGTGAAACAGACAGTGTTAGATTTATAGTGTTACGACGTCTTCCAATTGATACCATCAGAGCCGCAGTTAAGCATAAACGACAGTAAGTATGATTTATCCATTAATCTCCGTCTGAAACAGTCACGTAGAACCCTAAAAATTTTGTGAACGTAATATTTTTTATTTAGAATAAAGAAAAGGTTGAGGAAAAAGAAAATTAATTTTTTCTTTTTCCTATTTTTTTAAATTTTTTCTAAGTTTTTCGAGCAGAAAATACGTCCTTCAGACTTCCATCAAAGCATGGATCGTTCACATGGCGCCCGAGCAGGGACCATGCCGTCCCCAAACCCAACAAATCCTTTCTCATTCATGGCGGAAGACTCCGAGGGGTCGACCCCAAGAGAATTTTACGAGCGAGTCACCGCACCGCTCGTCGACGACGGTTCTAGAGGGATAGAACCACAACGACTGTTTCCAGAGGGAAATAATGTAAATTTATCTGCTTCACAGCCACAAACTGCTAATTCGATGGAAAGTATGTTTCTGAAAATGGCAGAGGGCTTCGTGCAGGCGATACAGAACGTGTCGACCTGTACGCCCCATGAGAGACAAAGATGTCCGAACGTGACGTTCCATGGGCTTGATCATGAAGATCCAGAAGCTTTTCTGAAAATTATGGAGGAATATTTCGACAGAGCTCGCATAAGCCACGACTATGATCGCCTCCATAACGTAACCGGCCAACTCAAGGGCGAAGCTCAACGATGGCCCGAACAATTTAGGACGTTGACTACTTCGTATACCTTATTCAAGGAAAGATTCCTTACGAGATTTAATTCTCCCGACATACAGTCACGAGCTATTGCTCAACTGTATGCCGTCAAGCAAACGTCTTTAGACGACACGGCAGTGTTTATCACAAGGAAAACCTGTCTTTTCGATCGTATTGATCCCTTCAAATCCGAAGCCATCAGAGCTCGGGTCATCATGGACCAACTGCGTCCAGAAATTAGGTCACGCTTGAGAAGCAACCTAATTTCATCCACAGAGATGTTAATAGCAGCGGCTACTAACGTCGAGCGGGATTCAGCTGACGAACAGACGTCGCTAATCCAGCTTATCGATCAACGTCTGTCCCGCGCGTCTTACTATCAAGAGCCGGGGCACATCAATCAACAAAATTCTAGTAACAGGAGCAATGGAAGCCCAACTCCGACAGCACCGAGGGTGCATTTCCGAGAGGATGTCTCACGACAGGATGGTCCAGGCAGAGCGCCTGGTCGTCCTTTTTTTATGCCTAATTCTTCAAGCGGATCAGTGAATCCTGACCGCAGGCAAAACAATTTTAATGGCGGATCGGGGAAATTCCGAGTACCCGACCGACCGGCAACCCCGTGCCGATACTGTACCGACACAGTGCAGTGGCACTTCCATAGCCAATGCCCGAATAACCCTCATCTCAACAGGAGACCGGGAAACTTTCGAGGGGCCAGAGACCCAGGCCAGGGTCCATCTGCGAGATCCCCAGCTCAACGCCCGAACCAAGGCAGAAGCAACTCACGTTAGACGATCTTCCTAACGTATAATTTTAAAACAATTTTTTTATTTTATGCCATGTATATTGATCAGAAGTGGAATATAATTACAAAGATCCATGTCAATGATTTGCGATCAGCTCTACACAAACAACTAAACGTTGAATTCCAAATCATCTAATGAAGAGGAGCATAGTCCAGACGACACATTCCTCGACGAAACTGCCTCTTCATCAGAGCAAGAACTCGCAGGAGTCCCGCAGCCCAATAATTGAATTCATCTGAGGAAGAGGAGGACAGTCCAGACGACACATTCCTCGACGACACTACCTCTCAATCAGGTCAAGAATTCGCGAGGGTCCCGCAGTCCGAGCAGACAGGAGCACAATACATGTGCCTGCCGACGGACCACAATCAGGTGAAAGCCGCTCATGTGCCTGCTGACGGACCACAATAAGGTGAAAGCCGCTCATGGGCCTGCTAACGGACCACGATAAGGTGAAAGCAGTTCATGTACCTGCCGACGAGCCTCAATTAGGCGAAAGCAGTTCAAAAAGCCCAAAACATTCCTACTTCTGATTCCATTATATTTTTAACCTAGGCTAAGTTTTAACTTAGTGCTAGGTTTATTTTATATCAAAATTTCCATACCAACTTCTTGTCGCGTCTGGCAAGAGTTGGTATTTTTTATGTATTTTTTTCAAGTCATTTTTATTGCGGATATTGTATCGACCATACAAATCTTCCAAATTCACTGCAGCAACTCTGACCGTGTCCGGCAGAGTTGGTATTTTTTATAATTTTTCTAAGTCCTCATATGTTCAAAACATATACATCTGTAAGCAGAGTCCGACCCAAAGGGTCCAAACAAATGTTCCATTGGCACGGCATGGAAAGACGACGACTCTGACGCAAGGGCGCGATTCAGATGAGTCTAGCAACTCAAGGGCGAGATGCCGCCACGTCTGCTGGAGGGGCAGATGCAACGGTCCGACGGATGCAGATTCTGTCGCAGATTTCTCCCAAGAAGAGATTTTAATAAAAACTATTTCAATCAATATAAGTCAACAAAATTCAGTGTTCCTATTCTCAAAGACGACGATGTGATATCGGTCGCAGATTTCTCCCAAGAAGAGAATTTTATCTACACGGAAAACATTTCAATCAATATAAGTCAACAAAATTCAGTGTTCCTATTCTCAAAGACGACGATATGTTATCGGTCGCAGATCCTCAGACGGGATGTGAACAAACATTTTACTAAAATTTTGTTTTACATTGTTTCATATAAACTGAGCAGAGCCATAGTGTAGCTGGAGCCAAGCAGTGCGAGGACCACCTAAGCTGTTCCAGAAGGCAGTTCGACACCGAAGGTGATCGACGAGGCATAGACACGAGGAGGAGCAGACGCAAGCCCGCATTAGTGGAAGAACACTAAGAAAGATAAGTGCGTCGAAAGTGTTTGTGTTGTGTCATCGAAAATCCGAGGATTTTCGATTTTTTTCTTTTTTTATGCCATTTTGGAAACCCAATGTTCAATAATTCAATCGAATGCTATGCATCGATATATGTTCAAACTTATAATCATTTTTAGATTTGCTTCTATGTTTTGTTCAGATAGGCCGGTCTGAACTATAACCGAATACAACACATGGGAGACTACATCCAATGATCCACTTTATTTTCAAACAAACAATTTACCAAACGTTACACAAAAAGATTCACGGAAAGGAGGGGAGTGTTAAAGAACGCTATAACCCCGATATACTTTTCGACGTTGTAACAAAATCCGACTTAGGAAATACTTCGTAAGAAAAGCGTGCTTCACGTAAAAACGCCGTGGAGGAGGTTTTTAATTCTTGGAAATATATTTTTGCTCTTCGGAGCGTTTTTTATGCCAAATTTTCGCTAACTCTTCGAGGAGCGTTAATTTGGCAAGTGTAGTAAATGTCGCTGCACAGGGACGTAATGTCGCCCCGACCATCCAATTTTAGAAAGTATACTAAAATTGGACTTGAACTTCCAAATTTCCAAGATTAAAAACCCTTTTACGAATCCACGTTGTCAAGCACTGCAACTCTTACGAGGTGTTGAATATGAGGACAAGTTAGTCCAACGACTATTCAAAGTATATCGGAAGTTATAGCGAAAATAGCCCTTAGCGACATGGGACCCCCATCATTTCCTAACAGTCGGATTTGACGGGGAAATGATGCGTTTTGACGGGGTTTGCCCTAAACCGGTTCCTCAGTGATTCGGAGTCAAAAAAGTATCTATACCATATACTCACACGTGCATGGGATCTGCCTTGCCTGAACGTAAAATTTGTTATTGCATAATACAAACGAAGTAGAGACGCTTCAAGCAATTTTAAGCTCCGAGGAGCGACCAAAATTTATGTGAATTAATAAATACGTTTATAAGACAGGCAAGCAAAAGCCCACCAAAATTTCAGTTACATGAAACTTTTCTTGAATCTTTTTGTGCATCGTTAGCTTTTCAAACTGCATATTGGATGGTAGTTGGTACCGTATGAATCGTCCCGTTCCTCACCATGTGTTGTACACGGGTCAGACCATTGTTTGTTAACATTTTCTCTGAAGAAGTTGTTGTAAAAACATAAATTTTTTAAAAGATTTAATATACATTTTTTGAACTTTATATTGTCTTTTACTTGTGTTTTCTAACAAAATTCCCTTTCAGATTTAATTTTAAGAGAGTGTGAAACAGACAGTGTTAGATTTATAGTGTTACGACGTCTTCCAATTGATACCATCAGAGCCGCAGTTAAGCATAAACGACAGTAAGTATGATTTATCCATTAATCTCCGTCTGAAACAGTCACGTTGAACCCTAAAAATTTTGTGAACGTAATATTTTTTATTTAGAATTAAGAAAAGGTTGAGGAAAAAGAAAATTAATTTTTTCTTTTTCCTATTTTTTTAAATTTTTTCTAAGTTTTTCGAGCAGAAAATACGTCCTTCAGACTTCCATCAAAGCATGGATCGTTCACAAAGACAATGCTGTAATAAAAGATTTTAAAGGATGGTGACCCAAATTTTATAAAAGAAACTGCATCTCCCTTAGCACTTCGAATAAAGAAGTTTCAAGAGATAAGAAACAACACTTTCAGATATCTTGTTTTAATCATTTTAGTCACGACAAACGCAAAAAGGGGCTTGTAGTAGGCCGAGAACTGTGGATTATCGGAACATGAATTTCGACTGTCAACGACAAACAAAGTTAAGAATTATCCCAAGAATGCTGCGTGCCCTAACATTAAACTTCCCATTAAAGAGAAGAAAATACTGCATCTCAAAAAATTTCTACCATATCTGGAAGGTGTACAAGTAGATGGTGTAAAGGAGTTTTATGATGATATCTTTGCATGGCCCACAGATAGAGGTGTTGTTACAGATGATTAACAGACAGTGGAATATTTTTTCTATTCATAATTTTTGGTGAATATCCTATTTTTATACCCAAAACAAAACTATATTAATATTTTCCTGAATAAAGTTTTCAGTTTGTGAAGAAACAACACTTGTTCATTTCCTTTTCCCATACTCAACACAGATACACTGACTTTTAATTTTCTGAAATGCAAGGAATTGATTTCACTAAAGCTATTAAACAAAAGGCACTGTTCAAAATCGCAAACAAAAATACAAGAAAAGTGCAGATATGTTTTTCTTGATTTTCTTAAAAACTGTGATTTCTGGACATATGACGTTTCTCAAATAACCGATTCAAATGCATTTAAATTTTCATCTTCAATAACATTATTATTATTATATGCTATATAACGAAATTTGTAAACACTCTAGAGGGCGCATTTCTCAACGAATCAAAACGAAATTTGGCAGGCATATACTTTGGTTCGAAGATGAGCCAAATCGCGCCTTCTTTGTTCAAAATGGCGGTGGTTCAAAGCTTTAAAAAAATACCCTAAATTTTGTTTCGAATCAAATATCTACATGTGATGATACATCGTTGGATAGTGCTCATTTAGCCCTACAACTTTTCTCCAAAACATTTTTGCTAAAGCGCATAGGAAAAATTTTGAAAATGGCGGCGGCTCAAAGTCTTAAAACAATTCTCAAAACATTATTTAGAATCAAATATGTACATGCCATACATCGTCGGATAGTACTCATCTAGACCTACAACTTTTGTCTAAAACACTTTTTGCTGAAACACAGATTTTTTTTAAAAAAAGCGTGATTTATTCATATTTTGAAGACCACACAACAATATAGGACGAAATCTACCTTTCCGACTGGCCCCTGCCATCGGGCTTTTTATTTAAAGTGGGTCCGGTTCTAATGTATTCTAATTTATTCGTGGTAAAAACTAATAGTGCCATCTCTTGGTCAAGTGGTAAACTACCATTCTATGGCTAGCTTCTTTCTATTACGAGATTAAGCCGCTCTTCGTAAGAGGGCGTACTGGTACGCATGCACATAACACTGCCCCCTCCTTATGCCCTAACGTCCCGGTTGGGCAGTTCAGAAACCCCAACAAATTCCGCGAGACTGTACAGGTGCACAATTTTCATCTTAGGCTCCTTACTACGTCGTTGATCTGGATGATGACAGAATACGGCCCTTCAAAAGGTGAACGATGCTTCGAGAATACTTCTTCACTCCGCTCTGGGGTTTACAGCCAGACCAATTCCCCACCTTGAATCCTGCTGAACTGATGTTACGGTCATGTCAAGCCTTCACTCGGTCATCACTCCCTGTAGGTGGCCGCATCCGCGTAAACCTTTTAATTGCATCACCAAGTAGAATCGTTCCCAGGGTCATATTTGTACCAAAATGCTCGATTAGCTTGTATCACCAGCCGCATAGTAACCCTTCCTGTCCGGGCTCCCCCACGCTCTCCGTAATAGTCATCTTCAAACCTTAGGGAATTCAATTGTGCCCATAGAGCCTTCAGTCCAAGACTTTTGTTTATCGAAGTTGAATTGGGCCATTTAAGGGAGTTTTTTCAATAATAACGGTATGTTCAATATTTTTTATTTTATTTATATTATATGGGAATTTGTCACGGTTATGTCTCCTAAAAAAATGAAATCGATGTATTTCAGTGATTTCTCAAAAACTTTTAAAATGAGATAAATCGTAGATGAACGACTTAATAGGGTCATCCTCTAAGCTTTGTTCTTCATAAATAATTAATATATTGTACGTTTCAAATATCAAGCAACGCTACTGAACTCCTTTGTTAATAAATTCTTTTAAAACGATTGGAAGCGAATAATATAAAAAGGCCTCTTTTTCTCTAATGCCATCCCGTCAATATAAATGATCTTGATTAATAAATCCGGATTTGCGTTGTTGATACTTTTTTCGTTACAGCTTCCCCTCATTCTTTGTGTTCAATCGCGACAGAAAGTATTATTCCTCCTAATTAGGTTCCGTTGTTGGCTTCTTCATAAAACAGTTAATTAATTTTATTTCGAATAAAAGTCACGTATAAACAAAAATATTACTACCCGAATGTACAGGGTATTGTATTCTTCAGGTTTGTATGTATATGTACCTATGTATGTTTGTGGTGCTATAGCACCGAAATGATTTTGGTAAACAAGGTGTCGCTAGGTTCCTCTCGATGTCGATGTCGAGTTAGAGTACTACAGTCAGTTTTATATAATTAAAAGTAACATTACGCTACATCTTTTTTTCTTTATTTTAAAATAAAATTTAATGTTGATGAAAATTTCGGTACTTTCCTTGATTATTCCAGTTTCTTTCACTTCTGAGTTACCTACCTACCTTATTCTCTGCTAACTCTTCTCTAATTTCTCCATTCTCCCATTTTATAACTTCAGATGATAAGGGTTGTAAATGTACTCTAATTCTTCTTAATATCCCCTGCTCCGATTCTACATTGTATGATCGTGGTTCCTTTGCCCTTTCACCTAAATTATTTCTCTCTTTATATTTTGCTCCGATCCATACTCTATCACCGATATGCAAGGTTGCCAAGTCCTTCACCCGATGTCTCCTGTAATAATTTGTCTTTTCTTGTTCTTTATCTTTTCTCATGATTTCTTTAACATTATCATGGTTGTGTAAATTGGTTTTGATTTCTTCTCACGTATAGACAAATTATTTCTTAGTCATGTGCCCATCATCAGTTGCTAACAGTAGATAGGTCTTCGTTTTTGTTAAAACGTTCTTTGTTAATTTTACTGCGCTTTCAGCTTGCCCATTCGCTTTTGGATAACGCGGACTACTTGTTATTCATTTGCAATGATCTTTGGAGAATTTCTTAAAATCGTAACTATCAAATCGCCTGTCATTGTTTGATCTAACATTATTAAGTATCCCATATCGAGCAAAAGTTTCTTTTAGACATTTGGTTACAGTAGCTGATCTAATGTTACTTAATTTAAAATCTCCGACCAACGCAACGGCTGGAATGGCCCTGAATTATCAAATAAAATCGTTTCTTTTATGGAGCAACTCTCTAATTACTAGATTTTGCCGAAGCATTTTGAATAATATTTTGAGAAATATATAAACATGCCTAAAAATTTTCTTACTTCAGTTCTGTTGCTGAGGTAGGACATTCCACAATGGCTTCAATACTTGCGTTATTTAGATTGATGCTTCCTTCCTGACACAAATTCATAAATATTTTATTTGTGTGAATTCCATTTGGAACTTATCATAATCGGGAGTTAACCATCTTTTATTTAAGACTAACAATGTCCAATAATCATATCTTCTAGATTACATTTTCTAAAACTGGATTTATTTGCGTGTATTAATGTATAAAGATGCTTATTATTTAGCTTGCAATGTCATGTTAATGATTCTAAATAAACATGTAGATCATCCCTGTGCACCTTGGGACTGCGCTTGCCTAACTTACAACTGGATAGTCAAAGATATTCGTGTCTGATCCTACAGTCCGCATATCGCTAAGTGTACAGTTCTTTATCAGAGAACAGTGAAGAAAATCCGAAAGCACTGTTTTGCAACTACCATACAATCAAGGCGTTCTCAGAACCCTTGCAGACTGTCTACTTCTTCCTTACCCCAAACAACATGGTATTTTTTCATACAGTAGAGTTGAACACTATTATTTTTTGCGTGCATATTTAGAACAAATTTAAAGAATCAATCCTGAATCTACCCTACAACTGTTGCAGATATACGTATCGTTTTCTCAACAATGTATGTATTTCTGTGTTTTCTGTTACCGCTTGCACAAATAATATACGTGGCTAGTGATATTGTCACGACCTCCGTTTCGGTAAGCGGCAAATGACGGACACTTGGCTAGTGAGAGAGAGAGATTGGGTAGTCAAAGTAGAACGCGAGGTTAAAAGAAATATAATTTATTAACAAAATAACAACAAACAGTGTCACATGATCAACAGGCACAACAAAAATAATAATATACAAATATAATAAAAGTGTGCTAAAGTAAAAATATACCTACTACGACAGTTCAGTATTCCACTATTTCCTATGAAAGGAAATCGATTCATTACCATCAATCAAGGTGCACAATGTGCGTTCCCAAATCAATTGAAAATATTATCCTGTAACTAGCGACATACTACGTCTACAATCGAAAAACTCAAAATAAAATCTTATTGCAATAAGCCCCCAGTAGATATATTTTTACTTTACTACACTTTTATTATTTTCGTAATAATTTATCTACTTTGTGGTGGCTTCTATATTTTGTTAAATATAACTTAGTCCGAGTTTGTCGCCAACTTGATTGCAATAAGTCGTCACCAGATGGAGCTACTCGTAAGTTGCGGACACCTCTTGCCTGTAATTTAATGACTATAAAAGGCCAGTGAGGTGTTGTTGTGCCTATGTCGTACTGATGAGAGCTAACAAGCTCGAAACTAGTCTGCGGCTGGAGATGAACAGCGACACTGCACTGGATATCTGCATACTGAGGGTTTATTGTAATCAGATTTTATTTTGCGTTTTCCGATTGAAGACGTAATATGTCGCAAGTTATAGGACATTATTTTCAATTGATTTGGAAACGCACATTGTGCACCTTGATGGGTGGCAATGAATAGATTTCCTTTCATTGGAATACTGGTCTGTCTTAGTAGGTATATTTTTACTTTACTACACTTTTATTATATTTGTAATAATGTATCCACTTTGTGTTTTATCTTATATATTTTGTTAAACAATAATAATAAATAGAGGTTCCTACCAATTCACCGATGGGGGAGAATGCATTAGGATAAGGAGTCGCACTTCTTAACACTTAAGAATAGGACTGTCTTAAGAATTCGACTGTCGCCCACGTTAATAAAATTCCTATTTATAATTTTATTACAGCATCATTTAGGAGGTTACCTATTGAGTACAAGTTCGTATTTATTGTTTGTTTTTAATAATTCAATGTCAGGCCTCGTTCTTAGTATTTGTTTATTATTATTGCAAAATATATCAATTTAGAATTTGGAAAAATAATTTGTATCAATATGTAACCTACTAAAGCTGTTTTATAGTTTTCCCCTCAAATATGAATACCCCTTACGTAACAATATTCTCAAGTGTAAATGTAGTTCCTCTTAGTAGTTTTCAGCTCCTGATGCACAGTTCCTGATCATCAGTGCACAATTGCACATTGACACGTACACTTTAACTCGAAGTTTTCACTAAAATTTTACACAGAGGGAATACGATAACAACCCAGGAGAAATAACTATGTTATAATCTTTACTAGTATACAGGCAGATTGCGTAACCATGTGTTGTATATCTTATCGGTCTACAGATTGAAACCATACTACATTTAATTTAATTTGTCTTATATTTCACCTCCTAATATTATTTTGCATAAATGTTTGATAAACAAAAATGTTGTACTCTGTTGACTTTTTCATAATAGCTTTATACTAATTTATTTTGACAACCAAACACGTACAATATTTTACTTCTTAATAATTGGAAACTGTTTAATAAAATAACTTAATTTAACGTAAACTATGCAGATGTGCATTTTAAACATTGCTCATAATACATTCCCATCCTAATACAAGTAAATATTTTTATATTTTACGTAACATTCGGAATGAAAAAGTCAGATCTAGAACACAAATTCCGTGCTATTTATTATCCTGGTCCTAAGAGAGCTAAGAAAGATAAACGATGGTCATCCAGTAAAATAATGTATCTTGTAGTTTGTCTCCTTCTTACTTCTGCCTGTAAAGGGAGGATTATATAATAGTTCATAATATGGGTATTCATTGAAGACAGATGCAGTAATTGAAATCTAGAAAAATCGAATGTAATGTAATATTATTTTTTATTCATATTAACTGTTTTGAATTGAAATTAAATGCATTTCTTTTATTCTGAAATATATTTAAAAAGCGACTGATTAAACATATTTTCCTTTAAACTCATTAACTATTGCAAGAAGCTTATTACAAATTGTCATGTTTTTCTCAATAGAAATATAGCAAACATGTAACCTAATCAAGGAAGATCCGCTTCAGTAGAAAAATTTAAAAAACAGATATTCGTTAAGCATTATATGTGGCATATAAAAATTCTATAAAGTTTCAATTTGACCTACTGCCGAATATTTGAAAAACTTTTTGATTATTTCTTTTACATTTAATTAATAAGAGCTAAAAAGCTGTAGCAAATCAAAGATCTCTCTGATCAATTCGATCTAAAATTCTCTTTGTTAGCCGTGTTCTTTCGAAACTGAGGTTACACGTTAACCGTATTTGTAAAATATTCCAACCTGATGTGGTCTCCAGATCATTGCTATGGAGATACTGTGGACGGCCAAGATAACTGAACACTAGTTTCGTTTTTCAAGCATCAGCATATAGGATGTTATCAAACTGTTCTGTGTTGATTATCAAGGAAGGCCTGCTTAGAAGCAGTTACACGTTTCACATGTTTATCTAAAGACCTGCTAATGGAAGGCAACTTTTATCCCAAATTGGTATATGCGGAATGGTGGTAGCAGATGCTTTGGCTCAATTGATATTCCCTAGCAATGGATTCATTTTTTTTCTCTGATTACGGGCCCTACAAATATTTACTTCGCCAATTTTAATATTTGTTGAACTGAATGGAATATTGAAAAGAATTTGAATGGTATATTTGAGTAAAGTTGAAAATATGGAAGACTGCATTGTTAGGGTTAGCAGATACTCTCGCAGAATATGTCGAAAGAAGTTGTTTATGGTAGAAACAAAGAGAAAATCCATTTGATTTAGAGTAAAAATATTCAATAGGGCTAGATGTCTGGCCGATAGCCGCGTTGGTTAAGGTGGACATATCCAAGAGAGAGAGAGAGAGATCCGATAAGGAAATATTTATTATTTTTAGCCATAACTTTTTTTAAATACATAAATCGGCAAAAAAAGTATAGGACTACCTAAGTATAGTTGGGAAGGAACATATACGAGACTATTTACATTTCCATAATTAACAGAAAAAGTTAAACTGAAGCGTGCCCGCTCAATGTGCCGCATTTTTTGCTATACCCACAAGCCGACCGGACTCCTAAAGCAAAAAACACGGCATTTTGAGCGGCATGCTTCAGTTTAACTTTTTGTGCTAATTATGGAAATGTAAACAGTCTCGTATATGTTTCTTCCCAACTATACTGTGACAGGTGTAGTGATATTAATTTTCAGTCAATGATTTGATTTCAGTTGTTTGCAAAATAGTTAAATTTAATTTTAAAAATTATGTCAATTTTCGTATTTCCTAAATTTAAATTAACTATTTCGCATATGTTTGAAATTATTGAGTGAAAATTTATAACATTACTCTTGCTATAGTTCTACTTAGGCAGTCTTATAGTTTGTTTGCAATATCTGTTTTAGAATAAGAAGTTATGGTCAAAAACAGTAAATATTTCCCTATCGGATCTCTCTCTCTCTCTCTCTCTCTTATGACGACCTTAAGGTGCGAGGTGGCAATCACGATTAATCACACCGGTATCGTGCCATCGGCTTCGAATCCCGGCTCCGGTACTGGCACTGTCGGAGGAAATGGTTGTATGTCCGCTTTTTTTTTCAATGTGTAATCCCCTTCCACACAAGCCTCTGGCTTCTGGAAATGGGGTTTTTCTAATTTCTGTGGTATTTTATTATATCTAATGACATCAAGATATATGCGGAGTGAAGAATTGTACACCTTGATCAAGCTTTTAAATTAGATTTGTCGGCAGAAGAATATCTAGACTATGCTGATTAATCTAGTTTGAAGCGAACTAATATTCTACTTAGTTATTAGAGATTTATATTATCAAATTATGCTACCTTGTATTTTATATTTGTATAGTTAATGATATTATTGTTTCTTACGTTTCCATACAGTATTAGTCTTTATATTTATTTAGTAAAACCATTTCTCAGTTATTGAGTTTCGATTTCACAAAAATAAATAAACAAACATTAATATTGCAAAATTACATGATTTTAGATTGAATAGAGGAAGGGGGGTTGAACGTAGAGGTAGCTCGTCTACACATGCCAGTGTTAGGCCTCAGTAATGGAAATGTTTTATTTTTGTTTTGGATAAACTCTATCAAATATGTCTATTTTCAAAGACGTTAACCGTCATTGTAAGAACCTGATTACGTACTGTAGTAGTTTCATTCATTAGAAACGTACAGATATACTATAATTCTAAACAAATTATTCTTTGTAATAATAATTGTACAACAGAAACATAGTATAAAGCGAGGAATAAAAATATTTTAAAAATAACTTCTTGACAATAGTTATGTTCAAATAACATTGTTCATGTTGGTAATTGTAAGTTTTGTGGACGAACATCTGAAAGCCGTGGTAAGTGGGAGCCCAAAGTCAAACAACTATGATTGTTCAAGGGCTTAACCATTAGCTCCGGAACTTGTCCTCCGCAGTGGCATTTGTCAACTGCTCTCAGATTATGACACAGTAGATACAAGAATGTCGTGTTCTAATTTACAAAGCTAAACGCAGAACTTCCAACCTCATATTATATAGACTCTAGCTACCAGTACAATTTGCATGAAATTTAACCTATAATTATATAAAGACGGCCCAGGTAGTAGTTCTGCAAATGAAGTTAGCTACAGAATTAATTTATTTTCTTTAAACTTTCAAAGGAGAAAATCTGGAAGTTACTCTTACGCCAGATTTAAAGTGATCTGTTTATTACTTTGCTGCTCCAAAATAAATTTATACTGGAAATATTTAAACTGCTACACTTCTTTGACTTTTATGCATTTTGTTATGCATTATACAGAAAAAAACCTGTAAATCTCTAATATTACTTGATTCGAATATATTGCTGCTAATTTAAACACTAATCATAATTTGTGGATGCTGCTGTGCATATGAGGGTAAGAGGACTCAGAAAATGTAAAAAGAAGGAGGCTAACATTGCGGTTTACAGATTTATGCATGAGTTGTTATATTAAATATATCATATATAGTATTTTGCACATAACACACAATACATGTATAATACAACAGGCATATAAGTGCCTTCATTAAAGGTGAAAAATATATAACCTGTTAATTTCCTTTAATTAGGACATCAGGTTTCTCGTGTTTTAGCCAGAAATGCTAGGGATATTTTAATTAGTATGTTTCTAAGGTCACATTTTAAATTATTTGTGCTTACATTTCGTGGCTCAAAAACTAAACGCACTCAGCTGAATCCAGGAAACGGTGTTAATATCTTACACCGTAAATTTTAGATATATCATGATACATAATAATTATTGATTATAATCTACCATTTCGTGACATAGACGTGGTTTGTGTTTGGTATTCTTTTGTTTACCAGTTGCATAAAGCAATTTTCTTTGCGAAAATATGTCTGTGATTTTTATACATATCACATAATTTTCTATTTGATATATTCCTATTATCCATACTAGAATTATTGTTTGATTATTTCTTTTACCGCTTTAATTTACATCATGTTATTGAGTTGTAATTATTCTTGTAGATGTAATTACAGTTTACTGTTTAAATAACAAATCCGTTTCACTTTTATACGTATGAAAGTGGGAAGCAAAAACACATCGCATTTTCACCTCATACGCAAGTAGTTTGCTTATACCGGACCTCACTCCTCCCCCTACCACTTTTCTGTGACGTCACAGGGGGCGTGGCCGGGGCCGGGGTGCGGGGGTGCGGGGCGCGGGTAATTAGGGTGGTGGGGGTAATTAGGGTGGTGGTGGGTAATTAGTGTGGTGGGGGTAATTAGTGTGGTGGGGGTAATTAGTGTGGTGGGAGGTAATTATGGTGGTGGGGGGCAATTAGGGTGGTGGGAGGTAATTAGTGTGGTGGGAGGTAATTATTGTGGTGGGAGGTAATTAGAATGTTGTGATGTAATTGTAGTGGTGGGGGGCAATTAGTGGAATGATGGGTAATTAGAGTGGTGGGAGGTAATTAGAATGGTGTGATGTAATTGTAGTGGTGGGGGGGCAATTAGAGTAGTTGCATGGTGGATAATTATTGTGGTGGGAGGTAATTAGAATGTTGTGATGTAATTGTAGTGGTGGGGGGCAATTAGTGGAATGATGGGTAATTAGAGTAATTGCATGATGGATAATTATTGTGGTGGGAGGTAATTAGAATGGTGTGATGTAATTGTAGTGGTGGGGGGTAACTAGAGCGGCCTGATGTAATTGTAGTGGTGGGGGGCAATTAGTGGAATGATGGGTAATTAGAGTAATTGCATGATGGATAATTATTGTGGTGGGAGGTAATTAGAATGGTGTGATGTAATTGTAGTGGTGGGGGGTAACTAGAGTGGCCTGATGTAATTGTAGTGGTGGGGGGCAATTAGTGGAATGATGGGTAATTAGAGTAATTGCATGATGGATAATTATTGTGGTGGGAGGTAATTAGAATGTTGTGATGTAATTGTAGTGGTGGGGGGTAACTAGAGTGGCCTGATGTAATTGTAGTGGTGGGGGGCAATTAGTGGAATGATGGGTAATTAGAGTAATTGCATGATGGATAATTATTGTGGTGGGAGGTAATTAGAATGGTGTGATGTAATTGTAGTGGTGGGGGGTAACTAGAGTGGCCTGATGTAATTGTAGTGGTGGGGGGCAATTAGTGGAATGATGGGTAATTAGAGTAATTGCATGATGGATAATTATTGTGGTGGGAGGTAATTAGAATGTTGTGATGTAATTGTAGTGGTGGGGGGTAACTAGAGTGGCCTGATGTAATTGTAGTGGTGGGGGGCAATTAGTGGAATGATGGATAATTAGAGTAATTGCATGATGGATAATTATTGTGGTGGGAGGTAATTAGAATGGTGTGATGTAATTGTAGTGGTGGGGGGTAACTAGAGTGGCCTGATGTAATTGTAGTGGTGGGGGGCAATTAGTGGAATGATGGGTAATTAGAGTAATTGCATGATGGATAATTATTGTGGTGGGAGGTAATTAGAATGTTGTGATGTAATTGTAGTGGTGGGGGGTAACTAGAGTGGCCTGATGTAATTGTAGTGGTGGGGGGCAATTAGTGGAATGATGGGTAATTAGAGTAATTGCATGATGGATAATTATTGTGGTGGGAGGTAATTAGAATGTTGTGATGTAATTGTAGTGGTGGGGGGTAACTAGAGTGGCCTGATGTAATTGTAGTGGTGGGGGGCAATTAGTGGAATGATGGGTAATTAGAGTAATTGCATGATGGATAATTATTGTGGTGGGAGGTAATTAGAATGTTGTGATGTAATTGTAGTGGTGGGGGGTAACTAGAGTGGCCTGATGTAATTGTAGTGGTGGGGGGCAATTAGCGGAATGATGGGTAATTAGAGTAATTGCATGATGGATAATTATTGTGGTGGGAGGTAATTAGAATGGTGTGATGTAATTGTAGTGGTGGGGGGTAACTAGAGTGGCCTGATGTAATTGTAGTGGTGGGGGGCAATTAGTGGAATGATGGGTAATTAGAGTGGTGGGAGGTAACTAGGCTGGTAATAGGTAATTAGATGTAGTGCTGTGTAAGTATTGGAATAGGGTAATTGTTATGGTGGGGATAAGCTTATTCAGATAAAAGCGAAGGAGGAGGAAAATTGCTGTCATTGAATAGACCAGTTGTCTATATTCAGTATGCATTTGTGTACGCTTCGTGGTAAAAATTTTACTCGTAGTGACAACTTGCGGCGCCATCAATTGCAGTCATGTCTAGGGTCACAGAATGAAGGGCCCCCTGCAAAGCAACCTAGAGTTGATTCAACGCCTACAAACATGCAAACATGTAATGACTGTAATGTGACTTTAACGACAGCACAGATGAATTCACATAGAAGAACTCTACAGCATAGAAATAATTCATGTGTTCCAAGGGTGGATGGTGTGTCTATTGTCCAAAGTGCATTCAAGAATAGAATTGTCACGTATCGAGTGCACAGCGAAAATAATTATTTAGATTTCATATTGTTCTTCAACGAAATCAGACCGAAAATTATAAATCTCCTCGAAGAAGTATTGAGTGTCCATAGAGCAGTTAAAGTAAATATGGAAACTTTCGCTAGGTATACATTACCTACGCAAGACGTGAGCGATATGAAGTCATTTAATACTTGCAACATCATTTTGGATGAAGGTATGAATCTAGACGATGTTGTGGATAGCTTTGTGGATTCCATGGTCACGCAAAGTTCAGAGTTTCAAGAACGTGATTCAGGTATGTTTTCATTTGTTAAATTATAAAGATAAAAATTAATGATTATATCATTTTTAGGGTGGGCCCTCGAACGAATTGCTTTTGTAGAAATAAACGTTAATAAGTATAGTCCTCTTCGTGGCTCATCATATATCAAATTGCCGAAGTTCATCGAAAATAAGAAAGCAGTGGTAAATGTACAAAATCAGGATCAATGCTGTTTTGTTTGGGCTGTAACATCATCGCTGTACCTCCCAACTGGTCATGTATCGTTGACATCATCATATCCACATTTTTCAACAGTGTTAAACATAACAGGTATGAGTTTTCCAGTAAAGTTAAAAGATATTTCAAAATTTGAGGAATTGAACAATATCTCGGTTAACGTATACGGGTTAGAAGAAAAATTTGAAAATAAAAAAGTAATATATGAAATAGTTGGGCCTTTGCGTTACTCGGGGAGGAAATTGTTTAGACATGTAAATTTACTACTAATTTCTGGTGAATGTAATGTTGATGAAAATCACCGTTGTAACGTAGATTGTGCGAATAGTCACTATTGTTGGATCAGAGATTTGTCCAAGTTAGTTTCACGTCAAGTTTCCGGTAGCGATCATAAAAAACATTTTTGCGATGGTTGTTTACTATACTTTAATACTGAACGTCACTTATTTCAACACCAGAGAAACGATTGTAACCATATTTACACAACAACACCCACAACAAATATACGTATTGATAAGTTCGGAAAGGATGTACCTGGAAATATATTAAAATTTGAGAATATCGAAAAACAAATGCAAGTACCATTCGTGGTATATGCCGACTTTGAGTCAATATTAAAACCTATCGCCACCTGCGATCCAAACCCCAAACGCTCTTTCACGAATAAAACGTTTATACATGAGTCTTACTCTTTCGCATATTATATTAAGTGTTCTTTTGACAATTCTTTATCTAAATTTGAATTGTACCGAGGGACTCATGCATCTCAAGTTTTTGTAAATCATATAGAGGCAGATTTACGAAATATATACAATCAATATATGAAAGATATAGTCCCAATGGATACACTCACAGCACAAGAAAGGCAAGATTTTGAAAGTGCGACCCTATGCGGTATATGTGCAAAACCTTTCGAAGGAGCGGACGTAAAAGTTAGAGACCATTGTCACTTAACGGGTAAAGTAAGGTTCGGTGCGGCACATTCCATCTGTAATCTTAATTACAAGTTACCGAGTTTTGTGCCGATAATTTTCCACAATATGAGTGGATACGATAGTCATCTGTTTATCAAGGAGTTGTGCAAACATAAGGATAAAATTAGTGTAATAGCACAAAATAAAGAAAAATATATATCTTTTACAAAACATATTTATATGCACGACTATGTCAATAATAAAGGTGAAATAAAAAAGAAATATTTACAACTACGATTTATCGATAGTTTTAAATTCTTATCAGCATCATTACAAAATTTAGGTGCAAATTTAAGCGATGATCAAATGGAGACAACGCGGAGTTTTTATAACGATAACGATAAGTTTAATTTAATGAGGCAAAAGGGTGTATTCCCATATAGTTTTATGGATAGTTTAGATAAATTAAATAAAACGGAATTACCAACAAGAGAGGAATTTTATGATATTTTAAATAAAGAACATATATCAGATGAGGACTATCGGCGCGCTAACCAAGTGTGGAATCTATTCGAATGTGACAATTTGGGTGATTATTCAGATCTTTACTTAAAATCAGATGTGCTTCTGTTATGTGATGTTTTTGAGAATTTTCGTAGAATTTGTTTAGATAAATATCAATTAGATGCCGCACAGTATTACACAGCCCCTGGATTATCGTGGGACGCTATGTTAAAATGTACCGGGATAGAGCTTGAATTGCTAACTGAAATAGATATAATTCACTTTTTTAAGAAAGGCATACGTGGTGGAATAAGCCAATGTTCGGAAAGGAAACATATTGCAAATAATAAATTTCTACCAAATTACGATCCGAATGAACCATCGTCATTCATAACATATCTAGATGCCACGAACTTATATGGAAATAGTATGTCGAAAGTACTGCCAACAGGGGGCTTCACATGGTTGTCCGAAAGAGAAATCGATGATTTAGACATTATGAGTATTTCAGATGAAAGTCCCCAAGGGTACGTTTTTGAGATTGACATACATTATCCACAACACTTACACGACTTGCATTCAGACCTCCCCTTTTTAGTTGAGAGCATTGCCCCTCCCGAATCAAAATTAAAAAAGCTGATACCAAATCTTAACGATAAGAGAATGTACGTGGTACACTACGTAAATCTAAAGCAAGCTATTAATAATGGTCTGATAATTACGAAAATACATAGAGTTATTAAATTCAATCAATCGGCATGGTTAAAGAAATACATCGATTTGAATACCGACATGAGGAATAGAGCAACAAATAAATTTGAAAAAGATTTTTATAAATTAATGAATAATGCGGTGTTTGGTAAAACGATGGAAAATGTCGACAATAGATTGGATATAAAGTTGGTAACTCATTGGGAGAGTATTAGACGTAGTATGGGGGCAAATGCATTCATATGTAGACCGAACTTTAAAACTTGTTCAATATTTACCGAGGATTTTGTGGCAATCCATATGGGCCAGCAAAAGGTAGTTTATAACAAACCAATTTATATAGGTTTTTGTATCTTGGAATTGTCAAAGACGGTATTGTACAACTTTTTGTATAACGTGATCAAAAATGAGTTTGGGGATAAGGCGTCTCTTTTATACTGTGATACTGATAGTTTGATTCTAAAAATAATGACAGAAAATTTTTATGACTTTATAGTAGATAACCAGGACAAATTCGATACTTCAAATTATCAAGAAGGAAATATATTTAATATCCCGAAGGGTCCATCAATTTTAGGAAATTTTAAAGATGAATTCCCGGCAGATCCAATAATAAGTTTTTATGGCACCGGAGCAAAAGCATATTACGTACAATCTGTAGGTAAAGAACTAAAGAAAGCCAAAGGCGTGAAAAGATCAGTTATTCAAAAAGAGCTATCGGCACATGATTACAGACAAATTGTTGAACAAGGTGGTGTAGTATTTAGAAAAATGAACACGTTTCGCAGCGTTTTGCATGATATTTATACAGAAATGAAGAACAAAGTAGCTTTGTCTTACCACGACGATAAACGTTTTCTTATTCCCAATACAACAAAGACTTTACCATGGGGTCACTCTGATATACAATTTTTTAAAACCGAACCAGAACAAAACATGCGGTGGTTAATGGCAGCCATAAATGATGTTGAGCGTAGTTCTGTAGAAAACAATAAGTTAGATGTATTACTCGCAGCAATGGCGGAGTTAAATCCACCTAACTAAAGAATGAAATAAAATATATGTACATTGAACGCAAAGGTTCAGAACAGTATAAATAAATTATATGATCAACTGGAGAACTCATTGACTTGTCAATTTGTGCACATCGACTTTTTAATTATTTCTTTTGTCATTTTTACGGTTTTCTTGTAATTATACTGTACATGTTTTTCTACTTGTATATAATAATTTGTAAGTTTCAGTTTGTAATTTTAAAGCAATGAGGATGAACCACACCCGTCCCCCACGCTCATCCCCACTCCTCGAGTGGGGGTATGCCTGGTTAGCAAAGCCGAAAGACTCTGCCAAACATTCTCTTTGCTTTTCATCGTCGTCGAGTGTAGTTTGTTCTCCGTACTCTCCGTGATTTCTGCACCTCACTGGGTTTTTTAATTCTTTTCGACTTGTGCTCCATTCGACTTGTGTTCTTTTCATTTGTATTTTCTTGTATATTGTCGCGAAACGATGGCCAGAGGTAACAAAAAATCATCTGGAGATGGTCGTCGTGCCAATAAGGCCAGAAACGCCAACGCCAATGCCGAAGCAGCAAATGCTTCAAATGTATTGTCCGGGTTGACACCGGTCCCCGGGTGCAGCCAGAGCTCCGATGATTCTTCTGACGCGGATTTTTTGAAGAACATGGAGGACAGGGAGCTCATGCGGATGGCTCTTATGTCCCTATCAGGAATATACAAAAAATATTACGATTTACATGAGGCAAATGTTGCGGCCTGCCAAAACGACCGCGAGGAAGACGTTAGAGCTAGGGCGATGATAGAAGAGGGTGAGGCCATGATTGCAAGAGCTAATGCAATGGTAGCAGAGGCTGGCACAATTTTGGCCAATATACAGACGCGTCGCGCCGATTTGGCAGAGTCGCAAGCGATGGTGGATGGTATTGTCCGGAAAATAAAAAAATTAAATTAAGGCGCGATAAACAGTGAAAGGCAAGGTGAAATTTTTTGTTTTTTTTTGTATGTATGTCTTTCATTTTTTGTATGTATTTTTTAGTATTAAGTTAAATTTTTTACATATTTTTTTTGTATATATTTTTTTAAATTTTTTAGCACTAAGTTTATTTTTATACATCTTTTTCTATATAATTTTTTTACATTTTTTTAGTATTAAGTTTATTTTTTTACATATTTTTTCTATATAATTTTTTCCTATACAATTTTTAATATTAAGTATTTACTTTTTCCTTTTTAGTTGTATGTATGATATTTCTATCATTTTATTTTTTTTTTGTATGTAATAACTTCAAAATAATGTAATAAAAATAACAATTGAAATGTTTATTTTATTGCAAGATCTCTACCCCAAAGATTTAATTACAAAAAAAAATGATTTCTAGATTAAGAAAGTGTTAGTTAAGTAAGAGTGTTAGCTTTAAGACAGTGCCATGACGTGCAAGCAGTTAAGCAAATTAAAGAGTAAGTACAAATTTTGTAATTTTTGTCTGAATCAGCCGTATTAAACCCTTCAGGTGAACATCCTATCAATAAAACCTATGTATGCCGCTACGCGGGCAAGGGGCGCAAAAGTCAGAAATTCCATCTTAGTACCTTATATGTAAGAATAATGACTTTTACACTTATGCGAATTCGCTACATATAAACGTATCCCTGAGGGGATAACTGCTTCTGAAACTTCGATACTAGGCTTCTAGAATAAATAATTCCATTAAATATTAAAGTTAAAGCGAATGCTAAAAAAAAATCGAACTTTCTTAAATAACGACTTGTCTATTGATTTTGTGAGAAAATTATAACAGACAAAGGTTATTCTAAATTAAATTTTCTAAAATGTCTCTTTACGTTTTTTGAATTAATTTATATTATTGTTGTACATGCAATATTAAGGACATAAATAAAAACAAACATTAAGGGAGTGCACATTTATTATTCATTTTCTTATACATAAGTAAATACATCATCTATCTATGCATATATTTTTATTAAAGAAAGTAAATAACTTTAAACAAAAGCAGTATTTCGAATCCAGCTGTTATTTTCTTCAGATAATCCCAACCATTTGACAAAAACCTTATTCCCTCTCTTTTTTAAAACCTTCTCGACCAGATAAACGTCTGGGTACCATTTCATAAAAACATCCCTTTATTGGTTGACCATGCATATCTTGAATTAAATAAGTCCTCGGATAGCTCACGTTTACTTTAACAACTTTGAACAGTTCAGTTGAGTAGTTTGGCGTATATCCTTTGTCAAATACACCTTTGTATTTGCTTATTCGAACTATGTCGCCAACATGAAATTTAGGTTTTAAAGCAATCTTAATTTGATCATATGCTTTTAAACGTGTAGTTGGTTTCACATCAGTCGGTTTCATACCAATTGTACGATGTACTTTATTATTGTACATATTTGTAATGTTGGGCAGAATGTCAACCCATTTGTATTTACCTCTAGCAGAGAATTCTTTATAGAGCCAATTTTTTAGTGTTCTAATTACTCTCTCAGCGATAGCAGCTTTTTTCGTACTATACGTAGAGTAATGATTTATATTGTATTTTTTCATTAAAGCAGAAAATTTTGTATTGTAAAATTCTGTACCTTGGTCGCTTTGAAGATTTTTAGGTGAATAGTTTGATTCTTCCAATATGCCTCTCATGCCCTTCGTAATTTCCATACCTGTTTTATTTTTTACAGGTCTAGTCCACACATATTTGGAGTAACAATCTATCACGGCAAGAATATAGTGACATCCTTTATTATCATGAGCATATGGTCGCATCTCAATCAAGTCCATCTGCCATAAATCGCCATACCCTTTTATTATTGTTCTCCTTCTACGGAAATTTTTACGAACTGGTTTGTGTAGCTCCTCAACGACTGCTCTTTTTATAATACTGGACTCCATCATAAAGTACCTGACTGGTAGGTGTTCACAAGTAAACTAATTTTTAATAAGTCAATTCTTCTAATATACTAATGGACTTTGTTTATAGTTAATCCTTTTTTATTTTTAATATATCCCAATGCAGCAGCGGTGTCCGCAATTTCATCCATCATCTGCTGTTTATCAACACCCACCATCTTAACATCAAGTGATTTGGTTTGTGAAGGTGCGCTTATCAGACGGGATTCTTGAATAGTGCTGAATACCTTCTCTATTGCATTGGTATTGTCTTCAACTAATTTCTTAACATCTGAAATTTCTGTGTTGATATACTGTCGCAGTTCATTAATCATCTCGGTAATTTTGTTGTGTACAAAAGTCTGTTGGTTCTCGAAAAAGGCACTATGTAACTCTTTCATGCATTTTTCTACATAATTACGAGTTACACCATCACGACTATCCACTGGCTCTCCAATATTTTTTAAACGTTTATTTTGAATATCAAAGTGATTGTCTACGGTTACAATAAAACCAACGCCTGGTGGTCCACGTACAATCATTGACTTATTTAAGGCACTTCTTCGTCTCCCGAACTTGTCAATTGTGTTTACAGCTGCCATTTCTCTTTGCATTTGAGATAATTTCGACATTTCGGCGTTCTATATACTAGTTATGGGAGCAGTCAGATTAAAAGTAATATTGCTAATAGATTATTCCCTCTTCTCGAAGTTCCTGGACTAAACTAACAATTTCGTTGTCGACATTGTTGTTACCTGCCATTTTTGAACTATAGAGCAGACGCAAACGATCAACCAATTCTTTCGGTTTGTTCCAGTAGACATAGTCCACACCTTTGCTATTGTATAGTTTGTGAGTAGGCATTTGTGGAAAGCCCGATCCAGCCCTAGATCTTGTCGTTACTGTGGAAGATACCAACGGTTTTATAATATCATTGAATTTCTTCCATTTTTTCCTATTCAAGCCCTCTTTTGAATCATAATTTATATATGGTGCATTTGTTTTCTTTAATATTGTCCCGTATATTTTATGCTCTTCGTCGTCAGTAGTGGCTACATCACTACGTAGAATTGATGGATATTTCATAAATATTATATCATACAACTCAGGACTGCCAGGGTAAATTCCCAGTCTCTTATCGCCACGCCACAAAATGATATTTCCATTATCAAAGCGTACTTCACTATTACCTATACGTAGTTTATCTGTCTGAGGGTCTAAACGAACACCATATACTGTATCATATTTGGGATCGTTAGACTTTAGATTTTCTAAATGATTTTTGAGTACATCCTGTTGTTTCTCTGTGCGGTAAGTGGAACTTGCTGTACTTGGGGTGCTCATTAACGATGATTTCGGTGGTGTATCCATAAAATATGTTACTTCATCACTAGTTTCAGGCACTGCACTGGTACTAGCTCTTACACCCTCTTGGGTCTGTGTTGGCGATTTCTCTTGTGATTTTACTTCTGAAGCGGATGATATGACCTTTAAAGGTTTCGTTATGGGCTCAAATATCTTCTCCATCGTTAATGTATTCTCCACATCTTTATTCTTGAGGGAATTGAATTTCTTACGTACAGAATCGGTAGCCTCAATTAGTTGACGTTTTATATTTATTTCAATTCCTATGTCTCTATCCATATGAGTGTTTTGCTTCATATCACCAGTAATCTTCATTTCTTATAAATCATCGGCGAAGTAATCCCGATGCTGTCTTCAGATCGATTGAAGTCCTTATTAAAATACATTACGGATATATGAAACTATCAAGACCTTTCCTATATCGCCCCTCATTCACTTCTCTCTCCTTATCAATTACAAGAAATCCATATTTTTCTTTCCAACATTCTGCACACATATCTTGAAATTGCTTAAAATGTACGTCTGGGGAGACATGATCAGAGAAAATGTGATGTAAATTCATATCGTCCTGTTTGAAGATTGCTATGAAATTACTATTGTCCCTTACCAGTTGTTTAGACACGCGAGAATATGTTTGCGCTAAATAAAAACAGTCTACATTTTTATGGCGCCCCATGGAGAAAAACGCACGAATTACATCTTGCTTTTCACATATAACGTCATCAAATATAAATATAGAATCAGGTTTAGCGTCGGATGGTTGCACTATTTCTGCATTATTACTAAAGGTGTAAAATCCTAGTCCCTTAATAGGTTCTAATATCTTACGCAAATACTCATACTTGGGTTGATAAAGAGACTTGGAATATAAATATATATTTGCAAAGCGTAATCCAAGGGGGTGAGTAAGCAGAGATATAAGTAAATTTGTTTTGCCACAGGCACTTGGACCGATTAATAGACCGCGAATAGTTGAGGGAAGTAACGGACCATGGCGCGGTTCGGTTTGTAACCCACTTCCAACTTTTTCATCCAAATTGTCTATAGAAAATTTTTGTCTCTGCTTCACAATGCGCATCGTAACACGGTTGAATAATATATAAATGAATGTACGTAATGCAATAGTTATTTAAATGTTGTCAGTCAAGCAACACACATCTAAAAACTGTCAACGTCATCGTTTAAAGGCAGGTAAAGGGATAGTAAACTCACTAATAAATAAACTTCCCTTTGAATTGCATTTACCGGGAGGTTATCAGTATTGTGGTCCAGGCACCAAATTAAAAAAAAGGTTAGCTCGAGGTGATCCAGGTATAAACAAGCTCGATACTGCATGCAAGGAGCACGATATTGCATACGATCAAAACTCGAGTGATTTAACTGCCAGACACAAAGCAGACCATAAACTTGAACACGCTGCCTGGAAAAGAGTTCAATCTAAAGACGCAAGTATTAAAGAGAAGGCTGCTGCGTGGTTGGTTACCACCATAATGAAAGGAAAACAGCGTCTCGGCATGGGTTGTGGGTCAACAACATCCCGTGTAATAAAAAGAAAAAATACTAAAAATAAAAGGAAATGTGAGAAGAAGATGAGAAAGGTGGCTTTCGGTGCTGGAATAGTGCACAAAGTGCGGGATGACCTGCGTAAAGCCGGTGGCAGGCGGTCTATTGCTAAGGACACGAGAAAAGTTACACAAATAGCACTTCAAGCAGCGCGACGTCACATGAGGGCTTCTGGTGGAAAACGGAATATTCGTACACCTAGAATCATACCGATTCCGAAAGTTGGAGGAATTCTTCCTTTAATACCTATTTTTGCTGGATTATCGGCGTTAGGTAGTTTGGCTGGAACTGCGGCAGGTATAGCTAAAGCTGTAAATGATGTTAAAACAAGCAGAGAGGAATTGGCTGAAAAAAATCGACATAACAAACAAATGGAGGCCATTGCAATAGGAAAAACTGGCAAAGGGCTATACTTGAAACCATATCGTAAAGGATTAGGTCTTTATCTAAAACCACAAAGTTCAAAAAACTATTAGACACCCTGCCTCGAAAGCCTCTCACCAACTACGACCTTAAATATTATGCTGAGAGGTTGAGTGTGCCCTATTTTCGAGGTATATTTATGCGCGACAATCTTCCAAAATCAGGACCACGTTATAATGAATCCGTCATCATAAATTTGGATAGTATAACTGGTCCTGGGACACACTGGGTGGCATATAAAAAACGTGGTAGCATAGTGACATATTTCGATAGTTTTGGTGATTTACCCCCACCTAGAGAATTAGTTTTATACTTGCGCAAGGGTCCAAATTTCACCGATAAAATCCACTATAATTACGAGCGCCTACAAAATTTCAACACAGTGTGGTGTGGTCATTTGTGCTTAAAGTTTGTTTCTTCAAAATTTAAATAAAACTCTATAATGGCTTCTGTGACACCATCAATGGATCGAGATACTATTAAACGGATGGGTCACTCATTGATTGCATTCTCTAGACTACGCAGCCTGTTGAAGATGAGCAAAGAACAACTTTCAGATATGCCTAAAGAGGTAATGATTGGGTGTGCTGCACATGAAATTGCGTTAGTATGGGATAAACTTCCCGAACATCTTCAAAATGATATTGATATCTTAAAATATCAATACTGCCAAGAGCATTATTCGAGCGATGATAAAGATGTTGATGTTAATGATGGTCCATCACCTCGAAAAATATTTTGTTGTTACTGCAAAATACGTGATGTGAATATAGCGTCAAATAATGATATATCTCCATCACCACTCAAGAAAAGAAAATTATACCATAATTATTGCTGTAAACCGCAATAAATTCACACAACAATGCCTAAATAACATCAGTCATGTCGCACACTTTTACACTATCGAGCCGCTCAAGCGTGCTCAGTGCAGAATTTTATCCTCCAATTCAATTAAGTATGGGTAGCCGATATGGACTGGGATTAATTGGATTCTATTCGTACAACTCTATATTCAATGTTGACGAGACAAATAATAGTTTCTGTTATAAAACTGGACCAAAAGTAACCCCTACAATTCTCCACATACCATACGGGGCCTATGAAATTGATGAAATATACCGGGCAATACTGAAAGCTATGCCAAATGGCAAAAGCAAGGAAGAAAAGGAAAAGTTATTTCGGCTACAAGCAAACAACAATACGTTGAAATGTGAAATTTGGTCAAAATATGGGATTGACTTTTCACAAAAAAACTCTATTGGTAGTTTGTTGGGATTTGAACCGACGTACTTAAATCCAAACAAGAACCATGAATCAACACTCCCTGTTGATATTATGAAAGTAAGGATGATACGTGTGGATTGTAATATTATTTCTGGAGCGTATTTAAACACCATTAGATCCCACACTCTTTTCGAGTTTGACATAGATGTTGAACCTGGTTACAAACTTACTAGGGAGCCAGCCAACATCATATATTTACCTGTTACACCCGAAGGGCGCCAGTACATCGATAACATTACACTACGCATATTGGATGACAATGGTGATTTAATTAATTTTCGGGGTGAGAAGATTATTGTAAAGCTACAATTGAAGCAGTTTTGATCTAACTGTCAAGAAAATGGGTTTCCGATATAACCAACAATGGCGTAATGTGATCTACGATAAAAAGAATAGTGAGTGTGAAAAGCGATTCATTCAGCGTGTACATCTTAAACACGTAAGACCTAGATTGTCGGCTGCAGACCGCATATTTCTCCAGTCCGTTGGATTAAAATTGAGAGAAGATTAAATAATGGCGACTATTACATCTAGTGATAAACTTGACGTGTTCGACGAACCTGTGTTTGATCAGTCTCTTGTCAGTTTACATGAGCATACGTATAAACCATATGGATCGCCATATTATAGGAACTCTGATGAAATACGTATTCCTATTAATTTTCAAGATCTCATACTTGACATTGCAGACAGTTATATTTATATAGAAGGAAAATTTACACCTAGCGACATTACCAAACGGTGTTATCTATCTAATAATGCACTAGCTTTTCTCTTTGAGGAGATCAGATACGAAATGGGTGGAGAACAAGTGGCCGTCGTTAGAAAGCCTGGTATCACTACAACAATGAAAACGATGGTATCATATGGGCAAACACATCTCCGATCCCTGTTAACCACAGGTTGGGGTCTCACCCAACAGAAGCAGGATATTTTAGATACTACCAGTCACGTGTTCAGTGGTAGACTTCCTCTTAAATATCTCATGGGATTTGCAGAAGATTATACCAAAGGTATTTTAAATGTAAAGCAAGAATTAATTTTAATCATTTCTCGATCCTTCAACGATTGTTATATTGGTGAAGTTGATGCAAAGCTGGAAATTAGCAAAATTGAGTGGAAGATTAGACATATTGTTCCTGAAGATAGACAAAGGCTTAAACTATTAAGCCGCATCAATAAGAGCAGTAATAATGCTAAAATTAAGATGGCTTATCGTATGTGGGATTTATATGAGTTACCTACTTTACGCGATACTGCTTCTGACATATGGGCTGTTAAAACCACTAGCAGTCTTGAGAGACCTCGATACATCGTTATCGGATTTCAAAACAATGACAATTCCAATAATAGGAACCAGGATGCCACAAAGTTTATACCTGCAGATATTAGTAATATTCGACTATATCTGAACGCTGAAGTATTTCCATATGAACGTTGGAATTTAGATTTCGTTAAAAAACTCGACTCTGCAGCCTACTATGCCTATGAAAACTTTCAACGTAGCTACTATGATAAAGATATGGGTGAACCTATGATGGATCTTAGCGAATTCAGAAAAAATCCATTGTTTGTTATTGATTGCTCTCGTCAACCGGACGCAATTAAATCATCCACTGTCGACATAAAAATAGAATTTGAAACACGAAAAACGAAATTCCCCGAGCAAACTCGAGTATATGCTCTTATACTTCACGATGCTTATTTAACGTACAGCGCATTGGATGGTTCAGTCCAGAACGGCTTTATTGGTGCTAAGTAAAAGACTATAATATGGTGCGTTTAAGTAGTACATTTCCTACTTTGATCATTGACTTACAAAGTTTTCAATATAATGACAATGAGTTTATAGTGAAAGAATTGGCTGCTGTCTGCTGTAACACTAAACAACAAGCACATTATATTTTCAAACCACCATATACATTCTCATTTAGCACGTGGTGAAAAGGTGCAATACCAGTGGTTGGAAAATAATTTCCATGGTTTAATATGGAGTCATGGATATATTCAACTGGAAAAATTGCCACTAATCTTTGAACGACTTTGTCAGAATGCTGTTAACAACTATCGACATAATTTACAATTAAACAATGTAATAATACTATGCAAAGGTGTGACGAAGAAGAATTTCCTACTACAATATCTGCGGTGGAATAAAATTTTAGTTCTTAATGACTATTCACCGCCTCTACCTAATCTTAAATCATTGACTATACCAGAATGTCTGGAACATTATCATTATAATAATTGTCATTGTGCTCTCGCAAATGTTCACTTTCTTTACAAATGTATTGTAGATTTAAATATAAAATTGGAATAAAAACTCTTTAGGTTTATTAAGGTATATCTTTTAGTTATGTAATCAAGAATAGGTAATAAAATACACGTATTATTTTAATATTTGTTTTATTTCTAACCTCATCGTAGTACGAAAATACAAAGAAAAATTTTAAGATACTATAATTGTATATTGCATAATAAAATAATACAATAATTGTTTATATCTAATAATAAATACAACACATAGAATTATTTAACTGCTTGTATCATCATCAGACTGGTCCAGTTGATATTTTTCAATAAGTTCCTTAGGCAGGTACTTTACTATGTCATATAGAAGGTGTCTTAGTTCTATTCTAACCATATGCTCACAAAATTCGTCCAAATTTAAAAAGCCTCTTGAATATTTGTAACATAGATTTGCACCAGCAGCATACATCCTGCAATCTTTTTCAACGCGTCTTGTTTCTTCAACATCGTAGAAGACATTTGTATCATAAACTAATGAATGCTGCGAATCCTTGATTAAGTCACTTAGTTCACAAGACAACCTTTCAATGGCCGATTTAATGTCTTCTGCCCGTACCCACCGTTGAGCTGAATATTGCATCCACATTGTGCCAGTTGGACTAAACTAAAAAAATAAAAAACAAACATATTAATCATACATATTCAGAAAGGATAATTTTTTTATCAACTTACACAAAATGTGATGATGAAAATATATTGTAGAAGTCCATTTGTTATTATTTACTATATAACAATTATTTCATATATTTGCAAGTGAACCAACAATATTACTCCCAGCATACTTTCAACTGTATTCCATTTACTAATATAAAATTAAAATTAATAACTAACGCAACTATACAATATCTCAACTAACAACCAAAACGTAACATTACACTGGGTTTTGCACCGTTATACACCGGAGAACTCTGACCTAGATATGTCAGTGTGTATTTACCAGATAAATTGATTTTGCTCATAAGATCCTCACTCACAATTTCAACAACTCGTTTTGGTAGAAATGATTTGAAAGATGTAATTGTGCTTTCCTCAAATAAATGTACTACTATTGATTTTCCAAATCGCGTATTGACAGCAGAAATTTTCTTAATGATATATGGTTTATGTAAAATTAATGATGAAATAGACTTTTGTTCTAAGACCTCTGTAGATTCATTGATCATTGCATTAAGTGCAAATAAGTCGTAATCAGAAATTGCCATAATTAAATCGAATGTATACAGTGAAAGAATTACAGAAAGTAATATAAAATATTGCTCACTTGAAATAATTCGGATAGTTGCACAACATTCACTTGCTAGCTCTTGACTTATCGGCGATAGGTTTTAATTGTGTGATGCAGAAGCATTGCATTCTATTTATATTAGTAGAGTCATCCCCACCACTACAATTACATTAGGCCACTCTAGTTACCCCCCACCACTACAATTACATCACACCACTCCAATTACCTCCCACCACCCTAATTGAGTCATCCCCACCACAATAATTATCCATCATCCAACTACTCTAATTACCCATCATTCCACTAATTGCCCCCCACCACTACAATTACATCACACCATTCTAATTACCTCCCACCACTCTAATTACCCATCATTCCACTAATTGCCCACTCTAGTTACCTCCCACCACAATAATTATCCATCATGCAATTACTCTAATTACCCATCATTCCACTAATTGCCCCCCACCACTACAATTACATCAGGCCACTCTAGTTACCCCCCACCACTACAATTACCTCCCACCACAATAATTATCCATCATGCAATTACTCTAATTACCCATCATTCCACTAATTGCCCCCCACCACTACAATTACATCAGGCCACTCTAGTTACCCCCCACCACTACAATTACATCACAACATTCTAATTACCTCCCACCACAATAATTATCCATCATGCAATTACTCTAATTACCCATCATTCCACTAATTGCCCCCCACCACTACAATTACATCAGGCCACTCTAGTTACCCCCCACCACTACAATTACATCACACCATTCTAATTACCTCCCACCACAATAATTACCTCCCACCACACTAATTACCTCCCACCGCACTAATTACCTCCCACCACCCTAATTGCCCCCCACCACCATAATTACCTCCCACCACACTAATTACCTCCCACCACACTAATTGCCCCCCACCACCCTAATTACCCCCCACCACCCTAATTACCCCCCACCACCCTAATTACCCGCGCCCCGCACCCCGCCCCCGGCCACGCCCCCTGTGACGTCACAGAAAAGTGGTAGGGGGAGGAGTGAGGTCCGGTATAAGCACACTACTTACGCAGCAGCAGTTGCGCTACCATGGCCACATTAGTAATTTTTAATTTAATTTAAAAAAATCTTTATTACCTTTTAAGTTACATATCATTTTTTATATTGCATTTATATCATTTATTTCATTTCAGTTTACAATATGATGATCACCCGGCTTACAATTTGCATAATTGCAATGAATCGGGACGGGGGGCCGATGTTGGGCCACATTAGTCAGACGTACCTACTCCAACCAGTTCCGCTGTTCTTTACACACCGAAGGAAGGATTTGAGAACACAAGACTCAATTAGTGCCCGACTAGACCGCTAAGAAGTAAGTGATAGTATAGTAAAGTTTGAAAATTAACCACTATCTTCCGGTTTGTCGACCATGAGGAACCTCTCTATCCTAACTAGCTGCCAGAGTCCAGCAGCTTCTATTCCGGTGAACCAATGCCAATTGTCCGATACAATTAATGCCCCACTTGGAACAAATTAAAATTCAAATGAAACGAAGCCGGATTGTTATCTTTACAAGTAATAATTAACATGCTAAAAGTCCCCATGTCTCCGTTTCGCATAAGACTCTTAAATTCCGACCGCCATATTGAATTTTGTGTTTTTGTATTAAAAAATCTTAATCTAAATCTAACATAAAAATAATTAAGAATTCAAAAAAGTATGTAATTTAATGATTTATTGTAAATTAATTTCTGAATCTTTTGGTACTAAAAAGACTTTTATACCTTTAACAATTTTAGAGATACAGCTAATTTTACTGAATAATAAAATTCCAATTAGTATAATTCAACTATTTTATCGACAGAAAATGTTATATAAAATGGTCTCTATCATTAGCAAAATATAAAATCTACAAGAGACAAAAATTACAGTACATGGAAAACTGTATCGAATGATGGTGTTGATACATACCTATCTTTATTTAGTAAAAAGTTGAGACCGATTACATGTTACTGATTTGAAGGCTTTAAGCTAAAATAGAGTAAAATATAGTAAACAGTGTACATGTTTTTTTAAATTTAATGGAACACTTTGTATAGTGTAAGTCAACGCATCCCTACAAATAAAAAACGCAACAAAAACTTTATGGCCTCATTAAAATACCATCACTTTTTGTGCTGTCTCGACCGCAATTGACTCACTTACCTTTATAGGTTTTTAATGTCTGTCGGGTTGCTTGTTGACAGGCATGCCGTATGGCCTACGGCGATAATAATTGTGATGTCGTAAAGTTTTCGTTGCGTTTTTTATTTGCAGAGATGCGTCGACTTAGACTATACTTTACAATATTAATATTGAATAATATTCCACAATCATGGAAGATAGTGATTCAGATGATAGTTTTTAATAAGGTTGTTAATAATATTCTTGCTCTTTTTATAGTAATATTGCAAAGTACAAAATGTTCCATTAAAATAAAAAATATGTATAATTTTACTATCTATATTTTATTCTATTTTAGCTTAAAACTATAAGATCAGTAATATGTAATCGGTCTCAACTTTTTACTAAATCAAGATAGGTATGTACAAACACCATCATTCGATACAGATTTCCATGTACTTTAATTTTTGTGTCTTGTAGATTTTATATTTGTCTAATGATAGAGACCATTTTATATAACTTTTTTCTAAATAAAGATAAGTATTTATAAGCACAAACATTCAATGCAGTTTTTTATGTACTTGTCTTTTTTGAATTTGTAATTGTTTTCGAAATATAAGGAATTTTTGTGAATAAGTCTCATAATTGAAGGTGGCGGACCAAATTAGTAGATTTTATATTTTTCTAATGATAAAGACAATTTTATATAACATTTTCTGTCGTTATAATAGGTGAATGATACCAATTGGAATTTTATTATTCAGTAAAATTAGCTGTATCTCGAAAATTGTTAAAGGTATAAAAGTGTTTTTAGCACTAAAAGATTCATAAATTAATTTACAACAAATCATCATATTACATACTTTTTTGAATTCTTAAAAGTTTTTAAGTTATTAGGACTTATTAATACAAAACCACAAAACCCAAGATGGCGGACCGAATTTAAGGACCTTATGCAAAACGGAGGCATTGGGACTTTTAGTATGTTAATTACTACCTTTAAAGCTAACACTCGGAACTGGTTTTATTTGAATGTTAATTTGGCTCGGGCACACATATAAATAATTCTATTTGTATTGGACTACAATGCAACTTCGCGAGTCTAGGTCTTACCTCTCTCAGACTATAGTGACTTGTGACAGACATTACCGTTTGCTAACCTCCGTCTGCCACTAGTGTAATTTTATGTATAGCCTAGTGCTGCCTGGCGTAGTTAACCGTAGCAATCAATTACTTTTTTGTTTGTACATAAAATAAAGACTACTTTTGTACTTATTAAAGCTAATTCTAATAAATTATGATGTTTTCCGTATTTTGACTTTGACTGCTAGGTGTGTGTGTGTGTGTGTGTGTGTGTGTGTGTGTGTGTGTGTTGTGAGTCTACCTTCCTTTACTGATACAGTCAATATTACCGTTTCTCCATCTGAGCTGCTACGCCCTACTTATTCAGCTTGTGGGTAGTGTTCTTTCAGCACTTTAAACGGAAACTAAGGCCCGAGTAATCGTATCGATCCATAACCACTACCAGCGCTCAACGGCCAATATAACGTTTCTCTCCTTACCATCTCTAGAGGTTTAGAAAAACCCGTCATACCATTTTGAATTGTTTTAGTTATTATTTGCGTACTTATCAGTTATTTTCAAAACTACGTAATATCTCTCCGTTATCTTGTGGCAAATAATAGTAATAATAATACTGAGAAGAAATGTTAGGCCAAGTAACGCCTTCCTGGTTCTATTCTAGTCGCGTGTACCCTGCAATGGCTTTTAAACTAAGGCCAGGCGCGCATGGACGATTGTGGAATCGAGCGATCACAATCGCCAGATCACAGGTTTACGCGCATAGGCGATTTTGCAGTTAGCGGATTAGTCCCAGCGCGGACGAACGATTGGAAGTCGGCCGATCAAAATGGACTTCATCATCATCAAGAAGTTTTTGTTTTTATTGCGGTCACTATAGCCTTTTAATTGTTCATTATGCAGTTCAGGTCGCACTTCTAGCAGGCTAATTAATGTTTCTGTGTCAATTTTCATATTCTACGTAGAAAAACAACAGATATGCACCTCATATATCGTGAATCGGTTGACTAAATACATACACGTTCGCACGCGCAGAATAAAATACATTGGGCTAATGAAAACGGACGATCACGAGTCAAAAATCTGTGTCCAGACACAGATTTTCAAATCGGGTGATTTTGCAATCGTTCATGTGCGCTCTCCATATTTATATATGTACTTTATAGTACAGTTCTAACTACCCGATTGATTAATCGATCGATCGTAAAATCGTCCATGCGCTCCTGGCCCAAAGCAGAATGCCTCTATCTTGATGAATCATTTTCCAAGTGGACCTCGCAACTAATATATATATCATGAACGAATATTGTCTGAAAGAAAATATCAGTTCTGTGTTCTGTGTAAGTAGTAAGTATCTATGGAAATCGAATAAACAGAATCTTAAAGCAAACATACACAGCAAAATAAGAGTTCTTCCAAAAAAATTTTTGAAAACGGAAAGAGACTACTTTCCGAAACGTCCGCAAAATACATTATTTCTGTGTTTATTCCGATTTATATTATTTGCAAAACATAACCTCTGACTATTCCTTTGACGCAAACGTCACGGGCGCAGAGGCTTTTTCCAATAATTCTATTATTTTGTAGATTCGTTGATTTGATTTTGAAGAGGATAATAATACATGTGGTAGAAAACCCAAATAGTTGGAAAGAATATGAACGAATTTCTCTTTACAAATATCGCTTATGACTCGTTTTTAAATCGTACCAGCTTTATTTAGACAAGAATTATATCGGAAACGGTTAAATAAGAAGAAGAAAGAAATGTTTAATAGATAAGTTATTCAACATAATACATGTATCTTTTTAAACATAAAAATATGCATTTAGCCATTTTATTTTCAAATGTACAAGGCACCTCAAAAAGATGGCAGGTTATGCAACTTTACTTTTTCGAATAGAACATCATGTATATTTTTGAATTTTTGGATTTCCCTTTTATTTCAGAACAAACTTAGAGGTTTCACTTACCTCTCACCACTACTCAAATTTTATTAACCATGTCCTATATCTGTCATTAACCATTGTTGAGATATTTGTAATTAAATTTTTGTGATAACATTTTTTTATTAACGTAATTATAAGGAATACTACAATACAAAAATTAGTACATATTATAATTGTTATAAAAGATGCTCAAATTGTTGCCCATACTCTATTTGACACAACTCATACCTCCTTAAAAGTTCTCGTGAACAAGAACTCCTTATTTGCCGGCAAGTATGAGTTATTCTATTTTTAGATCATTAAGATTATTTGATTTCTCAGCGTATACAACTTGTTTTAAATGATCCCATAATAAAAACCTAGGGAGCTCATATCAGGTGACCATACAGGCCATTTAACAGGTGTCTGATTACCAATCCAGTTTCCTCTAAACCTCTCAAACAGGAAGCATGTTACAAGGTTCGAATTAGTGCAGTGGTCTTGCTGCCATCATATAGTGAGGCGCTCATTTATTTGAATTTCTTTCACAAGACAAGGAATAATATTTCTTAAAAATCCCAAATATCTGTCACCATTCAGGTTACCTTCATAAAAGTGTGGTCCAATTAATCACCCATTAAATAAGCCGCACTAAACGTTAATTCCCCAAGTAGTTTGAAAATGGGTTTCTCTTACCCAGCGAGGATTTTCCACTGACCAATAATGACTGTTATGTCGATTATTGTGAAATCGCGATTCATCAGTCCACACAATTTTATTGACAAACAGATGGTCATCATGTAACTGTAACATAAAGTTGGCAATGAATTTTATACGTCTATTGTAATCTCAGAAGCAGTAGAACCCACTCTAATGCAAGAACAGACTGGATTTAGGCCTAACAGGTATTACGACTAAAGTCAGGACAAGCAAACGAGGACCCAAATCTTACAAATCCTTGTAGTGAAAGCGAACAACAAAAAGAACAAGAAAAAAACAAATACAATTTATTATAAAAATAAGCAAAATACAGTACAAATAAAAGGTAAAAATCTTACAATAAAACAAATACCAAAAATACAGCAAGGTCTAGGGTTTAAAGCTAACGCTATGGGAAAATAATTATTACATTTAAACAGTTTTACAATAAAAAGGAAATACAGTAGTTACTTAATTTTTACAAAAAAAATTAGAGAGTTTCCAGGCACTCCAGACTTGAAGGTTGTTGATCGCGAGGTCCTTGACGATTGTAGAAATCCTTACAGCACAATTAAACAGGGTTAAGAAATAGATTAGATAAGGTTTCTCTCAATCGTAATGCATAAATCAGGGCAAATTCGTATACCAAAATTCGTGTACGGTCGTGAGCAAAAAAAAATATCCTATAACGGTATTTTGCTAAAATCTAATTAAGCACATCTAACTTTAATTTTTGTGACATTGTCAGTTAGTTGTCATAATTTATTGCAACTGTCCAAAAAATTGGTATGCCTCATATAAGCAATTTAGTTAAATCTGGAGTTATTGCTAAAGCAGAAGATGGATGGTCAATGAGACAAATTACACTGCGTGGTAATATTGACAAAAATTCGGTGTGTAACATTTTAAGAAAGTGGAGAATAAACGGTACGATTAGTAGAAATCCTGGATCAGGGCGACGAAGGATATCAACTCAATAACAAGATTTGCAATTGGTAAATGCTTTAGTAGAAAATCCATTTTACTCAGTTATTCAGGCTGCTGAAGAAACGAATATTCCTGGATCGAGTAGTACTGGTCGCCGGCGAGTAAGAGAATTGGAGCTACGCTGTCATGCAGCAGCACAGAAATACTTACTTAAAGCTGAACATAAAGAAGCTCGAATAGGATTTGCGCTTGAATTTCTAGCGCATGAAGAAATGAATTTTGCTGGATCGAGTAGTACTGGTCGCCGGCGAGTAACAATGTAATCTTTACACACGAAAAAACTTTACAGTCATCGCACAGCGGTCGTATTCGTGTTTACCGCCCTCCGAATACTCGATTCAATGAGAAATATATATCTAAGAATGATAAAAGTGGTAGATTTCCAAACAATATATGGGCTTGGATATCGACACATGGTCCTGGTGTTTTGTGGCATATTGCGGAACGATTTAATAGTGAAACGTATATTATGATTTTAGATAATATTATGCTTCCTTCTGTGTCACAATTCTTTCCTAATAATGAGTTCATATTTCAACAAGACAATTGTTCCGTTCATACTGCTCATACCGTAACTAACTGGTTTCAAGATAAAAATATCAATGTTCTTAACTGGCCCAGTCATAGTCCAGATTTTAACCCTGTGGAAGAAGTATGGGTACTACTCGTAAGAAGTATCCAAAAACGAAATATGAGACCGCGGAATGCCGAAGAATTACTGGAAATAGTAAATAATGCATGGCAAAATATTATTACTAATGATTATTGTATAAGGTTATTTAATTCTATGCCAAACAGACTTATAGAAGTTATAAATAGAAATGGCGCAATAACGAAATATTAATAGTTAGTTCCTTGTTAAGCAGGATATCCTTTGATTGCTATTTTTTTTTATACATTTATTTAACGTCGGTCTATTTCCGCTACTGAGGCCTAACACCGACGCCTGTAGACGAGCTACCCCCAACCAGAAGTTTTGCCGAACCTCTTCCCTTAAGAAGAGTAGGGATCTTTTACTTGCCTAACATTTAATAGACAAGGGACCGAAGGCTTTACATCCCCTCCGAAGGATGGTATATCTCCTATACAACCCTCGCCTAAGGTTGTATAGCTTCCGCGCATACACTGATATACAAGCCGCTGGAAGATGTGTGAGGCGAGAACGCGGTTTTCGTTGGAATGGTCACCATCCAAGTACTAACTGCGCCCGTTGTTGCTTTACATCGCATACCGAAGTATGTACATAGTAAAGACGCACCTACGCTCGCCCCTATTTCTACTATTTGTATCGTTTATTTTCCACTTTCTTAAAATGTTACACACCAATTTTTTGTTAATGTTATAACGCAGTGCAATTTGTTTCATTAACCATCCATCATTTACTATAGCAATAACTACAACATTAAAATAAAAAATAAATTAAAAGTGATATCTGTTTTATTTCGGCTACTCATTACATACTCAAATAGAGACAGATTTACATTAGAAAAAAAAAAAAAGTTGTCCTATTTTTTTCTGCTCACGACTGTATCAAAGAGGAACATACGATCCAATAGTCCAAAATTCAAATAATTCAAAAATGGAACAGTAGGCAAGTTCTGTACTCAAAATCTGGCCTTACCAAAATCGTCCAGAATATTCTTCTGAACGATAAACTCGCTAATTAATCCGAATAAATCGATATTTCAATTAAACGAAAGAAAATATTAATTGAAAATTAGGTTAAATCTAGTTTTCGATCCCGTAACAAACTGACTAGCACCCACGTGCCTTTTAATTAAATTAACCCTTAGAAAAGTTTTTGGCTCAATTTCTTGATTTAAAAAAAAGTTTGAAGTAATTTGAGTGATATTTATAATCATTTTTAACTTGCAAAAACAAGAGGAAATGACTTAAATAGACAGTTTGACTGTCAGGGTACCAACTTGTGAAATGTTAAAAACTAAATCGATTTTTATGAACTTTCGATCATTAACCATCTTTACACTATCATTTTGTAAACAATTTTTATATGCTAAATATTGTAATAGTCTATATTTTAGATTTTCTAAGATATACACAATAATACACATCTACTTAATAAACTGATATATTTTCCTAGCGCGAGTCATCCGTTTGCGAAAAGCTTATAAAGATGGTAATTCAAATAGCGTGCCAGCTATCGGTAGAAGTTCAATTCACTACTATAGATTGTTGAATTGATATACTTATTAACTTGCGGACACCAGCGAAAGATGGCATGTCACACAAGTCATGCGTGGACCAGATCAACACACTGCGAACTATCATTGAGCAGTCACAAGGGTACAGATCCCTACTATACCTAATCTTCGTTGACTTCGAAATAGGTTTCGATACCCTGCTACGCTCAACTATATGGAACACGCTTCTTGAGACGACTACATTACATTTTATTTTAAATATTAAAGTTAGATAGAAATTCCTCAGTCATAATTGTTACATTAAGAAAAGTGTTAACATGTATGTTATATTATATTTTAACCATGTACATATCTTATTATTGTTAAGTCTCTAATCAGTAAAGTCTCACAGGTAATACGACACCGTCAGTGATAAAATTATAAATTGTATCACATTCTCTTTTATTATCATTTTAATATGATATTTTAACTCTCCAAAGTCACGTACGAGTCTTGGATTACTGTGAGAACTGCAGACGGAATCGAAATTCAGTTTTATCAACACTAATGTCAAATCAGCATCCCAAGATATTATAAATAGGACTGAATAGCATACGCTCTTCAGTCTGCATATTATTGTATAACTGTGTTTCTCTCATACGAGCTTCACAAATATTTTAGTTAACTTCTATTGTTTTAAACCTCATAAGCTATACGCTTCCAATTTCAACAAGTAATTCTAAGTGATTATTGTATAAATATAACCAATATAACAATTGTGATTTTAATCAATAAAATAGTTTTTAAAAACACAAACAGTGATTATCAGATCTAACAATTGGCGCAGTCGGTAGGATCCGCAAAACATTATCAGAACACGAGTATTCCAACTGGTAATGGTGGATTTCATCCTTTAACGGAAAAAGAACCGTAATTCCTACAACAAATCGAAGAATAATCATGCACTCAAGAAAAACAAGCAACTAGTTATAAGAAACAAGCAACTTCTACGCACGAATCAACTGGTACCATACTATGGAAAAAATCCTGTAAGTACATTTTAACATTGAATCATTTTTAAGTGCTTCGAATTTATTTTATTTACTTTTCGTACTTTTTGTCGCGTTAAGACAAAGTCCGATTATCTAATATAAACCTTTCCTAAAAACCCAAACGAAATAAACTTTTAAAATGGCAAATGAACAAGTACAACAAGTACGACAAGTACAAGAAGTACAAGAAATAGAACCGTACAGACTTTCTGAAATTTTTTCTATCATTCCCGAATTTGAGGGCGACCAAATCTTTCTGAATACTTTTTTGAATGCTTGTGACCATGCCCACCACATGGCCATTAACGATCAACAGATCTTATTAACTTTACACATCAAAAATAAGCCCCGTGGGCGAGCAGCCCAGCTAATTAACTCTAGAAACCCAGCCACTTGGGCTGAAATCAAACAACTGCTGTCAGTTCATTTCGGAGATTCACGGGACCTGACGTCTCTAATCCAAGACCTGCAACGAATCAAACAACTTCCCAATGAATCACCTTTAACATTCTTCTCCCGCTTGCAAACTCACAATGCCAAGATGCGCGCATCAATTCAAAAGACTAATTTGACGCCTGAACAAAAAGACGCTCAGTCTCAACTTATCGAAACAATGACCCTCCTTACTGGTCTAGAACCAAACATAGGCAAAATAATAAGAGCAGGAAACCCCCCGAGTATGCTTGAAGCATCTCAACGCATCAGGCGAGAGCTTCAACTCTCCTATTTCGAAAACCAAAAATTCAATAAACCAAATAACTCTCGTGATATTCAAGCCCCTATCAAAAAACCGAATGTTCAATCCTTTACAAAAACATGTTCTTGCTGCAAGAGAACAGGGCACGTCATTAACGAATGCCGAGCTCGTCAACAACCTTCTCAATCGCATAATTACCCAAATTTCACTCCACAAAATAATATTCCGAATTTTCAAAGGCAATATGCCGCTCCACAACAACAGCAGCAGAGGCCATTCCCCCAACAAATATTCTCAAATCAGAACCAGAGACCCAATCAGCCTTTCAACAGACCCAGCCAATTTCAACCCCGACCGTCTGTAATTCAACCAAACCCGAATTTCAGTCGAAATAATAACCAACCACGAACGCATCACATAAACTATCCAATACAAAACCATTCGAATGATGATTACCAAGGAGACGCAAATACTGAATTCCAAGAATTCCCATATGAGCACCAAGAGTATTTTTCAGAAGAACTATACCAATATCCTAATTCTCAGGATTTTCAATTAGGCTCCCAAGCTTTTCAAGACCCCCCAGATTACCAGACCCAGTACCCCGAACTTTTCCCCCAGGAAAACCCCGTTATGTTCCCAGAGACGACCCCGGACAATTACAATGCGATTTCAGACCTAACGTCTCAAGTCCAATCAATGAACTTAGACGATTTCAATCCGCACCTAAACTTCCCAGAACAGGGGTTCATGTAAACACATTGTCCAAATCGCTATTAACCGTAAAATCAAAAAACCTGTACTACATCAAAGATATCACTAACACATTTAACCTGTTGATCGATACCGGTGCTGGAATTTCAATTTTCAAAGAAAAAACTGCTGAAAAAATGTTGAACACATTTCCTGAAAATGCCGTTATTCAAGGAATAACTAGTGAAAAAATTTTAATAACCGAATCAAAACTTATTCCATTTAATATAAGCGACCCTCACAAAGTTTACATCTACAACCTCGACATAGAATTTGACGGACTTCTCGGAGCGGACTTTTTAGAACATTATGATTGTATAATAAACATAAAGAAAAGGGAACTTACTACAAACTTCAAAACAGTTCCCCTGTATAAGGCAGGTGATGAATCTAACGAACCCATAGTTGTCAGTAATAACGCAAATTATAATCTAAATTTTAAAAAGAAAAACATAATATCTATTCAACCTCGCACAGAACAAGTTTTCAAACTAAATTGTAATTTAATAAGTACTGATGCTATACTGCTAGCACAGGAAAAGGAAAAAGTTAGACTACCTAATGCACTAGTCAAAATTAATGAAAAAGGCGAATTTTTAACTTCCGTAATTAACCCTAACTTCAACTTCAAAATGACGTTACGGATAGACTTAACGAAATTCAAAATCAGTTACGATTAGACCATCTTAACGACCAGGAAAGAGAATCAATTACCGATTTATGTCTTAAATTTTCTGATATCTTCTACCTAGAAGGCGATTCGCTAACTTTTACAAACGAAATAAAACACGCGATAGACACTAATAACGCCAAGCCCGTCTTTACTAAATCGTACAGATACCCTCAAGTCCATAAGGAAGAAGTAAAACACCAAATTACCGAAATGCTTAATCAAGGCATAATCCAACCATCTATCTCACCTTGGTCCTCTCCAGTGTGGGTTGTGCCGAAGAAGCTCGACGCTTCGGGCAAGCAAAAATGGAGAGTCGTCATCGACTATCGGAAACTGAATGAGTTAACCGTTGACGACAAGTACCCTCTGCCTAACATCTCAGACCTCCTCATCCAGCTAGGAAAGTGTGAATACTTCACCACTTTAGATCTCGCGTCAGGTTTTCATCAGATCGAAATTGATAAAAAAGACATCCAAAAGACAGCATTTTCTGTAGAAAATGGCCATTACGAATTCGTTCGTATGCCATTTGGTATAAAAAACGCACCCTCCACCTTCCAGCGCGTTATGGACAACATTCTTTTAGGCATTCAAAACGAGCGCTGTCTCGTTTATATGGATGACATAATTATATATTCACCCACCATTCACGAGCATGTTTCCAGACTCACAGAAGTTTTTAAAAGATTAAGGAAAGCTAATCTCAAAATCCAGCCGGATAAATGCGAATTCCTCAGGAAGGAAGTAGCTTATCTAGGCCACCTCATCACACAAGATGGAGTCAAACCAAACCCTTCAAAAATAGAATATATCCAAAACTTTCCGGAACCAAAAACCCAAAAAGACATCAAATCCTTCTTAGAACTCGCCGGATATTACAGGCGTTTCATCCCTAACTTTGCCAAAACCTCTAAACCCCTTACTAAATTATTGCAAAAAGACATCCCATTTAATTTCGATTCAACTTGTAAAAATTCTTTTGGCGAACTCAAACACGCATTGACTTCTACCCCCATTTTAATATACCCAAATTTCGACGAAACCTTTCTTCTAACAACAGATGCTAGCGCGTACGCTATTGGCGCTGTACTTTCCCAAGGACCCGTAGGCAAAGACCTCCCTATTGCTTATGCATCGCGAACACTTTGTAGTGCAGAAACGAAGTACTCCACGATTGAAAGAGAGCTTCTAGCGATCGTGTGGGCGGTAAAACACTACAGACCATACCTTTTTGGAAGAAAATTTATACTCATCACTGACCATCGACCATTAACGTGGCTATTCTCGATTAAAGATCCCGGTAGCAGACTCGCACGTTGGCGCCTCAAGCTAGAGGAATATGATTATGAGATCATATATAAGCCAGGAAAAATTAACAAGAACGCAGACGCTTTATCCCGTATTAAAGTAAATCACGTACAAAAATGTATAGCGTTCCATAACAATATCCAAAATTTAGATGACTCATCCGACACAAAAGACAACCCTGAAGAAACTTCAGCAGAACAAATAACCCAAGAATACGACACATTCGAAAAATTGTATCAGACAACCTCTCTCATTGACTACACAAAAATTACATTTTCAAACAACCAATTACTTGACAAAGACCACAAAAACATAATAACGTTCTTTCAACAAGACAGTCTACAAGATTTCCACTATAGAATTATAGAGGACATTTTTGAAGAAAACCCTGACTTTACCAACAATAAAATTAACATTCTTTCCAGTAAAACCATAAAGAAACGATCATACTATATCGTACCTTTACCGTTCGATCCCGGTTCAGCTATATTACAACTCTTCGTTACAATATATAAAAACAAAAACGACATTGACCCATCTAAGACATATTACGTCGAAAATAACCTAAATTTACCCTTTCTTGAAATTTTATCATTTGTTTTCAGTGACAAAGACATAAAACTAGTTATATGTCAAGACATTGTCAGAACCCCTGACGAAGACCAAATTCCCATAATACTCAACCAATTTCATGCTGGTAAAAACAATCTTCACCGTGGCATAAACGAAACTATTCGTAGAATAAAAAATAAGTACAACTGGAACGGACTAACGCGGGACGTAGAAAAATTTATAAAATCTTGCGAAATTTGTCAAAAGAAAAATTTTACGAAAAAATCTTGATAATCCTTTGGTTATCACTGAAACACCTAAAACCCCTTTCGAACGTATCAATATCGACATCATCCAAGTTCCCATCAAATATTACGCCCTAACCATTAGAGACGAATTAACCAAGTTCACCCAAGCTTACGCTATACCCGACAAAACTGCTAAATCTATCGTAAACACTCTCTTGCTCTACTTTCAACATTTTGGCACACCCCTTCGTATACATTGCGATTGTGGAAATGAATTTGACAACATGCTTCTCAAAGACCTTTGTACCCTTTACAACATTAAACTGACTTTCTCTAGCGTACATCACCCGCAATCTAACGGCTCGATTGAGAGATTTCACGCAACGCTTATGGAAATGATTAGAGCCAATAAATCAGAAAACCCCAACGAACACCCATTAACCATTTTACCATACGCTGTCATTTGTTACAACAACTCTACTAACAAAACGCACGGTTTCACCCCGTACGAACTAGTATTCGGGCACACCTCAAGCCGTCCACCCGAAACGCTCTATAATCAGAAAGAATTAATATCAAAATACGTACGAGGTCTAAACAACAGAATCTCGCACTATTACAAAATAGCCCGCACAAGAACAGAACTGCAAAAAGAAAAGGCCAAGGCACGATTCGATAGGCACGTAACAGATAATTTTGAATTTAATATAGGCGATAAAGTTTATGTCAAAGAGAGTCAAATAAAGAATAAGCTCGGAAGCAAATTCAATGGACCATTCATAATTAAGGAAATTCTAAGAAATTCCGCTATACTTTATAACCCCGAGACTGAACAAAGTACAAAAACCAACTTTGATAGAATGAAACCATGCTTTGAAAATTAATTTATTTTTCAGGTTTCTTCTACTGCTTAAAGCAGTATCACCTCAATACACGATCGAAACTATTAACAACACCCTAGGAATATACTATCACGAAGAAGACCGCATCGAAATATCAAACGACAAATGGACGCTTTTAGTTTACAAAGACATAGAACCAATCAAATTGACCCTTGACCACAACAATAACATTCTAAATGACATGATAACGACATTTGAAACCGACAACCCCCGTATGACATCATTTCGATCAGAAATCCAAACACACATTAGCCTTTTAACCCAAATCTCACAATCTTTATAGTTAAAGGTTGAAGAAATATTCGCGGACACAAAACGCTATAAACGCGGCATTTTAAATGGAATAGGGACAGTATGGAAAGCTATCACAGGCAATTTAGACGCCTCTGATGGTGAATACTACACAAATTGTATTAACAAACTAATGAGCGACGAACACCAATTAGAAAATTTACTAAAAAACCAAATTTCGGTAATGACTTCAGTAATAAGAAGTTTTAATTCAACCGTCCAGAAATTAAAAATAGACGAGGAAACCTTTAATAAGGACATAAAGGAAATCGAAAATTCAATCTACGATATATCAAACGATTTAGCGTACATTGAATCGAAATTACGAGTACTCGAGTTATGTGAATCCTTGATGGAAAGTTACATGTTTTTAGAAAATAATTTAGATAACATTTTAAATTCAATTACGTTTGCAAGATTAAAAATCTTACATAGTTCAATAATCACTCCGAAAGATCTGGTCACTTCTCTTCAAGAAATATCTCAGTCTTTACACAAGAACAACTTGCCAATAACTCCACAAATTTCAAAAATAGCTCAATATTTTGACATAATAGAACTCCAAGCCTTTCAAGCTGGAACTAGAGTAATATTTGTTTTAAAAATCCCGTTAACAGAACCAGAAAGATATACCCTCTACCACCTTTATCCCATTCCTATATTAGATAATCGAACAGGACTTCATCATATCCTGTCAACTACGCATAAATATGTAGCCAAAGACGATGATTCTTTTTTATTTGTACCTCTCCCAGATGTCGACAACTGCAAAACGCTAAACCCAAGTACAAGACTTTGCTCGAATGTGCTTCCATACCCCATAGACAGTGATGCGATATGTGAAGCCCAAATTCTAAGACAATTAAGTGTAGTGCCCCGGACTTGCCAGTCAATCTTGCTGTTTGCTAAAGTCTATAACATACAAAAACTCAAAAACAATAAGTGGCTAATATCAATCTCAGACAATTTACCGGTTACAGTGAAGTGCAACAATAGAGACGTTACGACGAAAATAATAAATATGAACTCTATCTTAACCCTACAACCAGAATGCAGCGCTTTCATAGGCAGCACCAGAGTACATGCATCCTTATATCAACAGGACAACGTCAGTTACAGCAACCACGCAGTGCGGATACCATACGATTGTTGTAACCATTTACTGGAGAAACACAAACTTCCAACGTTAAAACCACTAAAATTGAGTAACCTTAATACGGACGATTTAAATATTGCTAAACATAAGTTAGATCAATACTCTGACGATTTAGATAAGCTAATCAATGAACCATTTGTAACCAAAAATATTTCCTGGTTCACTTATTTAACCATAGCTTTAGTTATTACGCTTATTATTTTGTATATAACCTGCAAATGTAAGAGAAGAGGAAGGGACGTAAAAATTGGCATCACCTCATCAAACGATCAACCGCCGCAACCTCCACCACCAAAATCTAGGCTACTACGTGGATACGGACATCTACTACCCAAAAGAAGACCCAGTGTAAATATCAGAGAACCTACCAAAGATATCGAATTAAATTCTAGTTTCAGTAAAGATTACGCTTAAAAGTTGATCCATAGCATCAACTTTTTTATAAAGAAGGGAGCTGTTATATTATATTTTAACCATGTACATATCTTATTATTGTTAAGTCTCCAATCAGTAAAGTCTCACAGGTAATACGACACCGTCAGTGATAAAATTATAAATTGTATCATATTCTCTTTTATTATCATTTTAATATGATATTTTAACTCTCCAAAGTCACGTACGAGTCTTGGATTACTGTGAGAACTGCAGACGGAATCGAAATTCAGTTTTATCAACACTAATGTCAAATCAGCATCCCAAGATATTATAAATAGGACTGAATAGCATACGCTCTTCAGTCTGCATATTATTGTATAACTGTGTTTCTCTCATACGAGCTTCACAAATATTTTAGTTAACTTCTATTGTTTTAAACCTCATAAGCTATACGCTTCCAATATCAACAAGTAATTCTAACTGATTATTGTATAAATATAACCAATATAACAATTGTGATTTTAATCAATAAAATAGTTTTTAAAAACACAAACAGTGATTATCAGATCTAACATGTATATAAAACACGTCTTTGTTAAGAAGCGCCTACTTTACAGTAATGCTCAATATTTTGTAGAAATATAATAAAGATTTCACCTTGAATAATATTTAAAAAATGTAATAAAAGAGTGGAGCGTTAATTAATTATTTGTAAGAAACTTTTGAAACTAATGACAATAATATTGCTTGAATTTCTCCACTAAATATTTAATATCTACCTTCAAGATTTACAAACTTAAAATATTCATTTTAAATTATTCTCCGTTAACATTATACTACTAATTTATTACTTCGAAACTTCCAGCATTCTTTTTAAAGTGAAGTATTAATAAAACCCCAAAGTTGTAGACGACACTCCAAATATAAAACGAATATATATTAGTTTGTGATGGCCCAGTTTTACATAAAATTCTTTCTTGTTTATTTTGTTTAGTTAAACAACCCATTTTCCTAATAATGAAAATATCCAACTAAGTGAATTATATAGAGGTTCCAAAATCTAAAAACATTATTCTTATTAGACGAGACAAAGACGGAAGAGATTAGTTAATGTCATATAAAAGCAAAGAATAAAGAAAGATACAAGTATTTCAGAGTTTAATATAGGATCTGTTTTACAGGGTTTGACAATTTTTCTAAAATTATTTTGGAGGAGTCTTTTAAAATTTTAGGACAATCCGAAACATGGTTGGATTCATCTTTTCCAACTATGGTATACAAATTGCTAATTATAAAATTATTCGCAATGGCCATAAAGGAAATGGCGCCCGGTGTTGATTTTTTGTCAGAAACACATTTAAAGTAAAAATTTTAGATATTGTACATTCAGATAATAAGAAAAACTTTGGTGACAGCTTATGAATATCCTTAGAAACTTTTCTGTGGTAAATGGTGGTCGATCGGGCAAATTGCCTTAAATATAATATCCAATTGGTTCTCGTCAGAGGGGCTCAATGTCAATCCGAGTAAAACAGTTATTGTTCCATTCACCAAAAGGAGAAAACTCAACCTTAGATCTCCTATGCTGAACGGAACGATCCTAAGCTTTTCCAGTGAAGTAAAGTCTCTAGGTGTAATCCTGGATCAAAAACTTACCGGGAACCCACATCTAGAAAGAACACTTACTAAAGCAACAGCTGCTATTTGGACGTGCCGTAGGCTATTTGGTAAGACTTAAGGTCTAAATACGAAAATGACACACTGGTTCTACCTATTGGTTGTCATACCTATGGTGACCTACGCATCATGTGTATGGTGGCCAAAAACAGAAGAAAAAATAGCACAAGGAAAGTTCCAAAAATTGCAACGCCTTGCCTGTCTAGAGAATACAAGAGCAATGTACTCGTGTCACACAGCAGCTATGGAGGCTTGACCTACTTCCTTTGTACTTGCATGTGAGGAAGGTGGCAGCACTTAACGTCTTAAGACTGCATCAGGCACTCAAATTTCAAGCAGGCGATCTGGTTTGTCACTTAAGGATTTTCGAGCTAAGGGAACTAACTCCAGAATCCTTAAGTTACCAACCAGATAGCCTGGTTTAAATTTAAGTGTTGATACAGTCTTAAGGCACTAAATGCTGCCTCCTTCCTCGCATGCAAATGCAAAGGAAGTAGGTTGCCTCTTGCAGAAAAGGCGTTGCAATTTCTAAAACTTTGCTTGTTCTATTTTTCCTCCGTTTTTGGCCACCATACGCATGATGCGTAGGTTACCATAGTATGACAACAGAAAGATACCAAAGAGCCCACGGCGCGTCCATATTGCCGCTGTTGCTTTAGTAAGAGACCTTTCCAGATGTGAGTTTCAGATAAGTTTTTGATCCAGGATTACTCTTAGATACTTGACTGCACTGAAAAAATTTAGCATCGTACAGTTCAGTATAGGAGTTCTAAGATTAAGTTTTCTCCCTTTAGTGAACGGAACAATAATTATTGTTTTGCTCAGATTGACATTGAGCCCATCTAACGACCATCATTTGAATATTATGTTTAAGGCAATTCGCATGAGGTTTGACATCATAACCTCATTTCGCGATCAGGTCATCTGTATAGCCCTGGACGTTGAAGCCCCAATTAGTCATTTTATGGAGATCATCGACCACCATTGCCCACACCAAGGTTGATAGGACTCCACCTTGTGGACCACCCCTGATTGCAGTCACAGTAGCCAACGCCTCCCCCAAACTTATCTGCTTCTGAGCATGGATTGTATCCATTTAATTGTAGGGGATTGTTTTCTCCTTTTCTCCGCGGCTCTTTGTATGGATTCATAGGAGGTGTTATCAAAGCACCCTCATGTCTACGAATGCACACATAGCCACTTCCTTAGCCATGAATGCAATTTCAATGCCTTGAACCAGACAATGTAAAGCATTTATTGTTGATTTGCTAGGTTGATAAGCAAATTGTATGGAGTAAAGCTGTATTTCTGCAAGGATTTCTTCTCTGATAGGTTGATCTAATAGTTTCTCCTTTGTTTTTAGGTGAAATGAGGTTAACCAATTGAATATTGGAATCCAAGTACAATTTTTTTGTATAATATTCATGGCCCATGCAAAATAGTTAGAATAACAAAACTTCCAGATTCCTTGTTAACCAATAACGTAAAACTAATGATATAAATAAGAAAGAACTTGTTAAATATAAAAAACTGAGAACATCAACATTCCATGATGAATATGAACAGATTGTTAGTTTTTCAATAAAAAAGCAGAAAAAGTCTATTTGCAGCAGAAATTTCAATCGAATCTTAAAAAAAAATTAAAACATCTAAATTTTACTAATAATAATAGTGGTCCTATTTCATCAACCTATTTGAACCAACCAACCAACTAACCAAGTTTTTAATAACTTCTCCATTAATAACTTGTCGAAAGTGGCCAATGTTATCAACAGCCCATAGTGTAGGTAAATACAGGGACACCTAGGTGGACGAATAGGGATAAATTCTCGTTCGTCTAAGATTCATACTAAATTATGATTCATATATCAGCATGCATTTTAAGTCGAATTGCTGTCCGTTAATAAATTATATTAAATGTGTTTATATTAATTCACCTATTAAAAACTATGCTACAAACATATCTACTTGCCCACTGTACGTTTGTTAATCATATACATAATCAAAATACGTGTAAGAATGAGTACTTCCATAGAGAAAAAAATAATCCTATCAGTGGACAAAATGAGGTATTTAATAAAGGTTTACAAACATTATTACAAGTACATTTTATTTTACCTTATATATTTTTTTATTACTGTGTATATTTTTATATATATTTGTTTTGTTTTATACTATTTTTGTAGTATTTAGAAAAGCTAATAAAGATATACTTTACTTATTTCTGATACTCATTTAAGCAGTATGATGTGCTCCAGTTAAAAACAGTTTATTGACCTTTCTTAATCTGAAAAATATGTTTTACTTCGCAAAAAATATTTTTTTCATTACTCCCAACCCTACTTAAAACTTTATCCTTATAAAATGAATTTCTTTTATAAACTGAAAAAGGTCTGGCAGATTGAGTTCATTTTAATCGTATTTTTTTCGTACGTCCATTATTTAATATACTCGAACCTCATCATGCTTTATCTCTACGTTTTACCTCATGAAACGTAGGAAAGTAAATAATTCATAAGCTTTAACAAGATTTCGCATTTGATATGCTGTTCCCCTTTTAAATATCTTTTAATTTTAATCAACATTGAAAATTTTATATATTGATACGGAACTTTGAAGCAAAATGCAGTCAAGAGCAATTCAATTACAGATAAAACTTGTCCAAACCTTTTACTTGTTAAATTAAAATTTATTGGACTTGGACAAAACCGCAAGTTTAATCCATAACTCGGTGAGAACAGCGGTTAAAACGGTTAAAGTGGTTTTAGGACCGTACGGGTCTACTAACCACAAACTTGCTCTGTTCAATACTGTAACCTAGCAGCTCGAGACTTATTTCATTGCACACTTTAATTTAACTGAAATATATAAGTAACTTAAAATTTTCACCTGTAATACCACTAAAGGTTAAATTATTTCCGAGACTTCTTTCGAGGTCGGGAATATTTTGAAAATTATCCCGAGCCGCAGGCGGGGATAATAATTTTCCTGAAATATTCGTCACTGAGGAAATATTTTCAATTTTTAATTTAACCTCGACTGGTATTCGGTAAGAAAATTTCAGACACCTAGTTGCATATATTTAATTAAATAATACCACAATTCATTTTCACTTTGACAGTATAATATGAATATGGCTTATTGACTTTTCAGTTGTGGTTAGATGTGGGCAAGATGATTCGCATCAGGTCATGAAAGTACCCAAGTTATTTAATGTAAAATACGACTGTGGTTTGTTATAGTACCTTTCACTCATCACAGACAGAAAAAAATTCAAAAAGCTAAAATTTTCAAAATAATTCATTCTTCGGCAGTTAAACTACTAAAAAAGCCATTCAGACATTTAAATTTACAAAAAAACTACAATTTTAGTCAAACAAGTCTGGATAAATTCACATAACACCGATAATTTACAAATAGTCTAAATTCACCAACAACATAATTCACACATTCATATTAACCGATTTACAGCTCAAAAATTGCAAACTACTGCTTAAAAAATACAGCTCTCCTCACTATCTCGATTCGCATCACAACCACTTTCCACACCCCCAGCCATATGTTATCTTTCACTTCTATCAATTTTTATTAATCATTTTTCTGTTAAATTCGGCTTCCGAACCAAGTTTCCATTCATACAAGAAAATACATTCCATTCACTTTCCCAATGTGCCAGCTGAGCATTCATCAAATTTTTTTCCATTTCGCATGTTCCGCTCAATATCAAAACTTATTCCCATTTCGCATGTTCCGCTTGCTAGCTCATTAATATTAACTTACTTCCAATCAGTTTCAACGCAGACCTATAAGAACATTCTCATATGAAATCAACATAGCTTAAAATACTTTCGAAATACATTACGGGACCATCTCCAAATTTAATTCTTTCAACAGTTATTGCGAATAACTTCCAAACCCGAATCGATTCAAATTTCATTTATACATCGAAAAGTTCCCCTTTTTTTGGTCAATTTCATCAGTCCCGAATATTTTAGTTTTCATAGTCCGTGATGCAATGTTGCGCAATCGAGCCCAATGACTAGCGGGAGACCTCTTTCCAGACCTTTCAAGACCTCTACACGTTAAGTCCCCGATGAACCGTATAACAAGCTCTGACGAGTCAGCTTCCCGTGTACCTCAAAATTAGTTTGTGTGCTTTCGCCACTGGAGTTTTGAAAAATCCAAGTGTTTAAATATTGCTTCATCCGTCGCTTAAATTAATAAAATCGAGTGGCCGTGCTACTTTCTTGGGTGAACCAAGTAAAAAAAAGTTGCACCGTGCATTAAATAAAAGTGATTTTTTTCCGAAACAAATTCTCAATTTATGATTTTTCTGTCCACTATTCGTTACAGTACTAAACTTATTCCCAAGTTGGAATTTCTACTATCGACAAGTTACTTTCATTACTCTATACAGGGTGTAGTCTTTGACCCAGTCCAAGACATTCAATGCTAAAAACAAACTCTTAAGCTAAAAATTTAGTGAACAATACATCAAGAAAACCATATACAGGATGTAGCATTTAACCCTGACTATCAGATTCAGGGCAACCCCCAAACTTCTCAAATTCAAAAAATTTTGTGCACAAACAGTTTCAAGAGTCTCTAATAAGCATCAACAAATTTTATTTTTCAAAACCCACGAGCCTTGTTTGTGTTCAAGTTCCACAGATATATAATTGTAAGATTTAGCATTCATTCTTTCACAGCAAAAAATTATATTTTAGCATTTTTCGTAATTCTAAATCTTAAGCCAATATTATCGAAAGGGCAACTACAAAATGTATATTATGGGCTCGCGTATTCTCACATGAGATGTTTAATTATTCCCTGGGGTGTAGGACAGTGTAGGTGCAGAAACACAATGTGTCTTCATTTTATAAAAATTGTATATAGAAAATAAAACCTTAACTTTAATTTCAATTTTTTGCATTCCAGGTAGCCGTGTTTGTCTACCAAAATAGAAATAAATTTACATTAAACTAAAATAAACATACATATAACACTCGTGTAGCCAATCAGATATTACTTAGAATTAATAATTTTAGAAAAAGTCCATATGTTTGTTGCGTCAGAATTTTTAATACACTTCCTGTTGACACAAAAACCAAGCATAATGTTATGAACGTAACAATCAGATAAGCTTTTTTTAAATCTTATCTCTCAAAGTTATATCTGGTCTGTTGTTGATGTTTGGTGATGGTTATGTCCCTTAGAATCCCTTTGTTTCAGTATATTTTGTAATTGGTGTTTTCTTCAACTGGGTTTGGTACGTGCTTGTAAGACGAAGTTATATTATTGCTTTCAGGCACATAGTGCCTGCATAGTTTTTGCAAGTTTCTCAGAGCCCTATGTTATATGGTCAATGTTTTCAACTTGCATATGACACTTTCTGCATTCATCTGTGGGGATGTTTTGCTGGAGAATATATTTTTGGTAATTCCAGGTCTATATCACTTGATCTCGAGTTGCGGCTATGAAACCTTCGATCTCTGGGTTTAGACTCCCTTGAGTCTCCTGAGAAGCTCTGACATCGATGTTTTCATCTTGGAGTGCATTACAGTAACTTACATGTATTTCTTTTCTCTTCAAATCCTTAAGCTCTTATTGTACGCTATTGGGGCGAATTATCTGTTGTTTAGCTCAAAGATAGGGTGCCGCATGATTTGCGTCAACATTTATGATTGTCCGAAATAGTGAATTATTTATCTTTACATAAAAATATTTCTTTATTTCTTTTACTTGCTCATGGCAAGTCTCTTTCATAACTGTAATGCCTCTTCTCCCATTAGATCTAGATAGATGTACTCTCTTTTTGCTAACTCTTGGATGGTACATGCAGGACTTAGTTAATCTGACTCTTAGCGTTGGTTTTATACTATCAAGGTCAAGTGTTAGACCTTTTTATTTTACCAATGTAACTGATTTTATACCCAATTGTATGAAATGGTTCCTTTTGCGTACGGCAGCTGTGAGAGCGCATGAATACGGAGTGTGGATAAAAGAGAGCGCCAATTGGTTGTTGAAAGGTTATTTACAATCTTGCCCAGCCAAGAAGGCAAAATTGTTTAACCACATTTACTTAAGACTTGAAAGTTATAAAAATTAATTATTACTTATTTAAAAAGACACGATAGATTTACTATTATTAGATTACCAGACAAATATTATTAGAGACGATGCAAGTATTAAAAGCAAGATTTATATAAAAAGAACATTTATTATATACAATATGTACACATAAGCTAGAGAGGTTTAACTATGAAGTCAAATGCTAATAACAAAAAGTGAACAATACGTAATGGCGTCGAAATAATGTTTATCCAAGAAAATCATCTATGTACGATGTTAAACTACTAATAGCTTTGCATGGCCATGCTCTGAATTACAAGGCTTATATTGTCAAAAAAGATACAAAAATTTATTCATGCTATGAGTTCCATAGCTCAGATTAAAATTAAATTCAAAAATATACTATGATAAGGTTGACGTTGAAGTTTTTAAGTTAATGATAAAGTTAAGTAATTAAATGAAATTAAGATTCATAACAAAAAAAAAGGAAAAGGAAGATTAAACCTGCTCCAACATAAAAACTTTTTCCACCTTGCTCCAGCGAAACCTTTCTCCAGCACTGATCGTCTACAGCATGGCTAGAATGTCCCTGCGGTACGATATGGCCTGGTCATCATCATGACACCAAGTGAGGAGGCTACTACGATGTTCCTGACTATTATAGTTGGTGCTCCACTGGCTAGACATGATTGCGTACACCTAGTTGCTGGCTGGTACATCGGAAGATCACAAAAATTTACTTAAACATAGTGTAGATTAATCCAAAAAATAGCCAGTCCCAAACACTCTGTAATTTTTACAATAACCTAATAAAACACAAAAGTGAAATTCACCCCTATGAGAGTAGCACAGGAATTTCACAAAAAATACCAAAAAAATCAGGAGGCCAAGTTGATCAGTTGACCAAGCTTCCACACAAAAGAAATACTGAATTTTGGTTCACAAAATGCCAAAAACTAAACTGAGTTGAGGCCAATGAAAAGAGAAGCTTCTTTCCTTCGCACACGTGCCCCGGCAAAGAAAAGAAATTTCACCATCTTTCCCCCGGAAATCTGACGTCTTTCCAGTGCTGCCAACTTAAATTTGATCTCTATTGCCAACCAATGAGGAAATATATTTACATAAAAGAGAAAACAACCCTTACTGCCAAAAAATTTAATGATAGTAAAGAAATAAACAATGTGAGATGAAATTAATTGTTACGGAACTTTTATAGGTTGATTTGGTCGTTTTATGAGTAATGCAACACTAGGTACAGTTGAGTGTACACCTGGTTACATACTCATATCCTCACAAATTTCATAGTAGTATTTTAAAATGCTTTACCAAATGGGTACATACGTAATAGCTTACGTATTAATCGCTTTAGCTATATTCTTTGCATTCAGTTTGGTCTTAAAAAGCCGGCTAGTCTTCTCCTCGGAGTTTGCGCGTAATTTGGCTTTAACCTCACTGTGATCGATCGATTTCATGCCTCTGTGCCATTTATCTGTTTCGGTGTAAATTGATTCTAAACATATATCTTCATTGATTTCGAGCTTGTGTCGAGTCTCCACACAACACCAATCTTTTTTTCTTCGCGATAGCGATACTGAACAGTTCCACCATGTCTCCGACATTCTGAAAGAAGCACCAGTGAATTATCTACGGCCATTCTATCCCGCAGAGTTAGTGACCGTAGATTCCCAAATCGTATGCCCTGAGTAGACGAAGAGAACCCAGGATAATCACTTTCTGCATCTGGCCTGCCAGCCATTCGGCCGAGTGTTGACAGGCTGATATGGTTCGTAATTCCGAGAGGAACGTGGACTTCATATCTCCGAGTAACGACTATAAGGACTACTATCTTGACCGAGTAGCCTGGATACACTAGGAGCTTGTACTGGAGGTCGCGATATTTAGTCCGCTTTTCCTCCTCTTTCAAGACGATGTTTGTTTCCGCAGACACAGACGCTGAAAACTCGAAGATGTATGTCGCCTTCATCTGGTGATCGAGGAGTACTATATCAAGCATGTTAGCTTGAATTAACCTGACGGTCAGGAACGAGTAGTTTCAGCATAGCGTGCACCTCTCGTTCTCGACAACGGACCCAATATGTCCGGGGACTTAAGGCAGTACTGGTGTTTGGTCTACCCCGTAGAAGTACCGTAGATGGAAGTAAAGCACTCGTAACTCCATGGCGGATGCATGCCGAAATCGCATATACCGGACATGCAGATAGATGCATGAGCGATTCCGGCACCTACGGTAGGTTCTGCAGTTAGTATCAGGAGCCCTTATACTCATCACACGGCTTCGGTAAGCAGACTAAAGTGTTCATAGCACCATCTTGGCAGGTCGCAATGAATTCCTTGGTCTTCGAGGCCAGCTGACCTTAAAAAGTCGAACGTCAGCTTGATCGATAAAGCCCATGTTTCTATATTCTTATAGAATACACCGCATGGATTTATCGACGTACCCCTAAACAGATTTTCCTCTTCAGCTGCTGTAATCTGGGCTTTCGGACGATTTGGCAGAAGATCAGTGACCGATTCTAGGTCAGCACTTCGCCGACCTCCTCACCTGATGTCGAATACGAGACCAAGTTCATCTGCGACTCTCTTTGCTGCCTTGAATAATCCTGCGCCCACATCTGAATTATCGTGATTTCTCACTAACGCTGTTGTTGACTGCGTGTAAACAATATCAATCCATTTTCCGCTGCTGCGTCCACACCAATTGGCAGGCAGATCTATCGCATGTCGCTATATTTTTGCATAGATGGTCCCCATATATACGATCCCAGAAGTATTTTATTCATCTTGTTAAACACTCGTTGGTTCTAAAAGAAATAAAATAAAAAAACATTAAACTCAATTTTTTAAAATTTTAGATATTAGTTGTATGGGACAAACAAGAACAAAGATATTAGTTTATATTAGTTTCTGCTTTTTATTTATTTTGTATTTTGATATTTCAAAATAAATTATCAATTTTGCCAGTGTTATGTCAAATATATCATGAAGTATAATTTCAGTTTAATAACAGTAGGCAAGTTATGTTGAATTACACTCAAATATTTTTACAGAAACAGCGCTACAAAGAGAAATAAATTTAGTGTCGAGTAATAAAAAAGATTGATCTCATAAGTGCTCCTCACGAGACCAACGATAGCTGGCATCTGAAAGCATATAAAGGCGTTAGTAGAGAGCATCTAGTCATTTTGCTGCATTCTAACTTCAACTACTATTTCATTTCTCAGTCATCTACAAGATACAGTTACGCGTTTGTAACTATTTTGTGCAAGTTATTATCGTTTGTTCATATCGAATCAATATACATTTTATAAGAGGAATTATATTATCTGATTCATAGAATTATACATACTTGAACTATTTTACTTTAGTACAGTAAAAGAAAATTTGGGAGAAGCTGATTTTAGCGAGATTGGATTCCTGAGTGAACCCTGTTTAACTGAGTAAAAATCCCCTAAAATCCTAATGGCTTAATTACCCCTAAACCACCTCTAAATATGTAATTTTTCGGTAATATAATTGAAATTTCAAAATAAAATCTAGGACATTTTCTTTCAATGTTTTTACAGTTTTAGCACACAATTATTTTTTCTCAATCTCAATTTTCTGGGTTTAACATTGTCCATCCACAGATATACCTGAAGGCAGACTGTCTTAATATGGAGTTAAGCGGCTTCACTTGTGGGGACAAAGTTGGTAGTTCCAAACTATATTATATATTTTGACTTAAAATACTGAAGTTTATTTAAATGTTAGCTTCTGCTATTTCCCTATTTCTGTTAGAGTAGAGTTTTGAGAAGCACTTTTAAATATTATCATTTTCGTTTTTCTAATGCTAACGTGTCACGACCCGACATGGCTGAACAAATAATATAGTACTACTAATTCCAGGAACTGGAATTTGGCGAGAAATTCAACGTTTTTGAGAGAATGTCAAAAGAACTGAAAAATTGATGTGATAGTTAGGCCGTTCGGACTATTTGGGATTTATTATCAGCTGAAAATAACCTTCCGCAACCAAATTTGCTTTAGACATATTTTACTGTAGTAACGCATAACCAACATGTAAGTGATTGAAGAAATTGGAATTCCTCACCGTCAAATCGCACTTCAACATTTAAACAAACATTGTAAAAAAGTATCATACTGTATAGAACGAGGAATACCATATCTCTGGTTTTAAGTTAAAGTACTATATATTCTATCTTTGAGGCCAATATTGGTTCAAACTCTTCTTTGAATAAAAACTATATGCAGCTTGAAGTTTAAACCACGTGTTTTCACACGTAAGTAATATCCCGCTCAAACAAACGAACACTGACATGTCTACCCTTTCAAATCACCGCTGCTTTTCTATATGTTATGCCTGAGAATAGAGGTTTTTTAACTTTTTGCAAACGTACACTTTCCGTTCTTCATGCTAACTTGTGGTTCCCAATATGATACTTTGGTGAGGTTCCAAATATCTCAGCTAGGCACTCTATCACTTTCAACCAACAGCTACGCTAATTCAGCGTCAGTTAGATACTTATGGGCTTAAAGTGATGAAAAACAATTGTGAACAATTAGACCAAGTAGTATGGGGCTCAGGTTACAAAATTGCATACAGAAAATTCAAAATACACCAAACTGGATTGATGATGATAAACAACCTAGAAATGCGAAAGAGTTATTTTCCGAATATGAAGGAAATACATAAAACCAAATAGATTTAAACAAGGAGGATGTTTCTAAGTTTACGGAGGAAGAAATTATAAACACCGCAGAAAGTATAAGAAACAAAAACCCTCGGATGTTATCAAGGCAGCCATAAAATTGTTCCCAAAAGAAACGCTCGAAATTATTATAACCACCCAAGAGACGGAAAGTTACGAAATTAGTACTGATAGAAAAAACAGGAGAATAGGGTAAAAGAGAAATAAAATGCAGGCCCATATGCCTTATGGACGTAATGGGGAAATTACTGGACAAACTGATAGAAACAAGGCTCCTGAGCGAAGTGAAAAAAGAAGCAAATAACCAATATGGCTTCAGGAACAAAATGTCGACGGTGGATGCCATGAAGAGAGATTTTGAGGTTGTGGAAAAATCTCATATACTTAGAAACTATCGAGTGTTAATAACCATTGAAAAAAGAAGTATTTACACGGTACCATGCATCATCACATTCAGAAAGAAATCAGAATATGCATGATAGAAATAATCTGCATCTACCTAGGAAATCGGTGGATTTTAGTAGGAAAACAACGCATGAAAACAAAAAGAAGAGTGCCCTACATTATGGAACATACATTATGACAGTTGTTTAGAACATCACAATCAAAAGGAGTAAACATTATCGGATTTGCAGATAATATGGCTATAACAGTTTAAACGAAATCTCGGGAATTACTAACATCGAATGAAAATGGAGCCCTATGCAGGATAGAGCAAAAAATCACAACTCGCACATTAAAGAAATAGAGGTACTGATACTGTATGGAGGAAGGAAACTAAATAAGATCATACTGGAGCTAAATGGTAAGAAATATAATCTAAAGATGAACTGGAATATCTAGGTGTCCACTTTGTTAAGAACATCACTATGATTGTGCATATTAACGAAATTACCACGAAAGCGGAAAATACGATTATGACTTTAAGCAAACTAATGCCAAACATCAGAGAACCGATGGCAGGCAAATGCAGGACTCTGGCATCGATAGCACATTTAGTTATGCTGTACGCTGCACCAATCTAGGAGAAAGCTATGCAGTGCAAAGAACATAGTTACAGATAAGGCTAGTGATAAGTGTTGGCAGCGCACACCCCACCATATCGATGGAAACAATCCAGGTTATAGCTGGAATCAAGCCAACTGAGATCATGGCCCAAGGACACCGCAGAAAAGCCAAGAGGTCAATTGGGGAAGAATCAACTCAACTCAAGTGTGTTAACAGCAGTGGGCAAATACATGCAAGCCGAAGTGGACAAAAAGATTAATAAAAACATAGAGGCATGGAATCAAGCAATATACGGTGAAGTTGAAGATTATCTCACACAATTCTTTGGGGGTCACAAATGCTTCTGAAAATATTCGGACACAGAGATACGGTTGAGTGCTGTTCTTGCGGAGACGTGGACTTACCAGAACATACGATCTTCACGTGCGAAGAATGAGTGACTTACAGAGAGGAAATGTCTTAAAACATTGGGAGAACAACAACATAGAATTAATGGTAGCAAATGAGTAACACTGACATATAATCCACAAGTGTGTAAAAACAGTGTTAAGGCACAAATTAATCGAGGAAAGCAAAATAGAACAAGAACGGCGAAGAAACAGAAATGAAAACTAGAGGAGCTGACATGAAAAACCAATCCAATTTAAAGTAATGCATTGCGGTTCCAAATTAGATGTGGTGAAAAGGGGAGGGGATTTAGTGGGTAAAAACCTCAATCTTCTTCACACCATAACACCCAGGCGAAACGTTTTTTTAAAAAAATCCGTTTGTCGAAAGAAAGATACTTATGAACGCTCTCCCATCTGAATGTATTTCAGAGCATCTCCCAATAATGCAGTTGCCGCATATTTCACCTGTCTTCGATTTACGCAATAATGCGCCTGTCGTCTCGATTATGTTAATTTAAAAAGGTACAATCTCACTTTGAAATGTTTTTGGTGGCCTACATACAATCGCATTTATTATTTAACATCATTAAACGGCACATATATATAACATTAATTGTTACTATTGAAAATACTTTTGGGCGTGATGTATATATAGGAGCTGACATGCGACAAGCGACATGCTCGGGATTTTCATATGTTGCAAGGTCTGTGGAGGTAGGTCGGCCGGCAAGGTCGCGGAATACGGAGGATAAAGTTACTTATAGGGTGGAAATTATAAACGTTGACTGTGAAATAAAATAATATTAGGTGCGTATTGCAAACAATATTCGAATAAACAGTTGCTAAATATAGGGTAATATACTGAATGATGCTTAAGACATATAACTAATTATAATATATAAAATGCTTAACAAAAACATTTGTTTTACATATAATAATGAATGACAAGTAGATGGATTAATGTATATAAATTATAGTGAATATAAAATAAATACACAATTGCAAATAAATTTAAACAATTATTGCCAATAAATTGAAAATTTCTTTCTTTGTAGTATTGATTTAAAATGGGAGGAGTACTACTTATATGCAATTCCTGGTTCTTCATGTGTCCTGCCTTTCTCTTTTTACTTTCCCGTATACGTTATATAAGGAAAGTATGGTGATCGTGCAAAAATTCGAGTTTGAGTTTTTGATGGATTTACACGTTTCCTGAACCCAAAAAAGTAGTTTTTAAAAAATGTCTGTCTGCCGTCTGTGGTCACACCTAGAGCCCAAACTACTGAATCGATTTTGTTCAAATTTTACATGTGTATTCAAGATGACCACACCTCGAGGTTAAATCGTAAAATCGATCCTAGCCCAAATATGGGGGGAGCAAACCAATAAAAATAGGGAAAAAAATAGAAAATATTTTTTTTCTAAAACGCCTCTAACGATTTTGATTAAATTTGACACATAAATACTCCCTTAGTACCAGCATAAGATGGCATAACCAGTTGCTCCCAGAAAATGCAAGAAGGGGTGCTACAGGGGGTGAGTTTTAATCTGTTTTTCAATTTCATAATGTAAAAGGAAAGTAAAAAAAATTGCACCCCTCCCGGTTTTGAACCCACGATCTTGGTATTACAAAGCAATTTACAATTACAATTTAAAATTCTTTATTCAAATATATGCGACATGTCATTTTTATATTGTATTTTTAATATCATTTATTTCATTATTATTTACATTGGTAGAAAACACCCGGCGCGTTACATTTTGCTAATAGCAAAGAAACGGGACGGGGGGCTGATGTCATGCCAAACATGATAACTACAATATAAATTTAAATAAAAATGTTATTTTGTTTTTCCAAAAGTTCAAACTAATTATCAAATTTTGTGTACCCAAAGGGTTTTTGAAAATAAAAATAAAAGAGATTCTAGCTAAATAAAATTAATTTAGAGGGAAAATTTACAGGAAACTTAAAATAAGAGAAAACCTGTTTAAGAAAAATATATACATGGTTAAAAATACATCGGTTATATGTGTGTGTCAAAAAAGAAAAGAAATGAATGGTTTTGTTATATTTACAATTTTTAAAAATTAGAAGATTTTATTTACAATATGAACATATGATTGTTATTATTTACAGGATTCCTTCTCACAATGAAATTGCATGACTTCGCTAAAATTATACGTCTTAAAACTATCATTATTTCTCCGAATAAATCGGAAGATTTTCATGTATGAACTTATGGGTGTGTTCAATATTATGATGTTCCCGTGTATCTACCATATGAGTGGTAAGCGGAGATTGATATATCTTATATTTAAAGAATTTTTTAGCAGTTTCTATAATATAATCCCTAATCATAGGGATGTTATACGCTTAATATGTTATACGTGCTTTAAAGCCTCGAGCGATAAAGTAATTAGAAAACATTATTTATGCATAAGGTGACCATCTGTCCCGTTTTTAACAGGACAGTTTCGTATTTCAGTGCCGTGATCCGTAAATTTTGAAATAATGATATTGTCCAATTTTTAAACAAATGGTCCTGTAAAAGCCCCGTTTTTCATTTAATCTTTATACAACTTAAATTTCATTCAAGTTTTTCATTTTAGGATACGCGTAACTTTAATTTTACACATTATTATTACATTATTCGTTTTCTTCTGTCGTTGTTACCTATGTGTTTGTATACCAATTCTAATTTAGCATCCAGCGACAGGACTAGATTCGAGGAATCATGATCAGTGAATTTCGGAACTTGCTACCGCTAACGTTAAGAAGATGAAACGATGTCACGAATTACGAATTATTTGTCGCCTGTCACTCTGTTTAGTAGAATGCAGGTTTTCACGGCCGTTGTCTAATGAAGTAGATTCTTCCGGGTCTTGCCGTGGTCGTCGAACTTGACTTGACGTTTCGCTGATCATCCTGTCAGCTTCTTCAGAAGGATTCTAAAGACTGAATCTGTTGTGTTACACTCCTCGTTATATACCTAGGCGCCGTTTCGCTTCGCTGGTCATCGGTCACGCTTGGTTCGCTTCGCTGCTCATTCGTCGTGTTTGGTTGACCGTGACTTACTACGGTGCTGGTACTTGGCAATACCAGTCTCCACGTGTTACTAAGTCGATACCCATCCTCTCTGTTAAAGTTGTTCACGTTTTTCATATTTCCTAGTGATTCCCTAATGATTCGCGGATAATAGCGCGTATTACTGTCTAATATAATGATGTCCTCGTAGTCGATTTTATGGTTCTCGTTATTATGGACATGTTCTGCTATCGCCGACCTATCCGTGTATCCAAATCTGGTATTTCTCTGGTGTTCTTTGATTCTGCACTGGATACTCCGTACCAGATTTGGATACACGGATAGGTCGGCGATAGCAGAACATGTCCATAATAACGAGAACCATAAAATCGACTACGAGGACATCATTATATTAGACAGGAATACGCGCTATTATCCGCGAATCATTAGGGAATCACTGGAAATTATGAAAAACGTGAACAACTTTAACAGAGAGGATGGGTATCGACTTAGTAACACGTGGAGACTGGTATTGCCAAGTACCAGCACCGTAGTAAGTCACGGTCAACCAAACACGACGAATGAGCAGCGAAGCGAACCAAGCGTGACCGATGACCAGCGAAGCGAAACGGCGCCTAGGTATATAACGAGGAGTGTAACACAACAGATTCAGTCTTTAGAATCCTTCTGAAGAAGCTGACAGGATGATCAGCGAAACGTCAAGTCAAGTTCAACGACCACGGCAAGACCCGGAAGAATCTACTTCATGTCACTCTGTTTGTCTGAGTTGTGTCAGACCGATTTTCTTTATTATTTATAACTAATCAAGCACTGTACTATGGTAAATAAAAAGTTGTGTCTGGTATTTTCAAGACACTTGCGTAGCATGCAACATCTGTGAATTTTTTTGTGTCCAGAAAAATATTTCTTAATATTTTAAACAATAGTTGGGTAAATAGGATTTAATTTAAATTATAATATTAGAGTCCCTCGGTAAACAGGCGTTAATAAATAAATTATTTGAAATAATGTTCTAAAACTATAATTTTGTAATAGCCGGTAGAAGTTTACTTTTATTTCACATTATATGTCTACAAATATATAAGTGTCATGCAATATTTAATCTTCAGCTAATGTATTCCCTTCCTTATCTATTTTACAACTTTATGCTCAATAGTGCGTCTCAAATGTTCATAAATATAATTCCCTTGACAAGATTTATTCTGAAGAAATGCGCCTGAAATTTTGGTTCTAATTAAATTGAGCCATAGATTACTTTACAATTACCTTATCCGTCCTGATACTTTCTCAACACAGTCAAGTTAGTGGGTAGGTAGGTAGATAATATTATTAGCAATCGAGTTACTTTGTGCGAGTGGGAGAAACTTATTACCAGAATGTGGCATTCTAACAAGAGACGGATTCATTACTTTCACCATAAATTTAGTAAACAAGTATTCAGAACCCGCCTACCCCTAATATTGGTATCAATTTCGTCGGGTATTATATTAGAGATAAATAAGAAGTTGATTAGTAGGATCGCCTCAGGGTAGTGCAAGTAGCACGTGCAGCAGGCAATGCTTACATACAAAGTAATATAATAATGTATGTTGGAGGGTAGAAAACGTGAAAGTGCGGTCGCCCTTGCCATTCTCCATTTGAGGGTATCACTGATGTGCAGATAATAGATCAGTGGCGTGACTTCTATAATCTTTTGTAATATACTAAAGGCCTCCTTCGCCGATGATAATAAAGTACAATTTCTTTAGTTACCTTTCTAAAACGCAATGTGTAAAAGCTTATTGGGATTAAAGACTGCATTTTTATCTATGCTCAAATGTATACAAAACGACACCAAATTAAATAAAAGTTAGTACGTGAAATTAGAGAGCAAATTGAAGTCTACATTTTATTATTACTATGATAAAAAGTTTTAGTAAAACAACATTACTAGATCAATAACCATTAGAAAATTATTGTCCAGAATTTTACTAGTATCAATTGAAAATATCAGTTATGAAGATCTCCCGGCTTATTTATAAACTTGTTCGTCGGTTTATTTAGATAAGTAAAAGGAAACCATTTATATAGTCCTAAATCGACGTTTAGATATTTTTTTGTATTCTTCGAGATTTATAAAGCAATAGAATTCCAGAGAATACGTTTACTTATTTATTTTTATTGATTTTGGATACAACTGTCCAGTAGATAAGATATCTACTTACAGGGTAGGAAAGGAGGAATATTCTTAGAGGAATTTATGCAATAAACACAACATAATTTATTTAAATTTTTAGCTATATTTCAAATAAATTGTGGCCTATGTCGACAAAAGTATATTGAATATTTTGAATCGAGAATATTTTTTTTAGGCAACTATCATCTATACAATATCCTAAATGCTAGTGGTTCAGCTAAAACCTACTACTTCGATATAGGTTTTTTTCTAGATTTATAGAAATTAAATTCTTAAAGGAATTTCAATATACACAAAAGACTACAAAATTAATATTTTATAGTGGACAATATACATATATGGACAATAACATGCCTTCACCATAAATAAGACATGGGTTTTCTGTGAATTATCTATATGAAATGCTGATGTATTAAAATGTTTTCAGTTTAGATCAGGAAAAATAAAAGACATAATATTGTTCAAACATTTGTATTAATAAAATGAAAACTAAACTAAAATGAAGCTAATTAACAAATATTCTTTTAGCAAGTGAAAGTCAACAAAGGAGTAACAACAAAAAAATAAATAAGATAAATATATTTATATACAGTATACCAGACCCGGAACATGAGATTATAAACTGTTGCAAAATTAGTTCTTAAATATGAAGCGATGCTTTTCATATTAGACAGAAAACATAAATAATAAATACAATCTCTTTTACAACCAGTGAAGCAGTTTATTATAGACCACCCTATTCTAAAATGAAAAAGTATTAACTTTCGAATTTGATGAATTTTTTACCAGCATAAAGAAGTCCGCCGTGGACAGATTGTAGATATACTAAGTATTTTTTTAAATCAACTAAAGTAATGTGATGTATGAAAAGAAAAAAAAAGGTGATGTATTACATATAATAATGCATTAGCGATAAATACTTACAAGGGTATGAAAACAATGTTAGAAGAAAAAGTGAAAATTTTAACATGCTTCTGAATACAGACAAATTTATTTTAAGTTTAACATTTAAATGTTTCACTATTCAATGAGATATACTCAGAAAATCAATATTTTAATATTCACTTATTAGAGTAATAAAACTTGAAAAATATGCGCTGCTGATTATCCAAAAATATTAAAAGTAAAAGCCTGATATTGCTATTTTTATTTCTATCACTAATAATAATGTACAGGAAAATACACATACCACCAATTTAAAAAGCCAAGTATAGGTTGAAAGAAATAAAAGAAATAGTTCACATCTATGTTCTTCTCTTTAGCAAAATGGCTATTACACGGAAAATATATGATATACCTTAGGCCCGTCATATTTTACATTAAAAACGCAAAAATGAGGTCAATAGACCTTATAGTTCTCTTACAATCGCTAAAAAAACAAAAATTAAAAAAATATAATTTTTAATATATGGGGATCTAACTAAACATTTATATCATGAAATTGTGGGCATTGGGCGAAAGAAAAAGCCAGGTAAAAAGTTGTTATGTCTATTGACATTTATTATGTTACAGAAAATAATTAAAATGTTACAAAAAATTAAATTTTACATTTTTTTGTCGAAGCTTTCGTAACGCAGAGTGTGAAGAGTGCTGGTGACACTCCTCCTCCATACAGAGCCACATGAAGTTTATTTCCAGCAGCGGCTATTTCTTCGTGCGAGTCATCGGGCTGCAGGAAAATGGTAGTGACATTAACCAGTCGAAATCATTGCGCGATCAGCTGCAAATGCCAAGGTCCACCTCGCCTGTCTGCTCCCAACTGAAGAGGCTGCAGCTCAACATGCATATCGAACATACCATCGGGTTCAGGAGTGGTTGAGTATAGAAAAATAACCAACCAACCGGGGCTGAACCAGTAACCAGCAGGGGCTCGTGATTTCTGCAAAGGACCCAGCTCCTCAAACCCTTCTAAAATTCATATCATGCAAGTGCCGCAAAAGGTGCACTAGACGAGGTTACACGTGCCAAGAATCAGGGCTAAAGTGCTCTGTTCTCTGTAATTTCTGTCGGGACAAGTTTTGCCAAAATGTCCCCACAATGAAATAGACGACTCCGACAACGAAGAATACATCGACAAATCTTTACCTTTGGAGGAGATGTTGTCTCAACAAAATGATCAACCGGAACCCTTAAATAAATGTAAAATTAAATTTTTTGTAACATTTTAATTATTTTCTGTAACATAATAAATGTCAATAGACATAACAATTTTTTACCTAGCTTTTTCCTTCACATAATGTCCACAATTTCATGTTATAAGTGTTTAGTTAGGCACATATCTTTTTTTTAACAATTGCAAGAGAACTATAAGGTCTCTAAGGACCCCACTTTGCGCTTGTATGAAAGATAATTAAATGTGCCAAAAATTAGTTTCTTATAATTTTTCTTGTAGGATGAGCGGTTGTGCCGATATTTGGTTGAAAACAAAAGCAAAGTTTAAAATTTTAATTTTTTGGAAAAATGCCAATTTGCGAGTGCTAATGACAACTAATGACAAAAAACACATAGTTTGTGAGTTAAACTGCAAAAACTGAAAAAGTTCGAAAATTTTGCAGTTTTTCAAGTATTATGCTAGCACAACTTTTTTTGCTTGCAAAACGTAGTTTCACACATCCCTAACGGGTTCAAATAACATACCAAAAATCCAGATTTACATCGCGTTTGCATTTTTCAAGTTTTTATTTGTAAGATATGGTTGGCTTTCTTTTTCTATTTCTAAATCTAAACCCCATTCGTTTAGTATTTCCTTCATTTATTTCGATTCTCCACTAAAATGTACGCAAACACAATATCAACGCAGCGCGGCCGGCGCCGGCGACAGGATGAGAGCTGTCGATGCCTTAATTCAAGAATACAAAACTTAGTTTAAAAATAGTAATACTTGGACAAAGATATATCTTTCTTGGTTCGATAAAAGGGTACTTAAAGCCAAGTAATTAATATTATTTGGAGTTAACAATCATGTTCCAGAAGTATAGTAAACATTTAAGTATAAATTATATATTATTACAAAATTAGTGTATCGTGGAGAAAATCGAAAATTAAAACCTGAATGAAAAACCGCTGCCCAAGGAATCACTACTTCCACATCCAGATTTTGTATCCAACTCTTATGTACACTAAATCCCAATGTAATATTTTATACCCTTTAATAATAGGGTAGAGGTGGTAGAGGGGGTGGCTAATGAAAAAAAATGTAGAAGTCCTTAGTTCTCGTATACACACTAAATCCCAATTTAATTTTTTGGAGGTGGGGGTGGTAGAGGGGGTAACTAATGCCAAAATAAATTTTAGGGGCCCTTGGTTCAAATCCCAATTTAATTTTTTACTCCCTTTAATAATAGGGTGGGGGTGGCAATGGGGGTGGTAGGGGTAGCTAGCGCCAAGAAATTTTTTTTAGACGTTTCGTTCTTGTATACACACTAAATCATATTTTAATTTTTTTTTTATCCCCTTCAATAATAGGGTGGGGATGGCAATGGGAGTAGTAGAGGGGGTAGCTAACGCCAAAAGAATTTTGATAGTATGGTAGAGGGGCTGGCTAATGCCAAAAAATTTTTAAAAGTCCTTGGTTCTCGTATAGGCACTAAATCCAAATTTAATCTTGTATTTCCTTAAATAATAGGCTGGTGGTGGCAATGGAGGTGGTAGAGGAGGTTACTAATGCCAAAATAACACACACATTAAGTCTCGTGTCAATATCATAAACGGTTCCAGAGTAAACGTGCGCACAAAAAAAAAGTTACAGACAGACCGACCGACAGACCATGAAATTTTTTTTTTCGTTCAAATTTAATATCTCGATGTTTCATGACATTTTAAGCATATATCAACAAAAAAAAATTAATTTTTAACACAAAAAAAATTAATTTTTTTTTTTGTGTTACTATACTTTCACTGGACGTGGAAGTAATTATATAGTTTTCTATCAAGAGTACTTTTTAAGTAGTTTGAATTAAGGTATGTTCTTAAACAACTATAAACTTTAATCTTAACCTAAATATAAAACCCTCTACCTAAATCAAATGATAATTATATAAACTTTTGATAGAAATATCGACTATTATTTCACACTGATTTTTATACTTGTATCAAATTTGACACTTTAAGTATAAGGCTACTCTTAGAGGCAGCTTACGATTTTTTTCCGTATGGATAAAAACAATAATTAAATTTTCCATTCACATTTCTAGAACTCTTCCTTATTACTAACACATTATCCATATTCGGATAGTTTCTAATAATAATAATAATAACAACGGTTATTAATTGTTTTAAATATACATACAGAACTTTTTCTTAAATTTTTTATATAGCAATAACTACTTTGTCAGATTACTTTAAGTTAACACGAATATGCTATATTCTTCCAGGTTTCTATTTATAGGATATTGACAGATATTAATATGGGTTAAAGTGTCATTTTGTAATTTTTGTCAGGTCATTAACTTTAATCTGGTATTACGTGAGAATATTACAGTCGATACAAGTAAGCATAAAAGCTGCGAATATTATAATATTTTTACAAAACGGAGAAGGAATAATTACAAATAGGTCACTATGCTACCATTTAAGAACACTTCTAGCATATAAAGCACAATGCTTTTATTTCATCCTGAAATATATAGCGGCACTAATGTGGTGGGTATTCTGATGATGCATGGTGATTGCGAAGAGTCTCCGGGTCATTTTATTCATGTCGGGGCAGTTCACTGGCAGTAAAATACTTCGGTTCCGTGACAATACATCATTTAAATTCAAATTGAAATGATTTTACCTGTTTCATCAATTAAAACTTTACTAGAAGTATTTTGAACTTATATAGGCATGCGATATTTATTCCAAACTTCTGATAGGATCAACTCTGATGTTTTATTTCTGTCTAGACATTTTTATGCAGAGTGCATTGGTTATTTTAATTTAACTATCGAATAAGTTATGTCCTGGTGCAGCTGCCTAAAAAAGAATGACAGGGAGATTGAATTAAAAGACTTTTAATTTATCTTAAGTATACGACAAAGGCGAAGCTTTGTGTTGTTTTATTTACAAAAATAAAAAAATTAGTGTCACACTTGGCTATCTGATCAATATCGTCTATTCAAGAAATTTTAGTTACTTATAAATTCATATGCATTTATTTCATACTTCTATATTATTTTAGTGAAACTAGAATAAAGTCATAATAGACAAAAAATCAACAAGAGAAGTAAGATGGGAGGAAATATAAAAGAACATTTATATTCCTCCAGTTTAATGCGTTGACCTCCAAGACAATTGACAGTATCATGCTTTACGGCGCCGTGTACTAAATACGAGTTGGGCATGCATCTAGCTGATTAAAATAATTTTTTTATTAGGGGATATGTAGATTAGAATTGATATTCTAAGTATAGGAGAAATTTGTTTGTTTATTCAAAAAGAAGGATACAGTTTATATTAATGATTTAAAAAAAAAATTAATGGTCAGCGCCTGAATATTGTAAGAAGGGCTAAAAATTTAAACTTCTCTACACGTCGACATATCATCAATGCTATGGCTGAGAGATTCTATAGAATCTTGAAGACTACGTTATTAGCCAGGGCTAATGTAATTCACTAGGATGATGAATTACCAATTATTTTATTAGGTTTACGCGCCGTGCCTAAAGATGACTTATTTTGTTAATCTGCAGAGCTTGTTTACGGCCAGACTTTATCCCCGGTGATTATTTTATCAAATCCCATACCGATGCTCAGGTCTCTCTCTTCATCACTAACTTACATATTTCGATAATTTAGGTTTCAGATCCCCTAAACCAAATTTTGCTCACAAAATTTTCGTCAGTTCAGACATCTCATTTTGTAAATATATTTTCATACGTCAGGATAAACTGACACCATATTTCCTTTATACGAAGGACCTTTTTTCGTAGTTTCACGTACCGACAAAACGATTACGTGGGAAGTACTTTGCTGTCAGTGTTGACAGAGTCAAACCTGCGTACATGTTCATTAATATTATTGATTGATTTCAAAAAAAGTCCGTTGTAATGTTTGCTACGTCAAATTTTAAAACTACAATCTGACGTAACTAGTTGGTCGTCGTCTGTTGACTAACGGTATTTGCCGGCCGACTGACAGTGGAGATGGGCGGGGTTCTAAATTACTTTGATGTATCAGGGCGCCAAGTAAATTTTTTTTCACTTCAAATACTAACTCAAGTACAATGTAACCTTAAATTTACTAAATAAATTACTTAGCGAGACGATAATGAAAAATTAAAATTCAGTTTTATCTTTTAATAACAATAAAGGAAGTAACTTTATAACATTCAACAGTACAATAACGTAGGTATGGTATAGCAGACAAATTAACACACAAAAAAAATATGTATCTAACTGGGTATACGCGTCTTACATAAGTGCTTAAACCCCCAACAAATATAATAGATGTTTTAATTAATTAATAGAATATTTTCATAGTATGTTTAGCAAAATTTAAAATATATATATATGCTGTTATTATACATGATTTGCAGGAAACAACTACTCAGCGGGCAAATACCCCGACCTGCATTGAATTACACCTTACAAATCAATGAAATATATATATATATATATATATATATAGGTACAGTGGTGAAATTTTTTTTATTTAAAAAAAAATCAATATATATATATATATATATGTACCGGTGAGAGGTAAGTGAATACCCTCATGTGGTCAAATGCTACTATACACCAGACATCATAGATGTCTCCATGGTGTATAGCGACTTGCTATTTTGCAAGTACCGAGAGCGGTGACCTTCAGCCCTTGGTGGACTTAACCCAAATACTGTTATTATACATGATTTGCAGGAAACAACTACTCAGCGGGCAAATACCCCGACCTGCATTGAATTATACCTTACAAATCATGAAAGATTGGTAGCCAATGTCATTTGTCAATTCCCCGACCAGACATAGACCGGTTTCGAACTTATTAGTTCTCATCAGTATGCCATAGGTCGTGGAACAGGCAAATGACAGTGGCCAACCTGTTAGTTTTATACAAACTTAAGTAAATGATGTACCGGTGAGAGGTAAGTGAATACCCTCATGTGGTCAAATGCTACTATACACCAGACATCATAGATGTCTCCATGGTGTATAGCGACTTGCTATTTTGCAAGTACCGAGAGCGGTGACCTTCAGCCCTTGGTGGACTTAACCCAAATACTGTTATTATACATGATTTGCAGGAAACAACTACTCAGCGGGCAAATACTCCGACCTGCATTGAATTATACCTTACAAATCATGAAAGATTGGTAGCCAATGTCATTTGTCAATTCCCCGACCAGACATAGACCGGTTTCGAACTTATTAGTTCTCATCAGTATGCCATAGGTCGTGGAACAGACAAATGACAGTGGCCAACCTGTTAGTTTTATACAAACTTAAGTAAATGATGTACCGGTGAGAGGTAAGTAAGTGAATACCTCTCACCGGTACATCATTTACTTAAGTTTGTATAAAACTAACAGGTTGGCCACTGTCATTTGTCTGTTCCACGACCTATGGCATACTGATGAGAACTAATAAGTTCGAAACCGGTCTATGTCTGGTCGGGGAATTGACAAATGACATTGGCTACCAATCTTTCATGATTTGTAAGGTATAATTCAATGCAGGTCGGGGTATTTGCCCGCTGAGTAGTTGTTTCCTGCAAATCATGTATAATAACAGTATTTGGGTTAAGTCCACCAAGGGCTGAAGGTCACCGCTCTCGGTACTTGCAAAATAGCAAGTCGCTATACACCATGGAGACATCTATGATGTCTGGTGTATAGTAGCATTTGACCACATGAGGGTATTCACTTACCTCTCACCGGTACATCATTTACTTAAGTTTGTATAAAACTAACAGGTTGGCCACTGCCATTTGTCTGTTCCACGACCTATGGCATACTGATGAGAACTAATAAGTTCGAAACCGGTCTATGTCTGGTCGGGGAATTGACAAATGACATTGGCTACCAATCTTTCATGATTTGTAAGGTATAATTCAATGCAGGTCGGGGTATTTGCCCGCTGAGTAGTTGTTTCCTGCAAATCATGTATAATAACAATATATATATATATATATATATATGGCGCAAGAAGGATACAAACTTGCAGGCAGCAGGGCTTCAGCTTCGGCTCAAACTTCAGGAATGGGCAACTTCCAGCCTATCAATTAACCCAGAAAATGGATGGCTCCTCCACAAAAAAGAAATTCCAGTCCAGCAAGGAGAAGTAACATAAGTACGTGTAGACCAGTGGAAAAAAAAAAGACAAAAAAATGTAGGAAAAACTACGAAACACTAGGCGAAACCGTAGGTGACAATAAAACCCTAAAAATAAATTTTTACCATTGAACAATTTACTACAAGTGAAATTTTGCTAGTTTGAATATAAAAATAAAATAATTACCTCGTTTCGGAGGGTTTACTTAGAAAAATGTTGTTGACCTTGGATGTCCTTGGCCTCGTGTAAATTTGGCAAAAATGGCTTTTACGTATAGATCCTTCCAATGAAGACAATCGATTTCCAATACCATAAAATTATGCACTCATCCAAACATAAATGGAAAATCGAAAATATAACGTTGCGAAAATATCCCAAAATGGTGAAATTACTTGTTTCAAAAATCGCAACGAGCACGTAAAAATACCACTTAATAAATTGCCAAGCGTTCGAGCGAACTAAACGTGAAAAAGTGACAGACTACCGGAAGCCAAAAACTATTGTGAAGAAATAAATCTGTGTTACCGATCGCCAATATAGTTATAGGAATCTACCTATAAACTAATTAAAAGTTATTGGTTGCCTAGCTTAAGAATTACAGAAATAGAGAGCTTAAGTATATGCAACACGCTACACAACAAAATGTATAACGCGATGCCTATACTTAAGTGCAACAGATTCCTTACAATTGCGAGTTCATATAGACAACTAAATAATAAATATTACGCGTGACGACGGATCACACGAATTCGTTAGACATTAAATGTAAGAGATAAGGCAATGATTTAGAGATTTTTTTTTAATAACGTATAAATGTTAAATTGAACTGTAACATGTTGATTCTTTCGCAGGTTGATCTTTTCTTTTGCAAGGGGAATATATCTGGCGTATTTTCTTAGCCACTCTAGTCTCGTAAAATTATATTTTTTCCCGATAACAGATGAAGAGGTGGACAATAACAAATGGATAGAACAACAAGTTTTGTGTTTGATGTATTAAGAAGAATAACGGCCAGAATTTTGTATATTGATTAAGCTGGATTAAATAAACCACTTATTTTCAAAAAATTAAGGAGTAGGCAGAATTAAGAGAATAAAACATTTAACAGCTTAAGCGGCAAGGAGTTTGGCCCAAACTTTCCTAATGGGTCAAGATAATTTTTCGTCCAATTGTTATTCTCTTATTAGTACTAGTCTTTTCGAACAGTTTTGACAAATTTAACATAAAGAAATTAAAATATATAGGGGGCCCTACAAAACTAATAACACGGTGGCCGCTTTGGCCCAACATTTGAACTTAAAAAACTTTCGGGCACTAAATTTAACGAAGTAACCACCCAACGATCGATGGGGATCTGGACACATGCATCATCTTCATTTAGCATCTTTTTGTAAGGTAAATCATAATATAGTATTATGTGATAATTCTTTCCAATAAAAGCAGATGAGACTGATATATCTCATCCTCGCAAAATTCATGAAAACTCTCGTTGGTTCTCTAAAATCTTAAGATTTCAAATAGCTTGGTTTATATGAAATTTCTTCTATTATAAAATGTTGAATTTCTTCTGGTCGATAGCCGAGTGGGTTAAGGCGCGAGGTGGCAATCGCGATTAATCACACGGACATCGCACCACCGTGTTCGAATCCTGGCTCCGGTACTGGCACTGTTGGAAGAAATAGTTGTATATCACGTTTTTTCAATGTGTAACCCCCTGCCGCACAAGCCCTAGCTTCTGGAATTGGGGGTTGTCTAATTTCTGTGGTGTTTATTATTTATATTTACGTCGAAGTAAAAACCGGTGCCATCCCTCTTTCAATTCAATTCAACAGATCTTTATTAAAATTATCAGAACAAATACGTCCCCAGAACCCGTTCAGGGACCGACCGTACAACCACCGCGTTAGTCGCGATGGTGATTGTAAAGTCGGGCGGACCGGATCTAGTTCGGTTAGAACACAATTTTAAAAACTTAACCTAAACACCTTTTACAAACAATAAACAAAAATAGGCAATAACATTTCTTATATCTAATACAAACAGAAATGGTACAAAACTTAAAATTGTATAAATTTGACTTGTTAAATCTTCGCGAGATGCCTGATGCGAGATGTATGAACGCCGAGATGTGCAGGGCTGGCCTAAATTGTGATTTTAAAAATGTTGATTCTGAAAGGTTTTGATTTTATTAAAGATTTATAACGAGAAACAAATTTAGAGACAGGCATGTATAAAAGAAAACAATAAGAACAACGAATGTGACAAAAAGTTACAAACAGTCAAACAGAACAGGAAAGATTTAAAGATACGAAAGGTATATTTCAATAAAGGTGGATAGGTTAAGCGGAAGTTATAGTTGGTGAACTTTGGCTACAGAGGTTGCCTGAAAATCAGTAACGGCTGTTACGGTATGGAATGTTCAATCCGAAATAGGGCATTATGTTGTCTAATATGGTACCGTCCCTGACCTGTTAAAATATTTTGAAAAAACCGGCGTTGACAATAACAACAACAACTACTACTACTACTACACAAAAAATAACCTGGCTGCTTAAAAATTTGTAGTTTTATAGGTAATAGTAAATATTTCGCGAAAAAAAAGCTGTTCAAGTGAATCAGCTGTCGGGCACTTTCGTAGAAATCAATATTCAAATTGGTGTTTACTAAAAAACTCTCAAAAATACACTGCGCCCCTATTTCCTTAACCTTCTATATGATCTACTCCCTCATACATGAAATTGGCGTGTATTTTAGTTCTTTTTATATATACTGGTATATATATATATTATACTTGGGTAATTTAAACGGTTTTGATTGCACGATATTGTAAAAAACCAATTTATTTTATTCAGGACCGAAGTCAGTTCAAAAAACTTATATCTCCAAATTTATTCACCCTAGACCTTGTATAAACATATAATATTATATTAACCATTTCCATAATAAAATCGATTTTATAATCATTATAGTGTAGTTAGTTATACATTGAAAATATATTTGGTTAAATATTATGTGAATAATAAAACTGGACAAATTGTGAATGAAATAAATTTATGTCGACATCGACAGAGGTTGGTCAAATTTCATTTTTATTCACTATCGGAAATGAATACACCCACCTTGTGCGTTAATTATTCACCTCGTATCTTTATTCACTTGTACTATAAATAGGTATTAATCGAATAAGTATTCTTATATTCATGTTCAATAGTAAAATTAATCAAATTTAATTTGACATCTTTATTTCTGCTACAATGAAAAATGAATACCTAATTAACATTGTGTACCTGTTAGCACTTTTGTAACAAAGGTTTATTAGAGTATCATTTATTTCATAGCACGCCTATTAAATTTTATGACAACCCTGCCATTAGCCACAATCAAGTATAAAATTTTCATCAGATTACACCAAGTCCTTTAACCCACCTACTAAACAAGAGTAATAAAAAATGTCGTAAATTTGATAAAGCAATAATGCAGATAAATTGATGTCATCATTCAGAACACACCCCAGGACACAAAATGGGTAAGGGAGAATTTAGAACACCGTATTTTTTGTTTATGCCTTGAAAGCCGATAAGAAAAATCTCAACATATAAGGTACAGACATGTTCCAATACAATTTACTATTCTGTCGTTATTGAATATAACTTAAAATAAAAATATAATTTAGGTTAGGTGGGATATAAAATAATTACTTATTTTTTATAATAGTTTAACTACGTCCAATATGTTGTCTTTCCTGTTAAGTTTAATATGCAAAATTATGAAATTAATGCACTCAGTTCTATACTTTTCTTTGAAGATGAATATGGTAATATCATACTAGTGTATTCAATCAACTTTAAAAAATGATAAATAGGTGAGGAGATAAATATGTCGATGACGTCATGTTCGATATACTGGTGAAGCTCTCTAAAATAAGCGAAAGTAACATAAAAATCGGCATATCTAAGGATACAGTATACCACTACCAATGTAAATGGTATAGCAGAAACCCTCATGGCAACATTTTACAAATAAAAATATTTTACTTGTCGAAAGGAATTTTATTTGTTGGTCTCCATCTCAAGCACCTTTGTACTCACCATAATGAAATTTTGCACAAGGGGATTTTTAAAGGCGCTGATTAATAATATCCCGATCAGGAGTTTCTATAGATCTAATTGGGAATTATTTTGTCTTTTGTGTATGAAACACTTTATGATTTAATCTTACTGTGTATTATATTGATAAGTTTGCTGTGGTGCCTTGTAGATTTTTCGCAGAACTTTTTCGACTGACTTTCAGATTTGTGTGAAAGAATGTTGAAAAATTGGTTAAATACCGTGGATTTGCTAAATATTACAAATTTAATAATGCTCATTGATTAATTACATAAAATCAATTGTTCGAGGCCATTTTAAAGATTTCAAGATTAATAATATCCAACTAAGATTTTTGGTAAAAGAATTGCTAATATAAATTTTCGGACAGAATGGCTTGCTGATCAGAAGTTTCTATACAGGGTGGACCATTAATAATAGGCCATAGTTCAGAGGTAGATTCTTTGGGCCAAAATATGAGGATATAACCAAATACATTTTAGTAAAATGTTGTTGTGGAAAAAGATACAGGGTGTCAAAGTTCAAATTATTTTTTCGTGTTTTTGCAATAACTCAACAGCCTCTTGATTGATCCTAGCGAGATTTGCTAGAGGAACTTTTTTTATTCTAAGAAATAATAATTTATGCATTACAACGCGTTAGATCATAGAGGGCGCCGCAGGGCCTGTATCTGATGATGAATTTTTTAATTTTTTTTGACGAAACGTTGTGGACCAGAAAATCTGATGAAAGCATCATTTTCACGTATAAGGTATATTGGTAGAACTTGATAACTCCAACCGTTTTCGAAGAAAGTGCCGTTAAACATTTGAATAATTTCTTGAAAGGCAAATTCAAATTTAATGAAACAAAAATGTATTTATTGAAAACTGTGCCTTGGTTACGTTCTAGTTCTGTCATTTACGTCATTTAATCATTTTATTTTATTCTTGTGTTCCTAGAGCTAATTTATTTAACTTTTTTATTTACAATGCCTAGATATAATAATTTTTCAAATAGGGAAATGAGGGATATGATATGTTTACGCACAAAATAATTTTAACGGATGTGCTCCAGCGAGGAGATACTCATTGCAATATCCAAATAGAATACAGCCAGACCATAATATTTTCAAAGATCTGTTTCGTCGTTTAGGAGAAACGGGTTCATTTCGCCATAAAAACGACGTATGACGATCTAAACGAGTTACTCCAGATCAAGAACTAGAAATTTTAGTTCGTGTGGATGAAGATCATCAAGTCAGCTCAAGTCGTTTAGCAGCAGCAACAAGGGTGAGTAAACAATCTGTCCTAAGAGTCTTGTAAAGAACGCTTTTACCCATATCATCTAACTCCTGTACAAAGGTACAGTAAAACTCGAATTAAGTTACTTCGAAGGGAACTTCCACATAGGATACAATTTTATCAATTTGTTCTAAATAAACACAACAGGAATTTTATTAAGAGCACTTTAATTGCCGACGAAGCAACTTTTACTCGCCTAGAGTGGAGAAATACCCATTACTGGGAAGTAGAAAATCCTCATGCCGTTAAAGAATGTCTTTCTTTTCTGCAAGAATTTAAGATTAACGCTTGATGTGGTATCATCGGCAATCAATTATTGGGATCAATTCACAGTTTAATCTTGATGTGTATTATATTGACAAGTTTGCCGTGGTGCCTTGTAGACTTTCTCCCGATTGATTTTTAGATTTGTGTGAAGAAATGTTGAAAAATATCTTTCGGTTAAATACCGTGCTAAGTAATATAAACTTAATCATGCTCACTGATTAATTACAAAAAATGAGTTGTTCAAGGCCATTTCTAATTCGATTATATTTTCCAAAAAATCTATGTTAAAAGAGAATCAAACCTCTATTAGGTAAGACTAAGAAATATCCAGGATGTTATTTAAAATATAAAGAATGTAGTACCTTCGGTTACGCCGGAAATGTATGTTTAGTTCCCGTTAAATAAAATAAAAATATTTTTTGGTCGAATATTCCGTACCCAAATTTTATATTTCTATCTTGAGAAATATCCAAATAAATAGCATGTACCTCTGGTCTCATGGTAAGACGGTATGTGGAATACAAAGTTGTACTGTACTGTTAATGTTATCAAATAGTAACGGGGTTTGTATGTAAATTATGATTTTTTAATTGTTATACGATATTTACTAAATCCAGGTTAATTGCATCATTGACGTCAGATTAATATTTTAAAAAGTTGATACTCATTAGCATAATTAGCGAATATATGCGATAGAAAATCCTAAATCCAAGGAAGAAATATCAAGAAAATTCCGCAAATAACTTTTTGACAATGTTAAATATTTTTGAAATAAAAATCCAAAATTCTACATTTATAATTCTGCTTATGCACTTCCACAGTGTATTTGGGGTATATCAAAAAGTTAGAATGGAAATAATAATTTGTTTTTCTCTCTCTTGAATTTGACATCTTTAACAAACTAGTGTATCATAACTAATAAATAATTAGGATTACAAGTTAATATATTTATATTAATGTTGTTTGAAATAAGAAAAATATCTGATTGTAATACGAATTGAAGGTAACAGAGGCATACTAAATGCTACCATTTCGAATAATTGTTATGTAAAAGATCTAATGCCAAAATTTCAATTCTGATTTAATTATTTTACGTACCATTAATTAATCTATAACTAAAAGAAACTTAAGACAGTTCTCTTAAAAATACACAAATATATTCTTAAAGAAAATAACCGCTGAGCATGCATCATTGTTTCAATGATTTGGCCTAAAAATATGTTACAGCTTTTTATCATATTCTTTGCGGCATACTTGTGAAATAGGTGCGACTGGAGTATAAACTATATTCGAGCACAATTTTTCACAATGATTAATTTGCCAGTTGGCTGATATTCTGAAGAAAATATGACGTTTGCGAAAAGAGTGTAAAATATGATTCCGGCAAGAGATTGTGGGGGTAAAGGTCAATTTTCATGCAAATCCCTACTGTCACGACCTCCATTTGTCCCAAGGATGGGTTTCCGCCGCCGATCTCTAAGAGTTTCGTCTCATTTTACGCCCCGTCGACTGCAGCATCTCCTATGGAGTGCATATTAATCAATACTGATGAAGACCAAAGAATAAAGTGACACTTTGAGGTCGCCGTACATTATGATTTATTGCATGGTCTGTGCTCGCGCCACGCTTCCCGTTATCCCTCGGCTATTATCTATCGTTCGTTTCATTTAAACGTACTTGAAATGATTTTTAAACTGATGATGTTTTATTAATATTTTGTCCTGTCATGATGTTTTCTAATTTCTTGAAAAACTGACTTAACGATAATCAGTTCTAATAGTGGTATTTAGATATTATCGTTTGCAATCTCCTATGTAATTAGTATATTTCTCTCGTTTTGCTAATATTCTAGCTTTTTCTAATCAAGAAAAGATTCTCTATGTTATACATAAAGTGTAATAGGATTGATATAAGAAGGTAAACGAGATTTAAAATCATGTGGTAAATACTATCATTTAGATCACTTTATTGTTTGCCTAAATTTCCTAATGACCGAAAATTGTCAGCATTTATTTGACATAATAATTTTTGAGTGTTGTGTTTCTTACAACTTCTTCGGGTATTGATAATAATTAGCCATACTGCCAACACTGAAATTCATCGAAAAGAAAAGAAATCTTTAAGACGAACAAAAATCAAAGGGAAGAAAATAGTAAAACGTGTTTCTAGCCCTAGGGCCTACAAACACATTTATTTTTTGTAAAAGCGGTTTAAAGGTCCACTATTATAGATTAAAAAATGTAACAAAAAAGAAATATTAGAGGATATGAATCTAACCTATTCAAATCGTCACAAAATTCAAGCTCAGATTTTTGCTTTTTGTAAAAAATATATATTACTCACAAAAATTTGCTTATTATATTTATTAAGGAAAGAGTATATTAAAAGGTGACATATTACAACTAACAATATTGCTACATAATTTGTTGGCAGCCGTATTTGTTTGAAAGAAAGTATGACACACGTCACGTTACAGGTTACACTATTGAGTAGACTTAATTATTTGCCAAAGTCACTATTTTAAATATCCTACTACTCAAATATATGGTATTTCTTCATAATAGGATCTGAGTTTTTTTATACAATATCTATAATTATGTTTATAATATAATTTAAGTTTTACCTTTTTTGGAATATTATCTCGCAACAGATTCACCTAAAACAAATGAAATCTAAATTAATATATATGCAACATAACTATTTAAGATTTTTCTTGTCAATTTTAAAAAAAACGTATTGAAGTTTTAGAAACTTTGGTAGTACATCAAAAATAAATACATTTCTGCTAATATTATGTATTATTAAATCTTCCTACATATTATTGAACAGTAAGTAGATACAAATAATTTTACGTAATTATTATTATTTTTTAATTTTAACGCCTTATTTAGATTTACGTCCTGGCGGAGTTTAGCATTAGCTATTCCACCACTCAACCAGGACACATACACACAGACAATTATATACAACGACCATTCCCTACAACATGGTCATCTGCCGCAGCTGAGACTCTAACTGGTACAACAACATAGCCATTCATTGGACACGAACCGTTTTGTGGCCTAACCAAAGGATACGTAGCGGAGGAGATCCAAGAATGGGAAATGGATTAGAGAAGTCCTACTGGAAGAATACTCCAGGCCAAAGGCAAGGGAAAAGTTTATAACTTATTCGACAAAGAATGCCGCAAGGCTTCTCGAAAGTCCGAGTAAAGGCTAATCACAGGCCTTCTAACTGGCCACTGCCCCTTGAGATATCATCTCAAAAATATGGGCAGGCGGTAGACAACAAATGCAGATATTACGATATGCAACTGAAACTGCGGAAACTGCAAGGTGTTAGTCCGCACTAGGCGAAAATTCCTAGAACAGGCGGCACTAACACCTGAAGATATAGGGAAATTAGCCCGCCACTTTTGTATATGACAATAAAAGTAAATTTGAAAGTAACATTCACTCTCACAACACCAGATCGGTAAATGATATCCATACAAACCACTATTCACTAATCCTTTTCACGAAGAGTCCTTACTATACTCGTGCCACTATTTACAATAAATTAGCACAAAGAATAAAAATTCAAAATAGTGTCTGCAAATTTAAAAGTAATTTAAAAAAATTCTTATAACTGTTTCTATAACCTACGAGAATTCTTCGACTTTCACGACTAGACAGATCTGTTACAATCATAATCTATAAAAAAAATTTGTATCAAAACTATTTTCAAGTATTGTTAAGTTTTATATGAGCTTATTGACTCTTTTTTCATTTCTTAAACTTCTTTTACCATGAAAATGTACCATTCCTGTAGATTTTAAACCTTTTGTTTTTATGCTCTATGTTATGTTATATTTACTGTATTTTATTAATACATACTGTATACCCTTGTTTATTTCTCGCGAAATTACTCATTTGGGGAAACTGCTTTTAAGTGGGACACTCCAATTGAGATGTACCGTCTTGGTAATATTCATTAACCAGAGTTGAAACGTTAATTTCTAAAATCTGCCACATTATAATTCTCTTCCGTAGTATTCAGTTAACTTACGTTTGTTAGAAATCTGAATAACCGACTGTCTGTCATATAGTTTGTCCTAAATTACCCCAAGTATGCACGTGTCGAGCCACCATCTTGCTTTGCTTATCATAGATGCCATTTTCTTTTGCTGTTCTTCCATTTAATCCAAAAAGAGGCAACAAATTTATAACATGCATATACACACTCGTATACATACTTACAATTTTATTTATTTACTATTTTTTTTTTATACGTACAGATAAGACTGATGAAGAGCTGATGATGATTCACAGAACTGCCCCTGAGTTCCCCTCCGCGCCGACCATACCGAATGCCAAACATCTCCAACATCCCATCGCGGTCCTCTTTCATAGCGAAAGAGAAGATCACGACAGGTCGATAGAGACGTCAAGCACCCAAAGAAATCGGTGCAGAAGGAGACCCGTGAGCAACTCTACGAATCACTAATGTAGTTGTCTACTATGAAGAAGGCATATTGTTATGATAAACAAACAACTTACTTTAAAATGTTTAGAAAAAGAAGTGATAGAGAGAGACTTAGACGGAGAGGGGATGGAGTTATACAATGTAGAAATGTTTTGAGAAAACGATCTTTCGAAAATCGCATTTTTATGAATCGGAGGTGTTAGAGTAGCCTTGTGTCTAATGTTTAAATTATGCACATCTGTCCGAAATACAATTTTTCTGAATAAGTAGCTTGGACTATTAAATAAAGGTATAAAGTAGCACAGTGTAACCTACGTCTATTTTTCATGTTCAACCAATTGTCATCTAGTAATTTGTGGCTCACTGGCTCACATTTCCTGATCCCGTATACGAACCTCAAACAGTAGTTCTAAATTTTTTGTACGCGTTGAGAAGAAATCGCTGTCAGACAAGGTCCGTAAACGGTATCACAATAGTTAAAAACGGAAAGAACCAGTGAGTCACATAAAAGTAGTTTAGGCTTTTGATTAAGAATATACCTAGAATTATATAACAATTTTAATCTACATATAGCCTTTTTAATACAGTTCGAGATATGTTGTTCAAATCTGAGGTCCGTATCAAGTATGAGCCCTAAGTTTTTTACATATTTTTTTATAGGTATCGTTACATCATTAATTTTTATATCAACATTTGGGGTTAGGTTGATTATATCAGCCTGACGGGCGAACAGCATTACAGCACATTTATTTGGATTTAAATGCAGACAGTGGTCTAACGACATTTCAAAAAAAAAATTTTAAGTTCACGATTAACTACCTCACAACTTGAAACGTACTCGGTTTAAAAGAATAAAATAGTAACGTCTGCGTACATCTGTATGCTGCATTTTTCGGTTAAATCGGGTAGAAAATAAGTGTACACTGTAAATAAAATTGGTCCCAGTACGGAGCCATGGGGTACCCAACACGAAATTTGCAGATTATCTGATACCTCCCCGTTTAGAACCACTCTTTGGTTCCTATCTCGTAAGTAGTTCGCAATAAAAGTTACTGCATTTATGATAAAGCCTACATATTTTAGAATTAATAGCAGTATATCGTGATTTATAGCGTCGAAAGCTTTCGAATAATCCAGTAGTACTAACATTATACACATATCTGAGTCGATGGATATAAAAATATGGTCTGTAACATTTAAAAGTGCAGTTGCACAGCTGTGCCCTTTTCTAAAACCCGATTGCGTTTCTGGAAAAACTTATTTTTTTTTTAATATCTTCCATAATTTGGCTTTTGACTTCATATTCTAATTTAATATGATTATCTTCTCAATAAAGTTTCTATGAATGTGAAGAAAAATAGTACTACGCCCATGACCACGTAAGTAATTGTTTTACAATTCTCATCCTTTTCGTTTATGGAACTTACAAACAACTTTGGTAGGAACTTTCTGATAATCGATACATAAGTATCCTACATTTATACTAAAATAACAGTGGAAATATGTCTACTTTAATTCAATTCAATTCAATTCAATTCAACTTATTCAACTTCAACTATACATGTTTAACATTACATATTCAAATGCACATAGTGTTTGGTATTGGACATTAAATTAACAACATTATCAGTTTTATATATTACATATTGAAAAACTTAAAATAGGTTATATTTAATACAACCCTGGCGAACAAGAAGACTCACCTAAGCACTATACGGTGCTTGTGTTGTGTCGTTCTTCTTATATCGCCGAAGGATTAGTATTGTATTCATTTTAATATGTTGGCAGTTGTATTAACAAAACAACAAAATATGATATATTTTTACGTGCAAATTGTGAAAATATATCGAATTTTAAGGCATGTTTTTAACATTATTGTTAGGATTGTAAAAATGTGTTTTTATACGAAATATTGTTTTAACGTGACTTTTAACTGTAGAAATACAAGAAAAATATTTTGTATCAGATAAAATCAAGGGGAGCACAACGAGCTAAATAAACAGAAATCCAAGAAAGTTATGCTTTCTCAAATGAAATTATCATATCTTAAATGATTATTGTTTGTTCTCTTTTTGTGTGTTAGGAACAATCAAATATTAAGTAAAGGAAAATTTATAAGTAAATCCCTCAAAGAGGAGGGCTGATTGCCAAAGTCACAAGCACAAAAGAATACCTCAATCACTTTAAATATTTTATTTTTTCTTTTTATCCGCTTCGACATCCTTTACATCTCCATGCTTTCTACATTCAAACGCACTTCCGCTTTTCGTTCTACTGTGAATACTAAATTTTCCATAGACATTATTTATCGACTTTGAATTTTGACTTCGCATAATGTTATAATATTTTAAAGGTAATTTCGCAAGATGTGAAAGACTACATTTATTTTAATTATTAGTCCTGCATTGTATAAATACTGTTAGTCCTCGAAACATAACGAAACTTCAGAAATTCCAAGCTATATCAAACCATTTTGTATGTTCTTCGCGTTTCACAATAGACCATGATATCTGTCGCAAAAATGTCTCGCACTAGTTTTTTGTTGCCTATGAAAGTAAGAGTAACAGCTGGGGGCGATCGGAGCAGTCATATTTCTTAATAAATTCGAATTGAAATTTGACATCGGAGGTTTAAAGAACTTTTTCGCTGCCAATATGATACATGTTTTCAAATGTCCTGAAAATTCCAACGATACTATTGACAGCAATTTTGGTTGTCATGTCTGGCTCTCAGGTTCAACTCCGCAAATTCCGAAAAAACGGGTCCCGAAGCCATGATGGTACGAGAAGTTCTTTTGTCAGAAATCGAGTTATTGCCTAAACTTAGCTAAATGCTATTGACACACTTTCTTGTGTCGTCGAAAGGGCTAATATGCAAAAATGTTTTTTTCACTCAAAAATGTTTGTATGTCTCTTAACCAAAACTTAAAATACTTGACAGCCATTTTCCATGTTGGTAATTTATCCCAATAACCGTTACATTCGCTACAATTAAAATAATCAAATTCATAACCGTAATTAACTTTAATTGCATGAATAATTGCTGTCAAATATTTTAAATTTTAGTTAACAGCCGTACAAATATTTTTAGAGTAGACCATTGGTTTTGATATTACACCCTCTGCAAGAAACAGCTTGCTTTTGACTGCCTTGAAAAACACATTTTTGCATATTAACCCTTTTGATGACACAAAAAATTGCTGTCAATAACATATTAACTTCATAAATGCCACGTGAAAGCAATATCTCGATTTTTGACAAAAAAGCTTCTCGTACCATCATGACTTGTTATAGTACCTTTCACTCACAGACAGACAAATTTCAACTTTTAAAATTTTCAAAATAATTCACTCTTTCCCAAACAGTCAAAGTACTATAAAAAAGACCTTCAGACACTTAAATTTAAATAAACCACAATTTTTCACAAACAAATATGAGAAAATTCACATAACACCGATAATTCACAAATAATCCAAATTCATCAAGAATATCATTCAAATATTCACATTAACCGATTTACAGCTCAAACGTTACAAATTACTGCCCTAAAAAATACAGCCCCCTCACTATCTCGATTAATATCAAAACTACTTTCCACGCCTCCAATCAGAATATTTTATTTCGCTTCTACAAAATTTTTATAAATCATTTTTCTCTTCAATTCAACTTTCCATTCAAGTTTCCATTCATATATCAAAATACCTTCATTCACATTCCCAATGCGCCAGCTTACCATTTATCAAAACTTACTTCCCGAAATACAGGCCTCATCAATATAAAAACTTACTTCCACTTCGTTTCAATGCAGACCTATAGGAACATATCAACATAGCTTGAAAGACCTTCGAAATCCATTACGGGGCCATTTCAAAATTTAATTCTTTCGAGAGTTATTGCAAATAACTTCTAAACCCGAATCGATTCAAACTTCATTTATACATCAAAAAGTTCCCTTTTTTATGGCCAATTTCATCATATAAATTTTTATTCCGAATATTTAAGTTGTCATAATGCATGATGCATGATGCAGTATTGCGAAATCGAGCCAAAATGATTCGCGGGGGCCTTTCTCCAGACCTTTTCCAGATCTTTTCCAGACTCAAAGAACCCAGTGAGCCCTAGCTAAGTAGTTACTAGAAGTTGAAAGTAGTGTTTGCGAGTAGTTTATTCAAATAATTTTTAATTGTAATTAGTGATATACTAATAATTATGTTCGGGTTCCTAAAGTTTGGGTTCCTACTATATAGATAAGCGGAAATAAGTGAATATATTGTTAGGTTCTCTATCTATACAAGCTTCCACAGCAAATATTCTAGTAATTCATTAGGCTTCTAAATTAATTTAGCACCGTCTGTCTAGTTAAGCTTGCCTACTTCAAGCAATCCGAAAATCTCTTGTACTCACAACGCTGCTATTGCTTCCTTGGCCCCAACCAAGTAAAAAAAGTTATAAATCAATTAATTCCTTGGCCCAATCAAGTAAAAAAAAGTTTTAAACCAATTTGCCACAGCGCAGAACTTACAAAGTGGACATTCAGTGCTAGAATACAAACTCTTAAATTGAAAGTCAGTATACAATACATCAAGATAAACATATACAGGGTGTAGCATTTAACCCTGACCTGCATATTCGGAGTAACCCTCCAAACTTCAAAAAATCAAAAAGTAAAGTGCACAAAGAGCTTCCAGGGACTCTATTGCTCAACACTCCATTCAAACTTTTTATTTTTTAAAACGGAGGAGCTCCTACGTGTTCAGGCTCCAGGATTCGCTTTTTCTAAATTTCCGTAAGTTGAACCTGGGCGGTAGGCGTAACCACCAAAATTGCTGTCAAAAGTTTTGTTGTAATTTTCAGGACATCGGAAAACATGTATCGCATGGTGGACAGTAAAAAAGCCCTTTGAGCCTCCTAAATTTATTTTGAATTTATTGTGAAACATAACCATTTCGATCGCCTCCAACTGCCACTCCTACTTCCCCCCGTCCTCCTGCACCTATTGGCAAATAGACAGCAAAAAAGCTAGTGAGAGACATTTTTGCAGCGTCATCACGGTCTACAATATAACAATAATAATGGTAATAGTAATAATAATAGTAAGTTGTCTTTATTTGGGTAAATTTTACAAACTAAATAATCATATCTTAAAAAAACGTATGGTTGGAAAATATAAAAAAGCAATTGTCTCACAAAGGCAAAATATAGCCGCGCTACTCATATTCCAGCAAAAATGAGTCGACCTAATTTTTATAAAATGTAAGTATTAATATTGATAAAAATACAATTTCTCAAGGATTGAGCACCAAATATTCATCAAATAAGAATAAAAGTAATAATTGTTCCTATTTTAAAAATCAATAAGTCCAATATTGCCATTTAAAGCTTCTATGGTGGATATTGCGGTTTGATATGATATCATTTGGACATGTCGAAATTGTATGATTCATTTTTTGATAATCTAGTTCTCTTACTGCTTTCTAATATGATATTCCCATGGCAAATATAGAAAGTAAGTTAATTAAAAAGGGGCAAATATTGGACACTACAGCATAAAACATGATAAACTGAGGCCAATATTAACTGTAAAGTATTAAACATTTTTCCTCCAATTTTTCTGTCTTTACAAAAACTACAAATCCATCCTCGTGAAAGATGTCTTGTGTAAGTTACAGTGCTACACAAGTTAATGGAGAAGATTTATTTAGAAAACAGAAATTATTTCTTGGAGTAGTTCTAAAAAATTATATGAAAATCTAAGTTTTTGATGCAGTTTCTAAAGGATGTGTAATCTTGAATTCTATTATAATTCCTAACGCGAGCAACGAAGATTGGAAAGGGTAAGGAAAATATATTTTCATTTCAGTTCCAAAAGGAAACGGCGAATGAACTAGTTGCAGTTTCGAGAGGAATTTTGAATTGAATTTTTCATAAAAATGATGATTTTATATTGTACCTCCATAAATTTTCACGAAAGCATTTTTATATCTGACATGGTTATATAGCACCTATTTAAGTCAGATTTTGATAAAGTTTCTGAAAATCGATCTGAAGATTTTTATGACTTTTAGCGATTAAAGGTAAGTTCTTTGACAACATCACGAAAACGAGAATAGTAAGTTCGCCAAGGTTTCTTTGTATAATAAATATATTGATATAGTATACTTATATTGAATTGGAAAGTTAATTAATAGTTATAGAATATTATTGGAATTACCAGAATGATATGATGGATTGATCATTAATTTTTAGTAGACTCTAACCTGTTATATCAGGATTTTGGATACGCTCTGTGGACGATAATCTCAACTACAACTCTTTTTGATAGGCAACCAATGTTGCTTAAATATGAGTTTTTATTTGCATTCACTCAAATAATGCACCAGGAATTTTAAAGACTAATAAAAAATTTATTAAATGTATAAAATATGTTCATGACCCAATAATATTGGAGATAAGTTAGTCAAAACTCTTATTTACTATAATTACATGCGCCGATCTAAATATCATATTAATTAATTAATTGATTTAGTTGACAATTTTATTATAAAATAATGTAGTCTGGTGATATTTAATTTATTGTATTTTCACCATTGCTCAAAAATTACCAGATTATCTGTCAGAACATTTTGATACAAAAGTTATTAGTTGCTATTATGAGAAATCTATCAAGAAAAAGTGAAGTGTGCAGAAAATATCGATGTTTACTCTTTATAGAAACGCCAAATTAAAACTGTGGTGATAATGACACTCGTACACATTGATTCAGGATGCAAAAGTAGGTAACTGGTGCTGGTTGCGTCCAACTCCTGGGATTAATTTATTAATTTTAAAGATATCTGGTCAAATTCCTTTCTAGATCGTTGCTACTAGAAACTGCCAGTTTGTAAGTACCTACTGCTTTGCTGGATTTACACTGCAAATAAACTGAGAATGTCAGCTTGCTGGTCCTCACGAAGACTCTCCATTTCAAGGCTCCTTTGGATTAAGAAATTATCTTTAATTTTACTGACATCAAAGTTTACAGTTATGAATATTAACACCCAGATAATAATTCGGCTTCAAAAATTTCCAATATTATGTAAAATTGCTATTTGAGATTATGAAGAGAAATTTCACCTCGGCGATTTGGAAGAAAAACCATTGTTTCTCCTGTCAAATCCTATTTATAGGAGGTGTCACAGGCTATGTGATAATTGAATTTTGACAACAAAATTTTAGGTATAATATTTATTTTGCGATTCACTCACTACTCTGTTTGTTTTCTTGCATAATCTTGTTCGCTGTTAAATATGCTTCATTTTGCTTTTCATTTGAAGTTGATACGAGCTGTATTTAGTTTTTGATGTCTCGTATCACGCTATTTTCTGTTCTCACACACAAATTTTAGTTTATATATCACTCAACTTACTTTAAACCCTTGCCTTAACGCAGTTTCTAACTTTCTATATAGTTTTTAGATGGTTTGCACTAAATTTAATACAATACATACTAAACTTATTCCGTTGACATGTCCTGACTTAATTAATTAACTAATTATCCACATTATTTCTAAATTATCCATACTATTGATTGTGAAAAATAGTAATTTGAAGGTATTTAAGATTTTATATAGCTAAAATGGAATATTATTATATTAAAAATTCTAAACTTTGCATTTTGTCAGATTGGCAAGAAAACGTTAAATAAATAACTTCAACAATAAAACCAAGTTATTTTTCTGGTGTATTAAATAATAACAACATGTAAGGAACGTTTTGCGTGCACTTGTGCACATGTAAAAGATACTATTTCCAAATTCAATTTCTACGTTGCGCACTCTAAAATTGATAATTTACCATAAAAACTTAACAATAACACCTGTCAATTCTCCAAAAGTATAATAAAATACCTCTCTGAAGTATCGAAATGTTTTCATTAACCAACTTATTTCTTTTTTTAATTGCCTTATTTTAGATTAAAGTATTGGCAAAATTTAGCATTAGCTATTCCACCATCAACCAGGACACATACATACAGACAATTACGCAATGGCAATTATCTATGACGTTGCTGTCTGTTGCAGCTGAGACCCGAACTCAGGAGTGATACAACAACTAGCCGTACTGCTTCTGACACAACCCCATCTAGTCTATTTCTACCAACTTTGTAACACATGAAAAATTCCATTAAACATCCATGTCCTAGCCAAAACTCCAACCCAGAGCTTCTTGGTTGCAAGCTTAACACGTAAGCACTAAGCCAGTTATTTATATTAACATCCCGGCAGAGTTTAGTATTAGCTATTCCACCGCTCACCCAGATCACATTTACATAGAGAAACACACAACGACGAGTCTCTAAGACATTGTCATCTGCTGCAGCTATGACTCGAACTCTGGAATGGTACCAGCGACTAGCCATGTTGCCTTTCACACGACCCTAGCCAGTCCACTGCTACCGGCTCTGTAAGAAGTAGAAACGCCCCTAAACATCCATACTATAGTCAGGGTTTGAAGCAAAGACTCCTTGATCTCAAGTCTAACACATAAACATTGTCACTGAGCCGGCCAGGAAAATTCATTTTTTCATTACGGTTAGTCGGATGCAAAGAAAACGAAACTGATATCTACAATATAACGAAAACCATTTGTTTATCACTTATATTTTTCAAAACACGTCGTCAAATAATAAATTAAGATTTTATTTATTTTTAAGCTAAAAACAATATGTAAGTGAAATCCTAACACAATCTGCCTTGTAAAGTATTCTTAAACTAGAATAAATGGATCTTCCACTGAAAGATAAAAAGCCTGTAAATTATAAAGTTCCTTGGTGGTAATAAATTAATCGTTTAATCAAAGTGAATAATTAACATTCAGCTGAGAATTATAACAAGAAAACATTTTATTTATTACTTTTATAAGAAACAGATTCAAGATACAGTGAATTTAAATTAGCACATTATCATATCTGAATGCAAGTTCTTATAAAGTGTGTTTTAAGCTCAACACCAAAAGTTTATCGGTGCAGTTACAACTTTACTTCCTAATTATGGGAAAGTGGAGATTTTTCGTATCAATTTGCATTTAATTAGAATGCATAAACATAATTTAAGGAATATCTGAAATTGTATTAAGGCACAGATCTTTTCGAATAGAATATTTAAATTCAACAGTCTAAAAGATTTTTAATATTTAACGAAATAATTAAGTAAGGTAACTTCTTGCGTTAATTAGTTAATACAGATTTTTTTAAATAAAAAACAGTGGGAGTAATTACCAACAACAGACTAGTCATGTTAGTGATGCGTTGGATTGTCCAAAAGGTTTTAAATGATTTTTGTTGCTTAACGAAAGCATGTTTGGCGAAGGACAATGGTAAGGAAATTAATGATGATTATTTATTTTCTCTGATGAAATATATTATAAATTGCCAACTATGACAAATTTCTGAATTTACAATTTCAACTGCTTTACAAAATTAAAACATGAAAGACAGATCCGTATTTAAACCAATTAAATAAATTTTGGCCCTGAAGGGACTAAACGACATAATAAAAATTAAAGTTAATTCATAATATTTCATTTTAAATTTTCCGATTGAAGATGTAGTATGTCGCAAGTTATGGGACATTATTTTCAATTGACTTGAAGACGCACATTGGTGGCAATGAATCAATTTCGTTTCCATGGAAACAGTGGAAATTGGACTTTCGTAGTACGCATTTTTACTTTACTACACATTTATTATTTCTGTAATAATTTATCCACTTGTTAGATTATATACTTTTTTAATCATACTGTTAAGACTATATTGATAATAATTGTTTATATAAAAAATTAATGTTTTATCTGTCAATTAGATAGTTTTTTGTAAAAAATATACATATAATAAAATAACGTCACTTCTTTAATCAAAAAGAGTATTTATATTAAAAGACGGGAGATATCTATCCAATCAATTCTCCATATAACATTTTGGCGACCGTGACAGGACATTAAATCATATTCTCCATTAAGGAGAATTTGAATAAGTTAAAAAAGGGGAGGACACAGTTGAGGCGTATATTTACAAAGATCTGCCGAAACATTGATAATTTTTTCAAAAGCGATCAACCAGGCAAGGAGAATGTAACTCAATTAAAACAATTAGAAGATAAAAGTACGAGACTATCTGTCATTGATGAAAGAATTAAGGACTTATTGTTTTCATCAGAATTTGAAGATGAAGAAATTGGGCAGAAAATGGATACTATTGAATCCTATAGAGAAGAATGGATTTGTTATCGAACAAAATGTGAATCCCTTACCACAAATAAATCAGCAGATGATGTAGAAGTTATTGAAAATGCACAAGATAGAAGACAATTCACGTTACCCAAATTAGAATTCAAGAAATTTAATGGTGATGTACGGAATTGGATTGGATTTTGGGGCCAGTTTAAGCAGATTCATGGAGACAACGGTATCGATCTTGAAGACAAATTTCAGTATTTAATACAAGCCACCGAGCAAGGTTCCGCAGCCAGAGAGTTGGTAGAGAGTTTTCCCCCATCAGGTCAAAATTATGAAAAGGCCATCGATTAGTTACGAACCAGGTTTGCTGGGACGAATTTCTCATAGAGGTATATGTTAGAGAATTACTGAATTTAGTTCTTCAGCAAGCAACGAAAAATAAATCTAGTATATCTAGTCTCTTTGATAAATTGGAAGCACAGTTACGAGCATTAGAATCATTAGGTGTAACTAGTGACAAATATGCTGCTATTCTTTACTCATTAGTCGAATCTGCTTTACCAGAAAGTATTTTAATTGCATGGGAGATTCATCGTAGTACTTATAAAGATGCTAGGAACATCATCGATTCAACTAATCGTTTACAAATGTTATTAGGATTCATAAGAGAAGAAGTTGAAAGTGAAGAAAGAATTTATTTGGTTCGTACAAGTTTTGGTTTGGAAAAAGGACAAGAAAGAAAATGCAGCCATCAGCGAAAATTAGAAGAACAGGAAGAAGTCAGGATTGCTTTAAAGAACAAAATTTGACATTAGATGAGAGACGAAATGCAATCAAGAAAAAAAGATGTTGTTTTGGTTGTTTGAAGCCGAATCATAGTATAAAAATGTGTAAAACATTCGTTGAATGTCTTATCTGTGGCAAAAGGCATAATGCGATAATGTGTCCTGACCTGAACATAGCCAAGCATCCAAAATCTGAAAATGGTGGAGAAGTAGTTCCTGAAAATAAAGATGTTGACAATGTTCTAGCTAATAATACGAAAACTAAGACACTATTACAGACACTCATTACTCGACTTGTAAATAACAATAAATCAAAAATTGTAAAGGCTTTAATTGATTCGGGTTCATAAAAATAATATATGAAATCAGAAATGAAGTATAAAAAAGTTATGGATGAAACTGTTGTACAAGGTGTATTTGGAGGATTAGATTCAGCCCCACGTACTCATGGTTTATACGAAATTACAGTAGAAAGTTTGGATAGGTCATTTCGATGCAAAGTGCCAGTACTGGATTGAACAAAAATCTGTAATTTTATTCCTCGTATGAGCAAATTTGTTTTAATTAATTATATGAAGAGGAAAAATATAGAATTTAGCGATGCTGCTTCTAATATTACAGAAATTACATTATTACTAGGAGCCGATATAATTGGTGAACTGATTACTGGAGAGAGAATTAATAATGATGGACTTTTTGTAATTGAGACGCGATTAGGATGGACGGTTATAGGACCACAAAGTACAAATAATAATGTGATTAGTTTATCATGTTTAGATAATATAACCATCTCTGATTTGTGGATTTTAGACGTTTTGGGGATTAAAATTCAGCAGATGTCAAAGCCAAAGAAACATTAGTAGCAGAAGTTCTAGGTCGTTTTAAAGAAACTGTTATTATGAACCAAGATAACAGATATGAAGTTACTCTTCCATGGATTGATGGTCATTCTGAGCTTAAAAGTAATATGGATTTAGCAGAGAAAAGGTTGATAAGCACCACTAAGAAACTCATTTTAATTGGTAAGTTTACAGATTATATTGATGTATTTTGTGACTGGGAGAAATCCGGTATTATTGAAGAGATATCAATATCAGAAATGCAAAACTATGGTCATTATCTACCTCATCATACCGTAGTAAAAGAGTCAAGTGCAACCACAAAAATTAGACCCGTTTTTGATGCTTCTGCTAGAGATAGTGAAGGAAATTTTTTGAATAGATGTTTAGAAAAAGGACCAAATTTAATAGAATTGATACCTTCCCTTTTGATAAAAATAATATAATGAATTATTTAATATTGTTATGTGCCCGACTACGCCACTGGAATCATAGAAAATTCGAGAACGGCGCCAGAAGAGTCGCTAATGTTATGGCTATTCTAGAATAATCTATTACATTCGACGCGGGTAAATATACAGTTGATCTAAACGCACTGGGGTCAGTTTGATATTAGACAGGCAAGTAATAAGATGACATAAGAAACATTATCATGTTGTGAATTATAGTAGTGAGGCTATAGTAGATGGAACTTGTATTTAGTGTATACTAATTGTATAAGGACTTAATTATTGTAATTAAGTGATTAATAAATCAATGGTTAGTGAAGATTCTTGTTCTAATTATTGAACCTACATACAGGATGTTTACTGGAAGATTGTAAACACGTAACAATATTTTTTATAACAGTGCTAGTTAAAAAAATGAAAATGAACTATTTCAAATATTATCGCAAATCTCCGGAACCAATTGCAATAGTTTGAATTTTTATAAAGCATCTTATTGGTTTTCAAAATATGAAACTTTCTTCCAGTTGGTAAAATTGTATTTTTCTGTTGATACATAAGAAAGTTAAAACTGTGGCTGCCTAGGAAGAGTATAGGGAGCTTAGAAATCTTGTAACAATGTCAGTCGGAAACAAAAAGAAGCTTATTTTAATCATCAATCATTTAGCTAAGTTAACCGGCTCAGTGGCTCAGTGCTTACGTGTTAGGCTTGCAACTAAGGAGTCCCGGGTTCAAATCCAGGTTAGGGTATGAATATTTAGTGGTATGAATATTTTGTGGTATGAATATTTAGTGGTATTTTCATGTGTTTCTGAGTTGGTATCAGTGAACCAGATGACGTTGTGTGAGAGATAATTCGGCTAGTTGCTGTACCGCTCCTGAGTTCGAGTCTCAGCTATTATACATGGCAATGTCGTAGAGAATGGTTTTTGTATAATTGTCTGTGTATGTTTCCTGGATGAGTGGTGGAATAGCTAATGCTAAATTCCGCTAGAACGTTAATCTAAATAAGGCGTTAAATTAAAAAATAAATAATTGGTTACAAGAAGTAAAGATAGGCAATGAAACCTCGGGTTTTGAAATTTTGAATGAAGGCGTACCACATGGAAGTGTATTGAGTCCCCTGCTATTTACTAATTACGCTACAGATGTTAGTAATAATTTAAAACATTTCTTTGTTCACCAGTATGCAAATGATATGCATATTTACCACTCGTTTAAGTTGAATAGTATAGATCTAATTAAAAATGTCATTAATAAGAATTTAGAACAAATTTTTAATATTTCAAAATTTCAAGGACTTAAATTAAATGAGGATAATGCTTATTTTTGGTAAAAACAGACGTGAAATTATAAATAAGGATAACTTTATTATACAGATTAATCATGTCAACTTAAATTTTACCGGGTTTTGCAAAAACTTAGGGGTATTTGACAAATATCGATAAATTTTCCCAGCCGGTATGGTTTGATAGTAAACTTATTAAAGGATCTGACATAAATCTAAGAGGCACTCGTAATGGTAGTTTATACAGCGTTCCTAGGTACAGTACTGGCTTGTGTCACCGTTGTTTTAGTTATAATGCCGTGAAGGCCTTTAATTCTATACCCCCTATTATAAAAATAAGCTCGACTGTTGCATCGTTTAAAAAACTTATAAAAGAATTTGTAAGTAACTATAATTTATTGTAATTTTATTTGTTTTGTTTAATAGGTATATATTTGTTGCATAATCTTCTTATTTTCTATTGCTTATCTCTGTGGATTGTATTTCTATAGCGCTTAGTTCATTACATTTTTTCCTGTTTAAAATAACACGTGCACATTGTCTGCTATTATACTATCTCCTTTGGAAATGGTCTTAATTTTTATTTTCCTTTTGTGTGGTTAGCTGAGTAGCTATACCAGATCTCGCCACCTTCTGAACAATTTTGTATTATGTTACATTTTAATTAGTTAAATAAAGTCATGTTGTTATCATTATGATTATTTATTATTGCCAGTAGACACAAATATTAGTACAAGGGCAGGTACAGGAAGTCATAATTAATGTATATGCCTATGCTATATGACCTATGGTGGAGAAGTAAGCGCACTTGCCTCTCACTGATATAATGAAATAAATAAAATAGCATGATGGTAAATGGTAATGCCTTACCGAATACATCTGTGAGCGGTTATCATTTCCCTAAAAATTTAAATTTGCCTTATACCTCTTGCGAGAACATCCTGCAGCTGTGGTCGGTCGATGCCATCGGCATTTTGTCACGCCGCAGAAATATATATATTGTTAAATACAATAAATGACATAATGAGATATAATAAGGCAAAATGATTTGTATATATTTTTAATACTTGAATAAAATCTTTTAATTGGTAATTGGTAATGCCTCTCACCCAAAAGTTCCGGGTTCAATCCCCGGTCGTGGCAGTGGAAAATATTGTGAGAGGGATTTTTCCATTATACACGAATATTGGGTGTGTGTTCCTTGTCTCTAAATGTGTAGCCCCCTCCCACACAAGGCTCTTCTAGAGCATTCCGGGATAAAGGGGGTCGTCATTACCTGTGGTGGATTAATTAAAAAATATACATATTATTATTATTATTTATGATTTGTTTACAACGGAGAAAGATGATTCAAAGCTGCAAGCTTTCTTTGTTGCAAGTTTTATTGCGTTGAAGACTTTTTAAATAATTTCTACATTGAAAATATTAAAAGAGAACACAAACTTTTAAATAAAATGTAAATAAAGAAATAAAAGCGGCTATATCGGGTGCCTACGTATATTACTAACCATCCTGTAGTTTTCTTGTAAAAAAGATATCGTTTTGAAGTTCTGGGAGGTTGTGTGATTAAATAAGGTGCACATTTTGATTGTTCTAAAAGCGGTTTAACCAAAGATAGTATAAACTTTGTTATGTTTAATGAACCACATTACTCAAAATTTAGATTAAGTACTCTGAAAATTCTAAGTACAAAACATGTGGCACACTTTACCTTTATCTTGACAGTGTTTGTGAAAATGGCAATTTGAAACCGGAAGCACTACAAAAGGAGACTTTTAGACTCATATTACTATGATATTTTTAATGAATTATCCTGTCTTGACCCTTTTAATATTCTACTAACATTTTTTAATATTTAAACTTAGCTGTATTTTTTCCCTTATTTCTTTTTTAAATCGTATTATTTAGATTACTATCCTGGCGGAGTTTAATATTAGCTATTCCACCACTCAACCAGGACACATACGCACAGACAATTATACAACAACCATTCCTTACGACAATGCCACTTGACGCAACTGAGAATCAAACTCAGGAATGGTGCAGCGACTAGCCGTGTTGCCTCTCACATAACCACGTCTAATTCACTAAACACGAAACTAAACATACATACCCTAGCCAGGATTCGAATCCGGTAACCCTTTGTCTTGAAATTAACGTATAAGCAATTAGCAACTAAAATAGCTTTAATTGTTTTTAAGTTCCAGAGTTTAAAAAGGATATTTCATTTATATCATTTATAGTTTACATTTGAATGAAGAACACCCACCCAAATTATTATATTTATAATACATTTATTATTGTGTCTACTTTTTATAGAAAAATGAAAGAGAAATACCTATTTAAGACGCCAAATATATAAAACGAAACGATTTTTATTCTGTGTAAAATTTATGTGTTTTAAGATTTGAATGTCGACATCGACACTGTACGGCGCGCAGGGTGTGGAGGGTAAGAAAGGGAAGAGGAAGGATGAGGAGGGTAAGTCATCTATCTTATGTGTTTTGTCAGTTTCTGTGTGGTCAAGTGTTTTGTGTGATAATTTATCGTCATCGTCGTTCTCTGTAAATAGGTGAGTTTTGATGTAGAAGTTTATATGCGTGATGTGGATCGTCATGCCGTCGTCTATCTGTAATGTCCCGTGTCATTTCCGATGGCTGCATTCTGGTTGCAAAAAAGTTTTTTAAATTTTTTTTATGATTTATTATGCAAATAGGATATAACATTTTCAATCGTAATTATCTCGAAAACTGCCAAAGATTGAGGTAGGATGTGCTAGATGTTTTGTACTTAGAATTTCCTGAGTGATCTAAGAAGTGATCCATTAATAATAACTTAATATTAAACCGAAATTAAAAATCAACTGTTAGAGAAATCCAAATATAGACTTGATTCAATCATACAACTTCCCAAAATTTAAATTTGATGCCTCTCTTTACAAGAAAATTATAAGCTGCTAGTAATATCGTAGACACCCGTAGACACCGGTATATCTGAAGTAATTCGTTAAAATATTTTTAGAAATTTTAAAAGATTTTACCTTTTAAGATATAGTTTAATTTTTTGTTCAAAATTAATTCAGTCTAAAATTTGTATATTATCTATTCAGTGAAAAATTCCTCTAATAAGTGTGTGAGTTATATTTCATATTACTTTTAAAACAGTTTTTTTTTCGTATGCGAGTAAATTATAGTATAGTTCAGAGATTCCCTGCAAATAAAAAATGCAACAAAAACTTCACGACATCATTAAAATACCGTTACTCCCTGTACTATTTCGTCGGCAAATTGAATCAATTACCTTTATGGGTTTTTAATACGTACGTCGGCTTGTTTGATAATACCATACTGACTGGATTGCCTGTGTTACTAATGAGCTCGTAAAGTTTTTGTTGTATATTTTATTTGCGAGGCAAGGCATCTCTGAACTATATTATACTATGTACAGTAACTTTCAACATGTGATAGTTTTATTCCTGATCTATACAAACATTTTTAGGTTACGTTAGGCTGATGAGGAGTAATGGCTCCAAAACACGTATCCCCAAATCTGTTTTTTTTTTAGATAAAAAATAAATATAAATAAATAAACACCACAGAAATTAGATAACCCAAAATTTCAAAAGCCAGAGGCTTGTGCGGAAGGGAGTTACATATTGAAAAAAACGTGGACATAAACCATTTCCTCCGAGAGTTCCAGTGCTGGAGCCGTGACTCGAACCCAGTGGCGTGACACCCATATGATTAATTGTGATTGCCACCTCTCGCCTTAGCCAACGCGGCTATCGGCCAGACAGATATAAAGGAACAATTTCAGTTTCTTATTATTGCATCCAATTATCATTCGTCCGTTTTCTGATTAAACATTAGTTTCTATTTTTTTTTTTTATTTTTAACCTAACCTAACCTAATCTTACTTTTCCATCTGACAATAATGAAATGACTGAATTTTTGGAGGACCTGTTATAAAGTTAAAATATTTACTTTTATTTTCTACTAACATGTTCCATTTTGTTTCTACCGCAGTAACATTAATTAAAGACATAATTTTATGAATGGTAACCTAACCTAAAACAGTGCGGACGCACGCAATTTTTCGCTAAATAAAAAGTTAAATAACTTATATAAAAAGAAAAATCTTATTAGTAATCTAAACTTTTGATCAAAAAACTGTGAATCAGATAAAAATCAACATATATAATCAAAATTATAAGCTTGCAACTTGAAGATAATAAAATGGTTGGTTATTAATCAGGACCTGAGTGCAAATATTAAGGTAAACAATATGTCCTTATGTAGCAATTGTAACAAATCGGCTCTAAAGTTTCCTTGCTGTGATAAGTGTAACAAGCTACTATGCAAAACTTTTGCAGAACTAAAAGAAATTGAGTGGAGATGTGTAACCTTGGTAAAACACAAAATGAAATATTTTTGTGAAAATTGCAATGATTATTGAGATAAGGAGCTAAATATCACTGAACAATCAATCAAATAGGACCAAGAATCAACTGAGGAAGAAAATTGTATATGCAAACATCTTCAAAACGAAAATAAACTATTACGAAATACTATAATCGACAAAAACGTAATAATTAGTGACAAAGAAAAAATAATCGTAGTTCTTGAAAAAAAAGTCTCAGATCTCAAAATCAAACATAAAACAGTAGAAAGAAAAAAACAAATACAGTAACAGAAGATGGTGGCAAAATTGAAGACAATAGATCCAAGCAAGAGACAAATAAGGAACGTTACCCAGACGATCCTACTATGAAGTCAGTGGAAAACTATGCTGAAGTACTTACTTCAGAAAACTAAACAAAAAAAATCGCGTGATGCTAGTGATGACGTCACCATAGATGAAAACGAAATTGAAGCAAAGGCATACAAAAAGAAACCTAAAAAGATTACAAAGTATCACAGAAAATTTATGGAAAAGGACAGCGGAACGACCTACTAGTGGCTACTGGATCTGGTTTGGCGGACTAAACAACAATAACAATAATAACAATTGAAAATGTGCAACAATATATTAAACTCAAATTTCCCGATAAGGATGTAAGCCGTTACGATTTCAAGTCAAAATTTCGCAAAAAGTGCTTCAATGTGGGTAGTAGTGAAATGCAGTTAGAAAACCTATTAGACCCTGAAATGTGGCCAGCAAAAGTAATTTTGAGACCTTTTCAGCAAAGCCCATCTGGTAACTAGCATAAAACGACCAGTGTTAACCAATAAAGTAACTGCTGATGTATGTACATTGCTAAATGTTGGACATATTAATGTACAATATCTTAGAAATAAGATAAATAATCTAGAAATCTTTGCCAATCAACTAAATCTACATATCTTATGTTATCACTGGGCTGATGAATTGGAGTTAAACAGTTTAAATATCCCAAATTTCACACTGGTGAGTGCCTTCTGCATGATGAATCATATACATGGTGGTGTGGCTATATTTGTTAATAATAATGTTAAGGATACCCTTATACCAAAAGACATAAAGTATGTAAAATCGTTTTCATCTGATACAAACATAGAGCTTTGTGCAGTATAACTTTGTTGTGAGCAAACTAAAATAAATATAATGATTATTTATAGACCCCCTCTTGGCAGTCTTGATGTATTTTTTAATAATCTAACTCAATCGTTACAAATTACTAACAAACAGAACCCAGTAGTTATTATTTGTGGTGGTCTTAACATTGACTCTTTGAAAATAACTGCAGAAAAATATTCTGGACGATACATTTGAATGTTTCAATCTTACATCATGTATCAATGAGCCTACACATATAGTAACAAACAAAAATGATGTAACTTCATGTATTTCAACAGAATGCACTGGTTGCCCTTCTATCAAGCACACGCTATTCTTACAACCCGCAACACCTGAAGACGTTATCGACGTGATAAGGAAACTGAAAGATAAACCGGCTACGGGAATAGATGGTATATCAGCTAAAGCCCTGAAACTTTCTTGTGAAATAATTGCAGACCGCTTGTATACCTAATCAATAAGTGCTTCGAGCAATGTAATTTCCCAGAAATCTTCAAAATTGCATTGGTTTTGCCAGTATTCAAGAAGGGTAATAAACTCGATCATGAGAACTACAGACCTATTTCTATCTTAGAGGTCTGGCATTGAATCTCATCAAATCCTTCATTATAGGTTGAAAATTACATGTAAAATTATACGGTTATACGTCTGAAAGTTATGATGTTAATCAAGGGGTTCCTCAGGGTTCTGTGCTGGGACCATTGTTATTTCTGTTGTTTGTCAATGATCTTCCTACTATTCTTCATGAGGGACAGATTGTAATGTTCGCAGATGGTACTTCCATACTGCTTTCAGCAAGGGATCCTGCGGACGTCTAAATTAAAGTAAACAGCATATTGCAAGTATGTCAGAAATGGTGTTATAGCAGTACGCTTATCTTGAACGTTGACAAAACCGAGTGTATATATTTCTTCCAAAGGAAATTATCTTCGCATTACCTCACCAAAATACTACCCACCAAAAACTTTGTAGATACAGTTAAATTTTTGGGAACAATGATAGTAAGGTATGCTGGGATCAGCAAATTAAACATATCTGTAAAAAAATAAATTATGCGTACTTTGCGCTAAGACAGTTGAAAGATCTATTTGACATTAAATCTTTGACAAACGTTTATTATCCACTTAAATACTCTCATTTGTCTTACAATGTTGTGTCTTGGGGTGCCGCTTCAAGCATAAGCCGTGTGTTCATCCTCCAGAAGGGACTCATCAGAGATTATTTGATATTGGGTCAAGAGAATCGTGTAGACCATATTTAAAAAATAAATAAATCTTGACCATTTACAGTATACACACATATATATATATATATATATATATATATATATATATATATATATATTGTTATTATACATGATTTGCAGGAAACAACTACTCAGCGGGCAAATACCCCGACCTGCATTGAATTACACCTTACAAATCATGAAAAATTGGTAGCCAATGTCATTTGTCAACTCCCTGATCAGACATAGACCGGTTTCGAACTTATTAGTTCTCCTCAGTATGCCATAGGTCATGGAGCAGACAAATGACAGTGGCCAACCTGCTAGTCTTATAATGACATTGGCTACCAATTTTTCATGATTTGTAAGGTGTAATTCAATGCAGGTCGGGGTATTTGCCCGCTGAGTAGTTGTTTCCTGCAAATCACGTATAATAACAGTATATAGGTTAAGTCCACCAAGGGCTGAAGGTCGCCGCTCTCGGTACTTGCAAAATGGCAAGTCGCTATGCACCACGGAGACATCTATGATGTCTGGTGTATAGTAGCATTAGACCACATGAGAGGATTCAATTACCTCTCACCACTATACCATATATATATATATATATATATATATATATATATATATATATATATTGCTATGTATTCGCATATTGGACGATTACGAAGATTGCATGTTTGTGTTTTTTGCTGAATCAGGGTTTGAATTTGTTTGTTTCCTTTAGATGGTTTTCAAAATTTATTTAAATTAGCTAAAGATCCGAAAGGTATGTGTTTTAGAATGTTAATACTTGTTTTTGTTTTAATAGTTTTTAAGTTTTTATTTGATGTCAACAGTAAGTTTGATACTGGCATCTATGTTAGTGGTTATTAAGTTGTAGTTGAAATAATTTCTGACATTTAAGTAATTATGACATTTCTTTTAAGTAGGAAATTTTATTTTTATTGTTGGTAAATGTTTTCCTGGAGAAAGACAAGGAGGTTTAAATTAGGTAATGAAATTAATCAAAATTCATATGTTGTTTTGTTTATTTTGGGTACTTTGATATTTAGTGATATAGAACAACAAGCAACAGATAAAAGAGAGGTTGTAAAATTGAAAAAAACTAATTTAAGAAAAAAAAGAACACGTGAAAATTAGGGAGTGAAGAGGAAAAATAATAAACGAGAAGAATAATTTGAAATTGAATAAAATAGTCAGAAATTGTGGAGATCAGCGAAGAAGAGTAAAAATAAACTTTAAATAAGAAGGAAAAGGTGTTATTGTGGATAGAAATTGCAGAGGAGATAAGGTGAAGAATTAATGAAAGGAGAATTGTTGGATTTGGAAAGAAAATAATGTAGCTACGAAGAAGGAAGGTTTTGTGTGTTTAATTTTGGACAAGGTTGTATATTAAAATTTAAATGGTGTATTAGACTTTCGAACCTGTTAAAACTGCTAAATTATCTAAATATCAAGGAAAATAAATTACTTATATCAGATTAAAAATTTTACTTTAATAAAATTTCATTTTAAAACAGGAATCTTTTTATTGTTATTTGTGAGTTTTACTATTTTTACTATCTATGTAATTTTTTACTATTTTGCTATTTATTGATATTTCCTTTTTTATTATCCTAAATTCCTTTAAAGTGACGTCCATATATGTATATCTAGTATGTGATATGTAATAAATAAATAAATAAGTAAGTGCCTTCATTGCGTCATGAAATAAATCATTAACAGTAAGTTTTTTTACTAAATGTCTATCTTTCGATATATTTTTCAATATTTTCATTTTATTTATAATACCAGAATTTATTACTATTACTATTATGGTGTACTATATTCAAAATTTATTAGAACCATATTACTTTTCAACTTTTAATATTCCAGCTATGTTTATTAAATACACAGCAAAGTTGATCACACTGGAGTCAATGCTTTATGTTGAGCTATTGAATAAGAAACTGGTCGATTTTACCAGAGGGAAGGCAATAAACCTTCCAGGATGATATATCTAAATAAGTAATATTCCATAAAAGTAAGCAAACAAAGCACAAAGCCGTTCTATTAGTTTGTGGAATAGTATTCGCAGAAAAGACAAATGATAGTTGTTGTAGAGTTCACATACAGTGATCCATATCCTAGTTGGCTGAGACGAGTCTTCACTTCCCTTGGGGTTCAGCTATACTTTCTCAAATGTATCACGGTAGAAGTATCACAAAACTAAAGAAACTGCAACTGCAGACTTTTGCTTCTGAAATAATACAATATTATTAATATATCTTGCTTTATATTGTCTCAGAGGCGATCCTCATAGGAAAACTGAATAGAATTTAATTTATATATGTTGATTAATGTAGCAAAAGAAGTGTATTAATTATTTCATTAACACTTGCATTAAAAGAAATCCCCTCCCGGAGTGGAAGTCCGAAAATTTAGTGCGACATTGACAATGAAGTAAACATGAAAACATTGAACTCTACATTCGAATATTATTACTATTACTACACATTACTATTGCGCCAACTATATTGACATTCTCGAAAGATGGCTAATCATCTCCAAATGATTTTTATTTATATTAACTTACTTAATAGATAAGTATAGTGAAATACATTATTTAGGATTTACTTATGTCGACACACAGAAATTACCAAGTATCTTTATATTTTTATCCGAGTTCTTCTGACCGTGCAAATATAAACGCATCGGGAAAAAAAGTATACCTTTTTTTTCTGATTTGAGCCAAATTTTACTGAAATATAGAACAAAGTAGGATCTAGTTGTGGCAAAAGAATATCCACTTCCTAAAAATGCAAAGCCAACTGTGGTACCAAAATAAACAAAAAAATCAGAAAATTATATTATGCATTTTTATCGGGAATTTTTATTAATGAAAGTCGAAAAAGTCTAAAATTTTATCAAAAATAAAAAACTACAATTTTGTTTCAAATATTGTCGAAGTTAAAAAATTTAATGTAGGTAAAATGAGATCTCTCCCAACTGGGAAAAGCGGTCACGTGACTTCCGTCTCTTGTGAAAAGAGAGAGAGAGAGAGAGAGAGAGACGTTTTGGTGGATGTACACGGTTGGTAATTCCTCAAAAACTTGATTTATTTAAGGAATCTTGGTGGATTTTGGAATTATCAACACCAAGAAAATTTCCTCAATTTGTTGTTCTGTTGAGCAGAATATTTTGTTGTTGGGAGCGAATTTTAATTGCTGGTGCAGGGTTTAAGTGTATAGGTGAGTTAACCTCATTTTTGTCATCTCACAAGGTCTCTATAAGGTCTGTTTCATGAATTTACAGGCTTTCTTGTGGACGTATCTCGTTGGTTTGTAAGACGGACTCGACCCCATTCCTTCAGCTGTAGCCTTCTCTAGGAGTTTTGGTGGATTGTTTTCCCTCATCAGTAAGAGGTAAATTATGTTTCTTTCGTGGGTTATGTCAGATGTAAATTGCTGTTATTAGGCACGCTTCACGTGCATTTCCGACCGTGTAAATTAAATCGGTATATCTTTAGGATTCCACGGATGGGGCTAGAACGCCCACACGCACACACAAGGGATAGAAAGTTCTATGGAAGGAGACCGAACGCCCACACACCCACAGGAGTAGAAATTCCGCAGCTGGAGAGGCTGTAATCGACCCCATCGTCTGGTCAATTCCTTTCTTCCCGAAGAACAGTTTTCTGTACCGGAGACCACCTTCAGTGGTTCTCCGTGGTAATATATATTTATACTTACTTTTGCATTTTAACTTGGATATATTTAAAGATTTTATTTATATTTATTTCAGGAGGCTCTGTAATCAGACCTGTTGTGGCCAGATTTATTTTAATTCATCGACACATTGTAAACCATGTGTAGCCACACGAGGCATATTTATTTATGCTGTCCCCTATTAATCAGAAAATTAGCCACACCTTTTGAACATCGCCAGGTTTTATGCTGGAGAACCAATACATAATTGTAAATTTCTGTAATATAGTGCATTTCATGTTAAAAGCAAGTGCCATTATTTCGTCTGCGACCGCTGCGAATAGAACCCACAGCGATTTGTGTAAGTAAGTAAACTAATAATTTATAATAGTTTATGTTAACTTGGACTAAACGCCCCGAGATTGTCTGAACTAGTGAAATTATATCATGGGCACGTTACATCGCTTATCCGGGCTAGGTAGTGTCTGCGATATCTGCTATGTCACAGCAGCCCAAGTGAGTTTCTTTTCTGTAATATCTTGTCGCCGTTACGATCCAACGTATTTATTTATTTATGTACCCAGAAAACGTAGCAGCATAAAAAATATTAGGAATGGGGGTATTGTTATTGGATGTCAAAATGAAGATGAGGTCTCCTTGTTAAAAGAAGTAACCAGCGTCTCTGACAAATATGACAAATGTAAAAAAAAAATTTTGAGACCTTGACTTTTCGTACATAGCCTAAATTGAAATTTTATGGACTCTTACTTGCTTGCTTTGCCTATTTACACTTATTTACCCCATTTATCCCTCGAACCCCAACGGAATTAGATCAAAATATAATCTAGTTCCTGATCTCGTTATAATACATAAGTGTACCAAATTTCAGGTCAATATCATAAACGGTTCCACAGTAAACGTGGGCACAAAAAAAGTTACAGACCGACCGACCAACAGACAGGAAATTTTTTTTCGCTCAAATTTAAAATCTGGACGTTTCATGACATTTTAAGCCTATTTCAACAAAAAAATATGTATATATTTTCTTTAAAAAAAAAATATATATATATATTTTTTTGCGTTACAATACTAAAAAAATAAAAAAATAAAATTAAAATAAATTATCGTAGTATTCTTTTGTTTGTCACCTATCTGCCCCCACACTAGGCATAAACTATTATAATACATTTTTTGAAGCTTTAGAAACCATTAATTAGATGTATGTTTTATTGGGGATTTCAATATACCTCACTATAAGGAGTTTCTGCAATACAATAACATTGGCGGACATACTGCTACGCTAATGTCTTTCTTAGGTTATTTCGACTTTAAACAATATAACACCGTAGAAATCTAAAGTATTTAAACCATCCACATTATGGTGTGAATACTCAATAGTAAAAGCAACTATAGACTTACATAATTGTATTGATGTAAGCAAATTTAGTAAGGATATATCGCTTCTCAACAAAAGTCAGATAGTTAAATTTCCAAAAAATCAAAAACCTCAACGGTAGTAAATTAAGTCTTAAAACTCTGTTAAAAACCGGTAGTAGTAAAAAGTATTTTTCAGGACCAAAAAGGCTTATTTTGCTGAGATATTTTAGTTAATTAATTTTCAGAAATCTTAAGTAGAACTATCCAACAACATAAAGAAGAAAGGACAGCGCAGGACCTTGTATTTTTCTTAGTTCTTGAAATTGTCGTGCCAATATTATAAGTTAATTCGTTTAAAATTATTTTCTTCAATATTTTTTTACAGGTATTATTTTTACCATGAAGTTGTTTATGTATTTTAGAGTTAACTGTTAAATGATGGATCAGGACCTTGCACATAACCTCATATGAGCTACTGAATTAAGAACATTGTTATTTTGTTATTTTTAGTTATAACTTTTAAATATTCAATTAATTATTATTATAATTATTATCATATATTATGATTATTGAGGCATTAATATGCTTTCTGTTCAACTTAAAATTAATTTTGAGGTATCATTGAAAAACAAATCACAGAAAACGATTTCCCCTAAGATCGCTGAAAAAATATCTGTGCAATCTCGTGAAAATCAGAGGTGCATATTGAGAAAGATTCGGCTTGTAGTAGTGAGCTAAGTAGCCTATTAGTACGCTCCCCTAAAGGTCCTCTATAAGACGGTCCCTCAATAGACTCAATCATTTCAGATAAAGTGTAGGCAAATTTGTTAGTGTAAGTACTTCATTAACTCATTACCGGGATCTAAGTAAGATGGGTCCCGTCGCTTACTAATTACATTAAACTATGTAAGAGATAGTATCAGGTTACACGGCTAATATAATTACCATCTGAGTAATAAATTTCCTTTTGCAGAACGCCTAATCAAATTTTATATATTATGATTTACCCATTGTTGTATAATTAGCATGACCAGGTTGTCTTTGTAGATTAATTCTTATTTGATAATATTTAAATTAATTCGTCTGACAAAATTAAATATGTAAATCAGAGACAGAGAACTTTCCCTTAAGCTTGAAAATGAATTAATATATATGAATGAACAATAACATTTATAGTCTAGGCAACCTTGAAGTACCAGAGTTTTTGAACTGTACAAGAAGTGTTACCTCTTGCGTTAATGGAGTAAATGTCAAATAAATGGTTTACTTTATTGTAAAAATGAAGTGGAGTTTTGTGGTTAATAATTTTATGGTACAGACATGCACGGTGAAGACATATATGTTGCTTTATATTCAGCAAATTAATTTCTTTTAAAAAGAGTGTTATATGAGAAGAACGCTTTAAACTGAAAATCAATCTTACACATAGCTTTTCAACTCTTTGAATGCTAGGTGCATCCCGTGATATCAGACAAAGACTACACATAACATCGGCAACGTTAAAATGGAATAACATTAATACCTCGCAAACTTGAATCTTGCATTTCCTATTTCCGACAGAGTAATTTTAATTTTCTGAATGATCGTTTTATCATGAAATTTATTTCATAATTAAAATTCAAACTGAAATCAGTGTGGGGGCCTAAATTTCTCGCATAGTTTACAACTTCCAGATCTGATTTTCTTACCCTGATGCTTCACTGATTAACTGCCTTAGCCCTATCTTAGAAAACTTTAGATTTTCTTGGATTGATTTTCAAACAATGATTTTGAGATAAGTTATTATTATTTATTAACTGAACGGCATTGTCAAGTTCAGATAATTTGAAAGAATAATAAACTTGCGTATCATCCAAATAAAAATGGGATGCTGAAAGCTTCTTTAAGAAGGAAGAATATATAGAAAATAACAGTGGGTCTAATATAGTCTTGTGATATTCCACTACTAGTATTTATATCACCAGAGAATGTCTGTTTAATTTTAACAATCTGACAACGATCAGTAAGAAAATTAGTTAACAATAGTAATAAGTTTCATCCAAAACCTCTATAATGTAAGATTGTTGACAGTATGATATAGTTTATAGAGTCAAAGTCTTTTGTATTAATATCACAGAAGCTACCAAACTTCCTGAATCTACAGATTTTAGTATGCCGTGGCAAACGTGCAATAGTGCAGAGGCACATCCATAATTTGCTTTAAACCCCTGCTGCATGTTAAATATAACGTTAAACTTATTTACATGCTTAATTATTTGTCAACACATAACTTTTTCAAAAAATTTTGAAGACACGCTTAAAATACTTATGGACCGTAAATCTTTAGGCTCTTCAGGAATCTCTTTTTTAGGTTGCGGCAACAAATAAGATCTTCCATTCGCTCGAAAAAATATGATGGAATAAATAAGAGCTAATTATATGGGTTATCTAATTTATTATAAACGGACAGCAATACAATAATTAAAAAAAATTTAGACTATCTGCGTCGGTAGCATTAGTTTTAATCTTGTTAAGAATTGGTTCAATAATCTCATTGTTGGTAAATATAAATTTAAAATCTTCAATTCCTAACGTTTTGCTGTTATAAAAATTTAATAAGTCAATATAAATTTATTAGTTATATTTGATGTAGTAAAATACTGATTTAAAGGATTTGCATCGTTTAAATGATCAAATGCTATATTACCTTTATTTTTGGAATGTAAGTCTTCCAAATGGTTTTGTTATTGTTCTTCTCACTTTTACATTGTAAGTATGCCTTTTTCTTAGAAAGCATGCCAGGATTTAGTAGTACTCCGATTTTATATAAGTGGGCTGGGTAGCAAGTATGTCCAAATCTGATTCGATTAAAACATGTAACATATTTTCTGTGTATATTAAGATTATGATGCCAAAAATGCCTTGTGATAAAAGGTTGCATCTTGAAATATTTGGAGCTACTGTTTACAACATATCTTTGCCAGTAGACTTCCCAATTATTTCTTGCATCTGCTTTAAACATATGGTAATAGTCAGTGAGAGATATGTTATGTTGCAGTTCCATACCAGTAGCGGCCTCCTTAGACAAAGTATCGACATGCTCATTGTGTTTTAAGCCTATATGGGCTTTGACTCACACAAATGTTTCCTCTCTGCCAGATTGCATAATGTTATAAACTATTTGTTTAATTCTAAAAATGGTTTTATTTTGTATGAAAAAAGATGCGTGTTATTTAGGGTTGTAATGACTGAAAGTGAGTCGGACAAAATTACTATTTCTTTGACTTTTAATGATTTGGTATAACTTAAAGCCTTGTAAATAGCCATAGCCCCGGCAGTGAAAATAGAGCATTTTTAATCCAACGTAAATTTGCCTTCAATATGTATAATCGGACTGAAATAATCACAACCATTCTCTTTATTTATATTTGACAATATCCATAACTATTCCGTTTCATAAATAGGTAAATTAGGAAACGTTTTAAACTTGAACTTGTTCTTAATATGATTCCAACGCCTCCTCCGTAATAATTTCTATCTTTTTTAACACAAGTATATTCATTTAAATTTATAACATTGTCATTTATTTTGTATTTAACCATTATTCAGTAATTACAATAGTGTCATAATCTTTACATCTCAAAAGAAGTGCAATTTTATGTACCAGAGGCCGAATATTCAAGTGCATTACTTTATAGACATATTTGAAATTATCAGCGCAAACTTTCTTTATATATACACAAACTAAATACGTAAGTATGAATAGTCAGAAATATATCAAGAATTAGTAAAGTAACAGTATGTTAAGTGATGCATAAAAGGAAATGATGGTATATAGAAGGTGTAATAGGCAGGTTCGATATTTTTATTTTAACTGAAATCGAGAGATTTTATGATTAAAAAATGATAACAAAAAATTTGACGGCAAAATTTTAAGATTTACGTTCGCTATAAGCATTTTAAAATCAAGAATCGGCGCGGGGCTAGAAAACGTACCTGTGCGCGAGACTAGGCCGCGTGACGTCAGTAGTTAGACACGTTCACGTGAATCCGTATACTCTCTCTGCGACGCCGACGCGACGGCAGAACTTGTGTCTGGCTACTGACGTCACGCTGGATAGTCTCGCGCACCCGGTACATTTTCTAGCCTCGCGCCGATCCATGATTTTAAAATGCCTACAGCGAACGTAAATCTTAAAATTTTGCACTCAAATTCTTTGTTATCATTTTTTAATCATAAAATCTGTCAATTTCAGTTAAAATAAAAAAATTACGAAAAATATCGAACATCCCTATTAGACAAACTTCATATAATAATAAGATCAATAATATTAGTGGAGTTAACATATCAAGACAATATCAACACTAAAAGTAAAAAATCGATATTAATCTTAAACTTAATCTATAGATTTGAATTAAATTTTATATTACAAGCACATAGGATCTTTTATATGTATATATTATGTAATTTTTTTAATCACTTATGCACCATTACCAAATTTTATGATTACGTTTTCCCTTTCCAATTTACGTCAGTCAGTTTGATTTGAGGAAATGCTTAACACCATGGAAAGCTTGTTTAATTTTGCCTCTGTTTATAAACAAAATTGGCAGCATCATCCTCAATTTTTAAGTAAAACTTCGATAGGCCGACACTTGTTGTTAATGTGTTGACCAAGTCTTTCTGCTTTCGGATCAGTGGTTTCTAAATCATTTTGTGCAGTATTTAATAATTTGGCAGCTTTAACAGTATCTGAAACCTTCTTCTTCTTCTTTTTCGTAATTATTCAATTTAATGCACGTTTTTCACGTTGAGCTATTTATTTCTATATTGACTTTCTGAGTAACCACGACGTCATCACCTATTGTAAATTTATTTTCTTTACGTTAGTTAACTTTATCCGTTAAAGTTGCTGCTGTTTGTTTTAACTCCTGAATTAATTTTTGGTATTGTCTGAAAGTTATTTGTGGCATTCTACGAATATTCTTTCCTATTATTTGGGTTTTCTACCACATGTACTATTATCCTCTTCAAAACAAATCACCGAATCTACAAAATAATAGAATTATTGAAAAAAAAAGCCTCTGCGCCCGTGGCGTTTACGCCAAAGGAAAAGTTGGCCTCATGGTGTTGATTTACTAGATAATTTTTTAGAAAATATAAATAGTAAGGAACCGTCTATTAAATTCACATTAGAAGTAGAAAGTAGGAAGGAACTACCGTTTTTAGATGTTTTAATTAGAAGGATAAATAATACAATTGAAACAAGCGTTTATAGAAAACCAACACATACTAATAGATATCTAAATTTTAACTCAAATCAGTCAATAAATGTTAAAAGGGGTGTTGTAAAATGTTTATACGATAGGGCCAAAATAATTTCATCTAATAATGAAATATTAAATAACGAGAAAAAATTTATCAAAGAGGTTCTAGTACAAAATCAATATCCTGAAGCCTTTGTTGATAGAGTTTTCATAAATGTTGAAAATAGGGACAATCAGGTACGACAAAAACCTGAACGTCATTATACAGCAATAATTCCTTATGTATACGGACTATCGGAAAAACTACGCCGTGTAGGTGACAAATTTGATGTTAGGACGATATTTCAAACGGGGAACACTTTAAGATCTATTTTAACAAAAACGAAACCGATAAACAGGGAGCAGAATTCAAAAAACTGTATTTACAATATCCCGTGCGAATGTGATAAATGTTATGTGGGTGAGTCATCCAGACCTTTCAGTGTGAGGTTGGATGAGCACAAGAATTACATTAGAAAGAATGAAATTCAGAAATCAAAGATTTGTGAACATGCTTGGGAAAACGGACAAAGAATAAACTGGGACTCGGCAAAAATTTTAACAAAAGAAACAGATACCAAAAAAAGAAAAATTAAAGAATCAGCAATAATCTTATTAAATGAAGATAAGTGCGTATCGAATTGTTCTGTAGATATTTGTACAACCTGGCTACCAATGTTAAAAGAAGAACTTAACAAACTCAACATTATCTAAAAAATATCATCAGTTCTATGTTCTGTGTAAGTAGTAAGTATCTATGGAAATAACATAAACAGAATCTTAAAGCTGTGTATTTGACATACACAGCAAAATAAGAGTTCTTCAAAAAATAGCTTTGAAAACGGAAAGAGATTACTTTCCGAAACGTCAGCAAAATACATTATTTTTGTGTTTATTCCGATTTATATTATTTGCAAAACATAACCTCTGACTTTTCCTTTGGCGTAAACGCCACGGGCGCAGAGGCTTTTTTTTCCAATAATTCTATTATTTTGTATATTCGGTGATTTGTTTTGAAGAGGATAATAGTACATGTGGTAGAAAACCCAAATAATAGGAAAGGAAATTTTTGGTATTTTTCTACATTCATTACAATAAAAATTACGATCATGCCTCTACTGTCGCCGTCAATTGATGTCGCCGCAAATATATGTAATATCAAAAATTAGTTAAATGGGGTCTTTACATCGTTCCCCTACATTTAGTTCAGAAAAATATGTTAGACTCAAACTAAAATTAGATAATTCAAGAAAAATATTTTTATAAATTTTGAATTTGAATAATCTGATACATTTTAGAAAATTACTAATTGCATATATCCCTAATTGTAAGTACTGTCTACAATAAAAGTATATGACACTTTTGTTTTGGACGCCCCGCCTCAGATAACTCATTTTATGGTTTGGAAAATATCCAACAGAAACACAGAAATAAATTTATTTTACACATAAGCAGCATCTATAATATTAATAGCTCATAGTTTGAACTTCGCAACATAAACACTAAAGAGTCACCCTTCATATTATTAATATTAGTGAAAATGGTTCCCACGAGTGTAGTTGAAAACTTTATGTAAAATTTATTAAATTATCTTAAATGGTTCTCAAGGCTTGGGCTGTATTGAAAAGAGAAAAAAACAAGCGTTAAATTACAAAGTCTCTCGTTATTAGAATCTGAAGTATAAATTATGAGAATAAAATTCTAACAAGAAATATTTATCTACAATGTTTTTAACACTAAATATTCATCAGGACTTAAAACTTAATTGAAAATTTGAGTATGTTCTTTTTGCAGTAAAATTTTATTACTGAAATGATAAAATTTCGTTATTTCATCCACGTTTACAGAATTTACATCTCTAGGTTATGTTAGTTAATTTAATTAAATACTATTTAATTTAATTAAATACAATTATGGCACATGGGTGTAACGAGATCATGGTATACTCCCTTTTCTCCTTTAGTTTTGAAGATAATTGATTGAAATTCAGGATACATTACATACATAATAAGCGGTATTTTTTGACATATAATGGAAATCGTGTTTCGCCGGAATTGAGACTAACATTCGATTTTTAAATGAAACACCCTGTATATTATTACATTTTTGAATTCTGCATAATTTTCTGAATCCAACAATGCCAAATAAATGACATTTCAAACATCAATTTTTTTATAATATAATATAATAATAACACCACAGGTAATTACGACCCCCTTTATCCCGGAAGGCTCTCGAAGAGCCTTGTGTGGGAGGGGGCTAGACATTTAGAGATAAGGGACGCACACCCAATATCCGTGTATAGTGGAAAAATCCCTCTCACAGTATTTTCCACTGCCACGACCGGGGATCGAACCCGGAACTTTTGGGTGAGAGGCAAGTGCGCTCACCTCTCGACCACCAGTCATACTATATAATAATTTTTATATATATTTTTTATATTTATATAGTTCTCCATTTAAGTGTGCCCTGGCGGTTCCGATTTATTCTAAATGACCCGTGTAATGCAACAAAAATCGAAATCCCTATAAAAACACTAAATTACGTGATTTATGAGCAAATAAAATCAACCAAAATTGTTTTTGGGGCAAAACTCAATTTTTTTAGATGGAACCATATTGGTACCGTGGTACCATTTATTAGAATTATTAATAAGGAGTTTATTCATATGCCCTATTAAAATGTGCGATAAATACAAATAAAATTGCAACTAAAAGAAAATAAGAAAATACATTTTGTTCTAATTAAATGTTAAGAAGTAACTAAGGTGGTTTTGAAAACAATGAAATATTTAGCTTGTCAAACTTTGTTGGCTTAACGGTGTTTTTATTGTGTCTTTAAAAATTGTTTAAAATTCTTGCTAATTGTATTCAAAATACCGCAAATTTATGCAAGAGATGAAAAAGTGGAGATGTTAATTATTCATGGGGAATGTAAAAGAAATGCAGTTGCGGCTACCGACCTTTATGCCCAACGATATCCTGATATACAATGTCCAGCGAAAAATTATTTTAAACGTGTTGAAAACCAATTCCGAAGAGAGCCCAACAGTCATCCTGAAGAAAACTTCATTATTGACGAAGAAACGGAAATTAATGTTTTGGCTCGAATAGAAGTCGATAAGACTGTTTCTTTAAGATAAGTTGAGTCTGAATCGGACATCAGTCGTCAAACAGTAAGTCGAACTTTGCACAAATACCACTATTAATCTTTTAAATACCTATTGCACCAGCATTTGTACGAAAATGATTACGAACGTTCTTCGAGAAACAGCTATGCGAGTTCAGAAGTGCATTGACGTTAATGGACAGCATTTTGAACAACTGTTCTAATGTTTTGTGTTAATTTTTTGTATTCCAAAACTATGTGTAACCAGGTAATTAGAATAAAATTGTATTTTCTTATTTTCTCTTAGCTGTAATTTTATTTGTATTTATCGCACATTTTAATACGACATATGAATAAATATCTTATTAATAGTACTAATAAATGGTACTATGGTATCGATATGGTTCCATTTGAAAAAAATTAGTTTTGCCCCAAAAACAATTTTGGTGAATTTTATTTGCTCATAAATCACGTAATTTAGTGTTTTTAATGGTATTTCGATTTCTGTAGCATTACACGGGTCATTTAGAATAAACGGAACCGTCATGGCACACTTAAATGAAAAAGTAAAAATTATATTATAAAGAAAATTAATGTTTGAAATGTCACTTATCTGGCATCGTTGGATTCAGACAATTATGCAGAATTCAAAAATGAAATTATATATAGAGTATTTATTCCATTTAAAAATCGAAAGTTAGTGTCACTTCCGGCGAAACCGGAAGTGAAAAAAAATCAATTGTATGTCAAATAGTGTCGCTTATTATGTCTGTAGTATATCCTAAATATCAATCAATTATCTTCAAAACCAAAGAGAAAAGGAGGTATACCATGATCCTGTTACACCCGGTATACGTCTTTTAGAATACTTGCTTTTCTACTATACTTTTTTATTTTCCGATGTTAGATAGATATTTGGAACTCCAATTTCCGTAAAAGAAACTAGAAAATAAATCATATGGTCAGTTGTCCTCTAAACAAATGAAAAAAATTTAGACAGTAATTGGAATATGGCATACCTCAAAGAACCTTTCTGGGACCAACACTATTTTTAATCTACATTAACGAGCTTTCAATTCCAAATACGAAATGTAAAATTGTATCTTATGCTGATGATACTGTTCTTTTAGTGGGAGGTGATAGTTGGGATGAAGTAAAAAATTGACCATTGAAGAATTTTCAAAAGTACAACTTTGGCTATCGGTGACAATCAACATGGAAAAAAACAGTTTTATGCGTTCCAGTATATATGTATGACAAATATCTTCCAAACATATAAACAATATTCTTAAAATACTTATAACTGTATTCTTAATAATTTTCAGGATAATTATATATGTACACAAGAGGGCTGTAACAAACATAAAATACCTTGGCTTAATTATTCTATGATACTCTAGCTAAAGTAAATATAAATACGAACATAACTACAAATACCAAAAGACATACATAAAGGTTTATAAATTATTTTGCGCTTAAATTCTACAATTATTTACCACATCAAATAAAATAAATTAAAAATATAAATTTATTCAAGAAAAAGGACTATTATCTTAATCTCAAATTTTCTATCAAATAATAAACTACTACTACTACTACCAGAATGGTTGGATCACTTTTTGTTTAATAGAATTTGTTTATTTAATTTTTTATCAATTTAAAAGTCACTGGCAGGACCGAGAGTAACAGTAACACCCTGTATATCAAAATAACGACACTTTATTCAAAACGAATTTACAAAATTTATTTAATCACTATGAACAGAGTATCGAACGTAATTTATTTCTTTTTACAATAGATTATTTTTAGGTAACTTTTCGACAATGCAATTTCGACTGGAGAAGTTCCGTTTAAATACTTTTTATTTAAGCGTTTTTAATTCTGAAAAAATTTATTTTTAATTTTGTTTAAGCGCGAAGGCAGATTACTTTTATTTAAAAATTAAAACTCTTTTTTACAAGGTTTCGGCTTTGGAAGTTGCGCGGGCACTGTATTAGATCACGAGTAACACCGAAGGAACTGACTTGGTTTGGGCTCGTGGAGCTCGGTTATTTATGCTATACCACCGTTGCATTTTTCGTACCCCGTGAGTCAGGCATGAACGTTTTTACCCCCTATTTAGAGCTGGATTTGGAACCATGTAGTCTGGATCGGCACGATTGCGTAATATTGCACAACATTGCGCAATATTTTTGCAAAAGTACGAAATTTCGAAATAAAAATTTTATGGAAAAATCGGCATTGAAAAGGAGACTTTTTTTTATATAAAAATGAAATTTGGATCTATTCGGGTTTAGAAGTTATTGAAGTTTTATTGTCTGAAAATTAAATGATTTCGGAATGACCCCGTAAAATCCGACGTTTCAGGGTTGCAAGATATGAAATAAGATATGAGAATGTTCCCGATAGATGCGTGGTGAATAAGATATATGAAAATGTTACCGATAAACGTGGAACGAACGAGAATAAGATAAGATATTAATTGCAAAGAGAACGCCGATATGGTATGTGGTATACGAGGGGTGATCGAAAAGTAGGGAAATTTGAAATGAGAAGCGGGTGGTAGACTTTGATGAATCGAGTTGGAATGTAGTTGTTAGAAGTACGGAGAGTAGTTTGATATACGAGGGGCGGTTGAAAGTAGTGAAATTTGAAATGCAAAATCTGTTTATGGAAAATTAACAAATCGAGTTAGAATGTTGGAATTATAGGTACGAATAGTATATTTTATGAATTTTAAGATTTTTTGGGTTTGATATTTTTAAGATGGGTTTTTGAATGGGTTCGAGTCCTGAAATGGTGAATTTGAGTGTTTGGTGGTATTTGACGATGATTGCATGTTATTTGAGAATTATTGATTGTACATGAATTATTCCAGAATTATTTTTGAAAAACTGCATGTTTTGGTTAATTTCTGTAATGTAATGGCTTTTTTATTACTTTTGACATGGTGCATGTTAAGGTCGATTTATTTTCGAAATTTTAATTTTTTTTATATTTTTTATAGTGCTGATCGAAAGAGATGTACTATAACACCCTACACCTACATTGGACAAACCCAGAAACGGATTAGCAATGGAATATATGAACATCGTCTTGCAGTTAGAAAAACCATCCTACATCATTACTTGCCTAACACCGCCACCCAAAAGGTCACAATATAGACTTCGACAACACCAAAACCATTGCGCCCTCATATTTACAGAAAACGCAAATTATCCGCAAAGCAACTGAGATCCTAAACAAAAGGAATAACGCTTGGAAATCGCTGATCTACAAATCAGCTCCACAGCCTTCATCAGCCATAATACCGCACTATCTGAAAACAACCCTTCCGTTTTGTAGCCTCCATCAACAGATTTTCGACCCCATGTTATTTAAAAAAATATTAATGTCTGCAGTGGGGGTTCTATAAAAACATTCTATCAAAATAGATACTTCTTGTAATTTACTATAGACAGTGCATATTCAAATAGCGAATTTTTTCGATATACAAACCACTTCAGGGAAGTATTTTGGAAAAACTAATTTATTCGGTTATTACACTGTCAATTTAATCAATGGTATTAAATTAGGTGAGTACACTATTTATTTTTGACTGGTAAAAAATCACCTCGCTGCAACAATTACTTTCTTCATATTGATAAAATGCTTAGTATAAGGTGGAGTATGTCCAAAAATAAAATAAAAAATTCGTAACTTTCAGACTGTTCAGACCCCATATGTAACTGATCATTACATATCACCTTATTCGTGTTGAATGTCCATGAATGAAACCCTGTATAAGTTATAATACCTATGAGTTAAATCATATTTTTTTGATCAATTTCTCGTTAATTTGATTTGGTTTGAATGATTTATGTATAATTGTGTTGATCACCTTTCCTCTAACTCAATTTTCTGTTCATGGCATTTTGCTGTATATTCACATAGAAATTGTCAAAAACCCTTGGTTGTGGTACCATAGCAATTCATTAGTATCCCTTCCTGGTTGACCTAGACCGGAAAATGTCTTTTCTGTTTTATTATCACAAAAATTTGAAAAAAAAATAATAGAAAAAATTTACTAACAATCGGTATATAAAGTATATAAAAATATACAATATATGAAATATATAAAAATGTTTGTTATTAATAGTTCAGAAATATACTTCATTTCTGTTTATAGAATTTATCCACACCGCACCACTGAATTATTAAATATATGGCCGGGAAATTTAAATGCTTTTAAAATAATGCGCCCGTCAGGTACACTTTTTCTACTTTAATTTTGCATTATCTACTTTATCTATTATTCACGTCATTAAATATTTCAACAGCATCGACATTTTAGTTTTACTAGTAAGATACAACCTTCACGGTGAGAGCTCATATTTTATTTGTAACATGTGAAATTTTATAGCCTTGTCGAGTTTTAATTGTTCATTTTTTTTTATACATTTATTTAACGTCGGCCTATTTCCGCTACTGAGGCCTAACACCGACGCCTGTAGACGAGCCACCCCCAACCAGGAATTTTGCCGAACCTCTTCCCTTAAGAAGAGTAGGGATCTTTTACTTGCCTAACATTTAATACACAAGGGACCGACGGCTTTACATCCCCTCCGAAGGATGTTATATCTCCTATACAACCCTCGCCTAAGGTTGTATAGCTTCCGCGCATACACTGATATACAAGCCGCTGGAAGATGTGTGAGGCGAGGACGCGGTTTCCGTTGGAATGGTCACCCATCCAAGTACTAACTGCGCCTGTCGTTGCTTTACATCGCATACCGAAGTATGTACATAGTAAAGACGCACCTACGCTCGCCCCCTCTTTTTTATTTTATTTGCTGTATAATACTAGCATCCAGGTTTCCATCTAAATTGTACAAAATAAAATTCTTTTTATTAGACTGATAAACATTTCTTACCAAGACTGTCTCCTCAAGATTCGATTAAATACAAAGCATAAGATGGTGTAAGGTATTTAACTCGAAATAGGAAAGTTATGTGGAATTTTAAAAACGCCAGAAAAACGTTAGTGAATTTAACCATTTACTGTTGAAACTTGTCGTCGGGCCCAGGGACTATATCCACAACTGCAAAAAGTAAACTAAATGCCAAAGCCATACATTGTTGACATATTTTAACCCATATTTACCTATAACTTTATATTATCTTAGATAATAAAAAACCAATTGCGTATCCGTCAGTCATTAACGGATTGTCGTTTCAGATATAGTACAGGTTGAGAAAGTGTTATATGCAATACAGTTCGGCTGTTTCAAATATAATCAATTGATTTAAGGACAGATCGTTCATGTTGAAACAGATCATAAGTCACTAATGACAAGCCTTTAACAGATGTTATGATTGCAAATTATAATGCTTAGTTCACATAAATATAATATAAAAGTATTGAATACATCGGGTAAATATTGTATATGTATACACTAAGTGGAGCTCCTGTGGAGCCTCCAAATCCAGATGGTCGTGTGAAAGAGTTGCATACTCAATCAGATAGTTAATATTTAATTTTAATGAGCTTAGTAGTTTCCTCCATATCAAAGGATTTTATCCTTCCTAATAAAATCTGCATATTTAAAACATGTCCCTGACCTGTGCTTCTAGTAGAAATAATGTCATCTAGAGACCAGACGGCACCAGGAAATCCACTAAGCATTTGGTCAATTACTTCTTCGTAAATTTCAAGGGCGCTGGCAACACTAAACGCCAAGCGATTGTATTTAACTAATTCTTTGTGCATATAGATGAGACGAACTTTCTACTTGCTTCGTCTAGTTCAAGTTGAAAGTAAGCGTTACACAGGTCCAAAATAGAGAAATGTTTGCCACAATTCAAAATCGACAAACTATGCGCCAGAGTTGGCAGTATACATTGATGAATGGTTTAAATATTTATTCAATCCGGTACTGAATACTGCATATCTACATTTTCAATTTTCGAAAATGTTGCCTAACCGGTACAATATAAATGTTGTCTATATGTTAATTATCATCTTCTCTTCATGTTCATTGTTATTTAAATCTGCAAGAAATAATCAAACTAACCAGTAATTAGAGAAATAACTCCACGCTAGTGACGTTTATGTCATATCAATAGTCATAGCCTATTTATTACTAACCAATACAAATTATAACAAACATTTGGACAAGATATATCGCTGACGCTTTGGAAAAAATTTGCTTCCCTTTTCAAAACTATGAAACCGGTTCTTGTTTCCTGTGTATGTTAAATCTTCCATAAATATAGTATAGTAGGTGAGAGGGAAGTGAAGCCTCTTAGACGGTCAATACTACTATCCGTCGGACATCATAGGTGTAACTGTGATGTATAGCGACTTGTAAAGCAAGTACCAAAAGATGTAACCTTTAGCTCTAGTGAACTTATCTCTATGTTCTAAATAGGATTTGCAGTATTGCATTGAATTATACGTGCAAACCATGATAAATCTATAGCAAAATATCATTTGTCAATTCCTGACTAGACACCGGTCTGGTTTCGGACTTTTTACGTTCTCATCAGTATGCCATATATCATGGAACAGACAAATTATAGTGATCACTTACCTGTAACTACTATTTCATTGCCTTAATCTACCTTAATACTACCAAGTTGGTCACTATCATCTTTTAATTCCTTAATATATAATAGACAAGGAACTGACAGCTATACCTCTACGCAATTATCGCCTAAGAATGCATAGCTTCTGCGCATACACTGATATACAATCCGCTAGAAGATGCGGCAAAAGAAAACGATTTCTATCAACAGGACTTTGGTATGGCAATGAAGTCCAATTCATCACCAATCTCAAGCAACATATTTATGGAAGGTTTTCAAAGTAGACATGTTAAAACTTTTAACAATGTGTAGATTGTTTCAGGGGTCATTTGGCTCTGAGTAGTCTTACTTTACTTTGACCTAAAAGGTCTTTTGTGAATTACACTATAGCTAGTTAGTGCCCAGGATTCCAAGACTGTTTGCAAAGCTTGTGATTTTCATGGGGGCCAATTTCCCTATGTCTCCAGTAGCTAATTCTGCTTGCTCCGAGTACTTTAGCCTAGTGCGGATTAATACCTTGCATTCACAATGTAAATGTTCCGCAGTTTCAGTTGCAATATCGCAGTATCTGCATTTGTCGTCTACTGCCTTGCCCATACAGTTCGTTACCTTTTACTCCCTCATGCCCTGGCACCCACATCAAGGTAACCTCGTTGTTGTTAGCCGGTTGCTTCAGGGATTGTCTCATTCCCAAAAAATATTAGACTCGAAGGTGTAGGACCTTAGAGCTTTTAATGCTGCCTGACTATCTGATAGTATATATATCTTTGCCCTTCGAATGCCTTTATTTAAGCATTCCTGGGCACACAGATCTATAGCGTTGATTTCTGCCTGGAAGATGGTTGGGGTGTTACCGAGGGCTCTGAATAGCCTACATTTAGATGAGTGACCTTTGCTCCAAACGTAGTGCCTCCATCTTGCGTGTCATTCGGCGGCATTCAATTAGCACGTCAAATGGACAATCAAGTTCCTGTTTGATCGATACCCAATGGTGATCATGGATTCAAAATGGATTAGTTCCAAAATCCTTAAGTGACCAACTAGATCGCCTGATTTAAATTTAAGTGCCTGGTGCAGTTTTGAGGCATTAAGTGCTGCCTCCTTCCTCACATGCAAGTGCAAAGGAAGTAGGTCATGCATTGCATCCATTGCTGCTGTGGGACACGAGTACATTGGTCTTGTAGTTCCTACACAAACACAGCGTTGCAGTTTTTGCAGCTTTCCTTGTACTACTTTTTCTTATGTCTTTGGCTACCATACACATGATGCGTAGGTCACCATAGGTCCGACAATCGATAAGTAGGACCAATGTATCATTTTCGGCTTCAGACCCCCAAGTCTTACCAAACAGCCTACGGAACGTCCAAATAGCCGCTGTTGCTTTAGTAAGTGCCCTTTTTGGATGCGACTTCCATGTAAGTTTTTGATCTAGGATTACTCCTAGCTACTTGACCTCACTGAAGAAGTTTAGGATCCTTCCATTCAGCATATGAGTTCTAAGATTAAGTTTTCCCTTTTGGTGAATTGAACAATAGCTGTTTTGAGATCATAACCTCATGTCTGCCTCTCACAGCCACCACCAGGTCATCTGCATAACCCTGGACGTTGAAGCCCGAATTGACTGCAGTCACCGTAGCCGACTCCTCCCTCACACTTGTGGTAATTATTCTACTTCTGGGCATGGATTGTAGCCATTTAATTGTAGGGGACTGTATTCCCCTCTTTTTAGCGGCTTTTTGTATGGATTCATAGACTAATATATCAAAAGCACCCTCTGTGTTTATGAAAGCACAGATAGCCATTTAATTAGCTGTAAATGTCTTTTCAATGTCTCGAACAAGACAATGTAGAGCATTTATTGTTGGTTTTCCAGGTTGATAGGAAAATTGTTTGGAGTGAAGCAGTATTCCCGTAAATATTTTGCTTCTGATCTGTTTATCTAATAGTTTCTCCACTATTTTCAGGAGAAATGAGGTTAAGCTAATGGGGCGGTAAGATTTATTCTCTTCTGATGGGCGTTTAACAATGCGTACAGAAACAACCTATTTTCAGTTAGGAAACGATTTCTATCAACAGGATTTTGGTATAACAATGGGGTCTAATTTATCACCTATCTTAATTTACTAATTTTGTAGGTTTTATGCAAATTTGCAGAATATATATAAGATAGAGAAACCATAAGAAGAAAAAAATAGGTACAACATGTACAGCTAATTCCGAAAAATCTATAGATTCTAGTGGCTTGTCTATCGATACTTACAAAGAAACTGAACAATCTTAGGCGAGGATTACGTAGTGGATATGCCACTAAATATTAGGCAAATTAAGGATCCCTACTCTTCGGCAGTGACGATGTTAGACAAAATTCCTAATTGGGGGTAGGTAGTAGGCCTTAGTCGCCGATATAAGCAGACGTTAAATAAATATATATAAAGAAAGAAGTATGTGGGAAATTCTTTAATGACAACCGGCAGGCGCGGATGTCTGTTAAGTAATATTACAAGTCGAATAGAATAAATATTTCAATTGTTAGTTATTGAATTGCTTTCAAGAGTTATATTTTTATTAAACTTTTTGTAATATTTTAATATCGGTGCATCTGATAGAAAATGATGAAAACAGCAATAAATATTCATGACGTTTAATATTAAAGTAACAGGTACGTGAAATATTCCAATATTAATTTTAGTGTTGCGTATCGCACACATATAGAACTTTATTTAAATTTGAACTCACTTGTCACAAGCAGTATGTTATGTAAGTATGTTGAACGATTCTGAAAAATCAAATTACATTTATCTTTACATTTTACAAGGGCCATACACTCTATAAGAGATAAGAGTCCTTTATATTTTTCAATGTTATACTTTCAACTTTAATGCTTTTTACTTTCCTAAGTACAATCTAAATGCCAAATAGAAATTGAAACTTTTTGCTATTGCAGCGTCTATCGAATTAATTTTATGATCTTCTCTATTTGAATATATTTATGTGTACAGGAATGAGAAATTCAGTTTATTTCTTTATATCCTTGTATAGGAAGCACGCATTCATGTTCTAAAATTAAACCTAAATGAAATTCTGAATTATTTAAGTATTTTATTTTATGATAAAATCATCGCGTGTTCTGCATTTTAAAATATTATTACCTATTTTAAAATTAGAAATGCGTAAAATATTATTTATTAGTTTGAAATAAATGTTAAATTTGGTTATTTGTTTAAATAATCCTGATATTCTTCTTGAGATTGTGATCATCAAATTTATAGATAATATATAAGTAAAATAAAAGTAAGAAAAGTTTCTTCGTAACTGAAGAAACTTTGATAAACAAAATTTTTATTTTTGAATGTAAAAAGGTAGTTTGCTTAAAGTCGATTTCATATTTTCTAATTTTTAGAATACCCGGTATAATTTATCTTATATTTGACAACTGTTTATGACCCAGCACAAGCAAAACTTTTCGGAAAGGATGACTTTTTCTCGGCAAATGAAAAATAAGAAAGTTTCCGAATTTACAAGAGTGCGGTTCCCCATCCGGGACACACCGTATATGTACCAAGTTATTTTACAGTCTTTATATATGAAATATTAAAATTTGTGGTGTTTATGTTTATATTGAATACATCATAATTAGGTAATTGCCGTTTGTGGAACCTTAGCATAGAATAAAAATTTCTATCAAAGTTTATTCTATAAATATTCTATAACGGTTTTCTAACAATTTGTAAGTGAATCATTTTTCAATTTGGGCAAAATCATTTTCTATTTTTATTTTTATGTTAAGATAGGTACCATCCTCATAACAAATTAAAGTGTCATCAGCAAAGATATTTATATGACCGTGGGTTTCCGTGAGGAATAAGTTGTTGAGGCTAATGCAATTGCAGTACAAACAGTAAGGGCCATAAGATGATGCCTTGAGGGACACCACAAGTTTTAATCTCATAATGACTTTTTGTGCTATCAATGCCTACATATTGTTTTTTACCAGAAAGATATATTTTGAAACCAGAAAGATTTTATTAGGTTTAATGGCCATATCTTCAAGACATTCGATCAACAACTGATGATTCTCGGCATTGAATGCATTAGTTAGGTCTATAAAAATACCTAGTGTACAAATTCATCTGTCTAGTGAGGAACAAAATTTTTAGTAGTTCTGTTTCATCCAATATTGATTTTTCCATCCCGAAAGCTATGTTGATTATATGATATAATATTGCATTTAAGTATGCAAAAATTTCTTTAATATGATTTTTGATATTGTCTCAAATATCTTATATTTTCTCCTTCAATTATTCTCTGTCAAAGAAACATCGATTTGATTTTTTTTTTTTTATGGAGCATCAACCACAAGGGTTATTAGCTTCGGTACATTACAGTATTATTTGTATCACATTAAATATTGCTTAACATGTTAATGTCTGAGAGGTATGATAAAAGAGCTTTTATGTTGCAATCCTCCCCCAGAATGCATTTCAGGTCCTCTTTCAATTTGTGTTTTTGCCTTTCACTTGCAAATTTGGGGCACTCCACTAGAAGATGTTGAACTGTTATTTTCACGTCACATACAGGGCATTTGCTTTCTGGTTCCTTCTTTAATATATATTCACGGGTTGCTTTGGTATGGCCTATACGGAGTCGGGTTAAAATGATTTGATGTTGGCGTTTATTTGGAATCTTTTTCCAGGGCGATACAAAAGGTTTGATTTCTTTTAGTTTCAACTCTGTTCTTGGCCACGTATTTTTCTATTTGTCTCTTAACTGAGTTTTAGAGAAGCTTTTAAAATCTGTGTAAGGCAGTTTCGTTTCGATGATATTTTCTTGGCATACGATTAGCCACAATATTACCCACTTCAGAATAAGATTTACTAAATATTTTGCAAATTTCTCTTGTGCTTTCAAGAATTACTTTATCGGAATTATATTTATGCTGTTGCAGCTTTTATTAGATTTATTTTGTATTTCGTTATAAAAGGTAGATAAATATGGAACTTAGGGCAGCATTGAAAATGAAAAGGTTTATATATACAAATCAAAAGTATCTTACGACATATACACAGGGTGCTTAGTAAGGCGATGCTGACCTTGAACAGGGTGGTAGAGGGAGTTGTTTGTCATCTACATGACCAAACATACGATTTTTTTTATATTGCCGATTTTGTACTTTTTTAAAAATTTACCACTTATTTAAGTATTACGTAATGAATTTAACTTTTGATATTCTGAAATATTTTTTCCCTTACCCATAAACTTCCAACAACAAAAAAAAAGTTTCTGTCGCCTATTGGCTTTGTTTTTGTTGAAAGAACGCGCATATTTAATTTTTGATTATATGAAAAATTACTGCCGATTAATTAATCTCTTGTCTATTTTTAGTGACTGGTAAAATTCGATGGTATGTATGATATTGTCACTTAAAGAGCATATAATTGAGAAGTAACTGTAATATCTAGATGACTTTTTTTAAACATTTTGTAAGACTACGATAATAGACATTTTTAATTACTATTACAATGTTCTTCTCATAAAGGTCATTTTTTTTTTAATAGGCGACAGAAATTTTTATATTATTTTGCTTTTGTTAAAGTTTATGTATTTCGGGTAAAGAAAAAAATATTTTAGAAAATCAAAAGTTAAATTTAGTACGTAATACTTAAATAAATGATGAAATATGGAGATTTTTAAAAAAGTACGATATCAGCGATATAAAAAAAAATCGTAGCATTTTTCATATAGGTACGTTTGGGCATATAGATGCAAAACAGAGCGCTTTACCCCCCTGTTCAGAGTCGGTATCGTCTTACCAAACACCCTGTATATGTGTAATGGACAGGTGGACAATTTGTTACTAAACGTGACATCACGGACGGCGTACAACACTTCACTTACATCACATATACTGGGTGTTAACGGATCATGGTAGACCCCTCTTTTTTTTCTTATTTTTAAGAATACCGGAATGAAACTTGGTAGATATATTATATGACCAAGTAAACACTTTGTGGCATAACTGTCATTTTTCCCACTTCCGGTTCACCGGAAATGACCCCAACTTTTAACTTTTAAATAGAACACCCTGCATATTAATATATTTTTGAAATCCTTGAAAAATTCTGAGTACGGTGAGACCCCATAAGTCACATTTCGACTCCATGAGAAAATTTGACTTAAAATTAAAAAAAACAAAAAAATAAAAATTAAAAAAAAAATTGCTTTTGTGCACATCCACCGATTCCTTAGAACATCTGCTAGTTTATGATAGTACTATACCATTATGGTTCCATTTGAAAAAATTAAGTTTTGGTAAAAAAACCGTTCAGGGCAAATTTGATGGCCCACAAGATACACATTCTCAAATTTTATGATCGATTTGATTTTTCTGACATCACACCGGTCCATTAGAAGCAATTTTTTCTGGTCATGGCACTCGAGATGTATACAGGGTGTTCCATTTAAAAATCAAAACCAGAAGAGGGAAAAAATGACAGTTATGTCACAAAGTGTCTTCTTGGTCATATAATACATCTACCAAGTTTCATTATGATATTCTTAAAAATAGGGAAAAAAGGGGGTCTACCATGATCCGTTGACACCCGGTATGTAAGTGATAGATTGGTAGACCACTCTTTAGACCCCCGTGTATATAGATATTTATAATTAATTATAGTGAGCCAATACCCAAACCCCTTGGCCTAGGGACTACGGTATTGATGATTACCCGTAAGTAACAAGCTATTTACCGTTAGCGTGGGTATCAGTTATTTAATCACTAATTTATTACGAAAAGATACAAAATAGACATATCGTTACCATACAAAACAACAAGATTACTTATAAAAAAAAAGGAATATATATGTGGTCACCTCTGATCCCTCTTCAGCAACTCACATGGCTTCGATACTTTGGCTACCAACCAATATGCACTGGCTTCTTTGTACCTTGACAACTGTCAACTAATACACACAAGAATATTTGGTGCACCCAATACTCATCGACACAATGGCTCCTATCATGAACTGCGACACAATTCAGGCTGGGAAATTCTTGTCCCTCCTAAGGAACCTACAATTATATTCATTTACTCATGTGATGTGGTTTCAACTCACCGATCAATGTAAAACGTACTTCTGGATGTTCGTGAGGACAAGAAAAAATAGTATAAGTTATCAAAGTCCTTAGTTTCAATAAATACTAACAACGCAGTGTTCTTGACGGTACCACGCCAGAATTGCGAATGATAAACGAGTCTCAGACAGTATGTGAGAAGGTCAGTGTACTTACACGAAAGGCGAAGTTAACCTCCCAGCTACGAATAAATTCTAACCAATTTGTAGACGTCTAAAATTTGCAACCCATAAGGTAATCGAAATCAAGACTCCTTTAATGCCCATTGCCCATATATCACGATGCACCAGGTATCCTGTGTTCTGATCGACTCACGCTATCAAAAGACCGTTCAAGATGTCGATCAACCAAAATCCGGAACCAGACAATGACAGAACTAACAACTAACTGACCCTAATTTGATACCTACCCCTGACAGAACGAAGAAAGTTGGCTGCACTAATAGCTATCATTGCCAGTTGTCGAATGAAAATTTGATTATCATCTCATAACTAAAGAACAGACTATAGCTAATATTTAACGGTGGTACAGTGGATGTGGATATACTATTATTACGTACACCGCCCAAGAGTAGTACGGTGAGGCCACTGCTCGTGAAATAAAAGACTCGTAACTAACCTCAACATTTTGGTATAAGCTTTAAGTAACTAACTCAACCTCTGTCCACCGTTTTACAAGGGAAATCCATTCGATTATATCAATAACAACTAGCTCATTATCGATACTTCCATATGGTTCCTAAATAACTATTTGCATAACGGTTTAGTGAAACAGTTGCAGTCACCATATAGACGTTTTACGTTTGAATTGTGAACCTGATATACATACGGACAAGATGATTCAGTAATGGTTAGATATTTGTTAACCCTAACTACTGTTTCCTTTTAGCGTTGTCGAGGCAAGTACCTTTTACATACACCATTGTCCGTGCTATCAATCCCTATAACTCATATCCTCAGCTCAACTTCACCAGAAAGAGACTTAATTTTATAAGAGTATCAACCTTGTGTAGAACAAAATAAGTTCATCAATAGAGGTGAAGTTGACTACACCAGGATGCCGTGGAAGTTGAAAATATTCACGGGGACCCTGCGGTTAACTTTATAACAAAGTGCATAACTATAAACTCTAAACTATAGTTTACATTGTTATTTATGCCCTGGTTACTCACATGATATGAAGTAACTTAGTTACAGGATGGATCGAAAAATCCAGATCGTAACATGTGATTCCAATAAATTTAAATGATGCTGCTAAATTAATAAAGTGGCGTTTTTCGACTACAAGCTTAGTTTTAAAATTGCTAGCATTCTGCTCTATCAATTATTATATTTTATTATTAAAAACTCACCTAGATATTAAGAGAGTTCAAAGGACAGAATTCATACTAATTGAGTATGCTATTGTTTTCCATCAACGTTTTTTTTCTTTCATATATTATTGCATTGTAATTAGACTCCAGACTGTATAAAATATATTTAAATTTTCAATAAAAATAAGAGAGGATGATAATATACTTATATAAAGCATGTTTTGAACTACTCCTAATTTAAAATAACATTACAAAATTTATTTAATAACGAATTTCATAAAAGTTTTCATTAAATCCGTACATAATTTACGAACATTGATTTCAAGTTTTCCTGTATTTTAGTAGATTTAAAATTCCAGTTTGATTTGTTCCGCCTGAATAGAAGTGCACTACAAGAACTTGGTCGATTCAGTAACTCAAACGTTTCCAGCTACTGTCGGTTATATTCCTCTTACGTGCTTTGAGCTTTCTGATATTTGAAATTATATTGAGAACAATTTTACAGTACCATTTTAACGAGCAAACTCAACGGTTTATCTCTACCGCCTTGGGATTATAAGGCAAACATTTAGACGTCCTCTTCCTAACTGTTTGCTATTAATAATTATTATCATCCATTCGTACACAAGGTACAGGTATGCTTATAGTTATTTTTACAAACGCAACATTTAATAATTAATTTATGTTGATCGGTTTGTGCTTTACAACAAAAACATTTGTTTTCCATTTTGAATTGATTTTAAACAAATTGGTGCGATGGTGGAAATACTTTAAAATATATTGTCTGAAAGTTATTTGTGGCCTTCTACAAAACATAACCTCTGACTTTTCCTTTGGTGTAAACGTCACGGGCGCAGAGGCTTTTTTCCAATAATTCTATTATTTTGTAGATTCGGTGATTTGTTTTGAAGAGGATAACAGTACATGTGGTAGAAAACCCAAATAATAGGAAAGAATATTTTAAAATATTATACAGGTTGGGGCAATAGTGCGTCGGAACTCGATATCTCGAGTTCTACTATAGCTAAAATTAAAAAAAAATTACAAGTAAACTAGATAAAAAAGTCTATAACTGGAAATTATTTTCGAACATACAGGGCGAACCAAGACGAAATTACAGGACCAAGTGCCTTTTTTTTAATGGAATGCTATATATACATATATATATCGGTACATTTTTTGAAGACCCTTTCCAGGCTCTATTCATTCCTATATTAGCATTGAATATCTCCCAACCGCTTGGATGTAATGAATTTTTGTTGTTGAAATATTGCAATCTGCAGATTGATATTTAAAAAATCACCACAGTTACAATTATGGGTTTTAAAAAAAATTTATGTGAATTTCAGTTAAGAGACGTCTAATTAATGTTTCTGAATCATTTTAATTTCCTAAAAATGTACAGAGTGGCCAAAAATTATTTTTCAACTAAGAACATTTTAAATTTAATTTCCTCAATTTTTTCAAATGGAACACCCTTTATATTTTTCGACGATGTGATGTAGAAATGAAAAACGAACATTTTTTGTACTTTGTACTTCCCTAGGGCTAATTGCAACCAAATTTCATTTCATTGAGCAATAATTACAAAATTCAAAAATAAACTTAAAAAAGAGGTTTCTTCAAATAACTCTGTACAAAGAAATATAATAAATGTTCCACATGTTGCCCATATGATTGGTACACATCTCTATGCGCTTCTGAAATAAGGTTCTCACTGTTCCTAAAACTGCCGGTGTGTCAGATGTAAAGGCTGTTATTACTCTTTCCTTCATATTTTGTCCTGTTGTTGGTGTGTCTCTATAAATAATTTCCTTCACGTATCCCCTTAAAAATAAATAAATTTTTGTAAGATCTGGGGATCTAGCAGGCCATATAGTGGGTCCATTTCTTCCAATCCATTGATTAGGGTAGGTATTGTTTAAGTGATCTCTAACTGATAATGTCGTGGAGCACCATCTTGCTGAAACCGCATCCTATTTAGAATTTTTTTTAGGGAGATTTACCAATAATTGTGGCAGATAGTTTTCCAAAAATCAAGATAAATAGCTCCAGTCAATGTTCCATCAAAGAAATGTGGCCCTGTTACATGTTCTCCAATAATTCCTCCCCAAACTTTATAGACCATCTGCGTTGGTTATCAACTTGCATAAAAAAGTGAGAGTTTTCCGAAGCATAATAATGGAAATTGTGCCTATTAACAAATCCATTTTTATGAAAAGTTGCCTCATCACTGAATAAAACAGTATTGAAGAAGTTGACATCATGTTGCATTTCATCTCTGACCCAATTACAAAATTGTAGGCGCTTTTAAAAATCGTCATCAAATAATTCCTGGTGCAATTGAATACGATATGCATGTAACTTATTTGTTTTTAAGATTCGACCCACAGACCGTCTACTTATTCCTACTAATGAACTCACTTCTCTTTGACTGACATAGGGCTTCTCAACCGTTGCCAGCATCATCGAAAACTCATTTTCTTCGTTCACAACACGTTATATTCTTTCACTTTTTTTTATTCGACGTTTCCAATTTCAAGAAATCTATCGTGAAGGTTTTGGAAGCTGCTAACATCAGGAACCCTTCTTTCAGGATAACGTTGGTCATAAATTCCATTGGCAAGTAAACAATTTCTGTCTGACTCGCCCAAAACAAAAGTCCTGACTGCAAGTTCCGCTTTATTGAAATTCATATTGTAAAATTCCAAATATTTTAAATTCAATACAAATTGTAACGACCGGTAAGTGTGATAAATGCTCTTTTGTATACGACAATTTATACCAAACTGAGGTTTTATTGCTTGTCGAATAACGAAAACAGCAAAGAAATGTACAAAAAAACATTACAGTAAAGGACCGGTTAAATACTATTTACTCATTTCAATGGATTGGAAGAAATGGTCCCACAAAATGGCCTCATTTCAAAATTGCATAAAGACGTGTGTCAATCAAAATGCCCAACACGCCGAACGGCGATTATAAACTTTTCTAATGAATTACTTGAGGGAACTTCTTTTTGTAGGTTTATTCTTGAATTTGACACTTATTTATTTATAAATCGAAAATGGTTGCAATTAGCCATAGAGAAGTACTTACAAAAAATGTTAGTTTTTCATGTCTACGTCACATCGTCGAAAAATATGCAGGGTGTCCAGTTTGAAAAAATTGAGAAAATTCAATTTAAAAAGTTCTTAATTGAAAAATAAACATTTATTTATTTATAAAACGAAAATGGTTGCAATTAGCCATAGGGAAGTACTTACAAAAAATGTTCATTTTCCATGTCTTGTGACGTGCCATCTTTCGCCGGTGTCCGCAAGATCATAAGTAGATCAATTCAACAAGTTTACCTATAGTAGAAATTACCTTTAGCGATAAATGTCACCACGCTAAATATTGGGTGCAAATTACCACTTAAGCTTTTCTCCAACAGATGGCTCTTCGTAGAAAAGATATAAATTTATTAAATAATGGTGTATTATTGTGTATATTTTAGGGGAATTTACAATATAGATTTTTATAATAATTAGCGTATAAAAGTTGTTTACAAAGTAATAGAGTAAAGACAGTTAATGATAGAAAGTCCATAAAAATCGATTCAGTCTTTTACCTTTCACAAGTTGGTACCCTGACTGTCGATCTGTCGGCTGTTGTCATTTCCTTTTGTTTTTGTGAGTGACCAAATGTTATAAATCTCTAAAATTGCCTAAAACTTCCTCTTTTTAAATCAAGAATTTGAACTGAAAACTTCGCTAAGGATTAATTTAGTTAAAAGGCACGTGATTGCTAATCGGTTTAATACCGGATTAATAACTAGATTTAACCTAATATTTCAATTTATATTTTGGTTTGTTAAATTGAATTTTCGAATTATTCGGATAAATAAGCAAGTTATCGTCTAGAAGTAATATTCTAAATAAGTTTGAATTTCTTCGATTTATTAAAGACACGTGCTCACATTAGCGGTTAATCTTGAGAATAATTTTGTAATTTAATTGCAGACGATTTGGGATGGGCCAGATTTTGACCACAGAACTTGCCTACTGTTCTGTTATTTTCGGATTGTTGGATTTTTGGACTTTGGATCATTGCTATTCTTTGGTACACGAATTTTGGTATACGATTGGCCCTGCATTTTGATTTTACATTTCGATTAAGAGAAACACCTAACTATTGTGAAGATTTGTAAAACCCATGAAATTGTGGTGTAAAGACTTCTCCTCGACCAACCTTCAAGTCTGGAGCGCCAGGAAACTCTCAAATTTTCTGTGTAAAAGTTAAGTAATCATTATATCTCATTCTTATTGTCAATTGTTTCGATTTATTAATCATTTTTTTTCCATAGCGTTCACCTTAAACCCTATAGACCTATCTGTATTATTTTATTGTAATATTTTATCGTTAAATTTTGTGTACTATCTTGCTGATTTTTTTAATAAATTGTATTTGTTTTTACTTGTTCTTTTATTTTGTCACTCTCACTACAAGGATTAGTAAAATCTGGGACCTCGTATACTTATCCCGACTATAGGTCGTAATAGTCTACGTCACATCGTCGAAAAATATACAGGGTGTCCCGTTTGAAAAAATTGAGAAAATTCAATTTAAAAAGTTCTTAATTGAAAAACTTGACGTGAAAATATTTATTATAAAACGAAAATGGTTGCAACTAGCCATAGGGAAGTACTTACAAAAAATGTTCGTTTTTCACTTCAACATCACATCGTCAAAAAATATACAGGATGTTCCATTTGAAAAAATTAAAAAAATTCAATTCAAAAAGTTCTTAATTGAAAAATAAACACTCATTTATTTATAAAACGAAAATGTTTGCAATTAGCCATAGGGAAGTACCTACAAAAAAATGTTCGTTTTTCATTTCTACATCACACCTCCGAAAAATATACATGGTGTTATATTTGAAAAATTGAGAAAATTCAATTTAAATTGTTCTTAATTGAAAAATAATTTTTGGCCTCCCTGTACATTTTTAGGAAATGAAAATGATTCAAAAACATTAATTAGATGTCTCGTAACTGGTATTCCCATAAGTTTTTCTTAAAACCCATAATTGTGACTATGGAGATTTTTTAAAATCCATTTGCAGATTGCATTATTCATTACATCCAAGTGGTTAGGAGGTATTCAATGCTTATATAGGAACAAATAGATTCTAGAAAGAGGCTTTTAAAAATGTACTGATCCATAGCATTCCATTTAAAAATAACGCACTTGGTCCTGTAATTTTGCCTTGGCTCGCCTTGTATGTTCGAAAATAATTTCCAGTTATAGACTTTTTTATCTAGTTTACTTGCAATTTTTCTTTAAATGTCTAGCTATCGTAGAACTCGAGATATCGAGGTCCGACGCACTATTGCCCCACCCTGTGTAGATGTTTCCTTTCCAATTATAAGAATCAATGCAAATAAAAAAAGGGATAAAAATTATGGATAACAAAAAGTATACAAATCTTCTCAAAGAGATTAAAAAATTTGTATATAAAATATAAAAGTTCAAATGAAGAACATGATAGAGACTATTACAAGCATTATAAGCAAAAAATTCATCACAAGGTAATAAAAAACGCAAAAGAAAAATAAATTACAATAGGGATTATTATTATGCAGCTGAAAACAATTCGAAAGCGGTATGTCACATAATAAATAACAATGTAATGAATAAAAATAATAAAAGTAAAATAACTGAAATTCGAACCCAAAATGAAAAAATAACAGACATTAAAGAAGTTGCTGACTTTTTTAATAAATATTTTGTGATTACACCTAAAAAATTAGTACATCAACTTAACAAAGTACTTAGTGCCCAATTTAAGATTACTGGGGAATATCCAATAATGTTTTTAGGTCCAGTACACGAAATGCAAATCTATAATATAATAGAGTCCAAACTCTGTTGGTGTAGACCAAATAAGTAGAAATATCTTGAAAACTACTGTAAATTATTTATTTATTTATAATAGTACACTGTTCTATAGGTAAAAAGAACCCAATTACAGAACAGGAAGATAAGAAAAAACAAAAACACTAATAAATAAGCTCTATACAATAAGAAAGATAAAAGATAAAATATTAAACATGTCAAAATATCAACTATGCATTAATAGAACAAGAACATAGATTAAGTACGATTATATACAACATAAAGACGGTTAAAATAAATACAAAAACTATATAGGACTCTACAAAATAGTAAGAAAAAACAAAGTAAAAGAACAAAGCTCATTTTAAATAATACATTCTAATATCATTGAGACTGCAACTAAATATATCAAGACGGCTACCATTAGCATTACAAATATTGCACACTGTATAAAGCGGGGAGTGTTTAAGAACATTAGTACGAGATGTTGACATATAAAAAGTTAGGCTATTCCTTGAGTTTACCCTGGGTACCATAAAATTTAATTTAGCCAACAATTCTTGGCAATCAATAATATTATGTATTATTTTAAAAAGGAATGCCTGAGAAAAATATTTACGCCTACTCTCAAGACTTGTCATGCCATGTTTATGAAGCAGCTCCTCTTGCGGAACACCTAAGGGTGGGTAAACACCGTCCGATTTAAAACTAAGGAATTTTAAAAATCGACGTTGGACTGATTCCAAATTATTGATATAAGTGATGTAATATGGGGACCATACAAGAGAAGCGTACTCGAGCTTAGATCTAATAAAGGTAAAATAGACAGGTTTAATTGCATCTAACCGAGTAAAATCACGACAATTTCGCACCAAAAACGCATACGTCTTACTGACTTCTAAGGTAATGGTGTCAACGTGAGCGGCAAAAGAAAGCTTGGTATCAAAAATTACGCCAAGATCGCGAAAGGTGGAGGGGCGGTTCAGATTGACATTATCTAGGTTGTAATCACAACTTATATGCGTGGATTTTGTAGAAAAAGACATGACATTGCATTTGCTAACATTTAATGACAACTTGTTTTCCTGACACCAAACTTTTACACTGTCTAAGTTCCTTTGAAGGCGCAGACAATCATTGAGGCTGTTAACGTTATCATAAATCTTTAAATCATCCGCATAAATAAGACAATTCACATCCAACACATCTACAATATCGTTTATAAAAATAATAAACAACAGGGGGCCAAGGATGGACCCCTGTGGAACTCCAGATGTTACGGTATATTCAGCAGATTTAGAACCATTGGATACAACATATTGAGTCCTGTCATATAGGTATGACCTAAAAAAGTTTAATAGGGAATCAGATAAGCCGAATAAATGCAGTTTGTGAAGTAGCATGCTAAAATCGAGTGTATCGAATGCTTTCGAAAAATCTGTGTAAATAACATCAGTTTGTGTCTGCGAGTCTATAGATTCAGCTATAAATTGAGTAACACAGATCAGATTAGTTGCAGTAGATCGGCCCTTCATAAAGCCGTGTTGATAGACTGAGATTTTGTTGGATACATGATGGTATAGAAAATCATGTAGCAAGATTTCCAAAACTTTACAACAATTGCAGATAATGGATATAGGTCTAAAATTGCTAATATCAAACTTATCATCTTTTTTATATATAGGACATACCTTCGACCGTTTCCATAATACAGGCAACTCACAATTACGAATGCACGTATTGAATATGATTTTTAGAGGGAACGCCAGAATGTGAGCACAGTCCTTCAGCAGAAAAGCAGGTATTCCGTCAGGACCAGTAATCAATTTGGGTTTGAGTCTTTTTAAGGCAGCCGCAATTTCACTCTCATCAAATTCTTGTATGTGAATAGTCGTGTCTACGATTTGCTCATTCAGGAATTGGTTAGTAGACTTAGATGATGGTAAAAATGATTTACAGAAAAAATCGGCGAAAGCGTTTGAAACTTCGTTAGAATCCACAAGCTGTCTCCCGTTGTAAGACATTTGAGAAGGTATGCTAGGCGATCTCTTTCTACCATTAATAAAAGACCAAAATATGCTGGAATCATTTTTAATATTTATTTCAGTTGTTCTTATATAATCCTTGTAAGATGCATCAATGTCTGATTTTATTTTAGATCTCATTGTTTTAAAATCATTTAAAGTCCTCAGATCACCATACTTATTATAATCACGCCAGTATTTGGCTTTTAGCTTGATATTCCTTATTATCTGAGAGTTAAACCAAGGAGGATATCTATTCTTTTTTGCAGCGGGAAATCTGGGTACACAGAGGTCAAAAATGAAATAAAGTTTATCATAAAAGTGAGAAGTCATATCTTCAAGATTGGAACAAGTTACAAGAAATTGCCAGTCAATACCAGCAATTAATTCATATAGCAATGAAAAATTTGCTTTACGAAAATTATAACAGTAGTCACTATTATATGAGGGTGTATTTTTCTTATTAATATGATCCTTCAACTGAAGAATGACATGCAAGGCCGGATGATGAATATCCTCATTAACAAACGGATCGATAGACCGATCAACGCTGCAGTTTTTGTTATAGAGAACTAAATCAAGTAGTTTGCCGTTGTCGTTAAAAATGAAATTATGTTGGGTGAGATTGAAAACATTTAAAAAATTGTTTAATGCAAAAATTTGTCGGTCCCCCTGGGAGGCCTCTAGATAAACTGCATAATTAGATATGTTAAAATCACCGATAATAAGTAGGTCAGATCCAAAAAGACATTCAAATAATTCCATGATCTCAAAAAGTCTTTCGTATTCTGCAACTGTAGAGTTCGGTGGAATGTACAATACCACAATATAAATCGGACACCTGTCAGATATAACCTTTACACATAAAAAGTCCACAAATGGTAAGTCATTCAGATTGGCAGGAGGATATATCAAAGTTGAAATTAAACTATCATGTACCGCCAGTAATACGCCTCCGCCTCTGGTGTAATTGGTGACAGAAAAATTTCTATCAGTACGAAAAACATTGTAGTTAGAGCCGAATAGTTCAGTATTGTGAATGGACGGATCAAGCCACGTCTCGGTGAAAGCGATGGCTGAATAGGTACAAAGAAGAGAGGAATTATATATATCGTATGTTTTAGTTCTAAGTCCGCGAGTATTTTGATAATAAATAGTGAAATTTGAATACCGACCATCGCGCACACCAGTTCTGACAGGCTCAGGTGGGGTACTCAAGCTGATGGGAGACGTAGATGTGTTAGATGCCTCAGATCTTGATTGCTATTGAACGGATAGTATATCGTTTCGGAGTTTGTCTCGCGCCCGGATATAAGCCGTACACTTCTCTTTCTCCCAAACAGCATGATTAGTGGGTACACTGATGTCAGTATTCTTCAGATATGCACAGTTAGTGCAATGAGATTCTTTGGCTTTACATAGTTTAACGTCCTGATTCTGACCACAAAGTGGGCAGGAAATAGGTTTACTGCAGAATTTAGAAGAATGGTTGAATTCATTACATTTAAAACAGCGGTAGACCACCACCGCATCAAAAGCAGCACACCTGTCGAAACCTACAAATAAGTTGCCAGCCTTAACGACTCTATCGTAAGAAAATGTATTTAATTGTAAAATACACTGAAATATGTCTTTGTTTTTCCTTAGTGGAAAAAGTTTAATTAATTTACATTCAGCTTTAAATAAAAGGTCCGAATTACATTTTTTTATTAAATCGACTAGTTGATTTTCTGGATATTTTTCTGACATTCCGACTATGCGCGCCCTGGGACTAACACCATGTAGTTCTCTGACTTCATATGATTGAGACATCTTTTCTTGAACCAACTTTTTAAATTTTTCGTTGTCCTCCCTATTCTTACAGCCAATTAGAACTCCGCCATTCTTTTTATTTTTAAATTATGTTGTCAAACCGATTGATTATTTAGTAAACTTATCATTTGAACACGGAGTATTTCCCGATATATTAAAAATAGCTAAAGTAGTAAATGACATTTACGAAAATCTAGATAACAATAAAAAGACTATAGGATTATTTATGGACTTAACTAACGCTTTTGATCTGGTGGATCACTGCTTACTTTTGGACCAACTTGAAGCTTATGAACTGAGGGGTGAAGTGAACGAGTACATACGTATTTACGGGACAGAACACAAATAGTAGAGATTAATAAAATAAAATCTCATTCAGAAGATGTTAAGTAAGAGGTTCCACAAGGTTCTGTCCTTGGACCACCTTTATTCATTTTATTTGTAAATGATCTTCCAATTGCCAATGGTAACAAAAATATAGTTATGTTTTCTGATGACAATAGCTGTATTTATAGTGAAAATAAAATTTTGGATACTGTAAAGAACACGCAAACTGTTTTGGATAAATTTATATTATGGTTCAGCTGCAACAAACTTTTTTTAAATACCACTAAGACTGTTTTTATTCTATTTACACCTAGGCTGGAACATCTTGATAATAGCTACCTTCTAAAATGTGATGGTAAAAGTATAGATCAAGTGACTGATCCCAAATTTCTAGGATTATATATCGACAATGCCCTCAGCTTTATAAAAATATATCTTCAGTTTGCTTTGATTTATATAAACTGAAGCAAGTAGATAATAGGTATATCATGATGTCTTATTATTACGCAGCTACGCACTCTGGAATTAAATATGCAGTAACATTTTGAGGCTGTTCACATCACAACATAAGAATATTTCGTTTATAAAAAAGAGCTATTCGAATAATTGCGGCAGTTCCTAAACTCACATCATGTCGAACTATTTTTAAGGAATATAATTTTTTAACCATGTCATGTATTTATATAATGGAAACTTTAATACTTGTAAAATCAAATCATGAAACAGAATACAGAATAATCATTGTCATGCTTACAATACACGGAGAGGAGAAAATTATAGCTTACCTATCCATAGCTTGACAATATACGGAAAAAATCCTGCATATTTCTATATGCTTTCCTTCAAGAAAAATGTAAAATAATTCTTAATTAGCAAATGTTACTACAGTGTTCAGAAATTTCTAAATGAGTAAAGTATGTATCTGTTATTTTATTTATACTTATGTATTATCTTTTATTTGTGCTTCTCTATTATTAATGTAATATTATTGTACATATAAATTTATATATGGCACATTTGTCATTACTACTAATTGTAAGTTTGTCATCTATGTTTTATGTTTGTTATATTACGAACGCTTGTAGCTTGTAGTTTTAATGACTTTTCTATATTATGTAACATAGACAAAATCCAAATTAGTGATATGAAGTGAAACTGACGTATATAAGTTTAAGGTACTTATCGATTATTACTCACTTTAACACTGTGCCGATTTTTATTTATTAGGATTTTTTCTACAGTCTACTGTTTGTGACTTACTGGTAAAAATTAAAACTGGATATTTAAAAAAGAAGCAGTTAAGGAAAACAGGCGTACAGAGCTTTTGATTTTTAAATTAATTCTATTAAATAAAGCAATGCAATGTTTGTGAGAAAATAAGGTTAGACATTTAAACAACGTAGGAGTAAAATGGTCTATTCAACCCTTTCATTTGTCACGCAGGGATGAAACTTTGTAATATGACCCACCTGTGTAAAATACAACATTTGGAAACAGTTTTACTTTTATAGCTGCAGGGGAAATTTTCAATGGCTTATCCTGCAAGAACATTTGTTCTAGGCATTTTAGATTAAAGCGTTTTAAAGTTTGATAAGGAGTTATTTGAAGTACTTGAAAAGCAAATGTACCTAGAAGCAGTGAACTGTCCACTTTGTTGTGAAATGGGTAAAGTAACGTTTTCAGGGTATTTAATACCCAGCGTAGTTCAAACGATGTATTAAATAACAGGGAATGTTTAGTGTCATTTTCAGGATTTCAGGATAAAATTAATTTGTTCTAAATGATAGATATAAGTGGTCTGTGTTGTACATTTTCTATGGCGTTCTTATGGCATATACCGGATGTTTGGGGAGTATCCCCCAATAATTTGGAAATAGATTCAGGTGAATGAAGTAAACACGAGAAGTTTTATGAACATAGGTCCGATTCTCACCTATTACAGAGATATTAACTTGAAATAATCACAGTTCATCTGTTTATTATATTCTGTTATAAATCATTAATTACTTCATCTAAAATTAATTAATTAAATGTTCATAAAGGCTATAATTATAATTAATAATAATAATAAAGGCTAGAAAGAATACAAAACAGAATTGTTAATTTCATTTAATTTAAACTACATATTGATAAAACCAATTATTCGCACGAAGAAAGACTTCAACTTCTGGGTATTACGTCCCTTAAGGATAGACGTCTCAAGAATATACAGAAATTTGGTTTTAATATTGTCAATAATAAAAGAACTAGTCACTGTCTGGTTGCAAAAATCACTTTAGCTATTAATAATCTACAAGCAAATATACAATGTCAATTTTTTTGTTCTTTTAGAAGATCTTTAAATTGTATCTCCGTTAGTTACAATATGGTTTATTCTATTGTATTTTATTAGTTTTTTGTACATAATTTATTCTGTGTTTTCTGATAGTTGATACATTATCATATGTTTATTCTATTTTTTCTGTTATATGTGTATGTATATTCGAGGTACTATATTATTATTTGGGATTCTATCCTGTAGATATTATGAATGGATATATATTGTTTGTGGATCGCATGTGTAGCTTGTTTAATTGCACTGCGATTTACTCTTAATGTTGCACAATTGACAATTCGATCGAACAGTGCCTCTCTTGTGTTAAATTTTGTTGGGAGAACTAATGATTTTAAGTATCAACAAAAATAATAATCCAAAGGAGTGTGGTCTGGTGACCTTGGTGGCCACATATATAGACCTCCACGGCCAATACAAAACGACTAATTATGTAATAGGCTAAGAATCGTCTAGATAAAAATTTTCAAAATAATCTTATATGATAACGACCTAATATGTCAGAAAGTAATCAAACATACTTTATTCACGTTACAATATAACAAGTTTTACAAAGATGCAAATATTGTGTATTAGATAAAGTCAATACTTACATTAATAAATACATAAATGCAAAAGGCACTCTAAACATGGCCCTAATGAGATTGAGTGAACATCTTTCTGTTGTGCATGGCTCTCTAAAATAATTTTTGTCGTGTACTTACTGTACTATTTATATAAATCATTAAATACTATTTTATAGTTGGAAACAATTAAAATTAATTTAACTATAAAGGATGATGATTCGAATGAAACTAAATGAGTTATGTGCGAAAAACGATTTTCCCATATCTTTACATGTAAATTTAGTTTACGAATTTTTGTTGCTATAAAATTACAGGTTTATCAGCAGCTGAGGTGGAAAAAGCTATAAATGTGTTTTTTTTTTAATATTTAAACTTAATAAACTAAAATATAGCCAATTTTGTATCGACTAGAGACATATTTCAGCTCTCTAGTATACCTCTCTCCAATTTAATAATAATAATAATAATGTTTATTGCCAATTCAAATCTACATTATAATACAATAATTGCAAATGATGTATAGAAGTTACAAACAGTATATAGAAATAATTCCAACATGTAAGAAATAAACAAAATGGGACATTATATGTCCCTACCCCACAGAAGTGGCAACTACTAGTGAGTGGGTGTGGTTATTTCACATAGAATACACAGGGAGGTAAGAATAATTATTAGTATGAGTATATTCGTATATATATTTTTAGTAAAATTATATAAATATGTAAACACAAATAAACAAAAAAGAAAGAAAGAAAAGAAAAAAGAATAAAAAGGAAATATTTATTTAAATGAAATTCTTTAAGTCAATGTATTGATGTATTTGTAACCGTGGGGTATTGATAAGCCATTTTTTTATTGATTTTTTATAAGTTGTTATAGATTTGGAGTCTCTTATATTTTGACGTAACACCGAATAAAGTCTTGGGGCAAGAAAACTAAAGGATGCTGTCCAACAGTTTTGCAAGCCCTATCTCTTTGTGTTTCACATTGAAATTTGTATCTCGTATTATATAAATGTTCTATGGGTTTAAGGCTGTTCTTCATTTTATGTTGTAAAATTAATGTTCTGTAGCAACATAGCTGTCGGATGTCAAATAAGTTACTTTCTAAATACAGATTGTCAGTTGGAAATGTTCGTTCTTTGTTCATTATTATCTTTAAAAATATTTTTTGTATAATTTCCAAATTCTTTAAATGATGTTTTAAAAGCCCTCCCCACCCCGTTATGCCATAGGTTATATGTGTTTCAACAAGCGAATAGTAGATGATTTTCAACTGTTTTGTATCCAAGATATTTTTTAGTTGTCTGAATTTGTATAAAATTGATCTTAGTTTTTTTATGACTGTATTGACATGTACATCCCATTTTAGATGCTGGTCTATTTCAATGCCTAAATAGCGCATACTTACAACTAGGAAAATGATGTTTTCTGATTTTTCCGTTTTAATGGTTAATTGATCAAAAGGAATTGTACACTTATAACACGTGAAGGGTATGTATTTAGTTTTTTCAAAGTTAATAGATAAATATTTTTCATCGAACCAAGTTTTAATTTTTCTTAGATCTTGTTCGGCTTTAACTTTTAATTCAGCCCAAGTACTCGCCACATACATTATCGTTGTATCATCCGAAAAAGAGGTGATGCTGCCTGTAGTTTGTAACGAAAGTAAGTTATTAATAAACAGTACCCTGCGGTACGCCACACTTCACTATTCTGGGGTCACTCGTATCATTTTCAATTTTCACATATTGTTTTCTGTTTTGCAGGTAGTTTTGAACAAATCTTAACGCCACACCACGAAACCCAAGATCTTCGACTGTTTCAATCAACCCCACATGGTCTACAGTGTCAAAGGCCTTCGCTAAGTCGAGAAATACACATAAAGTGGGTTGGCTTTCATCCAGCGCATGGTATACTTTATTTGTTAAATCAGTAATGGCATCTTCGGTGGATATCCCCAGTTTAAACCCGAATTGTTTTTTTAGAAATTAGATTAAATTTATTAAGATATGATGAAAATCTATATTTTATAATTTTTTCTACTACCTTCGCTACGTTTGAAATAAGGGATATCGGCCGATAGTTTGTCATTTCCACTTTACTACCTTTTTTATGAAGTGGTTTTATTATCGCTGTTTTAAAAATATTGGTGAAGTCGCCAGTTTCAAATATTTTGTTGATAATGTATGTTAACGGTTCTTTAATAAAATGTATAATTAATTTTAAATGTTCTGTTTTTATATTATCCAAACCTGGAGATTTATTAGGTTTTAATTCATTTATATAACTTGCCACTTCATTTGAATCGGTTGGAGTAAAGAAGAATGTTTGATTGCAGGTATTTCTGTTCATAACTGAAACTTCCGGTTTTCTAATTTTTTTGGCCATATTTATGCCTACATCTGCGTAAAAATTATTGAAACAATTTGTTATTTCCTTATTATCTGTAATTAATTTATTATCAATCCGAATTTCTTTGATTATTGTTTTTCCGTTTTTTTTATTTGTGTAATTATTTATTGTTTTCCATAAACATTTGCTATTATTTTTATTTTTATCGATTTCCTTCTTGTAATAATCATTCTTTGTGACTTTTATTAACTCGTTTAATTTGTTTTTGTATTTTTTGTACTCATTTATAATTGTTATACTATCAGGATGACAAGTGACTTTTTTGTATAATTCTTTCTTTTTGGCTACAGATTTAATTAGACCTTGAGTAATCCATGGATTACGTTTTTTTTTGTTACTTTTCAATTTTACTATTGTACTCGCATGATCTATTGCTTTTTGTATTTTATTTATAAATATGGTGCTTGCTTTTTCGACATCATCCGCTTCATATACATCTACCCAGCTTTCTTTTTTCATGATTTCGATAAATTTTTTGTTATTTAGCTTTACCATTTTATATTGTGCCTCATCTACTGGTTTTGTGTTTATATCAATTCGAGATATTACTGGAAAATGATCAGTTATTTGCATTTTCAGTATAAAAGCTTTAACGATAACCTCTTGCTGTTTTTTTAAAAAAATATGATCGATGCAAGTTTTAGAGTTGTTACACTCTCTTGTGTAATTATTGATCAGTGAACCAAACCCTTTTTCTCCCAGTATATTTAAATAATTTTGACAAAACTCTTTATTCGATTTTATATCTATATTAAGATCCCCCACTATAAAATGAAAATTTTCGTTCAAACATTGATTATTTAGGTATTGCTCAACATGATTATTAAATTCATACGGGCAGAGTGATGGTGATCTATATATTGCACTTACAACTATTGTTTTGCCAAGAAAGGAAATGCTTGCTTTGATGACTTTAATATTACCTACATTTATAATTTTTATGTCGTAATCAAGCTTATCCTTAATATACATAATTACCCCATCATTCTTGTTTAAACTACCTCCATTATATATTAAATTATAGCCACTAATATTAAAAAATTGCAGGTCATCGATATTAAATGTTTCAGTAAACACTATGCAGTCAAAGCTGTACTCAAATTTTTCCAACAATACGTTCATCTCATTTATATTCTTTGAAATACTTCTTATATTATTGTGGAATACTGCAAAGGATGTGTATTCTTTATCAGTCTGGGTCACTCTGTAAAATTTCTTTTCATCGTTTAATTCCTGTGTTACTAATTCTGGATTTGCAAAATTACGAATATACTCATACATATGACAAACTTTAAATATAATGAATAAAAAATACAATACTATATTATAAAATACTGACGTTCATGAACTTATATTAACAAGACAAAAGAGAAGTAAATAATATTCAGTAATTTTTTTTTTTTTCGTATCTACAAATTTGGCACTATGTTCGTACGGGTCTTGTTTTGTGCTCTAGTTGTGATTTTCAGCTTGGTCCCTGATGGTCTTGATGGCGAATCCTCGAGTTTTCTCTTCGTTGTTGTGGTGGCGCAGTCGACTACTTTTTCCATATAGTCTGAGGCTGGTGTTGCAGGTTCGCTTAATGTATTCCTAGCGACTTCTACTTGTTTAAAGGGTATGTCATTTTCCTTTTCCTTTAGACTTTCGTACGTGTATTCCTCACCGTCGACTATAAGGATATCCTTTTTCAGTACGGCATTATATTGTTTTCGTCTAGCCTCTTTCAGTTGCTGACTTAAAAATTTTCTTTTTTGGTAGTCCTCTTTGGTGAGATCATGGGCGAAGTATATATGGTGGTCCTTTAGCTCTTTAGTTTTTAATTTAGCATTTGTTAAAATATCTGTTATCAGTTTGTGGGTTAAAAGTTTGGCTACCACTGGTCTATATTTTCCTTCAATACTTTGACCAACCCTGTAAATATCCCTAAAATCCTCTTTAGTGCATGTTACGTTCAATTTGTTATTTATAGTTTTTAAGACTTCTTCGGTTGTATTTAATTCAATTCCCTGTACACCATAGATTACGAGATTGTATTTTTTCGATATTCTTTCTAATTCTAATATTTTATTTTTTAATTGCTTGTTTTCATTTTCTAACTCTTCATTTCTTAATTTCAAATTTGCTATATCAGTAGTAATATCAGCTCCTGTAAATAAAATAGCGGTGTCATCTGCATATGAGACTACAGTTCCATTATTTGGCTTCCAATTTCGCTAATATATACGACAAATAGCAGAAGTCTCAACCCTGCGGTACACCCATTGGAATTGTCTGAGAGTTCCTGAAAGTTTTCTCTATTTCCAGCTTTTGCTCTCTGACAGTTAAATAATTCTCAAACACACGCAATATAACTAATATTTTTCACTCTATCAAATAATGATCTATGGCATACTGTGTCAAACGCCTTTCCCAATTCTATATATACTACAAGATTCTTTTTATTCTTATTTATATTATTTATTACTTCAGTAGTTAAATCATAAACGGCATCCTCAGTACATTCTTTAAGTCTGGAACCATATTGCTTTCTGTAAAATAAAGGGAGTAAGGCCTTTTTTCAAACATTTTCCGAAGATCTTAGCAAAGTTGTTTATTACCTAGATTGGCTAGTTATTACTTAAATTTTGAGGGTCTCCGTTTTATATACGGGCGTAACAACTGAAACTTTCAATTTTGCAAGTATTATAGAGGTTGTAAAAAGTAAGTTTAATTAAGTTTGTTTAAGTTATGATATGTAATAGTGGTATTAAGATATAACAATGAAATTTTTTTATTATATTGGTTGTACTTAATTATACGGTTATATAACAAATATAATACATTTTCCTGCTGTTCACAGGGCAGTTTCTAGAGAAACTTTAAAAAGTGCTGCACCCAATTATCTTCATACCCCACTGAATTACATAAGCTCCTTCACTAATTATAGCATATTTCCTTATTTACAAAATAAACTTATTGGACATTGTGTTTGCATCAAATGTTAACACGTGGATATTCAATAGAGTTTCAAAACTTTAGTGGAACAAACTTTACCATTAAAATAGATAAATCCTACTAAGGTAATAAATAGGTAAAGTTATTAATTAGCAGAATTAGACGAAACTTTAGGAAAGTTTGGGTCACTTTATAATAGTCGGATATGAGAGTCGTAGCCGTTATCTGCTTGACGCACGTGCAAACCCTTGGATGATATTTTATATAAGTGTGAGATACTTGGATGAAAGATGGACTAAACTAAGTATGATGGACTCTTATCTACGGCTTTATACTCGTGCTAGGAAATTTGTCGACTTTATAAATATCATTTCCAAAGTAAAATGCATTACGGATGTCCACAGGTATGATAAACATATTGTAGTACCTGAAACTATGGTCAGTCATTTATTAACTCAAATTACATCATTAGAAATGTGTTCGGATGAAAAATAGTGTGAACATATCCGTAAAGGCTCTAAGAATAATACAATCTTATATGACCAAACCTCCATATCACATAATTAATTTATTCTTTCAGACAAGACTTACCAAACATTTAAAACAAAGCATAATATTGCCAATACATAAAGCAAATTTCCTACTAGGATTTTGTAACTGGAGACTACTACCCTTGATAAACAGTGTAGCAAGATCATTTAGAAAATAACTTAAAACATAAATATAATTGTTTTTTGAGAAACATAATATTTTAGCACCAAACAATACGGTTTCAGGGAAAATAAAAACGAAATCGTAATGTACAAATTAGTTAATTTAATAAATTACGACAGGCGAGGGTTGTATAGGAGATACACCATCATTCGGAGGGGATGTAAACCGTCGGTGCCTTGTCTATTAAATGTTAGGCAAGTAAAAGATCCCTACTCTTCTTAAGGGAAGAGGTTCGGCAAAATTCCTGGTTGGGGGTAGTTCGTCTACAGGCGTCGGTGATAGGCCTCAGTAGCGGAAATAGGCCGACGTTAAATAAATGTATAAAAAAAAAAGAGGTATTATGTTAGACACAATACGGTCTTTTAATTTCCTTTCAAATGATTTTGAGTTTGTAGCAGATTTAGCTTAAGGTAGTAAATTATTATAAAGAGTGGACCATTAATAATAGGCCATAGTTCAGGGGTAGATTCTTTGGGGCAAAATATGAGAATATAACCAAATATGCTTTAGTAAAATGTTGCTGTGGAAAAGGATACAGGGTGTCAAATTTCAAATTATTTTTTGTTCTTTTGCAATAACTCAACAGCCTCTTGACTGGTCTTAGCCAAATTTGCTAGAGGAACTTTTTTTCTTCTAAGAAACAATAATTTATGTATTACATCACGGTAGATCATATAGAGCGTCGCAGGACCTGTATCTGATAATGAAATTTTTTTCATTTTTTTTTGACGAAATGTTGTGGTACTTCTGACAAGAAAATCTGATGAGGGCGTCATTTCCACATATAAAAGGTACAATTGGTTGATAACTCCAACCGTTTCCGAGGAATGTGTCGTTAAACATTCCAATAATTTTTTGAAAAACAAATTCAAATTTAGTTAAACAAAGTGTATTTATTGAAAAGTGTGCTTTGGTAACGTTTTAATCATGTCATTTAAGTAATTTAATCATTTTATTTTGTTCTTGTATTCCTCGAGCTAATTTTTTTAACTTCTTTATTTACAATGCCTAGACATAATAATTTTTCAAATAGGGAAATGAGGGATATGATATATGTTTACGCGCAAAATAATTTTAGCGGACGTGCTGCAGCGAGTAGATACTCATTACAATATACAAATAAAATACAGCCAGTCCATATGATTTTCAAACATCTGTTTCGTCGTTTGGGAGAAACGGGTTCATTTCCCCACAAGAACGATGTAGGACGACCGAAACGAATTACTCCAGATTAAGAACTAGAAATTTTAGTTCGTGTGTATGAAGATCCTCAAGTCAGCTCAAGTCGTTTAGCAGTGGCAACAAGGGGTGAGTAAACAATCTGTCCTAAGAGTCTTACGTAAAGAACGCTTCTACATCATCTCACTCCTGTACAAAACTTACTTCGAAGGGATCTTCCAGAAAAACAAATTGTCAATCTGTTCTAAATAAACACAAGAGGGATCGAAATTTTGTTAAGAACATTTTATTTATCGACGAAGCAACTTTTACTCGGCGAAGCGTTTTTAACTGGAGAAATATCCATTACTAGGAAATAGAAAATCCTCATGCCGGCATTTTCAGCAAGAATTTAAGATTAACGTTTGGTGTGGTATCATCGGCGATCAATTATTGGGACCATTTGTCCCTCCTCCAAATTTAAATGGACAATCTTATCTGTTTTTCTTCAAAATACTCTTGCTGATATATCACATGCTTACATGTTAGACATACGGAACAGAATGTGGTTCGTGCAAAATGAAGCTCCCCTTATTTCTCCATTGAAGTCAGGAATTATCTTATGAGACTTTCCCACGCATATGCATCGATCGAGGGAATGAGTTTGCTTGGCCACCAAGGAGCTCTGATTATAATCCTTTGGATTATTATGTGTGGGGACATATAAAGTCCTCAGTCTATGCAAATACTATCAACTCAAGAGAAGAACAATGGGACAAAATACAAAATGCAGCGAATTTTATTAGAGGACAGGAAAATTTATTTTTCAATGTAAGAAACTCGTTTATGAATAAAATTAGAAAAGGCATAGAAGTAGATGGCGAATATTTGCTCTAAATTGCGGCAATGGGGTTTTTGCATGGGGGTAAAATTGGTAATGTCATTAAGTCAACTATTACGTTATTTTTTGGTCTTCTAATAAGATTAGATCCTTATTTTAGACAATCTTCTATGTATTTATCTCAATACCACGAAAATAATCAATTAGTTCATAACAAAGTGAGAAAGAGTTTACGCTGTTATTACGATTTTGTTTTCCCTTACGTTTTGTACTTTTTATAATAAATACACTTTGAATTTGTCTTTCAAAAAATTATTGAAATGTTCAACGGCACTTCCTCGAAAACGGTTGGAGTTATCAAGTTCTACCAAGTGTACCTTTTATACGTAGAAATGACACCCTCATCAGATTTTCTGGTCAGAAGTACCACAACGTTTCTTTAAAAAAAATTAAATAATTCATCATCAGATACAGGGCCTGCGGCGCCCTCTATAATCTAACTAGATGTAATACGTAAATTATTGTTTCTTAGAATAAAAAGAGTTCCTCTAGCAAATTTGGCGAAGATCAGCCAAGAGGCTGTTGAGTTATTGCAAAATAATGAAAAAGTAATTTGAAGTTTGACACCCTTTCTTTTTCCACAGCAAGATTTTACTAAAGGATATTTAGTTATATTCTCCTATTTTGGCCCAAAGAATCTACCCCAGAACTATGGCCTGTTATTAATGGTCCACTCTTAGCCCGTCACCTAACAACATCACCTTGTGAATTACTGACTTTTACAAAATCAATGGTAAAATTATCTTTAGATCTTATACTATATGAGTGGACCAAGTTTAGTTTAAAATTTTTGAATTTAAATAGAATAAATCTTAGTTCTTTTAACAAGAAATTCTGCATTAAAATCCCATTTAAGTATGCCAAGATATTTTATGTGGTCTACGCTTTCAATTATTAGTTTTCTTTGTTGACTCTGGATATTTAATGAATTAAATTTTGGCTGGTTAGGTTTATTACACGAGAAGAGTTTGGTTTTGTAGAAATTTATTGATTAAACCTTTTATCAAACCCCGCTTTTATTTGTTCTTAGGTCCGGTTAGCAATTTCTTGAACATCCCAGCTCTTGGCTTTATAAATTAACACAGTATCGTCGGCAAATGATGCGATATTTGATTCTGTTTTGAGGAAAAGCAGTGCGTTAATGTATACTGAAAAGAAAATAAGTCCAAAAACTGTATCTTGGGGGATACTAAATTCTACTATGCTTGGGGCACTTTCACTTTCAACAACTATACCTTTTTCTAATCTTATCCACCTTTGCTAGCATTTCATACCTTTCGATCATCTTTAACTCCTTCCTGCCCCTTCTTCCTTCCTGTTTGTGTATTTTTATCGCGTTTATTTTTTCTTCGTTTCTTTTTGTACATTTTTGTCTCTAAATTCACTTCACGCCATTAACCTTTAAAAAATAAAACCTTTTCGAAATCAAAATCAAAAATTTTAAACTCAAAGTTTAGGCCAGTCCTGTACAGAACTGCATTGGAGTAATCTCGCGGAAGGCACCCTGTTCAAGTTTTGGTGCCTACGTTCAGACATCAAATTTAAGAGTGTTGTGCGCCACTGTTTTTAAAAAACTTAAGTTTTTCGTTGAGCTTGTTTTCAAGTAATTTTAATCTTATTCGCGGTGGTTGCACGATCGGTGCGGGAGCAGGTCTTGGTGAGGCAACTGTTTGTATAGTTTAATTTTATTAAATACTTTGTCAATTGAATTGAATCGGTCACTTTCACAATTTCCTATTTTGACATATTGAACTCTATTACGTAGATAGTCTTTAATTAGATCTAATGCTATTGGCTAACTCTAAAAACACACAAATCTCAGCCTCGCCATAATCAAGACCTTGATTAATATTGCTTGTAAAATAAACAATAGCATCTTCTGTGGAAAGCTTTTTCGGTAAAGTTTTGTGTTTCTTTAAATATGACTACTTTTTCGGGAAATTTGGTTAGGTTTATTATTAATGATGGTGTGCGATAATTGTCCACGTCCAAAATGTCATCTTTTTTAAATAAATGTTTTACAATGGCATCTTCAAGTGCTTGAAGAAACTTTCTACGCAGCGACACAGATTGAACTTTTATGTATTCACCCTCCAAATTTCGTATTCATATCTTCTCTAATTATGTCAGTTCTGGCTACGATTTCATGTTTTTCGTGAACGCAAACGGAACTCTTAACTCATTTATTAAAATTATTACCCCAGTTTCATTTGTAGGGTTAAGAAATATAAATTTGTTAAACGTTTTTTTTTCTAAAACTGATATAGAAGGCTTGACATTTTTTGCAGCCATCTCTATTCCTACTTCAGAATAATAAATGTTGAAAGTATTTGCTATTATTTTTTTTAGTTTTTAATTATATTATCTTTATAAATATCTAATTTTGTTTATATTTGTTAGAGCTGTTGGTTTATTAATGTAGTCATTGATGGGTTTCCGAAGAGCCTTAATACAGAATCTATTTATTTCAATTTCATTTTATTTCCACATCCAGTGGAAGTATAGTAACGCAAAAAAAAATTGTTGAAATAGGCTTAAAATGTCATGAAACGTCGAGATTTAAAATTTTGTCTATCGATCCATCTGTCGGTCTGTCTGTCTGTAATTTTTTTTTGTGCGCACGTTTACTCTGGAACCGTTTATGATATTGACTTGAAATTTGGTACACTTATGTATTATTATAACGAGATCTGGAATTATATTATATTTTGATATAATTCCGTTGAAGGGTTCGGGGGTAAATGGGGTAAATAATAAGGGTAAATAGGAAAAGCAAGAACATAAGTCCATAAAATTTTAATTTATTGCATGTACGCGAAGTCAAGATGTCAAAATTATTTTTGGCATTGGCCACCCTCCACTATCACCCCCAATACCACCCCCACACTATTATGAAAGGGAGTAAAAAGAATAAAATGTGATTTAGTGTTTATGCAAGAACGAAATGTCCCAAAAATTTTTTTGACGTTAGCTACCTCTACCACCCCCATTGCCACCCTCACTCTATTTAAAAGGGAATAAAATATTACATTGGGATTTAGTGTGTATAAGACTTGGATACAAAATCTGGATGTGGGAGTAGTGATGCTTTTGGCAGCGGTTTCTGTAATAGTTTTACTTGATGTTTTCTATAAATTCAGTTAGTTCATTTTTGTATTTTTTGTAGATATTTTGAATATTTTCGTCTTATAAATTTGACATTGTCTTTTTATATAAAGATTGCTTAACAGTCGCGGATCTTATCAGACCTCGTGTGATCCAGGGATTCTATCTTTGTTTACTACTTAGTATCGCATACATTGGAGATCCTTGCATACTTATCTACTTCTGTTAATGGAATAGATGAAGCAATAACTCAAACATTTGGAGTGATACAGTAGACGTTGGATGAGAAGCATGCTAAGAATACCCTTTTGCAAACTGCGTGGCTCTATATCGGAAAATATCATTTACATTTTAATCCACGGATCTATAGTAATTAAAAAAACAATATTACCCATTGATTAACTATCTGAATAGGCAAAAGAATCGCGACAGAAAAATTTGATACGGTTCAGAGAAAATCACACAGGCAAACGGTCAAGAATATCATTAAATCTAGACTTCTTAAATAAACTTTTTTTATTTTAATCGTCTTATTTAGATCACTGGCAGAGTTTAATCTTAGCTATTCCACGACTCAACCAGGACACATACACCTAGACAATTACATAACGACTATTCCCTACGATATTGCCACCTGCCGTATCTGAGACTCGAACTCGGGAGTGGTAGAGTGACAAGTCGTATTGCCTCTCACGCAACTCCACTGTCCACTGATAACAACTCGGTAACACATTATGAACATCCACACCCTAGCCAGGATTCAAGCCCAAACTCCTTTGTCTCAAGACTAACGCGTAAACATTGAGCTACTGAGCCGGCTCCTCATTATATAAGACCCTCTGATCTCCTCCTTGAGACAATTCCAATTAGGTACTAGTTTCTTGAAGAACCTTTCACCTCGAGTACTCGTATCATCAGAAGAAAGTGTAAGAATAATGCAATATTTTCTGTGGCCAGCATGATATCCGGATTTAAATCCAATATAGAATAGTGGAACCTGAAACTTTCTACAAAATCAACATATTAATATCAGACCATTCAACGGCTTTTTTGACAATACTGATTTTATAAGAAATATGCCAACATATTCAGGACTATGGTCAGTAAAAAAGGTGACATTATTATTTATTTTTGTTTCCCGAACTTTATTTCAAAATAGAAACTTTAGTCACACATTTATGCAGTATAGGTGCATCCAAATTATAGACTAATTATAAAAATAAATGTTGGTTGTTTTGTAAATTATGTATGTATAAGTTGAGAATATACGAGTCTTTTTTTTGTTATCCCAGATCATTTTCATGTGGGTGTTGTGAATTTTCATTATTATTTATAACTATACAAAAACCCACAAACTAATGAGTTTACTATTTGAGTGTAATGAGCCAGCTATCGAGGCGAATAAATTATGTATGATTTAGCATTATGGCCGCATATAAGTGACTGAACTCACACACTTCTTTGATAAAAAGAATTCCAAGTGGTTCATTCATGTACGACGTATTATAATAAGCGTAAAAAATGGAGCCAAGCAGTCTCTACAAGCCTTTTGCGAGGTTGTTAAAATTATGCGCCACTAGTCTCCGTGGTTTCAGCAGTAATTGAAAATTGGCGGTTATTTCAATGTTTAGTTCGCGCTAATGCAAGGTTGATTCCAAAACTCATGCTAATAACACAAACTAACTTAATACAAGATAAGTATTATCGATATAAGTGCAATTTGTATTTGAGATAATTATATTTCGGGCTTCAGCAAGAACATTATATTGTAATATATGTATACAGCGTAATTCATTTAACTTTTAATTTGATGATTAGTTTCGCTACTGCATATCAATGCTTCAATCAATGCTGCAAGTGACTTTGTTGTTCTATTATTTAGTTTAATTTATGTATAACTGCATTTTTACTGTTTTACCATGCACGATCAAATCATTTACTATTCTGTTTAAATAATTTTGGTTGTTGCCCTTAGTCAAAACTTTAGTAGAATATCTGTCAAATGATACATTTACTTTACAAATCATTTCGAATGTAATCATTCAAATAACATACATTACAGTATCAGTTAGTTAATAAAGGATATGCATTTCAAACTCTGATGGCAACAAAATGGTAGATTGTAGAGAATTTACTCATGAGCTACCAATATGGAAGCCTCCCTTCTGGGAATGTATGAGTCACATATTTTTTTGTTGGTATTACCATCTAGTTGAAGGTTTTAACTGTTTGTCTTTTGTCAATTACAGTACATCCCTAAAGAACCCGAAAAACTACAAAAACACGGGGAAAATAATTTTCCTTTAATTCATTCCCATTTAGTTAAAATTTTTAGTTAAAGTTTAGTATTCATAACCAATATTTTGTGCAGAAATTCTTCCCCTAGCTTTCATTGTTTTTCCGGGAAAATGGCTAGAAAATTAAATTGCTCGTTACATATTCTTCAATTTGTTTATTGTAAATATGAACCTTAACATAAAATTCTTATTATGGGTATAAATGAAAACAGTCAAGTTATAATAATGAAAGTTCAAACTTTTAATCGCAAAATTGAATAACAGCATTTAAATTTATAACAGCATTTGTATCAGCAGTTTTCTCTCCTTCACCCTCATTTTGTATATCAGCTAAGTTATCTAGTGTTGGCTCATCTTCATCTTCAAACTCATCTGGATCAAAGCTTCCCATAACGTCGGTTGGGTTTTTAGTTAGTTAGGTTGAAATGTTAGTGGGTCTATGCCAGACCCTCCACTGCGATCATTCGGTTTATTGCTTTTTGATAGAGCTGGTAACCTTGTTGTGTGAGAGACTGTCCAGGTCCCCAGGCAAAAGCTGTCCCTTGCCAAACAGTGAGAACTGGGTTCTTTCTGCAGTGAGACGAGTGCACAGAACATCCTTTGCCGTTTCACCTTCCTCTGGACATAGATGGTATGCGGCATTTTCCACCAGTTCAAGTCTGTGCAGGTGATGACTCAATCTACAATGCCCAGTGTATAGGCCGATTAGAGTTCTTAGGTGTAACCTGTTCAACTCTAGCAGTTTTTTAGCTCTTGATTTCAAGGATATGTGAATGAGCTTATCTTGGTAGCTCCTGCCAGTAGTAGGCTTGCTCTCGGCCCAGTTTAGGATATTTGTTTTGACAGTGCTTGAAGTTATGCCAAGAAATAGTTCTGGTTCTATAAATTTTAATGCCGCGCCCTCTCTGGCTAGGCAATCGGCAATTTCGTTGCCCTCCAGATCAGAGTCAGTTTGTTGTTCCTACCCAATTGGATTACAGCCTTTTGGCATAACGTTGGTTAGTTCGTATGGCAACGGACCAATCCAATCAAACTTAAGGTGTTGATTATAGTTGTCGAACTTCCAGCCATGTCCCACTGGAGTTGTTATTGGTTTAGCGATGTATGCATTGTTCCATACGTAGCACTGGCAGTTTGAACTACTGATGTGGTTTTAATGTGAAACTTTGCAAGGAGGTAGTAGACTCAATTCGACACCTTCTGTATTTGGCAGTGCAAATGGTAATTGTGGGAGAATATTTTTGCATGAACAAATCACACCGTAGCTTACTTATATCTGTGAATCCCTTATTACTGTCAAAGCAACAGACGAATTCCTCTAGACCCGTCAGTAACATGTCTGTAATTGTAAGTGATGATCGTAATGATCTAAGAACAGGCACAAATTCTGAATACTTTTCCAATTTAGATTTCACTGACAACTTTCCACGACGAACAAAAGAACTGGTAGTATCGCATCCGGAGAATGCATACATATTATTGTATATGCAACATAGCATGGCTCATTGCTACATCTAAATTACATTAATGACCTTTCATTGGTTTTCAGTTCCTGTATCAAACAGTAACACGTTTTTAATTTCGTTGAAGTACCTTAACAACAACATAAAATATCTATGTTTGGTGACCTAATTGTCTTAATATTTTTGTAAAAAGTTATTTTCTCTGTATTTCCGTGGTTTTCATGTTTTTCCGGGATATGCTTTAATTAACAAGGAGCAAACAACTAAAACCTTATTTAATTTCTTTAAATCAATAAATTTAAGTTTATAGCATAAGGAACAAATAAATGTGTATGTGCGCATATATGTGTATGTATACATATTTGTAGAGTTGTTTGTATCCTATTATATCCATGCCTGTGTCGATACAAAACCCATATTTTACCGTGGTCCATTACCTATGTCTACGTATTATTAAAGTCATCAAGATAGACCCCTTGACGTGAAGTGAGTGTCCCTGTGTTCATCCTGGCGTTAGAGAGGATATGTGTGTACGTATACATGTAAATAGCTTCGTTTAGGTTAGGTTGATAAAAACAGCATAAATAGGATGGGTTTAGATAACACTAAACTAGTTTTGTTTGCAAACGTTATTTTTTATTATAAAACAAGGGGTAATGGCTGATGGGTCATCCAAAGCCAACAAGCGAGGAAAAAAAAAACTAAAACCTTAAACTACATAGCAATACCAACAAAAAAATATCTGAGTCAGAAATTCCCACGGGGGGGAATGGGGGTATACACTAGCCTTCGTTCTATTAATCGAAGTGAATGACACTGAAAATAGCTAAATAAATAAAAACTGTACACTAATAATTCAACAGCCAAAATTCAATATAATCTAGACTCTGAAGAAAGGTTGTGTTGGCATTTTACTTAGAGGCCCGAAATGTTGTATAATAGTTTTCGATGTACTTCTTTCAGTATATAGTCGACTGGTGGATACCCCAGGTTCCAAAATTTCGAGTTATTTACGAGAGTGTCAAAAATTGTGATTTTTGGCATTATTTTTTTTTTTTGAGGAGCACAGAAATATTAATATGTTGATATTCAATTTTATGTATTTTGACATGTTTACGAGAAACTGTCAAAACTGACGTTTTCTCGCATTTTCCTTTGAGGTATATAGCAATATTAACATGTTAGTATATAATCTTTTGTATTTTGATACGCTTGAGCGACTGAAGTGGATTTCAGATTGCAAAAGTAGTCCAATTTCGAGTGTTATTTACATCCCCCATGAGCCCTGAAAAAATCACCAATTGCGGATCCCATGCAAGACCTCATGGTAAAAAACAGACTGGACTATTCCCCGTCGAGTAAAAAGCGGCTAAACCTGCATAAGGAAACTACTTTACATCATCTTTGCATTCTCATAAATTTATGTAGAATCTGTAATTCCCCAAGTGCTTTTGAAGCTTTCTAAGATTTACTATTCTTGTCAAAAATGTACTTTTTTCTGCTCACCGAAAATTGTTGTGCACAATATTTCAGTAAAATTGAAGGGAAAGTATGTTATAATAGATTTAAAATATGAAATTAATTAACATCGACGATAGAAATTCAGAAATGGATAATCATCAACGTAAGCTTTGTGTGAGAACTTATAAATATATTTAAAATATTAATATCGAAGTGAAATTTAAGTTTCCTATAACCATCTAGTCTGCAATAAAATGGGTATAGGATAACTTATCGTATTGCAGACTTCAGAGCCATATTACATCGAAAGAGATTTATATAAAGGCAGATAATTTCACAACAACCTCTTTTGTGTGCTGTCAACATGATTCGAGGCGAAATCCCCAGCCGCTAAGGATTAAAGCTAGCATCCCAAGAAGACGCTGACATAACAGATCGGTACCGAGAGCGCACTTCATCACAATGGAACCAAATTCTCGTTTCTCGATAACGCGTACTCCCAAACTAATTTAATCGGCTTACTATTGTGTGCTTCTCCTGTTCTTAACTAAACTTTGGTTTTGGAATAACATTCAGATTTCTGGTTAGAATTACTAACGTTTGGCTCATTTACATTGTTTGGTTTTGTGATGAGGCTACTCATGTTATGACTGTTAGATCGTATTTGCTTTGGTGATTTTTAAATTATGATATTAATGGAAGGAAAATCTATTAGTTCAATTAAATTTATCCAAGATAAACTAAAATTCATTGTATAAATTAACTAAAATAGTTAATTTCTCTCCCACTTCACATAAATCACATAGTTTAGACATAGATTAAGAATATTAATCGATTGCTCATTGAACAGTGGAAATAACAATCCTAAAACATTGTGGGTAGAGAAGTTTTATCGGTACTAGGTAACTTCTTGTCTTACATTTATTACTTATATAATGTAATTTACACAGCAGTAAAACAGACACAGAACTTGATTTATAAGATTTTAGAGACGATAAAAAGTATAATCATTGAACAATAAAGGCTTTGTTTGAAGGGAATTTAAGTCCCTGGCTAAATTTCACCATTAATTCATTCTGTTCACTTCTAGTGGATTAGTAAGATGGGAATATTTGCCCTGTTTGCAAAGTCAGTCCATCAGACAAAAAAGGGAAAGACGCGACCGATTATTGTATCTGTAGGACACCAATGGACAAATTTCTGCAACTATCACCTTACAGTGCGAGGTGTTATTATTAGTGGTACACAAAACAGGAACGGAAACGAAGCAAGTCTTTGAAACTACCAAAATACAAAAGACAAAAATTTTCTGAAACTATCTGCAAAATAAATAAAAAGTGCAGCTAATGAAACTTTTCAATTAAAATTACAACAGATGTTCAGATAGAATACCAATAAATTATTTTGCAGATATCTTGTTACAGTTCAATTTAACATTTATACGTTATTTAAAAAAATCTCTAATTCATTGCTTTATCTCTTACATTTAATGTCTAACGAATTCGTGTTATCCGTCGTCACGCGTAATATTTATTATTTAGTTGTCTATATAAACCCGCAATTGTAAGGAATCTGTTGCACTTGTAGACATGGCATTATACATTTTGTTGTGTAGCGTGTTGCATATACTTAGGCTCTCTATTTCTGTAATTCTTAAGCTAGGCAACCAATAACTTTTAATTAGTTTATAGGTAGATTCCTATAACCTACTGACGATCGGTAACACAGATTTATTTCTTCACAATAGTTTTTGTCTTCCGGTAGTCGGTCACTTTTCACGTGTAGTTCGCTCGAACGCTTGGCAAATTATTAATCTGGTATTTTACGTGCTCGTTGCGATTTTTGAAACAAGTAATTTCACCATTTTGGGATATATTCGCAACGTTATATTTTTCGGTTATCCATTTATGTTTGGACGAGTGCATATTTTTATGGTATTGAAAATCGATTGTCTTCATTGGAAGGATCTATACGTAAAAGCCATTTTTGCCAAATTTACACGAGGCCAAGGACATCCAAGGTCAACAACATTTTTCTAAGAAAACCCTCCGAAACGAGGTAATTATTTTATTTTTATATTCAAAGTAACAAAATATCACTTGTAGTAAATTGTTCAATGGTAAAAATTTATTTTTAGGGTTCTTTATTTTCCACCTACGGCTTCGCCTAGGATTTCGTAGTTTTTCCTACATTTTTTTTTGTCTCTCCTGATACGAACGAATAACTTTTTTCCACTGGTCTACACGTACTTATGTTACTTCTCCTTGCTGGACTGAAATTTCTTTTTTGTGGAGGAGCCATCCATCTTCTGGGTTAATTGATAGGCTGGAAGTTGCCCATTCCTGAAATTTGAGCCAAAGCTGAAACCCTGCTGCCTGCAAGTTGTATCCTTCTTATACCATATATATATATATATATATATATATTGATTTTTTTTAAAAATATATTGCATATTTTGCTTTAAAAAATTTCACCACTGTACCTATATATATACATATTTTAAATTTTGCTAAACATCATATGAAAATAATCTGTTAACGAATTAAAACATCTATGATATTTGTTGGGGGTTAAGCACTTACGTAAGACGCGTATACCCAGTTAAATATATTTTTTTTTAATGTTGAATTTATCTGTCATACCATACCCTACGTTATTGTACTGTTGAATGTTATAAAGTTAACCTACTTCGTTTATTGTTATTAAAAGATAAAACTTAATTTGAATTTTTCATTATCGTCTCGCTAAGTAATTTATTTAATAAATTTAAGGTTACATTGTACTTGAGCTGGTATTTGGAGTGAAACAGACGACGACCAATTAGTTACGTCAGATTGTAGTTTTAAAATTTGACGTAGCAGTTTTGGCGCACCAACGTGGTTTAGTTATATTACATTTTTTTTCAATTTATTTGTTTTGAAATTGAAGAATACATGACGTAGGGTTGAGTTGGCAGAGAGAAAAATAGTATTAACAAGCAAAATATTCTTTTACATAGACATATATTGGTATAAATTTGATTTTGTTTTAAAAAAAAAATTTAAAATTTAAAATGGCAGGTAGGTTTAAGCTTGACGTAGATAGACTAGTGAAAGATGAATTAGAGTATGAGTTACGTATAAGAGGTCTTTCTGAAATAGGTAATGTCGAGACGTTAAGAAAATGTTTGCGTGGTGCTTTGATTTTAGAAAAAGCTGGGACGGTCATACGTAGTCCAGTAAAGTTAGATGCTGAGAAAGAGTTGAGTGAATGTGAGAAAAAATTGCTTGATATTGAGGAAGATATTAATTCATTTTCTGGTTCACCTACTCAAATTTAAAAAATTTAATGCAAATTAACGCATGTCTTAAAAAGAGTTGAACGCATATCGAGTAAGGATGAAGCATTAACTGCAAGACGTTGTAGAGCACTCACTCATGTGACTGAACTAGTTTCAAATTATACCGCAAAATCAAAAGGTTTTGAATCTGATCCTAAACCGGAAGATGTTACGCTTGCCAATAATAGTGCAACGGGTAGCAATACAGTTGAGGAAAACATAACGCCTCCTAATTTGAATTCTAATAATTTGGATATCAATTCGGGAGTTTTACAAATTCCAAATTACTTTAACACTGTACCTGTGCACAAATGGGGTCTAAAATTCTCCGGAGATCAAGGACTTCTTAGTTTTAATGCATTTTTACAGCGTGTTGATGATAGTAGTAAAGCCTATAATTTAAATAAGCAACAATTATATTATAATGCTTCTCAATTATTTGATGGTGATGCCTTAAAATTTTATCATTTTGTTGGGAAAAACGCTTCTAATTGGGATGAGTTAGTTCAGTTAATGAGGGAGCAATTTACACCGTCTTCAGAAAAACTCTGGTGTCAAATCGAGAAACGTACCCAAGGGGATGAACCTATTGGTATTTATATTGCCACGATGTCTAATTTGTTCGATAGAATGCCTTACACTGTACCAGAGAATAAACGTATGGAAATATTACGCAAAAATATAGCACCATTTTATCAAGAACGTTTAAGCACTAACATTGATAATATAGAATCTTCTTATGAGTTAGTTAAATCGTGCAGGAAAATAGAGAAAATTAAAGAGAATATTGATGAATTTATACCTCCAATTCCAGGTAGTCTTACTTGTGAACCTGACTTAGATTATAAACTACCAGTACTTAGTAAACCCCAAAGTAATAAACCAGTTGTACATGAAATACAAGTACAAAAGATAGAACCTAAAAATTGCTTTCGTTGTGGTAAACCAAATCATATAGCGCGTAATTGCAGAACGAGATTAGACATTAAGTGTTTTAGATGTAATAAACCAGGCTTCACTAAGAACACTTGCCCTGACTGTAATTCGGGAAACAGATCAAGAAGACAGAACTAGGCCAAATTCTGCCTTCTACGGATGCCCAGGCCATTGGTATTGAAAATAAATTATCCCCTGTACTTGATTACATTTTAGCACATGGTGGTGATAATGAATGTCCATATTTAAAAGTAAATATTTTAAATCAAGATTTCTTTGGTTTATTGGATTCGGGAGCAAACAAATCCTTTTTAGGTAGTTCAGGATGGAAAATTCTACAGTCTTTAGGTGTTAAATTAAATAGTTGTAATATTTCGTGCTCAATAGCTAATAATGATTTATGTGAATGTATAGGAGTGGTTACCATTCCGATTAGATTACGTGATATTGTAAAGGTTATGGATTTATATGTTGTACCAGCGCTAAAGCACAGTTTAATTTTGGGTATAAATTTTTGGGTTAATATGGGTATAGTACCTGATATGAGACGTGGTGAATGGTATTTTTCGTCCGAAAATTTGGAGGTACCTGTAGTTAATTCCATTGAATTTAATTTAAACGATAAACAACAAGCAGACTTGGATAAAGTCGTGAATGATTATTTTTCTAAAATTGGCGACAAAAAAGGTTGTACCACCCTGGTAAAACATAAAATTATTACTTCTAGTCCACCAATTAAACAAAGATATTACCCGGTTTCACCGTTCAAACAGAAAATTATCGATGAAGAACTAGATAAAATGTTAAAGCAAGGTATTGTGGAACATAGTAAGTCAGGTTGGTCTTCTCCTGTGTTATTGGTACCAAAGAGAGATGGCAGCCAACGTTTCTGCGTTGATTTTAGGAAATTAAATGCAGTAACAGAAAGAGACGCTTATCCATTACCGTATATAAATTCGATGTTATCAAAATTAAGCTCTGCAAAATATCTAACCAGTTTAGATATTGAAAGCGCTTTTTGGCAAATTTCTTTAAGTGAAGACAGTAAACAATACACGGCATTTACAGTACCTGGTAGAGGGTTGTATCAATTTACTCGCCTTCCTTTTGGATTGCATAATTTACCTGCTACATTCCAAAGACTAATTGACACTGTATTAGGCCCTGAACTCGAACCTTTCGTTTTTTGCTACTTAGATGACATTATCGTTATAGCCCCAGATTTTGAAAAGCATATTGAAATTTTGTCAGAGGTTTTTAAACGTCTATATGAAGCTGGATTAACGCTTAATCGTGATAAATGCTTTTTCTGTAGGCCAGAATTAAAATATTTAGGTTACGTAGTCAATCGTGATGGTCTACATGTGGACCCCGAAAAAGTTAGCTGCATTTCAAATATGCCTGCTCCTACCTCAGTTACCGAAGTTCGTCGAATCATCGGTATGGTTTCATGGTATCGACGTTTCATACCAGCATTTTCTGACTTGATAGCTCCGCTAACTAATTTATTAAAAAAAGGCTATAAATTTATTTGGGATAAAAGTTGTGAAAATTCTTTTAGAAATATTAAAAATGCTTTAGTATCAGCTCCTATATTAACGTGTCCAAATTTTGAGTATCCTTTTATATTGCAAACAGACGCATCTTCATTTGCATTAGGCTCGGTTCTCACACAAAAAATTGGAGATAGCGAGCATGTTATTTGTTATTTATCGCGTACTTTAACCAAACAAGAGCGTAAGTACTCAGCGGTCGAAAGAGAGTTATTGTCGGTGCTGTGGAGTATAGAAAAGCTGCGTTGCTTCTTAGAAGGAGCTAAGTTTTCAGTAGTAACAGACTGTTATAGTTTACAATGGTTGGATAATCTGCAAAATCCACAGGGTAGATTAGGTAGATGGGCACTTAGATTGCAACAGTTTGACTATACAGTAGTTCATCGTAAAGGCAAAGAGAATGTAGTGCCAGACGCTTTGTCACGTTTAATAGTAGATAAAGATAATGTCGATATTGTGGTGAATAACATGAAGGTCGAGGTAATACAGGATAAATGGTATCTTAAAATGTTAGAAAATGTCAAAAAGAGTCCTTTAAAATTTCCTAAATGGCGAATATTAGACAATAAATTGTATAAATATACGGAAATTGACTTCCCTGAACTACGCAGTAACAATGATTTCTGGAAATTAGTTGTTCCTAAAGAAAAACGGCGCGAAATTATGCATAATAACCATGATTTAGAGACAGCAGGACATCTCGGGATATTCAAAAGTTTTAGTCGTATTGCTCGGTTATATTATTGGCCACGAATGAAAGCTGACGTTAGTAATTATGTAAGATCGTGTGAGATTTGTCAGAGAATAAAATCGGAACAAAAACGACCTGCTGGATTGATGGGTAAGAGGGTAATAGCTGACCGTTGTTGGCAAGTTATTAGTATGGATTTATTTGGCCCATTACCCAAAAGTAAGAAAGGTAATATGCATATTTTCGTAGTAACTGACAACTTCACTAAATTTAATTTATTTTTCCCCATAAAACGAGCTTTAGCTAATAGACTCATTACTTTACTAGAAGAACAAGTATTTCATATATTCGGTGTACCACAAATGATTCGTTGTGATAACGGAGTACAATTCACGAGCAAAGACTTTGCTAATCTTGCTGAAAAATACGATATAAAAATTTTTTTTAACCCAAATTATCATCCTGCTCCGAATACCACTGAAAGATACAATCGAGTAATGAAAACTATGATGTCTGCTTACATTAAAGAGCATCAAAGAGACTGGGACGTAAATTTAAGTGCACTAGGTTGCGCATTACGCACTGCACGTCATGAAGTTACGGGTCAAACGCCATATTTCATAAATTTTGGCAAAGAAATGTGTATTCATGGTTCAGAATATAAACATAATAATATCGATAACGACAATTATAATTCACCCTCTGTGTCAGAAAAATTTGCTGCTCTTGTGAAAATGCGTACCTCAGTTGCGGAACGATTAGAGAAAGCTTACGATAAATCTCGAGAAAAATATAATTTACGGCATAGAGAAGTTGAATTTAAGATTGGTGACTTAGTTTGGAAACGAAAGTATGCACAGTCTGATGCTGCAAATTATTTCACTGCCAAACTAGCAGGGAAATTCGAGGGACCTTATAAGGTCAAAAAGAAAATAGGCTATTGCGTGTATATTTTAGAAGATTTATCTGGTACAGAGTGTAACGGTAGCTGGCACGTTAAGGATTTAAAACCTTATATAGAACCAGACGAGCACTTAGATCCAGTATAATAGTTATAATATGTTACTTTGGTTGGTGTTTCATATACCGCCATTGGATAGATCATTTTTGGAAAATAAAAGCTTTCCAGATCTTGATTTCTTGTTTGTCTTGAGTATGAATGTTATTGCCATAGTAGTGGAAAGTAAGGGATTTTCGCTTAGTCTCTACTAACAGTGAAATATTTTTTGTGTGTCGTAGGTCGTATATGGCCGTAAGTGATTTAATTTCACGTCCTTTTGGACATTGATCTACTAGTCAGTAATTTCATCTAGTAATTAAATTTATTATAACATTTTGTTTACCTGTTACTGGATTTTAATGTGCCTGTCTATCTATAGGGCGTCTACGAGCTATAGTATTTGATTAGTTAGATTTTCTTTCTTGATTTCAGGATTTATTATAACTTACTTAGCTGGCTGGAACCCACTAAGTAAGGTGTCATTTTTTTAACCTCTGTGGTGAGGGGGTTGTAAAAAGAATTCTACCACCATGGGATTGTCCTATGTGGGGCAAAAGTCCCCTGAACGGCCACTTAGTTTTTTGTTTTTGAATGCTTAGAGGGACTCCGATCTTGCTGGGAGCGGTGACATTTCACTGGCTGTCTTAAATGGCAAACTGGATGCCAGGGGGTCAGTCATTGAGCTGGGGATCAGCTTGCCATGGGTCTTCGTTTTGGTTGGCTTGGTCGAGGTCGGTCAACACCATGTCAAGTCCCTCAGTGCGGTGCTCTGGCGTGACTGTCATCTAGTTGCTGGTGGAAGGGTGGTCGCTGTGGCAGATAGGAGAACACTCCCGCAAGTTTGGTTGCAAGTGGGTTGACTGTGAGGTGAGGTAACCCCAAGCATTTTAAGCCTCATAGTGTTAAGTCATATATATGGTTGTGCGTATGAATTTATTGTGCGCGTCTTTTATTTTTTTTTCTTTTTGGAGAAATTTACGGGGTAAATTCCTTTGTGAAGAGGGGTGGTTGTTACAGTTCAATTTAACATTTATGCGTTATTTAAAAAAATCTCTAATTCATTGCTTTATCTCTTACATTTAATGTCTAACGAATTCGTGTTATCCGTCGTCACGCGTAATATTTATTATTTAGTTGTCTATATAAACCCGCAATTGTAAGGAATCTGTTGCACTTGTAGACATGGCATTATACATTTTGTTGCGTAGCGTGTTGCATATACTTAGGCTCTCTATTTCTGTAATTCTTAAGCTAGGCAACCAATAATTTTTAATTAGTTTATAGGTAGATTCCTATAACCTACTGACGATCGGTAACACAGATTTATTTCTTCACAATAGTTTTTGTCTTCCGGTAGTCGGTCACTTTTCACGTGTAGTTCGCTCGAACGCTTGGCAAATTATTAATCTGGTATTTTACGTGCTCGTTGCGATTTTTGAAACAAGTAATTTCACCATTTTGGGATATATTCGCAACGTTATATTTTTCGGTTATCCTTTTATGTTTGGACGAGTGCATATTTTTATGGTATTGGAAATCGATTGTCTTCATTGGAAGGATCTATACGTAAAAGCCATTTTTGCCAAATTTACACGAGGCCAAGGACATCCAAGGTCAACAACATTTTTCTAAGAAAACCCTCCGAAACGAGGTAATTATTTTATTTTTATATTCAAACTAACAAAATATCACTTGTAGTAAATTGTTCAATGGTAAAAATTTATTTTTAGGGTTCTTTTTTTTCCACCTACGGCTTCGCCTAGGATTTCGTAGTTTTACCTACATTTTTTTTTGTCTCTCCTGATACGAACGAATAACTTTTTTCCACTGGTCTACACGTACTTATGTTACTTCTCCTTGCTGGACTGAAATTTCTTTTTTGTGGAGGAGCCATCCATCTTCTGGGTTAATTGATAGGCTGGAAGTTGCCCATTCCTGAAATTTGAGCCAAAGCTGAAACCCTGCTGCCTGCAAGTTGTATCCTTCTTATACCATATATATATATTGATTTTTTTTTAAATATATTGTATATTTTGCTTTAAAAAATTTCACCACTGTACCTATATATGTTAGATAGTGGATTGTTTGAATAACTTTTTAAAAAGGAACTTTATTTGTTACACTGGAGTCTACGTTGACTCTTTAGAAAAATACAATAATAATTTAGATGAGGTTTATTCGAAAGTGAGTATAAGACTGATTACAAAAAGGTTGTTGGTAATATTTATAATGTTTTGAGAACAAAGGAAACAGTGTTGCTGATTCAGCACAATCAGGATTACTTAGAATTGAAATACAATGCTCATGCAGCGTGAGCGGTTATTGAGAAGAGCTGTTACGCAGTATGTAATACGATATGTTTGAGAAGGTTAAGCCTGTCTCGATAATATTATATATCATAGTATATTTCTAATATAACAGCTTCCCCCTTATAAAAAAAAGTTGGTGTTTTATGCAGCAACTTTTGAAATGAATATAAAATGTATATAAAATGTAATGGTACAATTTGGAAAAATATAAAAGATACAAAAATGTTAAATCGTAAGGTTTAAAACACAGAATATAACCTTAGCGTCTAAAATATGAAATGCAAGCACAATAAGCTTGATTCATAAAATAAAATAACATAAAAATGTTAGAGTTAAAATATAGCTTTGGCAAGAAAGCGTAAAATACAAACATATTAGGTTTGAATTGTAAAATAGGATAAAATATTCCTAAGGTTAAAATATAGCTTTACTGTGAAAGCATAAAATATAAGCATGATGGGTTTGAATGAAAATGACGTAAAAATGTTAATAAAATTGAAATTAGAAATCAAATGATAGAAAATAATGAAATATAATGATTAAACAAATGAAATAAAATTCACTGAAGAGTCCAGCACTGAAAGTCAGTAAAAAGGCACAAAACAGTTTGTCTTTATGTAAGTTCTATGTCTTCGGCTTCGTTGTCTTCTCTTCTTAAGGTAGGTCGTCTTCGTGAAGGAAATAGGTTAGCAAATGTCCTGTAGGGTTTGCTAGGCCTCGGTGGAGATGGGGGTGATGTAGAAACATCGATGGCTAGTCTTCGTCTTTTTGTTCTGCACTTACAAAATAGGTACAGAAATAACAGTCCAATTATTAGCACAATGATAAAATAGGTGAACCAGGATATGTGTTTTGTTATAAAGGGTTCGTTGATCAAATCATCTAAATCTCTGGAGTATTGGTCCAACTTGTGTTTGGCAACTTCGAGGTCTTCCGTATTGAGATTGTTTAATTTTAGTGGTTTAAGATTTGGAGCTCGGATTTTGTCTGGAATATGTTTACAACATTCAAATGGAATTTGGATTGGATGAGTGTCGTCTTTTACATCGGTTACTTCATTGGTACTGGCTTGAATTTTTGTGATGCCTATGAAGGCGTAACAATTTGGTTGTAATTTTACTATTGAATTTTTGTAGATGACTTCAGTTTTTGAATTTCTTTCTGGACAGTTGATGGTTGTTTGTAGAGGTTCTGCGTTAATAACTAACCATGTGTTTTCGTCTATTTTTTGGACGTTGTAGCCTTGGCTCATGATAAATGACGTCTGGCAGTTTTCTGGCAGAGTTTTGAGGTTCTTGAAGAGACGGGCTTCGCATATGGCATTGTTGTCAATAGGGTATGCAAATAAATTTGGACATAATTTGGTGTTGAAATAAAGAGGTTTGCATTCTTCAAGGTTCGAGATAGGTATGTACATTAATGAATCATCATCTCTCGCGATGTATTTTTGAGAAGTTGATAATACATGATATAAACCAGTTCTATTATCCAAAATAGGAATAGGGTATAATTGAAATACTGAATATGTTTGAGGGTCTATTAAAGGTATGTCTAACACAAATATTAGATCCGAATTTGTTTGAAAAGCTTTTAGTTCTATAATGTCTAAGTACTGTGCAACCTTTGATAGTTTGATTGGAAGCGGTAAATTGTTCCTTTGTAGGTTTTGCGAAATTTCTTGTAGAGAATTTATTAAGTCTTTTGGATTTATAATTGACGTGTGAATTATTTTAAGCCTCGCGAAAGTGATGGAATTTAGGATGTCATTTAGGTTATCCTCGATAAATAAATAACTTGCCATAAGTTGTTCGCAGATTTCGATAAATTTCAGTTTTGCATGGACGTTTTCTATGTCCTTAGTCATGTCTAAAATTGAGGTTTCAATTTCTTTAATATCCTTATTGAAAGTTTCTTCGTCAACTTGCAATTTTTGAATAGTTGCGTTGAAATTTTTGATTACTGAAGTTGTAACGGATATTTGGTTTTTAATTAGGTTTTCGAGTTGGTGTTCGTCATTATTCAATTTGTTGATACAATCAGAATAATACTGACCGTCTTCTGCGTCTAAATTTCCGGTTATTGATTTGAAAATCGTTCCGATGCCATTTAGTATTCCTCGTTTGTATCGTTTCGTGTCAAGGTAAATTTCGTCAAATTTTGATTGTATTGATTGGGAAATTTGCGTCAATAAGCTAAGGTGAGTTTTTACATCTCCTGAAAAGACGTTCATGTAATGATATGCTGGGTCGAGTGTGTTGTATAGTGTCTGTAAGATCTTGTCGTTTTTGTCGAAAGCTGTCTTAAAGGTAGATATGTTTTTGTGTACCAGTAAAGTCCATTTCTTGTGAGAAATCACAATGTCCGTGTCTTGGTGATAATATACTCCGATCGTATTGTTAATAGGTGTTATTTTAAATTGAGCAAGTGCTGATCCGATCAGCAGGAGAAACCTGAAAATAAATTTAATCTTCAGTATATGGTTTCATTCGATCAAAATTTACTTTGGTTGTTTGGTTTGTTTCGAGATTTAGTAATGTAGCGGAATTTTGAAAGATTTCTGTAATTTCAAAGGGACCGTTGAATTTATTTTGTAGTTTATTTTTTATTTGTGATTCTTTGACGTACACTTTGTCGCCAATATTATATGTGTGTCTATTTTCGGGAATGTTCTTGTCGAATCGAACTTTGGCTTTTTGTTTTTGTGCTTCTGTTCGACTTCGCGCAATTTTGTAATAATGGGATATTCGATTATTTAGGTCTCTAACGTATTTGGTGATCAGGTCTTTTTGGTTGTAAAGAGTTTCAGGTGGTCGGTTAGCTGTATGTCCGAAAATAAGCTCGTATGGCGTAAAGCCATGAGTTTTGTTTACCGAGTTATTGTAACATATCACCGCATAGGGTAATATAGTAAAGGGATGTTCGTTGGGATTTTCGGTTTTGTGTATTCTTATCATTTCTGCTAGGGTGGCATGGAATCGTTCGATAGATCCGTTGGATTGAGGATGTCCTACGCTTGAGTATGTTAGTTTTATGTCGTAAAGGGTGCAAAGGTCTTTTAATAAATTATTATCAAATTCACCGCCATAATCGCAATGAATTCTTAGTGGGGTACCATAATGCTGAAAATAAAGCAACAGGGTATTTACGACTGATTTTGCGCTCTTGTCTGGGACTGCGTAAGCTTGAGTAAATTTGGTTAACTCGTCGCGGATAGTTAATGCATAGTTTCGCGTGGGAAATTCGAATAGATCAATATTAACTCTCTCAAATGGAGTTTTAGGGGTTTCAGTAATCACTAAGGGATTGTTGAGGTTTTTACGACAGACTTTTGTTCTTTGACATGTTTCACAATTTTTTATAAAATTTTCGACGTCTTTTGTTAAGCCTTGCCAATTATATTTATTTTTGATTCTACGTATCGTTTCATTTATTCCACGATGTAAATTATTTTTTCCGGTGTGATGCTGGTCGAGAATGATCGGACGTTGGTCCTCGTCGGGAGTTCGTACTAAATTTTGACATATGATTAGTTTTAAGTCTTTTTCAGCAAAAATAAATGATAGGATTTCGAGAATTGGAAAGTCTAGATTGTTTTCAACATGGTAAGTTTTGGAAAGGTCTAATTTGTTTCGGTGTTTATATAATGTTAAAAATAAGTGTTCTACCACAGACTCTGGGTCGAAGGGTAGAGCGATAATGTAATAATTTCTTTGTCGGGTCGATTTACTGGAAACGATATTGATTGTATTGTTATAGAATTCGGGGTTTTCCTCGAAAATATCCTCGATAATTTGATGGTGAAGGTCTGTCAAGTTGTTTTGTTGGAAAAACGTTATGATGTTTTTATTTTCTCGATCTAATAGTTGTTTATTTGTGATTTGAATTTTGGAATAGTCTATTAGAGATTTGGTTTTGTAAAGGCGGGAGAATGTGTCAAATTCTCGGGCAATTTGTTCGTCAGTGATCTCGTCGTCATTGTCTGAGGTTTCATCTTCGTCTGAGTCTTCGTTTGAGTCTTCGTTTGCGGCTAGAATTTTTGAATAAAATTTGGAACATTCTGAAAAGTGATTGATTTTAATTCTGGACAACGCGTCCGCGTTTTTATTGATTTTTCCGGGTTTGTATATTATTTCGTAATCGTATTCTTCGAGTTTTAAGCGCCAACGGGCTAGTCTACTACCTGGGTCTTTTATGGAAAATAACCAAGTGAGTGGTCGGTGGTCGGTGACGAGTTTGAACTTCCTTCCGAATAGATATGGCCTAAAATGCTTTACACTCCAGACCAAAGATAAAAGTTCACGCTCAATGGTTGAATACTTAGTTTCCGCGCCGCATAAAGTTCGAGATGCGTATGCGATTGGCAAATCTTTTCCTATACTTCCTTGTGAAAGTACAGAACCTATTGCAAATGCACTAGCGTCTGTAGTTAGGACAAAAGGTTCATCAAAGTTGGGGTAGATCAATATCGGGGTAGTTGTCAAAGTTTGTTTTAGGGTTTCGAATGAATTTGTACAGTCATTGTCGAAATTGAAAGGTATATCTTTTTGTAGCAACTTAGTTAAGGGTTTTGAAATTTTGGAGAAATTAGGAATGAAGCGTCTATAGTAGCCTGCTAGACCTAGAAAAGATTTAATTTCTTTCTGATTTTTGGGTTGAGGAAAATTTAGAATTGCTTCGACTTTGGCAGGGTTTGGTTTTACACCATCCTTTGTAATAAGATGTCCTAAATAGGCGACTTCCTTGCGAAGGAATTCGCATTTGTCTGGCTGAATTTTGAGGTTGGCTCTTTGTAGACGTTTGAAGACTTCTGTTAATCGGGAAATATGTTCGTGGATAGTAGGGGAATAAATAATAATATCGTCCATGTAGACGAGACAGCGTTCATTTTGGATGCCTAATAGAATATTGTCCATGACCCTCTGGAAAGTGGATGGAGCATTTTTTAGACCGAATGGCATACGTACAAATTCGTAGTGGCCATTCTCTACCGTGAAAGCTGTTTTTTGGATGTCCTTAGGATCGATTTCAATTTGGTGGAAGCCAGAGGCCAAGTCTAGAGTCGTGAAATATTGACATCTGCCTAATTGGTCTAGAAGATCAGAAATGTTGGGCAAAGGATACTTATCACCTATCGTTACTTCGTTTAATTTTCGGTAGTCAACTACGACGCGCCATTTCTGTTTACCAGAAGCGTCTAGTTTTTTGGGGACTACCCAAACTGGGGAGGACCAGGGAGAAATTGAAGGCTGGATAATGCCTTGGTCGAGCATTTTCGAGACTTGTGATTTTACCTCTTGTTTATGAATTTGGGGGTAACGATAAGATTTAGTGAAAATTGGTTTAGAATCGTTAGTGTCTATTGAATGTTTGATTTCATTGGTAAATGTCAAGTTGTCACCTTCTAAATAGAATATGTCTGAAAAGTCTAAACAGAGTCGAGTAATTAGTTCACTCTCCTCATCGTTCAAGTGATCTAAGCGTAATTGGTTTCTTATTTCGTAATTTCTGTCTATATATTGGGAATCCGGATTTTGAAGATTTACATTAAATATTGACCTAAATTTTTGGACGGGTTCAAGTTTAAGATTTGAAAATTTTATTGTTTTCGGAATTGCATTTGTGTTTATTACTGTCGTCAAAAATTCACCATTGTTGTCTATTTTGACAATGGCGTTCGGTAAACGTACCTTTTCGTTTTCCTGGGCTATTAGTATAGCTTCGGTATTTTGTAAATTACATTTAAGCTTAAAAATCTTTTCTGTGCGTGGTTCGATAGAAATTACATTTTGGTTTTTTGTTTCGTTTAAATTTTGATTTTTAATCGGGCTCCAGAGTGTAGTTAATATATTATCGGTAACTTGATACAATGGTACGGTTTTGAAATTAGTGATTAATTGTCTGTTTTTAATGTCTATTAAGCAATCGTAATGGTCCAAAAAGTCGGCACCTAAAAGTCCGTCAAATTCTATATCTAGATTATGAATGTAAACTTTGTATGGATCATTCGGATTGAAAGGTATGAGAGCAGATTCAGTGATATTAATTTTTTCGTCTGTTATACCTTGTATAATTACATTTTCGTGGGATCGACGTTTATAGTTTTCTGCCGTTTCGGGTTTGAATATAGAGATACCTGCGCCTGTGTCTATCAAGATTTTGAAACGTTTAGTGATGTCTTCTATGTAAAATAAATTTTTGGAGTTTACGATATTTAGTTTGTAGCGGGGTGTTTTTACATGAATTGATTTTCCGGGAAGTTCAGGTTTGGGTCGAAACTGTCCTGGAGGTTTATCGCTTGGACTTGATGAGAAATTTGGTCCAGCTCGTCCGTTTGTTGTGTCGGAGTACTCGTGGAATACTCCGGGCCTATGCAAAAATCCGGAGGATTAGCAGTATAATCCTCGTGCTGTTGAGGTTGAGAATTAGCAGTATAATTCTCGTACTGTTGGGGTTGAGAATTAGCAGTATAATTCTCACATTGTTGGGTTCCAAAATCGTAATCATAATCATTTTCGTTAGAATAATTGGGAGAATAATTGGTAGAATAATTTACAGGATAACTTTCATATTGGTTTGGGCTATCAGTGTAGTTATCATAAGATTCTTGATTTAGGTGATGTGTCTTTTGTTGATTAAACCTGTTGAAATTTGGGTTTGGTTGGATGGCAGAAGGTCTTTGTTGGTTGAAGTTTGGATTTGGCCTGATAGCTGAGGGCCTGTTCTGTTGAGAATAATTTTGCTGCTGGTTAGAGAAATTTTGGAAATTTTGCGGTCTATGATTAGATGTGAAATGTTGCCTTGGAAGCTGTGCTTGATTAGAATAAGCATTTGGTGTGAAATTGGGAGATGGGGATTGATAGTTTTGCCTTGTGCGGCATTCGTTAACATGGTGTCCGTTTCTTTTGCAGAAGGTGCAAAATTGTGGGGAGTTTGGACGTCTTTGTGGGTTTTGAATGGGATTTTTATTTGGAACTCTATTAGAAAATTTTTGTGATTCAAAATAGGATAATTGCAATTTACGTTTAATGCGGTTTATTGCGTCTAACATGTCGCCAGGGTTACCAGCCCTAATGATTTGACCTAATTTGGGTTCTAATCCGGTTAATAAAGTAGTCAATGTCATATTTTCAATGAGGTTACATTGAGCAGTTTTTTCCTCTAGAGTTAGAGTCTGCTTTTGCACTGCTGCGTGCATTTTCGCATTGTGCGTTTGTAGTCTTGATACAAATATTAGTGCGGTTTCGTTGGGTAACTGACGAATCCTCTGCAGATCCTGAATCAAAGCTGTCAGGTCGCGAGAGTCACCAAAATGTGCTTCAAGTAAGCTTCTGATTTCTGCCCATGTAGCAGGGTTTCGGGAATTTATTAATTCTGCGGCTTTTCCGCGTAATTTATTTTTTATGTGAAGCGTTAATAAGACGCGCTGATCATCAACAGCGATACCCTGAGCGGTTATGCAAGCTGAAATAAATGTTTGCAAGAATATGGGGTTGCCGTCAAATTCGGGCACTATGGAAAATATTTCGCTTAACCTATAAGGTTCAATATTTATGGTTTCGTTCGCCGTGATTGAATTGTTTGCATTGGAATTGCTTACGTTTGTAGCCATTTTATTTATATTATTTAGATGATTAAATAGCTTAAAACGCCTTTTTCCAATTTAAGTTTGTACGCTACTGGTGTTTAATAAGAAATTTTAATATGAAATGTGCAAGAATTTATTCTGTAATATTTAAAATTTATATTATAGAATAGCTAGATTAATTCGAAAAACGCGTTTGGTTTAAAAAGCGTTTTGAGTTTGGAAATAGTATATCTCTGATAATTTTATATTTTGCACACACGGTATTATAGAACACAAGCTTGTCTTACGGCCTTAACCTTAACCTTTTATGTGGTATGCAATATTATATTACGATAAAAATGCAAAGATAACAATGGTACGTGATTACAGTTAATTAGATAAATTCGCACTTAAAGAGTATATGATATTACCATAAAAATAATGTTACGATAAGAACAGTGTATGATTACGGTTATTTATATAGGTCACACAAATTATAATCAAGATATTTTGTTTCAAGTTTAAATAAAATTACTATTTTAGATATTAGAACTGTATGTAGCAATGCAATGTATTTTGATAAAATAAAATGTAAAATTATGTCGTTGTTTGCAAATAAATGTTTGCGAGATGATTCAAAAATGACTTACCCTAAATTTTTCATTCCTCGTGGTCCAGTTGAATGCGACTTCGTGAGCTTAGCTTCACCAAAGGTCTCTCTCTGCCAGGGGTGTCACTGGGTGTTCCTTCCACAGGGTTGCCTTTGATGCCGAAGACACCAACGATGGGACGGGATGAAATTCTTACTTGCTAATTGTTGAATCGTGTTGATTTGAAATGTTGCTTTGCTTGTATTTCTTGATAATTATTATTGTTTCGCTTCTGTGCGTTTGAGAATAATGTAGGTTCTTCTGAACAAAGGATTGGGATCCACCACTACAGCTAAGAAGTTCTCCTTGTTCCAGAAGCTCTTTTCGTCCGGTTAGGCACCTTTTTCAGATGGACTCCTTGTTCCCTCGGATATGTTTGCTACTGGTTAGGCTCCCGAACTGTGTGTTTTTCAGATCCGCCACGACTGCGCCAATGTTAGATAGTGGATTGTTTGAATAACTTTTTAAAAAGGAACTTTATTTGTTACACTGGAGTCTACGTTGACTCTTTAGAAAAATACAATAATAATTTAGATGAGGTTTATTCGAAAGTGAGTATAAGACTGATTACAAAAAGGTTGTTGGTAATATTTATAATGTTTTGAGAACAAAGGAAACAGTGTTGCTGATTCAGCACAATCAGGATTACTTAGAATTGAAATACAATGCTCATGCAGCGTGAGCGGTTATTGAGAAGAGCTGTTACGCAGTATGTAATACGATATGTTTGAGAAGGTTAAGCCTGTCTCGATAATATTATATATCATAGTATATTTCTAATATAACATATATACATATTTTAAATTTTGCTAAACATCATATGAAAATAATCTGTTAACGAATTAAAACATCTATGATATTTGTTGGGGGTTAAGCACTTACGTAAGACGCGTATACCCAGTTAAATATATTTTTTTTTAGTGTTGAATTTATCTGTCATACCACACCCTACGTTATTGTACTGTTGAATGTTATAAAGTTAACCTACTTCGTTTATTGTTATTAAAAGATAAAACTGAATTTGAATTTTTCATTATCGTCTCGCTAAGTAATTTATTTAGTAAATTTAAGGTTACATTGTACTTGAGCTGGTATTTGGAGTGAAAAAAAATTTACTTGGCGCCCTGATACATCAAAGTAATTTAGAACCCCGACCATCTCCACTGTCAGTCGGCCGGCAAATACCGTTAGTCAACAGACGACGACCAACTAGTTACGTCAGATTGTAGTTTTAAAATTTGACGTAGCAACCTACCTCAGTAAAATAAGTATTTTTTGGGCTTGGAAAAAGAATTTCGGGGGCTTGTTCTTTTGCTCTCCATCGTAGGATTTGAAGTACTAATAACTAGCAAATAAATCTATCAAATATCACATCCAAAGAAAAATAATAAATATTTTTCGAAATCTTCCCAAGGTCTGTTATTTTTTGGGAAAATAATCAAGCATAACAGTTTTTAGTAGTTTCGAAGACCGACTTCGTCAGCCCCCACCCAAATTTGCTCAAGAAATAAGCAAGATATGAAATATCCAAATTTATAAAATTTCTTAACCCTCATTTTCAAAACTAATATCTTAAAAGAAATTATTTAAATTAGTACATTTAATTACGTTTAATTTAATTTTCTGCTTTTGACTCTATGATCAAAATTGGCCAAGTTATGGTCAATGAACCGAAAAAATGAACCAAGGATGTTAAGATAAGGTATAAGATATAAACAAATTAAGTTAAATAGATTATTAGATATTTTTTTATTTTTAACTTCAAATAAATAGGTTTTATATATAGATATGAAAATAATAGAAATGAAACTAAACAAATTAAAATACTTACTGCATTATGAGTTAAAGTTGGCGTAAAAGAACAATCCTAGTATTTACCTTTGAACCGGGTGTTTGGGGTTCCAATTGGCTGGAGTATACCGTAGTTTTCTGGTTCGTAGCACTCACTTTGGCTCAATGGGCATTCATTCAAATGAAAAAAATTATACAGATTATATTTAAGTATATTATTATTTATTATTTTGCGATGGTATTTTAAAGCGGGTGTTCTTTCTGTGAGTTTTTAGGTCACTCCTTCCGCGATTATCCCTTACGCGGAATACGGTTTGTGACAGGATAAGCTGCGTTATGTTTGCATATATACAAATTATAAATTAAAATTAAATTTTAAATTACTATTGCTTAATTCTAGAGAAAACGGCAGGCATTACCAATATTAAACAAATTTAAAATTAATTCAATTAAACTCCGTTTTACTGCAAATGCACAAAACTGTACAGCACTTTTTGTAGTTATTGAAAATAAGACTAAATATTCCTTCGGGCGCTGGAGGGTCTGTCGATTATACTGGTGCTAAGATATTTTGTTTTTGTTTTTATTTTTCTATCGATGGAAGTCTGGATTAATATTGTTACCCACCTACATTTGGACCTGGTGGTACGTTTGATAGCTGTCATGTGTTGCTGCCGTTATCCCGAACGAAGGACGAAATTTGTTTCACTACACATCTGCCCAACCTAAACTAATTTTTAGGTCTGATGCATGGCCGTAGGCCTTATGTTGTGTATGAGCAACATCTATATTTAGACAAACTGTAAATAACTACATTGATTAGTAAATTTTATTTGCTCAAAGAATTTAAACACAAAATAGAACAAGTCAATATAAGAAAATCACTTGCGCAAATGAGCGTCGTCTGCATACGACGTTAGGCCATATGACATACTACAGGCTGTCGGAGGGGTACGGCATTGGGCGCTTAGAGATGCTTAAGAAACAAATATATCGCATACCAAAAACAATAGGCTCCTGGTCATGTAGAACGTATAAAGCCAAAAGTGTCCCTGTCGTATATACGCGACATTCTGTGGGCAAAAGTGCCAAGAAGTTTTTTTTCTTCAAAACTAGTATTTTACAATTCCTTTGCCATATCAGCCGGGTAGAGTAGAACAGCTAAGAGGAAGCGAGGTAGTAGGAAGCGAAGAAGGGGCCCTCCAAGGCGTTGGACTGATGTAACCAAAGATCTGATAGGAAAGAGATTTGTTGACGCCATGCGCTTAATAGACAACTACGCCGGATGATGTGTTATTGTTAGACGTATCATACAACAAACTGAGGACTAGATGAAAAAAATGTGAGCGATTTTCTTTAATAAATATTACAATATGTAAGTTCATATCAGCGTATGAGTTTCTAACTAATAACTATTCCGTCTACAGTTTTAGGGTTTTTCGATCATAGGGCCTGACCCCATATTCCTTTGCATATTTTGTGAAGGATTCTCACTTCTTCTTCGCCTACTAACTAACGCGCCCCTGTCGTAATATAGTCGATTCCAGGTTCTCTGCCTGTTTTGTACAGCTAACTCCGTTTCTATCTTCAATATTGCAGGTTCACGAGTAGCCCCATTGTCAGCGCTCTTTAGACTTTTATGCCAATCAATATAATAATATACAAAATTATTTGTTTAGAGGATAATACATTTTTGAATGATTCATAAGGATAACGTCCCTAGTAAAATATCTGATGAGATTTATTTAAAGGGAGGGGGGGTAGGATCGGACCGCCTTCTTGATGAACTGACTTATCCTTTAAGTCTAGGAGATCTGAGTATAGGAGACGGTGCCCTATAGCTTATACTGGGACCTGAACCACTTCAAATAGTTGAACATATGCATTTATATATGCTATTATAAACTGAATCTGTAACAATTACAATATTTTTTGATTATTCGCTTTAAAAATAAAAAATAAAAATGACAAAAGAGGAAGGCTGAAAAAAACTGCTATCCATACTATCAATGAGTTTGTCTGATAAACTCAAAACTAATAAAATTGGGCTTGAAAAAATTGAACAGATACTAATAGATCAGTTTTGTAAAAAGCTCCCTAATATCCTAAAGAGCCGGCTTAACTCGAAGAATAATGTGGCAATCAACAGCTAGCCCTCAAAAGCACTTAGGAGCTGACTGCAAGCAATCAAAAGAGAGATTAGAACATAGCTTACTCGGACCAAAATTCATTAACCCGAAGATCTCACTACCAAGAGGGAGAAGTGGCAAAGCAATTACGAATGTAGTGACCACTTGCTACCCTTGTTATCAACAGATTGACAGTTTTAAAAATACTTTAACTTGAAAACCATCTTTATAACACGATAGCACAAGCCAACTGAAGATACACTTCACTCAACGTTAACCACGGAGATTACCAACCACTCACAGTCAGATCTGACGAAAAGATACAACAGAGAGGATCAAGGAAGCTACACGGAAGATTCTTATATGGTCTACAAAATCAGGTTGTAGATTCAGTATCCTTAGTAGAATGGTTGAAAATGGATGTATGGAAAACTATTCCAGAAATGGAAGGATTTATGGTTATTATCCAAAACCAGGTAATAAATAACACCACAGGTAATTACGACCCCCTTTATCCCGGAAGGCTCTAGAAGAGCCTTGTGTGTGTGTAATAAATCTAGGAATTAGAAAAAATACACAATGAAGAGAACATTCCAGCTGACAGCAGCAGAAAGTGGAACCAACACCAAGAAACAAACAACAGACAGATATTATCTTGCTGTTTAGCTCAGCTAGTACCAGGTATTTTGACAGGTACAGGAAGGCATCTCGAAATTCTTGGGATAATAAAACAATTTTTGTATTACATTATTATTACCTACTTGTCAATAAAGAAAGTATTCGGAAACTATTGTAATTGTTAAATATTCAATAGTACATTTTCTTATATAAATGCATATTTTCAATGCCTTTCCTAAAATTGCACTCTTTACGCGGCTGTAGCTTAGAAGTGATTCACCGCTCGAAAATAGTTTTATATGAAGGTCATAGATAATATTTTTCTCTACAAAATTGGTACTAGCCATTTTTGATGTCAAATCAAACGAAAATGAGATATTCAGCAAAAACTGTTTAAACCCCTTAAAGAACAAAGTGGCGGCTTCTCCCGGCTCCTTTTTTAATGGATCCCATCGGATTCTTGATTAGGGGTGCCATCTTTATGAATAATCAAAAAATCATTACTACTTCACTTTATGCATCTTTGAAAATATCCCTGTGTTTTCACCAAATCTTAATAATCTGATCTCGTCAGCTATAGAAATACCGCACTACTACTTTACAAATCATCTTTACTGTTTAGAACAGATGCTTTATTATGATCTGCATGCGATCAAGTTATTTACAGGAGTTTTGTAGATAATAATTCTTAACTCTTCGATAAAGAGACTCAATTCCTCACTAGGGCGCAGTAATAAACATTTTCAATTTACAATTCATCTTATTCAGAACAAGGTACTGTTAAAATATTATTTAATTTTAAAAATATCTTTCACCCTCTACCACCCCTTAAACAAAGTTGAAAATTAAAATTCGGAAAATTCACTATCAATTAAACAAAAATATTGTATTTTATGTACAAAATTCACACTTCTAAATTGATAATTGGTTTTAAGATATTTTTTACCCCCCATCATATCTACAAAATGGTGAAACACCTACTTACTCAGAATTAAAAGTAATAGTAATTATTAAATAAGACTTTATTCAGATACACCCTTTATATTTTATCTATTGAAGCTACTGTTAAAGTCTCTCTTGGTTTCAAAAGAGGCATGAGTTTCTCTTGTAGCCCGAATAATGCCCTCTCTTGCCACTGCACCCATAACTGAACAAGAGGCTTCATTCACTAACTCCACACACCTTTCGATCTCTTGGGTATGACATGGGAATGAAAAGATGGCTTTATAAAGCGACTAATAAATATCACCTTGTGATATGATTAACATTTTAATAATATTGGTGGTGTCGATGTCGTTACATCGCATTGCTGCCAGTCAATTAGATCGATATAGTCTTCAACAACTACAACTACAACTACAAAACATTTCTTTTTCTTTCACATTTAAGGTTCTTAGCAGCGCTAGTTCCCTAATATGACAAAGTTCATCTCCTAATATGCAAAGAAGCAAATTTTCTGGGTGAAGAAAATATGCATTATGTTGTATAACTTCATCTATAACACTCCTTAAATCATTGGGTAAAAACCGGCTTTTGTTAATCATTTCCCAAACATGTTTGACATCAAATTTACAAGAAGGATTCCATTTAATCAGAAACTACCTTGGTGCATAAACTTTTAAAACAAACGCTGCCAATATTTTCAGTTTTTGAGATGGGTCACTGGTTGTAACATAAACACGAAAAATTCGGTTAGCTGTAGTTAACCATCTCGAATGATTTAGTTTTCCTGGATCAAGCTTAGTCAAACCCACGGAAAACTCTCTTGTAGTAATAGTCTGGCATATTTTAAATAAGTATCTTTGGTCAGTGCTTAGATCAAGATTATTTATATTTGGCAAATCACATAAAATTAATTTATTTTTAACAATGAGCAAATTTTCACAATAATGAATATAGTAATAAATAAATAACACCACAGGTAATTACGACCCCCTTTATCCCGGGAGGCTCTAGAAGAGCCTTGTGTGGGAGACGGCTACACATTTAGAGACAAAGGACACACACCCAATAGCCGTGTGTAGTGGAAAAATCCCTCTCACAGTCTTTTCCACTGCCACGACCAAGGATCGAACCCGGAACTTTCGAGTGAGAAGCAAGTGCCAATTTTTCTTTTTGCCAATTTAAATATCTTTATTCAAAATTATATATAATTCATCTCTTAACCATAGTATTTTATTTATTGCATTGTGTACATTGTATATATATTCAGAAGATGAATACAATACCAATTTAGTAATTTATATCACCAAGAACACAGCGAAGTGTAAGGAGCATATAAACCCGTCGTTGAAAGACAGTTGTATTGAAATACTTAAAGTTAAGTTAATTTCTCTGTTTTACTTTGCTGCTCTCCTAATAATAGTTTAAGCTAATTCTCCTTGTATTTCTGCAATGCAGTTATGATGTGACAGTTAACGATATACATTTTGTTTACTAGTGAATTACGTGTGATTGCTGTAAGAAATAATTTATAAAAAAACCTACTTAAAGGTGCGAGAATAAAAATTAAAAAAAAATTTCTAGAATAACGTGTCTATGTACAATAAAATATTTACAGGTACAAAATTAAAGTTTAGTCTGGCGCACCGAAGTGCAAGGGTATTAGGAAGGTTTACGAAGACGGGATGAAAGGAAGGAGGGGGAAAGAAGAGTAGTTTGTCTGTATGTGAAAGTTATGTGTAGTAAGGTATTGTCAGTCTATTGTATCATAAATAGGTAAATTTTGGTGTATAAGTCGATGAGCATGAGGGGGGGGTCGTTGTGTCGGCGTCTATCTGTTATGTCTCGTGTAATCTCCCATTAGCTGAATTTTGGTGGAGAAAAATTTTTGTGCCGTATCTGTAATATATTTTCTCATAAGAGGAGTCTTTGTATTCTCGTGTAGTTCAGCTATCGGAGTGCACCTGTCCGCGTTCGTAAGAAGTCGTAACAATTTATTTTGCATAATCTGCAACCGTTTGCACTGCGCGTCTGAAATGGTATTCCAAGACGCGCAGACATACATTAGAATTGGTCGGAAAATCACTTTAAAGAGAGTAAGTTTATTGTCCGTCGTTAGCTTACTACGGCGATTGATCAAGCAATAAAACTTACTCACTGCCGCATAAGTTTTTTGGAAGGTGTTAGTTACGTGAGGTCCGAATCTGAGTCGAGTATCTAAGGTTACCCCCAGATACTTGACTCTAGTCTTTTCCTGTATAATGTTGTTGTCGATTTTTATCGTGTCAAAAGTCGTCGTGTTAGTAAATTTCCGGTGAAGGGTAATAGTCTTTGTTTTAGAAGCAAGTGTGCTCACCTCTCGACCACCAGTCATACAATGTTCAATCATCGTTCCTATGTGTTCCGAATATCCCCGAGGTCCAGTAGTAGCGCCATCCAGATGTTGGAACAGGTGCCTTATAGGAAGTGTTGTAATATTAGGATATTACATATTACGGAAACTGGACATTGATTTCAAAGGTACATGGAATACTTTTTATGAATAAAATTTTCTAATAAATTGGCAGTTTAAATTAAAAATAAAAATTCAATTATTGGTTAGGACAAATAAAGAACTAAAGTTAATTCAACAATTTAGTTTTTATGTATTTACATTTAAGACAACGTATATATACTAATACAGATAAAACAATGAAAATCACACATTTATGGGGTGGTATAGAGTGGAAGATTATTTCATATTTGGAGGAAAATGTAACAGTTCATTTGTATGTAAAAAGGCAACATTTGTGCGCTGTTAAAAATCAAATGAAAAAAAAACCAATAACTTTTACTACTATTAAGTGACGGTAGAGGGCGGAAAACTATTTTCAAATTAAATAAAAATTTTGCAGTTCATCCCTCCTCTGTAAATAATGCAACTTTTGCACCCTATCAGAAATCAAACAAAAATAGAATATTATTTTATTTATTTAGGGGTTGGTAGAGGAAAGAAACCACCTCAAGTTGTTCCTATTTGTATTTCGGTTAGTTTCAGTTAAAGTTTACCAGTAAACACCAACGGTTAAATTTCATACCAATATTTCCATACAAACATATGCGAGTTTGGTACTATTGTTCATTATAATATAATGTAAATTATTTACAAATATACCGTTTATGTATCACGATATACGATTTATTCTGGAGCTGGTTAAGAAGCTACAAAGAAGGCTATATTTTATAGAATGCTTTGACAGCACCTAAAATTTAATTTAATTTGTTGGTATAATATCGAATATTGCCTTAATTTGTATCTCTTCATCGTCAATAACATAAGCTTGAATTTAGAGAATATGTTTATCTTATATATTACAAAGGCCCTTAAAGTCCTTTGACTTTGATAATGCCTTGCCAGTAATTGCCTTCATAACTTATCCAGCATGTACATACACTCAATCGAATGCTGTTTGAAATTGATTAGATATGAGGTCTAGAATTGCTAAATGATTGTTTTAATAAAGGTTTCTTTTAAAAGGTTTTGTAAATTTTAGTGTATGTTTCAAGTATCACCTAACTTATAATAAAACAAATATAAAATAGAAACTACTTCTGACATGATTTGGCCAACTTTCTTGCAAAGATAGTAAGCCGAATATTGAAGTTAAATAATTATTACGACGTTATAATGGTATTTATTTATAATTGTACGTTTTCACTTTTATCTATTATTCGAAAGCGGTTCTGCATTGTAGCAGGTTTAGGAATACATACAATTGAAAATCAAATAAAGCTTTTTCATTATAGTCGGGTGTATATTTACTGAGCAGTCAAAAAACGCAACAAAAACTTTACGAGATGATTATTAACGCCGGTGAACCATTCGGCATGGTCTTATTAAACAAGCCGACGTACATTAAACATTATAAAGATACGTGATTCAATTGACAGGGGAGATAGTACACAGGGTAATGGTATTTTAATGAGGTCGTAAAGTTTTTGTTGCGTTTTTTGACTGACCAGTAAATATACACCCGACTATTATACATTTCTTATATATTAAAAGTCAATTAAATGACTGGCGTAAGATAACTATCTCTCTACAGTTTTATATTGGATATTGCTGAGAATTGTTGAAATTAAAATAAGCAACAGTAGTATCAATCTAAATAGTGATAAATTAATCGTATAAAACTACAGATGAGTTTGCTTGATAACAATCCTAGTTAAAATATTTGAAAAGTAATTAAGAATATATCAAATTCACATTCGATAAATTTTACCTTCTATAACAATATACGGTTTAAAAGATGCAATCTCCACACAAGATGCAATATTAGATGTCTATTTAGACTGAAATAAAGAATGCCTTGTTTATGTACTTAAATAGTAAGGCATATATATAGTATCGTTCAAAGATTCCCTGCAAACAAATATGTTAATATTTGCAAAAGACCAGTAAGGCTGATTTTCTTAACACATAAACGAAAGGAATTTATTTTTTTATAATTATCGTGCTAACCCAGTGCCACTAAATAAATTTATGCCTTCATTTGAATTTTTTAAGGAAATATTTGCACACACATATACCTCCTAACTGTGTTCTTGTCATTCAATTTATTTTCATTGAGTGAAAATATTTTCCTCTTATTTTATATTATAACCTACAAATTATTTTGAATTGCCAACAGTTAATGTAAAATTCCTGTTTCCAATGAATGTTACACCGGATAGCACAACCGAGTCACGTACCTATCAAATTTAACATACCTACCTAATTATAATAACTAACTTAATTCCTTTTTGTTTTTAGGTAAATAAACAAGGAGATGGATAAAGCAGGGGATTCCTTAACATTCATCATTTAATGACATAATAAATGCTTGTTTTTACTGCCTTATTTTTTATGTTTACAAAGATATACAGAATGACAAAATATATTGGCTGTTTCATTAGGTACTTTATTTAGTAATAAATAAATTTAAAATTCATCAAGTGTTATTATTCTCAACGCCATGTATTTGCGTGCATGTCCGGTTGCCTACATAATAGGTACTCCGATTTGGTGAAGTATACAGGGTGTCCCAATGAAGCAAGACACCTATAGCGACCCTAGCCTTTACAAAACATACTTATAAATTTATTACTAACAGGCGAAGAAGAAAAGCATTGCAAGTAGTAATAAAGTACAATGCCATTGGATACTTATACCATTTGCTTCAAGCAATGCTCTTCATCCTCACTAGTTGGTTCAGATAAGAAGAAATAATATTCCCTTCCCATTTGCAGACTTAGGACTGAATTGCAAATACTTCACAATCTTAACCATTTGTCTGATGTACAGTGGTTTTACTAATCTCTAAATAAGGATACAATTTCTGCAAAAAGAGTTTTTGTTCCGTATATAAAAGATTAACTTTATTATGTAAGGAATCATAAATTAAACACTGCGACCGTCGTAATAACTGCCTGTCCAATGATTTAGACAATGCAAAAATTGTATATGGTTTTTCCAGGAGGGATACGTAAACTCTACCGACGGTCCCCTAAATATCTGTAAACAATATGTGTAATGCTTAGAAAACATCTATTCCACAACCTATCCGGTACGTAATCCAACACGGCGCTCAATGTGTTTTTGCGATTAAACATTTCCATTTTTTATCAAATAATTAAAATTTGTTATTTTGGACAATATTCGTATTTTGGTGTTTGATTTAGACAAAAATCCGAAATCAAAACAGCACAAATGTGATTAATACTTCGTATTATTTTGACAGATCTCAAAATTCAAAAATCAATAGCAATACTGCAACAAGATGACAAGTTAAAGACAGGTATTTATTTTTATTTATTTATTTATTATACAGAAATAAGAACAGGGGAAATATGCCCATTATGCTCAACAACAAAAGACATTAGGTCAAACAGCCATATGTTAAATTACAAGAGAGAAAAAATACAAATAAAATGACCAAAAACAAGTCAATTCGATACATATCTGTCGTATCTGCATTTAAACGAATTTACCCTGGGTGCGGACACAACACAAGATGGGAGAGTGTTCCACGCGTCGAATACGCGCACTGAAAGGAAACATTCGCGATCAGAGGTTCTGAAGGGGTCCCTGATGATTTTAAATATCCACGTAACCTATTGTCATTAGCGAGAGTAAATAAGTTATGGATTGGAGATAATTTATTTCATATTCCTTTGAAGGTAGTGGTAAGGTCGCTCGGCGTCTTCTGGCAGCCAGTGAGATAAGTTTAAACTGTGCAAGCCGATCTTCGTAATATGGGCTGATGCGTCCAAATTGTATCCGGGTTACGCAGCGTTGAACGTTCTCTAAAAGGCTTGAATCGTGTACCAAGGTAGAAAACCATACACTATTTGCGAATTCGAGTACTGGATGAACATATGTTTTATAAAGTTTGGATAAAGTGGTGGGATTCAGGTGGACGAAAGTTTTATTCAGAAGATATACTTTGGTGCTGGTTGTTGGTGGTGGTTGTTGGTGTAGGTATTTATTTGAAAGATAGAGAACTCATTTCGCATGTAATTTACAATGTTAAATGATTATTTTTTCTTATAAAAGAAAAGAAATATCCAGATTGTACAGAAAGCAACATCTTGCTGTATATGAACCCCGGTCTTGTTTCGCTTTCGCCTGAAAGAGAGACAAAATTAGCTGGGAACCCGACCGGGTTTCTTGATGTGAAAGTAAATAATATGTTGAGCGAGTCACAAAGTATTAAATATGAAATACAACTACTATTTGGATTAAGTGAATTGAATATTTTTCCAACAAAGTTCAAGTAAAATAACCAGTTTCGCCGTAGATATATCAAATTGTTATAAAACTGCCATTTGGAGTGAACTAAAGTATATCGTGACAAATGAAATCATCATACCACTATAAAAAATTAGTTTTACAATTAATTTTGAGAAAATATATTCTTACCTTTGAGCTGTACTGGAGCGAGACTTCTATATTTTATTAAAATTAAGAGTAAACCACTGGGAACACAAGTCATCTTACCTGAAACAAAAACAAAATACGCAGGTATTATCATGGACCAATGCATACTCTGCATATATATTACATTATTAATAAATTGCAGTTAATTATAATAAGATTAAATTAAATGTAAGTAGAGTATACTGAACTAGATTGAATAACCCGACGTTGAACGTGAAAGAAATATTTTTCAACCCTTATGATAATAATAATCTTTATTCCCATAAGATTCCGAAGAACATTGGATGTGTCACAAGTAGCCTTATAAACTAACAGAAATAAAATAAACAACAAGATACAATATAAGTAAAAGGAACATTTTAAAACTTGAATTAAAACTTTGTGCGAATTCTAAATGTCTAAGACATAATTATTAAAGTAGTCACTGTGACTATACAAAACACTTTCTGTCAAGATATTTTTTAATTCTTTTTTGAAACTTTTTGGATTAGAAATATTTTTTATGTGTTCAGGCAAATCGTTTTACGCCTTTATTCCCATATATTGTGGACTGTGTTCATATATACTTGTTTTATGTATCGCTGTGCTCAATTGGTTACCGTACCTTGTTTGTATACTTTTATTAACATCAGAATTTCTTTCGAAGTCCAAAATATTTTTCTTTATGAAAATAAGCAAATTAAAGAAGTAGAGCGCATAGACTGTCATTATTTTATATTTTTTTAAAAATAGGCTTGCAGTGCTGCCGATATTCAGCAAATCTCATGTTAAAATATTGGATGTTTTCCCTTATTTCTAATAATTACCTACTCGCGCATTCAAATTAGTTTTACAATTTTTTAATAATAATAATAATAATAATAGCACTAAATGTGGAGTGGAATACAAAGAAAATATATCCAATATACAAGCATACCAAGATTAACTCCTTCGGAAAAAATCCCAGTGCCAAATCGAACTAGTGCCTCTTAGGTAAGAATCAAGTATGATGCTTGCCTCTAGATCAAGCAGTCAGATAAAGGGTTATGCAACATCATATTATTATTTTCTAACACAACTGATATTCTCTTTTTAATGTCTTTCTCTGGGACATTCATTGCCTATCTCACTTATTTCTTTTCTAGCATGTTTGCATCTGTTACACTTCAATGTTTCGGAAGTGCATGGATTCGAGTCCACCTTTGACGTAATGGTGCTGGAAAAATTACTGGGCTCAAATAAACACAGTAGTGCTAGTTGTTTTACGCCTTGAGAGGGCTTGTGCTCTTGTTTTTCTAAGGTTCTGATTAACTTACCGATTTATCTATTCACAGATTTATTGTTCATATTTATATATTTTATTACAAAAATGTATTTATATTATAGCTTACAGGTTTGTACTCGTTAGGGTCGATTTATAATGCACAGAATGGGGGAGAGTGTCTGCGCTTCGCAGACTATCTTCATAAGACAAGACCAGATAGTTACGAAACTGGTCCAGCGTGATAGGGTGAGCCAGCGGGGTAAGTGAAGTTACCCCTTCACTTGTTTCTCAAACTATTTGTTGACTCCAAATATTCCAATAGTTATGCTTCTCTTTGCGCCCTAAAACAATTGGCCGGCGCCCTAACCGCCTCCGAGCTCCTAACTATTGATGATGAAGACGGCTCGAGGTCAACGCTTGCTTTGGTCACTTATATTTATTATTTATTTATTTATTTTATTTGCACAATTCAAAAATAATCTCAAATTGTAAAGATCAACAAGGGTCCTTTGCGCCCCTAGTAAAAAGCTCACTTTCGGGAAGCGTTCTCATGTTTTGAAAAACAATTTTTTGCTACAGTTATTTAGAGGAGAGGTAGTGCTTACTTGCGCCATTTAAATTAAAGCTGGCGCACTAACCCTTAGTGAATTATTAGCTATCAAAGATGGGGATGGCTTGAACTACATTATAATCAGTAATCGAAACTTCATTCGTTTAAAAAAGCAAAATAAGTCGTTGGTGGCATGAAAATAATTTTTAATTTATTTTATGTTTTTCCTTTTTAAGTAAATAGTATTAAAGTGAAACTGCATGGCGACAGAAATTAAATATTATTGGCTAAAAATTTTTCTATTTGCCAAACAAATAATGTGGAAGTTCATATTTATTTTATAAGTTTCCTTTAGATAAAATAGTTTTTTAATATACGTTGATTCGTACGTTGAACTATAAATGTCGAAAACTATATAACATTTCTGTGGTGTTTATTTATTATTATTTATTATTTATAGTTTCTAAATTCACTATAATTTATATTTATTTTATTGTTAATGATTTTGGGTGGTTGTACCTGCTTTGAGTATACTACCCCGCCGCTTTGAAATTTAGTTTCCCCGATTTTAAATTAGGTAGTGGTTATTTGATTGGCTAGAAAACGTACCGTAATAAGTATATCTATCTACCTGTATTCCTTATGTCTATATATGATTAGTTCAATTTTAAGTCCAGTTGTTAACACAATGGAGTCCAAATTGTTGAAATCTTTAAACACCAAAAGAGGTGATTAGAAATTAAGTCCAAACTCTTTCGATTAACGAATTTTTTGGAAGATCGGTCATTCAGAAGGTACACCTACGTTTTACAAATAGGTTTGCAAAACTCTAAAAATGCATGGGGAGACTTCGCTCAGGTCTAATCAGATATTGAAATTTGGCTATCAATGATCATAATGAAATAAAAAAATGTGAACATTATAAAAATGGTTTTTCATTAATTGTTAGCGAAAATGACCAATTTGCCGGGTCAGGTGAAAGAAACTCACATAGTAGATTACTTCTATTAGAACTTTCAAAATTTAATGATTTTAAGGGAGAATGGATTTCATCTCAATACATTTATAACTACCGAGCGGCTTGCAACTAGTTATTTTCAACGCTCCAATTATTTATATACAGGTAACAACTTTAGCAAATTAAATGTGGCTCATGGTTGTCATTTGAAAACTAGTACTTAAGAAGTATTTGAACTAAAGAAAATTCATAAAACATGAACTTAAATATTATTTGTTCTTCAAACAGAAAAATTGTATTTACTAGAATTCAATGTCACTTAAATTTTAATTAATAAATTGTGCAGCCCTGTAGTTGGAGGCGGAAGCCTCTGTTGGGCAAACAAATTGACAAACAAATAAATAAATACATAAAACCATATAAAGAAGGGATATGATTATATACCCGACATACACGATAATGCACATACACATGGTATAACACAGAGCCAAAAAGGCCAGTGTTAAAACTACAATAGATTAACTAACTTTCAAATTTCATGATTCAGTTCTAGACGCAATTGAAACATGGAATCTTCATTTTATTTAAACGAAAATTAAACATTTGTATTCCAAAACAAAACAGAAGAATTTTTACATATACATTGATTTAAAAAATAAAAATTAATTAAAAGGGAAAGGATAATAATATAACGAAGTATACCTGGTGTATAGCAACGTATCAATTTCTTTAAAATTTTGTAAAATTATTTTTAAATTAACTAAAATGAATAAAGTTATGGAAACCTCATTGGAAATGTTCTTGCACAATACAGTTTACTATATATTTTTTTTAAGCACGTAACTTTCTGAAAAACTCCTTTTATAAATATGTACTTAAATTCCTGATAAACCAAACTTGGGAAGTAAACATATTTAAGAAAAATGAGGACAGCAATAGCCATCAGAAACTGATAATGATGCAAGGTAAAAAATTAATCAGAAATCGAACTGTTAATTATCTCGCTACCCTTAGTTAAATGTCGATTAGGAGCCCAGCTCAGATTATATTATCATACTAATATTACGAAACTACCCTATGTATACCTACCGATACGCCTAGTAGCCCCTAATGCCCCATTTCTGCTTTACTCAAGCACCGAATAATTCATGTTAGGTCATCAGCTATCAATCAACCCAGACATTTTCCTTGCCTTATCTGTAATTGATTTTCCAGGTAAAGCATTTCACAAAGGAAAAGGATAAGAAAACTTGAACGTAATGGAATTAGTTTCCCTTCTCTACGAATACATAAAAAGTGCAACCAGATTGAAACGTGAATCAGTTACTTATAGATATATACAGAGTGATTACCTGCTCATTCTTGGACATTATCGATAAGTAGAACAGGATGTACAGTTAAATTAATTCCCAGAGTATGTTACTACATATCGGTTTAATAAGTATTTACTATCGAAATTGGTTTTAAGTTTTAAATTATAAACTATTTAAAATGCAGTTTTATATTTTATATATTTATTGAAAGAATTTTTTCTGTATTTTGTATCCCGGAAACATAGTTGAACGACAATATCTTAGTGGATATTACTAATAACTTTAATTTTTTCAGAAAAGATCGCTTGGGAAGAGGAGGCGGTGTAGGTATTTATATCAGTGATGTACTGCTGAAGATAGTTGAAGAAGTTCTTCGAGATTTTATTTTAATCGATGGGTTTGAATATTTGTTTGTAAATATTGAAATTGGAAAATTAAATTTACTTGTTGCAGTTATCTGTACAGTACCTTTAAATAATACTATATCCTTTATTCAACATATCTATAATCTTATGTCATTCATTAAAAAAATAGTAAATCTAAAGATATTTACAATCTTAATAGCGAGGTTTTAAAATTAGTTGGTGATGTACTTGCAAAGCCTATTGCACATTTAATAAACATGTGTATTGAATGTGGAATTTATCCAGAAATTTTTAAAAAATCGCAAGTTACTCCTATACACAAAAAAGGACAGTTTAATAATACAGACAGTTATAGGCCTATTTCCATTATACCGGTCATCTCCAAAATATTTGAAATCGTTCTAAAAAATAGATTGCTAGAATATTTTGAAAAGAATAATCTACTAACTCAATTTGGATATACATTATAACATTATCAATGAATCTTAAGAACAGTTTTTAAGAATCTTTGATAATGGTCGCAAGGCCGAAACATATGTCAGAGAAATCTAAGAAAAAAACTAATGAAACAATAAACCAAGTGCGTATTGTAACTATTCTTTTGAATATTTTTAATTATTCTATTGAATATGTTTCATCAAGAACCTACCGTAGACTACATCCAATTAATACGTAATTTAATCGTCAGTACAATAAGATGAACCAAGTGTTATAAACGATTACTTTATTTCCATATTTAGTCCATCAGTATTTGTCCAAATGCCATGAATAAATTTCAAAATAAAAAAAATATCGACAGTTATTACTTTCGAGTTTAACTTAGCTACAGTTGATGGGGGCGAGCGTAGGTGCGTCTTTACTATGTACATACTTCGGTATGCGATGTAAAGCAACGACAGGCGCAGTTAGTACTTGGATTGGTGACCATTCCAACGGAAACCGCGTTCTCGCCTCACACATCTTCCAGCGGCTTGTATATCAGTGTATGCGCGGAAGCTATACAACCTTAGGCGAGGGTTGTATAGGAGATATACCATCCTTCGGAGGGGATGTAAAGCCGTCGGTCCCTTGTCTATTAAATGTTAGGCAAGTAAAAGATCCCTACTCTTCTTAAGGGAAGAGGTTCGGCAAAATTCCTGATTGGGGGTAGCTCGTCTACAGGCGTCGGTGTTAGGCCTCAGTAGCGGAAATAGGCCGACGTTAAATAAATGTATAAAAAAAAAAAGCTACAGTTGATGAAATAATGAATATTATTGTTAATTAAAAGACTAACATAATAGGAAGCACATTATTACTGCTCATAAGATTAAATATTGTCCAACAGTTATTGCCACATACATTAATTACATTAATCGTTGCCTTGAGATCGGATATTCTCCAGATCAGTTGAAGCTATCTATAGTTAAATCACTCCCTAAATAAATCCGATTCACATTGCTGATTTACCTCAAATTAGTTTAAATCCTGTTTTTGCAAAGATGCTTGAAAAATATATACAACCACAGCTATATAATTACTCACTCATATTATATTATCCTCGATACATTTAGAAAAGGTACAACATGTGTTTTATTAAATATAACTAACGACATTTTCAGGTCCATAGATATAGGTATTGCCCTCCTCCTAGATTTGTAGAAGACATTTGACACCTTGGATCACTGCCTTCTTTGTGCTAAACTAGAAAATTATAGATTTGATAAGACATGTGTACACTTTTTTCAATTTTATTTATATGGACGTTGTCAAAATGCATTTTTAGATAATTAATCAAATATATCTTTTGTTGCATACAATATTACTTACAATATTATTACTAATAAATTTTCTTGTTTTTCTTTTAAACAAATTGAAGCTTATCTCAAAGATATTCAACTCACATATACTTTTAATCTTATAAATATTAAATATGAGTGCAAAGCCATAAATATGATTTGAAGGCTATTTCAAACTATTCCGAAGAAAGTAATCTTAATCTCAATCCTAACAAATTTCCCATAAATTTCTTTTTCACATAAAAAATTGAGACCATATAGGTATAAAATCAAATTTAATTTTAAACATAAACAACGAACCTTTAAATACATATAGTCAGCAAGGTAAAAATTCAGGATTAATGTTCGATGAAGATCTTCGTTTTGTTGAATACATTACAAACTTATTGAAGGAATCATAGGTTAAAATTAGTTTATAGTAATATGAGTATTATAAGTTATAAATTGAGGAAAAAGCTTTGTGAAATTCCAATACTGCCAATAATAAATTATGCTAACATTTGTTCCGTTCTATGCACTGACAAGTTAACATTACATCGTTTGCAAATGATTTAAAATAGTTGTAGTTTCATATTTGAATTGAGAAAATACGACTGTATTTCACGCAAAATTAATCAACCCAAATAGCTTAATGTACGCACACAACCTGCATAAATATTACTTGTCTGTTTTTATACATAAGTTACTTTTTGCTTCATCACCACAGTATCTTCGACAAAAAATCACTTTCAGACATAATTTGCGTAGTCTGAACTTGAGGCAGGTGCATAAACTTTCATTAGCAAGTTATCGTACAGCCATGTTCCGGAGCAGAGCTGGGTAAAGTACTCTGGTAAAGTGCTTTGAATAGTACTTGAAGCACTTTTAGGGCTTCAAGCACTGTGCCTCAATTACTTTTAAGAGAAAGTATTTAGTATTTGACATTTGAATTACTTTGCATAAATACTTGCGGCTTTAAAGTCCTTTCAGATGGCTTCAGTTACTTTCGAAAGTGCTTCAATTACCTTGAAAGAAATTGAAGTTCTTTTTAGTACCTCAATTATTTTCAAAAGTAATTGAAGTACTCTTGAACTTGAACTATTTCTAAAGTAGTTGCAAGCTCTTTTTAAAATTTATTCAAAGCCCTTCTAGCCAACCCTCATCATGAATTATCAGGAACACAGAAACTAATAGAAAAACAAAGCAGCTTGTGTTCAGTGAAGTTTTGCTAAAGGAACGTTTTGTTCAGAATGATTTGAACTACAACATCAAACACTCGGCTAATTTGACATAAATTGTTTCTTTCTTGTAATGTGTGTCCTTCCCAAACAGTCCAAATACTTTTTAAGAAATTTATTTTTACTCCACACTCCACTGTTAGTCTAGTACAGGTTTCACTTTATTAGATATTTTATTTATATGAAATGTTTATTTTAATTTTAATATGTACTATGTATATTATTATGTACCTACACTACTTAGTATTCTAATAAATACATAAATAATTTTCTTTTAGGGTGTTTATTTTCCCTGAACTTTTCATGATCGTTATATCATAACGGTGGGAATGGTGTGGGTGTGAAAATAATATTGCCTTTGTTTTTTTATCTTATATTACTGCTGATACATAAGTAATTATATTCCCGATTTAAAAAAAAAAAATTTTACAAGTTGGATAATAAACAGATTGGAATTGTAACAATTATATCTCTGGGGGCTTGATACTTGGTGCTTTACTTTTTCAAGTACTTGGTAATTGAAGCACTTTTGTAAACAAAAGTACTTGATACTTCATGCTTTAAAGCACTCTAGCTAAGTGCTTAGTACTTGGTACTTGAAGTATTTTGTCAGAGTACTTTACCCAGCTCTGTTTCGGAGACGTTCTGGTTATAACTTTGCTAACATACAGATTCAGTAAAAGTAGTTTTGTATATCCTAAAGTAAACGAGTGCAAGAAAGAAAACAACAAAAGTTAGAGAACCGAAACTTGAATATACTACTCCCAGTACTCTGCATATTTTGTGAAATATTATTTTTATCACCTTATCCTGTATCAACGCAAAGCATTGGTATTGTCGTGGCAAATGGTCGTGAAACTTTCATTCGTGTCCCATTAATAGAACAATTATCTGTCTCTCTTTCACCTTTATTTTTGTTTTTTCTTTCGTATTCGTTTACTTCGGGGTATAGGTAAGCGGCAAGCAAGTGCGTACGTCGGGCAACGTATAATACAATATATTGGCAACCGAATTACAGCGCACGCGGATGTACTTTTTTTACTAACTTAGGATTATATAATTTGTGGGACATATTTAACTTGTGGCTAAACTCTTTTCAATTATTATTATATTCCTCTTTGTACTTTTATTTATGATACTGTAGATACTGTTATTATATATAGTAATTATAACTATTACCACTTCTTTTATATTATTGTTTATATATTATTTATAAAATCATAAATATCTTTCGGTTTAAGTAGCTTACGCTAGACTTTGCCCAGATTATTATTTTTTTATACATTTATTTAACGTCGGCCTATTTCCGCTACTGAGGCCTAACACCGACGCCTGTAGACAAGCTACCCCCAACCAGAAATTTTTCCGAACCTCTTCCCTTAAGAAGAGTAGGGATCTTTTACTTGCTAACATTTAATAGACAAGGGACCGACGGCTTTACATCCCCTCCTAAGGATGGCATATCCCCTATACAACCTTCGCCTAAGGTTGTATAGCTTCCACGCATACACTGATAAACAAGACGCTGGACGATGTGTGAGCCGAGGACGAGGTTCGTTGTGAACACGAACGGTACCTCTGGTTTGGAAAAATAAAATATTTTGGGCTGGAGAGGTTTATGTGAGACTCTAGAGGCCTTTCCTGAACTTTATTTTTGTTTGATTCGAAGTTGGGGTGATTAGTTCTTGAAAAGCTGGAACGGGCCAAATGCTTCGCCCTGTATACTTTCAGAGCTGATTTACACTCGAAATTAACTTTATTTAGCACTTTTGTGATTTTTATTCCGGCTGGCAGTGTCAAAGACTACATCCTGTATAATATTTTAGCACTGTTTTAAATTAAACACTTCGATTTAGAACGAAAATTAACAAGATATTTATTTACGTTTAAATACACAGAGTTCAGTATTTAATTATTCGATATAAAATATTTTATTTACTGTAACGAAGTGTTTTTCTTTACCCAGATATGCCCAAGTTTTATTTTATTTAATCTCTTAAATATGTTATTGAAATTGCCGTGTTATATTTAATTTCGATTATTCCGTATAAATTGTACCGCTAACAGCGAATTAGTTAGAAAATAATTAATATTTGTGATTATCAATACCGCGTAAAAATATTTCACTTGTAAAGGTACAGATGAACTCAGGTGGGGAAGCGACGAGAAGAGTTTCTACATTTCAGACACGCACGCACGAGGCAGTGCCTTCCCAGCGACCGACCACGTTAGACGTGCAGAGCTCTCCGTCCGGTAGTACCAGAGTAAGGTAAATTTGCTAAGTCCACAAATTCATCGTGGCGTTATTTTTCTAAGTCCGAAAATATTTTAAAATATTTAACAAGTCCGTTCGACGTCACTCATATGACGTCACTCCTTCAGTACACGGGAATAATTTAATTATTCCGCATTTAGTCTTCTGGCTGCCGTCCCACGAGGTACACGTGTCCGCTGTTTGCTCTGGTGCTGTAGCGAAAATATCACAAGTCCCGAATTCAGGTAACATTTATTTTTCTAAGTCCGTAAAATCTATATTTGAATTATTTTTCCAGGTCCACAAATCCATCGTGGAGTTATTTTTCTAAGTCCCCAAAGACATTTTTACAAGTGCAGCTGACGTCACAGTGATACACCGCGCACCTATTTTCCGCTGTTTCTCCCACTCCTTCATCTCTGAAGGCAGTAATTAGATTCACACCGATCAGTTAGTCCTCCCGATCGACTCAGAGCCAGCAGACGTGTTCACGCTAAATATTTAAAACCGTAAAAGGTACCGTTAATTGTTCTAAGTTCACAAATCTGTATTCGAATTATTTTTCAAAGTCCACAAATCCGTAATGGCCTTATTTTTCTAAGTCCATAAGAGGCCGGTAGCGCATCCGTCTAGCGCCTACTCCCACTCCCATGGTAAGAGGTTTCGCTGCTAGAAGAGGACCTGTGCAGCCAAGAAGTCAGTCAGCCCAGGCGACTCATTGGGATCAGACGTGTCCACTCCGAGAAGCGAACCTAGGTGCCATCTGTCATATTCGAGGTGTAGGATTTTGGCAAAGTCCAGTCGACCAGCAGCGCATCCATCAGGCGTCTACTCCCACTCCTATCGTAAGTTGTTTCATTTTCAGAAAAGGATCTGAGGAGCTCTGCAGAGAGGGATTCCACTACGATCGCTCCACCGAAGCAGACATGCCAGACCGTACGCACAGGGAGTAAGTAAGTCCACAAGAGGAGTAGGTAAACTGATGTACTAGCAAATACTGGATAACTGTTTTACTGTGGTTTTTTATATATTTGTGTCTTGCTTTACTCGTCTGGTGTCCGTAACTATTCTGCACCCTGTTTATTTTTGCTAACCGTATATTCTGTGTGTTGCAGCCTGCTAATCTGATCACCTGAGTCATCTGGTACTATTGGGGTTTTGCGTTGCTACGCGTGCTCCTCCGGGTATTTGATAGATTATAGATTTTTCATAATAAATATTTAGCTTTGTACATATAGGTCTATCGTAATATACTGATTTTATTGAAAACTCTGAGTTTTACTGTCTGTGTGTGAACGTCTAATTTCCCATATATTGACCCACTGGAATAAACTTTCTCCACTTGAGCTGCTCAGCCTCGCGTACTCGGCTTGAGGGTAGTGTGTCCTATCACTTAAACTAGGACTGGCGCCCGAGTAATTCGAAAACTTGTTTCCGAAGCTCGTGTGCCAAAGAGTGGCCGCGCCTTTTCTCCACGTCAACGTGCGAGGTGGAGAAAAACGCGTCACATTACACAAAAATAGTTTAACGTATCGACACTAGAAATTTGCCTAAGTCGGGGTTGGTTTTATTTGCTTTGTTGAATGATTTTTTTAAGACAGAAAATTTACTTTTGAATTAATGCGCGATGGCGATTTTATTTAATTTATGCTCTGGGGCGATTTTATGAAATGTACTTTTTTACTAGGATCTGCCTAGGAAGATGCACGGGCACTGGATTTAAATTCGTCAGATACACCGGAAGACTACGATTATGCGCTGGGGCAACCGAAGAGGTAACGCGGGCATTGGATTTATTTGTCATTAAATACGCCGAAAACACAACTTGCCGGGGACTTGGCGTGCTCCCTTATCTATACTGACGATAGGGACTTGGGTTGCGGAAGTCTGGACGAGAGCCGGATCGGTCGCCTGCCGCTTTATGGGGCTCGAATTGCGAAATATTGCGCAATAAATGCTGAAATTTTGGAATTTCGGGTTGAAAATTGTATCATTAAAACGGCGATGAAAAATGGAACAATGTGATATAAAAATGTCAGTGAAATCTATATTTGTTTTAGAATTATGAACGAGAACTGTCTGAACATGTAACAATGGTAACATGGTAAATTGAATTGGTCCCGTGAAGTAACGTCACGATTCTTACTTTAATCCATATTTAATGTTATATTAAGTCGTGTTAATCCATATTTGATGTTATATTAAGTCATATTGAGGGTACTGCATCGCCGGTGTTGAACGGAACGAGAGTCAATTTTAGGGTAAACAGAATGAAGCGGCGAGTTGCCAGCACTCGATGGGGGAACATGTAAACTGGACTTACTTTGAGACGAATGTTTTATGGGTTAGTTGGAAAGGTGAATGAAAGATGCTTTAATATAATTATTGGAAAGTTGAGTTTGGAGTTAATTTGAAGGGAAATGAGCTTGTAGAAAAATTTGGAAAGTGAATTAAAATATTTTTACTTGATGTTTGGGGAGTAATTTAAAAGTGATTGGAGTTGATGGGGGGCTGTAGTTTTTAGGACGGTCTTTTGTAAGTTTTTTGGTATATTTTGGTGAATTTTGATATTATAATGAGTTTGTTGATATATTCGGATTATTTGTGAATTATCGATGCTGCGTGAATTTTTTCAGAATTGTTTGTTGAATATTGTGGTTTTTAAGTTTTTTGAGTGTCTTAGCGACTTTTTTATGTGTTTTGGCAAGTTGACCTTGACGATTGAATTATTTGGAAAATTTTAGTAATTTTTTCATCGGCCATCTTGTTAATATGGGTAACGTACTATAACAGTTGGAACGGTTGCCCCCATCTAACTACTAACCGCACCTGACGTTACTTTACATCACATATCGAAGTATGTACATAGTAAAGACGCACTTACGCTCAACCCCTCACCCAGATTAATTGTTTGTAAATTACAATCGTAATTAATTTAATAAAGGAAATTTTTATTATTACTTTTAGTATATAAGATCATTATTTCTTTTTATATTGGCAGTTCAGTTAGGTGTCAGTCAGTTTCTAGGGAGAGGGTAATTGAGTAAATGATTACAAGAACTCCATGAAATGTTTTTTTGCTCACCTGGCTATTTTGTATTCCTTAGGGTGTATATGGGCAAACTATAATGGGTGCAAAATAAAAATGGGTAATATTTTTTTAACATTTATTTAACGTTGGTCTAGTTCCACTACTGAGGCATAACACCAATACCTGTAGACGAGCTATCCCCAACCAGAATTTTGCCGAACCTCTCCGCAAGAACTAACTTTGAACATACCGAACTAGAACGCACTTAGCCTGAACTCGTGGTGCTTGACTTTTTATATGGTCCGTCGGGGACGGTGTGTGCGGAGATCTGGATATGTCTGGAAATGTCCCCCGCCATTCCGTGCGGGCACATTATATCATCGCAATATTCCATCATCAAATGTAAAAATGGAAAATTCTGGAATGAAAATTATATGATCGTCTAGGCATTGAAATGAGAAATTTTTTGGTATATGAATGTAGTTCGAATCGACTTTGGTTTGGAAGTTATTAACGAAAATATGTTGAAAACATTGAATAAATTTGGATTGACCCTGTAAAGTCGTCCCGAAGGTCCTGCACTTAGAGCTGAATATGATACCGATACATCTACGGTAAACAAAAAGTAGTAAGTTCTGATGATGAAAGGGGACCGGTTGGAAATAAGTATTGATATTAATGGAGATGGTAGTACCGGTACTTTAATTAAAGGATATGAATGAAGATTTATTGAATTTCGATGTTAAAGATGCAAAATGGATTGAGATTCGAATTTGAAAAGAAGATTATTCAATAGAAAATTAACGGGAGTGAATTGAAAAGTCTCAATCGAGGTACGGAAAATAGTTTTGTTGTTAATGAAGTTCATTGTTGCCCGGTATTTTTTAGGGCGATAATTTATAATGTTGGATTCCTAAAATTAGTAATTTGAATATTTCGTAATATTTGCTGACGGATTGAGGTTAATTATAAACTATCGATGAACCATGAATTTCTCAGAATTAGTTTTTGAAAATTGTAATTTTTTGAATAAATTAGGTATTAGATTATTTTTTATCGTGTTTTGCCAAAGTGGCATGAAATATTGATTTATTTTGCAAATTTTCAGATTTTTTAAATAGCACGTGAACACCCAACTAAGTACTAACCGTGCCTGACGTTGCTTTATGTCGGATATCGAAATATGTATATAATAAAGACGCACCTACCTTCGCCCTAAAAAAAATAGATAATCGTTAATTGTAGGGTTTTAAAGGAACTTTTGATTGGTAAAAGGTTTTTGTAATGTCAAGAGCAATAAATTTTAAAGCTGTGCAAGAAACTATAACAGTGGATAACCGATGTTATGCTAGATTTGAATTAAATTGTTTAGATATACTTATTCCGAACATATTAATCAAAAACTGTCCAACTTTTGAAACTCGAATCCCAATTTAATTAAGTTTGGTTCAATTAACTTATTTCATGTACAGAATATGCGGTATAATTAATTATTTGTTGATTTGTTATTCCAAATATATACGAGCATATACACATCATGTCTTTTGTCCATCATTCAAAGTTTTTACTAGATGCTTGGTTTTCTTAAAATATGCGCTGTGTTAGGACAAGATCCCGGAACGATCGGCTATCTTTGTTACTTGTAAAGTGATCCTTTTTAAAATATAAATAGCGTCTAAATAAGCAATTTATTTATGACATTTTCTTTTTTGCTCTCTCGGTTTAGCAAGAAATCACTGCAACTTAATTCTTTTAAATGAAACACTCGTATATTTTTATACTTTAAAATTAAAAAAAAACAGTACAATCAAGAATATCTAATAAGGCCCTTATATAAAAACAGCAATAAAAAAGAAATAAGAAAATCGATACATGCCTTTGAAAACGATGATAATTTTAATTTAAGCTATAAAAATGTTTATTAATGAATTCTGGACTAGTGGGGTAATCATATTTATTTACTCGACTATTCTATCTATAATTCCTGTACATTGCGCAACTTGTTTTTATACATCTGACATTTAAAATATACAATAGAGAATCTAACGGCGATAACTCAAGCACCTTGGAAAATCCATTACATCACAGTTCAAACTTTGTAGCTCACTCAACTCCAAACAGCTAAACTAAGAATCTCATAACCTTTTCGTTCTAATCCCGTACCTTATAACACCTGTACCAACAAACCTCATAACCTTAAGACCCAATAACACCATAACCCTGGGACCGAACGAAAAAGATTTAATTGAAAAATTCATTAAATCACAAACATTTTAACCAGAAAACTTGATATTTCTATAACCCCGTTATCCACAAACAGCAAATCCCATAAATCCATAGCTCCGTACCTCACAAAACCATAACTCCATAACTCTATAACCCCATTTAGACGACTCCCAGTAACCACATGACCGTGGGAATTATGCAGACAGAAGGAAGGCTTTTAGACAGCATAACCCATAGAGTAACCCCGTACCCTCTTATCTTCAAATGATCTGTCGATTGGTTTCTTTTTGCGCTTCCTTCCTTTCACAATATTTTCTCTCTTCAACATTCAACAAAAGTCACTGATTATTTATATCCCATCTACCCTAGTAATGACATTCCATTTGTTTGAAATCTTGATGAAATCGTTCTCCTGTGAATGGATAAATTGTACAATGTAAATTCATCAGGCAATCCAATTGCTATTATTTTTTTAGGCATTCAGGAACAACGTAACTATGGGATAACCAATTATGTACTGAACACCTTTTCCTCTGTGCGCATAATTCCCAGGGTCATGTGGTTATTGGGAGTTTTCTAAAGTTTCTAGTTTATGGGGTTATAGAGTTATAGTGTTGGGAGTTACGGGGTTATGGGTTCTGTTGTTCATAGATAACGGGATTATAGAAATATAAAGTTGAGTGAGCTACGGAGTTTTATTTTAATTTGCGAGATCTACGATATAACCGATTTTCCAAGATGTTTTGGCTATAGCGAAAAATTCCGATGGATAGGTGTAAAAGTGGTATCATATTTGGTATCAGTGAGCAAAAGTACACAGAAATCCAATGGTCTAATCCAGGATGCAGAAAGCTTTTTCTGCGCGGACAGAAAAGACTATGTCAAGAAAAAGAATTTAGGAAAAATGGAGAGTGGGTGAAAGAATAAGGTAGAAGGAAGTTTGGCTAAAGAGGTTGCCGGAAAATAGGCAACGCTTGGTATTTTAAATTGTGTTTGATCCAAAATGAGGCATTCTGCTGTCTGATTCATATTATGTGTCTTGTTAGCGGACTATCGTCCAACTTGAACGAATAGAAATTTTGATAGGCATGCTGGACGTAGTCCGCTATAGGGGTGTTGTTACAACGTATGTAGAGATCTATGAGAGAGGTGTACCTTCCAGAGTTAGAAATGAGGCGCATAAATTTGTGTTCAAGCACTTGAGGTTTTCTCATTGTCGTGAGCGGTATTCTGCACCACACCAGCGTCGCGTATGTGATGGCCGACCTAATCACCTTCGTGTACAACAGCTTTTTGTTATTTCTGTTCAGTATGCTACCCCTGACCAAGAGCGGATACAGACTAGTGGACATGGAGTAGACGGTCCGTACGGTCTCGTTGATGTGGGTGTTGAACGTCAGTCTTTGGTCGAGTCTCGCCCCCAAATACTTCACGCACCATTTTGTAGAAATTTGTCTACCCCCCCCCCCAGCGAAATTGGTCTTAGGATGCGGTTCTCGGTGAACCGGCGCCTGAAGACTATCGCCTCCGACTTCTCGGAGTTCACCCGAATCTTCCACTTGCCGTAATATGCCGTGGCACGGGCCAAGTCTACCTTCAGCAGCATGTTGGCCGCTTGCGCATTGTGGAAATGTGCAGCATACATGGCTGTGTCGTCGGCGTACTTGACAATTTTGGTATTCGGGAACTCCCGAAAATCGGAGTTGTATAAGTTGCACAACTTTGGCGACAGGCACGACTCTTGCGGGATCCCCGCACGAATTCCCCGCCGTGTTGACAGTTTTATGTTCACCCGGACTTGTACCGATCTGTCTGTCAAGAATTAGTGAACTAGTTTACTTACATAATATGTAAGTCGGAAAGTAAAATGAATTTAACTTTTAGAGTAGGCCCGGGATCCACACGATATCGAAGACCTTCTCGACATCGAGGAGCACTATAGTGGTGTTCTTCCCGAGGTTGTACTGCACTTTGACGTCATTAACGATGCTGACGACCGTGCTCCTGCCTTTCCCGAAACCGAACTGGCACTCGTCGTCGATGTGAAGTTCGTTCTGGACAGCATCCAATCTAATAAGGACGACCTTCTCCACCAACTTGGAGATCGCCGACAGTAGCGAAATGGGTCGGTAACTGCCGGCGAGCTTCACGTTCTTATTCGGTTTCAGAATGGGCATCACTACGGCGCACTTCCACTGGATAGGCAAGTGTTGGAGTCGCAGGATCGCATTAATGATATAAGTCAATTGTACAATACCTTTCCTCGGGAGATATCTGAGCAACTTATATTCGATGCCGCCTTTCCCTGGAGCTTTGTTCAGCTAAAGTCCGGACAATGTTCGCAACTTCCAAAGGTTTGATCATAACTTTTGTAAATTTGCGTTACGTCAATTGGATGTCATGACCAAGCAGTTCGTTAATGTCGTTTTCCATGCGGTCGTGCTCTAAGTTGTTGGGTACGTTATTGTTATGTATGTTCTCAACATGGTTAGCTAGTTCATTCGCTTTCTGCGAGTCTGTTATTGATGTATGTCCGCTAATTCCTGTCAACGCAGGAATAGCCTCTTGCGTATTTCGCAAAGCCCTCGTCAGCCTCCACAGCGAGTTGTCTTGAGGATTTAGCGCTTCGAGCTTGTCCCCCCCATTTCCGGTTTCTTGCGGTGTTGATGGCGGTCCTGATCTGCTTCTGCAGTCTGACCATCTCGATCTTAGCGCTGACAACACGATTTCTCTGCCAAAGCCATCTTAGTCTATTCTTCACCCGTAGGTCTCGTTCGACCGCCGCGTCTAGTCGGTCTTTGTACGGGTCTATGGTTACGGTTCTGGCAACACTTTGTTTGATGCCCTGGAACAGCCTCACAAATTCCTCCACCATATTTTCCAGTTCGGCGGGCGTGTTGATCGTGTTGTTCAATGTAAGATTCATATTAATGTGTGCCTTATAGAGGCACCAGTCGGCGTTTCTATAGGACGTGATTTTTCATGTAGTATCCTCCCTTGACATGTTGCTCAACTCCAACAAGATGGGATTGTGATCGGATGTGAGTTTCTCCAGTACCACGGGTGGCGTGGAGTCCGTCGCACCTTTGTTAACAACCAGGTCGATGGTAGTGGGTGGTGTACCGTTATCCGGAAAATGCGTGGGATCATCCAGGTACTGCAGTACGACGTTATAATTATTTGCATAATCATATAAAATATTGCCATTGGCGTTGTTGCGATGGCAGCTCCACACGCGATGTCGAGTGTTAAGGTTGCCTATGAGAAGGCAGCGCGCGCTTGCGTTCAGCAAATTATCAAGACAACCTGCCGTGAATCCGTTGTAATTATTCCCAAAACAATTACAAGTTGCTCACAATTAAATTTTGATAATTCAAGTAGATAGAATTTTACCTAAGAACTATTTTGGCACTGATATTTCCTATTAAATTTTTCTAAAAATACAGATTACCAATATAAAATATTTAAAGTTATTTATAAGCAACCTTTCTTTCTCCCATTTCCAAAAATACTATAGATAATCTTTGTCAGACAGTAAAATATTGTATTTTTAGAACATGATCAGAATTTGGATCAGTTGGATAAAGATGGGTAGTTTTTTCTGAACACCTATTTGCAAAATAAAAAGTGCTAAGCGCTATTGATGCACTATAGCCTTAGTCGATTTTTATTATTTTTGATAAAAAATATAGGATACTTTGTCAGCCCTACTTAAGTTTTAATCATCTCCCGATGGTTAGCAAAACGTGCAGTTGCGTTTAATTGCGCTGGCGTTTGTGGAAACTACGTTAGTGTCACACCAAAGTTTCCAACTCTCTCCGGGACTAAGGAAGCATTATTTCCACGTTATTATTTTTCGGTTTCTCGATCAGGACTATTTCATTTGGCGTCCATATATTTTACTTTGAATTCGAAAAATGCATCATAATTTTAGAAAAATTTTGCTGAAAAATCAAACACTGAAATCGAGTGAGACACTTAAAATGATCACGCTCTACATATGACACCGTCTCTAAAAATCCGAGCTAAAAGTGTAAATTGATTAGAAACTCTCGAAAGAAATTTATTTCAGTAATTTACCCTCCCTGTTTAAACTTAGAATGGGTTTGGCTGAAAAAAAGTTAAAATTTGTTTTCAACTTCATTAATAGGTAAATACCTGTTTCTTTTTAATTGAAGTAGTTCGGAATGGCAATTTGCATTTCTAATTTACACAAAACTTTTAATATTTACTTACCATACTCGAGAAAATAATTTACATAGCTGTTGAAAAGTTTAGAGTTATTTTAGACTCACTACTTACAATAAGATTATTTACATATTTTCCCGCCAGAATTGTATTAGGGAGACTTTTTTCTTTGGGGAATTGTTTCGCTACTTCGCACCTTTAAAATTTAAAGCGAAAAACTTTTTCTCATTTCGTTGAATTTTGTTAAGATAGACAAACAAATTGCATATTTAACACTACGAAGAGAATTTACAAAACAAAAAATACAACAAATAGTACAAAATAATATAATATATGTTAAATTTTGGCTGCCTTTAATTGCATGTTTACTTATTTTAATATAATTTATTAGTTTTCTTTTTTTGGGAAAAGTAAATAAGTACATATAAATATAAACGATAAAGAACATTATCTTTTTATGATTTGTATAGAATATCCATATGCCGCTTAATAAATATAAAGGATAAATTGGGTTCGTATCATGGATATGATTGTACATTATATAAGGTGTTCCACTCAAAATTCCCGGAGTCATTTTCTGGATGACCAAAAGAAATATTTGAATTCAGTAAAAGGTATTCACTAGGATATGTAAATGACTTCACTTTTGAGTGAAAAAGGCCTTTCTCCTCATTGAGATATAGATGCCGTTGAGATCCAAGGAATTAATCGATCTCAGAAACCTTCAAATTAGGTGCATCTGAAGGGGGAGCTTGCGACTGAAATATTATGTTTTAATATTTCTGCCTTCTAGAAGTACACTTGAACTATGCTAAGCCCAGTCAGACTATTTATTTTTCGATTGCAACATACACTGCACCGGTGGATGGCGCCTGCTTACTATTTTACATGTCGCTATCGTAAATGTTCATAGTTATTTTCATCCTTCTGAACACACATATTATATTTCTTTAAGAGTTTATTTCTATAAATTTCTAATAATCGCTGCCACGGAAGCATAAATATTGTAATAAATATCAGCCATATCTTCAATGAGTTCTTGATAAGCAGTACTTTTTAAATAACCGCACCACAAAAAATCTATTGGATTTAGGTCAGATGAGCGTATTGGCTGCGTGACAATACCACATCTTTTTCGAAATCTACGATGTAAATAATTTGTGTCCATTTGAGCATTATGCGGTGTTGCGCAGTCTTGTTGAAACCAAATATTATGTCACTCAATTGGAACGTTATTTATTAAATGAGGGACACCATTTTCTATAAAAGCAAAATATCGCTGACCATTTAATGTGCCTATGTCCTATTATGTACCCATTAATGATTCCACACATCTACGGTTATGTTTGGATATTACACCATTATTATTGTGAAACCTGCTCTCGTCGCTCCACATAATCCTATTTAACAGATTGTTCTTCTCTTCTTCTAACATAGTAAATTGCGATAAAGAATCCATTCTACATTGTTGATCACCTGGTTTTAAGTGATGAGGAAGTGCTGTGTTTTCATTAGTTCTTACATTTTTCCTTTGGGTACGTTTTGGCTTTTTCAAACTGCCGTAATTTTTCAAGTTTTTAGTTAAGCTACAATCTTAAAGTCTTGGGGGTGAGTTGGTTTGGGTCTTCCTGGGAAACGTATTCCGTATCTGTGGCCTCTGCTGCATCTTCATGGCATTCACCGTAAATTATCATCATATTGTACTTATTTTCATTAGTGTGAATAATAATTTTGATAGTGGTTAAAATAATAAACGGTTTTACAGTATCAAATAATTTAGTCGAATATAAAACATAAACTCACCACTTAAATTTTTACAATAAACATAAATGTCAAAATCTTTCATTTTGAAACACCTTTGTTTTAGATGAAAGAAATTAATTAAAAATGAATCATCCACCTAATTGTTTTACTAACTTTATTATTATTACTAATGGTAGATGTATGGTTATATTTGAAAAGATGCTTAAAATAATATTTTCTTTTTTTTTTATGAAAATGTGGTATCTCATTGAATATTAAATAATAATGTAATTTCCGGTCAAACCGGTAGTTTAAATAAATTTGTTTCATTACTATTCAAATCAGACTGTTTTACTATGAAAAATGTCTTGAAAGAGCTATAGTCTAAAATTTTATTTAAGAAAAAGTTATGGCAATATTTGTATGGATGTTTAGTGCCGTTTTTAATGTAATACCGAGTTAGTAGCAGTGAACTAAATGGGGTTGAAGGAGAGGCAACACAGCTAATCGCTGTACCACTCCTAAGTGCAAGTCTCTGCGCAATGTCGGAGAGTATCATTGTGTAATTGTTTATGTCTATGTGTTGAGAGGCGAAATAATTAATGATAAATTCCGCCAGGACAATAATTTAAATAATGCGATTAAAATAAGAAATAAAATAAAAACGAAACTGATGATTTATTAAGAAGCACCAAATATCAAAAAAATATTTGGTTTCCTCATAGGTTAAACTTGTTTTCACTTAAATAAAATACAGAATTATTTTACACTAAAATAAAGACAAATTACAAATAAATACAAAATTCAAAATATTGGTTTTCGTTATACAGACCGAGGATCGCTACTAGGCGTATAGGCAAATTCTATATACTTATGAGCATGTGGAATACGGGTAAGAATGTTATCTAATGGAGTGTGATTGGGTTGGGGCGATCTAATGGGATCTACGCTTTCGCTTCTGTGATTGTCAATGTTATGGATTTATTTATTATTTACTAGATTCTGTTGGACTTAGGTCACAGGTAACCTTACGAAATTTAAGTCTTATTGCGCTCAAAATAATATTAACCTATTAAAATGGATATTTGTTTAACAGAAGAGAAAGTACAAATAATTAAATTGTACTATGGTGGATATTCATTGGGTGATACAATAAATTTATATATTGTAGCGAACAAAAATCGATCCACTCCCATTTATTTTAAGAAAGATACTTTTGTTTATTTTGGTCATTTGTTGACCACCATAATTCATTTCAATGAATTAATATTTTTGGGTGAAGCGTGGTAATTCCTAAATTTCTTATTTGACGATCGGTCACCCACACCTTGCTCTGCGAATACATTTACATTACTAACTGCAGCGGATCGACCAGCTGTCATACCTATGTCCCACCACCCACTTCATATCAGCTCTCGATTCTAACCCATATTGCATGTGTACATAAGTTTATAGGATTTTCCAGTACGCCTAGTAGCGATCCCTGTATCGTATAATGAAATATCGTTCAAACCCATTCGATGGAATATAAATAAGAAGATAGATTAGCACACGCAAACTTGGCATCACAGTTACCGATTTCACATTCATTGATGGCTCACGATTTAACGGGAATTAATCTGTCACAGGACGAAAGTTTTACCATTTTTAACCTGTTTGTTAACAGAAGGGGCTTAGGTTTGAGTTTTAATTGTTTTTAGCCAAACCAGACCTGATCTGCCAACCATGCAATCCACCATCGCGAATCACGCGATGGTTGCACGGTTGATCCGGGAGTGAGTTCTGGGAAGCCAATTGTTTAAATTTTTACATGAATAAAGAATTGTTGAATTTAATTGGACAAAAGTTTCAAATTTTATTAATTTTTTTACTTTTTCAAAAAAAATTAGAAAAGTTAGTTGGCCTAAATTTGCAAATATTATTGATTGGACAATTTTCAAAAATTTGTGAAACATGCCCAGTAATTATCAATTAATTTAATTTGCTTTCTATGGTTACGTTAAAAAATACAATACACTTTTTGATAAACTGCCGCACAATAATTGAAGGGGGTATTGTCCAAATTTCCAGAATATCATATTTGAAATGCCATATTTTTTTAATGAAATGGTAAATCTTGATGTGATTATTTGTGAATATGTGTAAAATTTGTGACTATTGTTATAAATAAAATTTAAAATTATATTTCTCCATATAGGATAATTAGCAAAACCCTTATATTGTGTTAAATGACATCCTTCTATGAATTACTAAAAAAAAATATTTTTCAACATGTTACCTAAATACATTTAATAAGCGACACTGACGATACTTTTCCAAATTTTTTTAGTCATCTCTGTTATTTGACGGAATGCAATTTTTTGTATAAAACGTACACGGTCGTACAGTCTGCAATTGAAGGAAACTTGAATCACAAAAGCTGTAATAGGATAAACCATCGCAAAATGTCCGCGTTACAGTAAAACTGCGGTCAAATGTATTTTACAGAGGAGAGTCATATTATATAGTTTCATCCGATTATGACAGCTAAAAGGTTTAAATTTGTCATTTTATCCTTAAATTACTTTTATTTCTATTTCATTATGTAACTGATCGATCTGATTAAAAGGTTTCATAAATATGGAGACTTCTACTCCCGTTTCGATAAAGTGTCAGAGAAACGATAGTTTAAGTTCGCAAAACTTGTCATTAAAGTCACGTTCTACTGCCTCTGAATAAAAAAATGTTTTTCTTCATTTCTTAAAAAATTCAATAGTTCTCGGTCTATATTTATAATATTTATTTTATATTATGAATCCTACACGGAAATGCAGGACAGAAGAAAATAGACAATAATAATTATTAAGTATAGTAATAATTTAGGAAATAATTTCTTGGGAAAACTGAAACTTAAATAAGCTATAAAACTTAATTGTGTTACGACATATTCGGAAAAAGAGGTAAAATTTACATTGTCATCAAAATTATATCACGTTTATCTTATGTAACTTATACTATATATTTATTTCATAGAAATTGGGTCAGCTGTTAGGTTGTACAATTTAACGACACATAAAATTTATTTCCTAAGTCCATTGACCAATATTAAACAACTTTAAGAATAAGGGAAAACCACTGTTTTTTGCGTTATAAAAACCGTATATTTAATTTATTATCAGAAAAGTCCAAACATAATCATATATTTTATAGACCGTAAAGTTTGTAGATGTACCCCTTTTCTAAGTTATTAGACAATGTGGTAGCAGCTGCCAACCATTTTAGTTATGAGTTTTCTCCCAGGGTTACAAAACTAATAAAACTGACAGACTGGCAATGTTATATCCAAACTACAAACTGTTGTAAGGACACCTATAACTACGATTGCTTTAAATTAAATTATTGAGCCAAGTTATAATTTATACATATTAGTTATATATGTAACTGATATGAAATCATTTAGCAGTATGTACATTTCCTAGAGTATAACCACAGAAATTAGACAACCCCCAATTCCAGAAGCCAGGGGATTGTGCGGAAGGGGGCTACACATTGAGAAAACGCGGACATACAACCATTTCCTCCGACAGTGCCAGGGCCGGAGCAAGGATTCGAACCGGGTGGTGCGATTTCCGTGTGATTAATCGCGACTGCCACCTCTCGCCTTAACCCAGTCGGCTATCGACCAGACGTATGAACGGAAAAATTATTAATTATATGTTCAAAGAATAATCTTGTCATCTTATTTTATCAAATCAATTTTTTTTAAATAATAATCACCTCCAACAATCTTTTCATATCAATCTGAACTTAAAATAGAGAAATAGCATCGTAGTATACGGCTCAACTATGTTTAAACCTTAACATAGGTATGCTGTTGCATAGCCTATGTCCATTTAACAATTTTATATAATAACTGGTATTTTACTTATATTTAGCACGATCTGTATATCATTTTGATTCAGTTTTTGTAAGTGAGACTGGTTCAACAATCAGAAATTTTCTGTGTATAATGCTAAATTATTTCACATTGTTTTATGCACCTATTTTTGTATCTTAGGAACTCAGTCATGTTTTTCTAATGTACCTCTATTACAGCACTTCAGAACTAATTGTCTAAGCCAAGCCTGCAAAATATTTACGTTCGTTTATATTTCATTTTTATACTTTGTTTACTAAGTACATGTAGTTATTTTCCTTACCTTTGAAACTTTCTCATTCTCCTGTTATATGGTGTATCCTATATGATGTAATGCATTTACTGAATTCTCATAAAACAGTTGTAATCGATTTATTACTTATTAGGGCAGTTCGTTCTTAGGTTATATTTGCAATAAATACCATTTATTCATTGTCAGCTTGTATATAGATATTATAGATTCCCTTTATCGACTCTATTAATCAGTTCTGTAAATTGCTTATGTAAGGAAACCTAACTAAGAAATCAGGTTGTACGCTTACGTAGCCCATCAACAGATGGCAATACTTGTACGATTTTACAGTATTCAATTTTATTAGTAAAAGTAGATTTTTCAAGTTTATATATTGGTACCGTATTTCAGATTGTGGTATAAAATAGTTTACCTTATTAGTTAAAATCAAGAAGTGATCATTTGCCAGCCGAATTTGATCTGACTGAGACTACAAACGTTCAATTTACGTTTACTTATAGGTAATTTTGCATTTACTTTTGCGATTATTACTTGTCCCAAGCCGCATGGTTTGATCATATTTCTCTGCTTAGCACTTAAGCCTTCGATCTTGTATTAATTACACGAATCAAATAAATTAGAGACCATTCTACAATCTTTACACCTAAACTCCCTTTGAATCAAACGCCGTCTTGTAAGAATAAATTGCCAAAGATATATCTAGATTGGATGCTCTACGATGCGTCTGAATTTTATACATTAATGATATGCATACATTTCCGACCTGTGTCTTCGGTAAATTTTTAGAAGGCCGTTTGGGACAAAATACCGTACGTCGCGTCGTATGAATTTATGAGCGCAAAAATGCGTTATTGCAACTGACGATCTTCTCCGCACTATACATATTGCTTTGTCCCACAGTACATATGTAGCTGATTATTATTTTTATACTTCTATATATGTATCAGAAGACATGTAAAAATATATCATTCGGCCTGAAATGCTTTTAGTTTTTGTTTGCAAGTTCATAGGACCAGATGACGTGCAATCCCCCCTCCACGATGCAGCTGACTACTTTTGTTTGGACACTACCTAACATCAATAATTTATTTTTTTAAAATTAGCTTTAATGAAACAATTTTAAAATAATTTTTTTCAGCAAGTTCCACACCCTACCACAAGCGCCTCCACCCCTACTGGAGCTCAGCAGCTATCGGTCGTTTCGGTTATTAGGCAAAATAAGCCGGCATGTGACGACTAGGTAAAAATACTCCTGCCTCTCGAGCTAATGTGTATCAGATTTATAACAATCCTCCTTTTTGTTTTGGGTTTAAAAAGTGACATATTGCCCTATTAAAGCAGTTATAGTTACATATACTATATTTTATTTATCAACATTTCAAAATTTTCTATCTGACTTCTTTTAAACAACGGCGTTGTCGGCCATTTGCCATGATGGGCATTGAATTACAGCAAGCAAATAGTCGGAAAAATAGTTATTTTAAATATGTTTTGAATGATATTAAAGGTCGAAAATGCACGCAAAGTTAGCTAACCATTTAGATCATAAACACCCACAGCAATAAAAAAAATCATATTTTATTGTTATCTACACCTCTTATGGACTCAATCCTCCTACCCGTTCTACATAAAATGTAACATCGGTAGTTTATTGCGATCCAAAGGATAAAAATAATAATAATGCAGTTTCGAGCTGTTGGCTCTCGTCAGTGCAAGGTAGTTAGTAGTAGGTAGGTAGTTAGGCAGTAGCTACCTTGCACTGACGAGAGCCAACAGCTCGATACTGCAGTCTGCAAGTGGTGTGTGACGACTGGCAAGGGAGCTCCTTTAAGTAGGATCAGTCTTTCGGCTGGTGTTTGTTGCAATCGAAGCATTAGCGTTTTGATGGTAATATACAATTATTACACTTAACGCGCCAGATTTGTAACTTTGGTTGCAGTCTGGTTAATTTCCTTATAGTAAAATAAGGATTTATAGAGGAGTTTGCGACTAAAAATATAATGTTTAATATTCCGCCCTCTAAAAGCACATTTGAACTACCCTCTTACATATCTCCATACAGAATTCCATAAGAATAATTTCACTTTCTATTCCGTTTTGGGTTTCCGTTTTCAAATTCATTTAACGGCGCCTGCATATTTACAACTTTTGGAAAAAAATATCCAATCAACACCTCAGTGAAAACAAGTTTATCGTCACTTATTCCATCCTTCGTATAATATAGTACAAAAATAATATATACTCAATCATAAATTAACAGTACAAGATTTGCACATCGGCACATGAAGTGGCATTATATATGTAAAATAATACATTTATAAAGTTTCTGTTGCTCCTACCTTTCTATTTTGCCTGAGTTTATAAATATGAATTTCAGTACGCTGCTTCCACCTTTGGTGGAAACTAATATGAATTAATTTGAAACATAAATTTTAATATACATCTTAAGCCATTTACATTTACAAGCAGTTGTTTTGCATTTACTCTAGGTACATTTTCGAGAAAGCATATTTCAGAAATATTTATATTTTTTATATGCTCAGTATTCATAAGTTATTTAGCATACGTATTATTTATATATTTTTATTATAATTATATATCTGTATTAAACTATGAATTAAATGACGAAACTTGCAGTGAAGACGTTTTATATTGTAGTATTTAATTATACCACTACCACTACCAAATAATATTTCAGGTTGATTTACAAATTTTTCAAAAAACACCAGATGAAAGATCCGTATCTTATATATCCTATAGTATACTGTTTATGATATTCCCCTATGAAACCCGGTCTCAAACATGTAGGTATAAAAATAGTATATCCCTTCATAGACGTTGCGTTGTTCGGAAAAACTGCTTATGGGTTGCCCTAAGTTTGATTAAAATAATTTCACGAAAATAGTTTAGTTAGTGCACAACAATTCAATTCTAAAGATACTAACAAACTTGCAAAAACCAGGCAGAAAGTAGCTGAAGTATAATATAGTTTCTAAACCAGAATGTGTTTGCATACTCTATTTTTGTTCATTAAAAAATTAAAAACATTACGTCAATGCCAAATTTATCTTTCCCTAAATCCTTGTATTTACCTCATTTAAAATTTTAAATTACGTAATAAAAATAAGTATACTACTATAGAATTAAGTTGAAGGAATTGGATAAACTCGGCCATATTATTTTGCAGATATCGATGGAAACATTTTTGGATTGATACAAAAATGAAAAAGGCCTTGGATGGTTACCGTAATCCGTGAGGAGCTAATATTCGAGTGCCTGATATTTCTGCGGTATATATAAATTGTTTACGTAATCTACTCTAAATATTTTTCCATTCCATATATTATTCATAAAAACGTTTATGTATTATTCTATCAACTAAATTAATACCTATATACGTACAAGATATGTAAGATTTGTTAATTTTTTCAGTAAATGAATAACTATAATTTTTTTTCAAAAGTTATGTCTCGACGCCAACTCTTCGATGCTGTAACAAAATTTGTTTTAAACCTATTCGGCAATTTTTTTGCATTTGTTTAAAACCCAATTTAAATAAAATGAATTTTTATCGAACATTTTGAAAAAAAAGCTGATCGGTTCACTTAGAAACTCTGGGCAGCAAAATGAAAAAAAAAAAAAGATTTTTGGCCCGTTTTTTCACTTTTGTAAGTTGTGGTTGCGCTAAGACCTAAAGTAAACATAGATTTGTAGAAAATTTAATTACAAAGGTTTTTTTTTGTTTTGTCCCGATCGGACCTTTATATCTGGAGTTATTCACATTTTTAGGTTGAAAACACAGTTAAAAAATAATGTTGTATGATAGGGACTCTAAATCTTATCTGCATTTAAGCTTAATACATTGGATATCCACTGGAAAGTTGTTGCACTGTCTTGTGTCTTATATCTAATACTTTACTTACTAACACTTTATTTTCTGATACTTCTTCTTTAACCTGAAAGAGAATGTTGTTAATAATAATTCAGTGAGACACAATGAACACACAATGAAAAGGATAGGATTCGGGTAAAGTTATACCAATGACTTCAGAATAGGATAGACAAAGCATCCTCTTGGTTTGTTGTGTATCATTTATTTGTTTACTTGCTTTAAAATTAAATACTGCTACTCAGCAGTCTATTGGCTAAAAGCACGTGGGTATATGCGCACGCAGTCCCTCTAATCACGTTCTGTTTACAATCCAGTTGCAGTGTTGGCCGCCATTAAAGTGTTTGTGATAAACCGAAGTTAAACGTTGTAATTACAGTGGTGTTGTAGTGTTTTTGAAGACAGAATTTGTTATTGTGAATAAACAATAGGAAAATATTGTGTCGTATGTAGACGCCTCTTTAAAATTGGAGTTAATCGGTCTTTTCACAGGTAGGTGAAATTATCTCATAAGCGTAACCTCGGGTTGGAACGACAAATAAGCAAAATTCTAAATGTTCAGTGCTATAATATTGGAAGTATAGAAAATATTTTTATGTTTTAAAATTGAGTAATATAGTTAAATGAAAATAAAGTTGAAGAGCAAAATGAAAATATATTATTTAAAAGTGCAATATTATATTATTTGTAGAATTCCAAGGAATATTAAACGCCGAAAAATATGGGGAGTTGTTCTTAAAGAATTTGCAGTAACTGACTTACAAGTTCATCTAAGGAAAATGTACAAGTTGGGTAAATTATTATTAAAAAAAGTAGTACATGCTGGGAATAATTATAACATGTTTTTATTTTTTGGGTTAGTAATGCAGTAAAAGGAAAACTGTATTACCTAATCATTTTGTTCATGTGACATATATGCATACAAATTTATAAGTGCAAATTTAATATTTAAATAAATCATTTAATAAAGTAGCAATGTTATTCATATTACTTTGAAGTCAAACTAGAAGAGAAATGAATATATTAATTATACGAAATAATCACCCTCTTTAACACATACGTCACTGGCAAAGAGTTCCAAAACATAAACAAAACTATCTTCATCCTTTTTTATTAATAGAATGTATGAGATAGTAGAGAAACACAACAACTCATGTGTTAATGTATAGGACATGCTTTGTCTATCCTATTCTGAAGTCATTGAGTTATACAGTTGGTTTCATGAGGAATTGTACATACCTCCAGGGGCGGTAGAGGACCACTTGGTTATTCAGGAACGGCCATTAAAATTTTCAGATATACAGGGCAATAAACTGATTTTGGTCTAAATTTATTTTGGCCAGAACGTCCTTACTATTGATCGGATTCTCTTTACATTTTGGATACTTTATACACTTGTCACCGTTACTATTATACATTCTTTTTAAATTCCAGGGCTGGATTTTTTTAATTTGTTTTTTCCGATTGTCATAAAAAGATCACCCTGTATATATATTTTTCAACATTCAGTTGATAATAATATAAGCCCATACATCACTAAACAAAAGCATGTAATTAATTTTTTTGTCACATCTTTATTGATTTTGTTGTAATCACATGTGATGATGTTACAAGCGATTGAATTTGGCAAAATGGGGAATTTGAAGAAAAACAGCTTCATTTGCTTACATTAATTGTCCAAATAAATAAAAATGGCCAAATAAATATTTACAAAAGTATATTTAAAAATATTACAAATACTTAGAACAAATTTTTTAAATGAGCACCTCCAGCTTCCATACATTTTTGTTGTTTATTTAAATTGCCAATAGATTTTCTAATTTGCGCAGGATTTGGTCACTACAACGGATAATTCGCTGTTCTCTACTATTTATTGGGACACTGTAGACTGCAGTTTTGAGATACCCTCATAGAAAGTAATCGACGGGGTTGAAATATTGTGATCTGTGGCCAAAGTTGAGGTCCCCACGTCCAATCCATTTGTTTGGATACTCACTATCCAAATGCTTTCTAAACTTAATACTAAAATGAGGAGGAGTTCCGTTATTTTAGAAGTATTGTCCTCTTATAATAATACCTTGCATTAAACCAGGTAAAGTATTTTGTAAGAAATCTAAATACACCTCTGTAGTTAGCCTTTCCGGCAAAATATGTGGGCCAATTGGATTGCTGTTAATCATACCACACCAAACATTTACCGATTATGTTGAGAATGGGCTTCTCTTATAGCATGAGGATTGCTTTCGGCCCACAGTTATGCGATTTTTTTAAATTAAACCCTCCATCCCGTGTAAATTGGGCCTCGTCTGTGAATATAGTTCGATACGTAGTCAGTTTGTGATCAATAATCCACTGGCAAAATAGATAGATAGATAGATAGGATAGAAAGTAAAGAGACGACGTTGTACAATACGATAACTGATTTTTAACGAGATTGTTCTGCCCAAGTCAACCCAGTTAATTTCTTCTAGCCGACACCTGATCAAATTTTAGAATACAAGAAAACTTATAACATTTTTTAATCTCTTCTAAACAATATTGTGTAATCTTATCAAAGCATAAAAAAATATTTAATTTTGAAATAATTTAGAATTAGTGACAAGTAGACGTCACATAGATGTTTCTTAATTTGTAATTTAACATATTTATATTTGAATACAGTAACTTTAACACATGTACGACTATTTAGCAGTTGAGCAACATGTTTCTGAAAGCGAAGTTTAGTATCGAATGTAATTTCTAAGTTTATTGCACTGGTTATAAAATTAAGCTGCAGGTCATTCATTTTAAGTGTAAAATCAGATTGTACTAAATGGTGAACTTTTCTAGGATATAAACAAATACCATTGCATTTACTACCATTTAGTATTAGACTTTTGTCTTGTGACTATCTGCAAATTATGTATAGGTCATATTTAATATTATGACTAACTATTTTTACTAACTTAAAATTAAGTTACAGTGAAATATACATATCATCCGCTTCTGCCTGAATTTTTGCTAAATTGATCCTATCGAAAATATCGTCAGTGTGTAAGTTATAGACCCCGAGTAGGAAAAATAGTTACCTATCATAACTTTTTACTTGCTATTGTTAAAATAATTATTATAGAAATTAATTAAGGTATTACTGAAATACTAACCAATTTGAAATATAACAGACTGCGATCAAGAGTATCGAAGGCTTTTGAATAATAATAATAATAAACTTTATTGCACAAACCGTATAACAAACATCGTAGAAACGTATGTTTCTATATGTATGTATATACATACATACCATAAAATCGGAAAAAATACCATACTATCCGGAGACTTTGGTATTTAAAAATACGATAAATTCACTAATTGAATAAAATGGTTCAGTTTTATTAAATGTGTTTTAAAATTGTTAAAGAAACACTGTTTCGAATATCTTCAGGTAGTACATTAAAAAAACGAGATCCTGGATACAGGGGTGACTTTTTGTAGAATTCGTGATCGTGTTTTAATGACGTAATTATAATATTACCTTTACCTCGGGTGTTGTATGAGTGAATATCACTGTTAGTATTGAAATTGCTTTTTTGTGTATATAAAAGTTAGCAGTTTCCAGAAATATATAGAAGAAATAGCAAATTTGTGTTGGCTTTAAAACAGTCACGACAAGACGACCGCTGGGGTATATTAAATATTAAACGTAAAATTCGTTTTTGTAGAACAAAAACTCTATTAACATCTTTTGACTGTCCCCACAAGACTATGTTATAAGCTATCGCCGAATAGACATATGCGTAATAAAAGTTTAATAATACTACTTTATACGTTTTGTTTTTTATTTGGATAAATAAAAAACTTTTAATTAATTTGTTGTATACGGTCTCAATATGCAGGTCCCAGGTAAAATATTTGTCGATAAGCACGCCTAAAAGTTTAGCTGATGTACTTAAGGACAATTCGCATTCATTAAAATTGAAACCAAAATTATGGTCAACTTGATATTTATTATGAATTGGCAAGCATATTGTTTTATTGTGATCATTGTGTATCATAAGTTTATTTTTTGTACACCACAGAGCAAATTCTTTGAGAACAGTATTGACCTTAATATAAACATGTTCTGGTTTTGGACGACAGTCGTATCATCCGCGTACATAAAAACACGCCCTTGTGAGATATTTGTGGGAAGATAAACAGTAAAAAATAAGCGGTCCGAAGGACATTGCCTTGTGGGGTGCCTATATTCATATTAAATTCATCTGATCATACATTATCCATCTTGATATGAAATAAAAAAGATGTAAATCAGCTATTTAATTGTCCCCTAATACCCAGCGTATGTAACTTCACGGGAAACAAAATCTTATCAACCGTGTCAAATGCGCGATTAAGGTCAAAGAATAATTACAATTACTATTTCATTTTTATCCATGTTATCATAAACATGTTGAAGAAAATCTACGCACCCAGTTTCTGTCGAACAACCTCTTCGAAAGCCGTGCTAGCATGATGATAAGATATTATTGCCATTTAAAAATTTTAATGTTTTGTTATAGATTATCTTTTCGAAAGTTTTTGAAAAAACGCTTAACAAGGTAATAGGTCTATAGTTTTCAATATCTTGGTTAAGGTGGGCATATCCAAGAGAGAGAGAGAGAGATCCGATAAGGAAATATTTATTATTTTTGGCCATAACTTTTTTTTAAATACATATATTGGTAAAAAAGTATATATTCTCAGTTGTTTGCAAAATTAGTTAATTTAAATGAAAAAAATCTCCAGCTACTGGAAGAGGCTGAAACCTCCCCACTCGGTGGATCTTGGAAGCGGAAAATGCACTAAATTGTGTGTTCCAATTCAAAAACATTCTAGTTACCCTATAAACATTACAGATTCGTAAAGTAACAAACTGAAAATTGGTAAAGTGAAGTCGGACAATAAAAATATATCCGAACTGACATACCGTTGTGTGTCTGTCAATCTATTTGTCTGTCAGTATATCAGTATTTTCAGTCTGAATAATAAACCTAAATTAGTAACTAAAGTTTTTAGTATAATATATTTATTTTAGACAATTATTTACACCCTATTTTACTAATACGCGGGGAAAGTAAATGAACGTAAATTAATAATTAAGGTTTTCTTTAATATAATAAATTGTTTTAAAATGTAATTTTATTTTATAAGTAGATATTACTTCAACTCTTATAATTATTGGAAATATTAAAACACAATAATTGTTATAAACATTATTCGGATGTATTGTTGATTCTTAGCGTTGTTCAACAAACATTATTCGGATGCATTGTTGATTCTTAGCGTTGTTCAACAACGCTAAGAATCAACAATACATCCGAATAATGTTTATAACAATTATTGTGTGTTTAATATTTCCAATAGTTATAAGAGTAATATCTACTTTTATAAAGTAAAATTACGTTTTAAAATAAATTATTCTGTGAATTTGTTTTGCCTATGGCTTTGACCGAGGCTTCGAATGTTTCATTTTCATCCCATACTTTAAAAAAAATTTTATACTCTTCATTAGTAAGAGCAGCAGCACTAGTTTTTCTTTTTGTGGGATCTCTTTACAATTGCCGGCGTTTCGCATCATGCGCAGTTCTTACTGCAGCAAACTCAACGAATAGGCGAATATAAACTTTACACTTTCGATGTGCATCGCGAATGATTCATATGCAGTGAATATGATTTCATCTAAGGTAGATAGTACCTCTACTTTGTTTACTCATCAATTTGGATGATCACTTTGGATGAAACGCAGATGAAAACAATCTTTACACATTTCACTGTAGATGAATCATCCTCGATGCACATCGAAATTGTAAAGTCTATCTCTATATTCGCCTTGATATTTGATAAAGCACATTTCTTGAAGTTGTTTTGCGAATGAATTTCACATAACCTGAAATAATATTACATTTGTGAATTCTAACCCCATCTAATAACAATATTTTAATGGTATATAAGTATATAAAGTAATTAACAATTTTTATCACCTTCACAACACATTCTTTATAATCTTCGGAGTTTGTTTTCCTCATATTAAATCCGCAATCCTCAAAAATTGCAGCTAAGACTATGACAAAAGTTCCTCCTACAATTTTGCATGATTCTAAAAATTGTTTCCGTATAGTTGCCTTAGATCTCTGTTATTTGTTGGAACTAGTCTGCCCACCTCTTTTCTGATTGTCTCAGTATTTTCCTGTTTCTCAAACGCGGTAATCAAATAATTCACACCACGCTATTAAATTTTCTGTAGGAGAGATACATCAAAATGTCAGTCAATTTATGTCTACAAGGTTTTGCGAACATTTCTAAAGCTTTTTTTGTCAAGTAATTTTAGCCTAAAATTTTCTTGCCGAATCTCCCTCGCTCTCTCATGTGTGACGTATAGTTGAAATCGGAATTTTAACTGCTTTTCAATGGTTCGATTGGAAATTGTAAGTAATTGTAAAATAAACAACCAAAACGGCACTAAACATAATCTAATCTCAACCAAAACCTTTTCAGATCTTTTAAAGCACTAAAGAAACCCCCATGCAAAGTTTCATCCAAATCCGTTCAGTAGTTTCGGCGCTATCGTGCTAACATACATACATACATACACATACACAGACATATTTCAAAAACCACTTTTTTGGGTTCCTGGCACCTCAAAACGTAAAGATCAATTTTCGTTTTTGGACCAATTTTAGTAATCTCTCACAATTTTATTGTGGTGAGGTTAAAATAGTGTCAATCTTCATATCTTGTAGTTTTAAAATTATTGAGTGAAAATTCATATCACTACACCTGTCATAGTTCTACTTAGGTAGTCTTATACTTGTTTTACCAATATATGTTTTAAAAAAATTATGGCCAAAAATAATAAATATTTGCTTATCGGATCTGTTTCTCTTGGGTATGCCCACCTTAATGCCTTTTTTGTAAATTTGTACTAACTACGGTTGCATGTTTAAAGAGATCTGGAAAGCAATCGATAAGTTTATCAAATCTGATAAAATTTTACATAATTCTGTACAGCATTTTTTAAAAGATTAATGAGAATCATGTCAGCGCCTGTAGATTTTTTATTTGATAAGCTCATTACTTGTTCAACATCTGGCGCAGTTACGGGAGACACAAATATCGAGTTACATATGTTATTGGCTGTGGTACATTTTGCCGAAATATTTTTCCCAAAATAATTTAAGAGTTTATTATCTACTACAGTGGATAAATATTCTCCAAATATGTTGGAAATCTCGTGTTTATCCGTAAAATGTTTGTTATTGTATTCTATACACGGATGGGGATGTTCTGCAAGTATTTTTTATTAAGTTCCATGCTCTTTTATTTTTATTTTTGGAAGTATTATTATTTTATTACAATGTTCTCTCGTTTCAGTTTGTATATCTTTATTTATTTGTAATTTTAGTGTTTTGTTTTTGTTATTGAGATTTTCGTCACTAACTTTTTCTCAACCAATTTAATTTTTCTAGTTCTTTTTGTTTACGTGTAAGCTTCTCAGAAAATATATATTTTTTTTATTTTTTGGTTTCACTTTATAATTTGTTTCGGGAAACGAAACTAGAAAACACCAATGAAAGTGTTCAAAAAATTGTTTGAAATCCTCATTTACATTAATACTTGTGAAATTAAATTCAAAGATTTTGAATAAAAATTTAAGTTCTGTTATAGTTTGATCATTAATTTTCCTAGTATAAACAGTTTCGTTTTTAGCTTTCGATTCCCTCAAAAATATATTATCATTAAATGTTATTATCTGTCCGTAGTGATCCGAGAAGCCAGGGCCAAAATTGGTGCAGCTTATAAAGTTAGGTTTGTTAGTCACAACATAGTCTATTGTAGTAGAAGTCGTGTTATGTAAAGTAGAAAATATTCTCGTAGGTTCATATACGAGAGACATCATATTAAATGAACAAAAAATATCAAATAGCATTGTTGTATTTCGGTTGTTACTATTTTCATCGATATTAAAATCTCCGCAAACTGCTATAATCTCGCAGTTGGTGCTTGCTCTTGTTAGAATTTGACTCGATAACTGAATAAATTCTTCAAAATCGCCTGATAGTGGCCTATAAATATTTATTAGACAAAATTTATTATATTTTTTAATTGCGGAACATTTTATTATCATTTCCAGCGATAGGTTACTAACTAATTGAAAGGGCTTAATCTCCGGATATCTTTCGTCAACAAACATTACAGAACCGCCATTAATTCCACTGTGTTGACAGAAAGCACTAATTTTTTATAACCACAAAGTGTAGTCGAATTTAGTTTATATTGACAGAGCCAATGCTCCGTAGAATACAAAAAGTAGGACTGTTATCATAATAAGTAATATTTAAGCTGTGGCAAACCCGTTAATTTACTCTGAAATAATATAGTTTGTAATATTAACAAGCGCTGTGATAATATTAAAGCTTTTCCTAAAATAGACTAACAATTTCTTACCGCATTATTATTAATTGACGAATCATCATAATATAATAATAATAATAATAATAATAATAATAATAGTTTATTGGTGTCACTAATACAAAAGTATTTTACACAAGTCATTGGTACGACATAAAAATAAAAAGTAGTATAAATTGTATAATAAAATAGATAAAATTTAATAAAACACATATATAAAAAGTAATATATATACATATATATATACATATATGTATATATATATACACGTATACACACATATACACATATACATATACACACACACATACACATACATACATATATACACAATTAAGTAAAACCAGAGTAGCGTAATAAAATTATATGCATATAAAAAAAATTTTAGTCACAAAAAATTTGAAGAGAGATATTCGTCAATACTATAGAAGGCATTAGTTTTTAGAAATTCTCTAAGAGTATTTCCAAATGGAATATACTCGAGTTCTCTAATCCTTTCTGGTAGATGATTGAATAACCTTATTGCGTAGTAATTTGTTCCATTGCGGGATTTACTAAGACGAAAAAAATCTGGACATATATTTTTGCTATTTCTCGTAGAATATCCATGAATTTCCCTATGAGGAGTGTACCTCCACAAATTTCTTTTAATATATAATAGACATTGTAAGATATACGTGTTGGGCAACGTTAATATATTTAATTCTTTAAAAGCGTATCTACAGTCTTCTCTGTAATTTAGACCGTATATAATTCGTACCGCTTTTCTTTGAAGTGCAAACACATTTGTATTGTGACTTGAATGACCCCAAACCAAAATAGCATACGATAAGGAGGAATGTATAAGACCATGATAGGCTGTGATTAGTGTTTTCTGGGACACATTACTTACAAGATTTCTGAGTAGATATATGTTTGTTGAAATTTTCTTACAAAGAAAATTTATGTGCTGATCCCACGACAACTTATTATCGAGATAAACTCCGAGAAATTTAACGCTACCTTTATTAGTGTTTTCGACTAAGTTTCTTAGACTAAATACCATGGCTTCAGTTTTTGACTGATTTAAACAAAGTTGATTTGCTACAAACCATTCATGAGTTTCTAACAGTGTATCATTCATGTTAGAATGTACAGTAACCAGATTTTTGTCTGACTGAATGGTGGTGGTGTCATCTGCAAATAGGACGAATGTTGATGAGGTGATATCAGTTAAATCGTTAATATATATTAGAAATAATATAGGTCCCAATATAGAGCCCTGTGGAACGCCGTATTCCATCTTTACTAAACTAGAGTTTGAATTCCGATGAGTAACATATTGATAACGATTTGTAAGATATGATTGTATTAAATTAATGCTACCTATATCAAAATTATAAAAATGTAGTTTACCTATTAGAATGTCATGAGATACACGGTCAAAAGCTTTGGAAAGTTCTAAAAAGTGAGTATATATATATTCACCATCTTCAAAACCTTTATTTATAATATTAGTTAACTTTTCTATGGCTAGAGTCGTCGACGAGTTAGCTCTGAATCCAAATTGACTGGAACTAAGGAGATTGTTTGATTCAAAATAATAAGTCATCTGTCTTTTTAATATACTTTCCAGAATTTTTGATAATAAAGGCAAAATGGAGATGGGTCTATAATTTCCAACTTCATTTATACAGTCTTTTTTGTGTAATGGTATGACTTTTGCAAGTTTAAGTGAATCAGGAAAAGTACTTGTACGGATACAGATGTTTATTAAATTGGTTAGTGGAATTAAAATTATGTATCTTATTGCCTTTAAAATTTTCATATCAAAAAAATAAGCATCTTTAGCCTTAGTCTTTTTGAGATTTGAGATCACATCATTTACCTCAATATAAGTTACCTCTCTGAAACAAAATTTATTTTTGTTATCTATTGTACCGTTTCCTAAGAAATCTTTCTAGGTTTTATTAGTGAATGGTAATTTATTTATTATATCTTTAGCAACATTAGCAAAATATAGATTAAACTCATTTGGGGATAAATTATCTGATAAAACATTTGAGTGAGTTTTGTTGCTGTTTATGATTTTCCACATAGCTTTTTGTGAGTTGCTTGAACCTGCAATAAGTTTGTCGTGGGTATCTTTTCTTGCTTTAAAAAGTTCGGACCTGTAATTATATCTATGAGATTTTATAATTTTTTTTAATTCTTCTGTGGGTGTTTCTTTATATATGTCCTCTAGGAAATGCAACATATCCCTTTTATATTTTAAGGCGTCATTAAACCAGTTAATTTTTGATGTTTTATTGTCATTCACTAATTTTGACTTTTCAGGAAATGCTTTTTCCACAGCTGATGTTATATAATCGATAAATATTTGAAATTTGTCCTCAATTTTTATGTTCTCGTTATTTATGAAAGTCCAATTTATGTTTTGTAGAAATTTATTTAAGTAAAATAGACCAGTTTCACTAATCGGCCTATAAGTTATTCTACGATATGCTGATTTTGGATTGATGTCATTCAAATTCAATAAAATCCCTAAATGGTCTGACAGTCTTGTGTCTAAAATTTCTCAGTTAAAATGACTATTATTGAAATTAATAAAAATATTATCCAGACAATGATTTTTCCTGGTGTTTTTATTAATTATAGGATATAAACCAAATGAAGCAAAAATATTTAGAACCGCAAGAGTATTTTTTTCATTAGTGTTAAAATGGACATTAAAAACCCCAGTAACGATGATTTTTTTCGATTTATTTTTATTACTGATAGTTTCTAAAGCTAGTGATAGTTTTTCTAAAAATATATTAAAATCCCCGTTGGGAGATCTATAAACGGTTACAATTTGGAAGTCTTTGTAATTTATTCCCACTGACTCATAGTGAAGTTACTGGATATACTGTTTACATGTTTAATCGGGGAACAGGTTATGCTTTTTTAAACCATATATTGCAACGCCCCCATGGATAGCATTTGTCCTAGAAAAATGTGATATCAACTTATAATTATCAAGACCTACACAAGAAATTTCATCATTTAACAACCAGTGTTCATTAATACATAAGAAATTAAATTTTTTTTCGTCCAAGAATACCTCTAATTCATTAATTTTATTACGCATATACTGAATATTCAAGTGAAAAATATTAACAGCTTCACTTTTGTCAGTTTTATTATTTTTGGGTCCTAATCTGTCGTAATTATTTCTACGGGACGTCTGCCTAAAAAAATTTCATCATCTTGAGTTCTATGATATTATGTTGTATCTATTCTAGAGGTAATTTTAATTGGTCGAAGTTTACCATAAGCTAATGGTTCCTTTACTTTAAGAAGAGTTTTAAAGAAGTTTTCAACTTTATTTTTTCTATTGCCTATTCAATTTAATTATATTGATAACTACACTATGTTAAAATTCTAATTATTCGTCGATAACCACAAAGTTCTACATATGCATTATTATCAAACTAGCTTACAATATCACTGGAATATTTTTAAATGAAACTATAAAGATAGTAAGTTGCTACACATCCATAACTTATTGAGATGATGTCAGTGAAGCTGCACCGACGGCTTATTATTCCATCAGACAAGGATAACTTATAATAAAAGCCGCGGGTGCTATTCGTATGAGGTATTAAACTAAAAGTCTTGCAACTTGCATCTAAGATTTATACCATATGAGTAACTTGGACAGTTTACGATCCTATTCCCTATTTATTTCTTACCTGGTCAAGTTTACGATTCTGTTTATTGCGAACAGTTTACACATTTAGAATATGATACATGCAGATGAAAAGTGTCTCAAATTTAGTTTATTTTTGTATGTACTTTGTAAATATTTTTAGCTCTATTTTCAATCGAGAAATATTCTATTAGAGAATAATTACTGCATAGTTTGAAGAATATTTTAATTGTGCTTGCAGTTAAATGAAACCAAGAGAAAGATATCAATTTTTCTTATAATAATGTATTTTTGCTAAACATTAAACACGTGAGTTATTTTCAATACCACGATTGACAATTATTATGCAGTATCTGCTACTAGATCCTCACTGCTTATTACTGTACGATATATATGTCTCGGTCAATTTTCATCAAACAGAGCAGAGAAATCGGTCCGACATAACTCGGAAAAACTTTCCCATTTAGGAATAAATAAATTTTGGTATTAAAATTTTTATTTAAGATTATTGTAAATTTGCCGAACTAAGATGGACTATCCCGCAATAAATTTTTATTTTATAAAATATCCATTATTTTCCAACCAATCATGATGAAACATTAAACACTAGAGTGGGCTGAAAATTTTTATTTTTTATTTTTTAAATTAAGTAGTTTGCAAAAGATGTCAAGGGTATCTTTCATGCCGCCTTTAAAATTTGGATAGAATTAAAAGTGTTTTAGCCAGGCCCCATGGGCCCCAAATAGCCCTATTTTTTTTATATACATTTATTTAGCGTCGGCCTATTTCCGCTACTGAGGCCTAACACCGACGCCTGTAGACGAGCTACCCCCAACCAGCAATTTTGCCGAACCTCTTCCCTTAAGAAGATTAGGGATTTTTTACTTGCCTAACATTTAATAGGCAAGGGACTGACGGCTGTACATCCCCTCCGATGGATGGTATATCCGCTATACAACCCTCGCCTAAGGTTGTATAGCTTCCGCGCATACACTGATATACAAGCCGCTGGAAGATGTGTGAAGCGAGGACGCGGTCTTCGTTGTGAACACGAGCCGGACCTCCGGTATTGAAAAAATAATTTATTTTTGGTTGGAGAGCTTTAGGTGAGACCCTGGAGGCCTGCGGTGGTCTTTATTTCGTAGAATTCGGAGTTGGGGTGGTTTGTTCTTGAGCGGCTGGAATGGGCCAACAGCTTCGCCCTGTGTCTAATTTAGAGCTAAAAAATTACTCTCCTGTGACTTCTCCGAAGTCGTAGGGTCTAAGGGCTACACGCTGTATAGATTTCTTGTAATTAAATTAGTATTATTTTTTCTGGAAGCGTCAAGGATTGCACCCTGTATATAAATTTCTTGAAATAACAACACTGCAGTTTAAAACGAGAATTAAATAATATTTATTTAATCGTAAAAGCACAGAGTTAATTATTATGATTTGAGCTAAAAGGTTATACACGATTCATTTTTTATCAAGTAACGTATCGACACTTGAAATTTCTGCCTGAGATGGAGGCGTTAGTGGTAGACAACAACGCCCAGGTTATGTATAATAATGAGGCAACCGAACCTTTCCAAACCCTCACTGGAGTTAGGCAGGGATGTGTCCTGGCACCCCTACTTTTTAATTTGTTTACCACTGCTCTAACAATTATTGTTGACAACAAACTGACAGTCAGAGGAATAGGTCTCAGATACCGTTCTGATGGCGGTCTCTTTAACATAGGGCGCTTTAGAGTTTTCACGAAGGCACGCACACGATTCATATGTGATCTCCAGTATGCGTATGACTGTGCACTTTTAGCCTCTACGCCGGAAGAGCTTCAAAAACTTTTAGATGTGTATGCCCAGAGCCATGATTCCTTGGGACTTAAAATCAACATTGGAAAGACTAAGATTATGTCAACTCCTCATCAAGTGAACCAAATAGACATTACACTTAACGGAAATTCTCTTGATCTGGTGGATCAGTTCAATTACTTAGGCAACGTTGTTAATGACAAAGCAAACATGGACAGCGAGATTCGCAATAGAATTAACGCTGCATCTAGAGCACTCTGGGGACTTAGAGAGAGAGAGTAATTGACAACCACGACCTTGCTTTGTCAGCGAAAATGGCTGTCTACAGAGCAGTTGTCATTCCAACACTGCTATGGATGTGAAAAGCTGGGTCACTTACCGTCGTCATGTGAAAGAATTAGAACGTTTTCAGCAAAGACACCTCAGAAGTATGATGAAAATCCGTTGGTTCCATCACATATCAGATGTAGAAGTACTCAGGAGAGCAAAAAGCCTTCCAATTGAGGTGCTTATTTCAAGAGCACGCCTAAGATGGGCGGGTCACGTTCATCGTATGAATGATAACCGCCTTCCTAAATGTACACTTTATGGTGAATTGCTAAGCGGTAGAAGAAGGCGTGGCGGTCAACCAAAGAGGTTCAAAGACGTTCTCCATGAAAATCTAAAATCCTGCGGTATTCCAGACGAGCAATGGGAGCAACTTGCAGCGGACAGAACCGAATGGCGAGGGGTTGTTGCCAGCTATCAAGGAAATGTTTCTGCAAGTAGGCCGAATCCAAGACCTAACCAGGTCTATGTTTGTCCTGACTGCGGTCGACATGTGCTCTCCCGAATTGGCCTCTATAGCCATAGTCGTGTGCACCGTAGATGAATGGGAATTACAATAGACTACACCTTTTACTTGTTTTTTATTACACACAATCTATCGACTGTAAAAATTTTTTATACTCGGATTCGAGTAAAGTCTAATAATAATAATAATAGTGGTAGATTTAATTAAAGTTAAATCTGAGAAAATTCACTTAATACTAGGGGCCGCGAAGGCGATTTGTCACTTAAAAACTAGGGCCGGGAAGGCGAATTAGAATGGAGCACTGGGGTTGAATATTAATACTAAAAATTATTTTTACTAGGGGTTACCTAGGAAGAGGGCGCGGACACTAGAATATTTATCGCGAATGGAAGAAACTATCACTAGATATACGGGAATATAACTTGCCGGCGGCTTGGTACGCTCCATTATTTATACCCGCGATGGGGCCCGACGCTCGCTGAGAGCTGGAGAAGCCGAAAAGGGAGCCAGCCCATCATATGGGGTTCGGATGATGAAATATTGCGTAATTTTTTCTGAAAATTTAGAAATTTGGTTCGAAAATTAGATACTTAAGTAGGCTGTGAAAAATGTGATATTTTGGATGAAAATGTCAGCGGAATCTAATTTGGTTTTTGAATTATGAACGATAACTGCCTGAATAACATGGTAAATTGAATTGGTCCCGTGAAGTATCGTTGCGAGTCTTACTTTAATCCATATTGATGTTACATTATGCCATATTAATCCATATGTGATTGTTATGTTATGCCATATTGAGGGTATGTAATTGTCTGCGTCGAGCAGAGTGGAATCCGTTTTTAGAGTAATGCGATGAAGTTAGCTGCAAGTTGCCAGCATGCAACGGGAATACATAAATTGGAATTTTTGGGACGAATATTTTATGGGCTGACTGGAGAGATAAATGAAAGGTGTTTTGATATATTATCGGAAAGTTGAATTTGAAATTGAATTGAAGAGAAAGGGGCTTGTAGAAAATTTTGGGAAGTGAAATAAAATAATTTGAATCTAGGTTTGGGGAGAGAATTGAAAGTGATTCGAGATGATGAGGGGGTTGTATTTTTTAGGGCTGTCTTTTGTAAAGTTTCGGATGTAATTTAGTGAAATTTGACTTTAAAATAATTTGTCGGTGGATTGAGATTATTGGGGAATTATCGATGCTACCGGATTTTTTTCAGATTTATTTGTGGAATATTGTGATTTTTCAATGTTGCGGGTGTCTTAAGGACTTTTTTTATGGTGTTTTCTACGTTGAGCGGGATGCTTGAATTATTTGACGAATTTTAATAATTTTTTCGTCGGCCATTTTGTTTAAATGGAGGAGATACTATAAGAGTTGGAACGGTCACCCATCCAACTACTAACCGCGCTTTACATTGATTTACGTCGCATATCGAAGTATGTACATAGTAAAGACGCACCCACGCTCGCCCCCATAATAACATAGATGATAGATAAGTTTTTTAAATTTCGACCCTGAGTAGAAAAAGAAATAAATTTTTTTTTATATGTAATAAAATCATAAATAAAAATTGAATTGCCTAAGATTTCTTTAACCAGGCTACAAGCCGCTTATTTGTTAATAAGAAAATTTTTAACTATATCAATTAAAAAGAGTTAGTTTATTAATGCTTTTTTTACAGACTAGACCATGATTTAGCAAAATAAGCGGCGTATCGAAATAGTTGAGGAGCATATAGCTATTACAAGGGAATCGTCAACTTCTTACTTTGGGCATTTATCTCTTACTCCGCCTGTAAAAGCAGTAGATATAGTTAATGGCATAATAGCTTTTCTTGAAGAAAAATAATGTAACCTAACAAAGCTTAAGGTAATAGGCTGAGCTGTGATGGCACAAATGTCAATACCGGTTGAAAGGTGGTGTCATTAGGTTACTTGAGACACACTTAAAAAACCTCTCCAGTAGGCCATATGCCTTTTGTATGGCAATGAATTGCCGTTGAGACATTTATTGCAAAAAGTAGATGGTGTAAAGGTCCGTATAATTATTCAAGCCCAATAGGACCCTTATTAAGTAACTACGAGAAAATGCCAGTTATTCAGTTTTCACCAATTATTACTGAATTGTCCAAAATTGACGTAAAGTATTAAGCACAGATCAACAATATTTGTACTTAATTTGTGAATCTATTAATAACGGCGACTGTTCCATAAGTTTAATTGAGAAAACCCCAGGCAAGTTGAATCATTCTAGGTAGGTCGCAACAACCAATAGAGTTTTACGCTTAAACATCGCTACAATGTATACATGTTTGAAAGATGCTTAACATATCTTGAAACTGTTCTGAAAATGTCAAAAATATAATAGATAAATTCATTGAGGGCAACGTATATTCTACATACCCGAAAATTACCTTGTTGTCGCCATGCTATATGATTCACGTAGACACGTAAGGGAACTGGCTGTAATAAGGATAATCAAAGCCAGAGAAAGCACGAAGCAAAGTTTTAAAGTACCTACAATTAATTTTTCTGCTGAGGATTATATCGATTTAATTCATTGATCTGAGATAAATGTTACGGGGCCTCCCATTACAATTGACAAGGGAAGAATTGCACAAAATGATTGTTGACTAGGTTCATAATTGTTAGAAACTTGTGGTGCAGCCACCTCCACGTGGTGAGGTCTGGGCTGGTTTGGTGTACATATTATTGGAATACAATTTGTGTTATTTATTACATTATTTATTATTTAATACTAAATCAGGAGAAGAGCTGCACGTATATATATTTAAAACATTTAAGAATCTTGGGGCCTGGTGAAAAATGTTCGTATGTGGTGCAAATTTTTTTTACGTGGTAAGTATGAACTAATTAAACATAATTTTGCTACTCAGGGTTGAACTAAAAAAAATTTTTTTTTGCCCTTTGGGGCCCGGCTAAATATTTTTCAATCCGGTCCAAATTGGATGATGATTAACAAGTTACCGTTACAAAACTTTTAAGCTCTACTTTTTTTAAATTTAAAAAAAATATATGTTTCATCTTTTTCGGCCCACCCTATTAAACACACAATTTTAAAAGGCACCAACAAGGGGACCTTACTTACAGCTGAGGTGTCGCTGATTTTAATATATTTTTTTTCTTTTGAAGAAACTAGCTTATAAGTACGTGTTGATCTGTTTATTCGTATGGGTCAAAGCAAGTTCTTAAATTTTGAGAATATTAGCGCAACCCTTAAGTATCGAGAAGAATGTGATAAGTTTTATTCCAGTAACACACACTTTATATATTTGCTTGATAGTTATTTTATTCAAAATAAATTCCAGTACAAAATGAAATAGACAGCAAAGCACTTAATTTGAAAACAGAATTAACTTATAAATTGATATATCATTATTACCAACCCTTAAATACATACGTTATCAAATAATACTGATGTAGTAAAAACATCAACACTCTGGCTTATTTAATAACCTACAAACTACCATATTGTTACATAATTTGCTACGGATTACACGTACATGAACAAATAAATACGTTGGATATTAATGATTATAATATATTATGTAACGAAATCACTTGGGCTACTGTAGCGTAGCAGCTATCGTAGGAACTACTTAACCCGGAAAGTGATGTACGTGTCTACGATAAAATTTCTCTAGCTCAGACTATCTCAGGGCGTTAAGCCCAAGTTTACATAAACTATGATAAATTATTAGTTTACTTACTTAACAACTCACTGAGGTATCCATATGTAGTGGCTGCAGACGAAATAATGACACTTTCTTTAAAAATGAAATGCACTATATTATTCAATTTACAGATATTGGTTCTCTAGCATGTAACCTGGCGATGTTCAAAGTTGTGGCCAATTTCACGATTAATCAGTTACAACATTCATAAAATGCCTCGTGTAGCTACACATCGGTTTACAATGTCGTCATAAATTGTCATAAATTCTGCCACAAAGGTTTGATTTAAAGAACCTCCTTAAATATATATATATATATATATATATATATATATATGCATAAAATCTTTAAATATGTACAAGTTAAAAATGCAAAAGTATCCAGCTGAACCACTGAAGGGGGTCCCCGGTAAGTAAAAAAAATAAACAACACAACACACTTGTTTAGGGTGGTACGATACCGAGTCCGGACGTGGAAGAACTGTAGCCCTACGGAGATGTCTTCGGGACACAAGAAATGGACCCAAGGATGGGGTTGATGGTAGCCTCACCAGCCCTGGAACCTTCCACTGTGTGTGGATGCCCCGTCCGTGGAACTCTCACTGACGTGTGTAGAAGCCCCGTCCGTGGAACCAAATGAAACATAATTTGCCTCACTGATGAGGGAACAATCCACCAATACTCCGGGAAGCCACAGTCGGATGAATGGGGTCGAGTCCGCCTTTTAAAGTTGACACGGTATTTCCTGCTTCCGCAGATAAAATTTACTCACAACCACAAAATATTCCGCTAAACGGAACAACAACAGGTTGAGGAAATTTTCTTGAGTTGATAATTCTAAAATCCACCAGGATGCCTTGGATTAACCAAAGTGCACAGAATTAACAACTAGCTGCCTCCCAACAAAACATGGTTGCTTCCCGTTTCTCTTTGCTGATCACGTGCCTCACAAGTGTGTCGCCCTCCCGTGGAGAATAGCGAATGTGTTGTTGTTATTATGCGGCCCACAAAACGCAAAAGCGTATGGTGGGCCGCATACGCTAGAGGTCCGCAACAAATGATCGAAATCGAGTACCTAACAACGGTTTTGTCATTATGCCGGCGAGTTGTTTGTCCGTATTCACTTTTAAAATTGTAATTTTACCAGCAGTCAAACTCGCTAACAAAGAAATGTCTTGTATGAATATGTTTCGTTCTTTGATGAAATTCTGGATTCTCAGCAAGTCGAATATCAGCTTAACTAGCCACCCGTAAAACAGGTGTTGCGTTCAACTAGCTAAGCTCAGTTAAAAGCCTCTTAATCCAGCTAGTTTCTCATGCTGCTTCACTAGCTACTACAACTTCAGCTTCTGTCATAGATATTGCAACTCAAGTTTGTCGTAATCCAGCAAATAGGTGCACATGATGTCGATCGTCCTGTGTCAATATCATCACCATGATGTGCATCACTGTAACAATCTAATACACTCTTATTCAGATTGCTTTTGTAAATAATTCCAAAATCAGTAGTGTCTCTCAGATGCTGAAGGATTCTTTCAACTTTGATTACATCACGTTATGTTGGATTTTCAAGATTCCTTGATACTACGCCAATGGCATAGGCAATATCAGGTCGAGTCCCACACTTTAGAAACATCAAGGCTCCAACTGCTTGTCGAAGGAAATTCAGTGTCGTCGTCCTTGATAATTGAAGTCATTAAAGTTCTGCAGTTACTCTTGTTCTAGTACTTTTTCTGTGTAGTGAGTTTGACTGACTCTTATAGAACCATCGTCTTCTCTTTTAATATCTAATCCCAAATAAAATGATGCCGGCTTTGAAGTGGTTTTAAACTCTTTCTTGATATCATCGATAAATTTCTGAAGTTCACACTCATTGTTAGCTGCAATCAAACCATAATCAACATAAAGTACGAAGAAAATTTATTTTTCTCTCGCAAAGAAACAAGGATCGGCTTCGCTCCTTATAAATCCTAATTTAATGGTGTAATTTCTAAACATTCTTCATTCTAACAGCAAGGGGCTTGCTTCAGGCCATACAAACTTTTCTTTAAACTGCATACTCTAACGGAACCGTCATTGTAACCCTCAGGTTACTTCATAAATATGGTCTCTTTTAAATTACCATAAAGGAAATCTAAACACACATCTATTTGAATAAGGATAATATTTTCGTTAGCAGCAACACTGAGTAGTGTTCAAACGGTAGACATTCTCGCTACAGGACTGAAAGTTTGGTCAACGCCTTTTTATTGTGAAAAGTCCTTAATTACAAGCCTGGATTTAAATTTATCATCTGACCCATCGGCATTTGTTTTTATTCTATAAACCGATTTACAGTTAGTAGCTCTTTTTCTAGAAGGTAGAACCTCCAAGTCCCAAGTTTGATTTTCTTGAAGTGGTGTCATTTCTCGATCCATCGATTTTTTCCATTCATCCTGTTGATCTGTTTTCATGGGTTCATGGAAAGTTTTTGGCTCTTTAAGAACCGTTGAAACATAATATGCTACATAGTCTTGAAGCTTTTACAGGCGTTTAAAAGTAGACCGATCACGCAGTTGCCGTCCAGCCGTCCGATTATTCTTCTGGATATCATTCTCAGGCATGCTAACGTGTACTGAATCCGCTTGAATTCCTTATCTAGAATATTCGTGAAAATCCCAGACTTCTTCTTCACTCTGAATATCAATCTCAGACTGATCATCGGTTTGGGTTGTCGAATCTTGAAATCTCTTATCAGGAAGATTAACGTTTAACGGAATATCCATGCTGCCTCTCTTCTGAGCCAATGTCTTCTTAAAGACGACATCTCGTGACCTGAATAATTTATTATCCTCTTTGCCCCAAATCCGAGATCCTTCATCATAATCATAACCAGGAAAAATTCCCTTTACAGCCTTACGGTCCAATTTTCTTGTTCGTTGCATCGGAGCAGCATGAGCATAGCATGTTGACCCTATTATATTCAAATGTTTTGTACCAAGTTTCTTACCATACCACAGCTCATAAGGAGATATCCCGAAAATATCCCTGCCCGATTTAGTATGTATGACGCTGAATTTATCATTTCAGTCCAATATTTTTCAAGGAATATTTTCATGAGCATGCGTTATGGCTCTAGCTGTTTCAACGATGGTGCGATTCTCTCTTTCACTGCAACCATTTTGTTGTGGAGTATAGGGCATAGTAAGACGCTGAATTATTCCTTCCTTTTGAAGAACCTCTTTGACTTGTTTGTTACCAAATTCCCCCCGTTGTCACTTAAAAGTTCTTTAATAACATGTCCCGTAGTCTTTGCTTCGGCTACGAATTTATTTAATTTCTCTGCGACCTCTGATTTTTCTTTAATAAAATAGATCGTCCGAAATTTTTTGTAGTCATCTATAAATAATACAAAATAAGGATACCGTGACATAGGTGTCTGGAATGGACCACAGATATCTGTATGAATGAGCTCTCCCGATTTCGTTGCCCTCTTTCTGATGCCAGAAGGAAGTCAGTGAGCCTTGTCATAAATACAATCTTCACAAAGTTCGGTGTCCATTTCCACGTTGATATTCAGTTCATTGTAGATCATTGCCTTTACATGTCGTTTGCTCTGATGTTCAAATCTCTCATGAAATAATTCAAATAAATTTTCTTGATTGATCGTATTTACTTCAGCAGGAAAATCAGGTTTAACACTTCTTAAAGCTAATTTAAATAAACTTCCAAACGACCACATATTCCCACTAACTTGACATCAACAGAATGCAATATCAATAAGGAAAATTTAGTGGCTCACTGTATAGAGCATCCCCCTACGTCCTAGAAATGGGATTCGAATCTCTAGGGTTTTTCTTTATATATCTGATATCTTTTTTCATTACCAATTAATATATGTATTTGAATAATCAGGTGTTCGTGTTAATATTTTTAATTTTTATTATTATTTTTTGAAAACTTGACCATATCTTTAAATGATAATTTTTTCATTATAATCCAGTATTTAATGTATTGTGCAAAAATAATAAATAATTTTAACATCAAACATTACTACTTATTAATTCTATAAAATATCTTTATTAATTAAATACATTAAATAATGAAACTTTTAATAATTTTTTATGTTAAAATTATACATTAATTTTTCAAACGTCAAGCAACTTTATTGAATATCAACAATATACGTAGCCCAGAACCTGGTCCGGAGCCAGCCAAATATCCATGATGCGAAGCACGATGCCGTTGAAAGCTTGGACGGGACAGGTCCTGTTTGGTGAAATAATAAATATAAATAAAATAGTAAAACTCCTTTAAAGGGCACCATCAATAAATTTTTTTAAAAAAAGATAAAATTTATTCAAGCTCAGAACTATTAAATGTAGCGCTCTAACTACTAATACATTAACCGACCAAAATTCTTCAAGGTGCATAACAGTACAGTTGTGTGTGTATTTTCAAAATTTATTAACTCTAAAATGAGAGCCTATTCGAATAAACGGAGCAAGCCGTATTTTTTATTTATGTTTTAGTACTACCCAAAAAATTACTATGGAAGTCGATGATCCCAACTATAAGGTCCCTTGCAAGCTAAATTTCTGCGTCCACTATAGTTGGATTTATCAATTTTCTGAATCTTCTAGAAGAATTAGGCCATGCCATATTATACTGGGACTAAGGAAATATCAATGTGCCAAATTTAATCAAAATTGCTAGAACTGTTTCTGAAAAAATATATCAATCTTACTACTAAAGGAGCAACCATCTATTAAATTTGATCAAAATCGTTAGAGCAATTATAGAGAAAAAAGTGATTTAATTCATCAAACTACACCTGATTTAAAAAAAAATAATGAGTCAAATGTGTCAAATTCAATTAATATCATTAAAGCAGTTTTAAAGAAAAACAATAATTTTTTAACCTCACCACCCACAGCCTCCCTCCCTGCGTTATTAAGGAGTAACGAGTTATGTCATCGCATATTGTGCTAAATGAGTATCCATGTGTATTTGATCATAATCGTTAGAGCCACTTTTGAGAAACAAACCATTTCACATTTTTTTAATGGTTTCTAGGAATCAATTCACACCACATTTGGGCTGGGGCAGATTTGGCCATTTCATCTTGATCTGTGGCCGTCTTGAGTGGGAAAATAAAATTTAAGCAAAATAGATTTAGTAGCTTGGAGTCTAGATGCGACCACAGACAGCAGACCGATGATCGATGGACAGATACAGGAAGAAATTGGACTAGTGAGGAGGAAGATGGCACTTAGGTATTTACATCTACGGTATTTCTGCTTACTAGGAAAATAGCAATAAATCTACTGATAGAAGAAAGGACCGTAGCCCTGAGAGGAGGTGAGGCGGTAAATAAAAGGGCACTTCGAGAACGAACAAATCTACAGATGGCAGGAAGAGTGGAATCTCTTCCAGGAAAAGGAGAGTGAACACATCAAATTATATTGAAAATTGGACCATGGATAGAGCATGGTGAATTTAGCTATCACTTGACACAAGCATTCACGGGGCATGGATACTTCCTGCTACCTGTGTAGGCTGGGAAAGGTAGAGAACAACCAGTATGTGTACTGCTACAGAACAGATAACCCTAGGCATACGCTTCTTGAATGTAACAATTAAGAAGAACTAAGAAGAGCAGCTGAGGGGGAGATCGGAGAGAGGCTAACAGCACAGAAAATAGTGGGTGTTAAGGGACAAAAAAGGCTGGGATATAGTATCGGATTATATCTACGGCGTAATGAAAAGGAAGGGGGATCAGAAGAGGTGGCTGCAAGTATTGAAGTATTAGAAAAGAATGTACTCTCGCGACCCCCACTAAAGTAATGCCGACGAGAGGCGGTTCCGGAGGGGTGGGAGTTGAATAAGCGGCATTTGGGAGGATCCCTTCTGAAGGTTCCCCCTCCTCAAAAAAAAAGACTTGACTACAGATGACAGACAACAAAGGACAGAGATATATATTTTTTGGGTTCAGGAGACCTGAATACGTGTAAATTAACCAAAAACTCAAAATTGATTTTTGCACGATCGCAAATCGTATTTTTAAGTAAAATATTTTAGGAGATACTTGTTTGTTAAAGTTTATTTCTTAAATTTGATTATAATCAAATGGTTGAAGGTACAGTTTTAAAATGATTATTTATCTTAATTTTAAGAATATCCATTAATTTGGATTTCTTCCGAAGTCAAAATTTAATTGCAATTCGATAAACTGCAAACAGTATAAACCACGTGAAATAGCAAATATTTTTCTTATTGGCCAAATGTAATAAAAATCCGTTGACACGTATTTGTAACAAAAGGCGTTGCTAAATTATTTGATAACGCTCAGAGAACCGTTGGTCGCATCGAAACATCCTTCGTATTAAAAGGATTTGTAGTAATTGTTATTTGTAGCCTCAAGAATAGCTTGAGGCCGTAGAAAACGTTAAGCTTGGATATATTTATGAAGGCTGCCTGGCTGCATGAAGGAATGAATAACTTTAAGTCGGACAGACAACACGGCAGGACTCAGTTAATTAAGAACAAGAGCGGTGGCGAGGCGCAATAACATCAATCTCCTCCTGCTAATTACCTCGCGAGTCGGCAGCGTAATAGCAACATTGCTCCAGCCGACGTGCCCTATTACCATACAGACGTGCTGCCCTATTTGTTACATTTATTCAAACTTATCAGAATCCAAGTTTACGCCTGTTACGTGTACGAAAACTTGCCAGACTCTCCAACTTTGGACCACACTGCAACTTTCTTATAATGAAGTTGCGACTGACATTATTCAACATTTTCTTTCGATATATTATTATCTCTATTGCGAATGCAGTAGAAACGTGATTTATATGTCGTAGATAGATTAAAATTTAACGGCAATAAAAAGTTCCATTTTAATATCAAGTTCGCTACAGAGTAAGTGGCGGGCCAAGAATTCTAAATTAAAGCCCCTTTAACTATGTGAGTTTTCCATTAATGATACGAAGTTTGAAAGATTTAAATCATATTTCGCGAAAGTAATTGATGCAGTTGCAAGGTTTTTAAATTTCATTTCTACAGAAATTTTAATATCAATCACGAGCTTTGCAGAGAGATATTAAAGAAATTTTAATCCTATCGTTATTATATCTACGTGATTTATCAGATAGAAATATATAACTTCCATTGGACTTAAAACTTTTATCTCAAAATATACTGAAGAAATAAAAACTCATATTACACATTTCTTATCGGAAATTTTTATTAATATAAGTGGTTAGAATTGTCTCAAATTTCATCAAATTAAAAGATATTAAAATTTTGTTTAAAATAGTGTCTGAGTCCGAAAATATCATGTTTACGTCTTTTTAAATCAAACGCGAGCTGTTAGGTATTTGACAAGTGATTTGTAAGTTATTTAGTTGCTTTTGAGGCATTCGACGTCGTCTGGATCCAGGGGTAACTATACAAATTACACGACTACAACTTCCCGACTTATTTCATCAAACTCGTTCACTCGTTTTTGATGGGCAGATCCGTGCAGGTTCGAGTGAATAACAAACTATCCACATGGCGGGACATTTGGGAGGAAGTCCTGCAAGGATCGTGCCTGTCATCAAAGTTGTACAATCTACACGTCTCCGATTTCCCAGATTTTCCGAATACAAAGCTAGCCAAGAACGCCGATGACACAGCCATGTAGGCGCATTCACACAATGATCAAGTAGCAAACATGCTGCTCAAGGCGCACATGGCTCATGCCACGGTTTATTACGACCAGTGGAAGATTCGAGTAAAAACTTCGTGGGCGATAGTCTTCATGCGCTGATTCACTGAAGGTAGAATCATAACACCAATTCTGATTCGGAGCAACAAAATTCCAACCAAAAGGTGCGTGAAGTACTTGAGGGTTAGACTGGACAAACAATTGGCATTTAATGCGCATATAAGTGAGACAGTACGGATGGTGTATCCCTGTGCAGGAGTCTGTATCCGCTCATGGTCAGGGGTAGCAGATTTAACCGACAAAATATTGTTATACACAATGGTTGTTAGGCCATCTATCACAATGCAGCACGCCGGCCACGACAATGAGAAAACTAGAAGTGCTCGAACACAAATTTGGGCACCTCATCTCTAATTCTAGAAGATACACTTCCCTCAGAGACCTACCTTTACGTAGTTTGCCAAAATATAACCCCAATACTCGACTCCGTCCAGGATATCTCTCAAAAATTCTATTCTTTCAAGCTGGGCGATAGCCCGCTAACAAAAAACATAACACAAATTAGACACCATATTATCGGATAAAACACATCCTACCAGGCATATCTTCCGGCAACCTCTGTAGCCAAACTTCACCAACTATAACTTCTGCTTACCCTACCTGTTGTATCTTTAAATATTTCCTGTCTCTTCCTTTCTGTTTGTAATCTTTTTTTCGCGTTTGTTTCTTGTTTTTGTACATGTTTGTCTCTGAATTAATTTTCAAACAAATTTTTCAAAAATGAAAATTATTTGAAATCAAAGTATTTAAAACCATAGTTTAGGCTAGTCCATGGCAGCTCGGCTTTTTCACACTTCGCGGAAGGCTCCTCGTTTTAGGTTGAGGTGTCTGCGTCAGTGTCAAAATTTAAAAAAGTGTTTAGTGCAAATTTACTTAAAAATGTGTAGTTTGCAAGTTTGGTTAAGTCTGTTTTCAGATATGTTCTACTTTATGACCTAATTTTATCCACCTGCGATGAACGGCGTTTACGTTAAGCTGGAATGCTGCGTAGATAACTTCCTTGGATGCAGTTGTATTAATAACTGTATTCAACTTATTATTTTCTATTCAAGTAGCTTCGGCAGTGGATGAAAGAAAAGTTGGGTCATAGTGTCCCCTTTTATGTCTCAGCCAGTCTGATATGTATAGTCGAGTACACATTTGCTGGGGGCACTTAAAAACGCAACAAAAACTGTACGACTCATTAAAATACCATTAGTCTTTGTGCTTTCTCGACTCCAAATTAACTCGGTTACATTTTAGTCCAGTCAACGAAGCAAAATGGGCGGAAATAAATCGTGTAGTCCCAGATTTTTGCGGCGTGGTAGGGGTACCTCCCTGAACAATATACTATAAGTCCTGACTGCTCGGGAGGGGGTCGAAAGGTCCGTTTTCATATTTTTCGTGAATATCTTGAAAACGGTGGCCTCTAGTAGAAAAACTATCATATACAAAATTAAAGGAAATTAAATTTCTTACCAACACAGTTTTATTCATTTTTTCTCTACGGTTAATACTTACCGAGATACGGGTGGGTGAAAAAATCGAAAAGTTTGAAAAACTTGTTTTATTTTAGTGAAGAATATGTACAATAAATTTATAAATAATAGCGAAAGTAAGTTGAATATTGTTGTCGATGTTGTTGATGTAAATGTTAAAGAGAAAATCGTCAAGATCGTTCATAGTCGTCGAGTAAATCCTCCGCTGGGTCACCATTGGTACATGTGCCGTGACACATGTCACACACCATCGAACACCGGATCCCAGCTTTCCTGCATCCACAACGACCTCCACATCCAATGAAACATCGGCAGAAAATATTATTTAAAATGGCTTCTGGAGCTATTGGGTCTGTTGTAATGAGTGAGAAATCGGCATTGTCGAAGATGTATTAACAGAATATTTCCTTTGGAGGGGGAACTTCAGGATAGGAGGTAGGATAGGCTGGATAGGGATACAAAAGATCGAAGGCAAATGGCAGCAATCAGGGCATGTGATATAGCAGTCAGCTTCTTTTCCACTGTAAGTTTCGCCCTTTTTGTTGTTGCTAAATAGTCCATAAAGGCCCGGAGCCTATCAGGTACCATTTCCTTTACGCTACTACAAAATTTTTCAGCAGGTGGAAAAACAAAATTGCCACATGCCATTGACTCAATATTTTTTATTTTATTTTTATTTTTATTTTAGTTTTACACAATCCAACAGTACTTAAACCAATTAACGGATGGGAACATACAACAATAATTACTATAAATATACAGATAGAGAATAAATAATCACGAAATGTCCAAACAGCATTGGCAACAAGTAAATAAAAATAAACACAATTCACAATACGATTAAGTCGATAAATACACTTTTTTTAAAGACCTGTAATTACAATTCAATATATCCAGACTGTCCTGCAGGTTATTGCAGTTTTCACACATAAAGAAAAGGGGGAAAAATTTTAACATGTTTGACCGCGGAGTACTCAGATAAAATGTACACCAGCGACGAGTCTCGACTCTAGGAATATGGAAGTTAAGTTGCTCTAAAAGTTGGGGACAATCAATTTTGTTATTTATTAATTTATTTAGAAAAATCAAGGACTGCGTTTTTCTACGGTCTTGCAAACTCAATATAGAAAATCTGTTTAATAAGTTCTGCTGAGGTATTCCAACATGAGGGTACTGGCCATCCATTTTAAAAGATAAAAACTTTAAAAAACGCCGTTCAATATTCTCCAAGCTTTCAGCGTGAATGTTATAACCTGGTTGCCATATTATAGCAGCATACTCAAGTTTAGATTTCACAAATGCATTAAAAAGTAGCATTAATACCTGTATGTCGGTGAAACCTTGAGAGTTCCTTATAACAAAACCTAGATTTCTGTAGCCAATCTTAATAATTTCATTTACATGCAGGGTGAATGATAATTTGTTATCAAATGTAACCCCTAGATCTTTAATTGAGTCCAACCGATTTAAGGTGACATTGTCCAAGGTATAATTGAAACAAATAGGTGAAATTTTTCGAGAGAAAGTTACAATATTGCACTTTGCAGCATTCAGGGGGAGATTATTTGATACACACCATTCATCTAATTTACTAAGATTATTTTGCAATTTTAGGCAATCAGAAATATTATTTATTGAGCAGAATATTTTTATGTCGTCAGCGTACAATAAAAAGTGTACATCAAGATTCTCCACAATATCATTGATGAATATTATGAAGACAAGTGGACCAAGAATGGAGCCTTGAGGCACTCCCGAAGATACAGAAAATTCCTTTGACATAAATCCGCGACATTCAACGAACTGAGTTCTATTAGATAAATATGATTTAAATAGGTCAATCAGTGGTAAAGACAATCCAACTTTTTCAAGCTTTTGAAGTAAGATACCATGATCTAACCGATCAAAAGCTTTGGAAAAATCTGTATAAATTACATCCACTTGAACATTCATATCAAGATTCTGAGCAATAAATTGAGTGATGCAAAATAAATTTGTTGTCGTTGATCGATTACGCATGAAGTCATGTTGATGAATAGAAATCTGACCCTGAACGTGTGGGTACAATATGTCATGTAACGCAATTTCTAAAACTTTGGCAAAATTACATATTATTGTTATAGCCCTGTAGTTTTCAACATTATTCCTATCACCCTTTTTAAATACGGCACAGACTCGAGCAGTTTTCCAAACAATTAGGAATAACACAAGTACGCAACGTTAGATTAAATAATATAGTGAGAGGTTGCGCTAGAGCATAGGCACAGTCACGAAAAATAAATGCTGGAATGTCATCAGGACCTTTGGTAAACTTCGGTTTCAATTTTAATAAAGCGGTTAAAATGTCGTTGGTATTAAACTGATCAAAGTGTAGATAATGATCACTGTGATAAGAATCGTTTGCATTATTGACGTTTACTGGTTTGGATATCCTTCAATATTATTTTGGCTGCTCTTCTAACGATTCTTTGCTGTTCTGTTTGTGGGTCTTTGAACCTTGAAGAAACCCACTTATCATTTCAGATTTTTTCACCACCCGTAGCGTGAAAGCACACAACAGTTTTCTTATTGCTTATTCAGCTGAAAACAATGCGGCCGTTATATTTATCTTTCATTCTCTCTTTGATAGTTTTTGTAGTAGGTACTGTTCCCGAAACTTGCTCTAGTGACTCGTCCAAGGAGAACTGGCACTCATTGTTTTCTTCAATGTATTGAAATATCTCCTCCATTGCCTCAGAAACTCCTTCATCCTCTGGGCGGCGTCCTCTTTTCCTCGAGGTTTGTTCAGACGGTATGAAAATTTTTGTGTGGCAATTCTCATGATAGATCGCATCTGCAGCGTGAAGATCGGCAACTGCGCACAGATGCGTCTCAGGATGGTGACAACCGGTAAGAGACGCACAATGCAAAGGAGGAAGGTGGCTGACCTCGGTCGTCGTTATTGCGCTCCGGACAAGGACTCAGGCACAGCCCGAATATATTTAGTTTTTATAGTAGAGATTATTTAAATATTCAGAATTTTCCATATTTCCACCTCCCCCCCCATATCTAAATATTGATCGTAGAGGAAAAATGAATAGAAATATTTTTGTAGAAAATTTAGTTTACTTTAATTTTATATATGACACTTTTCCCACTAGAGGCCCTCGTTTTCGAGATATACACGGAAAATGTGAAAATGTATTTTTCAACTCCCCCCCCCCCTTCTCCTCCCAACGCTCACATCCTAGCGGTCAGGGCTTTTAGTATGTTGTTCAGGGAGGTACTCCTTACCACTGTACGAAAATTTGGTACTACACGATTCATTTCCGCCGAGAGGCCTTTTTTGGGCTTCGTTGACTGAGCTATTTATAGGTTTTTAATAATACGTTGCGTTGTTTGATGATACCATGTCGCATGGACCAACGGCGATAATAATGAGGTCGTCAATTTTTTGTTGCGTTTTTTGAGTGCCCAGCAAATGGGTACGACTGTGTATGAGTAGGTTTGTCATTTATTTTATATATATAAAGGTTGTATAAGTGTTATATTTTGTCTGCGTTTATTCAACATGCGCACTTTTAGTTAAGTTAATTTAACTAATATTAAGTTAACCACTTGCACTAACTGTATATTTTTAAGACAATACGGACCACATTACCTATTTTTATTTAGACCACTTACTTTAATAGTTTTGTATTATTTTGTGCAATAGAGTGAAATATAAATAAATTAATGTTTCTCCGAGAATTATTTTTAGTGTAGGACAAGCTGAGCTTGAAGAACCGCAATTTGGCAATTTAGTGCACATTTTTTCCTGTTTCCGCGTCGAGTTAAAATTCACAAAGACAGTCACCAAAGACACCAAAATAGAGCTTTTAAAGAAAAATATTCCAGGTTATTTCACTATATTATTATCTTATGACTGAAATAAAAGGATTAAAAATAACGGATACTTAACTGAGCCCTTTCCTTTTCAAAAGATACTCGATTCTAATCATTCTATAACTAAAAGCTTAAATATGAAAGTCCTCTAATATAAAAATACAATATTTATCAACATCCCTTCTTTGATCGCAAATCTATTTTAAGTATAATCGTGTCAAATTATAATATTTTAGACTGTTTAGTGAAATGTAAAGGTAAACGGAAATTATTTGATATTCCGACCGTATTTAATTCGAGGATTAAATGTTATTTATTGTAAGTCATTTTTCAAAATTTAGATAGATTTACCTCTAATTACTTACCCTAGCGTAAGTTTTAACCGTTCATTTGCTGCATGATAGTATGAATTATTGTGACAGTACCTACTAATAAACCTTTTCGTGTGTTTATAATAAATCGTCGGCTTGACATGGTATAACGGAAACAGTTGATTTATTGGATTAGCGCAGTACAATTTATATCAGAAAATATTTGTTTTATATCTTCTATAATAGCCACTTAAAACTACATTTTGTACCAAATGGGCGTTTTATAACTACATTTAATCGCAAAATATAAATCTTAATAATCAGCTTGCTTTGATTAAAAATGTTTTATGTCTTAAGTTTCATACTTTAGAGGTTCGAGGTAGTAATAAAGTAATAGTAATAGTGTTAATAAAAGTTATATAGATACTGGAAGAGTTGTCGCAAACACCAAAACTATAATGTTTATACCCTTTGCGCGTTCTCTAAATTAGCATCATCTGGCGGAGATTGAAACTGACTACTGAAGGCCGGTTTATCAATACAGGGTTTATACTTAACGATAAAAGTCAAACGATACAATGGATATCTATTCTTATGTTTGACATTTATCCTTTGGTTACGAGTTAACCTTCCATTGATAAACCAGCCCTAAGCCCCATGTTACTAAAATATAAAGATATGCCCACGCACATATATTGCTCTGTCCTTCTCTAATTGATGACATAGTTTGAACACGGAAATGCTCTCTTGGATGGCAAAATAAAGAGTGGTTGATCTGACACTGGAGGTTTAGAGCACAAGGGAGACTCTTAGGGATTTTCCTGCACTTAATTAGGTTCGGGGGGGTTGCTCCTAACATGTTGAACAGGGTCCAATGATACACCCTGTATGAATCCCAGTGTTTGGTTCCACTTGTATTTTAAAGTCTGAGTCTACTTTTTGCACTTTACTTAAAATTTAATTTAACGTCTGTGGAAGGGTGTAATGCTTCACCCTGTATATCACTTTTTTGAAATAACACTCTCGGTTTTAAACGAAATTAAAATATTTATTTAATGTAAATAAATATGAAATGTAAAATATTAATTCTAGAAAATAGTTAAAAAGTGTATTTGTTCGACAGTAGAAATTCCGACTTGAGAAAAAATTTCTTTTAATTGCAAAGGATTTAACTTTTCTGAAAAAATTCACTTTATTTTAATTTGCGCGAAGGCGGACGGTTTGGTTTAACTCGGATTTAATTTATGGGGCGCGGTGGCAGAATATTAATTTGTTTTTTTTACTTGGGGCTGCCAAGGAAGTGGTCACGACCGACGGCGTAGTTGCAGGGAATTTATAGCTGAATTAGAGCAATAAGCTTGGACTAGTCAGCACTAATTATTAATTATTTATAAACCGAAAGAGTTGCTAATATAGTGACTTTTATTTCACTACTAAAACTTTTGATAAGACGCAAGAACTAACTTTGGAAATACCAAACTGGAACGCACTTAGCTTGAATTCGTAGCGCTCGGCATTTTATATGCTCTGACGGGGATGTTCGTCTTTTCATGCGGACAACGATTTCGCAATATTGCATAACATTTCGCAATATTGCATCATTCAATGTAAAAAGAAAAAATTGTGAGACGAAAAGTATATGACCGTCTCGGCATTGCAATGGAAAATTTTTGGGTATAAAAATGAATGTCGAATCGACTTTGATTTGGAAGTTATTCATGAAAATATATTTTAAAAATTGGATAAAATTGGAATGACCCCGTAAAGTCGTCCCGAAAGTCCGGCACTTAGAGTTGATTATGATATGAAATTGTTCCGATGGGTCTGCGATGCACAAAAGGAAGTGAGTTTTGATGATGAAAGGGGACCGGTTAGAAATGAGCTTTGATATTAATGGGGACTAAACGTTCACAAAGAAGGGTTCAAAGCGACTGTTTCAGACAGAGAATAATACAAAATCTATACTTACTGTCTTGTTTTTGCTTAACTGCTTCACCAATGGTATCAATTGGACGTCGTAACACTATAAATCTAACACTTTCTTAAATTTAAACCTGAAAAGGAATTTTGTAACACAAGAAAAATACAATATAAAGTTCAAAAATAGATATATTAAATCTTTTAAAAAATTACGTTTTTACAAAACATTCAAGAAAAATGTATTGATAAACTATAGTCTGGCTCGTGTACAACACATAGCGAGGAACGGAACCAACTACCATCCAATGTGCGGTTTATAGCTAACGATTACACAAAAAGATTCAAGAAAAGTTCAATGTTTATAATTTTGGTGGGCTTTTGCTTGCCTGCCTATTTACGTATTTTTAGATCAATATCAATTTTGATCGCTCCTCGGAGCTTAAACTGCTTGAATCGCAACGACTTTTAATTATATTCTGGCAATTATAGATTCATACGTTCAGGCAAGGCGGTCCCATGCTCATCTTAGTACATGGTAACTATACTTTTCTGACACCGAATCACTGAGAAACCGGTTTAGGGCAAATGCGCTTAAAATCCATCATTTTCCCGTCAAAATCGACAGAAAATGAAAGGGCACCCTCGACGCTAAGGCCTATTTTCGCTAAAACTTTCGAAATACTTTGACTAGAGACTGGATAACTTGTCCTCATATTTAACACAACACATGAGTTGAACTGCTGCACAACATGGATTCGTAAAAGGGTTTTTATTTTCAAAATTTCCGGTCGGTTTTCGTTATACTTTTTTTTGTCGGGGCGACATTACATCCCTGTGCAGCGACATTTACTACACTTTCTAAAATTACATGATGAGTTTCCAAGATTTTGACATAAAAAACGCTCCGTAGAGCGAAAATGTGATTTAATGTATAAAAACTTCCAATGGCATTTTTACATGAAGCACGCTTTTCATACGAAAAGATTCCGATTTTGTTACAGTTTCGAAACGTTCATCGAGGGTTTTGACGTGTTCTTTAACACTTTCGTTGACGAATATAAATGAAGACTGATTGGGTTTGGATGTTAAAGATGTGAAATGGATTGAGAATCGAATTTGAAAGAAATATTGTGTGATAGAAAATTAATGGAAGTGAACTGAAAGTTCTCAATCGAGGTATGCAAAGTAGTTTTGAAGTTAATGATGACCATTGGGGCCCGGTATTTTTAGGGCAATATTTTGTAATGTAGGGGCCGCAAAATTGATAATATGAATATTTTATGATAATCGCTGGCGGATTGAGATTATCAATGAATTATCAAAGAATCATGAATTTTTCAGAATTTATTTTTGAAAATTGTAGTTTTTTGCTTAAATTTGGTATTAGATTACTTTTTTCGTGGTTTGCCAGATTGACATGAAAGATTGAATTATTTTACAAAATTTAATATTATTGAATTTTTTTCCTCGCGTCATATATGGAACGTAATATAACAAGTTCTGCGACAACTGTCAATTTCAAACGAATGACAAATAACATCCTGATACGGTTTGTACAAGTAAGGGCTATTAGTGGGTATTGTGTAATATGACATATGCTAAATTTTAAATCCAATTACTTCAATAGTACTATAAAAGTTTAACCTTTAAATATCTTAATTTAGCAAACAAAATATTAAAATTGGTTACAGAATGTAATTAAAACGATTTATTTGAATTAATATGTTGGAACTAAAATGGATATAAAATTTAAATAAATTTGTTACTTTTTTGACAGGCATTAAAATTTTTGTTTTTGTAATTTAACATATAGTTATAGAATATCCATTAATGTACACAAATTTCAGTATATAGCTACAGTATTGTTACGTGTTCGAAATCTAAAGAATTTTTAGTTTTCTTTAACATTTATTTAACAATGACCCACTTCCGCTACTGAGGCTTAACACCGAGACCTGTAGATGAGCTACTCCCAACCAGGAATTTTGCAAAACCTCTCATCTCTTGAAGAGTAGGGCTCGTCTACTTGCCTAACATTGATTGGATAAGGGACCGACGGCTTACGTCTCTTCTCGCCTAAAATTGCATAACTTCCGCGCATACACGGACATACAAGCCGCAGGAAGATGTGAGGCGAGGACACGGTCTTTCTTCAAACGGTCACCTGTCTAAGTACTAACCGCGCCTGACGGTGCACTACATCGCATGTCGAAATATGTACATAGTAAAAACGCACCTACGCTCGCCCCTTTACTTTCCAGATTAGATCATATAATTTATTTTACTTAATCACACCTCGAACAAATTTACTCAAACTGTGTGCTGTAGCTAATTACAGTAATGACAATAATAAAAAAACTGAAGTGTCCGAAAATAAACGGCGTTACTTCTCATTTCTAAAAAACAAGACGGTATGTGTGATATGGGTTCAGAAATACTTCATTAAATTTAATACTGGCACAGCAAGAATTTCTTCTGTAAATTTTTCCGAAAATGACTATTTCTTGCTACATAGGCTATTAAATTATTCTCCAACCAAATGGATACAAAAGCCAGGCTCTATACCATCAATAAATTTACCACATCAAACACTATACAGGGTTGGGCAAATGTGTGGAAACACCAGATTTCTCGCTAAACTGTAATTTTCAATAGAAAATACTCTTAACAAAAGTTTTTGCAGTGTTTTTATTCTATTCGGTGACGTACTTTGATTCCCAACAGCTACTCTATTTTTCGTGATATAGGGTTTGGCAGGTGTGCGACTTGTGGTTTTCTAAACATTAACTGAAATATTAAAATAAAGAATAATAAATATTTATTACTTAATAAAAATTAAATATGTTATTACAAAATATTGAGCACTGTAATGTTGAGAAAAAAGAAAATATACACAATAAATGTTCAAACTGGAGACCTTCATCAACCTGACAATATATTAATCGATCAACGAAGGCTCTTAAGCAGTTTTGAATAGCATGCTGTGATATTTATTGAACAGCAATCCTAATTCGATCTTCCAGTTCTTCTACCGATTGAGGTTTCGTATTATATTGAATGGCCACCGCGATCACCATATTTAAGCCCTTTAGACTATTTTCTTTGAGGTCATTTAAAATCCGTCGTCTATTAGAGATGAGATTGATTATGAGATTTTGGACAGTTGCATACAACTTCAGATCATCAGCGAAAAGAAGGTTGTTACAATTTAACATTTGTGAAAGATCATTAATAACAATGATAAATAAGAGCGGCTCCAAGTTGGATTCTTGCGGAACCTCAGACGTTGCAACATACACGTTAAATTTAAATCCATTAAATGCAACAAATTGTAGTCGACCTTTTAGATACGAAGCGAACAGTTGAACAAGTGAAGTACTATACCCGAATATCCAATTTATTTAATACAGTGGATTGACCACTTCGGTCAAACGCCTTTGAAAAATTCGGTTAAACTACATCGACTTATGCTCGATTATCCAGAGAAACTGAAATAAACTGACTTATTATTGTGAGGGTTGACGTTGTTGAACGTTTTTTAAGAAAGCCATACTGACGTGGTGATTTGAAATGTTTAACCTGCGGATAAATTTGGACATATTTCCAGTACCTTAGCAAAGTTGCATAAAACAAAGAACGGTCGATAGTTTCCCAAATCCATTGGAGAATTACACTTCAAAATTGGACACACTCTCGCCAATTTCCATACCTCAGGAAATAAATGTACTTTTCTCAAGGATAAAATTAAATATAATTAATAATGGAAGAGTAAAGGCAAATACACAATATTTAAACAATAAAGCTTGGAATTAGGCCATAGCTGGATGTCATCTTGTTGGATAACTTCTTTATGGCATCTCTGATGTCGTTCTCAGTAAGTGAAGTTACATTAATTCAATGATTGTTGGAATACGACATGGTATGATTTAAGACATCAGACTTGGAAAGATACACACTACTAAAACAGTCGACAAAACTGTTAGATACAGAATGCGGATTCTCATAGATTTCATGATTGTAATGTAAAATATTGAGTATTTTCGACAATCCATTTTTATTTTGGATATACGGCCAAAAATTTTGGGATCATCTGAAATACTCGTTTCCACTTTGCGAAAATAATCACTATACGCTGTTTTTATTTGTCTTTTAATAAGCGATCGCATTCTAGAAAATTCTACATAATAGTAATCACTGGAATTTTTACATTTTTTCCATGTATTTAGTTATAAGTTGCGCACTGGGGGTACCAATTAGGGTAGCTCTTATGTCTATTCTTATATAAGCGGACATGCGTATCCAAAATGGAGTATAGTCTTGTATAGAACCCATCACACATAATATTGACGTCATCATAATTAATTTAAAATATCCAATAGGTATCGAGAAAAGAATTATATATTCATGACAGTTTTGTTATATGCACACCCGCGTCCTGTTACGAAGAGAAGTCTAATCCCTAGTAGCAGAGTAAAAGGAGGCCTGTCTAATTAGCTACCAGTAACACGGCGCCATCTCTGGGCAAACTGATGAACTACCAATACCACGTATTTATTACAAAACGGTATGAACATCAGGAATGACAGATTAGAAGGATCGAGAAGTTGTCCGGAATGGTCTGGAGAAAAATAAATGAATCGAGAATAAACGCCACGGATATATGAGAAGCGGATCCAACGCACGGAGTCAATGAATTTTAGATGCTATAAAGAACAATGAACAAGCTAGTACAATGACGATTAGTAATGAATTTACAGTAATTATAGTTAATATGTCATTATAAGGACTTATTATTGTAATTTAGTGATTAATAAATCAGTGGTTAGTGAAAATTCTTGTTGCAATTATTGGACCTACATTTGGGGGGTGTTTACTGGAGGGTGTAAACACATATCAGTGTGATTTCTGAAATTATACGTTTTATTTGTCAAATTGGTTGGAAAATTATTTTCCTTCGCTATTATATAAGTATCTTCAGTAATAAGTGGCAAAGCCTCACGAAGTTTTACACTGCATTTCAGTAATTGTTAAATGTAATAACCTGCGATACATATTGATTACATCACTTGCTTGGCTCATACCAATAAATTGCAAAAAATGTGTATAATTTGAGATATGGAATCATTTACTCCCATGTTTAGAAAATGACTTACATTAAAATCTCCCAAGATAAGTATGTTTTCTTGAATAGCTACATAAAACTCAAAATGCTCCAAAAATATTTATAACCCATTGCATGTTACATGAGGAGAAATATATTAGACGTACATAAACACCAGTGAATGTTTTCTTACATTCTAGAATATCAAATAAAAGGAATAACATTAGTAAGTCCCGATAAGCAGTACCCTAATATATGCCCTAATAATGTAAGGGCAGAATGATTGTAACAGAAATTATACTAAACTTAATATTGTTAAATCAATTGTAGAAAAATGGTCCATGACAGTAATTTTCAAAATAAGAGAACAGGTAGTCAAAGGTAGGATGAGGATTGGTCATACCAACTTTACATTATTTTTCCTTTTAAACGGAATAGCACCTTCAAACTGTAATACATGCCAAACCGTAATAGCTGTTAAGTACATGTTATTAGAGTGTCCAAAATACATATATTTCGTACTCAGCTGCAACTCCAGAATAACTTGACTAGTTGTCTTGCAAATAATAACAATTCCATAAACAAAGTTATCTCCTATTTATATCTTCTTCTTCTTAGCAGTGCAATAACAAATCGCGGCACTCAGACCTTGTGGCCCATTATGCATCCGCTAGCTGGTCAATGCATGTCCAGGCCGGACTCCAGATCAAGTGCCAGAATCCTTCCCAGCGGAGCATTCCTTATTTCCTCCGGCATAGGTCAGCTAATACCGAAGTGTTTATGCCTCAAGTTTATGAGACTGGAGCAGGAGATGAATGGAAGTTTTCTCTACTTCTCCACAGAACCTGCAGTCGGGGTTGTTGACCACTCCGATGGTGTGCAGGTGTTTCCTGAAAGAGCCGTGTCCAGCCAAGAGACTTACCACGACTCTAATTTGCCTTCTACTTAGACTCAGTAATTGTTCTGCCCTCTTCGGCAAGGGTCCTGAAATGAGGAACTTCGTTTGCCGAAGTCCTGGGTGGGAGGTCCAGGGATCAACGAACTGGAAGTGAGATCAGTTCTCTATTGAACTTCTGGCGTTTGATTTAGGCTAAACCAGTGCTAGCTCCAGGCTCCTTAAGAACTACTGGAGCCGTCTCTGGCCAGAGCACCTGCCTGCTCGTTACCCTCAATGTTACTATTCCCAGATACCCAGAAAAGTTTAACCCAGTTGGACGCAGACCAAAATAGCGAACATCTCGGTCTTGAATACCGTTGCGAATTTACCAAGGACGTAGAAAAATTGTGCCTTGGGTTTCTCGTCGTATATTCCCGCTCCGAGGCCACACTCAGATCTAGATCTGTCTAGATCGGCAGACCCGAGTATATTCCTGAGTGGGTTGCAATCCTCCCTTTTCGTGATGATGACCTTAAAAGGTACTAAGAAGGAGAACGTGGGCGTTATACTGTCCCTCCTGGCGTCCGGAAGTGAGTGAGTCCTCACCGCGTCGAATAGGGCCCTTGTGCGCCCTAGCCGTTCTCTCTCTTCTTTCCACTTATTACCGCACTTCAGCCTGTATGCCCCTTTCTGAGCATCGGCCTCGATTGATAAAGGGGCACAAGGTCAAAAGGGGCTTCCAGTGCTGCCGTGGGAGTAGTGCGTATAACCCCCGTGACTCCCAAACAGGCAAGTCATTGGAGTTACTCTAACTTCTGTTGAATAATGTACTCTAGCAACTGCATGCCGCCAGACAACGGAAGCGTATGTTATCGTGTGTCTCACTATAAGAGTGTAGTAACACATTGCTAATCTGAGGTTCAATCCCCAAGTTTTGCCAAAGGTAAGGACCTTACTCTCATATTTATATCGGACGGACGTAATTTTAGGGGTTTAACTACATTTTTACTATGCGATGGAATACGCTAATGAGCCGCAGAATTTCTTGTGAAGATTGTAAATTAGACAAAATTTAATTTCAAAATTTCTTTTAGGAATAGCATTCTAGAACGCTCTACGTAAATTAGGCAATTATAAATTTTATTTTAACTATTGTTGCACTACACTATTATTAATAAGACTATTGTAATACGAGTGAGATGTATAGTAGGGCATCGCCGATTGCAAGTACATTGAAAAAGTATGAACAAAGAATATATTGGACGTGTACTTAATCTCAATGATACCATGCAAAAATAAGTTGTACTGCATTCGAGCAAAATGTGAATAGAATAGGCATTCAAATTCAACCACACTCTATTGCAACTTTATTTGAACATTTTACCACTTTTATAGCAGATTACATGAAAAAAAAACGTTTTATTAATTTTTCCGGTATTATTAAAAAAAGTTTTCTAGCTACATGGCAGTTTGATTATCGCAGCCGAGCAAATTTTGGGGCAACAATGAAAACAATGCAATCATACATTGCCATTTATTTTGTTTTAAATTGTAAAAGCAGTATAAACTCCCAAGCGGAACATTTATCCTAGCGTACAATTTGACCGCTGTAAATTTCGTTATAAATCACAAAAAATATATTAACACAACATCTACTTTAATTTATTGCAGTTCAGTGTACTTGATCTTCCAGTTCCGATATTAAATAACACACGACCAATAAATTATTCTATATCTATGGTTAAAGGTCTATCAACGCTGACGCTAACATTCTTGGGTGCGGGTGCTAAACTTATGACTATGAAAAAATCGGTCCGGGACAGCTCGAGTAAACTTTCCCATTTAAGAATAAATAAAGTTTGATGTTAAAATTAACAGTATCAAAACAGTAAGTAATGTCCCAAAACCAAAAATAAATGAATAATAAACTTTCTAGGTAAAACCTAACGCCATATGTACTTTATAAATCTCTTTAAAAATAGTCCTGAAAATCTTCATAAAAATGTTCCCAAAAAATTCTTAAATGAAATAAGTACCATAAAAAAATCGAAAAACTGAAATGATCTAGTTCACCTTCTTTCGAAGGGTTCTTTTATGGACGGCAAGGCAACCGAAATTAATTATAATTACGAGAATACAGAGAGAAGGAGATTTATTTCTCAACCGTTCAACCATTAAGTTTGATGAAAGCTGTCGGGGAAACTCGCTAAATTCGGGAGAGAAGTGTAGGTCACAAATAGTATGATTTATTCTTAAATCCCAAAAAGTAAATCTGGGAAAACCACCTAACACACGAGATCTCATCACCAACCACGCTGTCTGCTCACAAACGACATTAACGCTAACCATCGCGACTGGAACGGCCATCGCAACAACGCAAATGGCAACACTCTGTTCGACTATGTGATTAGACGAAATGTCATCCTGCAGTATCCAGACAATACCACGGATCTTTCGGACAATGGTACAACAACTACAACTCCATGGTCCCCGTTGCCCTGGAGGAACTCACGTCCGATCATAATCTCATTATTTTTGAGTTGAACGGTATGTCAAGGGAAGACACTACATGAAGAATCACGCCATAATATAGAGGTGCCAACTGTACACATTAACCCAAACATCATACTAAATAACACGATCAGCGCGCCCGCCGAGCTAGAAAATGTGGTGGAGGAGTTCACAAGAGTGCTGCAGGATGCCAACCAGACTGTTGCCACGCTAGGGTCGAGATGATCAGGCTGCAAGGGCAGATCCTGCAAAACACTGCAAAGAACTAGAAATGGGATGATAAACTGGCAGCGAAAAATCCTCAGGACAAGAGGTCAATGACAGACACTCAAAAGCTGAATGAGCTAGCTACACATTTCGAGAACATCCACAATAACAACATACCAAGACGAGCATTTCTAAAGGTCATGACCAAACCCTCGGAAGTAGCACAAATCAAGGACCTATCAAACAACAAAGATCCTGGAAAAGACAGCGTTGAGTACAAGCTGTTCAAATATCTCCCGAGGAAAGGTATTGTGCAGCTGACGTACATCGTTAACGCGATCCTGCGGCTACAGTCCCAGTTTGGCTTCAGGGGGGGCAGGAGTACGGTGCAACAAGTCGTTAGGATAGTTAACGACGCCAAAGTATAATACAACCTCAGGAAGAGCACCGCCAGTTAAAATATCACTTATGGGGGTATAACCGTACTCAGAGTTTTCAGGGATTAAATAATTTACAGGGTGTTCGATTTAAAAATTAAAAGTTAGTTTAATTTCCGGTGAAACCGGAAGGGGGTAAAATGACCGTAATTCAAAGTTTCTTCTTGGTCATATAATACATCTACCTTTCGTTCTCATATTCTAAAAAATAAGGAAAGAAAGGGGGATCTACCATGATCCATTGACATTCGGTAGACTAACTAAAATTTTATCGGTAAGTAAATAATTCAAAGGTGAATTTTATTAATGATGCGAATAGTTTTGGTAACCGTGAAGAATATACTGGAAAGCTCCAGAATAAGCAACACGGGTATATATAGAGTGGATCCAAATACACGGGGGACAGTTTTATATTAGACGAACAAGTGATCAGTTGGAATAAGAACAGCAATAAGTTGTGAATTGTATAAATGTCTATAGTTGCACTTATAGTTAATTATTGTAATTAAGTATTAAATAATATAGTGGTTAGTGAAAAGGCTTGTTGCAATTTATTGAACCAACGTAACAATATTTTAAGTTTATTATATCTTAAACTATTACAAACTAATATTCATAATATCTAGTAACAACATGCCTCTTACCAAACCAACCAAAATATTGTGCCAAATTTCAAGCAAAAATAGTTGCTTAATTTAAGTTTGAAAATACGACTCTATGTAGGTTTGACAGTAGAAACATTTTTTTGGTCTTTTCTAGTTATTTTTTTTTGTAGTACCTAGCTATGTGTCAAACTAAAAAGTAATCGAAATTATTAAAATCTGACATTTCGCGTTTTCATCTTGATTTTGGTCAAAATGCATGAGAAAAAGTGATTTGGTGATATTTCACAAGAAAATATTAACGTAGCTATCAATGAAAGTGTCTCAGTTAAAGTGAATGGTACAAAAATATGCCTGTGGGAGAGAATACCCTTGGAAAATTAACTAAAGAAGCACCCATGAAAATTGGGCTCGATGTCGAAAAGAATAAAATAACAAAACATTCTAACTGAAGCAGCCTAGTTTCAAATCTTGCCAAATCTGGTATTTTCAGTGGACGTTTATTCAAAATAACTGATCATGCTAAAACCAAATCAATAAACCCGTATCTCCAGCTGGATAGGGATCATCATTCAACGTTAATTCCGAATTTATGAAACGCTACAAAAATAAATAATCTATTAATAAATTAAAATTGGTAAAACATGAAAAATAATCTAAAATAGCATTATTTACAATAATTGTGCATTTCATATAGATATAATAAATATGAAAATCAATTCTTTATCATTAATTGTTATTTTTTAAACTTTAAATAAACAGTTTTGTTATTCTAATAATTATTTTAGATAATATTTTTAGTCATATATTAATCTTCTATAATACTCATGAGGTTGGTTTTTTCTCGGGTAAATTTTTGTCTCAGAACTTCTTATCGCGATTTTTTCATGTCCTTAATTATCTAATAATTTTCAAGGGAAAACATTTTTTGGTACAAAAAAATTTACCGGTTAAAAAATCGACTTCTTATGCATTAATATCCATGTTTAGAATAAGGAAACTCTGGATAAAAAGTGAGCTTATCATGTATTATTTTGTAGACATCTTTTGACTTGAGCATTTTAAATAGGGATAAGCGTCAAATTACCTGACATGCAAGTTACCAAACTACAATGAAGAGTATTTAGTGTCATTGTAGAAATAGTATTTATGAGATGTAAACAATTCATGATACACAAATATCAAATACCCGTTAATAATTTAAAGTGTTAAGTGACATCCATACAGTGCATTATCAATAAGGTGATGTAACTTTTTGGGTATGTAAATTATGATTTAATTATTACTTTTGTTGTAATATGAATAGTATAAAATAATCAATTATACATCATGAACAAATCCCATCGCATCGCTTGTTTTATTTGTGAGCAATCAGTAATACAAATCTGTATAATGTATGTAGTTTCATGCCATAATTTTTATAATACGTCAATACCCACAAACTTGAGTTCTTATTCTTTGAAGCGTATGAAGAACATGCCTTTAACAGAAAAATGTGGCACATTGAAATAATACAACGTATGAATCAAAATGCAGGATATATAAATAAATATTAAAAAATGTGGTACAAGTTTCAGTTATACCTGGTAGATATATTCATACATTTGAAATATTACAAATGGTGATAGTTGTTATTTTGTTAGATATTTACTTGCTTAATATCCAACAAAAATGTTTCCTGTCCTACAACAACTGCATGCATATAACGTATAAATTTGCCATTTCTTAAGTCAGTCAATAGCTACTATTTCATAAATGTGACATTCGTTCACCGAACAAATACAATCAATATGAAAGAAATGTAAAAAGATATTTTATTTACCAGACAAAGCATGTTTTAACACTCGTTTGTTCGACCTGTCAATTTTCTATATAGGTATCATTTCATAAAATTCTTTCTGCTATTTACGTACTTATCATCACTCACTATACAGGGTGTTCCAGTACAATTTTTTATGTGGATAATTATTTGTAGGAAAAAGATTTGAAAATTTCTGGAAACTCCTTTTGGTAGATTAATTACTTATTTAGCGTGTAGCTTTCACTCTTCCAGTTTAAACTGTAACAACATGAAACGTTTGGTTTAAGGGTTAATAGCAAACCTATACGGTAACGCTTCTATGAATGACTTTTGTAACTTGGTTGGTTGAGTGCAAAATAAAACAGATTTTAAATGACCCGACAAAAGTAATTAAGTGAGTTATCAACCAATCGTCACTGCCTCGTTATAGATTGTAATATATTTTGTCTAGACATTATCGAACTGCAATAGTGCAGTTCTTCGCGAACATCAACAGATTATACTCGCGTTCTATCAGTGATCTTTAGTCTAGTAATATTAATATTAGAATACATTAATACATATTAAAGTGTAAGAGAACCATAAGTGTAACGTTAACTTCGCCCTTAATAAAGACATATTATTATTATTATTAATATTATTATTATAGTGTGTGTTACATTATACAATAATAACATAAGTTAGGTGCTAGTGATGTCCCATCTCGTTCAAGGGGAAGATAGTTCAAGTAGATGGACCTATAACATCGCCCAAATAGATGAAGAAAAATTTTATAAATCGAATTCGAATTTTAAATGAAATGAAATGTCATCAAATTCAATGTAAATTGACCATAATATATTGCCTGTAACGAAAAGAAGAATTATAGCTCTGCAAACATAACAAAATGACCTGGCGTCCAGAAAAACAAACCAATTAAACTTTTTTGCTTGGATTCTGATAATATTTTTGTCTTTATTGAAAAAACAAACCATCACAATAATAACGGCCGATTACACCCATTAGTTGTGGGTTGTACACTTCATAAAAACTCTTTGTTAAGAATATAATTTCTATTAAAAGTGCTGAATAAAACAGAATTAAAATATATTTCAAAACTATTGCCGACGCTAGTTCATTTCGCCATGATCACTCAACGCAGCAGACATGTTCGACCGTGACATTAGAGAAGTATATAAACTTATAGAAAACCTTGGCTAGCGCAAAACCGCCAATATCTTCCATAATACCGACTATGATAATCCAGTCCAATCAGCCTATCGGAATCAAGCAGCTTCTGTTCCGGAGAACGCAGCCGCAATGCACCAGAAGCAATATCGTTTCACATGGTCGTTCTTTTCAGGTCTATTAGATCGGTGTTATTGCTTACTGGGTTTTATAACTCGGAGGTGTCTTTGTCGTACCTTGGGTTGCTCTCAGACACTAAAAATGAATGAAATTACTAATCATACTGTACCCTTCTCAAACCCGTAGCAATTTGCTCTGCGCACTAGCCGAGTTCCGTTAATATCTTCTCTATAATTTAGCACTGCATATCTATCCGTGGTCTTGCTTCTCATACCTGGTACCCGTGCTTTGTTTGCCACCCGTTTTACCGCTTTACCGTCTACTTTGTTAATCATCGTTTTTCGTTTTAAATCGTTTTAATCACCCCATTGCAGCAGTAACTGAAGCTTGTTAATCATTGCTTATCATTTGAGTCATACCTAGTATTATTTTATCACGGCCTGCCTCCGTTAATTATAAGTTACCATTAGTTGATAACCTTTTATATATTGATTATATAAATAGTGACAGTAGGGTAGTTTTCTACATAGTAGGCATAATCGCATAAAACAATATTACCTACCGAATTATGCGTTTGACTGCTGCATAAGTCTAATTTTCCTTATTGGCTCACTGGATACCGTTTCTCCACTTGAGCATCATAGCTTCGCGAGTATTGTTGTTTCAACACTTAAAACTGGAACTGGCGCCCGAGCATACCAAACCGTACCAAGTAACCGTTTTCAAAGTTCAAGTTTCAAAGTGATATTTCTCTCCTCGCCGTCTACAAAGGTGGAGAAAAAACCGTTACACCACCTTTTGTGTGCAACATTTATAACCATCTCCATACCAGTTTTTCCTACACAATGAATGAAAAGTAAATCATTATCTTACAGTTGCCCACAAAAATAATTCAAGTAATTTCGACTGTAACCTTTCTATCTTAATTTGTTTGGAGTAGTAGAAATTTGTTTCCCTACAAAATTGCCTGTGTTCAGTCGCATCGTATTTCACATCGGTATGAACGATGAAAGCATACAGAAACCAACTTCTCAGTTGTCTTTTGAGAATATATTTGACGGTAGGTCCAAAATTTGATGTAACTTTATCTAATTAAGGATCCCATATTGTAGCGTTTAACTTGTAATAAGTTAGTTAGGTTTCATTGTCCAATTTTATTCATATAGCTGCTAAACCACAATAGATTTACGCGTTTTCAGCGGTCGATTTCTAAATCCGCTATACTGACTCATATCACATATAGTCTATTATACTTTAACTTGGCGTGTGTATGTATGAGTTAATATTTCCGTACGATTTCATTTTCTCCCATATTGTACACAAAGTTAAAGCAATAGTCCAGAAACATTGTCTACGTGGACAATATTTCTGGATCTTTGTGTACAAGAGAAAATGAAATCGTACGGAAATATTAACTCATACATACACACGCCAAGTTAAAGTATACTAAATTATATTCACCTTTTAGTTTCGAGTTATATCAATGAAATCTCACACCATAATGATTTTAATATTAAACTTTTACAGACAGTAATATTACAATATCAATTTATCTAAAAATAGCATTATAGAACATTATCGTATTGTTTTACCAGATCTTAGTTTTAATAGACTAAAAATTAATTACTTATCTATAAACACAATTACTATTTATTTGTGACGCGTTTGAAATCTTGTAAAGCTTTCAATTCTTCCAATGCATTAGAATATTAAAAAAATGTCTTAGTATATACACCACTATAAAATAGATAAATCTTAACACGCCATGCTACATGCCACCATATAATAATAACCTGCAATTACAGTCCATTATACGATCTAGACGGGGCAATCATTATTTATACATCGCTCACAAGCTAAGGGGACATTATTCTTCTGTTTGACAACATAAATCATCAAAAATATTTACTTCATACAGTTTCACGGTTGCTTTACTAAAGCTTCTTCACATTCACCATTTAATGATATATACTGTAATATTTATTATCCCTGTTTTTAAAAGTTACTTTAAAAGCAATTAAACAAAATTTTTATTTAAGATCTTCCACATATGGCTGTTAATCAACTTACATGTATTACAAGACTTGTAAAGAAGGGAATTATGGCGGCATACGGAGTTGAGAAAAATAAACGTGGGGCTGACCAAGAGATTACAGTGAGGTCTATAAGTACCGGATAAATTCGTTATTTAAGTAATTAATAATTTATGAGTAAAATCCTAAAACACGTCTATTTTCTTTTGTCTCCTTTCAACCCCCTTGGAGTCACAGCTACCCCTTTAAAAATTTTAAATGGAACGAGATTACCCATTTGAAAGGGTTTTTAATTTTATATCCAGCAATATAATATTTCTTGAATTTTCTTAAATTTTTTGATTGAAAAATATTACATTTTTCCTGTTACTAAGTAAACAAAAGAACATGAAATAGTTCATCAAATATTCAAACTGGGCACCCGTAGCTTCTTAATAGTAATGGAGGCGCTACTGAAATTCTTCTAAAACATTTTGTATCGTTACCAGGGTGATTTGATTAATTTATTGCTTTATTCTGTCTTTTAAATCGTCGACGTTATTTGGTCTGTTGAAGTAGACTTTCGATTTTAAGTAACCCCATAAAAAATAGTCAAGCTGGTTCAAATCGGGAGAACAGGCAGGCCACTCGATTTCACCGCGTCTACCGATCCACCTTGATTAAATAGACTCTTACTTCCAATGCAAAATGTGGTGTATAGTTCCGTCTTGCTGATACCAAATATTTCTACCAATTTCATTAGAGTTGTCATCATATGGGAAAAGTATTCTTAACTCTGGAACTAAGAAACTTTGCAAGAAATCCAAGTAACGCGCGCCAGTTAATGTGCTATCAAAGAAATTTGGTCCGATAATTTGAGAATTTATAATTCCAGCCTAAACGTTCACCTTATCAGGATATTGAGTATTGGCCTCCATCATCCAATGTGGATTTTCTGTACTGCAGTATCTACAGTTTTGTTTGTTGACTGTTCCATTTAAGACGAATGTTGCTTCATCAGAAAAAAAATGTTTTTTTATAAATCATCTTGGCATCTATTTAACATGATTTCGCAAAATTTCAATCGGCGATCAGGGTTATCGTCGTTAAGTTCTTGAACCAAATGAATTTTATATGGGTGGTGGTTCATTTTTTAGAAGACGTCTTACTATAGTCTAAGGATATATTAAGTCGACTCACATCTTTCATCTCGCTGGAAATGCAGGCGTTTTTTGCAGCCGGTCGTAAATTAATGTCAACACGCGCTGAATCTCTGAATAGCGATAACTAGTTAGTGCTTCTACGGTGGCCGATCATTAAGATTGCTGGGTAAAACATAAATTTGTATGGGCATTTATTATTAAACAGTTAAAATTAGAAATTGTATACAACATCAACTTGTTGGATATCTACATTATAAATCTAAGTAATTAGATAACAGTAATAAAGATACAAAAACATCTTAATTCTATTTCAATAAAATGTACAAAAGAACAGACAAATTATAAATTTTTTGAAATTTTTAATTTTGGATTTTCCTTTTTACAAGAATTATGTGATTTTATTTCTTTATTTGTAAATTTTAGCGTATAATAAATTCTAACTCTTGTATATAAGTTGATCAAATATTTATATGGAAAATTTCGACATGGGTGTATAAATAATGTAACCTTAGAAAATTATTTCATTATGCTATTTCCTAGGCCATCCTGAATGCAAATACTATTAAAATTTGATATAAAAACATTTTCTAAAGATATTAGATATTCTTTAACATTTTTTGGAGGGACTATCAATCACCAAATGGTCCGTGAGTAACTTCGTAAGCTTTTAACTCACAAAATATTGTGGATTTATCTGAAGGGGTTATATTGCAATAATCTAAACAAATGTTACATGACTGTTTTACAAGACATTTGCGTAAAAAGTATCCACCAACATAGACAAATCCTCTGTTATTAAACTTATATAATCACTTGTATGTATTTTCAAAATGGGGGTAATGTTTTCATTTCATCTTTTTGCATGTTGCAATCTGAAATATTTTTTATTTTGCTCAACTATACATATAGTTTATAAGTGAAGTAAAATATCTTACCATTCAATTTTGGTAACGTTGAGGGAACAGCAGTATTTAGTAAACGTTTTCCGAACGAAGTGAACGATTGGTCATCGAAATGTGCACTACATATTCTTATTCGATTATGGACCTCCTCAGGTGCCAATTTTGCATATGTATACCCTCCAATAAAACCTAAAATACTTTTCCATCACTGACACCTATAATAAAATATATCCAGCTAATAGTTTATTTACAAATGAATAATATTTAAAATTAATACTTTCAAATACCTATGAATAGATTTTCTAAACATATATATTACCTTGCAAAATTCTTAGAGCAACGAAAATTAATATTACAATCGTTGACACATCAATAACAACCATGTGAAGCCACTACAATAATAATTATTAATATTCATTTGAACACGTTAATTGGCGCACCTAGTACAAAACTCTAAGCGAAGAAACTGTGTTCAATACTGAAGAAAGGAGCTGCTTGCTGAGCAGGCGAATCCCTGCGCGAGAGACGGATGTCGGCAGGAGGAGAATTATTGCATTTCAGGAGTCGAGTGATCGGACTTAATATATCTTTAGACTATGGTCTTACTAACATCATTAAATCGGCGGCAACTTATCTTGTAGGTTATTGTGGATTATGTTGAATATCTAACAATATTTCCAACTTCTTTTCATCATCTAAAATGCGTTTCCTACCAGATTTAGGAATATCTGTGACATTGCCAAATTCACGAAATTTTTTTTCCCGGCCCTGCAACCTCCATCACGTACGCGTGTTGGATGCAGGATCGATCCCGAGCTGAGGTTTGGGGAGGACATATGCACTTTATAATATTTAGTAGGTCTGTTGGATTATCTAAAAGACCGTGGTTTTTCATATTTCATTTTATTGAAATCGAACAATTGTCTTAAGTATATTGAAATAAAACAAGTATTATCCAACCGCAGCCAAATGGTAGGTCTTAAGGTATGATTAAGTATGTTATTATTTTATTCGCTCATATTGTTACCAGATGGTCGCATGGGACCAGGCAAATGTTGGAACTGATGCCTGGCAGCAGATTCTAACATGTTTTATGGTACAAAAAATACAACCTAAGAAAATAAACAAAACTATCTTCGAGAAATGAATCAAAGAACTTAATTTGTCTAAACTCGACCACAGAGAATAAGTTTATATTTTGCAAGCAAATTCGACGTTAGGTCTTTTTGAAATAAATTCTATACTGAATAAGATCAAGTGTTATATTTTAAAACCTTTATTATGTTAATCTTAACTTACAATTTATGAAATACCTGAAGATTATAGTTTCTCTAACACTATTTTAAACACTATTTTATTAAAAATTATGTTGGAATGAACGTCATTTCAACATACTCTGTCAGAACGCCATTACAACACACTGTGTTGGTATTATTCCAACATACTATGTTGGATATTTGTCTAATAAAATTATTGTATAAATAAGTAACTTTAACTGCATGAAGTTTATTTCATATTTCTTTACGATGCGGTGTACCAATTTTTTGCATTTTTGTCCTTTTCCTTTCTCTTATTTATCTTCTACACAAATAAAGAAACAATTTCAACGGCACTCTATAATTTAAATTAAAATCGAAAACAAAGATCCATAACGGTTTGACAACGGCGCATTCGCCAATCTTACGAATGTATAAAGCGCCAGAAACAATTTCCTTGCCATAACTTTGAAACTAGTGATTTTAAATTTTGTTTTCTTCTTTAAGTTGAAGAATGCTAAACCAAATGCAACAAATTTCACAAAAGCTGGTGGCGTGATCTTGAAGAAACTCAGGAAGAGCGAAAAACGCGCGCGTTTCCGTTGGGTCGCAAAACTGTCATAATTTCAAAAAAATACATCTCGGCTCCAATAAGTCGTACGAAGTTAAAAAAAAACGAAATTGTGCGGATTTTTATTACCTATAATTTTTATGTGTACATATTTTACAGTAAAATTGATACTTTCCGTGTTTTTGCGAAAAACCTATTTTTTACCTATTTTCTACCCCCCTCCCCTCCGTCGGCGTGATATGTTAAAAAGTACTACAAAATAAGCCTGTTCCCAAAATTTCAGCCCGCTCTGAATTATTTCTACAAATTTTCCCATTTTACCGGGCATAAACATTGTAGTGCACGTTATTACAACTGCCAAGAAATGAAAAAGATAAATTTCACAATTTTTAGAATACAATATAGATCAGAATCGGAGATTCAATCAACAATGAATTGTTACAATTTTGCTTCTTTAAGATCAATCGGTATATTCAGTTTTCCTGATTTGGCGCTTTGTATATTTTTCTTCAACGTAGTTTGGCAGCAGCATGAGACTTTTATATTACTCCTCTCAAATCACGAAGACTGTATTCTGGGTTACTCTATTGTCTTAACAACTAAAAGTCATCGTTGAAGTAAACTAGTGGTTGCCGTGGAAAAGATGTGACGTCCGATGCGCACAAAATCATTTGAATATCAAGGGATATATTTGTATGAGAAGTGGAAATGACCAGTTTTATTGAACCAGCCTACAGCCACTTTATTCTGCTTGAATAACGAAAAATGTAGTGGTAATTAATTTTTAAAAAATTAATTAAGGCCATTTTTGAATGAAGGTACTTCATAATAATTTTTAATAAAAATTTCTGAATATATTAGTCAAGTAAATCATTCATAGATGTTTTTAATTATTTTTACATACGTAGGCCTATTACTTCGTAGCTAGAAGAATAATAATTATAACTACCATTGCTATATTTAATACAGTTATAATTTTTAATACCGATACCAATTGTTTTGCGTATGCATGTATAAGCATGAAAACAATTGTTTAAAAATAGCACAAATTGTTGTCTAACTTTACGGAAATGAGCTGACGAACCACACCGGATACCTCTTTACTATAATTTTCCGGGTGCTCAGGATTTCAAAAGATCAGACCCGATCAGTTTAATATTGTGTTGTGCAAGATTTGTGACTAAAATAACACTATGTTACTGCTGTAAAGTTTAGAAAGCAAATACAAAAACAAACTTGTGGAATTCTTATTAATAAATTAAATATATTTTTGAAATCATATGATTTTAATTAAACATTTACACAAAATCAATTCATAGCCTGAAGGACGATAAAATATCACACAATATAATTTCTAAATTGAATTCTCAAGTTCGCAAGATCGGAATCAATGAAAAAAATACATTAGAAATACACAAACAATAAAACAAATTCAAATCAACTGAACAATGTATTGCAAGAACAGATATTTCATACAATTAAAAGATAAAATTCGTTATTTATCTAAATAAAATAAATATGATTCTAAAATTAAATAATTTGAATATGATTAAGTTTAAAATAAAATTTGTTTACAAAAGTGGTCAATTATCAAAATTTTCCAATTTAAAATATTTCAAATTATGTCCAAACTATTAATTTACTGATTAAATTTATATTAAAATGGTGAACATAAAATTGATATATAGTTTGTTATAACATTTTAAGTTCCGGTAGCGCGGTATTATCTCCAGACGCAAAGTGCTAGTTACCTGCGCCGTCCAATTACTACGTCCTGAGCTCCTTCACCTTTCAAATGATATACCGTTTTCACCCGGAATCGTTTTCTTGACCTCAAAATAAATTATAATATAATTATAATTTTTCCCCTACTTGTCAAAGTCCTTAAAAACCCGATTTTCTATTTCTTTCTTCCAAATTCTTTAATTACTTTTCTTTCTTTTTACTCTATTTCAATTAAACCAACAACAGCATATTCTCTCTGTTTTATTCCAATATTCTTATCTCTCCAAAATTATCTTCCCCTTCAATTTTTCAATTTTATATTACATGCCCTGGCAACCTCCAATTTTTCATTTTTCTACAATCTCCTTTTTTTTCCTCAATAAAAATCGCAAATACCAACTTGAATATTTCGTGACATCAACTTAACAGAACAAATTGGTTTCTTCTCTTCTCATCACGTGGTATTGAGCCTTTTCTCACTTTTATCAATTTCCCGCACAAATTAATTAAAAATCTTATATCTACTCGAGCGTAAATAGTTCGAGATGTTTTAAACGTTTTAATAGTTTTAATAATTAGTATAACTATAATTGAGTGCATTTATTTAACATAACTGACATTTATCATTAAACTATGTTATATATATCTCTATCTGTCTTTAATGGCGGAAATACAAAAATTGCATATATTTGTTGAAAATATCTGTCTACTGTAAAATACCTTAATATTTTATCAAACAGAAAAAAATAAAGGAAAACAGAAAACATGTATGCAACTCTCTACTAAGAACAAAATGCATCTTATTCACAATACACAATGTATTTTTATCTTAAGTACAAGTGAAAATCATATCAATACATACGGTTTGTTTTTTGGGAAATGCCTTTCACTATGGTAGATTATCGCTGTTTTTGTATAATTATTTAATTCTTGTTGGCTGAACGCTGCTTAGTATTGTAATTAATTTATAAGTATTATTTTACAATATTTACAATTTGTTCTGTTAAAATTTGAACGAAAATGAAATAGGAGTGGTTCGTTCAGTAACTGTAAAAGTATTTTTAGTTTTCTACTCTAGCAAAATTTAGTCGAACCCATCCTAGTGCTCATCGGCGAAAGACTACCACCACATAAGTGGGCTCATAAAGTGTATTAAGGCTTGTCGTAATTGATAAGATCTTGTATACAGTGTCATACAGTTGAATCTATCCTAAAATACTGTAAGTATAGTGATTCGGGGATGGTTGTACTATAATATATTACACAGGTCTACAAGATACAGATAATTAAGAATGAAAACAAATTCCGAATTCGTAGTCCAAATGTTCCTATCACGTCGGCATTTCTGAGGTAAATAGTATTAAATTTGTCAAAATTGCCGATTTTGACAAATTTGATGCGTATATTTAGACACTATTTTTCTCCAAATATTTCTTATAACTTAAAGTAAAGGTTTCCTCCTTTAAAATCTCTCTCATTTTGAGTCATTTTTTTGAATGGCATGTTAATGTACCGAAACTGCAGTAACGTTCAAGTTCAAATAAATTAGTGATAGAAAGAAAGTAAAGTGTTTTAATGCATCGTATCTTTGAGTAAACCTTTGTTAACCATCATGAAACATTATATACTTCAAATAGATCACTTCAATAGTAATTATTCAAACATTGTAAATTATATATTTTAATGTCATAATATTGTTTGAAATGCATTTAGTTCATTTCTATTATATTCTAGTACATAATTACAAATAAAAATGTAACTGGATATTATGCCGAGTACAGAGATTTTAATTCGAGTTATAGTTTGAACAATATGTTAATTAATTTGTACTAAAGGATTGCTTGTTTTTGTAAAAAAATCCAGCCTTGCATTTTTCTTTCATTAAAGATTTGGCGAAGCGGAATTAAATTATTTCCTCCTCTTCGCAGTCTTCACTCCATCAAAGGAAATAAAAATGTATTTCTGCTCGATAGACGCTGGCGAATCACTAAACATTCTATTTAATGCCTTAAATCAAATCGGGGCAATTAGGCTTGGTTCTTTACATTTCCATTTAATTTTGTTATATTTTATTGTTTGGAAAATTGAAGACAAATGTTACGTTTTACAATCTGTAAATATTAGTGCCTCAACATGGAATATGATATAATTTATTTATTTCCATAAGACTATTACAGTATTGGAATTGTCAAGAATAAAGCACGAAAGTTTTAAAAATATTATATAATATATATGAATAACACAAGCTTATAGCTACAGGTAATATACGTATATGACAAAAGAAAAATCGATAAAATATCAGATAAATATATTATTTAGGAATAACTCAAGCAAGACATGCCATATAAAAGTACTTTGTCCACGACTACTATTTAATATATCCATTATAGTACAGTGGAATTAGCTCCAAAAGTACCCAAATCAGTACCTACATCTGAGTGGATAATTGTGAATTGATTGATGAACAGGGAGTATCAAAGGTGATATGTACAAGCTTTGTGGATGAAAATTCGGTGTCATTTGTTTATAACAGCACCTTGAATGCTGTAATAAACAGTTTTTTTTTAATAACCTTGATAGTAACGCTTAGCGAGAAAAAAGTTTAATATAAAAGATGTAGGTATTGACAATACGAGCATTTTAAGCCATAGTTTATCTATCTAACAATTGCGAAGTATTGTGGCGTATCTACTTATTGCCATTATTTTTATATTAAAAAAGATACCTCTACGAAATGTCTTTTTTTATACAATTTATTTTATAAACCACGTTTTTTTCACACTTATTGTTGAATATCCCCAGTTGTATTTGTCAAATCAAGAAAATAAAAATATAGATTTTTGCATAATTCAATTTTTGATAAAATTTGACCAGTAAAAGTTGTTTCAATTAATTCATTTATTTGCAAAAAATAAAAACTAAGAAAAATAGCTGAATTAGTTAATTTGACTTATCTTAAATTATTACCAGCCAATGTTCATTATATCTAGTGAAAACATGCCCTTTACTGAACCAAAATATCATGCCAAATTTGAGGTTAAAATATATATTTTTTAAATCTAATAAATTATAAACTTGAAAACTCGACTATTAACCTTGTAGATGGGTTTGACAGTAGATCTCAAAACGTAACTTTTCACGTATATTTTTCGATAATAATGAGGAAGTTTTTTTTAAACGAAATTATTATTTTTCTTCAATTCCAAATGTTTCCGTTATAAACAAATTAACGTTTTTCGACTAAAATAAAAAGCAAAAACATACCACACATACCACAATTTATTAAAAATGAAAGTTACAAAATATTAATTAGGAATGAAAATATGGTACTTGTTACATTTTAATTATCTATAAATAAATAAATTAATAATTGAACCCAAAGTTGCAATAGTTTACTTCATAAATCATGCATTAACATGAAAGTTATAAATAAATAAAGTGATATCCTCTTTAGTACTTATTTATATAAAATAAAGTTAACTTTTTGAGGCACTACCGGCAAGATTCATGCTCGGAGGAAAAACGTAGTATATTTGTCCTTTTTTTTTTAATAAACACCACAGAAATTAGACAAACCTCAATTCCAGAAGCCAGAGGCTTGAGCGGATGGGGATTACACATTGAAAACATACAACCAAATCCTCCGACAATGTCAGTGCCGGAGCTCGAACCCAATAGCGCGATATCACGTTTTGATTAATCGCTATTGCCACCGCGCTCGTTATCCAAGCTTTATTTAACTTTATCTTTAGCTAGATAGTAATTGATTTTTGATTTCATCTGGACTATTCGATTCGGTTCGATATCGGTCTAAAACTGCCATAAGTTTATTTTATAGATCTTGTGGTAATATAAGAATTATAAATAAACTTAAATCAAATATTCTTTACACGTGTAAAAAAGAAAACTCGAACACAAAGCCACTTATGTAACTAACATTTTTTTATTTTCAAACAATGAGTTTTGTCCTTTTTGATTCTTTCATCAAATTTTAAGGTTAATCAGTGACCCACCACCACCTGAGCTCAAGGGTATATACTTTAAATACTACGTTTTTGTAAATTTAATACGTCCTAAAACTTCCGCATATTTTACGATGTGTAGGTATGATGCAAAAGGGACACAAAATTAGGTGTTATGACATTCCCGGGAACACTTATTTGCAGCCTTGTATAAATTCTGGAGTACTAATTAGGTTAGCTAATATACACGGGTGAGATCCACAGAATGTGGTGACATGCACTTGCTGTGCACTTAAATGATATTAAGCATTTCATCACAAGTTTTGATTGTTTGCCAAGAAATTATATACTAAGTTTAACAGATTTTAGCATAGACTAATGGGTATTCTAATCACATTATCCCAATTTTGTGTGAATACAAAAGTTATGTTTAGCAAACAGTTTACCTAAAACTTGTCATAATTTATCTGACTTGTTCATGTATGTAGTTTAACTGAAGTTTAATATTGAATCACTGAGCATGAAAGTTTTACATTTGTTATGAATAAAGTGTCGTAATTAAGAGTGTAATAATCAATTGTAACTTAATTAATATAACAAACATAATTGTACAGGGTGTTGATATTAAGTAGATTAGATCAAAATATTGTAACAGTATCTATTTTATTTTTATTACTAGCAAACCTAATGTCGCCTTGGTGCATAAGATGTTCTGATTTCTTCTCAACGACTGAAGCAATACCCATCCTTCGTTAATTTACAGTAATGCCACCTACACTCGTAATGCAAATTATATTAAAAATGTAGATGTGGTTTTTGTGTACAATAAATAATACGAACTAAGGGACTAATCTTGCAGCGCCTTCTGATATTTTGTCAATATGAAAAAAATGCATTTTTAGTTGTATATACTAGTGTGAAATTCTTTCTTTCATTATATTTGTTTACCTCAACAAATATGGTATGGTCCTGTTTATTTTATAAAACATATACAGGGGTAATCGACCAACGTTTATAAAACAGTCATCAAGCAAGCAAGTAGTGGGCTGATGACCACAATATACAGGGTGTCCCAATAGTGCGGCGTCAAAGTCCAATATCAGCCTAATTAGAAGACTTTGAAAAATTATTTTTTTATGGAAGTGGTATAGTATCAAAAGGCGCACATTTTAATAATATTTTGAAATATACAGGGTGACTCGCTACAGCGCAGCATCTTCGAGATCATTTTTAAATGGAACTCCCTATATATTTTTACATTTATGAATTCAGCGTAAAATTACCTTTCCAACAACCTCCAGATTTTTTGTCTTTGACGTGGCGTTGCCGAGTTATTCGAAAAAATATGAAAATTTTGGTCGGAACAAGGTCAACAAATTAATTACTACAACGACACAATCACCAAATATTGATTATAATTATACTGGGTGTATTTTATACTACCACTAATTCAGGACATTTCAAAGTGAATTTTCTCAATTTTTTTCAAATGGAACAAACATTCTGTATATCATTGTATTTTTGAATTAGCACGTTAATTCTATACGATAATTGTGAATAATATTCTATACCTTAAATCGATATTTCCAGAGATAATTTTACTTTTTCATTAAAAACCGTTAAATTATAATACTTTTCATTTCGAACTGATCTAGTAGCCATGATTTTGACATAATAATAATAATAAGTTTATTTACCAAAAAATATAGTGTTTACAGAAATACAAATACATACATGTGTAAATAAAGTAATACAAAATGGGTATTACAAATATAAAATGGGCATAATTATTATACAATACATGATATTGGGTAAATAAAACAAAATAGAACACCACTATAGGCTATTCCTGTCCGTGGGAATACCAATAAGTTACACGAAAAGTAGAATTACATATTAAAATTGTACAAAATGTTACATAAACACGTACTTGCTTACATAAATACATGTGGGTTCTCACCTATTTATACATAAAATACACGTACAATGTACATTCATCAATACATACATTTATTACGAGACACAGTTGTATTAATTAATTAAAATGTGACACTTAAGTCATTGCTAACCATTTGGGCTATATATGTATATTACGAAACAGTGTCGGAGAGAATTATATGAAAGGATGGGGAGAAATCTAAAATATACTGAAACTTTAAATGTCAAAAATAGAAAAATTATACTAAGGTGAAAAATGACTCTCTAACCAGGACGATTTGCATGTATTTTAGTGCAATTATTAGTTCAAATTTTTAGATTGATTATGTCATGTATCCGGCATCTGGGCATAGAGAATACAAACTGCTGAAGGTGTTTCTTAAATACGTTTATATTGACAGAATTTTGCAAGTCCAGAGATAAGTGGTTATATAATCTAGAGCCCAGGTGCATGTAAGATCTCTGTCCTAGCGTTTGGTTCATCAGGGAATTTAGGTATGTGTTTTCTTTATTACGCGTATTGTACATATGTTTGTTTTTTTTTCAGGTCAGCTTTAGTTTTTTTTTGCCTGAGGACGCAGTAGTAGAAGAAAAGTTGACGTGTGTTCATCAATTGGGCTTCATTATATAAATCGTCTGAGGGGTACATATATGGTCTGGCGAACATTATATTTAATATTTTCTTTTGGACAATTATTAATTTATTTAGAATTGTTAGCACCTCCCCATGCTAATATCCTATAGCTAATGTGTGACTCCACTAGTGAGTATTATATAGTTCTCAAAGAATTTATATCTAAAATATTCCTCAATTTTGACAGTCTTTTCTTGAGAATTTTTTCAAATACTTTACTCGGAGCAACGTTTCATAAAGATGGACATGTTAATCGTCATAATTTTCATTATTACGATACAACCAATCCTTACATCTCACGAACAAATAGCCAAACAAGATGGTCGTTCAATGTTTGGGAATGAATTGTTGGGGATTATGTGATAGGACCCCATTCTTTTGATGGATGTGTGAATGAACAAATTTATTTGGAATTTTTGCAAGACAGCTTGGAATCATTACTGGAGGATGTTTCCAGAGATATGGGGGAGAAAATGTGGTACCTCCATGATGGAGCACCTGTGCACCACACTGCAGCTAATCACGAACATTTAAACGACGCTTTTTGCAAATGGTTGGATAGGAAGAAGAGGATTCCATAGTTGGTCTGCCAAAAGCCCTGATTTGACTAAAATAATCTTCCTTTTGTGGGGCCATGTTAAGGAGCAAGTGTACATATAGAGCGGGCCGAAAAAATTGAAATTTTCTCAATCGAAAAATAATAGTGCAGAAAACTTGTATTTGGTCCTTAGTAGTACTCCTGTTAAATTTTATCAAAAATAATTGAGATCTTCCGGTGTCACAAAGTACTTGAAATTTTTAAATTTGAAAAAAAAAATTTTTTTTTCAAAATTAAATTTAATAGTGGGGAATACTTATATTAAGGCCTCAACATTACGTATATAAGTTTTTTCTTATTAGGTGCCACAGAACATTTACAATTTTAACATCTTAAAGAAATTAACAAATTTTTGAACATGACATACAAGAGTCTGGAAAAGTTGGTTAAATCCCTCCATAGAACATGTATATGACTTGCGCAGCTCATAGTTTACTTCAGTATCTGATGTTAAAGCAATCCAGGGCTCACTACGAGGAGGTGGCTGCGCATCGTGCCCCACCCATACCCTCCCAACCACCCATCCGTTTCTAAAGTTACAATACTTTGTAGTTTGATTTATGCTCAAACTCGGGCATTATTGTTCTAGAATGCACCCTGCTTCTGATGAAACCATCACGATTTTGCACTCCAAAAACAGAGGCAGCAGCTTCAGTAACAATCTTAACACATCTTTCCACACTTTGGGTGTGGCAGGGAAAGTTTGGAATATCAACCTCTGTTGTACCTGCGATACACGAGAATAATACCTCATCTGATATGTTAGCCAGGATGGGAGGCCCTGTCACTGTGCATTCTTTCCATTGTATCAGAACGATATAATCCACAGCATCAAAATTGAGCGTTGGTAATGTAAACTTCCGTACCCCAACATCAGCTCTTTGTTGCCTTGATTTAATGATTCGCCTCAATCCAAGTTCTCTAATATGTTTATAATCATCAGATATCATGGCTAATAGGAGACTCTCGGAGTGAGCAAGACTGTCCTTGTTGGTATACCAAAGAATTTGTGGAATATCATGGGGCATGGGTTTCCATAAAATATACTGGATATGCGTTATGGTCATTAGATCAATGATAGTATATGGTTCCATATTTTAGTGGTGAAAGGGCTACAATAAACGGCCAAACCCAAACTGTCAGGCTTACAGAGAGCCTGCCAATAACTAGTGCTATAAGGACCACACCGTCATTTGTTCTGGAAATCCTCCTGGATATGCCACATCTCTTTCCATATCTACCTGGACAAAGATGCTAGGTGGGCAACACACAAAGTCTAACAATCGGCAATCAATATACTGCAGGCTGGCATCATAAAACGCAATGGGCTGGTTGGTGTAAACGGGCATAACACCCTAAGCATGAATTCAGACGTGATGCCTATTAGAAACAACCACGAACTGCCGTTTAACATCCTATTTCCTGACAGCGATGAATGTGATCGGTATAAAACCAACCTACACAAGGCAGACAGTTGTTGGTTTACAGAAGATTCCAAAACTTCTGAAAGAACAAGAGTTGGAATTTACATTCGCACCTAAAAGCCAAGAATAACTTCGAGGCTAGGTAATATCGTGACAATTTTGCAGGCTGAAATATATGCCACTGAACTGTGTACGCACGCTGGCACAAATGCATCCCAGACACAGATCAATAAAGATCTTGTCAAACAGCTAAGTAACTTTTAAAGCTCTTAGATCTTATCTCTATAATTCTAAAACAGTATGGAATTTCTAAAAGTTTCTAACCTAATTGGGCAGAAACATCAAACTAACTCTGGCCTGAGTATCTGACCACTCTGGTCTAGATGGCAATGCAATGTCGACTGCCTAGCCAAAAAAGGTACGGCATCAATATGTATAGGATCAGAACCAGTTCTTGACATATTCTTGAGCACTGATAAAACAAATATCCTAAGTTATGCCGAGAGCAAAATGATTAGCTCATTCAAAGGAATACATCTCATATCCGTTAAAATTAGGAACTTAATGACTACTGGAGTTAAGCAGATTAAACCTAGGGACTCTAATCGGCCTACATACTGGGCACTGCCGATGAAACCATTACCTCCACATACTGGGACTAGTGGAAAACTCTGAATGCCATCTCTGATTACAGGAAGCTGAAACGACAAGGCATGTTCTGTGTACTTGTCCCGCTGCAGAAAGAACCTGGTTCTCACTATTTGGCGAACGACAGTTATTGCCAGAGGATCTGGACAGTCTTTCGCCCGATAAGGTTACTAGCTTTACTAAAAATCTGAACCTATTGGGTAAACCATAATTAGGAGTGGGCCACAATAGACCAAATGGTCCCAGTGGAGAGTCCGATATGGAGTCGCTCACATTCCAACCACCTAACCAAACATATTTGCCCAGCTATATTTAACTTGTAAAGTTGTCAATATTTCCTGATATATGGATATGCTCTTATTTGTATCCAGTGTATAACAAAGACAACAAATATAATGCTGGGAATTACAGATCAATAACAACCAGCCAGTTCAGCTCAGTTGTCTCAGCGCTTACGAGTTCCGGGTTCGAATCCTGGCTTGGGTAAGGATGTTTAGTGATTTTCTTTATGTGTTATCGAGTTGGTGGCAGTGAACTAGACGAGGTTGTGTGAGAGACAACACGGCTAGTTTCTGTACCACCCGGACTTCGAATCAGCTGCGGCAGATAGCAATGTCGTAGGGAATGGTCGTTGTATAATTGTCTATGTGTATGTGTCCTGGTTGTGTGGTGGAATAGCTAATGCTAAACTCCACCAGGACGTTCCTCTAACCAAGGCGATAAAATAAAGATAAATAAAAAGAAAATAATTTATAATTTTGCGAAAGTTTTCGAGTTCCCTGAACACGTCATTATCCAGGTACATGCAAGGTCAAATGGTAACAAAGCAACATGGATTTATTCCAGGTAAATTCAGTAATACTAATCGAATTACACAATATAATTCTGAAATACTGGATAATAAGAAACAAGTTGATATCATCTATACTGATTTTTTCAAGGCATCTAATGGCCTAGACCACAATATTCTGATATGATAGTTGAGTTAAGTTAGAAAATAGCAGACAATAACGTTGAATGCTGTTTCAAATCGTTCGACGTCTTAGCTAGTTCATGTGTTCCCCATGAATCTATATTAGGACCGCTACTATATAGTATTTTTATTAACGACATTATCACAGGTCTCGATTCAGCGATGAATAAAAATAAACATCTGTAAGACACTGATAAGGCATATCCTTACAAACTGGGCTGAAACTTGGACACTCACGCAAAATAATGAAAGTTTCTTAGATATTTTTGAGAGGAAAGTTCTTAGTAACATCCTTGGAGCCATAAATGAGGAAGGGCTGTGGCGCCGAAGGTATAATTTCTAACTATACCTGACTTATGAAAAACCCAGACGTCATCACGTTTACAAAAAGATGGGCAGGACATCTAGTCAGAATGCGAGATAACGACGTCATAAAATAACTCACTATGCATACTTCAGAAAGCAGGTGAAGCAACGTGAATGGACGGAATCGAAAAAGATCTTGAAATCCTAGGGCTAGAAGATGGAGAGAAGTTACTAGGAACAGAACAGAATGGGAACGAATCTTAGAGCAGGCCAAGATTCACCAAGGATGAAAGAGCCAAATATGATGGTGATGATTATCTAGATGATCTAGACATTCTAAGCTTCTTATATGTGAATGATTTGAAAATCTGTTTGTAATTCGAACTAAGGACGATTGAAATAAGCCGCATAATACTAAATCAATTACCTGTTAATGTATCTAAACGTAGCGCATTTACATTTTGTAAGGCCTGCGGTCATGTCCGACATAATTATCATTTGAATAAACAGCAGTTTTAAAGATTTGATACAACTAAGGTTCCTGGTGTTACTTTTGACATTAAACTTTAAGGGGCATGTTTTAACTGTATCGTCAGCGTTAAAGAACCTAGGATTTGTAATTAGGAATTTTAAGGGTAATAGTAATACAGACATATGAAATTGTTGTATTTTTTCGTCGTGCGTTCAAAACTAGAATATTTCTCACTGGTATGGTCACCATGATTTCCTACATCCTATATATATATATATATATATATATATATATATATATATATATATATAAAATCTTGAAAAACAATCCGCGCCGTTTTGTTAAGTATTTGTGTTTTATTGAACATGGCAATTATCGTACAATTGGTTACTTACAAATAATTATATCAGAAAAAATTCATATATCGAATATACAAAACAGAATAATAAACAATACGGGATGTAACGCAACTTATACGAGAAATTTTAACCATACATGCACCTTTAAATAAGAAGTCGGTTTCTTGAAGAAAAAAAGTAATAAAAGTCCAACACGTCAATCTTGAAAACAATCCGCGCCGTTTTGTTAAGTATTTGTGTTTTATTGAACATGGCAATTATCGTACAATTCGTTACTTACAAATAATTATATCAGAAAAAATTCATATATCGAATATACAAAACAGAATAATAAACAATACGGGATGTAACGCAACTTATCCCAGAAATTTTAACCATACATGCACCTTTAAATAAGAAGTCGGATTCTTGAAAAAAAAGTAATAAAAGTCCAACACAGAAAAAGATACAAATTTTAAAGTTACAAATTAATGAAAATTTGTCGATGTCTTGGTCACTGATGAAGCTATTTGTACGTACGCGTAATGTACGCGTAATGGTATAACCCATCTACATAATATGTACGTTTAAACCATTGAGAATCCTCATCAAGTAGTTCGGAATCACTTTGAACATCGATTAACGCCTAATTGGTCCGTTCATATTGCCAAATCAAATGGATAATCTGCAATATCTGGAGTTTCTCCGTAATGATCTTCCTGGTCTTCTTGAAGGCGTGCCCTTGGAGGTCCGAAATCGGATGTGATTTTTACATGATGGTGCTCCCCCAAATTATCGTTTAGTAGTCCGAGGTAACTTGACCCAATTAAACGGAATACGTTGGATCGGACGAGGTGGACCTGCAGCTTGGCCTCCGCGGTCCCAGGATCTAAATCCTCTTTACTTCCTTTTGTGGGGATATTTAAAAAATGAAATCTACCTAACCGAAGTTGATAATATCGATGTATTACGTAAACGTATCACAACGGTTGTCCATAATCTGCGTCTTCGGGAACAGCAGGAAGGGAGAACACTTCAGCTAGTGTGACAAAATTGGATTAGACGGGTTCAGGTGTGCTTGAATGTTAATGGACAGAACTTTCAACAGTTTTTATAGAAATAATACGTTATTTTAACATTTCCATTAATTTGCAATTTTAACAATTTGTATCTTTTTGTGTTGGACCTTTATTACAATTTTTTTTAAGAAATCGACTTCTTATTTAAAGGTGCATCTATGGTTAAAATTTTTCGGGTAAGTTGCATTACACCCTGTATATTACAAATATTTTTGAACATCTGTGCTTTCGTGTGCCTCATATAGAAAGTAAAAGTCGTGAAAAATTTTACCTTGCTACTTTTAAGTCTAATTTATCAAACCTCTTATTTATACATTTTATATGTAAACATTATAATTTACTGCAAAATAAGCTTGTATCTGATTATAGTTTTATCTCAAAAATATATTATCTGCATAATAGGAATATAATTTACAGATCACAGCTAATGCGACACCCTTTCTCTCTGCAGGGCCTCGAGTGGGATAACTGTCAGTCTAGTATTAGTATATTCTTAGTATTAGTAGGGCAATTGTATTTTTTTTCTTTCTTATGTTCCTTCTTTATACAATGTGTATGCTTATATTCGTATATTCGAATTATATACTGTATATACATATTTGTATTATTCATGTTAGAATAATGTTTCCACCCTGTATCTGGTTATCTGTGGGACAGTTGCAAATAAATAAATAATAATAAATCAATCAACCTAATTTGATGTTTCTCATGTAAGCAAGAATATAAATACAAATAAATAGTATCAGTAGTTTAACCATTCAAACTCCATCATCGATTAAAATTTAATCGATTAGATTTCTGTGATTACAATAATATGGTTGAGGTGTGGTTTTTAAAAAGTTTACGAAAAACAACTATTTACAGTTTAATAATGTCACCGGAAAATGAGAGAGTAATCGCCTTTAAATTTATCGAGGGCTTATAAAGTTCATATCAATGAAAATTATCCACCCTAAATAAATTTGAATTTGATTTTTGTAAAAAAGGCAAAAATACGTTAAAAGAAAATAATAACTTTCTTATGGATAGACCTTGGGTTACCTCCACCCCTCACCCCCAGGGCCGCCCCTAAATTATCTTTAAATGGAACATCCTATTTTTATTTATACCATTAGTTTCCCCTCGAAGGGCTTATTACAAAAATATGTAAATGTCTAAAAGTCTAAAGTTAGTAGTTAGATACACATTATGTTAAATTAAAAATGCTTTAGAGGATAAACGATTCAATACCAAAAATATTTTTTAAACGTTTCAAGCGTCTGTCTAACATTGGCAGACATGAAAAACATATAAACACAAATAAAACAAATTGATTAATGGTAACTGAAGTTAATTTGAAACTTTAATCAATCTAATCTAAAACTGATCTAGCTAAGTAATTTTTAATTTAAAGTAATTTTGAATTTCCCTAGCAAAGTAGTTGAAAACTAAACTAGGATAATCAGCATTCAATGTTTTCTTGAAGTTTTTGACAATTGCTATATTTGTAAATACGGTTCTGATGATGCTAGCTTGGTTGACTAAACGCTTCCCAGGATATTATGAAATATTTTTGTGTTGTAAGCAGTTATCAAATTAGAAGTAATCTTCATATACATGTTTTATCTTACATGCTGATTCAAAGGAAAGTACATTAAATTCAACTGTAGATTGGGATGCCCGTGTTACAGCCCCTTACAATGGGTGCCTGGTAGCCAGTTTTCTCCTCATAACCTTTAAGAGGATTGACGTATGATGATCAAATTGTAGATCAAGTTCTTTAATTCGATGAGCAACATGCTCATTAGAGCAAGTTCGTAATGACATGCAAGATGTGTTCTATAAAATTCAAGGTCAATATACAAAATTATTGTTTTTTATTCAAATCGGAATTAGATTAACAAAAAATACCCAGAATAATTGAACATTAACATAATTAGTGCTAAGAGAAATTAAAAAATTATCAACGAATAAACTGCTCAAAATATTCTCCCCCATGGTCTATACGAAGGTTAAGCCGTTTAAGTAAATTAAACCGTGTTCTTGGAAAAGCATTATGCTCATTTCTGATTGTATTTGCGGCGTCTGGAACTGATCAATTTTGTCAATGGGAACTGAATAACAGTTTCTTTCATACGGCCCCAAAAGAAAAAGTCCAGTGGAGTGGCATCTAGATTTCTGGATGGCCATTGTACAGGAGCATGAGGTGCTCTCTCCAATCCATCTCTCAGGATTCCATCCAAATAATTTCTTACTGAAATCACATTATGGATTGGGGCCCCATCATGCATTAACCAAATGTCTCTTTCCATTGATTCTTCCACCTAAAAAAGTGGACCAATCAAGATGTCACCCAAAATTCCTGCCCAAACATTTACAGAAAATGTTCCATGACATCTAAACGCCTCGATGGTAAATGGATTTGATTGAGCCCATACATAACGATAACGGGTATTGAATACACCTTTCCGATTGAACGTGGCTTCGTCTGTCCAAAGAATCTTCTCTATTAAAGTGTCTTTGGCGATGGCGAAGTTTTTATTGGAAGCTACTGGGTGATAATTCTTGTACTCTAGTGCGTGTGGCAAATGCAATTGCTGATCTTTCGCCACACAGAGGATTGGCGAAGTCCCAGGTGTAGACCCAACCTTCGACTGCTAATTTCGGGGTCTTCCTCAACTGCCTCCAATACCCCCTCCTCAATGTGTGGGGTTCAAATATCCCTTGGCCTTCCTATTCTAGGCATAGGTATACTTATCCGGTTTCACGTAACCTTCTTTCAACTCCAAGAAATGTGCTTATATTAATGACACAACAATTAGGATATCGTCTACGATACTCCCTTACTGCACCTGCTGCATTTCCTTGGCACGATGCCAAATGAAAACAGACCAGCTGCTTTTGTTTTTTAATAATAATTGTCTATAAAATTATTTCATCATGCCTCTGGTTTTTGCAATTCGCTCTAAACCGACTTAACTTGATGATATGTCGCAAGAGCCAAAAAAGTTTGTAAATTTAATAACACCTCCGATGATTCATCAAAATTCTTATTTTGACACAAGACAAAAAATATTTGACCTTGAACTTTACCGGACCACCCTGTACAAGACAGATCTTGCATATCAGTATGGACTTGCTCTAATGACCATGCAGCTCATCAAAATAAAGAGCCGGACCACAATTTGATCATAGTACGTTAATTCGCTTAAAGGTCATTAAGAAAAAACTGGTAGCCAGGCACTCAGTTTAAGGAGCTGTAACACTGTTAGGAGGCGCAGTAGAAAAAATTATTTAGGAAAATCTTCATCTCTGTGGCACCCCAATCTACAGTTGAATTTAATGTACTTTTTTTGAATCACCCTATTCAATTCAATATATCTCCCAGAGTACTTCTTTTAGCTAACACTAACTTATTATCTACATTTTAATGCAATCGGTCACGGTCCGACAGAGAGAGGGGCAGTAATACGAGTAATAAGATGTAAACATTTTTCTTTATGAGTGATATTTACAATCTTAAAAAGTGCTTGGTAAATGTAATTTAACCTACTTCAATGAGTATAATAGTCCATTAATTTATTTTTTTCAATAGGTGGCAACTGTAATTTAAACAATTTTAGTTTCAAGGCAAGTTTACAAAATTTGTTCTCTTCTAGACTAAAACTTACTAGGTAGTCATGGTGCGTTTATTAATTTAACGAGGCGAACAAGCACCCTTAACATATTTTAATTTAGTGTCAATTTAAAGGGTGTATTTTACTTGAATTTTATGGCACCGCGGCTTCGCATGTAATCGTAAAAAGTAAAAGAATTTAATTTTGTAAGCCTGAGCGCGCTGAATTTTGGATTAAATACACTTCCGAATAACGCGTAGACCACAGGCAGATTATTTCCTTGTTAAATAAAAAAGTGGAGATAAGCCCGAGGCGCACACAGATCCGTTACAAAATGAAAAAGGGAGAGGCAAAGACAAAGCTTGCTAACAGCATAGTAATTTTGTGAAACTTGATGTCAAAATTATTCGTTATCTTGCGGAGTAACAAAAAAATCTTGTTAGAATAGCACCGTTCGTTGTTGTAAAATGGTATTCACCGCATAAAGGATAAAAATAAAAACGTGAAATCGCAATTGGTAGAACAAATAGGGTTTTTATGCTAATTAGACGGTTGTAAAAAGTTTAAAGAATGCGATTGTTTAAATGCATTTCTGTAAAACAAATGAACTTTTTATGCTAATCCGTTTGTGACAGAGATAGTAATTTAATTATCCTTAATTTGCATCAGCAAGTAACTTTTGCGATTTTGGTTATTAGAATTTAATTTTAATTTATTCAAATGAAGAATTGACGTTAAAATTTTTAAAATTACGGAGTCGAGAATGGTCAATTAAAGCCCTGGTTTTAATTACATCATAGGTAGCCTTGTTATATGTATTACTATATTATTCCTTACCTTGAATATGTATGATAAGAAATTAAATAGCACAAAAATTTATTTCAAATAACAAAACAGGAGTCGGTTCCAGCGACATACAAACTTAGCAATCAAAGGTCATGCTCCAAGTAATAGACGATGTAATTCAAATTTGTATTGGCACATAAAATCAAAAATTACAACAAAAACAAGAAATTAAAAATTTAGTGTACTCAGCTTTCTATAATTGTTCCAAAATTCGTAATATGTTATCTTTCCTTCTCGTCTGGCAGGTATCATATCAGTATATATGTATGTATACGCAGAGTATTCTGTCACAGGAAGAGGTCCTTCATCATCCTATATCTCGGAAGACAGGCGTCGTCTAATTCATCTTCAACAGCGCTTCTACCACTTTCACTAAAGGCATACGCCCCCGAATTTGTATTATGCATTTTACTTTAAAAAAATGAAATGCAAAATGTTTACTTTTACATCTCAAGTAACCTTACCAGACAGGCATTCCAACCGGTCGTGGAATTGTTACTATCTCTACGATCTCTTTCGCAGCCATAATTTATATAAATCGCAAATGCATGTAAAAAGCCAAGAGGACGTACAACTGAGGTCGAACTTTTCGAACAGATTTTGCAGCGGAAGTCAATCGGTATCTAGACCGGCAAAAGTATTGCAAAGGAGAGGAGATTGACATGCCATAGGCCGCGTCCACACACAGAGCAACTGGTGACGGAAACGCGACGGCAACTGGAGCTGCTGACTAGACAGTTGCTAGTCTCTGGGGATGGGTTTACACCAAGGCGACGCCAGGGGCTCAATTCTCGACTTCGTTGGAAAACGTTTCCATGAGAAAATATTCCCATTGGTATATTCCCATGGTATCATTGTTTGGTATTCTCGAGTGAACTTGGAATGTATTTTCCCATGAGAACCGTGATTATACGTGTGTCTGATATTAACTCGATTCATTTCATAAATCAACCAATGGCATTAAAGATTCTGGTGATTTATTCATATTGTAATTTTTAGAATAATGAAAAGGATTGATACCTAACTGCCGAATAACATAACTTATAAGATAAATAAAACATAGACAGTTTTTGTTAGGTAGTTTCATGAAAACCGACTTTAAAACCTTTTGACTGCTGCCGCCGTATATATGTGTTCTGAGAAATCGTGCCACTGTTGCTACTGACGGAATTGTATGTTTTTTATTCGGTTGTCAACTGCGTCAAATAAATATAAATGTTTTGTAGTAGAGATATCCTGAATAAACGGGCACAGAGCTACATAGCAGCTAGCCCGAGTAGATTGAGTGCGCGCCGAACGTGGTCACCATTTGTAAAAATGACTCTGCCGTCACGGGTTCTTTTTATTTTGTTGGAGAATTGGAAGAAATTCTAGCACGTAGCGACAGTAAAGATGAATTTTTTATAGAAAATTTTGATATTGACGATAGATCGGATGATGATCTGGCAAATGTGGTAGTAGGTCTTTGCTCCCGGGCCCCCATAGGTGATCCTAACCTCACAAAAGGAGGAGGAGAGGAGTTCTCAATCTTAGAACTCCTGTACTGAATGGAACGATAATACATTTTTCCAGTGAAGTTAAGTATCTAGGAGTAATCCTGGATCAAAAACTTACCTGGAACTCTCATCTGGAACGGACTCTTACTAAAGCAACAGCGGCAATATGGACGTGCCGTAGGTTGTTTGGTAAGACTTGGGGTCTAAGACCGAAAATGACACATTGGTCTTATCTTTCGGTTGTCAGACCTATGGTAACCTACGCATCATGCGTATGGTGGCCAAAAACAGAAGAAAAAACAGCACAGGGAAAGTTGCAGAAACTGCAACGCCTTGCCTGTTTAGGGACTACAGGAGCAATGCACTCGTGTCCCACAGCAGCTATGGAGGCTATGCTTGACCTACTTCCCTTGCACTTACATGTAAGGAAGGAGGCGGCACTCAGTGCCTTACGACTGCACCAAGCACATAAATTCAAACCAGGTGATCTGGTTGGTCACTTAAGGATTCTGGAGGAAGTCCATCTGAAGTCCATGACCAAACCCACTGACTCAATGCCAGTCAAACAAGACTTTGATTGCCCGTTTGACGTGCTAATTGAAAGTCGTCAGACGAGCAAGATGGAGTCACTGCGACTGGAGCAGGGGTCACTTATCTGGTATATAGATGGATCCAAGATGGCTGAAGGGGTAGGAGTGGGAGTAGCAGGGCCGAATTGTAGGCTATCCAAAGCCCTCGGAAACACCCCAACCATCTTTCAGGCAGAAATTTATGCCATAGACCTGTGTGCCCAGGTATGCCTAAATAAAGGCATCAGAAGGGCAAAGATCTATATACTATCAGACAGCCAGGCAGCACTAAAGGCTCTAAGGTCCTATACCTTTGAATCTAAAATTGCCTGGGAATGTAGACAATCCCTGAAGCAACTGGCTATTAACAACAGGGTTACCTTGATGTGGGTGCCAGGGCATGAGGGAGTACAAGGAAACGAACTTGCTGATAGCCTTGCAAAAAAAGGAGCTGAAGCACCGTTCATTGGACCCGAACCGTTTTGTGGCCTAGCCAAGGGACACATAGCGGAGGAGATCCAAGAATGGGAAAAGGATCAGAAAAAGTCCTACTGGAGGAATACTCCAGGCCAAAGACAAGCGAAAAAGTTTATAACTTATTCGACAAAGAATGCCACAAGGCTTCTCGAACTGGAAAAGTCCGAATTAAGGCTAATCACAGGCCTTCTAACTGGCCACTGCCCCTTGAGATACCATCTCAAGAATATGGGCAAGGCGGTAGATAATAAATGCAGATATTGCGATACTGCAATTGAAACTGCGGAACACATACTTTGTGAATGCAAGGTGTTAGTCCGCACTAGGCTAAAATTCCTAGAACAGGCGGAATTAACGCCGGAAGACATAGGGAAATTAGCCCCCAGGAAAATCACAAGCTTTGTAAAAAGTCTGGGAATCCTGGGATAACCACTAGATGTAGGGTAAATCACAAAAGATCTTTTAGGTCGAAGTGAAGTAAAGCTGTTCGAAGCCAAACGACCCCGTAAAACAATCTACAATCTACAACCTCACAAAAACCAAGTGGTATAATTCCAGAGCGATTGGAGATGTAATACTAATAATAATCATAATAATCGGTCTTATTGATACATAAAAAATAACAACTTCCGGTCGTTCAAAGCATACAATGTGGTATCAAATGAATCGTCTCGACATCTAGAGTAGGAATTTTATTGTGTTTTTGTTCTAAGCTTAAAAATGGCGCTTAGAAGTTAATAATTTGAATTCCAAGTATAAAATCATGTCCTCGGGTTCGAAAGATGTCGGAATCCGCTATAAAATAACAACTTCCGGTTTCAACTTCTGGTCGTCCAAAACATGCAATGTGGGGTATCAAATGAATCGTCTCGACTTCTAGCATAGGAATTTTATTGTATTTTCGTTCTAAGTGTAAAAATGACGCTTAGAGGTTAATAATTTGAATCTCAAGTATAAAATCATGTCCCCTAGTTCGAAACACGCAAGAATTCGCTATAAAATAACAACTTCCGGTTTCAAGTTCCGGTCGTCCGAAACATACGATGTAAGGTATCAAATGAATCGTCTCGATTTTTTAGAAAATATTAGCCGATTTTTATTCATAGCCGGTAATGATTGTGGTATAGTTTGTAAACAAGTTCAATCCAATTAGTGAATAGAAATTGGTTAAAAATTGGACTAAAGTTAACTACAAAGTAACAACACCAGGATAGACAACAAAATAAACTTTGACGATTATTAATCAGACGTCGCTGCACTGTCTTAAAGCCAACACTTTTAATTTAAAACAATTTCCTAATTAACTTGAAAGAGAACTTTAGTCTGGACTCAGTAAGACACAATGAAAAGGATATGATTTTTAGGTAAAGGTATATATCGATCTTTTAGGAAATTTTTGTTACAAATTTCGAGTATATAAAGTACAAAGTTAACAAAAGTATAAGTCTAACAAGAGTGTCGGTCCATACCACATAGTGAGGATTAGGACGACTCGGACAATGCAGTCTCCAACTACCATCCAATGATTTACTTTAAGCAATCGACTGTTACCAAAGAGATTCAACTACAAGTTTTAATGTTTACCACATTGTGGTCTTTTTAGCTTACTTGTCCTTATACGTATTTGGGTGCTCATTATAGAGCTTGAAAATGCTTGATTCCAAATCACTGAAGAACCATGTGTAGTCAAATACGACGGAAAACATATAAATTTACCTCCAAAAACAACTGCCAACTTTGAAAAATTACGATCGATCTCTCTTCAGAAATTTTAATACAGAACTTATTACTCGTCCTCATAGTCCGTACCATATATGAGAAGCAGTACTGCACAACGTCGGTTCGTAATAAAGAATTTTACTTGTCGTTTTGCGAGGCAGATGCTAAATTTACGCTCCTTGCGACGTAATTTGATATAGTTCCACAAAAGGCGCTCTGTGGGACATCGTTTATTGCAGCTCCAAAAATTACGCCCGTGGAATGGTTTCTATGATAGTTTTCTAAAATGATATTTTTGTTGTAGTTCCAAAAAATAAATTCTTTGTTGCAAATTCGAAAAATTTTCATGGTACTTCCACAAAATATCTTCAGACGCCATTTTTATGTGCCGCACGAGATTCATGCAAAATATTTCCGGAAAGTTGGACTTCGTTACAATTTCGAAAAATTTCTTTGAAAGGGGATTTTTGCTGACTTTATGCATGATGACTTTGGATAAAATGCAATAATATACAATGAAAAAAAACATTTATGTCAAAAAGTGACGTTTATTAAGTATATAGGACACATCGTCACATGCCTACCTTGCACTGACGAGAGCCAACAGCTCGAAACTGCAGTCTTCAAGTGTTATATGACGACTGGCACAAGAGCTCCTTTAAATAGGATCAGTCTTTCGGCTGGTGTTTGTTGCAATTGCAGCATTAGCGTTTTGATGGTAATATGCAATTGTTACACTTAACGCGCCAAGCTTGTAACTTGTAATTCAGCGCTCGGCGGGGCACATAGCCTGGAGAGTAGCTGTTGGTTGCAGTCTGGTTAAGTTCCTTATAGTAAAATAAGGATTTTATAGAAGAGTTCGCGACTAAAAATATTATGTTCTAATATTCCGCCCTCTAAAAGCACACTTGAACTAAGTATATAGGATGTTCCAAATTTCAATCGTCTATCTTTAAAACTAAAGAAATAGTGATCCTGTTACACGCGATATAAGTCCTAAATTTTTAAAATAATTGGTTCATAAACGCAGAGGTTATACACCTGATCTGAGTCTTGTGACTATAAGAGATATGTAGTTCTTCAAAAGTATTATGTAAAACAGAATATTTTCATATTAGTTCCCTATAAAAAAACATTAAATGTGATCCACAAATATCATTTTATCCTATTATAGAGAGCCTGAAATGACACCATGAGAAGCTGAGATGGGTAGCAAATTTTAAATAAAAGCGCCTAAATAAAGTAAATAATTCTTTATAAAACGAGAATTTGTTTTTGCAGTTAATTAAGATTTGCCCAAGGTGGATATTTGTTTTTTGAAAAACACTAATTTTATAAAATAAATATTTATTTACTCTTGGCGAAATATTCTGAATATTTCTATTTACAAGTTTACGAATTTCTGGATGGCGATTAACACGCACGGAATCCACGTTTACTGTACATATGTACAAATCCTTCATTCATACAAATCATCAGCTTACGTGTTAATTGATTTAATCAAATTGCAGATTAAAAAGTAATCGAACTTGCATTCGAACATAATGTGATGAACGTGGAATACACACACATTATTTGCCAACAGTATATATGAAGCTTTAATTACTTGAAACAATGCAATAGATTTATCACGTTTGACGAGTGCGAGAATTAAATCAGGTTTAAATAAACGAACTACCACACCGAGTGCACAAGTATAGTTGGGCTGTCATTAACAGAGCAGGTCTAATCAACCGATACGATGATGGTTTTGCTGATGAACATAGCATCAACACTGCAAGCCTTTGTGATGCAGCCGTTCAAATGTCACGGTGCGGATATTAAATTTCAACGTGTTGTGGAATAGTTCGATCTTCTGATTGTGTTATTTACCACTCTGCTCCGGTGATGTGTCTATGCATGATGTACCTCGAATTTGCTCATTGATATAGTTGATGACGATATTGACATGTTCCTTATTGCATTTATACAGTGCGGACATAGAATAAAACCTGCGTGACTATGCATAAAATAAAATTTCACTGTCTCACAGTGGGAAATTTAAAAGTTTAAGGTTGACAAAATTCTACAAATTTTTAAATGAACTCGAAATCGCCATTAGAAAAAGTAGTGAAAATAATATGGCACCCGAACATAAGGGATCCTGACTCCCAGTGCATTTTTCTCAAAATCTTTATCTACAAGTGATTATAGCGCAGTCAAAATAGCACAAAAAATCAATATAAAATAACTTTTTTCATAAACAAGTTTATGGTTGGATCGATCCTGTTGGAGAGGTGCTCAGGAGTAGTACCCAAGAAATGTTTGTACTTCAAAGACTTTATGCTCTAATTGTTATTAACAATTTAATTTTTTTAACCAAAATTTTCAACTAAAAAATGTGAATAACTCGAGATTATATAGATCCGATCGGGATAAAAAAAGCAAAATCTCTGTAATAAAATTTTCTACAAATCTACGTTTAGTGTAGGTCTTGGGAAAAGAGAACATATTATTATTTAAAAAATTCTAGAGGGGTTAAAAAACAAGGAAGTTTTGCAACTAAGATCGATAAAAAAAATTAAAAAGTTCTTTCCAGGCAAACTAACAACAATATTTAAATGTATGAAAATTTGTTTTTATGAAAAGACAATTTTTTAAAAATATATCGTATACACTAAATATGCTACAAAATGGTTCAGTTCAAATTTAAATATGCATTTGTTAATTAACAATTAGCTAAAATGCAAAAAGTTGAATATCTTCAGTCTAGTTTGACCAAAATAATTTTTTTTAATTAATATAAAGGTATTAAAATTTTCTTTTTGATCTGATAAAAAAATTTCAATTTTTTCTCAAAGTGGCCGAAAAAAATTCATTTTTGTTAATTGGGTTTTAAACAAATGCAAAAAATGGCCAAAATAAGTTTAAAAAATTTTCGTCATCATCGACAACGTTATCAGAATCGAAAAGAGATTTATAGTTGCCTCCATTATTTGCTGGTTCCGTAAGGAGGAGCAGCATTGCAAAACTGTTCTTCTCAGCAGGTATAACAAATTTTGTCTTGCGTTTGAAATGTTACCTTTTCGTTTGGAAATTTTACAGGACGCGTATAATGCTTCTTCTTAAACAAACGATTCAGGTTTATTGTTTTAAGTTGCGTGCTTAACATTCTTCAATTATTTTAATTTTAAGCTCATCTGGCTTCGGAACAGTATCTCGCGATTCTATGGCGACTCTGAAATTCTCATATTCGAGTGCGAGATTGTATAACATCATGATTGTTGAAGTCCTCGTTGATAGTTGTCCATGTCTGCTAATTTGTCAACTGTGTCCATAAACTTATTAGATGGCTGTGAACAGCATGCCCTTCTAGTTTCGTTGGGATTAGTTCCTTTAATAGCTACCTAATAAATACCTTTCGGGCAGGTCCTTTACTAGCGTAAGTGTTTTTCAATTTGTCCCATAATGCTTTAGCAGTGATGCATTTTTTAATTTGTTTAAGCTCGGAAGGAGCGATTACAAGGATGAGTTCAGATCTCGCCAATCTGTCTCCTTCTACATCGACCGCAGTACCAGCTTTCAAGGAAGTTTCGACGCATTTCCATAATTTGTGACGTGTAAGAACGGCTTCAGTCTGTATTATCCAAGTGTCGTAGTTCTCTTCTTTAAAAGGGTTGATCTTGATGCTCGACATTGTTTTTTTTTTCGACAGGGGTACTTACGCAATCTCGTAACTTCAGAAACATTCTGCTACCATATTAAATATAAGAGATACCTTGTGGAATTTGTGTATCACGAGAATACAGAGAGAAGTTTTTCTAACTTGTTTTATCTGTCGATCAGAAATACACTTATCTTCTAGACTGAAAGTTCACAATAATAATATTTTGCTGACAATGTCAAAAACATTTCCAAGCTTAGGTATGATTAGGTATGAATACTTGACGATTACATGTAAAGAAAACTTGTAAAACCGTCCAATATATGAAAATGAAATAATGACGATGTTCCCTCTATCAAAGTTATTACATAAACAATTTAAAATATTCGACTTCAAATATATAAGACCCATAATCTCTGATATCGCATTTAAAAAGCAGAAGCGTTAATATACTTTCCATTGTTACTGCTTACGTTATTTTTAAACACGAAATTCCGAATACTGAAGAGGAATCACAATGCAGAATATAAATCAACCAGACAGTAACAAATCTGACGTGAAGGTGACTGTATTATCCTATTTTAAATTTTATATAAATATAAGACTTTAAATTCTATATTTTCATTTTCCATATTTCCATCTACTTTCCATTATTCGCTTTATATTCAGCATGATTTATTTAGGTGAATATAGGTCCTTACTGAAGTTAAAAAATATTTTTTTTCACCACCTAAGATATTGTGATAATATAACTTTATCCACCCTAATATCTCAGTTATTAATAATGCAATTTTCTTCAATCAAATTTGGGTGGTAATTGTATGTTGAAACAATAAATTATTTGGCAAAGTAAACATTTTCATTTTTCATTGGAGTGCGGTTTTAGGGGGTAAAATAGGGTAGGTTTTTTTGGCAAAAGGATATTAGGCTTATTTTAGACAGATTCTATTATATTTGGATTCAGCATGTCCAAAAACCCCTTAATCCATATTCTCTATGACCTCAAAAACGAATTGTGGCAGAAACGAAAAATTAACTAATTTCTTAAAAAACGCTTTTTAAATTTTTTATAACTTTATTTAATTACTATAACAAACTAAAAACAACTTTTTTTAAATTCTGGTCTCTTCAACATAACCACCTTTCAACAAAATACACTTTTCAACAACCCTTCTTAACCGTTCAATCACATTTCTTAAAGTTTGGGGAGTAATTTCTTGACACGCTTGCTTAATCCTAAGGCAAAGCTCTTGTCTGTTACGCGGCCGAGTAGCATACACTTTATTTTTCAAGTACCCCCATAGAAAAAAGTCACAAGGGGTAATATCAGACTATCTAGGGGGCCACGGTTCTAAAGGGCTATTTCTACCTATCCACTTGCAATTTGCATTTAAAAGATTTCTAACTATCAGAGAATTGTGCGCGGGGGCACCATCTGAAAGTATAAATTTTCTCTCTGTGTTAAATGCATTTCCATAAAAAACCATGTAAATTATTTTCTGCGTTGAGGTTATTCAGGAAAAAAGGGCCAACAATTTGTTCGTTAACTTTTTTGGTTTTTAGAGTTAATTACAAAGTTGCGATTTTCGGCTGCCCAATATCTACAATTTTGACTAGATACCACACCCTTTGTTGTAAATGTTTCCTCGTCACTAAACAGTATGTTCTTTAAAAAAAATCTGTCGTTAAGGTGATAGTTACCTTACTACCATAGGCATTAATCAAAGGTGCTTTGAAAAATAAGTTTTTATTTGACATTTGGCGATTCATAAGAATTGTCAAAAGTTATTTAATTTAGTTAGTTATTGTTATTTAATTTATCAGTCTTACTGATAATGGCAGAAAATCGGAGAGAATCGCTTATTTGGTGATAATGAAAGATCTACGCGTCAGGTTGCTCGAATATTTAATCAACGTCATCGTTATCGAGCACCAATTTGGTACAAAACGGTTGGTGATATCAACAAACTATTTTCAAGAACCGGAGCCATTTTCAAGACAAGATCAAGAAGGTACAATTTAAATCCACGACAATATCCAGACGACGAACGCATTTTAACAGAATTTCGGAACAATCCAAGTGGTAGTGGGGAGTTGCGAGAACACTAAATTTAACCAAAAATAAAATATGGAGATGTTTGAAACGCAGTAGGGTTAGGGCATCTAAACCAAAATTTTTGCATACTCTTTTAGTTTCTAGAGTTTCAGTCAAATTTTTTACTGAAACCCAATGTACCAAATAGCCAAGGGATAGTCGTGCCGATCGTCACATGCCTACCTTGCACTGACGAGAGCCAACAGCTCGAAACTGCAGTCTGCAAGTGGTGTGGAGTGACTGGCACGAGAGCTTCTTTAAGTAGGATCAGCCTTTCGGCTGGTGTTTGTTGCAATCGAAGCATTATTATATATTATATGTTACAAATACGACATGAAACCTTACATACACAATGTGTCCACGGCAAAGCGTTATTATATGTGTAAATGACAACTTTTTTTGAATTACAAACACAATTTTTTTATTCTGCTTTTGCTTCACCCAAAAACTATTTTTAGTGTGTTGGACTTTAAAAAATTTACAGCGGGCGCTGGTAACAGCTTACAAATAAAAATCACACCAGGTAAAGTGCCTTTTCTGTGCGAAATATTGAAAAATTTTATTAGAAATACTATTTTAATGTTTTAAAAAGAGCATGCCATGGAAACAAAAATTAAAATCTTTGTGCTACAAAGAATTTAAGTACAGAGTTGAAATGTGTGCTGAAAATGGAGGAAGATGTGTAGAATAAATAAATTTAAATTATCATTACATTTATCATTTAAAAAAAATAGTATAACATACTGTAAACAGTTTTTTGGTGAAGCAAGAGCAAAATACAAAAAATTGTGCTTGTAATCCAAAAAAAGTTGTCATTTACACCTATAATACCGCTTTGCCGTAGACACATTATATATATTTAGAACAAATATTAGTAATATACTTTTATACTTGTGATTGGTAATTGAAAATATATATGTGTGCTGGTTAGTGTTTCAATCCTCATTGAGAGAATTTGTAAATAATTTGATCAAATTAATGCTTGACGTTAAGGAATTCTCTAAAGAAATTGAATGTCAAATATTGTGTCCTATATCATGAAAATTTTATATATTAATATCAACTCTGAAATTTCCGTTATCTATTCTTTCGAATCTCTAATCTATCACCCTACATTTTGTGTTGAATTAATCAATATATTCTCGTATTACCTTGGGAGAGAAATTCAAATTACTACAGCATATTATATTAAGTTGTTCTCCATTCTATTTCCATGGTAAATCAATCCACAATGATCAAAGTAGAATAAGGGTATGGCCCGCGAAACCTACTACATATACATGTTAGTCTCAGTCGTAATTCAATTCCGATCCATATAATATTAAATGAAGTGCTAGAGGATCACAGATCACTGTAGGATTAGTGGGTACATAGTTTATCTGAGACCGCAACAGGCAAGCGCTTTCCAATTAGGTTTTACACATCGCATACCTTCAAATTGATGAGAAGCGAACGGAATGTTTCATTTGGAATCATGCGGTTATACTCGATCACTTTGTTCCTATTCAGTTTATTGAAATAGTTTGTTTGAGGTTCCAGTAATAATGACAAAGAACCACTTTAGCTTTCTATAAATGTTAGAGGAGTTTAAAAGCTAGAGGACTGTTCGTGGAAACAGATGCCCTTATAATGGAAATTCTCAAATATTCAATATTATCAGTAATTAAATTAAAATTTTGCCTCCGTTGTGGATGGTACATTGTTTGACTATTAAAAAAATGAGCTGTTTAAGAACGGAATTTTAGCGAGATTCCTTTTTGCGTTAGTTATATTAAAACAATTTAGAATAATTAATTTTACTTTAAAATGTTACTTAAACAACTTCTCTTTAAATTATGTAAAAGTATATATTATTGCAGTATTTAGTTAATTCCTTGTAATCCTTTATCCGCGAATAAAGTATTGTTATGAAATAATGTCGTAAAATATAATTATATACAAAACGCAAGGGAATAATGTAATCTTAAAATTTCATGTTTTTTTTAACGATGACTTTTCTCTTTTTGTTAATAAAGAAAATCTTCTAATAATATTAATTTATTAATCATGTCAATTATAAGTGCAAGATATCAAATAAAACATACCTTAATAATTGATTTAGAAACAGAATATAAGAAGTACATCCACAGGCGATTAAGATATATTAAATAAAAAATAAAAAAATATGCATAATTTATCAACCACAGTAGAAATGTGGCAAAATTGCGAATATGGATAGAATAACACATATAGAACATTGAGAACTACACTTTTATAGCCAAGAATATTGAACTTTGTTCATATTTTGTTACTCTATTTATTATGATATTATCTGGCCAATAGTATCGAGCCACCGGGTTCGAATTCCGGCTCCGGCACTGGCACTGTTTGAGGAAATGGTTGTATGTCCGCGTTTTTTCAATGTGTAACCCCCTTCCGCACAAGCCTCTGGCTTCTAGAATTGGGAATTGTCTAATTTCTGTAGTGTTCTGTTTATTTCAAGTGGTCATTTCTGCCCAAAAAGAGCATTCTAGTAATGATCTGTGAACAATATCTCGTAATTGATTAATAAATACATTAGCAAACTGGGCAAATGTCTTTACCAATACATATAACAGTAAAAATTTAATAGTTTTTATCTTAACAGTCCCATTTCCTCTTTTAGTGCATTCGGACAGGAATAAGAACGTTTCTTAACCTAACAAGACTATATTCCTCCCCCATTTTCAAGGATGCTCAACACGATGGCGGTAGTTAAATCTCTCTCCGAGTTCACCCTACCCTCCAAACGGGGTACCGCGTATCCGTCGTCTTCTACCAGCCAAACCTGTGTTACCCCCGTTTTTGAGGATGCCCTTTCGGTTGTTCGGAGGGTAAACACGTGCGGTAAGACGCTCCAGAGAAAACTGAAGGCCAAGCCGGATAAAATAACAATTAAAAAATCAAAGATGGACTAAAATACTGTGTAAAAAAAGCCGCGTTAAACAATACATGTTAACCGCTATAATATAAGTATATCATGTATTATTTAAGTAAATAATACTGTATCGATGAAACAGCATAATGTTGCTAAAATTAAATTTAAAAACTAAACACAAAGTTCGTTGTGAATAAGTGACAAATTTCTAAAAGGGACAGCTAGGCAGTGCAATAAATCAACATCAGGATCATCAGGTATGAAATGTTCCACATGGGCTGTAACCGAAACTAAAAGAAATTTGTAGCGATCGATATAATAAATTAAGCATTTGCATAATTTCATTTATGCTACTTAAATACATGAACTAGCTACTTTGATTAATATTTGCAGTGCAATCAATGTTGGAATTGGGAGATAAACTACAAATAGATCAAATACAAAGTGATATAAACCTGTATAAAGATAAAACAAAGTTTTTTCAACAACATATAAATTGAGATCAAAATGACGGATGTAATGACAACCCGATCTAAGATTAAAATATTATCTAACAACAGAGTTATTTCTAAACCCAAAGCAAAAAATGGTAGTGATAAGGGGGAAACTCCAAATAGAGCAAATACTAGTTATATAGGTATTATAAATGACGACCGAGAATCAGACAAAAATATTGATACTCCTAACAACATTATTTTAAAATTACGTAACAAATTAGCCCTGGAAAATTCTCTCAACGAGGAATTGTCAAAACATATTGAAGAAAAAACTCAAGAAATTTCAACTCTAAAAATGCAATTAGAAGATAAAAATGAGATAATAAATAGCCTGAATTCGACAATTAAGCAGTTTAATAAAAACATAATATGCAGTGTATGCACTGAACTAAGAAATTCCCTTGAAGCACAGGCTGCTAAATTAAAAGAACTTAAAAGTGAACATCTATCAATAACAAAAAAGTGCACTGAACTAAACACAGAAATAAATCAACTAAATAAACAAATAAGTGAACTTAAATTAAAATCAAAAAAATTATTCATAAATAATGATATCCAAAAAATCCATAAAAAAACCAGTAATGAGATGGTAAATGTTGCTGATATTAATCCTAACAATAAGATATTGTTACTAGGCGACGAACTGGGTAAGGGACTGGGCCCATTATTACGTAAAAATTATAAGAACTCTGATGTCCTCGCTATTGTCAAACCTGGTGCTAGCTTGTGTACAGTTATTGACAATATTGATTCACTATCAAGTCAATATAATGAAGGCGACTTCATCATCATATTAGGTGGTAAAAATGATTTTATTAATAAACGGTTTCCATTATTTAAATATATTTGTGAGAAAATCAAACAGTGTCGGCATACTAATATCATATTTTGCTCTGTTCCCTATACGAAGAATAATGACTTAAACCAACGCATTTTTAAATTTAATTCAAAACTATGTGATATTATATCTAAATTAAATAGAGTCATTGAGGGAACTATATCATATTGTGAAACAAACAATGAGAGATTTAATGAATTGGTTAGTGTTATTAATAGTGCCAAAACTAATGCAGCAAATAAATCATTAACTTTTGTACCTATCAATAAACAACTGTTTTTGGCAAACAATTTGTCATCAACAATACCAACGTTCACGGCTCACGCATAAGTGGTAATAGTGTTATAGTGAAGGAAAGTTCGGAATGTGCTATAGTGGTGCAACTTGATGTAGTGGGACATGAGCATTGCGCAATTACGGTGCCAAACAACACAGATTCTGTGCAAATTCAACAGGCAAAAGTAATCGACATCGCAGATGAGGTAGACGATGGGGACTCCAATGTGGTTGGCAGTGAAGCGATTGGATTACAGGCAAATATTAGTGGTAATAATCAAGTTGATGATATAAATAATCAAGAACATTTTTTATATCCCAGACTATCGCAGCTGAATCTAATGTCCTAGAAATTAATGTTGATGATGTTGATGTTAAAAATACCAACGCAATAACCTTAGTTTTACTGAACATTCAGTGCATCCGTAATAAAACTGATGACTTGTATATCTTTTTGCAAAGCCTTGACTTTCCTTGCTTAGTTTTAATAACTGAACATTGGCTTAAAACCAATGAACCGGTTTATATACCGAATTACTCTGTTCTGTCAATGTATAACAGAACTAATTCAAATCATGGGGGTACACTAATATTGTTAAATAATACCTTGGGGAATTCCTTGTCATTTGTTAGCATACATAAATTTGACGATGCCTTAGTAGAGAAACTGTTTGAGTTTTCAATTATATATTGTAGCATGATTAATATGTATATAATATGCATTTATAGATCTCTCTTAACAGATGTTAATCTATTCTTAGATAAGCTTGAAACACTCTTATTCAATCTACCAACTAAATCAACTATTGTATTAGCTGGAGATTTTAACATTAATTTTAGCGACAAAGAGTCAACTGACACAATAACTCTAACAAACCTCTTAACTTGTTTCAATCTCAATATGCATGTTAAATCTTATACTCGCGTCTCTCAGCACTCGTATAGTACAATTGATTATCTCTGTAGTAATTTAGAGAGCCAAAATATTTCCTGCTCAGTGATTTCACCTGGCTTGTCTGATCATGAAGCTGTCTACTGTTCTCTACAGATAGACTCAAATACTTCTAAATGTAAAGAAAAATTTGGACGATTGTACCGTAGGACAAATTACAATAGGTTTTTTCAATACTGCCTACAGTCTGATTGGAGAAGGGTCTTTATTAGAGATGAACCTTTTAATGCGTTTTATGAGTGTTTAATGCATGCTTTCAGTAGGGCTTTTCCCATTCAAAAGATTAGAATAAAGAATAAAAAACTTTGGATAACTAAAGGCATAAAAACCTCTGCAAAAAATATACGAATTTTACACTACATACGAAAGTACACAAATGAGGCATTCTTTTTTAACTATTACGCAAAATACCGTAATATTTACAAAAAAGTTATTAAAGCGGCAAAAGAAAACTATTACAATAGTAGAATGGAACAAACAAGTAATAAGTCCAAAGAGAGTTGGGCAATAATAAACGAGCTTAGAGGTAAAAACCACCGTTCAATAAAAACAACTATAAATTCGAATGACCTGAATAGCTATTATTGTTCAATTGCAGATAAATTAACTGAAAAAATAATCCCTTTAAAAGATCCTCTGAGTTATATGATGGAAATAAATAATAACCAAATACTACATTTGTACGATACTAATATAGCTTAATTGACAGAAATTATTAAGGACATAAAAAATAAAAATGCTTCCGGTATTGACGAAATGTCTATAAAAATATTTGAAAATCTACCAGAATCTGCTCTGGATGTACTGGTTTGTCTTATAAATAGCTCTTTTCAGTCAGGAGTATTCCCATCTTTTTTAAAAACTTCTCTAGTTATCCCACTATATAAAGGCGGGGATGTAGAAAACCCATCCAACTATCGGCCCATATCATTAATTTCCACGCTAGCTAAAATTATAGAAAAACTAATAAAAAAAAGAGTTACTGAGTTTTTGTTATCTGTCAATCTGCTTAGTGACGATCAATTTGGCTTTCAACGCCATAAAAGCGCTAACGACGCAATGTTCTCCTTTCTAAATACTGTTTACGCGAAACTAAATGAAGGGGAGGTGGCCGCTGCCATATTTTGCGATCTGTCAAAAGCCTTTGATTGCGTTCAACATGGAATATTGTTGCAAATAAGTGCTATGGCTTTAGAGGCATTACTCTTGAATGGTTTAAATCATATCTGTCAGGCCGTAAGCAAATTGTTCAAAATCCAAATAGGTCTGACGAACTTTACATAAACTGTGGAGTACCTCAAGGCTCTGTTCTTGGTCCAATTCTATTTTTACTGGATATTAACGACATAACTACTATTAATATCACAGGAAAGTTTACCCTATTCGCCGACGATAATACAATATTATGGCATAGCAAGGAAAAAAATATTCTGCATGAAAGCATATGCAACGACATTAAGAAAATCAAAGATTGGTGTGATTCGAACTTACTGTCGTTCAATATAGGAAAAACAAACATAATAACTTTCAAATGTGATTTGCCAGATATATCCCTAGGGAACCATGTACTTGAAAACAAAACGTGCTTGAAATTTTTAGGATTAAATATTGACTGCAAATTAAAGTTTAGAGAACATATTATTAGTTTAAATAGTAAACTAGCATCTGGATGCTACGCAGTCAGGGTGGTTTCAAATGAATTAGGATATTCAGCTGCCAGAGCTGTATATTTTTCATTAATCGAATCACATCTGAGTTATGGGATTGCGTTTTGGGGCGTATGTAGTAAATTTCTCTTGCAACAAATACTTGTGTTGCAAAAGCGTGCCGTTAGATATCTGTGTAAGGCTAGGGCTCGCGACTCTTGCAAAGAACTATTTGTAGCCAACAGAATTCTAACTGTGATATCTATTTTCATATTAAATACAGTAGTCTTAATTCATAAGTACAAAAATAATGTTTATACGACCTCAACATATAGCACTCGACAAGTAGGTAATATTACACTGCCAGTCCCAAGAACTACGCTTGTCCGGGATTCTGTGGTTTACAATGGCCCTAAAATGCATAATCACTTACCGAGCCATATTAGGGACATCGTCTCCAATCAGGGTTTCAAAAACGCAGTGAAAAATCTACTTATTGATAAACCATATTATGAAATAAAGGAATATTTAGATGATACATTCTGATGTAGATATATATTATGTTTTTAATGTTTGACCAAAAAATGTGATTTGTAGCTTGTTTTATTGTATGATGTTATGTTTATAGTTTTATATATTTGTATTTTATATAAGTTATATATGTATAATTTTATTTGTTTTATGCTTTGTCAACAAGATTATTCTTGTGGACAATAAAGTATATTTTGATTGATTGATTGATTGATATGGTCTTCGATCCCCGCAAACCCCCCAAACGACAAAAACCACCCCCGAAAGTGACAAACAGCGTATCCCCCGTCTCTTACCAGCCAAACCTGTGTTACCCCCCCGTTTTCGAGGATGCTGAGCACGATGGTGATGTCGACCCTCGCCAACCCCTAAAATGGCCAAAAGCCATCCCCGAGAGGGGTACCGCGTATCCGCCGTCTCCTACCAGCCAAACATGTGTTACCCCCAATTTCGAGGATGCTGAGCACGATGGTGTTATTGCATCTTCTCCCTGAACCGAACCGACCCTCAAACTGACAAAAACTACCCCTTTGATACGTGGTTTTATGAAGAAAGTGAGTAAGTTCACGCAGTAAAAGAATCTTGCAAGTGGACCAGTTACAGTAAAATTGGCGGCGCGAAGATCCTGCACGGAGATGCTTCGCGGGATGACATGTATCAGATAACATCTCTGTATGTACTCTTCGCCGCCGCGAGCTCCCGTACTTTTGAATTAAATTCTTCAGTAAAAAAATCGAAAATTACGAGTATAATGATAATTTTGCCCGTTTAGTAAGAAGAAGGAGTATAATGATATTTTTGTCCATTTGCTGAGCGAGGACAGGTCGCGATATTTTTTTCATACTCAGCATTCTCGAAAACGGGGGAGAGGGAACACGAGTTTAGCCTATAAAAGACGGCCTATCCGCATTTCACCCTTTTCGGGGACGGTTTTTGGCCGTTTAGGGGGTTGGCGGGAGTCAAGGAGGGGTCTTGACATCACCATCGAGCTCATTATTCTCCAAAACGGGGGTAACACAAGTTTGGCTGGTAGGAGACGGTGGATACGCAGCTTACCCTGCTACGGTTCAGTTTCTGAACACGTAACGACTTATATAATATATCAATTCAGTACGCTATTTAGCATTCACTCTGTATATGGTAGCGCCAAATTAAGGTCAGCGATGGGTGTATTTTTGGTTGCCCAGCATTCGATACGAAACAAGTAAAATTAAAATAAAATCCTACCCGACTATTGTGCTGGAACGCAGTGATAAGTTTTTCTGAGGAGGCCGCAGGAAAGAAGATAAAATGGAAAGAAAGAAATTCAGGGACGAGGTTGGCGGGTTCGAGGAAGAGAGAGTTGGATGTTACGATTGTATAGTTTTATATATATTGTGGCCCAATTTTGGGTATTTTTGGCGTGATCCAAGGGAGAGCAGGAATAATTAGTGGTTGGTGTATTATTCTGTTCCGAGAGCAGTTGGCTAGATCTGGGAATCTCTTTTTGTTCTTTCTGGGAGTGAGACCACTGAAAAACCGTTTAATAACTTCAAGTAAGTCCAATAACTTTATCTTTCTACCATTCTTATTACTTCAATAATCTTCCTTATGTTCTTATGAGAGTTATCTGATATCATACCTGCTTGCAGGGTCTTTTTTGACACCCCTCGAAAGCTGCCAGTGTTGAGCAGGTGTATATACGAGGGGCAATAGCGAAGTATTTAGCGAAGTCGTTCCAGGCCAGGGTGGATGCTGAGACCGCGAGGCTGGCGTGGACAGTAGAAGAACAGCTAACATACACTTTTATTCATTTCAAAAAATTGTTTTTTCCATCGATGTTTTGGTCCTTTTTCCCAAACACCGTCAGTGAGCAGTATGACTTAATGCGTTATGAATTTTGTTATGCCGGGAAATTAATTCCCAAATAATTTGGTAACCTTAGTCTCCACGGGATTAAGTGATACATTTTAGCCCTTCGTATTATTTTTGTGAATATTTTGTACACCTTTATATGGTTTTTATCTATATTAATGTCATATACCTACCTGCATGTTCAGAGAGACACACAAAGTTTAATTATTAATATGTTCGTCATTTAGCCGTGTAATATGTGTGTTTTTTTTTTGTATGTATATATGATTTTGTCCCTTTTACATTTTTAATAACTGTTTAGTTTATAGCGCGTTTTTTATGTAATATTAATTACTTTATCATTCTGGTCAGTAGACTGTAGAACATATTTTCACCAAATTTAATGCAAAATTCGCATCAACTTAATTATTTATTGCACCTATATATATATAGTGATTAACAGCAGGCATAAGCATATAATAAGATGTGAAAATACGGCGTCGCTTAGCGTGGTCACGTACTCCGACGGCGAATTTAAGCGAGATTATTGTGCTATATTTTAATCTAACACCTTGTTATACAGATAGCACAAAAATACATCTATACTAAACAGTATATATGTGTTATATTGTAGTCAAAATATCACAACTTTTCGAATAAATTGGTGAAAATCACGGCATCTTTTATATTACTTAAACCACCATCACTACCCAATTCATCATATTCACCCTTAAAAGCGAACCATGACCCTCGCAAGAATCCAGCTAGCCAGTGTGCCTATCTCATCTTATAAATTCTTCTGGCTTCAGACTAGGCACACTATAAATAAATATTTATAACCGACCACCGTACGGGGTGAGTAACTTAAGCCCCGATCCACGATAACAACAGGACCTTGACGCAAGCCAGAAGTGTCGGGTTACAACCCCTTTCGGGGGGTGGATTTTGGCCGTTTGGTGGTGGGGCGACCTCGAAGAAAGATTTAACCACCGCCATTGTGAACACATGAGGAACATAGTCTCGTTAGGCTAAGAAAAATTCATATATAAAAAAAAAAAAAAAAAATATATATATAACTTCTCTCAATCAAATGATTTAAAAAATGAATATAGTAATCTAAGAGCAAAACTAAAAAAGGATATTGATCAAGCATACAAACAGTACATAAATAAAATACAAAAGGATATTAGCGATGATTCAAGGACATTCTGGCAATTTATGAAGGACAAAAAAGGGGCAGTCTCCTTCCCAAATACTATGCACCTAGATAACCTAGAATGTAAAAGCGGGGAGGCAATTGCGGATGCATTCGCAAGTCACTTTAAAAGTGTATACAATGTAGATTTTCATGGAGATGACTCACACATAAAGCTAAATCCGCACATGGATGAAGTAGTTGTAAACTCTATTACACAAAATGAGATACGTGATGCTGTAAAGAGACTAAAGTCAAACAAAGCAGTTGGACCCGACAGGTTACCCTCTTACATCGTTAAAGGTTGTATCGACTTTCTTGTATACCCGCTTCACTACTTGTTTAACCTAAGTTTAAAAACCAAAGTATTTCCTGAAATCTGGAAAGAAGTCCGTCTTTGCCCAGTACACAAGAAAGATGATAAAACCAACATTAAGAATTATAGGCCTATTGCTATACTATCAGTCCCAGCAAAACTTTATGAATCGATTATCTATGACGATATCTATAGATCAGTCTCCAATAGCATATCCATTCACCAGCATGATTTTATGAGACAAAGGTCAACTGCTAGTAACCTGATTAATATCACTCAGTTCATATCCCAAGAAATACACGAAGGAAATCAGGTGGATGTTGTTTATACCGACTTTCAAAAGGCGTTTGATTCGGTGTCGCATAATTTCCTACTTTGTAAACTTAAAAATGAATTTGGATTTCATGAGAATCTTATAGAACTCCTCACATCATATTTACATAATAGAAAACAGTATGTGTCTGTAAGTGGTTATGCATCGAAACAGTTTCTTGCCATGTCCGGAGTCCCTCAGGGTTCCAATCTTGGACCACTGTTATTTCTCATGTTCATAAATAGTCTTACTGAAATAATTAGAGCCTCCAAATATCTGTTATTTGCAGATGATTTAAAGATTTACATTAAAGTTGAAAGTAATATGGACTGCTTCCTGCTCCAAAATGACATTAATAATTTATATCAATGGACACTTCAAAATAAATTGTATCTTAACATTAATAAATGCTTCATTATGACCTATACTAGAAGAAAAACTCCAATTATATTCAATTACAAAATGAATAATACAGATTTGGCTAGGGTTGAAACCATGAGGGACCTAGGCGTAACATTTGACACCCAGCTCACATTTAGTAACCATATTTACACCATGATAAATAAGGCTAATAAAATGTATGGATTCATAGTACGCAATACGAAGATATTTAACAATACAGGAGCTATTAGGCGGTTATATATTTCGTATGTAAGATCTCAGTTGGAATATTGCTCAATTGTCTGGAATCCATTTTATCAAATACACAAAAATAGCGTAGAAACAATACAAAATAAAGTTTTAAGGTTTTTAAATTATAAAGAGACTGGTTTATATGATTTCGATATAGATAAAGATATATTAAGGGAAAGATATAATCTCAAAACACTGGAGAATCGACGAAAATACGGGCATATTGTATACTTACATAAATTGTTACATGGCAATGTAGACGATAGTAGTTTCCTGTCCATGATAAGTTTAAGCGTCCCCCACTATCCTACTAGAACTTATAGAACTTTCCACTTAGACCTGGCAGGTACAAATTATCAAATCAATTCCCCTCTCCACAGAATATGTAGTAACTATAATACGATCCAAGCCAACTGTGATATATTTGATATCAGTATAAAAAAACTAAAAACCATGTTAAATTCATTGTTTTAAACCATTGCTTTCTAATATTATGTTAAAATTAAGCTAGTATTAAGTTAGTTTTAGGTTAATGTAAATATCAAATGTACCATATCACTCTGTAATAGGGCTTGCCTGTTGAGTGCATTACCAAATAAATAAATAAATAAATATTTTTCGAGGTTCCATCCAAATCACAGAATGCACTATTTTTCCTTTATATCTTGAAAATATATAGATTTTTGTAATTTAAGACAAATCTGTTCTTAGGAAACCATTCGCGAACTTGTGAGAACTTTACGCCAGCTCTGTTTACCGTGTGTTCTATTGAATTTGATTTTGATCAGCAAATAGAGAAGCCCACAATAAAGTCGTTCATGTAAATAACATATGCTAAGGAACCTAATATTGACCCTTGTAGTAATTGTGTTGAAGTTTCGACAACATCAAACTTGGAGTTATTAATTTAAACAAAGTATACTTTACCACACAAATACCTTTTAAGTAATTTAATGGTTCACGTCTTATGCTATAGCTTTCAAGTATTCCTACAATGCTTGCATATCAACAATGAATTGAGGGGGGAATTTTGCTCTCCAAGATTACTCGGAAACATGGAGGAGACTCAGAGATGATAGAAAAACGTTCAAAGAGGATAAATGATAGGAAATATACGAGAAATTTGAGAGGGATGCTTGGGATGATGGATATAAGTTTGCTACACGAGGCATGAGTGCTACCCCTCCTGCAATTCCAGCGAAAAGGACAGGATAAATAGTGGGCGTCTAATTACCTGATAAGCAAAAAGTTCTGTGAATCAAACGCTGGAGAGTCGAATTTTCCGGGCAGGCGTAGGAAGGCAATGCTAGTAACAGTAGTAAAAAGGCAACCACAAGCCAGTGTGTCTGGTGGACGCATGGGACAAGTTGATGAGAGTACTTGTATTAATACGCTAGGGATTGAAGTGGAGCAGAAAAGAGTATTGACGGAGAACTTCTACACGCTGAAGAAAGGTGACCTGCTAAATGCTTTATGGATCAGTTCTATGCCCAACCCTGTTGAAATTGATGTTCGACAACGTTCTACAACTGCCCCTAGTGGACGGCATCATGATGACAAGGTATGCTGCTGATCTAACCGTAGGGGTTACAGGAGGCTGGGTGGTTGAAATGGAGGCAGAAGTAAATGAAACCATCAGAAGAGTAGAGCTATGATTAAGTAGGATGCAATTGGAACTGGCTTCTGAGAAAATTAAATATATCATTATTATCAAGAATGTAATTATTTCATCGGACTAAGCAGGGGGTTAAAATAACAAGGCTAATCTATAAGCTACATGCGAATGCAGCAGAAAAAACTGAAAAAGACACCTCCACTGTAGGAAAACTCATGAACAGCACAAATAGGCCATAGTTAAAGAAGAGTACTGTGCGATATAGTGCAATCCGTATAGCTATAGTATGGGAGAGTTCAATGCAGTTATAGGATATCAAAAGGAGACTAGAAAGTGTATAGCGTAGTGTTACACTTAGATTTTACGGTGTGTCCAGAACTATGTTATACGAGATGGTCTTGGCGGTGATGGTGGGGATGCCTTCAACAGATATTTTTTTTTATACATTTATTTAACGTCGGCCTATTTCCGCTACTGAGGCCTAACACCAACGCCTGTACACGTCCTATATAGCTATATATACTGACCATGGAGAGAAGAGAACTATATGTAGGGACGAGGAAGCAAGATACAAGGAAGCGACTCTTTTATAAATTCTAGAATAGGTGGAAGATTCAACTAAACAGAGATGGACAAGATGCCTTATCCCAGATCTAAGAACGTAGGTGTATAGCTAGGATGACGAGATGAACTTTCACTTCCTCATCCAGGTCCTGAAGTGTCAAGGTAGATTTGAGGAATATTTGTTAGATATAGGGAAAGTTGATAGACGGGAGCGTGAGTATTGTAGGGAGAACGACGACGCAGAATATACCGTGTTCTACTACAACTAATCGAGGACCAAGAGAGTAGAAGGAGACCCTGATAGCCTAATTTGGCATATGCTTGAGTCGGAAGGTAACAGATATGTATATGAAGGCAAAGTAATAGCGGTGGAGTGCACATATTTTATCCCTTTACAAAATCATCGAAAAAATTACGTAACAATTAACTTTATAAACATTTAAATGTTTTACTAACATGTTAGATTCTTTATGGCCGCTATTTTTAATAATGTCCCATACCCATTTGTTCCTAACTTTTTCCGAAATATCACATCATTTGTAGATTTATTCAGTGATGTGAAATTTGTTAGGATTGTACAATAAATGGTAATGAGAGGTTTTATACATTCTTTGTACATTTTATACGCTAACAAAGCATTTTGCGAGTCAATATTATTATTATTTAGAAGCAAGCTGTTGCCAATCTCTTATATTTGAAAATTACATTTTGTGTCTACTGTAGCAGTTATCTGCGGGCCTTCGGATATACGGGAGAAGGCCAAACGCCAGCACCTCAATAAGTCTAGAAAAACGTACAACAGAATTTCAGGCTAAGGCGACCGCTGTACATTTTTTTGTGAAGGAGATATTAAGGCAAGGCAGTATTATTTAGTCGATAGCCATTTTCTTCTATAGCTAAGCGGTAAAAAAGTCAATCGATTGATAGCCCTTATAGAGCTAGGGAATCAGAATATAGTGACCCGTGGGTACCAAAATACAAGAGACATATTGGAAATGAGAAATTGGCGTGCTGAATACCTTAATCTAAACCCTTTTGTGGCGTGACAAAGCTATGCATACGTATAGCCATTAACAAATAGATGCAAAATAAACCCCTGGAATTGTGGAGAAATTTCCTACGATAAACACGGGCCAGAGAGTTCATTAAAGAGCGATCGGCCAAAACCAACTACGTACTGAACCAGAACAGAAAGGCCATTAAGACAATGGTAGGTCTTATAACTGAAAATTAGGCCTTAATGGAGGCACAAAGGGTACAAGATACAGATTCTGCCAAGAGGATGAAATCTCAGCTCATATATCCACTGCAAAGATCTGATGAGGCTGAGATTTCAATGTTTTGGAGCGAAAAAATCAAGTAACACAGCTACACTAAGGGGCAGCTATCAAATCTATGAACAAATCAGCCAGCTCCTCCACTTATACCCACATCTCTATTTAGCAATTGTACGTCAGTAAAATTTTTAATTATTCGTCTATGCACAAGCCAAAATCTAAAGTTTGATAATTGTTAAAGAAATCACCCATAATAGTGAAAATTCTATTAAGTTGTCGTTGAGGCTGTGATTGAAGCCCAAAATAATACACAGATGGACGATGCGATGGTTGGAGCGTCAACAGTAACCGCGCTACCGGGTTCGAGCCCTGGAGGATATAGTTGTATGTCCGCGTTTTTCAATGTATGACCCTCTTCCGCACAAGCCTTTGGCTACTGGAATTGGGGATTTTCTAATTTCTGTGGAGTAGTAGTCCTCCGTTATAATATCTTCATCAATTATTTGTTAGGAGTTCACCCATTATATTTATTTTATTAAAAATGTATGCGGTTTCTTCTTTAATAGTATAGTCAACTGACGGCAAATAAAAATTCTTCTTAAATAGTTGACAGACGGACTGATATGCATGCAGACAGAATTGGCAAACCTTAAGTTTTTAATCTCAGAGTGATTTTTTACGACTATAATACTTTAGTAAACGATATAAGAGGAAATATCTATTTTTTTTGCCAATTAACGAACTAAAATTCAAATTATTTTCTATAGATATGTCGGCCATTGGGGTGCACACATTTGATGTGTGTGTTTGTCTTCTTAATTTTTGAACGTGTATCTTTGGTATACGCTTTCATATAAAACGTTAAGCAATTACATTTTTCTACATTTGCGCAATGTAGGTACTAAAGTCTAAGTACAGATATAATATAATTACTATAGAGTATAAAACTAATTGAACGCCCAGCGAAAGGGGATTTAAAATCAGAGGAATCGTACAGTGTATTAATATGTTCACAGTTATTACGAGAAAATGTTGGCCTGGTAGGAAAATTAATAAATGATTGCTTTTATAATCTCTACTTTTGCTGAAAGCGTTAAACGTTTTACTTAAAATAGAATTTGCATAAAATTAGAATAGCTTTTAAAATTAATTTCTCTCTATTTCGTTTTTAAAAGATTTCAATTGTCAATTTAAATTATGCTTTTCATCATCGTACTGGCTAATTATATTTGCCGATGTAAAACTTTCTCCAATCAGAAGAACAAAAGTCTGCCTTGAGGGGAATGACATTTTGTTTGCGAAACTTAAATTTTCAGTTTCATTTATATAAGGATGTTTGTCAAGGAATAAGGTGACTATCAAATTATAATCAAGAATGAGGCCACAAAGAGAACGTAAAAGCCTGAAAATATTGTGAAAAAGGTATTTATGATGGATACCTCAAGGAGTTCTCTTTTCATATTTTAAAAGTTTCTTCTAATACATATAAATATAACTAATAAAAACCATATGGAATAACAAAATATTGGTGGAAACAATTTTTAATTATGTAACATATAGGTGATATCATACATTCTTAAGGGTATTGGAATCCCGGTACGATCCGCCTCCTGATGTGGTTTTCGCATACACTCAAATACATTAATCAACGCGAATTTCGCCAAGCATGTTGACATCACTGGCGACGATTAGCGATTACGGGCTCCTAACCTTACAATTCCTGTTTCACCCAAGAAATCTTGGTATATTAACGTGTTGTCAAATTCTAGGTATCAGGTAATTCTCTTTCAAAATTATGTTTTATTCAATAATAAGTATCTCTATAATTGTATCCTTACTGACATAAGTAAACTCTCTGCCTCGTTTTTCTGTCTTAAGTAGTCGGAGAAAAATTGCTGTTTAAGCAAAAAAATCTGCTCTACCAAGGATATACCGGATGATTTAAATAATATGTATAATTTTATTCAGTAGATTGTCCCCAAGAATTGAAAAAATATGACCAAAAAGATTAACTTCTTTTGGAAAAATGCTCTACCTGTGGCTATAACCAATATGAAATAAAGCGGCGCAACAAAATTGCTTCCGGTAGTCTTTTATCAGACTTGGAACTGGCAGCAAAGTTAACGGTGCTAAAAGTGACTTTTTTAGTTTCAGTCAGAAAAAAATAAATAAATAGTTTTTGCGTAACAACTTGAAAGCAATGAAGTGAAAGAAAATATTCGATTGTTTCGCCATTATATTCAATGCACTGTTCTAAGTGCCGAATATAAGATTTTCATGTATCCGATCACATTTTTCCTTTTGAACACGAATTAGACTCGAGGCATTGCCAATGGCTTGTTCTAGGTCTTGTAGGGAGTCAATTCGATTATTATATATCAAATATTTCCTGTAACCCCACAAAATATCCAGTCCATCAGCCTTCTGTCAGCGAAGAGCAAGATAGTACAGAGGGTTATCCTGAAGCGACTCAACGTTCACATCGAGGAACCGAACATCGTCCACGATAAACAGTTCGGTTACCGAGCGGGAGACTCCGACCTGACCGAGTACGTAACCGAGGGGTTCAACTGAAGACAAGTGACCGGAGTAGTGTTTCTGGACGTTTCCAAAACCTTCGACAGGGTCTGGCATAACGGCGTCTTAGTGAAGATGCTGAACCTTGGGTACCCAGTGAGAATCGTCAAGCTGATGAGGTTCTGCCTACACCGAAGGAAACTCCGAGTGAAGGTAGCCGACCACCTCTCCATCTACAGGACCATGAAAGCAGGGGATATGCAGGGATTCGTACTTTCCCTGCACCTGTTCAACATTTAGACCAGCGACCTACCAACCGGACCTCCCTGGTACTCTACGCAGATAGCACAGCGATCGTCGCTAGATCCTGATATCCAGCGCTAGCCACTCACTACTGTAACGCCGCTATTTCGGTGCTGCAACTTCCACTATATATCTAGTGCAAGCGGGTTTTTGCTTCGAGCGCCAGTTTCTGTTTAAAGCGCAGAAACACCACTTTCTCTATTAACAGTATAATAGAGGCCCCAGATAGAGTCAGTGAAGACGGTTTATTACCAAGGATAGAAACTTAGGCCATCGTTCCCAAAGAATGAACAGCTGCAAAGATATTATACTTGTAATACTTTTACTTTCTCAGGACAGTACAGATTAGAGTAGAAACTCAAAATAAGGTACGCAAAACGTTTTAATAGTATATTGAAAATATCTACAATTCAAAGTAAAAATAAATCAAATTAGGAATTTTGAAGAAATGTGTATATTTACAGAAAAACCACAAAATAGTACAGTTAAATTAACATTTCAAATATGTTAAAAAAAAAAAATTAATTACCCATGTTCCGAAACAATTAAATTCTTAGTTTATCAAACAGAACCTATATTCTTATTATATACTAGGTTTCATAGAAAATGACAGTGAGCAAGTAAACGATCATATGCAAAGGCAAAATGCAAAATATAGCAAACAAGCGGTAAATATGACTAGCAAAGCAAAGCGGCGGTTTGGCAAATATTATAGAAAGTGACTTCAGCTGCTCTTTGGTGATGGTCAGGCGGTTATTAAAATTTTAAAGAAATTTTTGGCCGGAAGCAAATAATTTTACTTTCATAAAAATAACTAGATTTTAGGACTTGACGTGGTGAACCTGGTGCAGAAATAGTTAATTGTTAAACAATGCGGTACGTCTCAGTTGGAGTGTTCCACTTAAAGGCAGCGTCCCCGACTGAGAATTTCACGGACTAAATAGTCGTTAGGCAAAACTAAAAATAAGAACATTGAAATCTACAGTTTAAATCTTCGGCGTATCACCTCTGAAGTATCTCACTTAAAGGCAGCGTCCCTGGAGGGTATTATTCACGGTAAAATATTTTCCTCGGATAAGCTAGATACAATCGTTTGATTCAAAGTTGCTACAGGTGGCTGAAGGCCGAATTTATCAAACTCAAATAAAGACGAATTCAAATTATGTGAATCAATACTGAAAATATTCTAAGCCCAAATTGCCAAAATAAAAATGGATGTAAATTCGGCACAATAAATTCTTACCTAAATAATCGACTGGTCAGGTCAGAAGTTGAACACCAAAGAGAACCTCAGCCCGTTTCATGAACTCGCCGTGCTGGGCTAGAAATCATCCTGTCGAGCGCATATTCATATGTGAGCTAGACAGTCATCAATCGACGGAGTGACAAAATGTTTATAACCGGCAGCGTTAATTGATATAAATAATTATTTCTAGACAAATAGATAACTTGAGTCGATTGTAAATAAATTATTTCGGAAAAAAAATGAATTTAATAGCCCCAGTATTATTAGTTATTATTCTAAATCAGATTGTTATTTTTGAAGCCGGTTTATATTGATAATATCAAGCGTTAACTAATGTAAATAATTAACTCTCACAGTTTAAACTATTTGAAATTGGTTTGAAATTAAAACTTTACCTGGTTACTAAAAAAGAAAATAAATTTAATCGTCCCCGGTTTGATAAAAATAAAAATATATTACTTCAGACGCAAATTTAAACTGAAAATATGCAAAATTTCCCATTTAAAATTAGCTTCAGTACACTATATTTAGGAAACCTCATCTCTCCTGGAGGAATAATGTAATAAATGGAAAGAAGTTATCAACGCCGAGAAGAGCAAGGCGATACTTTTCAGGAAAGTCAGAAAGGTACCCACTGGGTAAGTGACCATGGACACGGGAACGACATCCAATGGCACGATACTGCCAAATACCTTGCCGTGATCATGGACCGCAGCTTGATATGGAGACAGAACACGGAGACCATGGTCAAGAGAACGAAAATAAGACGAGCCCTATTCTACCCGATGCTCGGTAGACAGAGCCAACTCAACTTGAGTAACAAGCTCATGTTTGTCAGGACCCTGATCAGATCGCTATTGACCTATGCCTCTGTGGCCTGGGGATACCAACCAGGGAGACGGTAGCCGAGTGTGCTAGGGCGTTTGGCTAGCAAACTGAGTTGCCTAGCAAAGTGGGTTCGATTCCTGCAAGGCGAAACAATTCTTCATTAAAAAGTTGTCCCAAGAGTGGTTCGGAGTCCACATTGAACTGTAGGGCCTGGTCTCTCTTTACCTAGCACAAAGTCCTTGAGAACTTCCAGGGGGTTACTTCGGTAACTTGAAAGACGGTTAAGAAAACATTTTAAGAAGAATGACCTACCTCAAGAAGATCCAAGCGGTGTAAAATGTCGCATCCGTCTACGCCTTCTGATTCGTAAGGAATACCGACATCTTCAGAGACCTGATATATACTCCAGCTACCGTAGAAATCCATGACAGAGCGAAGAAACTCTACGCCCATGCAGCCAATTGAACCTACATAAGAAAATACATGGGATTTTGATCCCAAATACTCTTAGCTTATCTACTCGCATAGTATGTAAATAACAGAAATATCACGTCTGCTAAGTTACGACAGAAGTTCCAAGTGTAACGATGCGTTTTACAAATGAATAATACAATCACTAGCTGTGGTCGCAACCAACTTTCAGCATTCTGTCAATTCGTGTAGTCGACAAAAGATTGAATGCAGTAGCCAGAGATATGGTTGTGATATTAGAAGAGTACTTCAACCAGGAAAAACGTAACGGAGATCTACTTTTTGCTAGAAATTTGAGAGATGAATTGTAACATTCAAATGAGGCAGCGGATGTTAAAATTCATTATTGTCCATATATTTTCATTACAAATAACTTTGACTTTTTGCAAACGTTGATGCGTTTCCTCGTGCCACTATGTGTGACATTGAGTTGATTTAATTTGGAAATTATAGAATGATATAAACGTCAATGTTCGTGATTTGAAGTATATTTAGTTCCATATAATGAACTTTATGTACTAAGAAAGTAACTTTTGACTAATTCTAGACTTATCCATCGTATACAATAATCCTTCAGATATCCAGTGGGTATAGAAAAACGTACGGTATCAGTTGTCTTCCCCAGGCCTAGAAACTATAGCTTCTTAACCACATATCTAAAAAACCAAATGAACCTCCCAGAAGTCAAAATCTGTACACATTATCTATATTGTGGTTTAGTTTTTTTATATTTATTGTCCATTTAACCAGTACAGAAAATGGTAACGGACTCGTCTGCAGTATAAGTTTATAAAAATACAAACACAAATGCAAGACTACGTCTGATAAGAGTAAAATAATACATAATACGTAATAAGTATAGAAAAGGATGTAGTAATAATATGTAACATGGAAAAATTTAAAATATAACATTGACTAGATGTAAAATACGATATACACTTAATACACGATACAGCTAAGAGAAAAAAGTCGTATTATAAATATAATAAGTGTGAAAACGGCAGATTGATTAACAAGTAGACAGATAAATGATTAAAAATCAAAATTTGAAAATCCTCTAATGTCGTAAAATACATTATCTAACAGTATTTGTTTCAATACTTTTTTCTAAATTTGTGTATGCATTACCTGCAGAGGCACAATCATTAATAATAATTACAAACAATTATTTCAAATAAAAATGGCACCATTCCACTCATTCATCCATCGACTGCTATACTTTCCATTAAGCCACGACAATTATAACAAGAGGTTACATTTTTAAAGAAATTGCTAGAAAAAATGGATATAACCAAAATTTTATAGATAAGCTAATAAATAATAAACAAAAGAAGAATTTACGTAAAGAGTTCTATGCCAGTTTCTCATAAGAAACTAATATTTCTAAATATATTAATTTTATAGGCCCAAGATTATTGACAAAAACAGTAACAAATTTAAATCAATTAGAATGTAAAGCATTTTCTGTTCATTCAAAAGAAATTCAAAGAAATGCTTAGTATATTAACGTATATTTTATGATGCACTAAAAATTTTATAATTTCAATTTCATTGAACTTGCAGGCAGCATTGTAAAAGTTTATTTAATCCCATCATAATATATTTTGCATAAATTATAACTATTATATAAATTAGTAAGTAACAGTAATTTCTAACATGGTACTGTTTTCACTATTGAAAAGGGTGTGAAGAAGCCGAAATTCATATCTAGTTTTAATAGAACATTTTGGAACATTATATAGAATAATATTTTATTTATATATACCGGATGTCAACGGAATCATTAGGTAGGTCATAGTTTCCAGAGTTTTTAAGATATAAGTTTTAAACTTGGCAGAGATAATATATACCAACAACTAACGGCCAATTTCTGGCTATTTGGTACTTTTAAATCACTTGCGGTTTCTCTGAAAATGACTCTAACTTTGAAATTTAAATGGAACGCCCAGTATATTTTAACATATATGGATTCCGGAGGTGATACTAAGTACAATCGCATAGTCCTTGAAAGAAAATAAGTCAAATAATTATTGTTCCAATTACCCCAGCCCACACATTTACTCCAAATCTGTTCTGAAGATTACCTTGCCTAGTTAAGTGTTGATTTTCCTGCTCTCAATATCCATTGTTTTGTTTATTGAACATTCCACTGTTGGTGAATCTCGACTCGTCAGAAAACAATGTGAAAGAAAGAAAATTCGGGTTAGCGGTATCGTTCTGAAGTAACAAGTCACAATAAGCTAATCTTCTCTTACTATCATCTTCGTACAAATGCTGGTACAACTGATATTTAAACCAGCGGTAACCATATTCGATGAGAATCTTTCTGACTGATTTACGACTAATTTGCTCTTCGTGGCCAGTTCCTCTGATAGGAGAGGTAAGATTCACTTCTACAAACATTTTATTTGCTGTCTCTTCATCGGCATAATAATCATTATTATTATTCCAGTAGACTATGTTACATAGTATAGGAAAGTCATTAAAACTACAAGCTACAAACTTTCATAATATAATAAACATAAAACATAGATGACAAACGATATATAAACTACATCACGATAATACTAAGTTAGACTAATAATACAGAAGCACAAATAAAAGATAATATATAAGTAGCAATACAAGAACAGATACATACTTTACTCACTTAGATAATTCTGAACACTGTAATAAGATTTGTTAAATGACAAGTTTTTTACATTTTTCTTGATGGAATATTTCTTACTTCATCAGGTAATTTGTTGTACAATTTTATACCAATAAATGCAGGATTTTTCATACTTTGCCCAGCTATGTATAGGTAAGCTAGAATTTTTTCCTCTTCGGGTATTGTAAGCATGATAATAATTATTCTGTACAAATTTTTCATGATTTGATTTTACAAGCAATAAACTTTCCAGTATATAAATACATGGCATGGTTAATAAATTATGTTCCTTAAAAATAATTCGACATGATGTGAGTTTAGAAACGCCAGCAATTATTCGAATAGCTCTTTTTTTGTAGATGAAAGATTCTTATGTTGTGATGTGAACAACCTCAAAATATTATTACATACAAAAGCTTCACGATTATCAATTCCTTTCCTAATTTGTTTATCCTTTCCTAATTGTAAAATATTGAAAACATGGATCATGTCTTTTCGGATACCTTCGGGCATACGATTCAACTACTGGATAAAATATGCTGTGTTTTGAAAAATTTTATATCGTTACAAATTAGTGATTTCGGAAATTTTGGTTGGTCGTAGCTACTAAACTAATTCAAAACGGAATAAAAAAATGTGAAAATATACAGGGTAACATTTGTAATTTAAAGTTGAGGTTATTTCCTCGAAAGCCGAAAGTGATGGAACTGTGCCAAATAATAAAAAAATTGCAGAATGTAATATATTCTGCCAAGTTTGACTCCTGCCAAGTTTGACTCCAATAATTTGAAAACTCTAGGAACTATGTCTAATGATTTAGTTGACACCCTATATTTATTAAAGTTCCACTTGGTGCCAACCACGAAATCTGTTCAAATTACGTGATATAAGGTTTTGGGGAAGTAAACTTTTAATCTCATTAAATAGATATGTGATGGGTTTGTTATATATTCGGTAAGTAAATATATATCATTCAAGAGGCAAGCCACAGGAATATAATGGATATTTTATATATTTCTCTAAATTTTCCTTTCTAAAGTACTTATCTATAACACACATAGCGTTCTGTCGTCTTATGTATATTACAAAGAATTACCCAGAAAAATTCCTTGAAAGACACATTATTAAATTGCTTTTCAGTCATTTGTGCCAAAATTTAGTTCCACTTATTAACTTTATTCTTTAAGAAGTAACAAAACAGAGAACACACAATATCAGATATCTTCGCATGATCTAGAAACTATAGCTATTAAAGGCTTCTCAGCTGCATATCTAAATAACTAAATGATCAAAATTAAAACAGTATGTGGGGGACGAATAGTCTACAGAAACGTATAATACTTAAAATGAAGACTCAGGTAACCTACTAAAATTCTTATTAGAAGTCTCTGTGTAAATTCTATCAAGCCAACTTGGTAGATTTTGATATATGGTATTATATGGCTTATATGAGTCAATAATAAACATTAACTGGGCTCAATTATATGATAACACTGACGTAAACACAGCATGTGATTTTTCTACAGTTCCCTTAATACATGTTTTGGTAATCACGTTCCGCAAAACATTAAAACGTCTCGTAGATACCCGCCATGGTATAATAAAGATATCATAAACAATATTCGAAGAAAGGAATATATTTTTTTTAAAGTACAAATTGTCCAACTCTGACGAACACTTGGACGAATTCAAAACCCTCTGGGCAATTATTAAAGAGCAAATTAAAACCGCACATGTAAAATACATAAATGATACAGAGAACAATATATCTCAGGATCCATCGAACTTTTGGTCTTATATTACCAGTAAAAAAGTTCGTTCTAGAATTCCAGGAGTTATAGTAAATAACGACAACACTATTAGTGATCCTCAGTCAATTGTTCAAGCTTTTTGTGAATACTTCCAAAGTGTTCATCATATTTTGGATGTTTTACTCGCTGAAAATTATGGACACATTTTGCAAAATGACTCATCCCTATATATAAACACCATACACGGAGACGATATTATTAAAGCATCTAAGAAATTAAAACTTACTTCAGGCATTGATGGTATTCCCTGCTTTTTTGTTAAATGTTGTTGTCGTGCCTTGTTAGAACCCCTACTTTTCATTTATAATTTAATCTTGAGAACAGCTACATTTCCCGATCTGTGGAAAATCGCTCGAATCACTCCCGTGTTAAAGAAAGGTGACCCAGCTGTACTCCAAAATTATCGGCCTATTTCTATTTTATGTAATTTTGCGAAATTATTCGAAATAATAATATATAATTGCGTTTATCCTAATGTTAAACCATATATTTCCCTGCACCAACACGGATTCTTAGATAAAAAATCTACGATCACAAACTTAACCTGCTTAACTCAGTTTGCCTCGGAAATTCTCGATAAGCAAGGACACGTAGACACAGTATACATGGATATTCAGAAAGCCTTTGATCAAATCGATCTATATTTATTAATAAAGAAATTAGATAACTTTGGATTTTCCGCAGGCTTAATTTATTTACGTCTTATTTATTTAACCGCAGGCAGTTTGTCGAGTACGAGGGTTTTAGTTCGGATTACTAAATTAATGCATCCGGAGTACCTCAAAGCTCCAATTTAGGACCACTTCTATTTCTCATTTATATTAACGATATTAATGATGTTATTAGTTATTCAAATTAATGTTCGCGGATGATTTTAAAATCTATAGAGAGATAAGAACGATAAGTGATTGTAGAATGATCCAGAACCATATTAATGTTCAAAAACCACTTTTATCACTTTTTCTCGGAAAAATAAACCCGAAGAATATGATTAGAAAATAAATTTAGAGAGTCTAACCAGATGTACAGAAATCAAAGATTTGGGTATTATCTTCGATAGCCAGTTAACATTTCGAGCCCATATTAATAGTGCTGTATCAAACTCATATAAAATGCTAGGCTTCATATTAAGAAACTGCAAGTATTGTAGCAAAACTTCTAGCCCAATGTTGTTGTATTACGCATACGTTCGCTCAAGATTGGAATATGGTGTCACCATATGGTATCCGTGGTACACAAGTACACATGTCAGGTGAATAATATTCAGTCAGTTCAGAGGAAGTTCCTAAAATATTTGTTTTTTAAGGAGAATGGCATTTACCCGTCGAGAGGAATTAATACGTCCATTTTAACGAACCGTTTTAAAATCGTTTCATTAGAAATTCGTCGCGAAATAATTTCCATTAAATATTTATTCAGTTTAATTCACAATACTATTGATTGTCCCTTTTTGTTAGATAAAATCAATTTCCACATACCCAGACTTGAAATCCGCCGTCACACAACCTTCTATGTCAAGAACTATAGGACAAATATTATGGCGAGATCTCCAATTTATGTAATGTGCAATAATTTTAATAAAATCTCCCATCTATGTGATATTAATTTTGACCAGTCTAGACAGCATATTAAGTCATATAATTATTACTAAATAGTAGGTTTAATTTTGTTTGTAACTTAAGTGTCAATATTATTTTTCTTTTAAATTCACTATTATCATATGTGTTTTTATGTATTTCCTGTAAATGGGTGCTTACCACCTGTTGGAAATAAAGAAATTATTATTATTATAAGTTTAGCCTACGTATGACGTACTTCGACCTGTGTCTCTATTTTCCTACTTTGGAACCTACTGGATTGTCACCAATCGGGACGCTTCGTTTCGGCTACATGATGCGTGTACCGATAAGCCACGCCCACCTCCCACAAGCACATCCCAGTATTATATATAAGTCTGTGCCGTCACTTACACTTTAATCAGTGTGCATCGAGAGGTGAAAGCGTGCGGACGTGTGCCGAGCCATCAGAGAGCACAGCGAAGTGGAAGCCCCACAGACAGTGACAGTGTGCATCGAGAGGTGACCGAGTGCAGACGTACCGAGCCAAGAAAGTGCACAGTGAAGTGGCATAAATAAAGTCTCCCTCACTTGGAGACACCATTTTTACTGTTACTAACCATAACTTTTCCCAATAATATTATAGGTATTCCCTTGCAGGACACCCACAGCGACGTTACCGTGGAGGACGGTAGCATGGATTACAGTGAAGACGAAACGTCCCAGTGCGGTAGCTCCCGAGGGGATACCCCAACCCCAAGGGATGACAGAAGGGACGATAAAGAGACGATAAAACGTCTCACAGAGGAAAACGAAACCCTCAGAAAGAAAATAGAGGAGCTCACCGAGAGGTTGGAGCTAATGCAGAGGGAGCAAAAGTCCCAGCACGAAGAACTTCTGCGTGCGATTCGAGGAGAATCGCAAACGCGGAAGCGGAAAAACCCACCCGCCACTAATACGGACTCCGACGAAGAGGCCCCTAAGGCGGCAAAGAAGGTGGCTGAAGAGCCCCTCAAGTGCCCCCCAGAGCCATCCAGACGAAGCAGATCGGGATCTAGAGCTCCCCAGCAGGAGGCTAACGTCCCCAGACAAAACGCCAGGACAGAGGAGACTGAGGCCCCTCAAACAAAAACAAGAAGCCAGCGCATACCGCCGGTAGTGCTGAGGAACAAGGAGACATGGACAACGGTGAGCCGTCGTCTAACCGAAACCGGCATTAACTTTAGCAAGGCTAAAGTTACCGCGGAGGGAATCTCCATCGAGCCCGCGACATCCGAAGATTATCGCAAGATGACTAGGATGTTCGCAAACGAGAAAAGGGAGTACCACACGTACACCCTGCCAGAGGAACGGCTGCTACGTGTAGTCATCAGGGGGATCCCGAGCGGCGTAACTTGTACAGAGGTGGCAGAAGACCTCCAAGACCAGGGTTTCGCACCTACCGCAGTGCAACGGATGACGTCCAGACGGACGAAACAGGAGGTGCCACTCGTACTTGTCCTAGTCCCACAGGACCAGGACAAGATACTCCAAGTCACGAGGTGCTGCTCTCTAGTCGTAAGGACAGAGAGACAGAGAGCCAAGGTAGCGGCATCCCAATGCCAGCGTTTCGGCCACGGACAATCCAGGTGTACCGCGCAGCCGAAATGCGTGAAGTGCGGCGAGGCACACCGGACGACTGACTGCAAGAAGAAGGCAGACGAACCGGCCAAGTGTGCGAACTGCCAAGGGGCCCACCCGGCCAGCTACAAGGGGTGTCCAAAATACCCCAAGCAATCAGCCAGCGCCACTCAAAGGCCGGTACAGAGGCCGACGACGACCTCAACAAAGAAGGGCGGCGTAGCGCCAGGCACTAGCTACGCAAAAGTAGCCCAGAGCAAGGCAGGACAGAACACTGTCCCTGCCTCAAAACAACAAGCATCGCCAGAGGCCAAAAACCTCACAGCGGTGCTAGCACAGATGCAACAAATGTGCTCAGCGATGAGTGCATTTTTTGCTCAAATGCCAAACTTTACTAATCCGTAATGCCTTTACAGATTAAACCGGAATTCCTGCAGATGGCGGCCTGGAATGTAAACGGCCTGCAACAAAGGAGACTTGAAGTCGAAGAGCTCCTGACCAGGTACGATATAGACGTCATGGCACTGCAGGAAACCAAGATGACCCCTGCCAAGGAGATCAACTTCCCAGGATACCACACGTACAGGATGGACTGGGTAAACATACCTCGGCGACCCGCAAGAGGAGTGGCTCTACTCGTTAAAAAGACCATAGCCCACCATCCGACGGTATTACCTGAGCTAGAAAATATGAATGCCACCGCCGTAGTAGTGTCCACAGCACGAAACGGCGACGTCCAAGTGGTTTCATGTTACCAGCCACCCCACAGCACGCTAACCGAGGGGGATCTGGACGCAATTCTACCCGCTAGGACACAGGTCGTCGCAATTGGCGATTTTAACGCCAAATCCCAGCAATGGAACAGCGGCGTAACCAACACTCGAGGACGAGAACTGCTGCGGTTCCTGGGACAGCACGCCGGCGAACTGCTGGTGGTAGGACCAGTCCAGCCCACCTTTGACAACGGTAGAAACAGGCCAGACGTACTGGACATAGCCATCCTAAAGGAGATGACCCTCGAAGCGGAGATCTCCACCAGAACGGAGGGATCTACCGAGCACAACCCGATCTTCCTAACTCTAGGAGGACAGGCGGGTGACGACAACGCTACCTTCACGAAGCGACGAACGGACTGGGAATCGTACCGGCTGCACCTGCAGCAGTACATTGCACAAATTCCCAGGCTAGATACCGTGGGGGACGTTGAGAGGGCCGTCATTACCCTAGAGGAGCAGATCCTGGGAGCAATAAGGGCCAGCACGACAGAAACAGAAGTAAGAAGACACCCAGCACCGATGGCGAACCTACCAGAGGTCACCAGGCAGCTGATAAGGGATAGAAGAAGCGCCAAGAGACGGGCTCAGAGGACGAGACTCACCGCCGACAGAAGGGAGTATAACGTCCTCAGCCGAAGAGTGAAAGCCGCCCTCCAAGAACACCGTCAGGAGGGGTGGCAACGCCACCTTGAGTCACTCGATCCACAGGACAGAAGTATGTGGAATACCCAACGTGCCCTGCGAAACCGGAGGAAACCTATACCCCCGATTCACGGAGAGCGAGGGAGGATCGTCTACACTAACCAGGAAAAAGCCGAGGCGTTTGCCGACAGCTTAGAACTGCAGTGTAGAGAGAACGAGCTCGATGACGAGGACGAGGACTGGGTGGACGATGTCGAGCGCAGAGTACGTAGGATCCACCGCCTGCCTGATGACGACCACATCCGCCCGACTACCCCCGAGGAAGTCAAGGAAATCCTTAGGAGCCTAAAGCCGAGAAAGGCTCCGGGATGTGACAAGATAGGAAACATCGCTCTCAAAAAGCTACCCAGGAAAGGAGTAGCGGCGCTAGTCAACATCGTAAACGCGATGTTAAGGTTACGGCATTTTCCAGCCAGGTGGAAAAAGGCCGACGTCATTATGATCCCTAAACCAGGGAAAGAACTAATTTTCCCGTGTTCTTACAGGCCCATCAGCCTCCTCCCAGCCATGAGCAAGGTTGCAGAACGGGTCATCTTGAAGAGGCTCAGAGAAAAGACAGAAGAGCTGAATATCATCCCGGATGAACAGTTCGCGTACCGAACAGGACATTCCACCGAACTCCAAGTACTTCGCCTCACCGAGGAGATTACTAAGGGGTTCAACCAGCGGCAAGTCACCGCGGCGCTGTTCCTAGATGTTGGCAAAGCGTTCGACAGGGTCTGGCACGACGGCCTCCTAGCTAAAATGATGAGTATGGGTTACCCCATCGAACTCGTCAAACTAGTGAGGTCCTACCTGCACCGCAGACAGCTAAGGGTCAAAATCTCGGACCAACTCTCCACTTACAGGACCGTGGAGGCGGGAGTCCCGCAAGGTTCGGTGCTGTCACCGCACCTGTTCGCTATCTACACCTCAGACCTCCCCAGGACCGACCACACAGCCCTGGCCCTGTATGCAGACGACACAGCAATAATTGCCAGATCCTGGAAAGCCAGGGACGCAACCAGAAAACTCCAGGAAATGGCCACACTCCTGGAAGAATGGTGCACGAAGTGGAAAGTCGCCGTCAACGCCGACAAAAGCCAAGCCATACTCTTCAGACGAGTGCGGAAAGAAATTCCCACAGGACACGTCTCCATGAACGGCGAGGACATCCAATGGCACGACACCGTCAAATACCTTGGTGTGGTCATGGACAAAAGCCTAACGTGGAGACAGAACACGGACGCTATTACAGCCAAGGCGCGGCGCACAAGAGCCCTCATCTACCCGATGATGGGAAACGGTAGCCGTCTCAACCTGAGGAATAAGCTCACGCTTATCAAAACCCTCATCAGGCCGCAGCTGACGTACGCCTCGGTAGCGTGGGGTTACCAGGCAAAGTCCTACATGAAGAAAATCCAGGCAGTGGAAAACATCGCCCTCAGGACGGCGGTCGACGCACCATGGTACGTGAGAAACGCAGATATCGTCAGAGACCTGGAGTACACCACGGTCACTGAAGTCATCCGGGAACGAGCGAAGAAGCTGTACGCCCAAGCAGAGGAGCACGGGAACCCGCTAATCAGACAGGCCACTGATTACGACCCTGCCGACGCCCCGAGGCACAAACGGCCGAGGGTACAGCTTCTGGACAACGGGTGAGTATAACTTATATTTCCCGCTAACCGATCTGTTTCAGATACCCCAGGACGGACCACCACTACCAGAGACATGACGTTTTTCTACCCAAACCCAACCTCCTTGCGGGCGTCGGACAACATACCGTCCAACGCCCGTTGTCCTACCTGCTCCGTGGAGTCCGAAAGTGCTAAAAAAGCACTTAGGGTCTCCACACTCCCGAGCTACACAGCTCATATCCTTACCTTTCCGATGATCCGGGGTAGGACACACCTTTACTGTGTCCTACGTACCGGCAGTCAATCCCAGCCAAAACTTCCTAAAACCCAACTAGACCGATGACTACCCACGGGGGTGACAAGCTGGCGAAGAAAGAAAATATCAAGACAAGAAGAGCGCCAGAAGAGACCTCTGCCAGCGAGGTTGAAGAGCCAGGACCAGGGGAGGTCCGCAGAAAATACCACGACACATCTCGCATTTGCGGGCTGGGTCTGGTAGAAGTAAGCGGGCCCACCTATCACGAAGGCCGGTCCAGGTCTACAGAGATAATCTAGGAGCAAAGAGTAGTAGTCCTACTCGGCCCTAGTTATCGAGACCGTCATCAAGCCAATGGATATTGGCGTTACACTTTAATATAGTTTAGCGAGCTGACCGAATCGAGTTAAATTGGTAGCTTTCCTCATCGTTCATGGTTAATGAGATTACTAGCTGTGCACTTGGTGTTAAAAGAGAATCAAGACGAGGTGGAGTATCAAAACTAGTAAGTAATTATTTGCCATTTTTCTAAACACTTGCTAATTTCTGAGAGGAATCATCAGGCTTATGATTTGGATACTGTTATTAACTAGTTACTTTTTTGTTTTAGAAAAACGTTAATAATACACGGATCCGTTAAGTACTTGTGGTTCCACATAACATGGAAGGTGCACAGGCAATCGTGAAAATCAATATGGGTACAAAGATTATTGTGACAAATATAAAATTAGGAATTACAGAAAATGAAATTCAATTACTCTTTGCTTACTTTGGACGTATCAAGAGAGCCACAGTTTTTTACGACAGATCAGGGAGATCACTACGAACAGCCGAGATCAACTTTGAACGAAAAACTGACGCTATTAACGCAATGAAACAATGGAAACGTACCCCATTGAGCGGACGAGTATTAAGCATACAACTAGCCACTTCAAATGTGCCATATATGAGAAGAAAACTTAGTATTGCTTGCCGCCGGGTATTGAAGAAAATACGTTCGCTGCAAGGTAGGTGGCGACCAGTAAGAAAAATTTAAAAAATAAATAAGAAAAAAGAGCCCACAACTGAGGAATTGTAAGCAGAGATAAATGTTTTTTTAAAGGAAATGCTAAATGACGAAGAAACGGAATAGAAGCTCATTATTTATGTGAAAAGTTATGGTCTGTAATAATTTTTTAAATTAACTCTATTTTAAAAGTTCTGTTAATTATAAAATTATTAGAATAAACAAACGTAAGTTGAAATATTAAATTTGGTTTTCTTTTTAATTATATTAAAGTGAAATATCAAAAAATCTTCTTATCGTGATGAAACGTAAAACGTAGACTTTTGTACTTTGCTATTTCTAAATAAATAATTTAAAAAACTGAAAAACTCTTCTGTAACAAGTCGTACTAAAAGGTAAAAAATAAAAAATATACTGATGTACGACTGCAAGAAAAGCAAGGTGTGCGCACATTGTATGATTGTACGCATGATTGTATGAAAGGGGTGGAATCGTTGTATACATAGTGTCTTCATTCATGTGTAGATGTAGATGATACATATACTTATATACAAAGTGCACACGCCTAGCTTTTCTTGCAGTCGTACATTAGTATTAGTGTATAGTAGCATTTGACCAAATGAGAGGATTCACTTACCTCTCACCGGTACACCATTTACTTAAGTTTGTATAAAACTAACAGGTTGACCACTGTCATTTGCCTGTTCCATGACCTATGGCATACTGATGAGAACTAATAAGTTCGAAACCGGTCTATGTCTGGTCAGGGAGTTGACAAATGACATTGGCTACCAATCTTTCATGATTTGTAAGGTATAATTCAATGCAGGTCGGGGTATTTGCCCGCTGAGTAGTTGTTTCCTGCAAATCATATGTAATAACAGTATAGGTTAAGTCCACCAAGGGCTGAAGGTCACCGCTCTCGGTACTTGCAAAATAGCAAGTCGCTATACACCATGGAGACATCTATGATGTCTGGTGTATAGTAGCATTTGACCAAATGAGAGGATTCACTTACCTCTCACCGGTACACCATTTACTTAAGTTTGTATAAAACTAACAGGTTGACCACTGTCATTTGTCTGTTCCATGACCTATGGCATACTGATGAGAACTAATAAGTTCGAAACCGGTCTATGTCTGGTCAGGGAGTTGACAAATGACATTGGCTACCAATCTTTCATGATTTGTATGGTATAATTCAATGCAGGTCGGGGTATTTGCCCGCTGAGTAGTTGTTTCCTGCAAATCATATGTAATAACATATATATATATATATATATATATATATATATATATATCCCAGAGAGCACTCAATAACAATTCGTCTCTTAACGATTTGTTTTGATTCCTCGCTCCATCACTTTCTCGCTCTTTCGTTTTGCAGATTTTTCAATTTTCACCAGCGCGCCCCCTATGTGGGGATATTTGCAAATGTAATGGTGGAATACTGTATTGTCAACCGATCTTAGTAACTGGAAAATTTCATCAACTGATTATGCCATTAAGTGTGTTAAATACAGGATGCAATATATGAAGACAATTTTCACCCCCACGACCCCTACGTGCGGATATTTTCAAAAGTAATGGTGGTATACTATAATATCATCCGATCTTAGTAACTGTGCAAAATTTAACCAATTTATTATGTCAGGAAGTGTGTTAAGTAAGGGATGAAAAATTTGAAGACAATGTCCCCTACGTGCAGATTGCAACCACTTTTGTACGCTAGTATTAAAATGGTCCCTGTTGCATGCGACAGCTGTTTTTTTGGGGAGAGCATAGGGTTGTAAGTCAGGAGTGTGGATATGAGAGGGCGCCACTTGGTTGTTAAAAGTCACTCCCAATTCTGCCCAACCAAGAAGCAAAATGGTTTCGACTATATTTTACTATTAAACTGAAATTTATAGATTGATTAAAAGATTAATGTTTATTTATTTAAGAGAAAACCATGCTGGTACTATTATCAACTCATAAGATAAGTTTACCAGAGGCGATGCAAGTATTAAAAGTAACCGTTAGACAAAAAGACATTTATTATTTACACAAGATGTATATACAGGTCGGAGAGGTTCAGTAAGATGTTAAATATTTAAAATGATGAAGCTAAGTTTTTTTAAAACAATTAAACAAAAAGTGAACAGTACATGTAGTCTTGGAAGTGATGTGCATCCAACAGTATTGTCTGTCTACAATGTAAAATGATAACTAGCGTTGCATGATCATGCGCTGCCTTACAGGCTTATATAAGAAATATATGAAAAATTTGTGAAAGTTGTATTAAACATGCATGAATAAATTTAGACGTTACAGAGATTGAAGATCTTAAAAAAATTAATTAGATAAAGTAAGCCTGCTCCAACAAAACAGCTCCACCTGACTGGACAGCTCAATCACTGCATTCCAGAATATCTGACTTGGGACGTCTGAGTAAGGCTGCCATGACGATGGTCTCTAGACTTGAGGCTGGTACTCCACTGACTTGATTTCATATCATATCTGATAGCTGGTACGGGCATCTCAGCATAGGCAAATTCTGGCAAATACAGGTTTAGGTACATCGGCAGGCAAGGGTGCATTGCAGGTCACAAAAATTATATAGTCAAAAAACAACCAATCCAAGATAATGGTCAGTCCCAAACACTCTGGAAGTTTCACAAGCATGAGAAAAATCTGACATAAAATAAAAGTAAAACTCACCCTTATAAGTGGAGTAACACGTGAATTTCATAAAAAATAACCCGAAAAACAGGAGGCTTCTCCTTGACGAAAACGAAAGTAATTCTTCGTGAAACAGCTCAGAAAGCTTCCACGCAACGGCAAAGTAAAATTTCTCAATCAAAATCTCTAAACTAAATTGGCTAAAGCCCATCAAAACGAGAAAATTGCTTCCTTCCACGTGCACAGGCAAGGAGAGAAGGACCGTCATTTTCACCTTCGAAATTTGTCAACTCACTCAGTGCTGCCAACTTTAACTAAAAAACTTCCCATTGCCAACCATGGAATTATAGGGAAATATATTTACATAAAATAGAAAACAACCTCTATTGTCTAAAAATTCAATGAAAGTTACAAAATAAATAATCTGAAAATGAAATAGTTCTTTGAGAATTCTCTGTGGATTAAATTTATGACTCCATGGGAAATGCAATATTAAGTACACTTGTGTGTGCGCCTGGTTACATACCCTTGGCACCACATATAGTATTTAAAAATGCTACATTTGCAAAAGTAACGGAGGAATACTGTATTGTCTTCCAATCTTAGCAGCTGTACAAAGTTCCATCAATTAATTATGTCAGGAAGTGCGTTAAATAAAGGATGCAAGATTTGAACACAAACATTGTGCAGGCATTGTGAGTTAAAGAAAAGCAAGTAAAAAGACAAAAAATCATAACTAGCTTTCACACGTGATATATCAAACGGGTCGCTCCACGTGATATTTCAAAAATTCGCATGTTTTATTATCTGCCAGTTACTCAAGACGCTGAATGATCTTCCTTACAATTTAAATACTTTTTGTGCAAAAAATTAATTCCATATCGTTTCGAAAAAATATTAATTCATTTTATAATTATTATGGTCGATAGTTAGGAATATGTGTATGCATAGTAACGTTACAGCCATTTCTCTTCTTTAGCGGAGTGTTCTGTTAATTTTGAATGTTACGGGATTCGTTAAAAAATTGAAAGGTAAAATATTATGTCATATATGTTTAAATATATTTAAGCGGTCATTAAGGAATTTATTAAATATTTCAAAAATACATATACGCTCCCAAGCGTCACCTCGGGACCGATCCTACATCCAACACGCGATACGTGATGGGGGTTGCAGAGCCGAATGGGGCGAGACTAGTTTGGCGAAAAAATAATAAAACCTACGCACCTTTTGTCTATAAACAAATTAACCTCACACTTACCTACAACCAACCCAGGTTATGATGTTATTTATCTTTAATTACAGAAAACTCCAGTTTTGAATGAAGGTTTATGCATCAATAGTTATTTAGGTAACCTCCTTTGTTTCTCTATTTGGTAGATTTGATTTTTTTAAATATTTATTTTAACAAACATATCCCATATTAATTAATTTGATAATTTGTGAACGCACGTTGATCTTAACCTGTTTATCAATTTAATGATGCTTTGGAATTGTTTGTGTCGCATATTCTTTGGATTTTTATTTAAAAGTGTATTTGGTTGTATTGTGGATGACTACCAACCGAACCCCCAACTACAAATTCATTTTTAACATGTGCGCTAGCATTCTGGGTAATTTAACCCTATTTACACGATCCTCAGGATGCGAGTGCTCCGAGATGAGTGAGATTGGGGCCTTAGGACTCACTTGATTGTCGCAGCTGTGTGGCCGAAAATATACAAAAGGGGATATGTTTACAGACTCAACTTAGCGTAGTTGAAATAAATAATTTGTTCTTTAATTTGGTTACTTATTTATTATGAAAAAATGTATAATTATTTATAGTTTTTATTTATTATTTAATTTAACTAAGAGTACTTGGTATTACATAAGATGATGAAGAGAAAATAACGGAATCCAATGCCTCCATATCTATTCACAAGAGGATAATTAAAAGAGATCTTGAGTGGATTTATTTAAGAAAAATGAACGACCACTGACAATTAACAATAATCTAATTAATATTCATAATCGACAGGTAAGGCGATTAACCAATCCGGATTATGTAAATGAAGTGTTTAGGTTAGATTGGGTTTTTACGGTGTACGGTAGGGTGATTAAACTAATCCGGATTATGTAAATTACTTGATTTAGGTTATTTAAATCAGGTTATTTAAATAAGACAAATTACTGAAATGCAGTAGGCAAATTAAACAATAGTAAAAATCGTGCGTAAGGTAGGATTTTTCAATATTAGGCTACCGAATAAGGTTTAAAAAGTAAATATTGTGGCTGATGTGCTGATCGAAATTGATGGCAAGATCTTTAATGATTTTACCTGTAAAAATATTGTGAACAGAAAATCAAATGGATACTAATTGGTTCATCACACATTGGAAGAACACCAGCTAGGTGAAATGGTACCTATTTACCCTTGTATATGTATATTGTCTATGGTAAATAAAGATATTATTATTATTTCATGTGAATTAATTAAACATAAACTATATGAATAAAATGAAGATAATATAAAAAATAAATAAAAAAAATAATAAAAAATAAAATAAAAAAAGAGAAATTTTGATAATAAGTTTGTTACATTTATACTTGTTAAATAATTTGTTTGGTTTGTTTTTTATGCTTTTATGCCACAGATATTATTGTTCTAACCGGGAATGCTATAGGTACGCAATAGAGCTAGAATTTAAAAAAAATTAGAAAATTTAGTACATTAGAGGTCGGTCTTAATTGAATGTCATTGGCTAATGGTATATCCAAGGCCATAAAAGAAAGTCAAGATAAGGTTAAGTCAATAAAGAGTTTTTCCCACTAACGCTGTACCTCCGTTACGGCTAACGTAGAAGTAAGGAGATAATTGCGCATGTGCACAAACAGCATTCACCTTATTCTAATTGCGTGCCACTATATTGCGCTAGGGATAACAGAAGTTAGGTTACCTACTTTAAATGGACCGTAGCTCTTCTGTTTGGTCAGAAATCCTAGGGTATTTGGCTTTAGGTTTATGGTAGTCATGTGGAGGCCGTACTTTGTCACGTAATTTTGTTCTTGGTTCTTGCTAACGGTTGTTTGATGTTGAAAGTCAAAAATAAACCTGTCATACTTAGTAGATCTCAAGAAATGGGGATGTCGAGGAGGATTTGGCATTAATATATTTAAAAAAATGAAATTTAACACATCTTCCATAGCTGCTTAAAATTTGTTTTAAATTATGGTTATTATACGGGTTATAGAAATCGAACTCTTAATTATCATTTTACACACCAAATCTGCCAAATAGCGTCCACCGTTCGGAGCTCGTGCAAAAGCTCTTTTGTTAACCGTATTTGGTTACGTAGCATTTAAGGTTAACGCGAGAGGTATTAAAGGAGTTGGCAAAAATTCCCTAATAAATGTTACGCTAAACTGAACACAATACATGTAGGTACGATTGTATATACATAAATTCCAGTAATTCAAAACCGAATAATGCTCATTTATCAGTTGCTAGGGAGAGCGCTTTGCTTTTAAACAAGTTGCTGTGTGATAAAATAAATTGGACATATCTCTTTGCAATGATTAGTATCATACCTTGCAACTGTTATGTAATATCACTTAGGGCCGGTTTATCAATACAGGGTTAACAACTAACTACAGGATAAATGTCAAACGAAACAATGAGCATTTAATGTTATGTTTGACAGTTATCCTTTGGTTACAAGTTAACCTTGCACATTGATAAACCGGCCCTTAGTCGATAAGCATTTTAATGAACAAGAGATTACGGTGTATTATGCTGCGATGTGATATTTGCGATTAATGTTGCCAATATATTGCACATAGCTATATGTTTAAAATATGCTACTATGTTCTTTAATAGTTTACAGACTCGGCATAGACTTTGAGCAATGTTATGTTGTTCCAAAATGTGGTTCCGATGCTGCTTGCTTGATGAATGATGCTTGAGAACGGTTGTCGTGATATTGCTATAATTTCTTTATTTCTTGAGGAATCGTTATGAAATTAATATCGTAGGATTCGCCATGAATCCAGATATCGCATGGTAATGAGCTTACTTAGGTGTCTGAATGTGTTTTATAAATAAATAAATAAATAACACTACAGAAATTAGACAACCCCCAATTCCAGAAGCCAGGGCTTGTGCGGAAGGGGGTTACACATTGAAAAAAACGCGGACATACAACCATTTCCTCCGACAGTGCTAGTGCCGGAGCCAAGATTCGAACCCGGTGGTGCGATGTCCGTGTGATTAATCGCGATTGTCACCTCGCGCCTTAACCCACTCGGCTATCGACCAGACATGTTGGTAGTAATAATGTCCGATAGTTGAGTAAAGAGTTATTGTTGCTGATTTTTTGCAAGTGTAGTTGGTTGTTGAATGGAAGAAATGTTATATGTTTTAAATCTGGCATACGTCCAGATTGGCGGAAATTTTCCCAACTGTGTCTAATTTTTAAGAGAGATGATAAGTTTTAAGTTGTAAATTATTGCCTCATTACAATAATTTGCAATTTCACTAAATGTTTGAAAATATCTTTATATAATGAAATCTATAACAATGTGCAACAAAGTCAAATCACTAATTTCCAGCATAGGTTTGTTAAGGGTAGATCAGCTAGTAGATATTATAGCCTGGGATCCCACGCCCCTTTTATAAAGTGATTGCTAACAGGCTGAATTTTTTATAGCACTTAGTAGAAAATATATCCTAGAGCCTAATAAATTATACAAATATTATGATACTTTGTTACAGTTCAATTTAACATTTATACGTTATTAAAAAAAAATCTCTAATTCTTTGCTTTATCTCTTACATTTAATGTCTAACGAATTCGTGTTATCCGTCGTCACGCGTAATATTTATTATTTAGTTGTCTATATGAATCCGCATTTCTAAGGAATCTGTTGCACTTGTAGACATGGCATTATACATTTTGTTGTGTAGCGTGTTGCATATACTTAGGCTCTCTATTTCTGTAATTCTTAAGCTAGGCAACCAATAACTTTTAATTAGTTTATAGGTAGATTCCTATAACGTACTGACGATCGGTAACACAGATTTATTTCTTCACAATAGTTTTTGGCTTGTTTTGTCTTCCGGTAGTCTGTCACTTTTCACGTGTAGTTTGCTCGAACGCTTGGCAATTTTATTAAGTGGTATTTTTACATGCTCGTTGCGATTTTTGAAACAAGTAATTTCACCATTTTGGGATATATTCGCAACGTTTTATTTTTCGGTTATCCATTTATGTTTGGACGAGTGCATATTTTTATGGTATTGATTGTCTTCATTGGAAGGATCTATACGTAAAAGCCATTTTTGCCAAATTTACACGAGGCCAAGGACATCTAAGGTCAACAACATTTTTCTAAGAAAACCCTCCGAAACGAGGTAATTATTTTATTTTTATATTCAAACTAGCAAAATATCACTTGTAGTAAATTGTTCAATGGTAAAAATTTATTTTTAGGGTGCTTTTTTTTTCACCTACGGTTTCGCCTAGGATTTCGTAGTTTTTCTACGTTTTTTTTGTCTCCCCTGAAACAAACAACTTTTTTTTTCCACTGGTCTACACGTACTTATGTTACTTCTCCTTGCTGGACTGGAATTTCTTTTTTGTGGAGGAGCCATCCATTTTCTGGGTTAATTGATAGGCTGGAAGTTGCCATTCCTGAAATTTGAGCCGAAGCTGAAGCCCCGCTGCCTGCAGTTTGTATCCTTCTTACGCCATACATATATTGATTTTTTTTTAAATATATTGTATATTTTGCTTAAAAAAATTTCACCACTGTACCTATATATATATATATATATATATATATGTATATATATTTTTTAAAATTTTGCTAAACATTTTATGAAAATATTCTGTCAACTAATTATAACATCTATGATATTTGTTGGGGGTTTAAGCACTTACGTAAGACGCGTATACCCAGTTAGATATATTTTTTTTGTGTGAATTTGTCTACCATACCCTACGTTATTGTACTGTTGAATGTTATAAAGTTACTTCGTTTATTGTTATTAAAAGATAAAACTGAATTTGAATTTTTCATTATCGTCTCGCTAAGTAATTTATTTAGTAAATTTAAGGTTACATTGTACTTGAGCTGGTATTTGGAATGAAAAAAAATTTACTTGGCGCCCTGATACATCAAAGTAATTTAGAACCTCGACCATCTCCACTGTCAGTCGGCCGGCAAATACCGTTAGTCAACAGACGACGACCAACTAGTTACGTCAGATTGTAGTTTTAAAATTCGACGTAGCAGTTTTGGCGCACCAACGTGGTTTAGTTATATTACATTTTTTTTTCAATTTATTTGTTTTGAAAGTCAAGAATACATGACGTAGGGTTGAGTTGGCAGAGAGAAAAATAGTATTAACAAGCAAAATATTCCTTTACATAGACATATATTGGTATAAATTTGATTTTGTTAAAAAAAAAAAAATTAAAATTTAAAATGGCAGGTAGGTTTAAGCTTGACGTAGATAGACTAGTGAAAGATGAATTAGAGTATGAGTTACGTATAAGAGGACTTTCTGAAATAGGTAATGTCGAGACGTTAAGAAAATGTTTGCGTGGTGCTTTGATTTTAGAAAAAGCTGGGACGGTCATACATAGTCCAGTAAAGTTAGATGCTGAGAAAGAGTTGAGTGAATGTGAGAAAAAATTGCTTGATATTGAGGAAGATATTAATTCATTTTCTGGTTCACCTACTCAAATTAAAAAAATTGAATCCAAGTTAACGCATGTCTTAAAAAGAGTTGAACGCATATCGATTAAAGATGAAGCATTAACTGCAAGACGTTGTAGAGCACTCACTCATGTGACTGAACTAGTTTCAAATTATACCGCAAAATCAAAAAGTTTTGAATCTGATCCTAAACCGGAAGATGTTACGCTTGCCAATAATAGTGCAACGGGTAGCAATACAGTTGAGGAAAACATAACGCCTCCTAATTTGAATTCTAATAATTTGGATATCAATTCGGGAGTTTTACAAATTCCAAATTACTTTAACACTGTACCTGTGCACAAATGGGGTCTAAAATTCTCCGGAGATCAAGGACTTCTTAGTTTTAGTGCATTTTTACAGCGTGTTGATGATAGTAGTAAAGCCTATAATTTAAATAAGCAACAATTATATTATAATGCTTCTCAATTATTTGATGGTGATGCCTTAAAATTTTATCATTTTGTTGGGAAAAACGCTTCTAATTGGGATGAGTTAGTTCAGTTAATGAGGGAGCAATTTACACCGTCTTCAGAAAAACTCTGGCGTCAAATCGAGAAACGTACCCAAGGGGATGAACCTATTGGTATTTATATTGCCACAATGTCTAATTTGTTTGATAGAATGCCTTACACTGTACCAGAGCATAAACGAATCTTCTTATGAGTTAGTTAAATCGTGCAGGAAAATAGAGAAAATTAAAGAGAATATTGATGAATTTATACCTCCAATTCCAGGTAGTCTTACTTGTGAACCTGACTTAGATTATAAACTACCAGTACTTAGTAAACCACAAAGTAATAAACCAGTTGTACATGAAATACAAGTACAAAAGGTAAAACCTAAAAATTGCTTTCGTTGTGGTAAACCAAATCATATAGCGCGTAATTGTAGAACGAGATTAGACATTAAGTGTTTTAGATGTAATAAACCAGGCTTCACTAAGAACACTTGCCCTGACTGTAATTCGGGAAACGGATCAAGAAGACAGAACTAGGCCAAATTCTGCCTTCTACGGATGCCCAGGCCATTGATATTGAAGATAAATTATCCCCTGTACTTGATTACATTTTTGCACATGTTGGTGACAATGAATGTCCATATTTAAAAGTAAATATTTTAGGAAAAGATTTCTTTGGTTTATTGGATTCGGGAGCAAACAAATCATTTTTAGGTAATTCAGGATGGAAAATTCTACAGTCTTTAGGTGTTAAATTAAATAGTTGTAATATTTCGTGCTCAATAGCTAATAATGATTTATGTGAATGTATAGGAGTTGTTACCATTCCGATTAGATTACGTGATATCGTAAAGGTTATGGATTTATATGTTGTACCAGCGTTGAAGCACAGTTTAATTTTGGGTATAAATTTTTGGGTTAATATGGGTATAGTACCTGATATGAGACGTGGTGAATGGTATTTTTCGTCCGAAAATTTGGAAGTACCTGTAGTTAATTCCATTGAATTTAATTTAAGCGATAAACAACAAGCAGACTTGGATAAAGTCGTGAATGATTATTTTTCTAAAATTGGCGACAAAAAAGGTTGTACCACCCTGGTAACACATAAAATTATTACTTCTGGTCCACCAATTAAACAAAGATATTACCCGGTTTCACCTTTCAAACAGAAAATTATCGACGAAGAACTAGTTAAAATGTTAAAGCAAGGTATTGTTGAACATAGTAAATCAGGTTGGTCTTCTCCTGTGTTATTAGTACCAAAGAAAGATGGCGGTCAACGTTTCTGCGTTGATTTTAGGAAATTAAATGCAGTAACAGAAAGAGACGCTTATCCATTACCGTATATAAATTCGATTTTATCAAAACTAAGCTCTGCAAAATATCTAACCAGCTTAGATATTGAAAGCGCTTTTTGGCAAATTTCTTTAAGTGAAGATAGTAAACAATATACGGCATTTACAGTATCTGGTAGAGGGCTGTATCAATTTACTCGCCTTCCTTTTGGATTGCATAATTCACCTGCTACATTCCAAAGAATAATTGACACTGTATTAGGTCCTGAACTCGAACCTTTCGTTATTTGCTACTTAGATGACATTATCGTTATAGCCCCAGATTTTGATAAGCATATTGAAATTTTGTCAGAGGTTTTTAAACGTCTATATGAAGCTGGATTAACGCTTAATCGTGATAAATGCTTCTTCTGTAGGCCAGAATTAAAATATTTAGGTTACGTAGTCAATCGTGATGGTCTACATGTTGACCCCGAAAAAGTTAGCTGCATTTCAAATATGCCTGCTCCTACCTCAGTTACCGAAGTTCGTCGAATCATCGGTATGGTTTCATGGTATCGACGTTTCGTACCAGCATTTTCTGACTTGATAGCTCCATTAACTAATTTATTAAAGAAAGGCTCTAAATTTATTTGGGATAAAAGTTGTGAAAATTCTTTTAGAAATATTAAAAATGCTTTAGTATCAGCTCCTATATTAACGTGTCCAAATTTTGAGTATCCTTTTATATTGCAAACAGACGCATCTTCATTTGCATTAGGCTCGGTTCTCACACAAAAAATCGGAGATAGCGAGCATGTTATTTGTTATTTATCGCGTACTTTAACCAAACAAGAGCGTAAGTACTCAGCTGTCGAAAGAGAGTTATTGTCGGTCCTGTGGAGTATAGAAAAGCTGCGTTGCTTCTTAGAAGGAGCTAAGTTTTCGGTAGTAACAGACTGTTATAGTTTACAATGGTTGGATAATCTGCAAAATCCACAGGGTAGATTAGGTAGATGGGCACTTAGATTGCAACAGTTTGACTATACAGTAGTTCATCGTAAAGGCAAAGACAATATAGTGCCAGATGCTTTGTCACGTTTAATAGTAGATAAAGATAACGTCGATATTGTGGTGAATAACATGAAGGTCGAGGTAATACGGGATAAATGGTATCTTAAAATGTTGGAAAATGTCAAAAAGGGTCCTTTAAAATTTCCTAAATGGCGAATATTAGATAATAAATTGTATAAATATACTGAACTTGACTTCCCTGAACTACACAGTAACAATGATTTCTGGAAATTAGTTGTTCCTAAAGAAAAACGGCGCGAAATTATGCATAATAACCATGATTTAGAGACAGCAGGACATCTCGGGATATTCAAAAGTTTTAGTCGTATTGCTCGGTTATATTATTGGCCACGAATGAAAGCTGATGTTAATAATTATGTAATATAGTGTGAGATTTGCCAGAGAATAAAACCGGAACAAAAACGACCTGCTGGATTGATGGGTAAAATGGTAATAGCTGACCGTTGTTGGCAATTTATTAGTATGGATTTATTTGGCCCATTACCCAAAAGTAAGAAAGGTAATATGCATATTTTCGTAGTAACTGACAACTTCAGTAAATTTAATTTATTTTTCCCGATAAAACGAGCTTTAGCTAATAAACTCATTACTTTACTAGAAGAACAAGTATTTCATATATTCGGTGTACCACAAATGATTCGTTGTGATAATGGAGTACAATTCACGAGCAAAGACTTTGCTAATCTTGCTGAAAAATACGATATAAAAATTCTTTTTAACCCAAATTATCATCCTGCTCCGAATACCACTGAAAGATATAATCGAGTAATAAAAACTATGATATCCGCTTACATTAAAGAACATCAAAGAGACTGGGACGTAAATTTAAGTGCACTAGGTTGCGCATTACGCACTGCACGTCATGAAGTTACGGGTCAAACACCATATTTCATAAATTTTGGCAAAGAAATGTGTATTCATGGTTCAGAATATAAACATAATAATATCGATAACGACAATGATAATTCACCCTCTGTGTCAGAAAGATTTGCTGCTCTTGTGAAAATGCGTACCTCAGTTGCGGAACGATTAGAGAAAGCTTACGATAAATCTCGAGAAATATATAATTTACGGCGTAGAGAAGTTAAATTTAAGATTGGTGACTTAGTTTGGAAACGAAAGTATGCACAGTCTGATGCTGCAAATTATTTCACTGCCAAACTAGCAGGGAAATTCGAGGGACCTTATAAGGTCAAAAAGAAAATAGGCTATTGCGTGTATATTTTAGAAGATTTATCTGGTACAGAGTGTAACGGTAGCTGGCACGTTAAAGATTTAAAACCTTGTATAGAACCAGACGAGCACTTAGATCCAGTATAATAGTTATAATATGTTACCTTGGTTGGTGTTTCATATACCGCCATTAGATAGATCATTTTTGGAAAATAAAATCTTCCAGATCTTGATCTCTTGTTTGTCTTGAGTATGAATGTTATTGCCATAGTAGTGGGTTAGTAAGGGATTTTCGCTTAGTCTCTACTAACAGTGAAATATTTTTTGTGTGTCGTAGGTCGTATATGGCCGTAAGTTATTTAATTTCACGTCCTTTTGGACATTGATCTACTAGTCAGTAATTTCATCTAGTAATTAAATTTATTATAACATTTTGTTTACCTGTTACAGGATTTTAATGTGCCTGTCTATCTATGTGTCTACGAGCTATAGTATTTGATTAGTTAGGTTTTCTTTCTTGATTTCAGGATTTATTATAACTTACTTAGCTGGCTGGAACCCACTAAGTAAGGTGTCATTTTTTTTAACCTCTGTGGTGAGGGGGTTGTAAAAAGAATTCTACCATCATGGGATTGTCCTATGTGGGGTAAAAGTCCCCTGAACGGCCACTTAGTTTTTGTTTTGAATACTTAGAGGGACTCCGATCTTGCTGGGAGCGGTGACATTTCACTGGCTGTCTTAAATGGCAAGCCGGATGCCAGGGGGCCAGTCATTGAGCTGGGGATCAGCTTGCCATGGGTCTTCGTTTTGGTTGGCTTGGTCGAGGTCGGTCAACACCATTTCAAGTCCCTCAGTGCGGTGCTCTGACGTGACTGTCATCTAGTTGCTGGTGGAAGGGTGGCCGCTGTGGCAGATAGGAGAACACTCCCGCAAGTTTTGATTGCAAGTGGGTTGACTGTGAGGTGAGGTAACCCCAAGCATTTTAAGCCTCATAGTGTTAAGGTATATACGGTTGTGCGTATGAATTTATTGTGTGCGCCTTTTATTATTTTTTTTTCTTTTTGGAGAAATTTACGGAGTAAATTCCTTTGTGAAGGGGGGTGGTTGTTACAGTTCAATTTAACATTTATACGTTATTAAAAAAAATCTCTAATTCATTGCTTTATCTCTTACATTTAATGTCTAACGAATTCGTGTTATCCGTCGTCACGCGTAATATTTATTATTTAGTTGTCTATATGAATCCGCATTTCTAAGGAATTTGTTGCATTTGTAGACATGGCATTATACATTTTGTTGTGTAGCGTGTTGCATATACTTAGGCTCTCTATTTCTGTAATTCTTAAGCTAGGCAACCAATAACTTTTAATTAGTTTATATGTAGATTCCTATAACGTACTGACGATCGGTAACACAGATTTATTTCTTCACAATAGTTTTTGGCTTAGGTTTTGTCTTCCGGTAGTCTGTCACTTTTCACGTGTAGTTTGCTCGAACGCTTGGCAATTTTATTAAGTGGTATTTTTACGTGCTCGTTGCAATTTTTGAAACAAGTAATTTCACCATTTTGGGATATATTCGCAACGTTTTATTTTTCGGTTATCCATTTATGTTTGGACGAGTGCATATTTTTATGGTATTGGAAATCGATTGTCTTCATTGGAAGGATCTATACGTAAAAGCCATTTTGCCAAATTTACACGAGGCCAAGGACATCCAAGGTCAACAACATTTTTCTAAGAAAACCCTCCGAAACGAGGTAATTATTTTATTTTTATATTCAAACTAGCAAAATATCACTTGTAGTAAATTGTTCAATGGTAAAAATTTATTTCTAGGGTTCTTTTTTTTCACCTACGGTTTCGCATAGGATTTCGTAGTTTTTCTACGTTTTTTTTGTCTCCCCTGAAACAAACAACTTTTTTTTTCCGCTGGTCTACACGTACTTATGTTACTTCTCCTTGCTGGACTGGAATTTCTTTTTTGTGGAGGAGCCATCCATTTTCTGGGTTAATTGATAGGCTGGAAGTTGCCATTCCTGTTGAGCCGAAGCTGAAGCCCCGCTGCCTGCAGTTTGTATCCTTCTTACGCCATACATATATTGATTTTTTTTTAAATATATTGTATATTTTGCTTAAAAAAATTTCACCACTGTACCTATATATATATATATATGTATATATATTTTTTTAAATTTTGCTAAACATTTTATGAAAATATTCTGTCAACTAATTATAACATCTATGATATTTGTTGGGGGTTTAAGCACTTACGTAAGACGCGTATACCCAGTTAGATATATTTTTTTTGTGTGAATTTGTCTACCATACCCTACGTTATTGTACTGTTGAATGTTATAAAGTTACTTCGTTTATTGTTATTAAAAGATAAAACTGAATTTGAATTTTTCATTATCGTCTCGCTAAGTAATTTATTTAGTAAATTTAAGGTTACGTTGTACTTGAGCTGGTATTTGGAGTGAAAAAAAAATTACTTGGCGCCCTGATACATCAAAGTAATTTAGAGCCCCGACCATCTCCACTGTCAGTCGGCCGGCAAATACCGTTAGTCAACAGACGACGACCAACTAGTTACGTCAGATTGTAGTTTTAAAATTCGACGTAGCAACTTAACTGCTTATAAACTCAAAAAATGAACACTAATCTTGTCCTAATAAACCGAATTTTTTTTAGAATTTAAATAATAAAATTTTTCTAAGGATATTATGCCCCACAAATATTGTTACATTCTTGTTATTTTTTATTGCTTTCATTATTTCTAATTGTTCTACTAAATTCAATTTTTGCCTTTAATTTCTGAGTGTAGTAGCTCAACGTTATTTAAATTTACAAAATGGTCTTCTCTATGCAGCGTGTTGACATACCTGTGCTACATACACCGTTCAAAATGGACTTTTTATGTTCCTCTAGTCATGTCTTCAAGTTTACACCAGTTTGACCGATATATACAGCATCACAGTCATTACAATTTAATTGGTATACACCTGTTTTCTGTAGTTTTTCTGTTTTGTCTTTATTATTAATTAACATTTTTCCTAGACTGTTTTTATTAACTGAAATTACTTTACATCCTAATTTATTGATTTTACCATTAACTATATTAACACATTCAAGTATTATGTGCTAGAGTGTCGCCTCATAAGTTATAAGTTATATTAATTTGTATATTTCAAAAAAGAGTGCATAAACTCGAAACATTTAAAAAATGTCAATTGCAACATAACATATAGAAATTATCTTTAAAATGTTGAGGTGATGTACCTCGAATTAACATAAATATGCTAGTGCAAATAAATAATAGAACACTTTTAAAATCATTTTAAAATAACTACTTACATGATACTGAGATCTTAGATGCCTGTAATCTATACGGCCATAATATGGGCTGAATAGTTGATAGGGCACTCACATTTTAGAAATATGAAAGTTTACTTAAACAGAATCGATAAAGATAAGATTAATTGTAAAGGGCCTATCCTTAAACTAATAGTGGAGTCGAATTAGGGTCTGAAAAATACGAAATGAGAGTTGTCCAATCGAGACAGTTTTTCTTTTAACGTGTTTAGGGGGTCAATTCTGTTTTGCAGGTTTGGCATTGTCAGGATGTTAATTATTTAAACAGTAAGATTTTTAGAGCGTATTCGATCATATTGAAATGAACAAAGTTAAAAAAATCAAAAAAGGATTACTTCATTATTAAAAGAGAACAGAAATAATTAAATTTTATGAAATTTGCATCAACTTCGTGTCTTATGTCGATGGTGCTATTTTTGTTGAAAATAAGCCAAATGCAAATCATGAGGACGGGGAGAAAAGCAGAAGTTTATAAAGTTAGTACAAAAGTGTTTCAATTTAGGATGAATTGTGCGAATCCGGAGTTTCAGTAGAGAATTGAACGAACTGTATTATTTATTATTGGTACCATGGCCTTTATGCAGCCATATGAAAGCTTTACTTATACTACATTAGAGAAACTATTTTTTAGGTATGAAATAAGAAACTGCAGTACTATCATTTGCATTGGAGATCGGCAGGGTTTCAAAAATAGTATTAAAAATAGAGACAGAAGCAGAAGATCCAAAAAAAGATATTTTTTATGAAATTCGTGATGGTGTCCAGGATATCTGAATTATCTATCAACGATCAACGACTTCTGTTGATGTCACTTTTTACTATATGCTGATGATATGGAATTGTTTTGTGCTACTGACACCGATGAGAATTGCGTGCCACTTCAAAGGAATCTAAATGATATAAATGATCGATGACTTCAGAATAATCAACGCTCTAATATCACCAAAAAATGTAATGTTCTTCAGCCGTAAAATCAATCGATTAATATTCGATTATGAGTTGACCCGCACCATCCTAAACGAATTTGATTAATTTAAGAAGTTAATGGTTTATCTTTGATTGGAAAATGAGCCGAGAGCGATATCCGATTACTATTTTCTAACTTTTGATGCATTAAAAAAACTTCTGCGCAGTACGAGAGATCAGGAAAATCATTGCACTTAGCCAAAATCACTTTTCAGAAAATAGCTAACCCTGTTATCGTGATGATACTATGTAATGGAGTTTTGTGGGTCGGCTGAGTATTAAAAATACAACTCTTAGAGGTACAACTTCTTGCTCATAGAACACTGAAAAAGAAGCGCAGTTGCGGAATTAAGGCAAATCAACAAGAAAAAATATGAAAAAGAACAAGAAAAAAGAGCTCATCCCATCGCCGACAAATTAGAAGCAGAGACTGATGTTTTTTGAAGGAAACCTTAAGTGTCTCGAAAAGAGAATGGGTATTGTATAGAATCAATAGTCATTTATTTGGAAATGGACTAGTTGTAATAATAATTGTAATTATTAAATATGGTTGATCACCAAATTCTAGCAATAAATAGTTGTAAGCTGTACTGTTAAATTCAGTTTTACTTCAAATCTTTATGTTTTTTTTGAATAGTAAATTTAATTTCTAAATTTTAATTGTGACAGATTACCGATGGAATTAACTTTCAAAATTTCTTTTTATTTGTATTTGAAATTAATGGTGAGATGTTGAAGTATATATTTATAACACTATAGAGTTCTATCATATGTATATTACAAAAAACAAGACGTCTAGAAAATTTCCTTGAGAAACACGTCATTAACTTACTGTTTAGTCATTCGTGCCAGTGTTTACTATTAAACTTTATTGACCACGGAAGTAGCTGTTGACTAATGCCAGACTTATTTTCTGTAGACAAATATTCTAGACTTTTACAGACTACAGAAAAACGTACAATTAAGATTTTATCACATCTAGATTAATACAGTTGTTAAAGGCTTATTCACTACATATCTAAAAATTATATGACCCTGTTTTTAAAATTCGAAGAGTCTATAAAGGAATAGCTTATTAACACTACTATTAGTAGTTTCCATATTGCCTTCATGGATTTTGACATGGTATATTAAGTTTAGCATACGTTTGACGCACTTCTAGCTGTGCTTCTATTTGCCCATATTGAAAGCTGGTGGATAGTAACCAAACATCATGCTTCATTTCGATCACGTGTTGTGTCTACCGATAAGCCACGCCCACCTCCCACCAGTACATCCAAACATTATATGCTAGACTGTCTCGCTTCCACTTCAGTATAGTTTAGTGAGTTGACCGAATCAAGCTAAATTGGTGACATTCTGCATTCATAATGGTCAGTGAGATTAGTAAACGTACACTTGGCATTAAAAGAAAGCCGAGAAGACGTGGATTATCAAAACAAGTAAGTAATTTTTTTTTAATGTTTCTTGCTAGTTTCATCAGAGTAACGAATTGGATATTATTAGTAACTAATTATTTCTCGGTTTCAGATAAAAGTTGACAGTACATGGATCAGTAAAGTACCTAATGCGGCAGCTGCAAAGTCAATCATAGAAGCTAATATCAATACAAAGCTTATTGTGTCAAATATAGATCCTAGAATAACCAACAGCGGCATCCGACTTCTTTTTTCTGACTTTGGATGCATTAAAAAAGCTGTTGTGCATTACGACAGATCAGGGAAACCATTGCACTCCGCCGAAGTCACTTTTGAGAAAACAGCTGACGCTATTATCGCGATGAAATTATGTAATGGAGTTGTGTTGGACGGACGAGTATTAAAAATACAATTATGCACCTCGGGGGTACAACTTCTTGCTAATAGAACATTAAAGAGGAGACGCCCGCTGAAGGGTAAAAGTCGATCAACAAGAGAAAATATGAAAAAGAACAAGAAAAAAGAGCCCAAAATCGAGGAATTAGAAGCAGAGATAGATGTTTTTTTGAAGGAAATGTTAAGTGATTCAGAAACAGAATAGACATTGTAAAGTCTTTATCTAGATAGATAACAGTTTTGCTGGACACGGACCAGATTTGAAAAATTATTGTAATTTTTAAATCTAGTCCATTACAAAATTAATATAAGAATAAATAGTTGTAATGTTAAATAAATTCAGTTTAATCTTTATAGGTAAATTTTATAATAGTACATGTAAATAAAAACTAGAATAGTAAATATTTAATTTATTTTAAAATTTAATTATGATCGGTTAATGGAAATGTCAAAATTGCCATTTCAAAGAATTGGCAGTGTTTGCTAGTTTGAAGGAGGTAAATTTTTGAATTTCCTTTCTCTATTTCTTGTATTTGAAATTAATATTGATATGTTGAACATATTAACTACTTCAAAGACAAAATTGATACTGATTATAGCATATACATCCGATCTGCGGCATTAGATCAAATCCCGGTGTTCTTTGTACGCAGAAGACACAAAAATTTACTGCAATCCACCAGGGGATCATGTACAGCTGTAAGGAAATCTAGATCTCATTCAGAAGTGGAGCGAAATGTGGTTACTTCCGTTAAACATTGAACAGTGGAGTGTCCCACTTAGAAGTAGCGTCCCCGACTGAGAATTCCACGGATAATAAGCCAGTGAAATTGCTATTACACAAAAATGTTAAATGACAAACATGATCAAACGTCAAGTTTTATTTTACTGAATATTAATTTGTCTTTGTATAGAACGATCTTGTAAAATATTAATTTATTGCAGTTCGACTCAGGTGGAGTGTCCCACTTAAAGGCAGCGTCCCCGACTGAGAGTTTCACGGACTAAATAGTCGTTAGGCAAAACTAAAAATAAAAAATTTGAAATCTACAGTTTAAAACTTCGGCGTATTACCTCTGGAGTATCCCACTTAAAGGCAGCGTCCCCGTAGGGTGTTATTCACGGTAAAATGTTTTCCCCGGATAAGCTAGATACAATCGTTTAATTCAAAGTTGCTACAGTTGGCTGAAGGCAGAATTTATCAAACTCAAACAAAGACCAATTCAGTGTGAATGTGAATCAATACTGAAAATATTCTAACCAAATTGCGAAAATAAAAATACATGTAAATTCGGCACAATAAATTCTTAAGTTGAACACCTAAGAGAACCTCAGCCCGTTTCATGAACTCGCCGTGCTGAGCTAGAAAACATCCTGTCGAGTGCATATTCATATGTGAGCTAGACAGTCATCAATCGACGGAGTGACAAAATGTGTATAAGCGGCAGCGTTAATTGATATAAATAATTATTTCTGGGCAAATCAGATAACTGGAATCGATTGTAAATAAATTACTTATATTATTTCGGAAAGAAATGAATTTAATAGCCCCAGTATTAATAGTTATAACTCTAAATCAGATTATTATTTTTGAAGCCGGTTTATATTGATAATGTCGAGCGTTAACTAATGTAAACAATTAACTCTCGTGGTTTAAACTATTTAAAATCGGTTTGAAATTAAAACTTTACCTGGTTACTAAAAAAGAAAACAAATTTAATCGTCCCCGGTTTGGTAAAAATAAAAATATATTACTTCAGACGCAAATTTAAACTGAAAACATATGCAAAATTTCCCAATTAAAATTAGCTTTATTACACTATCTTCAGGAAGCCTCATCTCTCCTGGAGGAATAACGTAATAAATGGAAAGTAGTTATCAACGCCGAGAAGAGCAAGGCGATACTCTTCAGAAGAGTCAAGAGGATACCCACGGGGCAAGTGATCATGGACACGGGAACGACATCCGATGGCACGATACTGCCAAATACCTTGCCGTGATCATGGACTGCAGCCTGATATGGAGAGACAGAACACGGAAGCCATGGTCAAGAGAATGAAGATAAGACGAGCCCTACTCTACCCGATGCTTGGTAGACAGAGCCAACTCAACCTGAGAAACAAATTCATGTATGTCAGGACTCTGATCAGATCGCTATTGACCCATGCCTTCGTGGCCTGGGAATACCAACCAAGGACCTACCTCAAGAAGATCCAAGCAGTGGAAAATATTGCATCCAGTGTGCCGTCTACGCCCTCTATTCGACAGGAATACCGACATCTTCAGATACCTGAAATACACTCCAGCTACCGAAGTAATCCATGGCAGAGCGAAGGAACTCTACGCCCATGCAGCGAAATGAACCTACATAAGAAAATACATGAATTTTGATCCCAAACACTCTTAGCTTATCTACTCGCATAGTATGTAAATAACAGAAGAATCACGTCTGCTCAGTTACGACAGAAGTTCCAAGTGTAATGGTGCGTTTTACAAATGAATAATACAATCGCTAGCTGTAGTGGCAATCAACCTTGAGCATTCTGTCAGATCGTGTAGTCGACAAGAGACTGAATGCAGTAGCCAGAGACATGGTTGTGAAAATAGAAGAGTACTTCAACCAGGAAAAGCGTAACGGAGATCTACTTTTTGCAAGAAATTTGAGAGATAAATTGTAACATTAAACGAAGCAGCGGATGTTAAAATTCATCGTTGTCCATATATTTTTATTACAAAAAACTTTGACTTTTTGCAAACGTTGATGCGCTCACTCGTGCCACTCTCACTCTCCACAATAAAATTGTGAGAGGTTACTAAAATTGGTTCAAAAACGAAAATTGAGATAACATCAAACCTTTACGTTTTGAGGTCCTAGGAACCCAAAAAATGAATGAAAAATGTCTGTGTGTATATATGTGTGTATGTGTGTTAGCACGATAGCGACGAAACTACTGAACGGATTTGAATGGAACTTTGCATGTGCCCCAGAAGATCTGAAAAGGTTTTGGTTGAGATCGGATTACGTTTAGTGCCATTTTGACGCAACAAGTTGTTTTTTATAATTACTTTCAATTTGTAATGAAACCATTGAAAAGCAGTTAAAATTCTGATTTCAATGATATATCACACTTCCACCCTTTCGATTTGGTTTCCATGAAAAGAATTAAAAACGAAGCAAATATGAAGCATAGATCGCATTTCGCATGACATGATCGATGCGCGTCACATCACGTGTGAGAGTTTCTTCACTGCTGTAGAAGTAGAGCGGATTACGTTTAGTGCCGTTTTTAAATATATATACAGACAAGTCGAAGAATTAAACTACAAATATTCCTCTAAAATCTAGTAAAATTACTGAAATGCTACTAATGTTTCATTTAACAAAGACAGCCGCGAGCGATCGGATTGCAATGAGCAAATTTTGACGATTTTCATTGTCATCGTTTGTCATCCGATAACGTTGGTGTCATGTCATGTTAATAAGATTTCGGCATATTTGTAACTTTTAGTGGATTGTCACAAACTTTAAAGGTAGATGTACCAATATCAATATCATATGCTTTCTGTAACTTCGTTGGTGAATTTATTATAGATTATCACTTTACCAATTTTCAGTTTGTTGCTTGACATTAAGTTGATTTAATTTGGAAGTTATAGAATGATGTAAACGTCAATGTTCGTGATTTGAAGTATATTTAGTTCCATATATTGAACTTTATGTACTAAGAAAGTAACTTTTGACTAATTCTAGACTTATTCAACGTATACAAAAATTCTTCAGACACCCAAAGGGTATAGAAAAACGTACAGTATCAGTTGTCTTACCCAGGCCTAGAAACTATAGCTTCTTAACCACATATCTAAAAAACCAAATGAACCTCCCAAAAGTCTAAATAGTTTTTTTAGTTTTATTTTGATTCATATCACTAGTAAACTTTGACACAAAATCATTGATTTTTGCCTGGGTGATTTTAATTAAATTAACTATATTATTATCTGAAATTAAAAGTGATGTGTCATCGGCAAACATGATTAGCGGACTATCAGTGATAATGGCAGGTAAGTCATTGATAAAAACTAAGAATAAAAGTGGCCTTAGGGCGGAATCTTGAGGAAATCCACAGGAAAGAGTTAATTCACTTAACTTTACACCATCAACCTCCACAAACTGCTTACGATTTGACAGGTAAGACTCTAGCCAGCTACCCATCTTACCCCTAAAATTATATTTTTTTAAATTTTTTTATAAGTAAAATGTGATTAACCAAATCAAACGCTTTACTTAAGTCCATAAAGACACCTAAACATTTTTCATTTTTATTTAACGTTTCATAAAGTTCATTAAGAAAAGATAGTATAGCTGACCGAGGTGACCTGCCCTTATGGAATCCATGTTGCTCATCACAGATGATATTATATCTTATACAAAAATTAAGCGTCTTTCTGTAGATTACCAATTTTAGTATTTTTGAAATCGTGCATAAAAGCGAAATGGGTCTGTAGTTCTCGATGGAGGTTGTGTCTTATTTTTTAAATAGCGGTATAATTTTAGCTGTTTTTGGTATATCGGGAAAAACACCATCCGATATAGACCAATTTATAAATAATATTAGGGGCTTGATTACATAGTGAGTAACCGATTTTAGAATATTACTACTGATATTGTCCATACCGGAGGAGTGAGATTTCTTTAAGCCAACAATAATATTAAATAGTTCTGTCTCCGTTACCGGTTCAATAAACATTGTAGGGTAATCCTTATTTATGTTGATGTTATTAGTATCTGCTTTATTAAATTTATTTTTTTTTTTTTATTTATTTATTTTAATGCCTTGTTTATATTTACGTCCTGGCGGAGTTTAGCTACAGCTACTCTTCCACTCAACCAGGACGGCGAAATGAGATGCCGTTCACCCATCCAAGTGACGGACTCGACCAACGCTGCTTAACTTCGCCGATCGAGGTCACAGCGCTTGAACCGGTGACGGTACCTCACTTCACAATTTTTCCGATAATTTTGATGGTAAGTTGATAAAATGCCCATTCACGTTATTCGCTATTTCTTGTGGATCATTTATTAAAGTACCATTAATTTTTATTTCACGAATATTATTAGTCTTATTATTCCTTGTACCTAGATCATTATTAATAATCGACCGAGCAGCTTTCGAGTTGTTAGTAGCTTTATTAAAAAAATTGTCATTGTATAACCGCTTCGTGGCTTTTATGACTTTCTCGTACACTCTTTTGTAAGCTTGACAACTATGTTTGTCCTCTATTATTTTAGTCGATATCATAATTTTATAAAGAGATTTCAGTTTTTGAGCAGAAATCTTAATACCGGAAGTTATCCAGTTCTTTTTGTTATTGTTAGTTTTGACAACAACAAAGGGACAACGTATTTCTATATAATGCATCATGTTGCCAGTAAATGATTCAACACCGTTATTAATATTTTTCGCGCTATACACATTAAGTCAATTTTTTCTACTTATATATTGCGCAAACAGATTAAAATTATTTTCAGTGTAAAGCCTATATTTTACAGAACTTGCAATTTGTATTATATTTGGTAGCTTAAAAGACAAAAGCTGATAAGTGTGATCTGATAAACCATTTGAAAAAACTTTAGAGTCAAATTCAAAACTGCTATTAATTAAGAAATTGCTACACATATAATCAATACAAGTTTCCGAATGGATAGTTAATCTAGTTGGCTCATTTATATGATTTATAACAAGTTAAAAAGGAATTCGTTTTGAAAACAACTCTATTTTATAAATCGTGCTAATTATAAAATTATTGGAATAAACAATTATTGTAAGTTGAAATATTAATTTTAGTTTGCTGCTATACTTTCCATTAAGCCAAGACAATTATAAAAAAGAGGTTACATTTTTATAGAAATTGCTAGAAAAATGGATATAACCAAAATTTTATAGATAAGCTAATAAATAATAAATAAAAGAAGAATTTACGTAAAGAGTTCTATGCCAGTTTCTCATAAGAAACCAATATTTATAAATATATTAATTTTATAGGCCCATGATTATTGACAAAAACAGTAACAAACTTAATCAATTAGAACGTAAAGCATTTTCTATTCATTCAGAAAAGAAAGATAAAATGTTAGATTTATAGAAAAATTAGACATAATGAAACAAATGAACAGCAGACTTTCGTGGGTTATAACATTTTAGATACAATTATTCAAATTCAAGGAAATTCGTAGTATATTAACGTAAACTTTATGATGCACTAAATATTTTATAATTACAATTTCATTGGTCTTTCAGGTAGCATTGTAAAAGTTTATTTAATCCCATCATAATATATTTTGCATAAATTATAACTATTATATAAATTAGTAAGTAACAGTAATATCTAATATGGTATTGTTTTCACTTTTGAAAAGGGTGCGAAGAAGCCGAAATGCATATCTAGTTTTAATAAAACATTCTTGAACATTACGTAGAACAATACTTTATTTATATATACCGGATGTCAACTGAATCATTAGGTAGGCCATAGTTGCCAGAGTTTTCAAGCTATAAGTCTTAAACTTGGCAGAGGTAATATATACCAACCACTAACGGCCAATTTATGGCTATTTGGTACTTTTCCATCACTTCCGGTTTCCCCGAAAATGACTCCAACTTTGAAATTTAAATGGAACGTCCAGTATATTTTTACATATATGGATTCCGGAGATGATACTAAGTACAATTGCATAGTCCTTGAAAAAAATAAGTCAAATAATTCTTGTTGCAATTACCCCAGCCCACACATTTACTCCAAATCTGTCCTGAAAATTACCTCGCCTAGTTAAATGTTGATTTTCCTGATCTCAATATTGATTGTTTTGTTTATTGAACATTCCATTGTTGGTGAATCTCGACTCGTCAGAAAACAATGTTAAAGAAAGAAAATTTGGGTTAGCGGTATCGTTCTGAAGTAACAAGCCGCAATAAGTTAATCTTCTTTTACTATCATCTTCGTACAAATTCTGGTGCAATTGATATTTAAACCAGCGGTAACTAAATTCTTTGAGAATTTTTCTGACTGATTTACGACTAATTTGCTCCTCGTGGCGAGTTTCTCTGGTAGGAGAGATAGGATTCATTTCTACAAACGCGAACACTTTAATTGCTCTCTCCTCATCAACATAATAATAATAATAATAATAATAATAATAATAATAATAATAAATAAGCAGGAGGGGCTGACTTCCATCTATCAAGCCTTTGGTGAGTAGCGCCACCACTTACTCCAGCTGGGGTGCAAAACCGAACCGGCAGCCCTAGTGCACCCGGGAGGGGAAAGCGTCTTCCCCTCTGGTGTCGGTCGTGGGTCTGCTGGGCTAACCACCCACAGACCCTAAACTTTGGTTCCGGCAGGCCGAAGACAGGGCCCCCACGATCGACCCCGTGCGGATAGGGGTCAAGGGCAAGGTGGTGGGGCCCAACCGGACGGACCGCCCGTTGACGAAATTGGCAATGTCCAAGGACGCTTTGAGTGGACAGATGAACTGAGGGATGAACTTCTGCATTGCTATGAAAGCAGTGAGCCCGCGCGGAGGGGATACATGGCGCGGATGCATGCTCTGTGGTGTGAGAGGCTACCAGAGCATAGCGCCTTCACGCCACAAAATCTGCGTGACTATGTATCCCACCTTCGTAGTAGGGGCTACGTGAGGGCTGCTCCTGGACCGGTGAATGAGGTGGCCGAAGAGCCGTCACAATCACCGGTTGAGGACGTAGCACTCCTCGTTCCGCCAATACCAGAGGGCCTCAGTACCAGAAGGGGGTTACACCATCTGAAAACCCCCGGGCCACAAGACCTGGCCAGAGTGGACGCTGAACTTCGTACAGCGCTACCAGAAGAGGCTGACATCTGGCACATAAATTGTGCCGTGTATGCCGCTGCTCAACGCTCTTCTCAGGTGGAGAGGCGAAATACCTCTTCCCCACAGGAGAGAGCGCAGCGGCGCATACAAAAGATGGAAGCCAAGATCCGGTCGGCGAGGCAACACGCATCCCGTATCCAATGTGTGATGGACTATATGGCGGCCAACAGGCCGTTCACGCCTAAAGTGCGTCGATTAGCCGCCAACCTAAGACGCGTCCATCACACACTCAATGAGGCAGTGCTGCAAACCATCAAACAGCACTGTCTCGACAGGATACGGATGCTAGTGACTTGTAAAAAATCACTAGTGAGGCGGGCGAGAGGGCTTGCGGAAAATAAACTGTTCCGCGAGAAGCCCTCGCACCTTTTCCAACCGCCTCCGCGTGTTGTAGACAATCCGCCGACTGCAGATCAGGTGGAGAACTTCTGGAAAACGCTATACGAGGAGAGGCTTCCACTCAACCGAGATTCTCCTGCCCTTGCACACTTTGAAGCCTTTTGTCAAAGGCTTCAGCAACCACAGGAAGTGTGCGAACCAATAACCCCAGAAGAGGTTCGTAGGGCTCTTGAGGGCTCTAAGAACTTTGCTGCTCCAGGTCCCGATGGGATAAATAACTTTTGGTGGAAAAAGTTATCGAGCACCCACCACCATTTGGCCAGAATTTTTAATTCCTGGCTAAATGGGGAGCAGCAAATCCCTTCTTGGGTTGTTGAGGGGCGGACAGTGCTGATCCCCAAGAACGGAGATTTGTCCAACCCAAAGAACTACAGACCGATAACCTGTCTAAACGCATGTTACAAGGTGTTTACACGCATTTTGTACATGCGGGTGCTCCGCGCAGTCGAACCGGTTTACGAACGGATATATGAGCAACGAGGGTCGAAGAGAGGTGTCGCTGGCTGCAAGGAGAACCTGCTGATCGATAGATGTATCACGCAGGACTCCATGCAGTATAAGCGGAACCTCTCTATGGCCTGGATCGACTACCGCAAGGCATTTGACATGACATCACATGAGCTCATTGTTCACTTGCTCCGATGTCTTGTGGTACCCGGTCCCGTAGTGAGATGTATTGAAGAACTGATGCCGCTCTGGAGGACTCGCTTTACCATAACATCGGGTAACGATAGAGTCCAAACAGAGTCGGTGACATTCAGAAGAGGAGTATTTCAGGGAGATTCCCTCAGCCCCCTTCTGTTTTGCATCTCACTACTGCCATTATCCGTCTCGCTCCGGAAAAACCGTGGCTACAACTGCGGTACCCCCGGCGACAGGAGGCATAAGGTCACCCATCTATTTTATATGGATGACCTTAAACTTTATGCCTCTGGAGAGAGGGATCTCCAACAGTCCCTTAGGGTGGTACAGGAGTACACGCAGGCTGTCGGTATGCAGTTCGGGTTGGACAAATGCGCACTGATCCATCTCAAGAGAGGACGATGCGGTGACTATGGAGAGGACGCGCAGCTCGTGGACGGAAGCATCTTACACCATCTAGATGCCGGAGAGTCGTACACTTACTTGGGTGTCGAGCAACGCTCCACCCAAGAAGTGAATGTAGTGAAAAACGCTCTCCGCGGCAAGTATCAGCACCTACTCCGACAGATCTGGTCTTCAGAACTGTCGGGGAAGAACAAGGTGTCTGCTACAAATATGCTTGCCGTTCCGATCCTTCTCTACTCTTTCGGAGTAGTGAAGTGGACTAGAGAAGAGCTGCGTCAACTCGATGTAGTAACCCGCAAGAAGATGCATCTCAATAGGAGCTTGCATCCTAAATCGTCCGTTCCACGGTTATATCTCCCACGACATCGGGGAGGCCGTGGACTTTTGAGCTTGGAGAGTCTCCATAGCAGGATGGTTCTGGATGGAGCATGTAAGGTCATCAGGAGTTCGGATCCCCTCCTCTGCATGGTCCGAGACCATGAAAATGCAGAGGTAGGAGCTTTTCTCTTTAAGGCAGCACGGAGAGCAGCCGATTAACTTGGTCTCATCTTCGACGTCGAGCGGGTAAACCCCGACTCTGTCACCGAGTTGGAACCCGTTCGACTAAAAGCCCACATTAGAGCTGCAGAACACAACATCCTTCTGCAGCTCCATAAGGATAAGCCATTGCACGGGGTCTTCTATAAAAATATAGAAGACCTCGGCTTATCCGAAAGGCTGACCTTCGCCTTCTTAAGGTCAGCTGGGCTGAAGTCTGAGACCGAGGGATTCATAATGGCTTGCCAGGATGGTGTATTTAACACTCTCGTCTATCGACGTCGTGTCATGGGTATGGAGGTCCCTGATATCAGCTGCAGGGCCTGCCGCAGGGCGCCGGAGACTGTAATGCACTTACTGTCGGCTTGCCCGACATACGCAGTCTCGGCCTATATTCATAGACACAACGCAGCATTACGAGTGCTTTACTATCATCTAAGGCACTCGTATGGGATAGACGAAACACCAGTGCTGCCTTACGTTCCGGGGGATATTGAGTCCGTTGTGGGGAATGAGAAGTGCCTAATTTATTGGAACTACTCGTTTCCCACCGTCAGGCAAATACAAGCCAACAAGCCTGACATAGTACTCCTCGACCACCAACTCAAGACAATGTATGTCGTGGAATTCTCAGCTCCCGCTGAGAGCGACATTGTCTTGAAAGAGGAGGAAAAACGGACAAAATATCGAGATTTGCTCTTCGAACTCCGCAGGCTTTATCCAGGCCATTCTGTTAAAATAGTGGTACTGATTATAGGAGCCCTCGGTGGAATGAGGCAGACGCTGCTTTCAGAATTAAAGATCATACCGGCATGCCGAGATTCGGCAGAGATCTTAGCCGGCAGAATGCAGAAGGCTGTCATCCTCGGTTCATTACGTCTACTCAGGGCACATGATTCACGGACCCGGTAGTCACTCACCCCACGGGCGTGGGGAGTGGCTACTGGTATTACCAGCTCCCCTCTGTGAGGGTCGGAGCCACAGAGTAAGGTGACTGGTTTTTTGTAAAAAAAAAAAAAAAAAAAAAAAAATAATAATAATAATAATAATAATAATAATAATAATAATAATAATAATAAGCAGGAGGGGCTGACTTCCATCTATCAAGCCTTTGGTGAGTAGCGCCACCACTTACTCCAGCTGGGGTGCAAAACCGAACCGGCAGCCCTAGTGCACCCGGGAGGGGAAAGCGTCTTCCCCTCTGGTGTCGGTCGTGGGTCTGCTGGGCTAACCACCCACAGACCCTAAACTTTGGTTCCGGCAGGCCGAAGACAGGGCCCCCACGATCGACCCCGTGCGGATAGGGGTCAAGGGCAAGGTGGGGGGGCCCAACCGGACGGACCGCCCGTTGACGAAATTGGCAATGTCCAAGGACGCTTTGAGTGGACAGATGAACTGAGAGATGAACTTCTGCATTGCTATGAAAGCAGTGAGCCCGCGCGGAGGGGATACATGGCGCGGATGCATGCTCTGTGGTGTGAGAGGCTACCAGAGCATAGCGCCTTCACGCCACAAAATCTGCGTGACTATGTATCCCACCTTCGTAGTAGGGGCTACGTGAGGGCTGCTCCTGGACCGGTGAATGAGGTGGCCGAAGAGCCGCCACAATCACCGGTTGAGGACGTAGCACTCCTCGTTCCGCCAATACCAGAGGGCCTCAGTACCAGAAGGGGGTTACACCATCTGAAAACCCCCGGGCCACAAGACCTGGCCAGAGTGGACGCTGAACTTCGTACAGCGCTACCAGAAGAGGCTGACATCTGGCACATAAATTGTGCCGTGTATGCCGCTGCTCAACGCTCTTCTCAGGTGGAGAGGCGAAATACCTCTTCCCCACAGGAGAGAGCGCAGCGGCGCATACAAAAGATGGAAGCCAAGATCCGGTCGGCGAGGCAACACGCATCCCGTATCCAATGTGTGATGGACTATATGGCGGCCAACAGGCCGTTCACGCCTAAAGTGCGTCGATTAGCCGCCAACCTAAGACGCGTCCATCACACACTCAATGAGGCAGTGCTGCGAACCACCAAACAGCACTGTCTCGACAGGATACGGATGCTAGTGACTTGTAAAAAATCACTAGTGAGGCGGGCGAGAGGGCTTGCGGAAAATAAACTGTTCCGCGAGAAGCCCTCGCGCCTTTTCCAACCGCCTCCGCGTGTTGTAGACAATCCGCCGACTGCAGATCAGGTGGAGAACTTCTGGAAAACGCTATACGAGGAGAGGCTTCCACTCAACCGAGATTCTCCTGCCCTTGCACACTTTGAAGCCTTTTGTCAAAGGCTTCAGCAACCACAGGAAGTGTGCGAACCAATAACCCCAGAAGAGGTTCGTAGGGCTCTTGAGGGCTCTAAGAACTTTGCTGCTCCAGGTCCCGATGGGATAAATAACTTTTGGTGGAAAAAGTTATCGAGCACCCACCACCATTTGGCCAGAATTTTTAATTCCTGGTTAAATGGGGAGCAGCAAATCCCTTCTTGGGTTGTTGAGGGGCGGACAGTGCTGATCCCCAAGAACGGAGATTTGTCCAACCCAAAGAACTACAGACCGATAACCTGTCTAAACGCATGCTACAAGGTGTTTACACGCATTTTGTACATGCGGGTGCTCCACGCAGTTGAACCGGTTTACGAACGGATATATGAGCAACGAGGGTCGAAGAGAGGTGTCGCTGGCTACAAGGAAAACCTGCTGATCGACAGATGTGTCACGCAGGACTCCATGCAGTATAAGCGGAACCTCTCTATGGCCTGGATCGACTACCGCAAGGCATTTGACATGACATCGCATGAGCTCATTGTTCACTTGCTCCGATGTCTTGTGGTACCAGGCCCCGTAGTGAGATGTATTGAAGAACTGATGCCGCTCTGGAGGACTCGTTTTACCATAACATCGGGTAACGATAGAGTCCAAACAGAGTCGGTAACATTCAGAAGAGGAGTATTTCAGGGAGATTCCCTCAGCCCCCTTCTCTTTTGCATCTCACTACTGCCATTATCCGTCTCGCTCCGGAAAACCCGTGGCTACAACTGCGGTACCCCCGGCGACAGGAGGCATAAGGTCACCCATCTATTTTATATGGATGACCTTAAACTTTATGCCTCTGGAGAGAGGGATCTCCAGCAGTCCCTTAGGGTGGTACAGGAGTACACGCAGGCTGTCGGTATGCAGTTCGGGTTGGACAAATGCGCACTGATCCATCTCAAGAGAGGACGATGCGGTGACTACGGAGAGGACGCGCAGCTCGTGGACGGAAGCATCTTACACCATCTAGATGCCGGAGAGTCGTACACTTACTTGGGTGTCGAGCAACGCTCCATCCAAGAAGTGAGTGTAGTGAAAAACGCTCTCCGCGGCAAGTATCAGCACCTACTCCGACAGATCTGGTCTTCAGAACTGTCGGGGAAGAACAAGGTGTCTGCTACAAATATGCTTGCCGTTCCGATCCTTCTCTACTCTTTCGGAGTAGTGAAGTGGACTAGAGAAGAGCTGCGTCAACTCGATGTAGTAACCCGCAAGAAGATGCATCTCAATAGGAGCTTGCATCCTAAATCGTCCGTTCCACGGTTATATCTCCCACGACATCGGGGAGGCCGTGGACTCTTGAGCTTGGAGAGTCTCCATAGCAGGATGGTTCTGGATGGAGCATGTAAGGTCATCAGGAGTTCGGATCCCCTCCTCTGCATGGTCCGAGACCATGAAAATGCAGAGGTAGGAGCTTTTCTCTTTAAGGCAGCACGCAGAGCAGCCGATGAACTTGGTCTCATCTTCGACGTCGAGCGGGTAAACCCCGACTCTGTCACCGAGTTGGAACCCGTTCGACTAAAAGCCCACATTAGAGCTGCAGAACACAACATCCTTCTGCAGCTCCATAAGGATAAGCCATTGCACGGGATCTTCTATAAAAATATAGAAGACCTCGGCTTATCCGAAAGGCTGACCTTCGCCTTCTTAAGGTCAGCTGGGCTGAAGTCTGAGACCGAGGGATTCATAATGGCTTGCCAGGATGGTGTATTTAACACTCTCGTCTATCGACGTCGTGTCATGGGTATGGAGGTCCCTGATGTCAGCTGCAGGGCCTGCCGCAGGGCGCCGGAGACTGTAATGCACTTACTGTCGGCTTGCCCGACTTACGCAGTCTCGGCCTATATTCATAGACACAACGCAGCATTACGAGTGCTTTACTATCATCTAAGGCACTCGTATGGGATAGACGAAACACCAGTGCTGCCTTACGTTCCGGGGGATATTGAGTCCGTTGTGGGGAATGAGAAGTGCCTAATTTATTGGAACTACTCGTTTCCCACCGTCAGGCAAATACAAGCCAACAAGCCTGACATAGTACTCCTCGACCACCAACTCAAGACAATGTATGTCGTGGAATTCTCAGCTCCCGCTGAGAGCAACATTGTCTTGAAAGAGGAGGAAAAACGGACAAAATATCGAGATTTGCTCTTCGAACTCCGCAGGCTTTATCCAGGCCATTCTGTTAAAATAGTGGTACTGATTATAGGAGCCCTCGGTGGAATGAGACAGACGCTGCTTTCAGAACTAAAGATCATACCGGCATGCCGAGATTCGGCAGAGATCTTAGCCGGCAGAATGCAGAAGGCTGTCATCCTCGGTTCATTACGTCTACTCAGGGCACACGATTCGCGGACCCGGTAGTCACTCACCCCACGGGCGTGGGGAGTGGCTATTGGTATTACCAGCTCCCCTCTGTGAGGGTCGGAGCCACAGAGTAGGGTGACTGGTTTTTTCTAAAAAAAAAAAAAAAAAAAAAAAAAAAAAAAAAAAAAAAAAAATAATAATAATAATAAATAAGCAGGAGGGGCTAACTTCCATCTATTAAGCCTTTTGTGAGTAGCGCCACCACTTACTCCAGCTAGGGGTGTAAAACCGAACCGGCAGCCCTAGTGCACCCGGGAGGGGAAAGCATCTTCCCCTCTGGTGTCGGTCGTGGGCCTGCAGGGCTAACCATCCACAGGCTCTAACCTTTGGTTCCGGCAGGCCGAAGACTGGGCCCCCAAGATCGACCCCGTTCGGATAGGGGTCAAGGGCAAGGTGGTGGGGCCCAACCGGATAGACCGCCCGTTGACGACGTACGCAATGAACAAGGGCGCTTTGAGTGGACGGATGAACTGAGGGATGAGCTTCTGCATTGTTATGAAAGCAGTGAGCCCGCGCGGAGGGGGTACATGGCGCGGATGCATGCTCTGTGGTGTGAGAGGCTACCAGAGCATAGCGCCTTCACGCCACAAAATCTGCGTGACTATGTATCCCACCTTCGTAGTAGGGGCTACGTGAGGGCTGCTCCTGGGCCGGTGAATGAGGTGGCCGAAGAGCCGCCACATTCACCGGTTGAGGACGTGGCTCTCCTCGTTCCGCCAATACCAGAGGGCCTCAGTACCAGAAGGGGGTTACACCGTCTGAAAACCCCCGGGCCACAAGACCTGGCCAGAGTGGACGCTGAACTTCGTACAGCGCTACCAGAAGAGGCTGACATCTGGCACATAAATTGTGCCGTGTATGCCGCTGCTCAACGCTCGTCTCAGGTGGAGAGGCGAAATACCTCTTCCCCACAGGAGAGAGCGCAGCGGCGCATACAAAAGATGGAAGCCAAGATCCAGTCGGCGAGGCAACACGCATCCCGTATCCAATGTGTGATGAACTATATGGCGGCCAACAGGCCGTTCACGCCTAAAGTGCGCCGATTAGCCGCCAACTTAAGACGCGTCCATCACACACTCAATGAGGCAGTGCTGCGGAACAACCAAACAGCACTGTCTCGACAGGATACGGATGCTAGTGACTTGCGAAAAGTCATTAGTGAGGCGGGCGAGGGGGCTTGCGGAAAATAAACAGTTCCGCGAGAAGCCCTCGCGCCTTTTCCAACCGCCTCCGCGTGTTGTAGACAATCCGCCGACTGCAGATCAGGTGGAGAACTTCTGGAAAACGCTGTACGAGGAGAGGCTTCCACTCTACCGAGATTCTCCTGCCCTTGCACACTTTGAAGCCTTTTGTCAAAGGCTTCAGCAACCACAGGCAGTGTGCGAACCAATAACCCCAGAAGAGGTTCGTAGGGCTCTTGATGGCTCTAAGAACTTTGCTGCTCCAGGTCCCGATGGGATAAATAATTTTTGGTGGAAAAAGTTATCGAGCACCCACCACCATTTGGCCAGAATATTTAATTCCTGGTTAAATGGGGAGCAGCAAATCCCTTCTTGGGTTGTTGAGGGGCGGACAGTGCTGATCCCCAAGAACGGAGATTTGTCCAACCCAAAGAATTACAGACCGATAACCTGTCTAAACGCATGTTACAAGGTGTTTACACGCATTTTGTACATGCGGGTGCTCCGCGCAGTCGAACCGGTTTACGAACGGATATATGAGCAACGAGGGTCGAAGAGAGGTGTCGCTGGCTGCAAGGAGAACCTGCTGATCGATAGATGTATCACGCAGGACTCCATGCAGTATAAGCGGAACCTCTCTATGGCCTGGATCGACTACCGCAAGGCATTTGACATGACATCACATGAGCTCATTGTTCACTTGCTCCGATGTCTTGTGGTACCCGGTCCCGTAGTGAGATGTATTGAAGAACTGATGCCGCTCTGGAGGACTCGCTTTACCATAACATCGGGTAACGATAGAGTCCAAACAGAGTCGGTGACATTCAGAAGAGGAGTATTTCAGGGAGATTCCCTCAGCCCCCTTCTGTTTTGCATCTCACTACTGCCATTATCCGTCTCGCTCCGGAAAAACCGTGGCTACAACTGCGGTACCCCCGGCGACAGGAGGCATAAGGTCACCCATCTATTTTATATGGATGACCTTAAACTTTATGCCTCTGGAGAGAGGGATCTCCAACAGTCCCTTAGGGTGGTACAGGAGTACACGCAGGCTGTCGGTATGCAGTTCGGGTTGGACAAATGCGCACTGATCCATCTCAAGAGAGGACGATGCGGTGACTATGGAGAGGACGCGCAGCTCGTGGACGGAAGCATCTTACACCATCTAGATGCCGGAGAGTCGTACACTTACTTGGGTGTCGAGCAACGCTCCACCCAAGAAGTGAATGTAGTGAAAAACGCTCTCCGCGGCAAGTATCAGCACCTACTCCGACAGATCTGGTCTTCAGAACTGTCGGGGAAGAACAAGGTGTCTGCTACAAATATGCTTGCCGTTCCGATCCTTCTCTACTCTTTCGGAGTAGTGAAGTGGACTAGAGAAGAGCTGCGTCAACTCGATGTAGTAACCCGCAAGAAGATGCATCTCAATAGGAGCTTGCATCCTAAATCGTCCGTTCCACGGTTATATCTCCCACGACATCGGGGAGGCCGTGGACTTTTGAGCTTGGAGAGTCTCCATAGCAGGATGGTTCTGGATGGAGCATATAAGGTCATCAGGAGTTCGGATCCCCTTCTCTGCATGGTCCGAGACCATGAAAATGCAGAGGTAGGAGCTTTTCTCTTTAAGGCAGCACGGAGAGCAGCCGATGAACTTGGTCTCATCTTCGACGTCGAGCGGGTAAACCCCGACTCTGTCACCGAGTTGGAACCCGTTCGACTAAAAGCCCACATTAGAGCTGCAGAACACAACATACTTCTGCAGCTCCATAAGGATAAGCCATTGCACGGGGTCTTCTATAAAAATATAGAAGACCTCGGCTTATCCGAAAGGCTGACCTTCGCCTTCTTAAGGTCAGCTGGGCTGAAGTCTGAGACCGAGGGATTCATAATGGCTTGCCAGGATGGTGTATTTAACACTCTCGTCTATCGACGTCGTGTCATGGGTATGGAGGTCCCTGATATCAGCTGCAGGGCCTGCCGCAGGGCGCCGGAGACTGTAATGCACTTACTGTCGGCTTGCCCGACATACGCAGTCTCGGCCTATATTCATAGACACAACGCAGCATTACGAGTGCTTTACTATCATCTAAGGCACTCGTATGGGATAGACGAAACACCAGTGCTGCCTTACGTTCCGGGGGATATTGAGTCCGTTGTGGGGAATGAGAAGTGCCTAATTTATTGGAACTACTCGTTTCCCACCGTCAGGCAAATACAAGCCAACAAGCCTGACATAGTACTCCTCGACCACCAACTCAAGACAATGTATGTCGTGGAATTCTCAGCTCCCGCTGAGAGCAACATTGTCTTGAAAGAGGAGGAAAAACGGACAAAATATCGAGATTTGCTCTTCGAACTCCGCAGGCTTTATCCAGGCCATTCTGTTAAAATAGTGGTACTGATTATAGGAGCCCTCGGTGGAATGAGGCAGACGCTGCTTTCAGAATTAAAGATCATACCGGCATGCCGAGATTCGGCAGAGATCTTAGCCGGCAGAATGCAGAAGGCTGTCATCCTCGGTTCATTACGTCTACTCAGGGCACATGATTCACGGACCCGGTAGTCACTCACCCCACGGGCGTGGGGAGTGGCTACTGGTATTACCAGCTCCCCTCTGTGAGGGTCGGAGCCACAGAGTAAGGTGACTGGTTTTTTGTAAAAAAAAAAAAAAAAAAAAAAAAAATTATAATAATAATAATAATAATAATAATAATAATAATAATAATAAATAAGCAGGAGGGGCTAACTTCCATCTATTAAGCCTTTGGTGAGTAGCGCCACCACTTACTCCAGCTAGGGGTGTAAAACCGAACCGGCAGCCCTAGTGCACCCGGGAGGGGAAAGCATCTTCCCCTCTGGTGTCGGTCGTGGGCCTGCAGGGCTAACCATCCACAGGCTCTAACCTTTGGTTCCGGCAGGCCGAAGACTGGGCCCCCACGATCGACCCCGTTCGGATAGGGGTCAAGGGCAAGGTGGTGGGGCCCAACCGGATAGACCGCCCGTTGACGACGTACGCAATGAACAAGGACGCTTTGAGTGGACGGATGAACTGAGGGATGAGCTTCTGCATTGTTATGAAAGCAGTGAGCCCGCGCGGAGGGGGTACATGGCGCGGATGCATGCTCTGTGGTGTGAGAGGCTACCAGAGCATAGCGCCTTCACGCCACAAAATCTGCGTGACTATGTATCCCACCTTCGTAGTAGGGGCTACGTGAGGGCTGCTCCTGGGCCGGTGAATGAGGTGGCCGAAGAGCCGCCACATTCACCGGTTGAGGACGTGGCTCTCCTCGTTCCGCCAATACCAGAGGGCCTCAGTACCAGAAGGGGGTTACACCGTCTGAAAACCCCCGGGCCACAAGACCTGGCCAGAGTGGACGCTGAACTTCGTACAGCGCTACCAGAAGAGGCTGACATCTGGCACATAAATTGTGCCGTGTATGCCGCTGCTCAACGCTCGTCTCAGGTGGAGAGGCGAAATACCTCTTCCCCACAGGAGAGAGCGCAGCGGCGCATACAAAAGATGGAAGCCAAGATCCAGTCGGCGAGGCAACACGCATCCCGTATCCAATGTGTGATGGACTATATGGCGGCCAACAGGCCGTTCACGCCTAAAGTGCGCCGATTAGCCGCCAACTTAAGACGCGTCCATCACACACTCAATGAGGCAGTGCTGCGGAACAACCAAACAGCACTGTCTCGACAGGATACGGATGCTAGTGACTTGCAAAAAGTCATTAGTGAGGCGGGCGAGGGGGCTTGCGGAAAATAAACTGTTCCGCGAGAAGCCCTCGCGCCTTTTCCAACCGCCTCCGCGTGTTGTAGACAATCCGCCGACTGCAGATCAGGTGGAGAACTTCTGGAAAACGCTGTACGAGGAGAGGCTTCCACTCTACCGAGATTCTCCTGCCCTTGCACACTTTGAAGCCTTTTGTCAAAGGCTTCAGCAACCACAGGCAGTGTGCGAACCAATAACCCCAGAAGAGGTTCGTAGGGCTCTTGATGGCTCTAAGAACTTTGCTGCTCCAGGTCCCGATGGGATAAATAATTTTTGGTGGAAAAAGTTATCGAGCACCCACCACCATTTGGCCAGAATATTTAATTCCTGGTTAAATGGGGAGCAGCAAATCCCTTCTTGGGTTGTTGAGGGGCGGACAGTGCTGATCCCCAAGAACGGAGATTTGTCCAACCCAAAGAATTACAGACCGATAACCTGTCTAAACGCATGTTACAAGGTGTTTACACGCATTTTGTACATGCGGGTGCTCCACGCAGTTGAACCGGTTTACGAACGGATATATGATCAACGAGGGTCGAAGAGAGGTGTCGCTGGCTGCAAGGAGAACCTGTTGATTGACAGATGTGTCACGCAGGACTCCATGCAGTATAAGCGGAACCTCTCTATGGCCTGGATCGACTACCGCAAGGCATTTGACATGACATCACATGAGCTCATTGTTCACTTGCTCCGATGTCTTGTGGTACCCGGTCCCGTAGTGAGATGTATTGAAGAACTGATGCCGCTCTGGAGGACTCGCTTTACCATAACATCGGGTAACGATAGAGTCCAAACAGAGTCGGTAACATTCAGAAGAGGAGTATTTCAGGGAGATTCCCTCAGCCCCCTTCTGTTTTGCATCTCACTACTGCCATTATCCGTCTCGCTCCGGAAAACCCGTGGCTACAACTGCGGTACCCCCGGCGACAGGAGGCATAAGGTCACCCATCTATTTTATATGGATGACCTTAAACTTTATGCCTCTGGAGAGAGGGATCTCCAACAGTCCCTTAGGGTGGTACAGGAGTATACGCAGGCTGTCGGTATGCAGTTCGGGTTGGACAAATGCGCACTGATCCATCTCAAGAGAGGACGATGCGGTGACTATGGAGAGGACGCGCAGCTCGTGGACGGAAGCATCTTACACCATCTAGATGCTGGAGAGTCGTACACTTACTTGGGTGTCGAGCAGCGCTCCACCCAAGAAGTGAGTGTAGTGAAAAACGCTCTCCGCGGCAAGTATCAGCACCTACTCCGACAGATTTGGTCTTCAGAACTGTCGGGGAAGAACAAGGTGTCTGCTACAAATATGCTTGCCGTTCCGATCCTTCTCTACTCTTTCGGAGTAGTGAAGTGGACTAGAGAAGAGCTGCGTCAACTCGATGTAGTAACCCGCAAGAAGATGCATCTCAATAGGAGCTTGCATCCTAAATCGTCCGTTCCACGGTTATATCTCCCACGACATCGGGGAGGCCGTGGACTCTTGAGCTTGGAGAGTCTCCATAGCAGGATGGTTCTGGAGGGAGCATGTAAGGTCATCAGGAGTTCGGATCCCCTCCTCTGCATGGTCCGAGACCATGAAAATGCAGAGGTAGGAGCTTTTCTCTTTAAGGCAGCACGGAGAGCAGCCGATGAACTTGGTCTCATCTTCGACGTCGAGCGGGTAAACCCCGACTCTGTCACCGAGTTGGAACCCGTTCGACTAAAAGCCCACATTAGAGCTGCAGAACACAACATCCTTCTGCAGCTCCATAAGGATAAGCCATTGCACGGGATCTTCTATAAAAATATAGAAGACCTCGGCTTATCCGAAAGGCTGACCTTCGCCTTCTTAAGGTCAGCTGGGCTGAAGTCTGAGACCGAGGGATTCATAATGGCTTGCCAGGATGGTGTATTTAACACTCTCGTCTATCGACGTCGTGTCATGGGTATGGAGGTCCCTGATATCAGCTGCAGGGCCTGCCGCAGGGCGCCGGAGACTGTAATGCACTTACTGTCGGCTTGCCCGACATACGCAGTCTCGGCCTATATTCATAGACACAACGCAGCATTACGAGTGCTTTACTATCATCTAAGGCACTCGTATGGGATAGACGAAACACCAGTGCTGCCTTACGTTCCGGGGGATATTGAGTCCGTTGTGGGGAATGAGAAGTGCCTAATTTATTGGAACTACTCGTTTCCCACCGTCAGGCAAATACAAGCCAACAAGCCTGACATAGTACTCCTCGACCACCAACTCAAGACAATGTATGTCGTGGAATTCTCAGCTCCCGCTGAGAGCAACATTGTCTTGAAAGAGGAGGAAAAACGGACAAAATATCGAGATTTGCTCTTCGAACTCCGCAGGCTTTATCCAGGCCATTCTGTTAAAATAGTGGTACTGATTATAGGAGCCCTCGGTGGAATGAGACAGACGCTGCTTTCAGAACTAAAGATCATACCGGCATGCCGAGATTCGGCAGAGATCTTAGCCGGCAGAATGCAGAAAGCTGTCATCCTCGGTTCATTACGTCTACTCAGGGCACACGATTCGCGGACCCGGTAGTCACTCACCCCACGGGCGTGGGGAGTGGCTATTGGTATTACCAGCTCCCCTCTGTGAGGGTCGGAGCCACAGAGTAGGGTGACTGGTTTTTTGTAAAAAAAAAAAAATAATAATAATAATAATAATAATAATAATAAATTAGCAGGAGGGGCTAACCTCCATCTATTAAGCCTTTGGTGAGTAGCGCCACCACTTACTCCAGCTAGGGGTGCAAAACCGAACCGGCAGCCCTTGTGCACCCGGGAGGGGAAAGCATCTTCCCCTCTGGTGTCGGTCGTGGGCCTGCTGGGCTAACCACCCACAGGCTCTAACCTTTGGTTCCAGCAGGCCGAAGACTGGGCCCCCACGATCGACCCCGTTCGGATAGGGGTCAAGGGCAAGGTGGTGGGGCCCAACCGGATAGACCGCCCGTTGACGACGTACGCAACGAACAAGGACGCTTTGAATGGACAGATGAACTGAGGGATGAGCTTCTGCATTGTTATGAAAGCAGTGAGCCCGCGCGGAGGGGGTACATGGCGCGGATGCATGCTCTGTGGTGTGAGAGGCTACCAGAGCATAGCGCCTTCACGCCACAAAATCTGCGTGACTATGTATCCCACCTTCGTAGTAGGGGCTACGTGAGGGCTGCTCCTGGGCCGGTGAATGAGGTGGCCGAAGAGCCGCCACATTCACCGGTTGAGGACGTGGCTCTCCTCGTTCCGCCAATACCAGAGGGCCTCAGTACCAGAAGGGGGTTACACCGTCTGAAAACCCCCGGGCCACAAGACCTGGCCAGAGTGGACGCTGAACTTCGTACAGCGCTACCAGAAGAGGCTGACATCTGGCACATAAATTGTGCCGTGTATGCCGCTGCTCAACGCTCGTCTCAGGTGGAGAGGCGAAATACCTCTTCCCCACAGGAGAGAGCGCAGCGGCGCATACAAAAGATGGAAGCCAAGATCCAGTCGGCGAGGCAACACGCATCCCGTATCCAATGTGTGATGGACTATATGGCGGCCAACAGGCCGTTCACACCTAAAGTGCGTCGATTAGCCGCCAACTTAAGACGCGTCCATCACACACTCAATGAGGCAGTGCTGCGAACCACCAAACAGCACTGTCTCGACAGGATACGGATGCTAGTGACTTGCAAAAAGTCATTAGTGAGGCGGGCGAGGGGGCTTGCGGAAAATAAACTGTTCCGCGAGAAGCCCTCGCGCCTTTTCCAACCGCCTCCGCGTGTTGTAGACAATCCGCCGACTGCAGATCAGGTGGAGAACTTCTGGAAAACGCTGTACGAGGAGAGGCTTCCACTCAACCGAGATTCTCCGGCCCTTGCACACTTTGAAGCCTTTTGTCAAAGGCTTCAGCAACCACAGGAAGTGTGCGAACCAATAACCCCAGAAGAGGTTCGTAGGGCTCTTGATGGCTCTAAGAACTTTGCTGCTCCAGGTCCCGATGGGATAAATAACTTTTGGTGGAAAAAGTTATCGAGCACCCACCACCATTTGGCCAGAATTTTTAATTCCTGGTTAAATGGGGAGCAGCAAATCCCTTCTTGGATTGTTGAGGGGCGGACAGTGCTGATCCCCAAGAACGGAGATTTGTCCAACCCAAAGAACTACAGACCGATAACCTGTCTAAACGCATGTTACAAGGTGTTTACACGCATTTTGTACATGCGGGTGCTCCGCGCAGTCGAACCGGTTTACGAACGGATATATGAGCAACGAGGGTCGAAGAGAGGTGTCGCTGGCTGCAAGGAGAACCTGCTGATCGATAGATGTATCACGCAGGACTCCATGCAGTATAAGCGGAACCTCTCTATGGCCTGGATCGACTACCGCAAGGCATTTGACATGACATCACATGAGCTCATTGTTCACTTGCTCCGATGTCTTGTGGTACCCGGTCCCGTAGTGAGATGTATTGAAGAACTGATGCCGCTCTGGAGGACTCGATTTACCATAACATCGGGTAACGATAGAGTCCAAACAGAGTCGGTGACATTCAGAAGAGGAGTATTTCAGGGAGATTCCCTCAGCCCCCTTCTGTTTTGCATCTCACTACTGCCATTATCCGTCTCGCTCCGGAAAACCCGTGGCTACAACTGCGGTACCCCCGGCGACAGGAGGCATAAGGTCACCCATCTATTTTATATGGATGACCTTAAACTTTATGCCTCTGGAGAGAGGGATCTCCAACAGTCCCTTAGGGTGGTACAAGAGTACACGCAGGCTGTCGGTATGCAGTTCGGGTTGGACAAATGCGCACTGATCCATCTCAAGAGAGGACGATGCGGTGACTATGGAGAGGACGCGCAGCTCGTGGACGGAAGCATCTTACACCATCTAGATGCCGGAGAGTCGTACACTTACTTGGGTGTCGAGCAACGCTCCACCCAAGAAGTGAGTGTAGTGAAAAACGCTCTCCGCGGCAAGTATCAGCACCTACTCCGACAGATCTGGTCTTCAGAACTGTCGGGGAAGAACAAGGTGTCTGCTACAAATATGCTTGCCGTTCCGATCCTTCTCTACTCTTTCGGAGTAGTGAAGTGGACTAGAGAAGAGCTGCGTCAACTCGATGTAGTAACCCGCAAGAAGATGCATCTCAATAGGAGCTTGCATCCTAAATCGTCCGTTCCACGGTTATATCTCCCACGACATCGGGGAGGCTGTGGACTCTTGAGCTTGGAGAGTCTCCATAGCAGGATGGTTCTGGATGGAGCATGTAAGGTCATCAGGAGTTCGGATCCCCTCCTCTGCATGGTCCGAGACCATGAAAATGCAGAGGTAGGAGCTTTTCTCTTTAAGGCAGCACGGAGAGCAGCCAATGAACTTGGTCTCATCTTCGACGTCGAGCGGGTAAACCCCGACTCTGTCACCGAGTTGGAATCCGTTCGACTAAAAGCCCACATTAGAGCTGCAGAACACAACATCCTTCTGCAGCTCCATAAGGATAAGCCATTGCACGGGGTCTTCTATAAAAATATAGAAGACCTCGGCTTATCCGAAAGGCTGACCTTCGCCTTCTTAAGGTCAGCTGGGCTGAAGTCTGAGACCGAGGGATTCATAATGGCTTGCCAGGATGGTGTATTTAACACTCTCGTCTATCGACGTCGTGTCATGGGTATGGAGGTCCCTGATATCAGCTGCAGGGCCTGCCGCAGGGCGCCGGAGACTGTAATGCACTTATTGTCGGCTTGCCCGACATACGCAGTCTCGGCCTATATTCATAGACACAACGCAGCATTACGAGTGCTTTACTATCATCTAAGGCACTCGTATGGGATAGACGAAACACCAGTGCTGCCTTACGTTCCGGGGGATATTGAGATATTGAGTCCGTTGTGGGGAATGAGAAGTGCCTAATTTATTGGAACTACTCGTTTCCCACCGTCAGGCAAATACAAGCCAACAAGCCTGACATAGTACTCCTCGACCACCAACTCAAGACAATGTATGTCGTGGAATTCTCAGCTCCCGCTGAGAGCAACATTGTCTTGAAAGAGGAGGAAAAACGGACAAAATATCGAGATTTGCTCTTCGAACTCCGCAGGCTTTATCCAGGCCATTCTGTTAAAATAGTGGTACTGATTATAGGAGCCCTCGGTGGAATGAGACAGACGCTGCTTTCAGAATTAAAGATCATACCGGCATGCCGAGATTCGGCAGAGATCTTAGCCGGCAGAATGCAGAAGGCTGTCATCCTCGGTTCATTACGTCTACTCAGGGCACACGATTCACGGACCCGGTAGTCACTCACCCCACGGGCGTGGGGAGTGGCTACTGGTATTACCAGCTCCCCTCTGTGAGGGTCGGAGCCACAGAGTAAGGTGACTGGTTTTTTGTAAAAAAAAAAAAAAAAAAAAAAAAAAAAAAAAAAAAAAAAAAAAAATAATAATAATAATAATAAGCAGAAGGGGCTGACTTCCATCTATCAAGCCTTTGGTGAGTAGCGCCACCACTTACTCCAGCTGGGGTGTAAAACCGAACCGGCAGCCCTAGTACACCCGGGAGGGGAAAGCGTCTTCCCCTCTGGTGTCGGTCGTGGGCCTGCTGGGCTAACCACCCACAGGCCCTAAACTTTGGTTCCCATAGGCCGAAGGCAGGGCCCCCACGATCGACCCCGTGCGGATAGGGGTCAAGGGCAAGGTGGTGGGGCCCAACCGGACGGACCGCCCGTTGACGAAATTGGCAATGTTCAAGGACGCTTTGAGTGGACAGATGAACTGAGAGATGAACTTCTGCATTGCTATGAAAGCAGTGAGCCCGCGCGGAGGGGATACATGGCGCGGATGCATGCTCTGTGGTGTGAGAAGCTACCAGAGCATAGCGCCTTCACGCCACAAAATCTGCGTGACTATGTATCCCACCTTCGTAGTAGGGGCTACGTGAGGGCTGCTCCTGGACCGGTGAATGAGTTGGCCGAAGAGCCGCCACAATCACCGGTTGAGGACGTAGCACTCCTCGTTCCGCCAATACCAGAGGGCCTCAGTACCAGAAGGGGGTTACACCATCTGAAAACCCCCGGGCCACAAGACCTGGCCAGAGTGGACGCTGAACTTCGTACAGCGCTACCAGAAGAGGCTGACATCTGGCACATAAATTGTGCCGTGTATGCCGCTGCTCAACGCTCTTCTCAGGTGGAGAGGCGAAATACCTCTTCCCCACAGGAGAGAGCGCAGCGGCGCATACAAAAGATGGAAGCCAAGATCCGGTCGGCGAGGCAACACGCATCCCGTATCCAATGTGTGATGGACTATATGGCGGCCAACAGGCCGTTCACGCCTAAAGTGCGTCGATTAGCCGCCAACCTAAGACGCGTCCATCACACACTCAATGAGGCAGTGCTGCGAACCACCAAACAGCACTGTCTCGACAGGATACGGATGCTAGTGACTTGTAAAAAATCACTAGTGAGGCGGGCGAGAGGGCTTGCGGAAAATAAACTGTTCCGCGAGAAGCCCTCGCGCCTTTTCCAACCGCCTCCGCGTGTTGTAGACAATCCGCCGACTGCAGATCAGGTGGAGAACTTCTGGAAAACGCTATACGAGGAGAGGCTTCCACTCAACCGAGATTCTCCTGCCCTTGCACACTTTGAAGCCTTTTGTCAAAGGCTTCAGCAACCACAGGAAGTGTGCGAACCAATAACCCCAGAAGAGGTTCGTAGGGCTCTTGAGGGCTCTAAGAACTTTGCTGCTCCAGGTCCCGATGGGATAAATAACTTTTGGTGGAAAAAGTTATCGAGCACCCACCACCATTTGGCCAGAATTTTTAATTCCTGGTTAAATGGGGAGCAGCAAATCCCTTCTTGGGTTGTTGAGGGGCGGACAGTGCTGATCCCCAAGAACGGAGATTTGTCCAACCCAAAGAACTACAGACCGATAACCTGTCTAAACGCATGTTACAAGGTGTTTACACGCATTTTGTACATGCGGGTGCTCCGCGCAGTCGAACCGGTTTACGAACGGATATATGAGCAACGAGGGTCGAAGAGAGGTGTCGCTGGCTGCAAGGAGAACCTGCTGATCGATAGATGTATCACGCAGGACTCCATGCAGTATAAGCGGAACCTCTCTATGGCCTGGATCGACTACCGCAAGGCATTTGACATGACATCACATGAGCTCATTGTTCACTTGCTCCGATGTCTTGTGGTACCCGGTCCCGTAGTGAGATGTATTGAAGAACTGATGCCGCTCTGGAGGACTCGCTTTACCATAACATCGGGTAACGATAGAGTCCAAACAGAGTCGGTGACATTCAGAAGAGGAGTATTTCAGGGAGATTCCCTCAGCCCCCTTCTGTTTTGCATCTCACTACTGCCATTATCCGTCTCGCTCCGGAAAACCCGTGGCTACAACTGCGGTACCCCCGGCGACAGGAGGCATAAGGTCACCCATCTATTTTATATGGATGACCTTAAACTTTATGCCTCTGGAGAGAGGGATCTCCAACAGTCCCTTAGGGTGGTACAGGAGTACACGCAGGCTGTCGGTATGCAGTTCGGGTTGGACAAATGCGCACTGATCCATCTCAAGAGAGGACGATGCGGTGACTATGGAGAGGACGCGCAGCTCGTGGACGGAAGCATCTTACACCATCTAGATGCCGGAGAGTCGTACACTTACTTGGGTGTCGAGCAACGCTCCACCCAAGAAGTGAGTGTAGTGAAAAACGCTCTCCGCGGCAAGTATCAGCACCTACTCCGACAGATCTGGTCTTCAGAACTGTCGGGGAAGAACAAGGTGTCTGCTACAAATATGCTTGCCGTTCCGGTCCTTCTCTACTCTTTCGGAGTAGTGAAGTGGACTAGAGAAGAGCTGCGTCAACTCGATGTAGTAACCCGCAAGAAGATGCATCTCAATAGGAGCTTGCATCCTAAATCGTCCGTTCCACGGTTATATCTCCCACGACATCGGGGAGGCCGTGGACTCTTGAGCTTGGAGAGTCTCCATAGCAGGATGGTTCTGGATGGAGCATGTAAGGTTATCAGGAGTTCGGATCCCCTCCTCTGCATGGTCCGAGACCATGAAAATGCAGAGGTAGGAGCTTTTCTCTTTAAGGCAGCACGGAGAGCAGCCGATGAACTTGGTCTCATCTTCGACGTCGAGCGGGTAAACCCCGACTCTGTCACCGAGTTGGAACCCGTTCGACTAAAAGCCCACATTAGAGCTGCAGAACACAACATCCTTCTGCAGCTCCATAAGGATAAGCCATTGCACGGGGTCTTCTATAAAAATATAGAAGACCTCGGCTTATCCGAAAGGCTGACCTTCGCCTTCTTAAGGTCAGCTGGGCTGAAGTCTGAGACCGAGGGATTCATAATGGCTTGCCAGGATGGTGTATTTAACACTCTCGTCTATCGACGTCGTGTCATGGGTATGGAGGTCCCTGATATCAGCTGCAGGGCCTGCCGCAGGGCGCCGGAGACTGTAATGCACTTACTGTCGGCTTGCCCGACATACGCAGTCTCGGCCTATATTCATAGACACAACGCAGCATTACGAGTGCTTTACTATCATCTAAGGCACTCGTATGGGATAGACGAAACACCAGTGCTGCCTTACGTTCCGGGGGATATTGAGTCCGTTGTGGGGAATGAGAAGTGCCTAATTTATTGGAACTACTCGTTTCCCACCGTCAGGCAAATACAAGCCAACAAGCCTGACATAGTACTCCTCGACCACCAACTCAAGACAATGTATGTCGTGGAATTCTCGGCTCCCGCTGAGAGCAACATTGTCTTGAAAGAGGAGGAAAAACGGACAAAATATCGAGATTTGCTCTTCGAACTCCGCAGGCTTTATCCAGGCCATTCTGTTAAAATAGTGGTACTGATTATAGGAGCCCTCGGTGGAATGAGACAGACGCTGCTTTCAGAATTAAAGATCATACCGGCATGCCGAGATTCGGCAGAGATCTTCGCCGGCAGAATGCAGAAGGCTGTCATCCTCGGTTCATTACGTCTACTCAGGGCACACGATTCACGGACCCGGTAGTCACTCACCCCACGGGCGTGGAGAGTGGCTACTGGTATTACCAGCTCCCCTCTGTGAGGGTCGGAGCCACAGAGTAAGGTGACTGGTTTTTTGTAAAAAAAAAAAAAAAAAAAAAAAAAAAAAAAAAAAAAAAAAAAAAAAAAAAATAATAATAATAATATTTATTCCAGTAAACTATCTTACATGGTATAGGAAAGTTATTAAACTACAAGCTACAAACTTTCGTAATATAATAACATAAAACATAGATGACAAACGATATATAAACTGCATTACAATAACACTAATAATACAGAAGCACAAATGAAAGATAATATATATGTAGAAATACAAGAACAGATACATACTTTACACATTTAGATAATCCTGAACACTGTAATAACATTTGTTAAATGACAATTTTTTTACATTTTTCTTGAAGGAATATTTCTTATTTCATCAGGTAATTTGTTGTACAATTTTATACCAATATATGCAGGATTTTTTCATATACTGCCAAGCTATGGATATGTAAGCTATAATTTTCTCCTCTTCGGGTATTGTAAGCATGATAATGATTATTCTGTAAAAAATTTTCATGATTTGATTTTACAAGCAATAAAGTTTCCATTATACAAATACATGGCATGGTTAATAAATTATATTATATATCCTCAACAATGTTATTGCATATAAAAGCTTCGCGATTATCCTAATTTGTTTCTCCACAGTTATAAAATATTGAAAATATGGATGATGACTTTTCGGATACCTTTGGGCATACGATTCAACTACTGGATAAAAGATGTTGTCTTTTGAAAAAGTTGATATACTTAATTACAAATTAGTGATTTCGGAAATTTTGGTTGGTCGTAGCTACTAAACCAATTCAAAACGGAATAAAAAAAAATGTGAAAACATACAGGGTGTTCCATTTGTAATTTAAAAGTTGAGGTTATTTTCTCGAAAGCCGAACGTGATGGAACTGTACCAAATAATAAAAAAATTTCAGCATGTAGTATATTCTGCCAAGTTTGACTCCAATAATTTGAAAACTCTAGGAACTATGTCTAATGATTTAGTTGACACCCTATATTTATTAAAGTTCCACTTAGTGCCAACCACGAAATCTGTTCAAATTACGTGATATAAGGTTTTGGGGAAGTAAACTTTTAGTCTCTTTAAATAGATATGTGATGGATGTGTTATATATTCGGTAAGTAAGTATATATCATTCAAGAGGCAAGCCATAGGAATATAATGGATATTTTATATATTTTGCTAAATTTTCCTTTCTGAAGTACTTATCTTTAACACACATAACGTTCTGTCTTATGTATATTACAAAGAATTACTCACAAAAATTCCTTGAAAGACACATCATTAAATTACTTTTCAGTCATTTGTGCCAAAATTTAGTTCCACTAACGTTATTCTTTAAGAAGCAACAAAACAGAGAACATACAATATCAGATATCTTCGCATGATCTAGAAACTATAACTATTAAAGGCTTCTCAGCTGCATATCTAAATAACTAAACGATCAAAATTAAAACAGTATATGGAGGACGAATAGTCTACAGAAACGTATAATACTTAAAATGAAGACTCAGGTAACCTACTAAAATTCCTATTAGAAGTCTCTGTGTAAATTCTATCAAGCTAACTTGGTAGATTTTGATATATGGTATTATATGGCTTATATGAGTCAATAATGAACATTAACTTGGCTCAATTATATGATAACACTGACGTAAACGCAGCATGTGATTTTTCTACAGTTCCCTTAATACATGTTTTGGTAATCACGTTTCGCAAAACATTAAAATGTCTCGTAGATACCCGCCATGATATAATAAAGATATCATAAACAATATTCGAAGAAAGGAATATATTTTTTTTAAAGTACAAATTGTCCAACTCTGACGAACACTTGAACGAATTCAAAACCCTCTGGGCAATTATTAAAGAGCAAATTAAAGCCGCACATGTAAAATACATAAATGATACAGAGAACAATATATCTCAGGATCCATCGAACTTTTGGTCTTATATTACCAGTAAAAAAGCTCGTTCTAGAATTCCAGGAGTTATAGTAAATAACGACAACACTATTAGTGATCCTCAGTCAATTGTTCAAGCTCTTTGTGAATACTTCCAAAGTGTTCATCATATTTCGGATGTTTCACTCGCTGAAAATTATGGAGATATTTTGCAAAATTACTCATCCCTATATATAAACACCATATATGGAGACGATATTATTAAAGCATCTAAGAAATTAAAACTTACTTCAGGCATTGATGGTATTCCCTGCTTTTTTGTTAAATATTGTTGTCGTGCCTTGTTAGAACCCCTACTTTTCATTTATAATTTAATCTTGAGAACAGCTACATTTCCCGATATGTGGAAAATCGCTCGAATCACTCCCATGTTAAAGAAAGGTGACCCAGCTGTACTCCAAAATTATCGGCCTATTTCTATTTTATGTAATTCGTTCTATATTTATTAATAAAGAAATTACATAACTTTGGATTTTCCGCAGGCTTAATTAATTTACTTACGTCTTATTTATTTAACCGCAGGTAGTTTGTCGAGTACGTGGGTTTTAGTTCGGATTACTACATTAATTTAGGACCACTTCTATTTCTCACTTACATTAACGATATTAATGATGTTATTAGTTGTTCAAAATTAATGTTCGCGGATGATTTGAAAATCTATAGAGAGATAAGAACGATAAGTGATTGTAGAATGATCCAGACCCATATTAATGTTCAAAAACCAATTTTATCACTTTTTCTCGGAAAAATAAACCCGAAGAATATGATTATAAAATAAATTCAGAGAGTCTAACCAGATGTACAAAAATCAAAGATATGGGTATTATCTTCGATAGCCAGTTAACATTTCGAGCCCATATTAATAGTGCTGTATCAAACTCATATAAAATGCTAGGCTTCATATTAAGAAACTGCAAGTGTTTTAGCAAAACTTCTAGCCTAATGTTGTGATATTACGCATACGTTCGCTCAAGATTGGAATATGGTGTCATCATATGGTATCCGTGGTACACAAGTACACATGTCACGTGAATAATATTCAGTCAGTTCAGAGGAAGCTCCTAAAATATTTGTTTTTTAAGGAGAATGGCATTTACCCGTCGAGAGGAATTAATACGTCCATTTTAACGAACCGTTTTAAAATCGTTTCATTAGAAACTCGTCGCGAAATAATTTCCATTAAATATTTATTCAGTTTACTTCACAATACTATTGATTGTTCCTTTTTGTTAGATAAAATCAATTTCCACATACCCAGACTTGAAATCCACCGTCACACAACCTTCTATGTCAAAAACTATAGGACAAATATTATGGCGAGATCTCCAATTTATGTAATGTGCAATAATTTTAATAAAATCTCCCATCTATGTGATATTAATTTTGACCAGCCTAGACAGTATATTAAGTCATATAAATAATACTGAATTGTAGGTTTAATTTTGTTTGTAACTTAAGTGTCAATATTATTTTTCTTTTTAATACACTATTATCATGTGTGTTTTCATGTATTTCCTGTAATTGGGTGCTTACCACCTGTTGGAAATAAAGAGATTATTATTATTATAAGTTTAGCCTACGTATGACGTACTTCGAGCTGTCTCTATTTGCCTACTTTGGAACCTGCTGGATTGTCACCAATCGTGACGCTTCGTTTCGGCTACATGATGCGTGTACCGATAAACCACGCCCACCTCCCACAAGTACATCCCAGTATTATATATAAGACTGTGCCGTTACTTACACTTTAGTATAGTTTAACGAGCTGACCGAATCGAGTTAAATTGATAGTTTTCCTCATCGTTCATGGTTAATGAGATTACTAGATGTGCACTTGGTGTTAAAAGAGAGTCAAGACGAGGTGGAGTATCAAAACTAGTAAGTAATTATTTGCCATTTTTCTAAACACTTGCTAATTTCTAAGAGGAATCAAGCTTATGATTTGGATACTGTTATTAACTAGTTACTTTTTGTTTTAGAAAAACGTTAATAATACACGGATCCGTAAAGTACTTGTTGTTCCACATAATGTTAAAGAACGCTATAACCCCGATATACTTTTCGACGTTGTAACAAAATCCGACTTAGGAAACATTTCGTAAGAAAAGCGTGCTTCACGTAAAAACGCCGTGGAGGAGGTTTTTAATTCTTGGAAATATATTTTTGCTCTTCGGAGCGTTTTTTATGCCAAATTTTCGCTAACTCTTCGAGGAGCGTTAATTTGGTAAGTGTAGTAAATGTCGCTGCACAGGGACGTAATGTCGCCCCGACCACCCAATTTTGGAAAGTATTCTAAAATTGGACTTGAACTTCCAAATTTCCATGATTAAAAACCCTTTTACGAATCCACGTTGTCAAGCACTGCAACTCTTACGAAGTGTTGAATATGAGGACAAGTTAGTCCAACGACTATCCAAGGTATATCGGAAGTTATAGCGAAAATAGCCCTTAGCGACATGGGACCCCCATCATTTCCTAGCAGTCGGATTTGACGGGGAAATGATGTGTTTTGACGGGGTTTGCCCTAAACCGGTTCCTCAGTGATTCGGAGTCAAAAAAGTATTATTACCATGTACTCACACGTGCATGGGATCTGCCTTGCCTGAACGTAAAATTTGTTATTGCATAATACAAACGAAGTAGAGACGCTTCAAGCAATTTTAAGCTCCGAGGAGCGACCAAAATTTATGTGAATTAATAAATACGTTTATAAGACAGGCAAGCATAAGCCCACCAAAATTTCAGTTACATGAACTGTTCCTTGAATCTTTTTGTGCATCGTTAGCTTTTCAAACTGCATATTGGATGGTAGTTGGTACCGTATGAATCGTCCCGTTCCTCACCATGTGTTGTACACGGGTCAGACCATTGTTTGTTAACATTTTCTCTGAAGAAGTTGTTGTAAAAACATAAATTTTTTAAAGATTTAATATACATTTTTTGAACTTTATATTGTCTTTTACTTGTGTTTTCTAACAAAATTTCCCTTTCAGATTTAATTTTAAGAGAGTGTTAAACAGACAGTGTTAGATTTATAGTGTTACGACGTCTTCCAATTGATACCATCAGAGCCGCAGTTAAGCATAAACGACAGTAAGTATGATTTATTCATTAATCTCCGTCTGAAACAGTCACTTGAACCCTAAAAATTTTGTGAACGAAATATTTTTATTTAGTATTTAGAAAAGGTTGAGGAAAAAGAAAATTAATTTTTTCTTTTTCCTATTTTTTTTCAATTTTTCTAAGTTTTTCGAACAAAAAATACGTCCTTCAGACTTCCATCAAAAGCATGGATCGTTCACATGGCGCCCGAACAGGGACCATGCCGTCCCCAAACCCAACAAATCCTTTCTCATTCATGGCGGAAGACTCCGAGGGGTCGACCCCAAGAGAATTTTATGAGCGAGTCACCGCACCGCTCGTCGACGACGGTTCTAGAGGGATAGAACCACAGCGACTGTTTCCGGAGGGAGATAATGTTAATTTATCAGCTTCACAGCCACAAACTGCTTCGATGGAGAGTATGTTTCTGAAAATGGCAGAGGGCTTCGTGCAGGCGATACAGAACGTGTCGACCTGTACGCCCCATGAGAGACAAAGATGTCCGAACGTGACGTTCCATGGGCTTGATCATGAAGATCCAGAAGCATTTCTGAAAATTATGGAGGAATATTTCGACAGAGCTCGCATAAGCCACGACTATGATCGCCTCCATAACGTAACCGGCCAACTCAAGGGCGAAGCTCAACGATGGTCCGAACAATTTAGGACGTTGACTACTTCGTACGCCTTATTCAAGGAAAGATTCCTTACGAGATTTAATTCTCCCGACATACAGTCACGAGCTATTGCTCAACTGTATGCCGTCAAGCAAACGTCTTTAGACGACACGGCAGTGTTTATCACAAGGAAAACCTGTCTTTTTGATCGTATTGATCCCTTCAAATCCGAAGCCATCAGAGCTCGGGTCATCATGGACCAACTGCGTCCAGAAATTAGGTCACGCTTGAGAAGCAACCTAATTTCAAACACCGAGATGTTAATAGCAGCGGCTACTAACGTCGAGCGGGATTCAGCTGACGAACAGACGTCGCTAATCCAGCTTATTGATCAACGTCTGTCCCGCGCGTCTTACTATCGAGAGCCGGGACACATAAGTCAACAAAATTCTAGTAACAGGAGCAATGGAAGCCCAACTCCGACAGCACCGAGGGTGCATTTCCGAGAGGACGTATCTCGACAGGACGGTCCAGGCAGAGCGCCTGGTCGTCCTTTTTTTATGCCTAATTTATCAAGCGGATCAGTGAATCCTGACCGCAGGCAAACCAATTTCAATGGCGGATCGGGGAAATTCCGAGTACCCGACCGACCGGCAACCCCGTGCCGATACTGTACAGACACAGTGCAGTGGCACTTCCATAGCCAATGCCCGAATAACCCGCATCTCAGCAGGAGACCGGGAAACTTTCGAGGGGCCAGAGACCCAGGCCAGGGTCCATCTGCAAGATCCCCGGCACAACGGCCGAACCAAGGCGGCAGCAATGTCCAGTAATTTTTTCCGATACTCATGACCACTACGACGCTCCTCTGCACAAGACAAGAGAGTCAATAAATTATATGAGCGAAGCGTTCCCTTTGCCTCGTATAAAAGTTCAAATTAATGAACATGCGGTCGACGCACTGATCGATTCAGGCTCGACGCGAAACGTTATCCATCCGAGGATGTTGGATAATTTCAAAAATCTCACGACACGTCGATCATTTGCTATGGCGTGCGGAGATCGAATGGTGGACTCTCTTGGCACGACAAAATTACAAGTAATAATTTCAGGCACCTCTTTTGAAATTGATTTTCAAGTAATCGAAAATTTAAACGAAACAGTAATATTAGGATCACCATTCTTATATATGAACAATGTCGCATATGATTATGGCAGAAAATGCCTATATGCCGGCACAGAAGAGCGTATTACCGTCTTCTGGAATCAAGCTTCTCAGAGGGAGAGACAGCAGGCAAAGCTTCCTGAAGAGCTTGTTATAAATGACAAATTTCTACGGCCGCTGTTCGAAGAATTTGTCGATCTGTTCACTGCGGAACCGACTCAAGCAACCACAGTGACTGTGAAACACAAAATTACAGTAAAAGACACGAAACCATTTAATATCAGACCATATCCGATGTCTCCGAGTACTAAGAAAATCATGTACGACCAAATCGAAGAGATGTTAAAAGCTGGCGTCATCGAACCTAGCACTGCCCAATATAGTTCACCACCAGTGATAATAAAACGCTCGGACAAGAAACCACGATTTTGCATCGACTATCGCCATTTGAATGAAATGACTGAAGACGAGGCTTCCGTCTTACCAAAAATACACGAAAGTATTAAAGATTTAGGCAATTCGAAGATTTTTTCTGTGTTGGATTTAAAAAGTGGATATTGGCAAATACCGCTAGATGAAGCATCAAAAGATTTTTCGACTTTTACCACTCCTGATGGGGCAGCTTACAGATTTAATGTCATGCCTTTCGGACTCAAGACAGCTCCCTGTACCTTTCAGAAATTCATGGCAAAGGACGTTTTAACGGGTTACCTGCACCATTTCTGTAAAGTGTATTTAGATGATATAATCGTTTACAGTGTAAACGTGAAGGAGCATATGTCCCACTTGAGATTAGTCTTTGAAAGACTACGTCTGCACAATCTGAAAGTGTCACCGGAAAAGTGCGTAATAGCGACGAATGAAATTCAATATTTAGGCCATACAATTAGAACCGATACTTCCCAACCATTAGAAAAACATGTCTTACAAATTCAAAATTATCCCGTTCCAGCTACGAAAAAGCAGCTACAAAGTTTCCTAGGGCTTTGCAACTGGGTACGAGAATATCTACCAAATGTGGCGATGATCACGAAGCCACTAACGAAACTTCTTTCGAAGGAAAATCGTTTTCACTGGAACCATACATGCGATGAAGCATTTAGAAAATTAAAAGAATTATTATCCGGACCGCTGGAACTCCATCGGCCGGATTTTTCACGTCAATTCATTTTGCAAACAGATGCATCACTACAAGGCCTTTCGGCCGTATTATATCAATTAGGCGACAACGGCGAAAAATACATAATCTCGTATGCAAGCAACACGTTATCTCCAGCGGAGAGACGTTACCACATAAATGAGCTAGAATGCTTGGCGGTGGTGAACTATATTAAAAAGTACAAGATGTACTTAGCAGACAAACCGTTCTTGGTGAAGACGGACAACAGGGCGTTACTTTGGTTAAACAAACATAAGGACGACAAAACAAAATTTACTCGATGGTCATTACTATTGCAAGAATATGCATTCAAAATTGAACACTGTCCAGGAAAGGAAAATTTATTAGCAGATTTTCTAAGTCGTAACCCACAAAATCAGTATGTCGAGACAGACGATGAAGAGGAAAGAATGTTCCTACCAAATTATAAGTGTCCAGAACGTATTTCTGTTTTAACGCATTCAGAAATATACGAAGATATCGTACAGGCTCAATTGAGTTCACGAGATATTCAAGACAAGATCCGCCGTTGGAATGATCTATTTCAACAGGAACAACGTTCCGATGCGGATCTTAATTTTATGAAAAATTTTCACGTCCAAGACGATGTACTTTTTAAAGATTGCGATCGAAATTTTAAATTAATAGTTCCAAAGAGGAAAATAAAAGAATTGATTTACCATTATCATGACCGAGATGAAGCATGTCATCCAGGAAGAGACGAGACTCTCAGGAAAATAGCGAAACGCTACTATTTCAATAATATGGCCAGGATCGTAGGCAGATACATAAACGACTGTCTGATATGCCAGTCTGTAAAGACAAGACAAGCCCAACCCAATGCTCCACTTAGAAGTCATGCACCACAAAATGCATTTGAAACCTTGAGCGTCGACGTAATTGGCCCGCTGCAGAGGACTAAAGACGCCGAAAACAGATACATGATTATCGTCGAAGACGTTTTCAGTAAATGGATAGAGGCAAAGGCATACATTCAGGTCGACGGCAGAACGATAGCCAAATATATCGACGAAGAAATAGTAGCAAGATTCGGAGTCCCTCGAGTCATAATATCAGACAACGGTGGTCATTTCAATTCCGAATGGTACATCACATTTTGCGAAAGGAATGGTATCGAACGATACTTAATTCCAGCATATCACCAACAGTCCAACCCCGTGGAACGACGGGTTCAGGAATGCAAGAAAATTTTAAAGACTCTTTTATTCAAAAAGCCAAACGACACTTGGGATCGCTACGTGCATCAAATGACATATATATTAAGAAATCGTAGGAACGCCGCTACAAATCAAACTCCTAGCATGGTCGTGTTAGGATATGATCCAGCCGAAAGAGGCGAATGGGATTTGTATGCCTGGAGGCAAGAAAGAGCCAAGCAACAAACGCTTCCACGATACGAGCGAATCAAGGAAGCCCGTCAGGCCCAACAAAAATATAAACAGAAATATGCGCCGAAAGAGGCCGTCACTCCGATCGTCTACAAAGTAGGAGACAGAGTCATGAGTAAGAGAAAAAAGAAGGTACATACCTTCACGCCGTCTTGGTCAGGCCCAACCAGAATTCTGAAGAAGTTTTCAGACGAAGTGTATCTCGTGCAAAAGGGAAATGCAACGACAAGAGTACATGTCGATGATTTGAGACCAGCCCCGCCAGAGGAGCACAACTTGGAAATCGAATCTTCCGATGAAGAAAATGCTAGTCCAGGCGGAACATCACTCGATGGAAATGATTCCCCGTTCTCAGACGATTCCACAGAACCTCTACCGCCGGAGCAAACGGTTGTACAAATCCATGCACCGCCACGAGATGCTTCCACTTCTGATTCAGAATCCAGTTCTGGAGATTCAATCATCTTTTTATAACATTTTTCAACCTAGGCTAAGTTTTAACTTAGTGCTAGGTTTATTTTATATCAAAATTTCCATACCAACTTCTTGTCGTGTCAGGCAAAAGTTGGTATTTTTTATGCATTTTTTTCAAGTCATTTTTATTGAGGATATTGTATCGACCGTACAATTCTTCCAAATTCACTGCAGCAACTCTGACCGTGTCCGGCAGAGTTGGTATTTTTTATAATTTTTCTAAGTCCTCAAATGTTATTAAACATTCATCTGTAAGCAGAGTCCGACCCAAAGGGTCCAAACAAATGTTCCATTGGCACGGCATGGAAAGACGACAACTCTGACGCAGAGCGCGATTCAGACGAGTCTAGCAACTCAAGGGCGAGATGCCGCCACGTCTGCTGGAGGGGCAGATGCAACGATCCGACGGATGCAGATTCTGTCGCAGATTTCTCCCAAGAAGAGATTTTAATAAAAACTATTTCAATCAATATAAGTCAACAAAATTCAGTGTTCCTATTCTCAAAGACGACGATGTGATATCGGTCGCAGATTTCTCCCAAGAAGAGAATTTTTAACTACACGGAAACCATTTCAATCAATATAAGTCAACAAAATTCAATGTTCCATTCTCAAAGACGACGATATGTTATCGGTCGCAGATCCCCAGACGGGATGTAAACAAACATTTTACTAAAATTTTGTTTTATTGTTTCATATAAACCGAGCAGAACCAATGTATAGCTGGAGCAAGCAGTCCGAGGACCACCTAAGCTGTTCCAGAAGGCAGTTCGACACCGAAGGTGATCGACGAGGCATAGACACGAGGAGGAGCAGACGCAAGCCAGCATTAGTGGAAGAACACTAAGAAAGATAAGTGCGTCGAAAGTGTTTGTGTTGTGTCATCGAGAATCCGAGGATTCTCGATTTTTTCTTTTTTTTATGCCATTTTTGAAACACAATGTTCAATAATTCAATCGAATGCTATGCATCGATATATGTTCAAATTATCACCATTTTTAGATTTGCATCTATGTTTTGTTCAGATAGGCCGGTCTGAACGATAACCGAATACAACACATGGGAGACTACATCCAATGATCCATTTTATTTTCAAACAAACAATTTACCAAACGTTACACAAAAAGATTCACGGAAAGGAGGGGAGTGTTAAAGAACGCTATAACCCCGATATACTTTTCGACGTTGTAACAAAATCCGACTTAGGAAACATTTCGTAAGAAAAGCGTGCTTCACGTAAAAACGCCGTGGAGGAGGTTTTTAATTCTTGGAAATATATTTTTGCTCTTCGGAGCGTTTTTTATGCCAAATTTTCGCTAACTCTTCGAGGAGCGTTAATTTGGTAAGTGTAGTAAATGTCGCTGCACAGGGACGTAATGTCGCCCCGACCACCCAATTTTGGAAAGTATTCTAAAATTGGACTTGAACTTCCAAATTTCCATGATTAAAAACCCTTTTACGAATCCACGTTGTCAAGCACTGCAACTCTTACGAAGTGTTGAATATGAGGACAAGTTAGTCCAACGACTATCCAAGGTATATCGGAAGTTATAGCGAAAATAGCCCTTAGCGACATGGGACCCCCATCATTTCCTAGCAGTCGGATTTGACGGGGAAATGATGTGTTTTGACGGGGTTTGCCCTAAACCGGTTCCTCAGTGATTCGGAGTCAAAAAAGTATTATTACCATGTACTCACACGTGCATGGGATCTGCCTTGCCTGAACGTAAAATTTGTTATTGCATAATACAAACGAAGTAGATACGCTTCAAGCAATTTTAAGCTCCGAGGAGCGACCAAAATTTATGTGAATTAATAAATACGTTTATAAGACAGGCAAGCATAAGCCCACCAAAATTTCAGTTACATGAACTGTTCCTTGAATCTTTTTGTGCATCGTTAGCTTTTCAAACTGCATATTGGATGGTAGTTGGTACCGTATGAATCGTCCCGTTCCTCACCATGTGTTGTACACGGGTCAGACCATTGTTTGTTAACATTTTCTCTGAAGAAGTTGTTGTAAAAACATAAATTTTTTAAAGATTTAATATACATTTTTTGAACTTTATATTGTCTTTTACTTGTGTTTTCTAACAAAATTTCCCTTTCAGATTTAATTTTAAGAGAGTGTTAAACAGACAGTGTTAGATTTATAGTGTTACGACGTCTTCCAATTGATACCATCAGAGCCGCAGTTAAGCATAAACGACAGTAAGTATGATTTATTCATTAATCTCCGTCTGAAACAGTCACTTGAACCCTAAAAATTTTGTGAACGAAATATTTTTATTTAGTATTTAGAAAAGGTTGAGGAAAAAGAAAATTAATTTTTTCTTTTTCCTATTTTTTTTCAATTTTTCTAAGTTTTTCGAACAAAAAATACGTCCTTCAGACTTCCATCAAAAGCATGGATCGTTCACAATAACATGGAAGGTGCACAGGCAATCGTGAAAGCCAATATGGGTACAAAGATTATTGTGACAAATATAAAATTAGGAATTACAGAGAGTGAAATTCAACTACTCTTTGCTTACTTTGGACGTATCAAGAAAGCCACCGTTTTTTACAACAGATCAGGGAGATCACTGCGAACAGCCGAGATCATCTTTGAAAGAAAAACTGACGCTATTAACGCAATGAAACAATGGAAACGTGTCCCATTGAGCGAACGAGTATTAAGCATACAACTAGCCACTTCAAATGTACCATATATTGGAAGAAAACTTAGTATTGCTTGCCGCCGGGTAAGAAAAATTAAAAAAATAAATAAGAAAAAAGAGGCCACAACTGAGGAATTGCAAGCAGAGATAAATGTTTTTCTAAAGGAAATGCTAATTGACGAAGAAACGGAATAGAAGCTCATTATTTATGTGAAAAGTTATGGTCTGTACAGATTGCTTATATTGCAGTTTAGTTGAAAACGAATCATTTTTTAAATTAACTCTATTTTAAAAGTCTTGTTAATTATAAAATTATTAGAATAAACAAATGTAAGTTGAAATATTAAATTTGGTTTTATTTTTAATTATATTAAAGTGAAATATCAAAAAACCTTCTGATCGTGATGAAACGTAAAACGTAGACTTTTGTACTTTACTATTTCTAAATAAATAATAAAAAAAAATGAAAAACTTGCTATTCTATAACAAGTCGTACTAAAAAGTAAAAAATAAAAAATACTAATGTACGACTGCAAGAAAAGCAAGGTGTGCGCACTTTGTATGGTTGTACGCATGATTGTATGAAAGGGGTAGAATCGTTGTATACATAGTGCCTTCATTCATGTGTAGATGTAGATGATACATATTATATATACTTATATACAAAGTGCGCACGCCTTGCTTTTTTTGCAGTCGTACATTAGTATTTTTTAATTTTCTAGTTTTTAGTCATACTTTTTGGGGAATTTACCCCTCCCCCAGAGAGCGCTCAATAACAATTCGTCTCTTAATGATTTGTTTTGATTCCTCGCTCCATCAGTTTCTCGCTCCTTCGTTTTGCAGATTTTTCAATTTTCACCAGCGCGCCCCTTATGTGGGAGTATTTGCAAATGTAACGGTGGAATACTGTATTGTCAACCGACCTTATATTAGTAACTGTGGAAAATTTCATCAATTGATTACGTCAGGAAGTGTGTTAAATATAGGATGCAATATTTGAAGACAATTTTCACACCCGCGACCGATTTTCAAAAGTAATGGTGATACACTATATTATCATCCGATCTTAATAACTGTACAAAATTTCATCAATTTATTATGTCAGGAAGTGTGTTAACTAAGGGATGAAAAATTTGAAGAGAATGTTCACCCCCGCGCCCTCTACGTGCAGATATTTGCAAAAGTAACGGAGGAATACTGTATTGTCTTCCGGTCTTAGTACAGGTACAAAATTTCATCAATTGATTGTCAGGAAGTGTGTTAAATAAAGGATACAAGATTTGATCATAAACATTGTGCGCACATTGTGAGTAAAAGTAAAGCAAGTAAAAAGACAAAAAATCACAACTAGCTTTCGCATGTCTACCACCATGTAATATACGAGACTGGTCGCTCCACGTGATATTTCAAAAATTCGCATATTTTAATTATCTGCCAGTTACTCAAGACGTTGAATGGTCTTCCTTACAATTTAAATACTTTTTGTGCAAAAAATTAATTCCATATCATTTCGAAAAAATATTAGCATATTCTATAATTATTATGGTCGATAGTTAGGAATATGTGTATGCATAGTAACGTTACAGCCATTTCTCTTCTTTAGCGGAGTGTTCTGTTAATTTTGAATGTTACGGGATTCGTTAAAAAATTGAAAGGTGAAATATTATGTCATATATGTTTGAATATATTTAAGCGGTAATTCAGGGATTTATTAAATATTACAAAAATACATATACGCTCCCAAGCGTCACCTCGGGACCGATCCTGCATCCAACACGCGATACGTGATGGGGGTTGCAGAGCCGAATGGGGCGAGACTGGTTTGGCGAAAAAATAATAAAACCTATGCACCTTTTGTCTAAAAACAAATTAATATAACACATTACCTACAGCCAACCCAGGTTATGATGTTATTTATCCCTGCCTTCCGATCTTTAATTACAGAAAACACCAGTTTTGAATGAAGGTTTATGCATCAATAGTTATTTAGGTAACCCTCTCTATTTGGTAGATTTGATATAAAAAATTATTTATTTTAACAAACATAGCCCATAGTAATTAACTTGATAATTTGTAAACGCACGTTGATCTTAACCTGTTTATCAATTTAATGATGCTTTGGAGTTGTTTGTGTCGCATATTCTTTGGATTTCTATTTAACAGTGTATTTGGTTGCATTGTGGATGACTACCAACCGAACTCCCAACTACAAATTCATTTTTAATATGTGCACTAGCATTCTGGGTAATATAACCATATTTACACAATCCTCAGGATGCGAGTCCTCCGAGTTGAGTGAGATTGGGGCCTTAGGACTCACTTGATGGTCGAAGTTGTGTGGCCGAAAAGATACAAAAGAGGATATGTTTACAGACGCAACTTGGCGTACTTGAAATATATAATTTGTCCTTTAATTTAGTTACTTATATATTATGAAAAAATGTATAATTAGTTATAATTTTTAATTAATATTTAATTTACCTAAGAGTACTTGGCATTATATAAGTTAACGTGAATGAGTGAAAAATTTAAAAAATAACGGGATCAAATGCCTCCATATCTATTCAAAAGAGGATAATTAAAAGAGATCTTGAGTAGATTTATTTAAGAAAAATGAACGACTACTGACAATTAACAATAGTCTAATTAATATTCATATTCGACAGGTAAGGCAATAACCAATCCGGATTATGTAAATGAAGTGTTTAGGTTAGATTGGGTTTTTACGGTGTACGGTAAGGTGATTGAACTAATCCGGATTATGTAAATTACGCGATTTAGGTTATTTAAATCAGGTAATTTAAATAAGACAAATTACTGAAATTCAGTAGGCAAATTAAACAATAGTAAAAATCGTACGTAAGGTAGGATTTTTCTATATTAGCCTACTGAAAAGGTTTAAAAAGTAAATATTGTAGCTGATGTGCTGATCGAAATTGATGTCAAGATCTTTCATGATTTCACCTGTAAAAATATTGTGAAAAGAAAATCAAATAGATACTAATTGGTTCATCACACATTCAATGTGAATTAACTAAACACGAACTATATGAATAAAGTGAAGATAATATAAAAGATAAAATAAAAAAAATAAAAAATAAAAAAATAAATAAAAAAATTAAAACTAATCAAATAAAAAAAAGATAAATTTTAATAATAAGTTTGCTACATTTACACTTGTTAAATAATTTGTATGGTTTGTTTCTTTTATGCTATAGATATTAATGTTAACCGGGAATGCTATAGGTACGCAATAGAGCTAGAATTTTAAAAAAAATTAGAAAATTTAGTACATTAGAGGTCGGTCTTAATTGAATGACATTGGCTAATAGTAATTCCAAGACCATAAAGAAAACTTAAGATAAGGTTAAGTCAATAAAGAGTTTTTGCCCACTAACGCTGCACCTCCATTACAGCTAACGTAGAAGTAAGGAAATAATTGCGCATGCGCACAAACAGAATTCACCTTATTCTAATTGCGTGTTATCATATTGCGCTAGGGATAGCAGAAGTTAGGTTACCTACCTTCTTAAATGGATTGTAGCGCTTCTGCTTGGTCAGAAATTCTAGTCACGTAGTTTTGCACTTGGTTCTTGCTAACGGTTGTTTGATGTTGAAAGTCAAAATTAAACCTGTCATACTTAGTAGATCTCAAGAAATGGGGATGTTGAGAAGGATTTGGCGTTAATATGTTTAAAAAAAAAGAAATTTAACACATCTTCCATAGCTGCTTAAAATTTGTTTTAAATTATGGTTATTTTACGGGTTATAGAATTCGAACTGTTACTTGTCATTTTACACACCAAATCTGTCAATTAGCGTTCGGAGCTCGTGCAAAAGCTCTTATACAACTATCCCCTTCTTTTGTTAACCGTATTTGGTTACGTAGCATTGAAGGTTAACGCGAGTGGTATTAAAGGAATGGGCAAAAATTCCCTAATAAATGTGACGCTAACTGAACGCAATGCATGTAGGTACAATTATATACACATAAATTCCAGTAATGCAAAATCGACTAATGCTCATTTATCAGTTGTTAGAGAGAGCGCTTCGTTTTTAAACAAGTTGCTGTGTGATAAAATAAATTGGACATACCTCTTTGCAATGATTGGTGTCTGGTCGATAGCCGAGTGAGTTAAGGCGCGAGGTGGCAATCGCGATTAATCACACGGACATCGCACCACCGGGTTCGAATCCTGGCTCCGGCACTGGCACTGTCGGAGGAAATGGTTGTATATCTGCGTTTTTTCAATGTGTAACCCCCACAAACCCTGACTTCTGGAATTGGGGGTTGTCTAATTTCTGTGGTGTTTATTTATTTATTTATAGAATAGAATAGAATGGAATGGAATGGAATGGAATGGAATGGAATAGAATAGAATAGAATAGTTTATTAACCTCAAATTAACATAGTAGTATAGTTCCCTAATAATTTGATGCCATCAGGTAATGCATTATAGAGGATGATACAGTTGTAGCGTGGAGATTTACGAAACATAGTTGTTCTGTATGTAGGCAATCGGAGGTTTGTAGTTCTTGTATTGTAGTTGTAGATATCGGATTGATGTACAAAGTCCATTAGATGTCTTTTGGTAAACATAACACATTTCAGAATGTATATAGATGGCACGGTTAAAATTGCATATTTTTTAAAGACTCGACGACAACTTGCCCGATAGTCCAAATTAAACATTAATCTTGATATTCTTCTTTGTGAAATCAAAACTCTACTGAGATCAGTGGCAGAGCCCCAAGACAAGATGTTATAGGAAAGATGGCAGTAAGCAAAAGCATAATAAAGGTTTATTGTACACTCTACAGTTAAGAACGATTTCATCTGTAGAATCGCGTAAAAGGCCTTGTTTAACTTTCCACATACGTGTGTGATTTGATTGCGGAAACTCATATCAGAATCGAGCCAGATGCTTAGTAGTTTATTTAGTATGTGTTACAAAGGTATAATGAAAGTCTTTTATAAAGGTATCAGGAATAGCTTTCTGAAGATGAAAATCTATGGATAGTGTTTTTTGCTTGTTCAGAATTAAAGAATTTTTGTTTCTTCGATTTTCATTTGAATTTTCTCAAGGGATTCGTCAGCTACCGTTATTGTGGTATCGTCTGCAAACATAATGACTCTATCCTTACTAATAAAGTGAGGTAAGTCGTTAACAAAAGTAGAAAAATCAACGGACCCAAATCTGTCTAACAATTCATTATTTATTTTTACTATTAATTCTCGGTTTTCTAAGTAAGATTCGATCCAGTATAATAAATTTTCTCTAATGCCTAAGGTGTATAATTTTTTCAAGATGCCTATTTAGACTATCAAAGGCCTTAGATAAGTCAAACATGATTGATACAACGTAACTGCCTTTATCAAGTTCCCCATAAACATAATTTAATAGCTGATTTGTTGCAGTTTCTGTGGATCTCTCTTTACAGAATCCATGCTGGCTAGTTGACAAGATTTTATATTTGTCATTGAAATCAGTTATTATATTATACACGCACTTTTCTAGTATTTTTGAAATTTCGGATAGCAAAGATATTTGTCTGTAATTATCAATATTTGTGACATCGCCCTTTTTGTACAGCGGAAACACAATAGCTAATTTAAATAAATCAGGAAATTTACCCTTTTCTGATGAGAGGTTTATTAAGTGTACTAAAGGAGGTATAATAAATTTTGGTACAGATTTTATTAGTTTGGGAGAAAGTTCATCAAAACCTGATGACTTATTGTTTTTAATGTTAATTAGTATATTGGTAACATCAATTTCAGTTATGTAAGGAACAAAAATAGTATTTTGTATGTGTCGTGCAACAGCACAGGAAACTGGTGAGTTAGTATGAAAATGACTTGCAACCATATCGCTGCATGCAGTTGAAAAATAATCTGCAAAAATGTTACTAATCTCCTTATTATTACAAATATGCACATCGTTCACATTAAGTGAAAAGTCTGTTATATGCTTTCTGTTTCTACCAAAGTTTTCATTAATAATTTTCCATGATTCTTTAATTTTGTTATCAGAACATTCTAATATACTATTATAATAGGACTTCTTAGATTTTTTACTCTCCGATTTTAAGTATTTTTTGCATTGCGTATACTGAGCTTTAATTTCAAGTGAGTTCGAAATTAGCATGAAATGGTGCAAATTGTTAAGATGGTCTTGAAGTAGGGCGATTTCTGTAGTATACCACTTATTACATTTATAACTAGTTATTCTTATGTCTTTCAATGGACAACTGACATCGAGACACCAACGAATAGTATTTAAGAAGTCCTCACAAGCTTTGTTTACATCAGCCTATGCGAAAAAGTCTGACCAATCAGTTTTGCTTAAGTGCCAAGATACAGTATGTAAATTATTCTGATTTAAAACACGCATTTTTATAGAACAAGGTAGAGTTTTGACTTTTAAATGCGTAATTACTTTTAAGGATAATCTATGTCCACTGTGATCGCCCAAAACTGCAGTTCTATCATTTGCATTGGAGATCGGCAGGATTTCGAAAATAGTATTAAACATAGAAAGAGAAGCAGAAGATTCAAAAAAGACAATATTTTTTATGAAATTCGTGATGGTGTCCAAGATATCTGAATTATCTATCAACAATGTAGTTACTTCTGCTGATGTGACTTTTACTATATGCTGATGACATGGAATTGCTTTATGCTACTGACACCAATGAGGATTGCGTGCCACTTCAAAGGAATCTGAATGATATAAATGATCGATGACTTCAGAATAATCTACCCTTTAATATCACCAAATGTTCTTCAGCCGTAAAATCAATCCATTAATATTCGATGAGTTGACCGGCACTATCCTAAACAAATTTGATTAATTTAAGGACTTAATGGTTTATCTTTGATTGGGAAATGAGAGCCGAGAGCGGTATCCGACTACTATTTTCTAACTTTGGATGCATTAAAGAAACTGCTCCGCATTACGTCAGATCAGGAAAATCATTGCACTCAGCCGAAATCACTTTTCAGAAAATAGCTAACCCTGTTATCGTGATGATACTATGTAATGGAGTTGTGTGGGTCGGCTGAGTATTCAAAATACAACTCTTAGAGATACAAAAACAAAACAAGAAAAAAGAGCCCACCGTCGAGAAATTAGAGGCAGATACTAATGTATTGAAGGAAACCTTAAGTGACTAAAAACAGAATGGGGTATTGTATAGAACCTTATATCTATAGTTATTTATTTGATAATGTACTAGTTTTGAAAATAATAATAATTGTAATTATTAAATCTTGTTGATCACCAAATTCTAACAGTAAATAGTTGTAAGCTGTACTGTTACAGTTTTTCTTCAAATCTTTATGTTTTTTTTTTAGAATAGTAAATTTCATTTCTAAAATTTCTTAATTGTGACAGATTACCGATTGAATTGACTTTCAAAATTTCTTTTTATTTGTACTTGAAATTAATGGTGAGATGTTGAAGAGTAGAGGAAGTTAGCCGTAGGTCGGTCTCCCCCCACCACTGACCTTGACCTTGACCGTGCACCTGTGGTCCGTTCCTTCAAGGCCACGGTGACATCGTAGGTTCGCATAGCATATACCGTGACCTTGACCTTGGACGGCCGCAGTGCGTTTCGACTTCAAGGGCGCAGTGTTGCTGTTACCCAGAACGATCACTTGCGGTGACCTTGGCCTTGGCTAACACTATTAGAGAATGCAAGGACGGAGCTTCCTCCTTGCCACGCAACTTGACCTCTAAAATTACATTAGTTCAATACGTACACAGTAAAATGTGGTGGGGTTCTATATTTTGTGACGTAGTATACTTTTTCTATAAAAAAAGCACGGACTATTAGAACAAAATCATATTTAGTCTGGTTCACCTACAGTTAATAAGTGAGCATAGTGTTGTGATCTGAAATATTTTAAGTAAGCAAAGTTCTGTAATATTTCTTGGTTAGTAATTCTTTCACTGTACTCAACTACTTAAATATGACTACCAATATCGATTTATTAGCCCTTAATGAACTTATTATTAAAGATACTGAAGTTTTAGACCAAAAACCTATTTCATCGTTAATTTTAAATAAGGTTTACGCCATTAAAAAAATGTTAATGCTTAATACACGTTTTGGAAAATCGATATTAGTACATTTATTTGATGAAAGTACAAGTACTACCTTTAAATCATTTTTGCCTAAACGTATTGCTGAACTATTAAATATAACTTTTATAGAAGAAATAAATTCGTCTAGTGGTAAATATGCGTTGATTTATTTAGGAGAGAATTCACCCATTTATACCGGTGCTAAATCAAGGTCACTAATAAAATTCGAAATTATTGCGTGATTTAAACTATTTAAAATATTTGTATACTTTAAATTATCAGACCAATAAATAAGGTATAGTGAAAGTATAACTTAGACTGAAATATTATAAATACACTACAATAGTAGTAGAGATGTAAGTAGTTTTATCATATATTTGATAACTTGTTCTAATTTTATTTATGTAATTTCTAGCCTCACTATAACTGGCAAGAATGTGGATGCAATATTCAGCAGAACGTTGGGTAAGGGCAGAAGACATTAATTCGGCAATTGAAAGACTATCTTCTGTACTAGGCGACTTAAGTATGGATAGACTCCATGCAATAAATTATGATCTGAATTACTGCTTCGATGCTGAAAAAGTTAAACAGCTTAATGAGGATTCTGAGAGGTATTACAGAGGTGCACAACTATGTGGTAAATTCTCTCGTGGTATTGTGAATTTAGAAGAATTCTGTGAGCAACTAGTGGAAATAAATTTAAAACATTTCCTATGTGACATAGAAAAATACTTACCTAAGAAAATTATTGAAAAGTATCAACTCGACCAATCTGATGAAGAACAGGATGAAGACAACTCAATTAGTAGTTAATCACTTATTGTAATTCTTCTGTTAATAATATTAATATGTAAATGGTGTAATAAAATTATTATTATGGAAATATAGTTGTTTTTATTTTTAAAATTAAAATTGAAATAAATGAAACACATTATTAGATTATACATTAATTTATTTATAATTATTTTTGGTGACATACATTAAAAAATATTAATTATTAATCCTAAATATAAACATATTTAAAGATATTTATTTTAACTCTATATTTAAATCTATAATACATTTGTTAAGAAAGTGAACGTTTGCAAGAGAGCAGTGACTATATTTTGGTTGGGTGTGTTCCATACATCTTGGTACCTTTAACGATTTTAGATTGGGTATGCAGGGTGAGAAGTCATCTAGATCTATAACTCTATTCCATTTTAGATGATGCTGTAGAACATTTTTCTTTAATTTGCCTTTGCATACAATTATAACATCCTCTGACAATACGTTGCGTCGAAAATTATTAACAGCGTTTTGACAAAGTCGATGAAGTATTAGTGGGAATTCTGACAGTTGAATATATCCATCACTCCATTTTATGCCCCCATGGTAGTTGTTTTCTAACCATCGGTAGTGAGTCTGTTCGCCTTGGGTTAGTGATGAGAAAGGATTTGGTGGTTTGAAGAAATAGTGTGCTTGCTGATTAGTGTTACAACATAGAACAGCTAATTCTTTAACGGTAAAATCATTTGTTTTATATTGAAACCCCTGCAAGTCAACTATCAAAGTAGGAAATTGGCTACCTAATGACGTCATGGTAATAGGTATTCGTTACTTAGCACCAGCAATGCCACACTGAACTGAACCATCTAATGCGCTATAACTTAAATACGCATCGTGAAGTATAAGTGCATATACTCGAGTTTGTTCGGGAAACTTCGTCTTCCGTGTCTCAAATTCAATTTTTATATCGACGGTGGATGATTTCATTGCATCTGGTTGGTGTGAGCAATCAATAACAAACAATGGATTTTTTCTGAATTCGCCAAGGTCCATCATAGGTTCACTCATATCTTTATCGTAATAACTACGTTGGAAATTTTCATAGGCGTAGTAGGCTGCAGAGTCGAGTTTCTTATCGAAATTTAAATTCCAACGTTCATATGGAAATACTTCGGCATTTAAATATAGCCGAATATTATTTATATCTGCATGTATAAAACTTGCGGCGTCCTTGGTTCTGTCACTAGAGTTGCCATTGTTTTGAAATCCGATAATGATGTATCGAGGTCTCTCAAGACTGTTAGTGGTTTTAACAGCCCATATATCAGAAGCAGTATCACGTAGAGTGGGTAGCTCATAGAGATCCCACATACGGTAAGCCATTTTAACTTTAGCATTATTACTGCTCGTATCAATTTTCTTTAATAGTTTAACCTTTTGTCTAACTTCAGGCACAATATGTCTTATCTTCCATTCGATTTTGTTAATTTCTAACTGTGCATCAACTTCTCCAATGTAAGAGTCTTTAAAGGAACGTGCTATAATTAAAATTAATTCCTGTTTTGTATTTAAAATACCTTTGGTATAATCTTCTGCAAAACCCATGAGGTACTTAAGAGGGAGTTTACCGCTGAAAACGTGGCTGGTAGTATCTAAAATATCCTGTTTTTTCTCGGTGAGACCCCAACCTATAGTTAGTAGCGATGGGAGGGATGTTTGTCCATATGACACCCTAGTTTTCATTGTAGTAGTGATGCCAGGCTTCCTAACGACAGCGACCTGTTCACCACCCATTTCATATCTTATTTCTTCGAAGAGAAAAGCTAGCGCATTGTTAGATAGATAACACTTCTTGGTAACATCACTAGGGGTAAATTTTCCTTCTATATAAATGTAACTCTCTGTAATGTCAAGTATTAAGTCCTGAAAATTGACAGGAATGCGTACTTCATCAGAGTTTCTATAATATGGTGAACCGTGTGGTTTATATGTATGCTCATGTAAGCTAACGAGTGACTGATCGAATACAGGTTCCTCGAACACCTCAAGTTTTTCACTAGATGTAAAAGTCACCATTATTAACTATTTTTCTCTCAGTTTCAATCCGATGGATCGAAGAAATGCACGATCTTTAGCTGGCAGGTTATGTCTTAACCGTTTAAGCTCTACACGTTGAATGAGTCGATTTCCGCAGTCATTAGTCTTTTTATCGTCAATCACATTGAAACGATTGTGTGCTAATCGTTGTTGATTATATCGGAAACCCATTGTGTTTGCGATTTTAAAACTGTTTCAATTCTAGCTTTACGATAATCTTCTCACCACGAAAATTGATTAAATCTCCATTATCATCCAATATGCGTAGTGTAATGTTGTCGATAAACTGACGTCCTTCAGGTCTAACAGGCAAATATATGATGTTCGCTGGCTCTCTGGTAAGTTTGTAACCTGGTTCAACGTCTATGTCGAACTCGAAAAGGGTATGGGATTTAAGGGTATTCAGATATGCTCCAGAGATAATGTTGCAATCTACACGTATCATCCTTACTTTCATAATATCAACAGGTAATGTTGATTCATGATTAGTGTTTGGATGCAAATAAGTCGATTCAAATCCCAATAAATTACCAATAGAGTTTGCTTGTGTAAAGTCAATTCCATATTTTGACCAAATCTCACACTTTAGCGTATTGTTGTTCGCTCGCAGTCGAAATAGTTTTTCTTTTTCCTCTTTCTTATCACCGGGCATAGCTTTCAGTATAGCACGATATATCTCTTCAATTTCATAGGCTCCGCAAGGTATGTGGATAAGTGTGGGGGCTACTTTTGGTCCAATTCGATAGCAAAAACGATTGTTGGTTTCGTCCACATTGAATATAGAATTGTAAGAATAGAAGCCTGTTAATCCTAACCCATATCGACTATTAGTATCTAATTCAATGGGAGGATAAAACTCAGCACTGAGCACACTAGATCGGTTTGATAGAGTGAACGTATACGACATGACTGATGATATTTAGTGTTCTCTCATGAATTTATTGTGAACTACAGCAATAATCGTGGTGTAATTTTCGTTTTTTGCTGGATGACGGAGACGTTTGTATCTCATTATTTGATGCAACATTGACATCGCGCACTTTACAGTAGCAGCAAAATATTCTTCGAGGCGGCGGCCCATCATTAACATCAACACTGCTACCACCGCCATCATCATCATCATCATGATAATGTTCCTGACAGTATTGATATTTTAAAATATCAATATCATTCTGGAGATGCTGGGGTAGTTTGTCCCATACTAATGCAATTTCATGTGCAGCACATCCAATCATTACTTCTTTAGGCATATTTGCCAGTTGTTGTTTGCTCATCTTCAATAGACTGCGTAAACGGGAGAATGCGATTAGTGATTGACCCATCTGCTTGATGCTTTCCCGATCCATTTCAAGGTCTGCAGATGTTATTTCACAAGCGTTTGTAGTTATTTTGTAGTGAGAAACTTCAAACACAAATGACCACACCACACTGTGTTAAAATTTTGTTGGCGTTCATAGTTATAGTAAATTTTGTCGGTCGACTTTGAACCTCTGCGCAGATATAAAACTAATTCTGTCGGTGGGGGTAAATCACCAAAACTATCGAAATATGTGACTAAACTACCACGTTTTTTAAATGCAACCCAGTGTGTTCCAGGGCCATTTATACTGTCTAGATTTATGATGGCCGACTCATTATGACGTGGTCCAGAATATGGTAGAGTGTCCCGCATAAATATCCCCCGAAAATAGGGCACTTTCATCTTCTCTGCATAATATTTAAGATCGATATTAGTGAGAGGTTTTCGGGGTAGAGCATCTAGAAGTTTTTTGAACTTTGTGGTTTTAGATAAAGTCCTAGTCCTTTGCGATATGGTTTTAAATATAGCCCTTTACCACTTTTTCCTATAGAAATCGCCTCCATCTGCCTATTATGGCGATTTTTTTCAGCTAATTCCTCTCTACTCGTTTTAACATCATTTACAGCTTTAGCTATACCAGCAGCAGTGCCAGCTAAACTACCCAAAGCTGATAATCCAGCAAAAATGGGTATTAATGGTAGAATTCCACCCACTTTCGGTATTGGTATTATCCTAGGTGTACGAATATTACGTTTTCCACCAGCTGCTCTCATGTGTCGTCGTGCTGCTTGAAGCGCAATTTGCGTAACTTTTTTTGTGTCCTTAGCGATTTTTCGTTTACCACCGGCTTTACGTATGTCATCACGTACTTTACGTACTATTCCAGCACCAAAAGCTATATTTCTAGTTTTTTTCTTGTTTTTCTTTTTAATTATACGTTTCTTTGTAGTACGGGGTGTTGTTGACGTACAACCCATACCAAGACGTTGCTTTCCCTTCATTATAGTTGTAACTAACCACGCGGCGGCCTTTTCTTTGAAACTTACGTCTTTTGATTTAACTCGTTTCCAGGCAGCTTGTTCAAGTTGATAGTCTGCTTTGTGTCGGGCTGCTAAATTACTGGTGTTTTGATCGTATGCAATATCGTGCTGCTTGCATGCAGCATCGAGTTTGTTTATGCCTGGATCACCTCGGGCTAATCTTTTTTGTAATTTGGTAGCTGGACCACAATACTGGTAACCTCCCGGTAAGTGTAGTTCAAATGGGAGCTTATTTATTAGAGAATTGACTACCCCCTTACCAATCTTTAAACCACGACGATTTTCACGTGTGTGCTTCTCGGTTGACACCATTTAAATAACAATCACAATACGTACATCTATTTATATAGTATCCATCCGTGCTACGATGCGCATTGTGAAGCAGAAACAGAAACTTGCTGTAGATAATTTAGATGAAAAAGTAGGGTGTGGACTACAAGTCGAATCACGCCATGGCCCGCTACTTCCCTCAACTATTCGCGGACTCTTAATAGGTCCAAGTGGTTGTGGCAAAACAAATTTACTAATAACTTTGCTTACTCATCCACTTGGGCTACGTTTTTCAAACATTTACTTATATTCAAAGTCCTTACATCAACCCAAGTATGAATATTTACGCGATATATTAGCACCGATTACGGGGCTAGGATATTACACCTTCAGTAACAACGCGGAAATAGTGCAACCATCCGACGCTGAGCCTGAGTCTATATTTATATTTGATGATGTTATATGTGAAAAGCAAGATGTTATTCGAGCATACTTCTCAATGGGGCGTCATAAACATGTAGATTGTTTCTATTTGGCACAAACGTATTCCCGCGTCCCTAAACAGTTGGTAAGGGATAATAGTAATTTCATAGCAATTTTTAAGCAGGATGATATGAATTTACACCACATTTTCTCAGACCATGTCTCACCGGATGTGACTTATAAAGAATTTCAAGAAATGTGTGCAGAGTGCTGGAAAGACAAATATGGGTTTCTTGTAATTGACAAGGATAGAGAAGTAAATGAAGGGAGATATCGCAAAGAACTTGATAGTTTCATATATCCATGAAGTATTGTAATTAAAATTTTAATTGGTCTACAGATAGCATCGGGATAACTTCAGCAGTGAGGCTGCATTTGTTAGACATGAATGACAATGGTGAGAATAAACTCAGTAGTGCTATAGGTAGAAACATGAGAGAAGAAATAAGACTGAAACGTGAATTGATTGAGGCCACCGATTCAGTGCGCAAAAAATTCAACTCTGTGAAGAGAAGAAACGTTGAGAATCAGTTAACACTCGAAAAAATTTATGAACCCATAACAAAACCATTAAAGGTTATATCATCTGCTTCACATAACCAATCGCTAACACAACCTCAGAAACCAACACAACCGATAGAAAGTGCAAGAGCTAGTACTAGTACATTTAAAGCAACACCTGAAACTAGTGATGAAGATGGTGACAAAAATGCAAGTCAACAATATTTTTTGGAAACACCACCGGGATCGTCGTTAATGAGCACTCCATGTTCAGAAAGTTCTATTAGTGGCGCAGAAGGAAAATGTGATATAGTGCAAACACATTTAGAAAATCTGAAATTCGACAATGCTAGGTATGATACTATATACGGTGTACGTTTAGACCCCCATACAGAAAAACTACAAATGGGTAATGCTGAAATACGCTTTTCTAATGGAAATATCACATTGTGGCGTGGAACTAAGAAGGTGGGGACGTATTCTGGCAGTCCTAAGTTATATGATATGATATTTATGAAACAACCACAAATTTCGCGTAGTAATGAGGCTATTATTGGCGACAAAGAGTGTCAATTATATGGGGGGATTTTAAAACAGACAAAAGCACCATATAAAAATTATGATATGAAACAGGGTTTGAATAAAGCTAAATGGAAGAAATTCACTAATATTATAGAACCATTGGTATCTTCTACAGTTGTGACGAGATCTAAAACTGGCTTAGGTGTTCCTATTAATAAATTATACAATAATAGAGGTGTTGACTATGTATATTGGAATAAACCGAAAGAACTGGTGGACCGCCTACGCCTGCTCTATAGCTCAAAAATGGTTGGTAACAATGGTGTCAATAACGAAATAGTCAGTTTATTGGAAGAAATGAGGGAAGAAAGGATAATCTATTAGTGAAGTTAAAATTCATTTCACACTTATTTAATTAGTATAAAATATTGTGAAATGCTTAAACGGGGTCAGACGTAAACAGAAATGGCTGTTGTAAACAACACAATTGACAAGTTCGGTAGACGAAGAAGTAAGAATAATAAATCGATTATCGTACATGGACCTCCAGGTATTGGTTTTAAACTTACCGCAGATAATCAATTTGATATGCAAAATAAGCGTTTACTGAACATTGGTGAACCAATAAATCAAAAAGATGGTGTAACTCGTAACTATGTAGACGAAAATATCGATAAATGTATGAAAGACATTAAAAAGTCACACATTGCTTTTATGGAGAATCAGTGGACTGAATATAGTAAGTTTGTACACAGCAAAATTACCGAGATGATTAATGACGCTCTGCAACACATTAATAAAGAAATTTCTGGAGTTAAGAAATTAACCGAGGACAATTATACTATTTTATATGATGCAATAAGCAAAGTGCACCACATTCTCGATGAATCCCGTCTGAAAGGTATGACAGTGCGACAGAAATCACTTGGAAATATTGTGGCACAAGCTGGGAGGAACGATCGTAATCAACAAGTGATAGATGAAATAGTGGCTGAAGTCACGGACAACGCTGCTACATTAGGAAAAAAGTGAAAAAACAGACCTAAATTATCTATATAAACGCCTGACTTAAACTTCAATTATGGTGATTAGTAATGAGAAATTACAAGTTGTTAACGAATTGCATAAAGCTTGTAGGAGAAATTTCCGTAGAAGAAGAACAATAATCAAAGGTTATGGTGATTTATGGCAAATGGATTTAGCTGAAATGCAACCATACGCTGATGAAAACAATGGTTATCGATACATTCTCGTAGTGATCGACTGTTACTCAAAATATTTGTGGACTAAACCTCTAAAAAATAAAACTGGTGTTGAAATTACTAAGGCTATGAGAAGTATTTTACAAGAATCAAATTATTCTCCTAAAAATCTACAAAGCGATCAGGGTACGGAATTTTACAACAAAAACTTTTCTGCTTTAATGAAACAGTACATCATTAATCATTACTCCACGTATAGTACGAAAAAAGCAGCAATTGCAGAAAGAGTAATACGAACATTAAAAACATGGTTATATAAAGAATTCTCAGCTAGAGGTAAATACAAATGGGTTGACATTCTATCCGACATTACAAAATTGTACAATAATAAAATACATCGTACGACTGGTATGAAACCTGCTGATGTTAAACCAACTACACGTTTAAATGCTTATAATCACATTAAAATTGCTTTGAAACCTAAATTTCGTATTGGCGATATAGTTCGAATCAGTAAATATAAAGGTGTATTTGAAAAGGGGTTCACACCAAATTTTTCAACTGAACTTTTCAAGATCGTTAAAATAAATGTAACAAATCCCACAACATATACACTCCAGGACATTCATGGCCAACCAATAAAGGGGTGCTTTTATGAAATGGAGCTACAAAAAGCTAAATACCCTGATGTCTACTTGGTGGAAAAGGTTTTAAGAAGGAGAGGGAACAAGGTTTTTGTGAAGTGGCTCGGATTCTCTAATGACCACAACTCTTGGATTAACGAAGCAGCTCTTATTTAATATTGTCACATTCTTTATATAAAATGTGTATATTTATAACAACTAATATTTTACTTATGTTTAGAAATTTCATAATAAAATGTGTGTATTCCATTAATATTTGTTTTATTTATTTTCCCCATATAAGACTCCAAAGCCTTAGTAATTATATACACATTAACGAAAAAATATATACAAATGCAAATTTGTTAAAATTTTTGAATTAATTTTTACTCCTAAAAATTATTAGATGAAATCAAGAAAATCATTTTAATAAATTTTATTGAGAAGAAAATATTTACAACGAATTATAGATTAAATATATTTATTTAAAACGTATATAATACAGAAAAAATACAAATACATATTTATGGAATTAATCAGATGAAATCCCCCCGTCTCGACAGTAACGTTTCCTGACAGAAACATTCTCTGTTGTGTTTCATCACACCTCCATAAATATGTCCAACATATTCACAAAGTAAAACACTGTATGTCTTCTCGTCTCTGCATTTGCTGCAAATATTGTTCCAACAATCACCAGTGTACTTGTTGCAAACCAGACACCGCTGCCTCAATGGGTGCTCCACCTTGCATGTCTCACAAACATCTCGGATAATTCCAAAATTTGTACGAGTCGTGGGTTGTAGACACTTGTAGCACTCTTGCTCCAGACGCTCACGTGATGCTGCTTTTCGGACGGTATTCACTGGCACTGGATTTTCTTTTATACAATTTGAACATAGTCCAGTACATGGATTAATTTGCTGCTTTGCCCAGAATTGGGAACAATTATAGCACAGAATTGCACCATCCATACTATATGGATATACGGCGATTGTTGGTTTCGATTGCCACTCTCTTGGACAAGACATTGCTGTTTTAAAAACAAGTGTACGGTATGACAGCTGAATAATAACTGAGTTCCTCCTCATGGCCTTGTTTGTTTAAGTAGTCGCTGGAATTGCCGATATTAGAGCCATGGTATGTCGTTAGAGATGATGTGACGTCACCAGCAACATGTTTAAAAGAGGAGGTGTAACTCCACGTTAGATCAGTTGCTTTGCAAACTTCAACGTTGATCATTCCGTCTACTGTCTTATATATTCTTTTCCAAGTATTAATATGGCTGCTGTACCTGCTGGTTGGGCTAACCTCAGATTCCTGGACTGGTTAGCATCCCTAGATGTCCTCAACAATATATGGTACCTTGAAGAGGTAGAGGACGACTTGGCTGCTCCCGAAGACGACGAGGTAGAAGTTGAAGACGATGAGGAAGGCGATGAGGAAAGCGACGAGGAAGACGATGAGGAATTTTTTGACGCTGAAGAGGGTGCAGACGATTCGAGTGATGATGAGGGTATCGTCGTAGATGTTCCCCACCAAAGAGGGCAGCGGTGGATAACATCAGAATATTTAGCAAGGGTGAACCCAATGGATGGCATCTTCTGCACCACCATGACCTTTGTTGCGGTCCAAGTAGTGGGTGGTATGGAATACAATCTTTGCCACGGATGTTTTCTGGGATACCAGTCTAGGGTGGATCCTGGGAGACATCGTCATGTGGACTACCATGCCACTACAAGGATAATGAGAGGCAGGCGGGGATATTGCAAATCTTGCAGAGATCCACTATATCAGATTAGGCGAGTGGAAATCTGCAATATTTGCAATATGGACAGATAATTTGTAGTTTTTTTTTGTAAATATGTATATATCTCTTAGTTTATTGTAAATAATTATGTAATTAGTTTTAGTGATAAATAAATGTATATATTTAATTTTTAGTTTATTGTAAATATTATATAACTAGTTTAAGTGTTAAATAAACGTTAAATTGAATCTTATTTTTTGTTTTATTTACTAAATATTTAAATGTAAGTAACACAATGTTACTAGAGAAATCTGTGTTTCACTTCGATTATTGCTTATGTTGACAGTGCTATTGATATTGATGGTGTTAAAAATATGAGTATTAGGACACTTTCTACTCTTATTTGTGTGAGTAGTGAGGTGGGGAGTGATGAGGTGGGGGTGGTGGTAGGGGCTATATATACATAAGAAAGCCCTCACCATCCTCAGTTTACTTTCTACGCTCCAACATGTCTGAAGTACAAGACAATACTGTATCTTCCACTTCAACCATGTTCGTTTTGTGCGAAAGGTATCGTGCCTACCTGCAGCGCGTTAGAGAGGCGACAAGGGGTGGTGTAGCAGATAGCACCACCTCACCAGAAGAATACCAACCATTGGAGAGGTCTCCGTCCACATGGTCGATGGACACTGTGCCCAATGATGATTCCGAAGACGAGATGGATGGAGTAATTCTGGAGGAATCATCGACGGACACAGCGGAATCGTCTGACTCGGAAGATGATGCAGCCATTCTGGTGGAGGAATCTACCGATGAAGATGAGGATGCAGCCATTCTGGTGGAGGAATCTGCCGATGAAGATGAGGATGCAGTCATTCTGGTGGAGCATGATTCGGACGGATAATTCTGTTTTATTTTATGTATATATATTTTTGTTATTTATAAATAAATGTATTAAGAGTTATTCTTTTTTTATTTCATTTCATATACAATAAATAACAGTAGTAAAGTAAAGAATAAAAAATTGCTTTAATATAAGAAATAACGGGGTACTTATTTAAGTAAATTGGTTATTTGTATTTGGACTGTCGGTCAAAAGTGTTGCAAAAGGTGTATCGAGGTCACAGTTGTCCTCCAGTACCGTTTCTACTCACTTCCGACCTTTAGTTTTGCCGCAGCAGACTTTTTCCCGGAACGGCTAGTCGTATCGCTCCGAAAGTGGTTGCAATCGCTTCCCAGTGATCGATTTAGTCGAAAACGATACCTCGCGTGTCCTCGGGCGTCTTCGGGTGGCTTCGGGAAACTTCGGGAGTGTTCGGCATGAGTTCGGCTTTTCGCTTAAAATTGCAGCCTTTGCATGTGTGAACTCCCCTGAAACGTGTTTTGATTTTTTTATTCCCCCAATCCTTGACAAAACAGTGAATAACGCGTTCGGTAGTGTTCGGATCGATTCGGAAATTATCGGAATCGATTCCCAGTGGTCAGTTTAGTCGAAAACGATACCTCGCATGTTCTCGGGCGTCTTCGGGTGGCTTCGGGAAACTTCGGGAGTGTTCGGCATGAGTTCGGCTTTTCGCTTAAAATTGCAGCCTTTGCATGTGTGAACTCCCCTGAAACGTGTTTTGATTTTTTATTCCCCCAATCCTTGACAAAACAGTGAATAACGCGTTCGGTAGTGTTCGGATCGATTCGGAAATTATCGGAATCGATTCCCAGTGGTCAGTTTAGTCGAAAATGACCCCTTACGCGTGTCTGAGTGTACTTTGGAAGTTTTTCAGTTGTTTATATATGTATATATTTTTTTTTGTCCAATATTTGTGTATAAATAAATGTATTAAAATTTATTTTTTATTTCATCTACGATGAATACAACAGTTCTAATCTAATTATATACTTAAATACACAATTTACCAAAAATTCCATGAAATATATATATAAACTCGCGTTATAGGTAAGTATAAGAGTAAAGTATAAGAGTTTCCTAGGACCAAGGTAGCCCAGTGGTAACGTGGCTTGCTTTGTAAACTTTGTGAACGAAGGTTTGGTAGTTCAATCCCTAGCACTTGCAGGGATTTTTTTCAACACGTAAATTATAAAATTATAGAATTATAAAATTATAAAATTATAGAATTATAAAATTATAAAATTATAGAATTATAAAATTATAAAATTATAATTATAAAATTATAGAATTATAAAATTATAATTATAAAATTAAATAACAATTTTCCGCTATACCACTGCGCTACCTTGGTCCCCCCCCCGGGTGGGTGGGTGGGCGCGGGGGGTTTTGGCAGAGGCGGGGGCGACGCTTGCAGCCTTCGGTCGCTTAGCCCGCATAAACCTTTTTTTAATTTTTTGACCCGCTTTTTTTTTTTTTTTTTTTTTTTTTTTATTTTTTTTTTAATATATAAACCTGAACTAACCATAACCCAGCGCGTGACGCGGGGGGGGGTGGGGGTGGGGGTGGGGGTGGTGTTATTACTTTCTACATTTACATTTTTTACATTTTTTCTAACCTAACCTAACCTAACCTAATTTTTTTTCACATTTTTGCATTTAAATTTTTTTTTTACATTTTTTCTAACCTAACCTATTTTTTTACATTTAAATTTTTTACATTTTTCTAACCTAATCTAACCTCATTTTTTTTCAGTTTTACATTTTTACTTTTATATTTTTTTACATTTTTTCTCTTAACCCTAACCTAATACTAAATTTATGTACAAACATTTTTAATGCAACATTCTGTAGTGTGTTTACGCACTACCTTATTCCCAGTTTCTTCTTTATAGCATTTAGCTTCCTTGTACATCTCTCAGAGGCTTTGCGACGCTTCGCAATGCCTCTGAGCATTTCATCGGCCCGAGAATTCAACATCTCCGCCTTCCTTTTGAGGGACTGCGCGTGATCCTTTAATTTGCTGTCATCATCAGTTGCACTTTTAAGTTCCCTATCCTCCCGCTGCAACTGTTCATACATGTTCAAGAAATTTTTGAAAGTTTCATTTTGCTCTTCTTGGGAGAATAACTCCGATTGTGAATCAGAATCACTTTCATTCACAACCAGAGCACGGTTACGGGGTTCCTGCGTTGGCAACACCGCATGAGAGCATCCTGGCAACGGCGCGCTCGAACATACCGGTTGCACTTTCGTCGGCTTTTTTGCAGCATCTTTTTTCGGTTTCTTAGCTACCGACTTTTTTGCAGCAGCTTTTTTAACCACCGGTTTCCTTCCCGATAACGGCTTTTTATTTTTAGCTGCTGCTTTCTTAGGCTTTTCAGGTATCTCTACCTGCCCCTCGTCTGAGCCAACATCGGGAATAGGGCTCAGGCGAGCAGGTACAGATGCTTGCGCCGATAAAATTCTTCTAAGAATCGACACGTCATCATCTTTCTCGGTATTCTCTACCTGCGTCTGCTTTGTAGATGTTGAAGGATGCGTCGTCATCTTCTTTTGGCCTTTCTGCGAAGAAATCTTTGGTTGCGCAGGTTGAAATTCGTCCTCAGAATTTGTCTCCGTAACCGTAGGGAACCTAGACCACGCGGCGTTCGGGTAGGCCTCTCCATTAGATGTACTAGCTCTGGCTTCATCTGAAGCCAAAGCCTGCGCGTCCAATTCGGAGAAATCGTAATCACCCAGCAAATCGTTCAAATCGTTCAAATCGGTCAAATCCGTCGGGATTTCAATATCCGGAACTAAACCCACGCCAGGGCTCGTCTGGTTGTTCGCCACACCATTACCCGGACAAGCGTCGCCATTGTCACCCACGCCAGGGCTCGTCTGGTTGTTCGCCACACCATTACCCAGACAAGCGTCGCCATTGTTCGCCACACCATTACCCGGACAAGCGTCGCCATTGTCGTCTTGCCCTGGCATATAATTAATTAAGTATGCAGCCACAGCACTCAACAAAGCGCCTCCCTTACCGCTACCACCAGAAACACCAATCTTTTTTTGTCCTACCATTGTCACAACAAACACAAAACGGACACGAGAAACGGGCACGAAACACAAAACACAGAACACAAAGAATGCTAGGAATAGAGCAGACAGCACTATTTTGCACACTTCTTTACAACTCGAGAGCTGGAGACGGAAAGAATCTTTGTAGCATCTCTGAAGCCCATAACGCTGAACTAACCCCTCCACTCCCTACCACTCTTGTTCCTATTGGTTCAAATTATTTCCCTACACTCTCTAACTAACCCCCTACTTCCCACCCCACTCTTCCTATCGTCTCTTTCTATCTTACTGCCTACAGTACTCATACAATAAAAATACCATTGAGTAATTTAAATCTTTATTTATAAATTAACATTTTATTTCATACAAATATCTCTTACTTCGACTTACACATAACATGAAATATCACAATGAATTTTTCAATTGAATATTATAATTGTCGACCTTTGCGTTAACAAGTAGAAACATTATTAACAATTAATCACTCAACTCATTCATTGCTTTGAGTAACACATCTAGTTTATCATCATCCTTTAAAACATTTCGTTCAACGACACTATTTAAGGCTGATATTAACCACTTTAAATTCTGCTCTGGTTCACTCTGAAAAAATGTTATGTCTGAGTGACCCCAGGGTAGAGTTTTAGTGGTATTGGGAATCACAAAACGTTTATCGTCATAATAAGAAAGAGCAACTTTATTCCGCATCTCTGTATAGATATCATGCAAGTGACTTCTGAAAGTATTCATTTTACGAAATATTAACCCGCCCTGCTCAACAATTTTTCTGTAGTCATCTATTGTAAGTTGTTTTTCAATCACAGATTTCTTTACTCCCTTGGCTTTTTTCAACTCATTACCGACCGATTGCACGTAGTACGCTTTCGCTCCAGTACCATAAAAGCTGATAATAGGATCTTCGGGGAATTCGTCTTTCATATTCCCAAGCACAGACGAGCCTTTTGGAATATTAAATTTATTTCCCTCCCTGTAATTAGAAGTATCAAATTTTTCTGGATTTTGTACAATAAAGTCATAGAAGTTATCTGTATAAACTTTCATAATTAAGGAATCGGTGTCGGTGTACAACAAAGAAGCATTAGCACCGAATTGACGTTTAATAACACCATAAAAAAAATTATACAGTACCGTCTTCGATAATTCAAGAATACAAAATCCTACGTAAATTGGTTTGTTATAGACTACTTGCAATTTGCTCATTTCAATCGCTACAAAATCCTCAGAAAAAATTGTGCAAGATTTGAAATTTGGACGAGCGATTAATGCGTTTGCACCTATAGTTCTTCTAACATTTTCCCAATGAGTAATCAACTTTATATCTCTTCTATTATCAACATTTTCCATGGTTTTACCAAATACTGCATTATTCATTAATTTATATTGGTCTTTTTCAAATTTATTGGTCGCTGAATTTCTCATTTGCGTATTTAAATCGATGTATTTTTTTAACCAGGGCGACTGCTTGAACTTAAGTACTCTATGGGTTTTTAACACCATTAAACCATTTTCAATGGCTTGTTTCAAGTTTCTATAATGCACAACATATCGTCTCTTATCATTCAAATTTGGGATTAATTTTGGTGATTTTGATTTTGATTGGGGGGGTATAATATTTTCTACTAAGAAAGGGAGATCTGAATGTAAATCGTGTAACTCTTGCGGATAATGTATGTCTACTTCAAAAACATACCCGTGTGGACTCTCGTCTGAAATATTAGTAACATCTAAGTCGATAATTTCTCTTTCGGACAGCCACTCAAATCCCCCTGTTGGTAATGCTTGGGACATACTATGACCGTATAAGTTCGTAGCATCAAGATATGTGATAAATGACGACGGTTCTGAGGGATCATAATTGGGTACAAACTTATTATTTGCGATATGCTTCCTTTCTGTACACTGGCTGACACCACCGCGTATAGCTTTTTTAAAAAAATGTATCATATCGATATCTGTTAACAATTCAAGTTCTACCGCTGTTAGTTTCAACATAGCGTCCCAAGATAAACCTGGAGCTGTGTAATATTGAGCTGGATCCAATTTATATTTATTCACGCAAATTTTACGAAAATTTTCAAATACGTCACACAAAAGAAGGACATCTGATTTTAAATACAGGTCTGAATAGTCACCCAAACTCTGGCACTCAAACAATTCCCACACATTTTTAGCCCTTTCATAATCGTCATCTGATATATGTGTTTCATTTAGGCTGTCATAGAATTCCTGCTTGGTGGGTAGAACACGATTATTTAATTTCTCTAAGTTATCTACGAAACTATATGGAAATACACCCTTCCGTCGCATTAAAATAAATTTTGCATTATCGGTAAAAAAGTTCTTCATTGTAACCATTTGACCTTCATTTAAATTTTCCCCTAAATTTTGTAGTGATGCTGACATAAATTTAAAACTATCGATGAAACGTAACCGCAAATATTTATTTTTTGTTTCCCCCTTGTCAGTAACGTAATCATGCATGTAAAGATGTTTTGTAAAAGATATATATTTTTCTTTGTTTTGTGGTATTACGTCAACTTTATCTTTATGAGCGCATAACTCTTTTACAAATAAGTGAATATCGTATCCACTCATGTTGTGAAATATGATAGGTACAAAATTTGGTAGTTTATAATTTAAATTACAGATCGAGTGCGCGGCACCGAATCGTATCTTACCAGTTAAGTGGCAATGATCTTTCACCTTTATATCACCTTCTGCAAAAGGCTTCTCACATATACCACAGATGGTTGCATTGTCAAAATTTTCTCTTTCTATCGCTGTAAGCGGGGACATGGGGATTACATCTTTCATATATCTATTATAAATTTCCCTTAAATCAGCCTCTATACATGATACAAATACTTTTGCTGCATCAGATCCGCGATATAGTTCAAATTTAGAAATGCTATTATCAAAGGAACATTTTATGTAATACGCGAAAGAGTAAGGTTCATGAATAAACGTTTTGTTGGTATAAGAGCGTTCAGGATTTGGCTCGCAAGTATTTATCGGTTTCAAAATGGATTCAAAGTCTGCATATACTACAAATGGTACTTGCATTTGTCTGTCAAAATTCTCAAATTTTAATATATTTTCCGGTACACGTTTCCCATATTTATCAACCCGAAATTGTGTCGATGGTGTTGTAGTGTAAATATGATTACAATCATTTGTTTGGTGAGACATTAGCTGACGTTCGTTACAGAAATACAGCAAACACCCATCACAAAAATATTTTCTATGTCCGTGAGCGGATATTTGATTTGATACTAATCCAGATAAATTTTTTATCCAACAATAGTGAGTTTTAGCACAATCCGATTTACAATGATGATTCTGATCACATTCCGCGGAAATTAATAATAAGTTAACATGAATACGTAGTTTCTTCTGAGAATAACGCAAAGGTCCGACAACATCATATTTTACTTTATTATTCTCGAATTTCTTTTCTAACCCATACACATTAATAGATATATTATTCAATTCCTCAAATTTTGAAATGTCTCTCAATTTCATTGGAAAATTCATACCTGTCAAATTTAGAACTCTTGAATAATGTGGATAAGATGACATTTGAGATGTACCACCATTTGCAGGATACAATGCTGAAGTGACTGCCCAAGCAAAACAGTATTGGTCCTGGTTTTCTATATTCACTACGGCCTTCTTATTTGCGATGAACTTTGGTAACTTGATATATGATGAACCACCCATTGGACTGTACTTGTTTATATTAATTTCAACAAATTTTATTTGTTCGAGGGCCCACCCTAAAAATAAAAAAAAAAAATGTCAATTGTTATTCCACATACCAGAAGATATTTACATACCAGAATCACGCTCTTGGAACTCAGTAGTTTGCGCAACCATCATGTCTATAAAAGTGTCGAGTGCAATGTTTAAATCCACACCTTGATCCAATATTTTATTACACGTATTAAACGATTTAATTTCAGCTATTTCTTGTGCTTGTAATATATAGCTGGCAAATGTCTCCATGTTTACTTTCACAGTTTTATGAAGTAATAATATTTCTTCTAGTAAATTCAATATTTTATGTCGAATTTCGTTGAAAAATATTATATAGTCCAGTTTCTCATTATCACTATGCACTCGGTATGTTATGATTCTATATTTGAAAGCACTGCGAACAATTTCTGTACCATCCATCAAACGTACACATGAATTTGTTCTGTGTTGTAGTGTTCTTTTATGAGACTTCATTTGGTTAGTTGTTAAAGTCACATTACAGCTATAACACGTCTGCATAATTACCGATGTTGATGGATTCGAATCCAATTTCACTTTCTTTGCTGGCGGTCCATTACCATTTAAACTGTTACACGCCTCCCTCTGATGACGTCGCATATTGTCACTGCGAGTGAAGCTTGCACCACAAAAACTGCACGAATACATATTTGCTTCTTTACTCTAGGAAATTGACGTTAAGAATGATCCCATATTAACTCCTTTCACTCTTTTATAGAAAAGATATACTACGTCACAAAATATCAAACCACGGCACATTACGAGTTGCGTGGCAAGGAGGAAGCTCCGTCCTTGCATTCTCTAATAGTGTTAGCCAAGGCCAAGGTCACCGCAAGTGATCGTTCTGGGTAACAGCAACACTGCGCCCTTGAAGTCGAAACGCACTGCGGCCGTCCAAGGTCAAGGTCACGGTATATGCTATGCGAACCTACGATGCCACCGTGGCCTTGAAGGAACGGACCACAGGTGCACGGTCAAGGTCAAGGTCAGTGGTGGGGGGAGACCGACCTACGGCTAACTTCCTCTACTTTGAAGTACTTATTTATAACACTATAGAGTTCTATCATATGTATATTACAAAAAGCAAGACGTCTAGAATATTTCCTTGAGAAACACATCATTAACTTACTATTAGTTATTCGTGCCACCGGTTACTATTAAACTTTATTGACCAAGGAAGTAGCTTTTGACTAATGCCAGACTTATTTTCTATAGACAAATATTCTAGACTCTTACAGACTACAAAAAAACATACAATTACGATTTTGCCACATCTAGATTAATACAGCTGTTAAAGGCTTTTTAACTACATATCTAAAAATTACATGACCCTAAGCCACGCCCACCTCCCACTAATACATCCCAGTATTATATGCTAGACTGTCTCGCTTCCACTTCAGTATAGTTTAGTGAGCTGACCGAATCAAGCTAAATTGGTGGCATTCTGCATTCATAATGGTCAGTGAGATTAGTAAAGGTGCACTTGGCATTAAGAGAAGGGCTAGAAGACGTGGAATATCAAAGCAAGTAACTAATTTTGTTCATTTTTTAACATTTTTCTTGCTACTTTCATCAGACTAACGAATTGGATATTATTTGTAACATATTATTTCTCGGTTTCAGATAAAAGTTGACAGTACATGGATCAGTAAAGTACCTAATGTGGCAGCTGCAAAGGCAATCATAGAAGCTAATATCAATACAAAGCTTATTGTGTCAAATATAAATCCTAGAATAACCAACAGCAGCATCCGACTTCTTTTTTCTGACTTTGGATGCATTAAAAAAGTTGTTGTGCATTACGACAGATCAGGGAAACCATTGCACTCCGCCGAAGTCACTTTTGAGAAAACAGCTGACGCCGCGATGAAATTATGTAAGGGAGTTGTGTTGGACGGACGAGTATTAAAAATACAATTATGCACCTCGGGGGTACAACTTCTTGCTAATGGAACACTAAAGAGGAGACGCCCGCTGAAGGGTAAAAGTCGATCAACAAGAGAAAATATGAAAAAGAACAAGAAAAAAGAGCCCAAAATCGAGGAATTAGAAGCAGAGATAGATGTTTTTTTGAAGGAAATGTTAAGTGATTCAGAAACAGAATAGACATTGTAAAGCCCTTATATAGATAGATAACAGTTTTGCAGGACACGGACCAGATTTGTAAAATTATTGTAATTTTTAAATCTAGTTCATTACAAAATTATTATGAGAATAAATTAGTTGTAATGTTAAATAAATTCAGTTTAATCTTTATAGGTAAATTTTATAATAGTACATGTAAATAAAAACTAGAATGGTAAATATTTATTTTATTTTAAAATTTAATTGTGACATAGTTTACCGATTAAAGGAACTTTCAAAATTGCCATTTCAAATAATTGGCAGTGTTTACTAGTTTGTGTAGGTAAATTTTTTAATTTCTTTTCTTTACTTTTTGTATTGGAAATTAATATTGACATTTTGAACATATCAACTATTTCAAAGACGAAATTGATACTGATTATAACATACATCCGATCTGCGGCATTGTATCAATCATGTACAGTTGTAAGGAAATCTAGATCTCATTCAGAAGTGGAGTGAAATGTGGTTACTTCCGTTAAACATTGATAAGTGTACAGTAATCCATTTAGGAAAACACAATCCACGTTGGTGGTATAATATTAACAGCAAACAACTGGGTTCATCCGACTCTCACGACGATCGGGGAGTCATCATTACACACAATCTTTCCTAGTCCAACCACATTGCTCGACAAGTTAAAAAAGTCAACACCCAGGCATAACTTCTGAATAAAACTTTCTTCCACTTGAATCCCACCACCTTATTCAACCTATATAAAACATATGTTCGTCCAGTACTCAAATTCGCAAACAGTGTATGGCTTCCTACCTTAGGACGTGATTCGAGCCTTTTAGAGCTCGTTCAATGCCGCATAACCCGGATACCATTTGGACATATCCAAAGATTGGCTTGTGCACAGTTTAAACTCACCTGTTTGGATGCCAGAAGACGTCGAGGGACCTTATCACTTCGTACAAAGGGATACGAAGTGAATTATCTCCAATTCATAATTTATTTACTCTCGCAACAGAATACGTGGACATCCATATAAGATCACCAGGGACCTCTTCAGAACCTCTGATCGCGAATTCTTCCTTTCAGTGCGCGTATTCGAAGCGTGAAAGACTCTCCCATCTTATGTTTATCAGCACCCAGTGTAAATTCGTTTAAGAATGCGTTTGTATGCACGAGACAATCGCGAGTAAATTTGTAAGTAATCAAATAACATCGTCCTGTCGATAACACAGAAGCCACACCAGTCTATGAACCAGATTCGATGCACAGGACCGTACGAATTGTAATCGCGACGCGATTTTATCTTTATATGTACCAGTTACAAAAAATGTTTGCAGAACCTCGGTGACACACAGAACATTTTGAAGTATTGTGAGTTGCGCGTATTTGGTTGACATAAAAGACGAAATATTAGCAAATCACCGAATTTAGCTATCAGGAACACGTAAGTGCTGTGGTGTAATTTGATATAAGTATAGTTTGAATAATAAATACGTAGGTATTTATTTACAGACTTTATTCATGTTTGTGTGTAATACTCAAATATTTATAGTTATTTAATATAGAGGAAATTAGTGAGCTATGTAGACACTTCTCTGTACACTATTAATAAGAATCTGTACTACAACAGAAAATAAAAAAATTACTATCAAGCATTTCTCATCTCAAAAACAATGTTTTAATATTCCGTGATCTAAGAGTGCTATTTTAATTGTCATTTTCCAGGACTGAAGTGTAGAAAGTGGGTTCTGTCCCCCGAGGAGTAAAAGAGATATGTACTTTACTCCTTGAAAATAATTATAACAATAGCAGTGGCGCACTGTTAGACTGTAGAGCGCAAAGGATTAAATAGTTTGTACCAATATATAACAAAGTGAAAGTGCTTTTTAATTTCTCCTGTAATTGATCCTTCACAATCGGTGATAACAATGCACTTAGTCTCTTGGTATAATTATAGTACACTATGCATAGTAATGGTATTTTCTAATAAGAAGTACAACCGTTTATTAGAAAGTAATATTTAATAGCAGAGTCGCCGACAGATAGTTACTGAAAATGTGTGAACAAAAATGATTTAGAACTATTTTGCAGGTACATCAGATTGATTAAAATCGACAATTAAACATAATTCCTTCCTAGATTTAATGTATTATTAACATATTAATTCGGGAATTGTGCAGTAAGTTTGAATGAAAATGTAGTGTTCTAATTTATTGAATGCAGCTGGTGCATCTTTTGCAATTTTTTTATTATAAAATGTTTTAATCATGAAAAACATAGTAACTACCTACTTTTTCTCAGAGAAACAGGGAACAAATAAAAAGGATATATAAATAGCCATTACTTCATTTAGACAGGTTTTTCGTATTGTGGTAGAGATCAAAGTACTGTCAATTTAATAAATTAAAAGTAATTAATCTCAAGAATATATAATCAGTAATACTTTTAATGACAATGTCATTTCTTAACCTTAATATGAGCAAATAATTAAAGCAAGTTTTAAACGCTATTTCAATCACTAAAAATGACAAATTATGAGTCCGCCCTGCTTTCCCGCACACAAAGCAATGTCATCGCTATGCTGCTACCATGTAGTACCAAGACGCCCAACTATTTTATACGAAATTTAACATATTCGTATTCGACATAATACTTTAATAGGAGCAAATATTAGGCAGACTTTTCACTTTTTTTATGTTATTTTATTTTACACTACTTCGTATTATATTTTATTTGAATATTCAAGTCCTTTGTAGAATATAAAACAATTTATGGTGAATTTGGGACGAATAAGTGGTACGTTCGCATTGAATAATCAAGGATGAGAAAATTTTGGAAACTTAATTTTAACTAGGATTACAATATAAAATATGATAGGTCCTACATAATGAAATTAATTCTGAATTTTGTTGGCCAGTTCTTAAGAACTGTGTAAAATAAGAATGAGGATATTTAACGCACTATTTGACCTTGATAACGCACCTTTAAATGCAGATACGACAGACTAGTGTTGAATTGATAACGTTTTTGTTCATTTACATTGTATTTTCTTTCTCTTGAAATTTTACGTATTGCTGTTTGACCTTGTGTCTTTTGTTGTTGAGTATAATGGATATATTTCCCATGCTCTTATTTTTGTATAATAAATAAATAATTATTATGAATAGGTTCAAGATGATAAATTTATTTATTTATTTCCAATGTAACTTCTACCAGCATTTTTTGTAATTATATATTCCTCTAATTAAATTCAATAATATTTAAATTAAGTAATCGCCTAATAAACTATTATTTAGAGTTTCATGCACAGAAACTTTCATTATTGAATCCTAAACGCCGGAACTGTCAAAATATCGAAAGTTTGGAATTGTTTTCTTAGAAGTAGTTTGCCCGTCATTGTGATCAATGTTACAGGTGACAACATATTGTTTTCTATTAATATAAGAAATAAGCTTTAATTTGGCACTAATTAAATACTTTAACTCGGTGGGGATAGTAACTGCATGAAATAAAATTAATTCGGTCGTCAATAAGTTTGTTCGATCATGATTTACAGACAACCGTAGATATCTTAAAAAAAAAAACAGATAGTTCCGATCTTTTAAAACCTAAGCCTTTCATTTACAAAAAAATATAACAAGAGACTCCCTCCAGGCACAAGACAAGAAATGAACGATAAAAGGTCCCTTCTGGACATAAAAAGAATCCATGGGACACAAAAATATATAAAAAATCACTACGGAACACAAAAAATCTTAAACAAAAAAAAAACAAGACTAATAAGGCTTAACGCTGTTAATTGTTATTAGAAAAGATCCCAAAGGGAGTGACCCTTGTGCCCCGAGATCGCCACACTTCAGAATGACGGGCAGCAGGATTAACAGGATGTTCCCATATTTCGTGACCTACGAGAAAGAACGCACTTGGATTACAGCAATTGGACATCGCAGGCCCACATCAGGCCCATAGATGACAAAAGTAAATTTTGATAAAACAAGTCGAACGGAAATCCAATAAAGATGTAGCCTTATCAGCTTAGACAAAAGGCTTCAAGTATATTCATGTTAGATGGGAACTCCTATGAGCTTTTTAGCGAGTTTGTTAGCTGTTATTGTCTAATGCCACTATGTAACAAACGATTGAACATCAAAGGAAAAGTAATGGTCCAAATTTATAGAAAAATTTAAAACGGAAAATTTTTGATTATTTTAATTGTCTATTAAAGGAAAACAAGTTTGCACAATAATAAATAGCTGTAAAAAAATAAACATGCTATATTTGAGCAGACTGCGTGGATATATGTGGTACTAAGTTCTAAAAACACAAAATGTAGAGTAAGTGTAAAGAATTTTTCAATTGTTAATATTTTTTTTAGGTAGATGTCTCATCTACTTACTGCAGAGTTCAGTGAAAATTTCTCTATAGTTTCTTCGATTATGGTCCCCGGACCCCAAAAATGCCCCCCGTTCAAATACGATACATCGTTGGATAGTGTTCATCTAGCCCTACAACTTTTGTCTAAAAAATTTTTTCTAAAACGTTTAAGAAAAATTTAGAAAGATGACGACGGTTCAAAAAAATCTCAAAATTTTATTTCGAATCAAATATGCACATGTGATACATCGTTACATCATCTATACCTACATCTTTTGTCTAAAACATTTTCTGCTAAAACACATTGAAATTTTTTTTAACATCGTGGCTTATTTATATTTTGAAGACTACCTACTTGCTAATAGTTCATAAATCTATGACAATAAATTGAAGACAGGCAGTTCTAATAAAGATATACTTAATTACTTACTTAATCAATTATTTACTAATATAATAGAGACCTAAAGCAGTGCAAAACAATATAGGACGAAATATACCTTTCCGAATGGCCCCTGCCATTGGGGATTTTTCAATATAACGCTGAATGTACAATTTCACAAAATATTGTGAATAGTACAACAAAATGGAAATATGCATAAATATTTTTGCCACGGATGCTTTTAAATATTTTTTAATTTCATTTCAAATCATCTAAATGTTGTCATAAATAATATTCGCCCTGCAATCCTTCACCACGAACAATGCGGTGGTTGCACAGTAGGTTCTGGGGTGGGTTCTGGGAAAGCAGATGTAAATTTTAATTGTTAATAAAGTTGAATTAATTGACAATTTTTTATGAACATATATGTATTTAAAGCAACATTTTTCAAGTTTATTTTAATTTTACTTCCACCCAGTTACAGCATATACCTATACTAAAAAAAAAATCAGTTAAAAGCAATCAATCCAAATTTTCGCCAGATTTGATATTGTCTGAATAAGTGATTTTATTAAAAAATTAATTATGGTAATAAGGTAGATAAAAGATGTATATTTTATCCCCTTCTTTAAAATAATTTATTTGTTGAATCCTGTTTCTTCTTTTTGTTAATATCTCCGGTTGCATTGGTCGTATCGAGAACATAGAAATATAAACTTCTTCAAAGTTAAATTCCAGATGAAACTTGAGCAATAAAAGTTGTTTCTGTTAATTCGTAAAATTGACAAAAAATAAAGAGTATTTTGGTTATCAACAAATTAACATTAATAGCAAAAAATAGCTTAATGGCACTTTAAGAGATCTACAATAAATAAATAAGTTACAAAATATTAATTTGGAATAAAAACATGAAACTTTTTATATTTCAATTGTGTGTAAATAAACAGATTGCAAAGAGAGGTACAGTCATCGGTTTTGGTTCCAGGACATCGATCGACGAAGTTGAGCAGCGCTGGTCAACCTCAAAAATATCTCCTCCAAATGGGCTTCAACCATCTCAAAACTACTTTCCAAATCTAACATCTAATCCTTCACGACCTTTCAAATCGTTCAATAGAAATTTACTAATCTGATTAAAAAATTACCAAAATGTTATCAAGACTTAATTCCACTTCGATGCAGACCTATACGGGAACATCATCTAGGTTAATATCTTGGCCCAAGAGGTTAATGTCGCTGAGCCTGTCAGCTCGAGGTAAAACATGACGTTTATCATTTCAAAATTAGAATTTCTCAAAAGCCCGTTTTAGATATCTATCTTATTCTTTCGCTAAAAGATGCTCATTGTTATTGCCTACATTTGTATATAAGATTTATTTAGAACAAGTTCCGTTTTCCCTGTGAAAATCACTTCCTTGCTGCAAGGACTGGCTGGGGGCATCGAAACGAAGACAAAAAATAGAGAAAAACGTCTCCGTTGGATCAGGCCCCATCGAAGCGAAACCCTACCGGACCTATATCAGGCCGAGCATTCTGCACATCGACAAGTCAATTATCAGTGATCTATTAAGTGTTATACATCTTCGCCTCTGCGTAGTTTGGTAACATGTTCAAGAAAATGTAAAAGTAGTGTTAGGTGCCTTGAGGACTACGTGCGCCATCCTTCCTAACTAAATATTGTGTACCTGCTGCACATGACCTTGTGAGTGAATTTTGACAACCTATTCAAGAAAGTGCATACCAAATAAATTTGTGGACTGCGTGCGCACCTTACCTGGTAGTTATGTGCTTGGTTTGCTACCACGTGCCGTGAGGAAGCTTTCCTGTAATCGAATCATTGTATTACTTCCTTGTTAGAATTAAATAAAACGCCCCTTGACGCCTTCGCCGTCATGTAAATTCATAACAAGTGAATTTTTTCAGATATTATTTTACATCCATTTTATTCTTTTACTTTTCTCACTTATTTTATTTTATTTTTTCGCTTACTTAAAAATTTCAACTTCAGACTGAATTTCTGCTATCGATTAGTTATTTTTTCCACCCTGTAAAATCAAATACTTATGTTTTATTATTTTCAAATGTTTTATTACCCCCAATAAATCCTAATTACTTTGTTAAAATAGTATTAAATATAGAGAGAGAAGCAGAAGATCCAAAAAAAGACTATATTTTTTATGAAATTCGTGATGGTTCCAAGATATCTGAATTATCTATCAACAATGTAGTTACTTCTGCTGATGTCACTTTTACTATATGCTGATGACATGGAATTGTTTTATGCTACTGACACCAATGAGGATTGCGTGCCACTTCAAAGGAACCTGAATGATATAAATGATCGACGACTTCAGAATAATCTACCCTCTAATATCACCAAATGCAATTCTTTAGCCGTAAAATCAATCCATTAATATTCGATTATGAGTTGACCGGCACTATCCTAAACAAATTTGATTAATTTAAGGATTTAATGGTTTATCTTTGATTGGAAAATGAGAGCCGAGAGCGGCATCCGACTACTATTTTCTAACTTTGGATGCATTAAAGAAACTGCTCCGCATTACGACAGATCAGGAAAATCATTGCACTCAGCCGAAATCACTTTTCAGAAAATAGCTAACCCTGTTATCGTGATGATACTATGTAATGGAGTTGTGTGGGTCGGCTGAGTATTCAAAATACAACTCTTAGAGATACAAAAATAAAACAAGAAGAAAGAGCCCACCGTCGAGAAATTAGAGGCAGAGACTGATGTTTTTTGTAGGCAACCTTAAGTGACCCAAAAACAGAATGGGGTATTGCATAGAACCTTATATCTATAGTTATTTATTTGAAAATGTACTAGTTTTGAAAATAATAATAATTGTAGTTATTAAATCTTGTTGATCACCAAATTCTAGAAATAAATAGCTGTAAGCTGCACTGTTAAATTCAGTTGTACTTCAAATCTTTATGTTTTTTTTTAGAATAGTAAATTTCATTTCTAAATTTAATTTTGACAGGTTACCGATTGAATTAACTTGCAAGATTACTTTTTATTTGTGCTTGAAATTAATGGTGAGATGTTGAAGTACTTATTTTTAACATTATAGAGTTCTATCATATATATATATATATATATATATATATATATATGTATATATTACAAACAGCAAGACGTCTAGAATATTTCCTTGAGAAACACATCATTAACTTACTATTAGTTATTCGTGCCACCGGTTACTATTAAACTTTATTGACCAAGGAAGTAACTTTTGACTAATGCCAGACTTATTTTCTATAGACAAATATTCTAGACTCTTACAGACTACAAAAAAACATACAATTACGATTTTGCCACATCTAGATTAATACAGCTGTTAAAGGCCTTTTAACTACATATCTAAAAATTACATGACCCTGTTTTTAAAATTCGAATAGTCTATAAAGGAATAGCTTATTAGCGCTACTATTAGTAGTTTCCATATACTTGATGGATTTTGACATGGTACTTTAAGTTTAGCATACGTATGACGCACTTCTAGCTGTGTTTCTATTTGCTCATATTGGAAGCTGGTGGATAGTAACCAAACATCATGCTTCATTTCGGTCACGTGTTGTGTCTACCGATAAGCCACGCCCACCTCCCACTAATACATCCCAGTATTATATGCTAGACTGTCTCGCTTCCACTTCAGTATAGTCTAGTGAGCTGACCGAATCAAGCTTAATTGGTGGCATTCTGCATTCATAATGGTCAGTGAGATTAATAAACGTGCACTTGGCATTAAAAGAAGGCCTAGAAGACGTGGAATATCAAAACAGGTAACTAATTTTGTTCATTTTTTTAAATTTTTCTTGCTAGTTTCATCAGACTAACGAATTGGATATTATTTGTAACTAATTATTTCTCGGTTTTAGATAAAAGTTGAGAGTACATGGATCAGTAAAGTACCTAATGTGGCAGCTGCAAAGGCAATCATAGAAGCTAATATCAATACAAAGCTTATTGTGTCAAATATAGATCCTAGAATAACCAACAGTGGCATCCGACTTCTTTTTTCTGACTTTGGATGCATTAAAAAAGCTGTTGTGCATTACGACAGATCAGGGAAACCATTGCACTCCGCTGAAGTCACTTTTGAGAAAACAGCTGACGCTATTATCGCGATGAAATTATGTAATGGAGTTGTGTTGGACGGACGAGTATTAAAAATACAATTATGCACCTCGGGGGTACAACTTCTTGCTGATGGAACACTAAAGAGGAGACGCCCGCTGAAGAGTAAAAGTCGATCAACAAGAGAAAATATGAAAAAGAACAAGAAAAAAGAGCCCAAAATCGAGGAATTAGAAGCAGAGATAGATGTTTTTTTGAAGGAAATGTTAAGTGATTCAGAAACAGAATAGACATTGTATATAGATAGATAACAGTTTTGCTGGACACGGACCAGATTTGAAAAATTATTGTGATTTTTAAATCTAGTTCATTACAAAATTAATATAAGAATAAATAGTTGTAATGTTAAATAAATTCGGTTTAATATTTATGGGTAAATTTTATAATAGAACATGTAAATAAAAACTAGAATAGTAAATATTTAATTTATTTTAAAATTTAATTGTGATCGATCAAAGGAACTTTCAAAATTGCCATTTCAAAAAATTGGCAGTGTTTGCTAGTTTGAAGGAGGTAAATTTAGGAAATTAATATTGATATGTTGAACATATTAACTACTTCAAAGACAAAATTGATACTGATCATAGCATACAAATCCGATCTGTAGCATTGTCTCAAATCCCGGTGTTTTTTGTACGCAGAAGACACAAAAATTTACTGCAATCCACCAGCGGATCATGTACAGTTGTAAGGAAATCTAGATCTCATTCAGAAGTGGAGTGAAATGTGGTTACTTCCGTTAAACATTGATAAGTGTACAGTAGTCGATTTGGGAAAACACAATCCACGCTGGTGGTATAATATTAACAGCAAACATCTGGGTTCATCCGACTCCCATGACGATCTGGGAGTCATCATACACACAATCTTTCCTGGTCCAACTATATTGCCCGAAAAGTTAAAAAAAGCCAACACCAAAGTATATCTTCTGAATAAAACTTTCTTCCACTTGAATCCTACCACCTTATCCAACCTATATAAAACGTATGTTCATCCAGTACTCGAATTCTCAAACAGTGTATAGTTTCCTACCTTGGTACGTGATTCAAGCCTTTTAGAGAACGTTCAACGCCGCATAACCCGGATACCATTTGGAAGTATTCGAAAATTGGCTTGCACAGTTTAAACCAGGGATCCGGACCGAAATGAAATAACAGGTCCGGTTCGGTTCCGGTTTTTATGAACAAATAAAATTTCGGTTTCGGTTCGGTTCCGGTTCTATAACTTATTTTTCGATTTTTTTCGGTTCTTTTCGTTTTTTTCCGGTTCTCGCATTGTATATTCATTTCTGGTAAATACATGATATATGTATCTAGTTATATTGATTCAATTGATTGGGTAGGAGGAACGTTGGAAGGAAGATAATACTAAGAGATATTTTAACTGTTTTGTGCAAGTTTAGAGGTAAATTTCATTCCACGGGTATTACATAACCTGTAGGTATTATATTATTATTAAATTGAATACAATTTTCAATCAACATATTTATTTATTATATTAATATAATTTCTGGTTCGATGTTACGAGTAATATGGTTGTCATTGTCAGTGTTGAATGTTGAAAAATGATTTAATGGAAGATTGTGATTTTGGGTCATGCAGCAGTTTTTTCTTTGTGGGTGATTCTTCTGTTAGATTACTTGTATCTTGTTCATCTCCCGCTTCTTCCGATCCGACGTTGAGCACATTTTGTTCACTTTCATTCCCGCTTACAGTCTTTGTTTTAAGGTTCTTGCCGCTTGCTGTGGTAGAGACGAAACAAAATATGTCCATAATCATAAAATACAAAAGCAATACATTAAATTGAAAATTGAAATTGTCCGATATGAAAAGTTAGGAAAATATGGTTCAGAACCGAAGAGAACCGTTATATAATTTTAAAAGGTTCCGGTTTGGACAAGCAAGTTGGCATCTGATGAAATAAGGTTTTCGGTTCGGTTCTGGTCCAGAAAAAATTTCGGTTTCGGTCCGGTTTTCGGTCCAATAAGGGTTCGGTCCGGATCCCTGGTTTAAACTCACCTGTTTGGATGCCAGAAGACGTCGGGGGGACCTTATCACTTCGTACAAAGGGATACGAAATGAATTATCTCCAATTCATAATTTATTTACTCTCGCAACAAAATACGTGGACATCCATATAAGAACATCAGGGACCTCTTCAGAACCTGTTCGCGAATTCTTCCTTTCAGTGCGCGTATTCGTAGCGTGGAACACTCTCCCATCTTATGTTTTATAAGCAGCCAGTGTAAATTCCTTTAAGAATGCATTTGCATGCACCAGGCAATCGCGAGTAAATTTGTAAGTAATCGAATTACATCGTCCTGTCGATAACACAGAAGCCACGCCAGTGTAGAAACCAGACTCGGCGTACAGAACCGTACGAACTGTAATCGCGACGCGATTTTATCTTTATATGTACCAGTTACAACAAATTTTTGCAGAACCCCGGTCACACACAGAACAATTTGAAGTATTGTAGGTTGCGCGTATTTAGTTGACATAAGAGAAGAAATATTAATAAATCACCGAATTTAGCTATCAGGAACACACAAGTGCTGTGGTATAATTTGATATAAGTATAGTATGAATAATAAGTACATAGGTATTTAGAATACCAGAAAATGTACAGACTTTATTCATGTTTGTGTGTAATACTTAAATGTTTATAGTTATTTAATAAAGAGGAAATTAGTGAGCTACGTAAACACTTCTGTTAATAAGAATCTGTACTACAACAGAAAATAAAAAAAATACTTTCAAGCATTTCCCATCTCAAACACAATGTTTTAGTATTCTGTGATCTAAGAGTGCTACTTTAATTGTCATTTTCTAGGACTAAAGTGTAGAAATTTGGTTCTGTCCCTCGAGGAGTAAAAGAGATCTGTACTTCATTCCTTGAAAATGTTATTAAAATAGCAGTAGCGCACTGTTAGACTGTGGCGCGCAAAGGATTAAATAGTTTGTACCAATATACCACAGTTTTTATTCCTCCTGTAATTGATCCTTCACACTCGGTGATAAAAAATGCACTTAGTCTCTTAGTATAATTATAGTACACTATGTATAGTAATGGTATTTTCTAATAAGAAGTAGAACCGTTTATTAGATACTAATATTTAATAGCAGTTTTATTAAAATCGACAATTATAACATAATTCCTTCCAAGATTTAATATATTATTAACATATTAATTCGGGAATTGTGCAGTAAGTTTGAATTAAAATGTAGTATTCTAATATATTGAATGCAGCTGGTGCATCTTTTGCAATTTTTTTATTATAAAATGTTTTAATCATGAAAAATATAGTAACTACCTACTTTTTCTCAGAGAAACAGGGAAAAAATAAAAAGGATGTATAAATAGCCATTTAGACAGGTTTTTCGTATTGTGGTAGAGATCAAAGTACTGTCAATTTAATAAATTAAAAGTAATTAATCTCAAGAATATATAATCAGTAATACTTTTAATGACAATGTCATTTCTTAACATTAATATGAGCAAATAATTAAACCAAGTTTTAAACGCTATTTCATATACTAAAAATGACAAATTATGAACCCGACCCTGCTTTCCCGCACACAAAGCAATGTCATCACTATGCTGCTGCCATGTAGTACCAAAACGCTCAAATATTTTACACGAAATTTAACATATTCGTGTTCGACATAATACTTTAATAGGAGCAAATATTAGGCAGACTTTTCACTTTTTTCATGTTATTTTATTTTATACTACTTTTGAATATTCAAGTCCTTTGTAGAATATAAAACAATTTATGGTGAATTTGGGACGATTGAATGGTACATTCGCATTGAATAATCAAGGAGGAGAAAATTTTGGAAACTTAATTTTAACTAGGATTATAATATAAAATATGATGGGACCTTATCTTAAGTTTGCTAATTTACATAATGAAATCAACTCTGAATTTTGTTGGCCCGTTTTTAAGAATTGTGTAAAATAAGAATGAGGATATTTAACACACTATTTGACCTGAACGCACCCTTAAATGTAGATACGACAGACTTGTATTGACTTGATAACGTTTTTGTTCATTTACATTGTATTTTCTTTCTCTTGTAATTTAACGTATTGCTGTTTGACATTGTGTCTTTTGTTGTTGAGTATAATGGGTATATTTCTCATGCTCTTATTTTTATATAATAAATAAATAATCATTGTGAGTAGGTTCAAGATGAAATATTTATATATTATTTTCAATGTAATTTCTACCAGCATTTTTTGAAATTATATAATCCTCTAATTAAATTCAATAATTTTGAAATTAAGTAATCCCCTAATAAGCTATTATTTAGAGTTTCATTCACAGAAACTTTTATTATTGAATCCTAAACGGCGGAGCTGTCAAAATATTGAAAGTTTGTAATTGTTTTTTTAGAAGTAGAGGTGACAACATTTTGTTTTCTATTAATAGAAGAAATAAGCTTTAATTTGGCTTTAATAAGTACTTTAACTCGGTGCGGATAGTAACTGCATGAAATAGAATTAATTCGGTTGTCAATAAGTTCTATCACGATTTACAGACAATCGTAAATAGATACTTCCTCCGAACTTTTAAAACCCAACCCTTTCATTTACAAAAAATATAGCAAGAGACTCCCTCCAGGGACAACACAAGAGATGAACAATAAAAGATTCCTTATGGACATAAGAAAGGATCCATGGGACACAAAAAAATATAAAAAATCCCTACGGAACAAAAATAAAAAAAAACAAGACTAATAAGGCTTAACGCTGTTAACTGTTATTAGAAAAGATCCCATAGGGACGTGACCCTCGTGCTCCGAGATCGCCACACTTCCAAATGACGGGCAGCAGGAATAGCAGAATGTTCCCATATTTCGTAACCTACGAGAAAGGGGCAAGCGGGCTCTTATTACCGCAATTGGACATCATGGGCCTGATGTGGTCGTTTATGGACGACAAAAACTAAATTTTGATAAAACAGGCTGAACGGAAATCCAGTAAAGCTGTAGCCGTACCAGCTTAGACAAAAGGCTTCGAGTATATGCATGTTAGATAGGAACTCCTATGAGCTCTTTAGCGAGGTCGTTAGCTGTTATTGTCCAATGCCACTATATAACAAACGATTGAACGTTAAAGGAAAAGTTATGGTCCAAATTTGTAGAAAAATTTAAAACGGAAAATTTTGGATTATTTTAATTGTCTATTAAAAGAAAGCAAGTTTGCACAATAATAAATAGCTGTAAAAAAATAAACATGCTATATATGAGTAGACTGTGCGGAAATTTTGAGAAATTAAATAAAAATAAATAGAATTGACTAACGCAGTTAAAATGTTGTAAAGAATTTTTCAATTGTTAATATTTTCTTTTAGGTAGATTTCTCATCCACTTACTGCAGAGTTCAGTGAAAATTTCCCTATAGTTTCTTCGATTATGGTCCCCAGACCCCAAAAATGCCCCCCGTTGGATAATGCTCATCTAGCCCTACAACTTTTGTCTAAAACATTTTTTTTTAAACGTATAAGAAAAATTAAAAAAATGACAGCGGTTCAAAGTCTCAAATTCTCAAAATTTTATTTCGAATCAAATATGTACATGTGATACATCGTTACATCATCTAGACCTACATCTTTTGTCTAATACATTCTCTGCTAAAACACATTGAAATTTTTTTTAAAAAAAGCGTGGCTTATTTATATTTTCAAGACCAACTACTTGTTAATAGTTCATAAATCTATGACAATAAATTGAAGTTAAGCAGTTCTAATAAAGATATACTTAATTACTTACTTAATCAATTATTTACTAATAAATAGAGACCTAAAGCAGTTCAAAACAATATAGGACGAAATGTACCATTCCGACTCTCCCCTGCTATTGGGGTTTTTTCAATATAACGCTGAATGTACAATTTCACAAAATATTGTGAATAGTACAACAAAATGGAAATATGCATAAATATTTTTGGCATGGATGCTTTTAAATATTTTTTAATTTCATTTCAAATCATCATAAATAATACTCGCCCTGCAATCCTTCACCACGAACAATGCGGTGGTTCTGGGTTGTTAATAAAGTTGTATTAATTGATCGATTGATGATTATATGACTATTTTTTTATGAACATATATGTATTTAAAGCAACATTTTTCAAGCTTATTTTCATTTTACTTCCACCCAGTTACAGCATATACCTATACTAAAAAAAATCAGATGAAAGCAATCAATCCAAATTTTCGCCAGACTTGATATTGTCTGAATAGGTGATTTTATTAAAAAGATTAATTGTGGTAATAGGGTAGATAAAAGATGTATATTTTATCCCCTTCTTTAAAATAATTTATTTTTTGAATCCCGTTTCTTCTTTTTTTGTTAATATCTCCAGTTGCATTGGTCGTATTGAGAACATAGAAATATAAACTTCTTCACAGTTAAATTCCAGATGAAACTTGAGCAATAAAAGTTGTTTCTGTTAATTCGTAAAATTGACAAAAAACAAAGAGTATTTTGGTTATCAACAAATTAACATTAATAGCAAAAAATAGCTTAATGGCACTTTAAGAGACCTACAATAAATAAATAAATAAGTTACAAAATATTAATTTTGAATAAAAACATGAAACTTTTTATATTTCAATTGTTTGTAAATAAACAGATTGTGAAGTGAGGTACAGTCATCGGTTTAGGTTCCAGGATCTCGATCGACGAAGTTGAGCAGCGTTGGTCAACCTCAAAAATATCGCCACCAAATGGGCCTCAACCATCTCAAAACTACTTTCCGAATCTACATTCACAATATTTTTTTCTACTACATTTCTATCAGTGGCCCTGCACCATTTTTCAACATCAAATTCAGTTTCACATCCTTTCCAAATCTAACATCTAATCCGGCTTCATGTCCTTTCAAATCGTTCAATAGAAATTTACTAAACTGATTAACCAATTACCAAAATGTTATCAAGACTTACTTCCACTTCAATGCAGACCTATACGGGAACATCATCTAGATTAATATCTTGGCCCAAGCGGTTAATGTCTAAACAGCACGCTGAGCCTGCCGACTCGGGGTAAAACATGAACGTTTATTATTTCAAAATTAGAATTTTTCAAAAGCCCGTTTTAGATATCTATCTTATTCTTTCGCTAAAAGATGCTCATTATTATTGCCCACATTTCTATCTAAGATTTATTTAGAACAAATTCAGTTTTCCCTGTGAAAATCACTTCCTTGCCGAAAAGATTAGCTGGGGGCATCGAAACGAAAACAAAAAAATGGAGAAAAACGTCTCCGTTGGATCAGGCCCATCGAAGCGAAACCCTACCAGACCTATATCAGGCCGAGCATTCTGCACATCGACAAGTCAATTCTCCGTGATCTATTAAGTGTTGTACATCTTCGCCTCTGTGCAGTTTGGTAACCTGTTCAAGAAAATGTAAAAGTAGTGTTAGGTGCCTTGTGGACTACGTGCGCCACCCTTCCTAACTACATATTGTGTACCTACCGCACATGATCTTGTGAGTGCATTTTGGCAACCTATTCAAGAAAGTGCATCCCAGATAAACTTGTGGACTGCGTATGCACACCTTACCTGGTACTTATGTGCCTCTTTTGCTACCACGTGCCGCGAGGAAGCTTCCCTGTAATCGAATCATTGTATTACTCCCTTGTTAGAATTAAATAAAACACCCCTTGACGCCTTCGCCGTGGTGTAAATTCATACCAAGTGAATTTTTTCAGATATTATTTTATATCCAATGAAATAGTTGCCCCTTTAACATACATAATTAACGTCTCAATGCAAACAGGAAAGTTTCCCTCAGTATTTAAAGTTGCAGTAATAAAACCGGTGTACAAAGGGGGTGTTAAACTGGAAGTGGCTAATTACAGACCCATATCTCTGATCTCAAACTTAGCAAAAATTTTTGAAATATTACTAAAAAAACGAATTATTAAAATTATTTAGACAAATATAATATATTATCTAATAAACAGTTTGGGTTCAGAGAGAACAGGTCGACACAAGATGCAATAGAATACTTAATATCCAATATAAATAAATCTATTGATGAGAAATGTCCCATACTTTGCATCTTTGTCGACCTGGTAAAAGCCTTCGACACGGTTAGTCACAGCCAGTTGTTACAGATATTGGAAAGCGTCGGTTTCAGGGGAGCTGCATATGATTTAATGAATAGCTACCTACATGATAGGAAGCAATGTACTAAAATAAATAATGTATTTAGCCCAGCCGAAACAGTGAAGTATGGAGTTCCTCAAGGAACGGTCCTTGGGCCGATACTTTTCAATATATACTTAAACGACTTATATAAGTTGCCTGTAAAGGGAGATATAGTGAGTTTTGCTGACGATACTGCTGTAATATATAGGGCCCCTGACTGGGTAACTTTAAAAGAAACTGCAGAAAATGATTTTAAGCAGGTAATGGAATGGTTTGATAGCCGGTTACTAACAATCGATTTCAACAAAACTCATTATATACCTTTCACCTCATATTCAAGTAATTTACCCGATTTTGATACCTTAACACTCCCAATTAATAATATGGATATACATATATCTTCAGTGCATAGTGTTAAATACCTAGGAGTAATAATTGACTGCCACCTAAAATGGGACATGCATATAAATTATATAGTAAAAAAATTAAGATGTGCTACATATAGGTTTAAATATTTATCACAAATACTTACAATCAAGCAAATGCGAATATTGTACTATGCACTAATTGAAAGCCATCTAACCTATGAAATAGTCGCATGGGGGTGGCAGTCAGCAGCTACATGAAGAACCTGGAAATAATCCAAAAATGTATTTTAAAAATAATACATCATGAAGCTTATACTTACCCAACTAATGACCTTCACATAGAAACTAACATATTTGATCATCGGCAACCATTCTTCTTAGAAGTCATAATCAGACAACAAAAATATAGACGCGATTTAATCGATATCGAGCTATCTATAATACAAGGTATAGGCAGTACGCTTCATACATATTATTAAGAAGTTATATTTACCTAGGACCTAAATTATACAGTTGTATCCCTTCTGATATGAAAAAAATAAATTCGCCTAAATTATTTAAATATAAATTAAAGAAACGAATGCGTCAAACTCACAGGCTAAAAAAGTTGTACATAATTCCCTAAAAACAAAAAAAAAAAAAAACTCATATCATCTATCCATAGGACAGACAAACTCCCCGCAATACTTTCAATTTATCTTGCATAAATCTTAACTCAATATAACTGTATGTATGTATGTGTATGTATATATGTTATATTAGAAATATACTATGATATATAATATTATCGAGACAGGCTTAACCTTCTCAAACATATCGTATTACATACTGCGTAACAGCTCTTCTCAATAACCGCTCACGCTGCATGAGCATTGTATTTCAATTCTAAGTAATCCTGATTGTGCTGAATCAGCAACACTGTTTCCTTTGTTCTCAAAACATTATAAATATTACCAACAACCTTTTTGTAATCAGTCTTATACTCACATTTGGTCGAATACATTCTAAATTTATTATTGTTTATTATTATACAAAGAGTCAAGCTTGACTCCAATAAGTGAATAAAGTTTTTAAAAAGCTATTTCAAGAATCCACTATCTAACATTGGCGCAGTCGTGGCGGATCTGAAAAACACACAGTTCGGGAGCCTAACCAGTAGCAAACATATCCGAGGGAACAAGGAGTCCATCTGAAAAAGGTGCCTAACCGGACGAAAAGAGCTTCTGGAACAAGGAGAACTTCTTAGCTGTAGTGGTGGATCCCAATCCTTTGTTCAAAAGAACCTACATTATTCTCAAACGCACAGAAGCGAAACAATAATAATTATCAAGAAATACAAGCAAAGCAACATTTCAAATCAACACGATTCAACAATTAGCAAGTAAGAATTTCATCCCGTCCCATCGTTGGTGTCTTCGGCATCAAAGGCAACCCTGTGGAAGGAACACCCAGTGACACCCCTGGCAGAGAGAGACCTTTGGTGAAGCTAAGCTCACGAAGTCGCATTCAACTGGACCACGAGGAATGAAAAATTTAGGGTAAGTCATTTTTGAATCATATCGCAAACATTTATTTGCAAACAACGACATAATTTTACATTTTATTTTATCAAAATACATTGCATTGCTACATACAGTTCTAATATCTAAGGTAGTAATTTTATTTAAACTTGAAACAAAATATCTTGATTATAATTTGTGTGACCTATATAAATAACCGTAATCATACACTGTTCCTATCGTAACATTATTTTTATGGTAATATCATATACTCCTCAAGTGCGAATTTATCTAATTAACTACAATCACATACCATTTTTATCTTAACATTATTTTTATCATAATATCATATGTCATATAAAGGTTAAGTTTACGCCTTACTTGACTGTGAAATAAAATAAAACCCACATGTTCTATACTGTTTAAATGCACATTAGTATATAAAATTTCAGTGACATTATTCCCAACTAAAAACACTTTTTAAATTAATCCAATTATCCTTGTAATTAAATTTTGAAATATAAAATAAACAGCACATTGTTTTACATATAATAAAAAATTGCCAATTATCAGTAACGTACTAGCTCAAATTGAAAAGGTGTTTTAAGTTATTCGATTACCTAAATAATATAAATAAAATGGCTACAAACGTAAGCAATTCCAATGCAAACAATTCAATCACGGCGAACGAAACAATAAATATTGAACCTTATAGGTTAAGCGAAATATTTTCCATAGTGCCCGAATTTGACGGCAACCCCATTTTCTTGCAAACATTTATTTCAGCTTGCATAACCGCTCAGGGTATCGCTGTTGATGATCAGCGCGTCTTATTAACGCTTCACATAAAAAATAAATTACGCGGAAAAGCCGCAGAATTAATAAATTCCCGAAACCCTGCTACATGGGCAGAAATCAAAAGCTTACTTGAAGCTCATTTTGGTGATTCTCGTGACCTGACAGCACTAATTCAGGATCTACAGAGGATTCGCCAATCATCTAACGAAACTGCATTGGTATTTGTATCTAGGTTGCAGACACACAACGCGAAAATGCACGCCGCTATACAAAAACAAACTCTAACCCTTGAAGAAAAAACGGCTCAATCAAATTTGATTGAAAACATGACATTGACCACTCTATTGACCGGGTTAGAACCCAAATTAGGCCAAATCATTAGGGCTGGTAATCCTAGCAACATGCTAGATGCCATAAACAGGATCAAACGAGAACTACAGTTGTCATATTTCGAATCACAAAAATTTTTCATTAAGGCCCCAATCAAAAACCCTGTCCAAAATGTTCAAAGACGCCCAAATTCTCATCAATTCTGCACATTCTGCAGAAGAAATGGGCACCATGTTAACGAATGCCGCACAAGGCAAAATTATCAGTCCCCATCTCCCAATTTCACAACAAATGCTTATTCTAATCAAGCACAGCCTCCAAGGCCACATTTCCAAAGTACATATAATCATAGACCACAAAACTTTTCTAACCAGCAACAAAATTATTCTCAACAGAACAGGCCCTCAGCTATCAGGCCAAATCCAAACTTCAACCAGCAGAGACCTTCTGCCATTCAGCCAAACCCAAATTTCAACAGGTTCAATCAACAAAAAACGCATCATTTGAACCAAGAATTTTACGATAGCTCAAATCAATATGAAGACTATTCCGCAAGTTATTCTCCCAATTACCAATACCAAAATAATTTCGAAATTAATGAAAACAATTATGATTACGATTTTGGAACCCAACAATGTGAGAATTATACTGCTAATTCTTGACTCCAACAGTACGAGAATTATACTGCTAATTCTCAATCTCAACAGCACGAGGATTATACTGCTAATCCTCCGGATTTTTGCATAGGCCCGGAGTATTCCACGAGTACTCCAACACAGCAAACGGACGAACTAGACCAAATTTCTCGCCAAGTCCAAGCGATAAACCTCCAGGACAGTTTCGACCCAAACCTGAACTTCCCGGAAAACCAATTCATGTAAAAACACCCCGCTACAAACTAAATGTCGTAAATTCCAAAAATCTATTTTACATAAAAGACTTCACAAATCGTTTCAAAATTCTTGTCGACTCAGGTGCAGGTATTTCTGTATTTAAAACCAAAACAGCGGAAAGGTACAAACAAAGATATCCTGAAAACGTAATTATACAGGGTATAACAGATGAAAAAATTAATATCACCGAATCTGTACTAATACCATTCAATATAAATGACCCATACAAGGTTTATGTTCACGACCTAGATATAGAATTCGATGGACTATTAGGTGCAGACTTTTTAAAATATTATAAGTGTCATGTGGACTTTGAAAATAATCAACTTATTACCAATTTTAAAACCGTACCACTATTTGAGGTGACTGAAGTAACATCAATCAGGAACCACAATAATTGTAACGAAAACAATAATCCAGGTATTAGAATTTCAAACCCAAATTTAAATGTTAAAAACCAAAATGTAATTTCTATCGAACCACGCACAGAAAAGATTTTTAAACTTAAATGCAATTTACAAAATACTGAAGCTATACTAATAGCCCAGGAAAATGAAAAGGTACGTTTACCGAATGCCATTGTCAAAATAGACAACAATGGTGAATTTTTGACAACGATAATAAACGCAAACGCGATTCCAAAAACAATACATTTCTCGGATCTTAAACTCGAACCCGTTCAAAAATTTAGATCAATATTTAACGTAAATCTTCAAAATCCGGATTCCCAATACATAGACCGAAACTACGAAATAAAAAATCAATTACGCTTAGACCACTTGAACAACGAGGAGAGTGAATTAATTACTCAACTCTGTTTAGACTTTTCAGACATATTCTATTTAGAAGGTGACAACTTGACATTTACCAATGAAATCAAACATTCAATAGACACTAATGATTCCAAACCAATTTTCACTAAATCTTATCGTTACCCCCAAATTCATAAACAAGAGGTAAAATCACAAGTTTCAAAAATGCTCGACCAAGGCATTATCCAGCCTTCAATTTCTCCCTGGTCCTCCCCAGTTTGGGTAGTCCCCAAAAAACTAGACGCTTCTGGTAAACAGAAATGGCGCGTCGTAGTTGACTATCGAAAATTAAACGAAGTAACGATAGGTGATAAATATCCTCTACCTAACATTTCCGACCTTTTAGATCAATTAGGTAAATGCCAATATTTCACAACTTTAGACTTGGCCTCTGGCTTCCACCAAATTGAAATCGATCCTAAGGACATCCAAAAAACAGCTTTCACGGTAGAGAATGGCCACTACGAATTTGTACGTATGCCATTCGGCCTAAAAAATGCTCCATCCACTTTCCAGAGGGTCATGGACAATATTCTATTAGGCATCCAAAATGAACGCTGTCTCGTCTACATGGACGATATTATTATTTATTCCCCTACTATCCATGAACATATTTCTCGACTAACAGAAGTCTTCAAACGTCTACAAAAAGCCAACCTCAAAATTCAGCCAGACAAATGCGAATTCCTTCGCAAGGAAGTCGCCTATTTAGGACATCTTATTACAAAGGATGGTGTAAAACCAAACCCTGCCAAAGTCGAAGCAATTCTAAATTTTCCTCAACCCAAAAATCAGAAAGAAATTAAATCTTTTCTAGGTCTAGCAGGCTACTATAGACGCTTCATTCCCAATTTCTCCAAAATTTCAAAACCCTTAACTAAGTTGCTACAAAAAGATATACCTTTCAATTTCGACAAGGACTGTACAAATTCATTCGAAACCCTAAAACAAACTTTGACAACTACCCCGATATTGATCTACCCCAACTTTGATGAACCTTTTGTCCTAACTACAGACGCTAGTGCATTTGCAATAGGTTCTGTACTTTCACAAGGAAGTATAGGAAAAGATTTGCCAATCGCATACGCATCTCGAACTTTATGCGGCGCGGAAACTAAGTATTCAACCATTGAGCGTGAACTTTTATCTTTGGTCTGGAGTGTAAAGCATTTTAGGCCATATCTATTCGGAAGGAAGTTCAAACTCGTCACCGACCACCGACCACTCACTTGGTTATTTTCCATAAAAGACCCAGGTAGTAGACTAGCGCGTTGGTGCTTAAAACTAGAAGAATACGACTACGAGGTAATATACAAACCCGGAAAGATCAATAAAAACGCGGACGCGTTGTCCAGAATAAAAATTAATCACTTTTCAGAATGTTCCAAATTTTATTCAAAAATTCTAGCTGCAAACGAAGATTCAGATGAAGACGAAATTTCAGACAACGACGACGAGATCACTGACGAACAAATTGCCCGAGAATTTGACACATTCTCCCGTCTTTACAAAACCAAATCTCTAATAGACTATTCCAAAATTCAAATCACAAATAAACAACTATTAGATCGAGAAAATAAAAACATCATAACGTTTTTCCAACAAAACAACTTGACAGACCTTCACCATCAAATTATCGAGGATATTTTCGAAGAAAACCCCGAATTCTATAACAATACAATCAATATCGTTTCCAGTAAATCGACCCGACAAAGAAATTATTACATTATCGCTCTACCCTTCGACCCAGAGTCTGTGGTAGAACACTTATTTTTAACATTATATAAACACCGGAACAAATTAGACCTTTCCAAAACTTACCATGTTGAAAACAATCTAGACTTCCCAATTCTCGAAATCCTATCATTTATTTTTGCTGAAAAAGACTTGAAACTAATCATATGTCAAAATTTAATACGAACTCCCGACGAGGACCAACGTCCGATCATTCTCGACCAGCATCACACCGGAAAAAATAATTTACATCGTGGAATAAACGAAACGATACGTAGAATCAAAAATAAATATAATTGGCAAGGCTTAACAAAAGACGTCGAAAATTTTATAAAAAATTGTGAAACATGTCAAAGAACAAAAGTCTGTCGTAAAAACCTCAAGAATCCCTTAGTGATTACTGAAACCCCTAAAACTCCATTTGAGAGAGTTAATATTGATCTATTCGAATTTCCCACGCGAAACTATGCATTAACTATCCGCGACGAGTTAACCAAATTTACTCAAGCTTACGCAGTCCCAGACAAGAGCGCAAAATCAGTCGTAAATACCCTGTTGCTTTATTTTCAGCATTATGGTACCCCACTAAGAATTCATTGCGATTATGGCGGTGAATTTGATAATAATTTATTAAAAGACCTTTGCACCCTTTACGACATAAAACTAACATACTCAAGCGTAGGACATCCTCAATCCAACGGATCTATCGAACGATTCCATGCCACCCTAGCAGAAATGATAAGAATACACAAAACCGAAAATCCCAACGAACATCCCTTTACTATATTACCCTATGCGGTGATATGTTACAATAACTCGGTAAACAAAACTCATGGCTTTACGCCATACGAGCTTATTTTCGGACATACAGCTAACCGACCACCTGAAACTCTTTACAACCAAAAAGACCTGATCACCAAATACGTTAGAGACCTAAATAATCGAATATCCCATTATTACAAAATTGCGCGAAGTCGAACAGAAGCACAAAAACAAAAAGCCAAAGTTCGATTCGACAAGAACATTCCCGAAAATAGACACACATATAATATTGGCGACAAAGTGTACGTCAAAGAATCACAAATAAAAAATAAACTACAAAATAAATTCAACGGTCCCTTTGAAATTACAGAAATCTTTCAAAATTCCGCTACATTACTAAATCTCGAAACAAACCAAACAACCAAAGTAAATTTTGATCGAATGAAACCATATACTGAAGATTAAATTTATTTTCAGGTTTCTCCTGCTGATCGGATCAGCACTTGCTCAATTTAAAATAACACCTATTAACAATACGATCGGAGTATATTATCACCAAGACACGGACATTGTGATTTCTCACAAGAAAGGACTCTACTGGTACACAAAAACATATCTACCTTTAAGACAGCTTTCGACAAAAACGACAAGATCTTACAGACACTATACAACACACTCGACCCAGCATATCATTACATGAACGTCTTTTCAGGAGATGTAAAAACTCACCTTAGCTTATTGACGCAAATTTCCCAATCAATAATTCCCCATCAAATTTACCTTGACACGAAACGATACAAACGAGGAATACTAAATGGCATCGGAACGATTTTCAAATCAATAACCGGAAATTTAGACGCAGAAGACGGTCAGTATTATTCTGATTGTATCAACAAATTGAATAATGACGAACACCAACTCGAAAACCTAATTAAAAACCAAATATCCGTTACAACTTCAGTAATCAAAAATTTCAACGCAACTATTCAAAAATTGCAAGTTGACGAAGAAACTTTCAATAAGGATATTAAAGAAATTGAAACCTCAATTTTAGACATGACTAAGGACATAGAAAACGTCCATGCAAAACTGAAATTTATCGAAATCTGCGAACAACTTATGGCAAGTTATTTATTTATCGAGGATAACCTAAATGACATCCTAAATTCCATCACTTTCGCGAGGCTTAAAATAATTCACACGTCAATTATAAATCCAAAAGACTTAGTAAATTCTCTACAGGAAATTTCGCAAAACCTACAAAGGAACAATTTACCGCTTCCAATCAAACTATCAAAGGTTGCACAGTACTTAGACATTATAGAACTAAAAGCTTTTCAAACAAATTCGGATCTAATATTTGTGTTAGACATACCTTTAATAGACCCTCAAACATATTCAGTATTTCAATTATACCCTATTCCTATTTTGGATAATAGAACTGGTTTATATCATGTATTATCAACTTCTCAAAAATATATCGCGAGAGATGATGATTCATTAATGTACATACCTATTTCGAACCTTGACGAATGCAAACCACTTTATTTCAACACCAAATTATGTCCAAATTTATTTGCCTATCCTATTGACAACAATGCCATATGCGAAGCCCGTCTCTTCAAGAACCTCAAAACTTTGCCAGAAAACTGCCAGACGTCATTTATCATCAGCCAAGGCTACAACGTCCAAAAAATAGACGAAAACACATGGTTAGTTATTAACGCAGAACCTCTACAAACAACCATCAACTGTCCAGAAAGAAATTCAAAAACTGAAGTCATCTACAAAAATTCAATAGTAAAATTACAACCAAATTGTTACGCCTTCATAGGCATCACAAAAATTCAAGCCAGTACCAATGAAGTAACCGATGTAAAAGACGACATTCATCCAATCCAAATTCCATTTGAATGTTGTAAACATATTCCAGACAAAATCCGAGCTCCAAATCTTAAACCACTAAAATTAAACAATCTCAATACGGAAGACCTCGAAGTTGCCAAACACAAGTTGGACCAATACTCCAGAGATTTAGATGATTTGATCAACGAACCCTTTATAACAAAACACATATCCTGGTTCACCTATTTTATCATTGTGCTAATAATTGGACTGTTATTTCTGTACCTATTTTGTAAGTGCAGAACAAAAAGACGAAGACTAGCCATCGATGTTTCTGCATCACCCCCATCTCCACCGAGGCCTAGCAAACCCTACAGGACATTTGCTAACCTATTTCCTTCACGAAGACGACCTACCTTAAGAAGAGAAGACAACGAAGCCGAAGACATAGAACTTACATAAAGACAAACTGTTTTGTGCCTTTTTACTGACTTTCAGTGCTGGACTCTTCAGTGAATTTTATTTCATTTGTTTAATCATTATATTTCATTATTTTTCTATCATTTGTTAATTTCAATTTTATTAACATTTTTACGTCATTTTCATTCAAACCCATCATGCTTATATTTTATGCTTTCACAGTAAAGCTATATTTTAACCTTAGGAATATTTTATCCTATTTTACAATTCAAACCTAGTATGTTTGTATTTTACGCTTTCTTGCCAAAGCTATATTTTAACTCTAACATTTTTATGTTATTTTATTTTATGAATCAAGCTTATTGTGCTTGCATTTCATATTTTAGACGCTAAGGTTATATTCTGTGTTTTAAACCTTACGATTTAACATTTTTGTATCTTTTATATTTTCCAAATTGTACCATTACCTTTTATATACATTTTATATTCATTTCAAAAGTTGCTGCATAAAACACCAACTTTTTTTATAAGGGGGAAGCTGTTATATTAGAAATATACTATGATATATAATATTATCGAGACAGGCTTAACCTTCTCAAACATATCGTATTACATACTGCGTAACAGCTCTTCTCAATAACCGCTCACGCTGCATGAGCATTGTATTTCAATTCTAAGTAATCCTGATTGTGCTGAATCAGCAACACTGTTTCCTTTGTTCTCAAAACATTATAAATATTACCAACAACCTTTTTGTAATCAGTCTTATACTCACATTTGGTCGAATACATTCTAAATTTATTATTGTTTATTATTATACAAAGAGTCAAGCTTGACTCCAATAAGTGAATAAAGTTTTTAAAAAGCTATTTCAAGAATCCACTATCTAACATATATACGTATATATATTTTTATATGTACATTTTTTATTTAGTTCGCTTTGCTGAATTGTTGAAAAGTTCTCCCACTCACAAGGTTTTCCTTTTGTGGGATCCACTGCTCACTTATTCACTTTCTACCATAATATTGTATATCATGATATCATAGTGTTCCGTATTCAATTAATTATACGTTAATGTTTTGTAATTAATCATGCAGTAGTGTTTTTTGTAATTAATTATTTAGTAGTGAATAAATTATTATTATTATTATTATTCATTTTATTCTTTTACTTTTTACACTTATTTTATTTTATTTTTTCGCTTACTTCAAAATTATAACTTCAGATTGAATTTTTGCTATTTTTGCCTGTAAAATCAAATAGTTTTATCATTTTCAAATGTTTTATAACCCTCAATAAATCTTAATTACTTTGTTAAAATCGAAAATGTTTCAGGTAGTTTCAAAAATCTCGTATACGGGGTGGGTCTAAATTTTGACCCTGTGTATTTTTCAAAAAATTCAAAAAACTCAAATTTTAATTTTATAACTAATAAGAGTGTTTCTTACGATTTTTATCTCTCGCATACAGGGTGCAGCTTTTGACCCTTACTAAAAATTTCAAAAAAAAAAGTTTGTCGATCTCTTCAACCGAATTATGCGCATGAAGTGCTCCAAGAGTCTCAAACCACGCTCTAACTTTTTATTTTTTCATTTACCGAGTGTTCAATCTTTGTTATAGTACATTGCACACTTCAGTGAAAAAATAAATTCAAAACACGTCATAACTTTCAATTCAGTTTTCATACTTCACTCAACAAGTGAGATAACAATAAAAAAGTAATTAACTACCTACTTCAAAGTAACCGAAAACTGCAGATTCGTCATAAATCAAATTCTAGAAAAATTAACTAATGTTCGATAATTTCTCCATAATGCGATAATATCACTAGTTACTTTGAAACTTTCCAATTAAACCATTTTAGAGATAACACCTTATAAAAACCAGACCTAAAAAATAAAGCAGCCCAGTAATTCTCAATAACATCAAAGTCATTCCACAAATTCATAATTATCTCCACAAACCCCAACCTTCACTAATTTTTAATCATTTAAATCAACTTCCAATTCGTTCCCCAAGCCCCCTAGATGTTTATATATATTCGTAAACTCCGAAGATCGGTTTTCCGAAAGTAACTTTTATGTTCAAAACTTATTTCCACTTCAATAAATTGTAGATAGGATCATCGCAAAAAACTTTCTCGTAAACTCACAAGCTCCCGAGTAAACTCCGAGCTTTGAAAGCTCCAATACACCGTTCACTTCGAAGAAGGGGCTTTCGTAAAAACTTTACGGGCCCTGGCTCGTATGCCAGTCCAACCCGGTTTATATACTCAGACAGTTAATCTCAAATAACTCCATAGCCACATCACCTAAAAGAATGAAGTCTTCTTCAAGAGATGCCCCACGCACAGATCTATAAAATTTCAATTAGAAAATTTTCCGTCTTCAACGCTTAAAACCTGGCTGAAATTACTTGATGGGGCACGACAAACTCAGGGAAAATCGTTTGTGCTAGACTACCGGCACCCTCGAGACGAAGCGCGCTCAACGGTATATAAAGTTGCGAAGTCCAAATATTTACAAATCAAATCGGCGGTAACATTTTAGTAGTTACTTGTTCTTCGTGAAACACCAGTTGTGCGGTATTCAATTACTTAACTATAGTCTAGTATACTTTAACTTGGCGTGTGTATGTATGAGTTAATATTTCCGTACGATTTCATTTTCTCGTGTACACAAAGATCCAGAAATATTGTCCACGTAGACAATGTTTCTGAACTATTAACTTTGTGTACAATATGGGAGAAAATGAAATCGTACGGAAATATTAACTCGTACACACACACGCCAAGTTAAAGCACACTAGACTATACATACTCTCCTAGCGCTAATCTCTAAATCCTACCAGGCTATGCTAAATCAATGCAAAATATTTTATAACTGTTTTGGTTCATACTAGGACCCCAAGCAACGCTACCATCGAAGTACGAGCAGTACATGTCATGGGTCAAACTGTCAAAAGTGTTGATGATTATTTGAGTAGATGATTTCAAGTGTGACTAAAATTTGATTTGAAGTTATAGGTATTTGCTGTTTTTGTTATTATCAGCAAGAGGAAAAAACTATTACGGTGTTTGTTTCTTGTGTGTCTAATTACATATACAGTATATGCTACTGTGGATAAGATACAGTCATAAAACCTTAGAGGGAAGAAGCAAAAACACATCCGTTATCTAACGTAACGAATGAAAAACCTACTGTTAAATATATAAATTAAGGAACAAAAGTTGCGTCCCACACAAAAGTTCCGGATTCGATTCCCGGTCGTGGCAGCGGAAAATACTGTGAGAAACATGTTTCCACTATACACGGATATTGGGTGTGTATCCCTTGTCTCTGAAGGTATAGCCCCCTTCCACATAAGGCTCTTCTAGAGCCTTTCGGGATAAAGGGGGTCGTAATTACCTGTGGTGTTATTTATTTATTATTTATGTACTTAGTGTTCTTGTAATTCAGGCATATTTTAGGATGAAATTTTAAGCTTATATTTTAAAATATATTCTGTCATTCGATATTTCTTATTTTATTTGAGCTATGTGCATTTAGTCGGTCATATTTTGTGCCAAATTTTTATTGAAAAATAGTTTTTGTCTTTAATTAGTGTTGTTATATGAATCACCAAAGTTTCTACCAACTGCATTCTAACACAATTAGTAATAGCGGCTCATAACACATAGTTAGTACTTAATTAAAGATAAGAAAAAAATTTCTACAAAACATTGGTTAAAAATGTGATTCTTGAAATCTGGCTTCACCCAAATCTCAAAATGAATTTAAATCGTCCCGCCGACTGCGTAAATGTACTGGTGGCTGTTATCTCCTTTCCATGATTATATATTTTTGAGAAAGAATAGAGGCAACGACTAGTTGGTTTAAGCCGAAGCAAAGAGTTGTAGATTCGGAGTACTTGTAAAAGATGTGATACTTACCCTCTTTGAATGTACAACATAAAAGACAAATTTTTGTTTTGTTCGAGAAAAGGAGACAATGAAAAATTGATATTATTTGGGCACCATCTATAGTTCATAATTAGTTGAGTTGTCTCTTTTTCTCGTAAACCAGTCTTCTATAGAAGAAACTAAAATTATTGGTAAGGGAAATTGAGAAAAATTGTATAAAATGAATGATAATATATATTACACAAATAAATAAATTTTATAATGTGAAGTTATTTGAAATATAAATTCAGGTGAAGTTTTATGTTTATAAAATTGTATTAGAGAACAAAGAATAATGAATACAAAAAGATTAATAGTGAATAATATACCAGTCTCCTATATTTCCAGACTAAGTATGTTTAGAGGTGGAAAACTCTAGTACTGCAATTCAGGCCTCAATTGTCTCGTGGTACATCCAATCTAAATATCTTTGGCCATTTATTCTTGCACGACAGCGTTTTTCAAAAGAAAACCCTTTCAGGGGCGGTTTTCGTCCGTGTGGGGGGTGTTGGGTGACCTAGGAAAGAAATTTTACCATCGAAAACGGGGGTCAAACTTAGTCTCGTTAGATTAGCAAATATTTACATTCCTGTCCGACTTACAAAATGCATTAGCACCGTCGCGCTTTTCTAAAAAGTGATTGTTTCCAAGTTTAACCACAGTCCTGTAAAATCAATTTGAATTTACTTTTCCACCACCAAGTTTTCACCCTCTGGACGATTTCTGTAGCCGTACAGTTACCATTCAAGAAACCTTTGTTAATTCACATATATAGTTTAATTTTCCTTAAAATTTATAGTGTAATTATCTTAAATAGTGTTCCTTTCATTTTGAAATGTGTTATGATTTCATCTACAGAAAAAAACATATGTGGAGGTTAAGCAGTTGACCCAAACCATTTTAGAAAATATTTTCGACGCAAAAAAGTGCACGAATTGACCCTAAGAGTCTCAGGCCAGTTCTCATTTTCTATTTTCCTTAACAAAAGAGTCTTATTCATATTCATCTCATTTCCCTGTCCTGGTTGAGTGGTAGAGTAGCTGTAGCTAAACTCCGCCAAGGTGTTAATATAAATAAGGTATTTACAATGAAAACAATTGAACATTAAAAAGAAAGTTACGCTCAAAAAATCAAATTTATGAAAAAATTCAAAATATCAGATTTGTATATTCTCTTAATTGCTCCATGAAATTAATTACAAAATGTATAAACAACATACCTAAAACAACACTGTACCGACCAGATCGGTTTCAATATCTCTCTTACAGAAGTAAGACTCCACTATTATTATATTTCTTGGTAATTATTTCTGTCATTCAAATTGGGTGAAGGATTAGTATATTATATGGTAGGTATAATGACGGGTTATTGTCTAGGGACTATAAAATTTTTGAAAAACTGTTTACAAAATGATTTAAATTGTTGCCCTGGAAATAATTCAGATGTATATATTACTACACTATTTCGGTAACTAACAACCTATTTATATAGCTTCTTATAGACCATTCCAGAACACGTGACTTTGACAGATCAGCCATTTTGCCTGGGTGGCACACAAAGCGATTATTTTCCGTGTGTTTGCATTCGTTTTTGGTGCTATGGATCGAATTTATTGTGGTTTTTTGCAAATTTTTTCGCCAAGATGTCTCGGAAGAGAATATTATGTAACCCTTAGAGGTGATATTAAGTGCAGATATGATAAAAAAATCAAGATTATTGACAATATTGACCACTATACATTCCCTCCTAAAGAGAGCAGGCTTGAAGTTTATAATATTACGATGATGGACTTCGTGAATTATTTGATACTAACTCAAAGTTGTTAAACTGGTCAACAATTTAAGCCTTATAAAAGCTTGCAAGCCTACAAGTTTTACGAATATGGCTCTGATCAAGGATTTTTGGCAAAACAAATCAGGCATTTGTTGTCATTGGGAAGGTAAGAAGTCAAAGTTAATGCGTAATTTTACATTACAATTAAATTCTATGTGTTAATGTATGTAATTGTCATATGCTACAGAGGTTTTAAACTTGATTAACATTTTTTAAATCTTTGTTGTAAGTTAAACACTCTCAATGAAAGAGGAAAAAGTTACTTCAAGTTTGGATTATTATTTTAAAGAACACCAACATTTTTATTGCTCACTATATATGTATCAGATGTACATGTTTCTCAGAAGTATGCAGTCATATAGCGATTCTGTTTTACCTGCATGATCGTCCAAATACCATCGAAGATGGTAGTCCTGATCCATCGTCGACTGACTTTCCGTTTGGCCCGTAAATTCCATGAAAAATATAGAAATGTTGCGAATACGTGATATGGATTGGCCAAAAAAGTAGAAACAAGAGGTTTGTTTCAGGAACATCCTCCTTTTGATAGATAAAAATGAACATAAATGTGCGTATCTAATTTATGATCTTTTTTTGGCTTGACTGAACCTGAACTTGGATATTTTAAGAGAATAAAGTGAATATTAAATATAGTCTAGTATAGTTTAACTTGGCGTGTGTATGTATTAGTTAATATTTCCGTACGATTTCATTTTCTCTTGTACACAAAGATCCAGAAATATTGTCCACGTAGACAATGTTTCTGGACTATTGCTTTAACTTTATGTACAATATGGGAGAAAATGAAATCGTACGAAAATCTTAACTCATGCATACACGCTCCAAGTTAAAGTATACTAGACTATAACATTTGTTTTACAGTGAATAAAAAATATATATTATTGATGTGCAATATATTGAAATAAATAGGAATATATAATTAAAATTGTTTTTTTATTAATAAACGCATAGGTACATAGATAGTTCATTATTTATATTATTTGGTATTTGAGAAGGCACATGTTTATGATTGCATTACATACCATGACAATTTTATCCAGTGCACTCAATTTCCTCATTTTGACAACGTGCTTATGGGTATTGTTACATGAAAATTAAAATTTACAACCCTTTCTATATGAACCCGTACAGTTGCAATATATTGTGTGTTTCTATAGGATACAACTGAGTTTGGCCTTTTGTAAAGGCGGGTATTTGTATTTGTTTTATCCTCTAAAGCAGCTAGTTTTCCTAAAATCACACACATCATTTAATTCTAACCTTATAAAACCTAGAAGGAGTTTTTGTACAAAGATTAAGTACTTACCAGTTATAAAATGTTTTGAACAAATACGACCGTGTTTTAGGTGGCTTTTACTTAGTGGCCCCCGTCCCAAAGCCTTAATCCGAATATTTCTTTTTTCTATAGACAATGCATTAAGATGATTCCCCTATTGGTTAAAATAGCTGGAAATCGGAAAAACAATGCATGATCTCTTTCACCACGCATTGCACATTTAACAGCAATACAAAAATGTGGCATTTTCTATCAATTAGACCAGGATTAAACAATTTAATTATGAAATATTCGTAATATTTACATACGCAAATGGTTTTGTATGCCACCCAGCAAATATGGCCGAACTGTCAATGACGTCATTCTGGAATGGTCTATTAACTAACACGATCATTTCAACACTTACTTGGACTATTATTTTAAATATTGTCTCGGCTAGTTATTTACTGCATCGCCGCAAAATTCATATTTGGAATTTTTATATCCATTACTTAGCATATTGGAGTTGTGCGAAGACATAATTTTAAACATTGTTTTGCTCATACAAACGTTTACTCGAACTTTAAATTAATTACTAAAATTTACCGTGATATTTGAGTTCCCTGCTTTAGACATACGGTCATTCCGGTTTAGAATGGCTATGACGTACTTCCAGCGAATCATTAAGCTTCAATTACGTATACAGATAAGCCACGCCCACCTCCCACTAACACAACTTCATACAGTATATAGGTACGATCTGTCTACGTTAGCGCATTCTAATAAACTGACTCCAGGGATAACGTTCTTTATACTTCACAATGTCTCATGAAATTAAAGTGAATTTAGACAACGCCGTAGTAGCGATCAACACAAGACCTAAACCTGGTAATGGTGGTGGTCGGTACACAAATATACATGGCAATGAGCGACGAGAGAATTTTAGAAGTAATACTGGCAGACAACGACTTAGTGTTGAAATAAGGCAGGAGCGATGTCAAATACAGACACAAGTAAGTTTTTTTTTCTATTTTATACATATTATCTAATTTCTAAAACGATTCAGTAAGGGCGACCCGTTGGTGTAGTGAGTGGGACAACAGTAAATGTAGGTGGGTTTTATTATATTTTCTGTATTTTCTGAAATAAAAAATTTTAACCAATAAGCTTAAAAAGTACTTTTGAAAGTTTTGCGTTAATTTGGAACTTATCAAGTCCCTTTTTAATATTGAATGAGATGGATCATTCTGAATTTTTAACCTTTTTGCTCACCTTTGAATTTCAAATTTTGACGCTCCGTTTGGCACTTTATTTAAAAAATTACTGCTATTTTTGTACAGACCTCTTGAAATAACGAAAATTTTTTGTTTTACCGCTGATATTTTGTAAAATGCTGATGTTAGGGAAAATTTCAAGAAAGCTGTATTTATATGATATAGTTACTTTTTATTTAACTCTTCTTTATTTGTTTTTGTTCCACAGACAGGTGTGGTGAAAATTAGAAACTATCTTTGCACTGTAATATAATACTTTTATGTTTGAAAAAGCGACAAAAAACTTATTTAAGCGAAAAGAACAACTGGAACACACTATCTTACAGCTGAGAAATTACCTTTTATTTATTCCACTGAATCGTTTTTGAAAAAACGTACTTTTACACAAGCAAAGCAAAAATTTGTAGTAGTGATCGAAACTACTGAGCACTTGAATAAATAATCATTTAAATCTATTTTCCACAATATTCTTCACGAGCGGATATTATTAAATGCTATTCACAAATTAAAAAACATCTATTTTGTTTACAAAAAAATATTTTTTTAAGAATCTACACTACCGAGGAACCAGTCAAATAGGTCCATTAGCCTTTTCATCTTATGCATTATAGGTACTCAGATTGATAATATAGTCCTTTATATTTTTCTAAAAAATAGTCTCCACAATCAATAGAAATGTTATATTTTGTTTTTTTTATACACCTAGGAGATTAGTAGCAACATCAGGTATCATGTAGACTCGTGTATCACCATGTGTTCTAGTGTAATTACCGTGTAAGTACAATGTAGTCAGGTGTAATCACATATAGTTTCGTGTAACCAAGATGTCTTTGGGACAGGAAATTTCGAAGTGGTTAACTCTCCTGAGGAGTGAAATGAACCAAAAATTAGTAGCACCGATGATATATTTAGTTAGCAACTAAATATCTTTATGTTTCAGAGAAACACTGACGATGTATGGATCCGTCGAGTATTTACTGGCCCACGTAATTCCCCAGCTAAAGAGGAAGTTTATCATAGGGGTACAAAACTAATGCTATCGAACATACCTTTTGAAATTACGGGCAGTGAGATTCGAGTACTTTTCGAACAGTTTGGATTCATCAAGAGAGCTGTTGTCCATTACAATAGATTAGGTAGGGCATTGGGCACCGCGGAAGTTATTTTTGAAAAAAGGACGGACGCTATAAACGCAATGGTACAATATAATGGAGTGTTGTTAAATGGGCATGTTCTAAACATACATTTGACAACTTCAAACATACCAACAATACCCCATAATAAACGACCGCTGGATAGTAGAGGCCGATCAACTAAAGGTAAGTGTTTTTATTTATACATATTCAAAAAACTAATACTATTGGACAAGCCGTAGATATTGATATTTATTAATCTTAAATGACACTCGTGTAACAACAGTAAAATTACTAACACTACTAATAAAATATTTTATTGAGGTTCAATAAATTATTTAAAAGTTATTTTAAGGTCAATATATATGCTGGTCGGAATATATTATTCACGTTAGTAAACGATTGAGATCCATAATGCATAAGTTCTATGTGCTAAGAGAAACTCTATCTAGAAAAAAATTAATTATGCTTTACAACTCCGAATCAATCATAATTTACTGTATTGTAGCATGGAGTGATGCTTTTAACACAACAACTAACATCTTACAAACAGTCCAAAATGCTATTCTGAAAATTATTTTCAGAGAAGAGAGTTTTTTTTCTACTAAAAAGTTATATGATGAAACAAAAAGTTTCAACGTTAAATTACTTTTTATTTATCAATATATAATAAGAATGTACCTTTATTCTAAAATGTTTAAATATAAAAACTCGCTATTCTGAAAATTATTTTCAGAAAAGAGAGTTCTGTTCTGTTCAATGCCAAACTCTCTCTTCACACACACACACACACACTCACACACACACACACTCACACACACACACACATGCTTCTGTACTAGGAAGTATTCTACTGGCCAGTCGAATCTTTTTCGAACACAACGTATATAATAAATGCTGTAATATTTCTATATAGTATATCATTTCCATGAATTTTAAAAAGCTTAGTAGCACGCCCATGGCGGCTCCTGATTATAGGGTTTTATTACTCTGCTTCATTTCCAAATGGACTATAGGCAAGATGTTCTCTCTGTGGGGTTTTGCTTTATTTTTACTAGTATGTATGGACCTTATTTCATGCATGTATTTTATATGTCAATATATATTTACAAGCAGAATAAAAAATTAGTGTACTTGGACTAGCATTAGCGTTAGAATAAACGAAAAAGCACAGAATTATTACATATTAAATATAGGTCCAACAAAGTAATATTGTGGGTTCACGTATAACTGTACATTGTACTTAAAAATGGAATAAGTGAGTTAATTGAAATTTTCAAAAATAAATGTATTTCGGTAATATTCAGTATATCTTTCGGTTTCCGTAAAGGCAAAATAAATCTTTATTTAGAATTTAATTATTTTTAATTGCCAATTGCAGTGTAATAAATTCAATAATATTTATTTGCCAGTTTAAATTGTATATATGTTTATATTAGAAAATTACGTAGCAATAAAATAACAGAATAGTAGTAAATAAATAAATAAGGAATGTTTGCAAGGGGAAAACCCCTGTCGGCAAATTGATCATATCCCATTTATATTGCACTTAATAAATAAATACATATACCTAAGGTATCTTTAAACAAAAACATATTTTTATATATAAACATGTAACAAATGCAATTTTCAAATGTGCTTTTAGAGGGCGGAATATTAAACATAATATTTTTAGTCGCAAACTCCTCTATAAATCCTTATTTTACTATAAGGAAAGTAACCAGACTGCAACCAAAGTTACAAATCTGGCGCGTTAAGTGTAATAATTGCATATTACCATCAAAACGCTAATGCTTCGATTGCAACAAACACCAGCCGAAAGACTGATCCTACTTAAAGGAGCTCCCTTGCCAGTCGTCACACACCACTTGCAGACTGCAGTTTCGAGCTGTTGGCTCTGGTCAGTGCAAGGTAGGTATGCGACGACCGACATGAGAATCCTTTGACTATAGTACATCCCGGTATTTTCCCAATAGCGACATGTAAAACAGCCAGCAGGCGCCATCTAGCGGTCCAGTGGTCCTACTTTAAGTAGGAGCAGTCTTTCGGCTGGTGTTTGTTGCAATCGAAGCATTAGCGTTTTGATGGTAATATGCAATTATTACACTTAACGCGCCAGATTTGTAACTTTGGTTGCAGTCTGGTTACTTTCCTTATAGTAAAATAAGGATTTATAGAGGAGTTTGCGACTAAAATATTATGTTTAAATGCAATTTTGTTACTATTTATTTATTTTGTAACGCATATACAGACACAAATAATTTTTTAATCTATCTGAATTATTAATGAACTAATCTATTTTTTCTATTTTTTATTAGCGTTTTGATGGCAATGTGCAATTATTACACTTAACGCGCCAGATTTGTAACTTTGGTTGCAGTCTGGTTACTTTTCTTATAGTAAAATAAGGATTTATAGAGGAGTTTGCGACTAAAAATATTATGTTTAATATTCCGCCCTCTAAAAGCACATTTGAACTAATCTATTTTTATTTACTTATTCTCTATACTCAAAAAATTCATACTACTGGAGAATAGCAGATGTTATAAAAGTTGAAGAGCTAGTAATTCTATTGTGCCCCATTTTTTCAAATAATAAATCTTTTCATTATGAGGTACATAATTTCCAAGTTTAGAAATGAATGGAGGATTCTGAAAAATATCGCACTGGCTTTATTTAGATAAGTAAAATTTTAGTATAAGTAAGATCGAAACAATGTCTTTTCAAACGACTACCAATATATCCAAGGAATTAGTTGTTTTAAAAGAAAATGGGCTTTTGCTCAGTAAGTATAGGTTTCAAAAAATATGCATGTAACTTTTTATAGAATATACTAAGCATCAGTTTACGAGTTATTACACAAAAACATATTTTGGTACCTAATTTGCAAAACTAAGCCATGTCTAAATACTTAAGCATTTTGCAAAATGCCGAAAACAATTTTGAGACTGACATTTCGCACATGCCCTAAGTTTCAATTTTATTGACTCTTACCTGCTTGCTGTGCCTATTTACCCATATTTACCGCATTTACCCCCGGACCCTTCAAAGGAATTAGATCAAATTATAATCTAATTCCAGATCTCGTTATAATACATAAGTGTACCAAATTTCAAGTCAATATCATAAACGGTTCAAGAGTAAACGTGCGCATAAAAAAGTTACAGACCGATAGACAGACAGAATTTTTCTTTCTTAAAATACAACACGCTCAAGGTTAGTGATATTCCAAAAAAGAAAATGAGCCCAGTATTGGAAAATCATTAACTTTTTCCTTTTGTGCATCTAAGGAACCACTTATTTTTCATGTAAAAAAATAGTTAGTTAAACCTCTCATCTGTAGTTAGAAAAAGGATTGGCGCCGTGAAAAAATCCAAACTCTAGATTTTGATGAAAATAGACGTTTTAAAGCCAAAACATACCAGAAAATCCAAATTGGCATGCCGTCTGTGTGTCTCTATGTGTGTAATACGATTTTCTCGAAGACGGTTCAACACGGAAACCTGGAATTTTAGATATAAGATCTGGGAAGTCCAAGGAAGAACGATATTGAATATTGGTGAAATCGGTGCACCAGAGACGGTTCTGGAGTGGGTCAAAAAATAATTCTTCGAATCGAATCTAAAAATATTTCAAATAAATATTATTTTTGATAGAATAGACTGAAATGGCCTATTGAAAATTTCTCGTAGCGGCCCAGGGGTGGCTCTAAGGAGGGCCCAAAAACAGTGTATCATGGAGTCAAAAAATGTTTAGAACGGAAAGCAACCGCCAAACTAGTAGGGCGGCTCCATAGAGGTCCCAAAAAGCAAATACCTAATTGTTTAATCAGACGAGTAAAAAATGTTTGAAATAAAAATTGTTTAAAGTTGAAAATTTCAACAAAAAGGCTGCTTGCAATTTTCTCCCCAACGCACAGTGGCGACTTCAAGGGAGGGCCTAAAGAATTTTTCCGCCGAGTCAAAAATGTCTTAAAATTATTCAAGATGGAAAATCGTATCAAAGAGCTTTGGCAGAGACGGCTCCAGGAAAACCCTAATGCTCATCCGAGACCCAGGGGCGGCTTCAGCGAGGGCTTGAAAATGTTGTTATGAAATAGAAAATCGCTTCAAGGAAAAATTGTTCAGTATGGAATTGAAATTTGGAATTAATTGGTTGGGAGGGATATTTTATTCATGCTGGAGCCATCCACAAGGGCTTGGTGACATTTCCATACTGCTCCTGTGATAATTTTGTAACTTCTCGGGGCTAGTAATGATTGTCTACAATCTGTGTAGATCCTGATTGTTTTGCCCGTAGTTTGTCTACGGACAATCTCTTTTGTAGTTATGGTTATCCGCGCCAGGTCCGTCTGTATTACGCTGGGTGACCCATCCATAGTACATTTTTATTAGATTCTTAGGCATCTGGAATATTTTCCACATCCTGCCCCATCCTACTTTTTGATCCGTCTGTAAAAATGTTAATCACATCTTCATCAACAGCCTCGGTTTCATTATTCTCTGTATTATGTAGGGTCTGTCGTAGGTGAACCGGAGAAAAATTCCATCTGTGCACGCCTGTAGAAGAGGCTTCTTCCCGACAGCCTCATTCCACAGGCGACTTCTGACTTTTCCACAGCCTACATTTGGTTGTATGCCAATACATTTGAGTGTTTAGTATGGAAAATTATATGAAATATATTTTTACATTTTCTCTTTACAGTGTCAGTCGAGTCAAAAAATATTTCTCGTAAGAACACCAAGGGGAGTTCGGAAACAATTTTTTGTCGATATTCTCTCAAAAAATATATCGAAAAGTTAATTTTTAAATTTCACGAAACAGTACCAAGGGCGTCTCCAAGGAAACTCCCAACATTTTTTTGCGAATACCCTTCCCTTCAAAAAATTTAGTTAATTTTAAAAATATTTCATACAAAACTAAATATGTGCAATTGTACCGAACAGCCCTTTGAAAATTTCTCATCAGATTAAACGTTGCTAAGAAAAATTGCACGTAGGTTAATTATACGGTCTACCAAAAAGTTAAAAATATGTTCAGAAAATAGAATAATAAGAAAGTACCATCGAGGTGGATTTATCCGAGACCAATTTTTTGCTCCTGCCACTGTCCTTTAAGTACTCGTTTAAGTATATGAATTTTACCAGACATAGATATATATTGTTTTCACTTTGGTATTGACAAAGTCACATTGTTACAGTTATTATTGTTTATTTTTTTAATTTTCAAATTTTAATTTAAGTGGTCCAATCAAATTAAACAAAGTTGACTCTTGTGTTTCATTTAAACGTAAAGTTATTTTTGTGAACTGATATTCAATTAACAATTTCAGATATACCAAGACAAGGAGGAAGATCTCGTGACGGTGAAAAATTCCAAAATCAACTTTCTTCGAGAGGCAAAGGCCGACATGCTCAGGGTTAGTGTCATTATCAACAGATATTCCAAAAATAAATACGATTTATACTATAATTTTCTATTACATAGAATTAGGCAGTAAACATAACATCTGTTTTCTGCAGAAATAGAGCCGTTTTTCAGAATTAATATTCGATTAATAATTTCAGATATATCAAGTCCAGTAGGAAGGGCTCGTGTTGGTGGAAAGTTCCAAAATCAACTCTCTTCGAAAGGCAAAGGAAAATCTGCTCAAGGTTAGTATCATTATTAACAGATATTCCAAACATGTATGCAATTTATACTATAATTCCATATTAAAAAGAATCACGCAGTAAAACTAACATATTCCTTTTCATGCAAAAGTCTAGCAATATTTCTACTATTCAATTAATTGTTTCAGGTACATCAAGATCACTAGGAATAGTTCGTGGTGGCGAAAAATTTAAAAATAAACTCCCCCCGAAAGATAAAATCCGATGTACTCAAGGTTAGTATATTTCTTAACAAACAGTTATTCCAAAAATGATTACGATTTATTGTATAATATCACATTTGATAAGAAACCCGTTAGTAAGTAAGTGACCCTTTTTCGAGATTGATCATCAAATTATTTAATACTACCTACCATTTCCAAGTAGAGAAGTGGCAACATTTCCTTGACAATCTGAGATATCTTATTGTACATGCAAACCGCATTATAAGCAAAACATTTTTCAAATGGCGCGGTTTTGTGTTTAGAAACGAGTGGGGCGTTGGTAGGTATCATCGCCAGTTACAAGCTTTGTAAATTAGTATTTTCGACATTGCGTTTTAATAATATTATATATAAGATATGCCATGTGTACTTCATATCTTCTATTTAAACTTAATAGACAGAGAGCTGGCTACGTAGGGGTACGTATGACTCGTGCAGTCGAAATTATATTCATTACAGATTCGGTTGTTACTGACATAGCGAAAATCGGGCAGCCAGAAGGCACCCTGGAAGTATAATGCGAGGGTAGGGTGGTCAAATATGTAATTTTTTTCATGTAAACAAATTGATAAGCTGCAGTACTGAAAATTTACAGGATGGTCGAAAACAGCATAATTAAGTAGGGACAAAATTGCCACAAGAGTGGGTGAAAGGTAAAGGGCCGCCAGAAGGCACAAATGTTGTAAAAAAATTTGCAATATTGCTGCACACGTACGCCAGCTCTTAGACTATAACCATCTAGATTCCTAAAAGCTCTTAGATATGTGATCAAATTTACGGAGATTATAGCAGAACCTTACAAAGGTGTTTTGTATTCTCTGTAAGCTAATCTTATGTCCCAATAATTAATATAATAATATGAGAATATTAAGGACTCGCATTGAAAATTAAAATACATTGATCTTAATCCTACTCTCTGATGCTTGTTACGTAGGTAATTACAGAAACATGCTACAGAAGATTAATTTAGTCTAAAATATTTAAGGTTATTACAAAGAATAGCATAGTTTAGAGTAGCAAATGCTTTGATAAAATCAAGTAAAATTAAATATGTATTCAGACTAGGATCGGAAGCCTTAAAGTTTTCATCTGTGATATGCAGCAAGGCAGTTGTAGTGCTGTAGTAAGATCTGAATCCAGACAGATTAGGAGATATTTTTTTGTTGCTAAAAACTTATGAATCTACTTCGCTGTTATTTTTTCTCAAATTTTGGATACTGTAGGCAGGATACTAATAGGTCTAAAGTTAGTTAAAGCCGTTGGATCACTGATTTTACAAGTTTCCACACGTTAGGAAAAATATGTAACGAGACATTTATTAATTATAAAAGCTAAAACTTCGCGAAGCTCTGACAGTAATAGTTCTAACATTCTTCGATCAATATCATCAAATCCTTTGGCGTTAGATTTTACAGAACGAAAAGCTCTTTTAACTTCTTCAAGTGAAACTGCCTCAAACAAGAAGTTAGCCATGTCGTCCACATAATTTTCATTGTATTTATCTACATATAGATTGTTGTTAACATTAACCACTTGCAGCACATTATTTACAAAGGAATCATTGAGAACTGTTGGTTCAAATATGTCAGTCTAAATAGAACCACTAATGTCATGATAAAGATTTAAATATTTTAAAGTTTTAGCAAAATCTTTACTAATTTCTGAAATTTGTGCTGTAAAATAGCTTTCTTCTCCATTTTTATTGAATACTTTACAACATATCTAAGTTGTTTAGAGTCGTTAAAAGAATTTACGGTTTTTAGTCTTTTATATTTAACAAGTGCTTACTTCTTTAGCATCATTGATTTCAGATTATCGGTTAACCAAGCAACTGCAGATTTTGTTATCCTAATTGTTTTATACGGATCATGCAAATTATACAAAAAAAATGTACTAGAGTTCCAAAACTCGATAATTTCATTAACATTATGAAGTGAATATGTATAATTCCAGTTAATCGATCTTAAATCTACCAAAAAGAGTCACAGTTAAAGTTAGAAAAATCTTCAAGCTATGTAAAGGAATTGTTTTTGTTTATCTTACCAATTTTGACAGAGTAACTGAGCGTGATCTGAAATATTTTCCTTGCCAATAACGTTAGTATTACCTAAGCTCATTACTAGATGTAACTATAATATCTATGATTTTATTAGACCTTTATGTTGTTCGTGTAGATTACGAAACTATTTGAATAAGATGGTATTGATTTATCAAATTTTGTAACTGTATAGTACGATATCTATTATTATCAAAGACATCAATGTTAATTAAGATCACCACCAAAGATGACCAGATCAAACTCAAGTATAAGGTTAATTAAAATATTTTCCAAAAAACCCAAACAATTTTTGCAGTTGGCATCCGGTAGTTTATATAGAGTACCTAAACAAATGTTTACCTGAGGCTTTCAGGGATATCCATAAGTTTTCAAGAAAGTTTTCCTCAATATCTGAATGTGTAGTATCTAAAATTTTAACTTTAAATGTATTTAAAAGCATCACCACCTCTCCTATTACGATCTATAGGAATAATTTTGCAATTAAGAATTTGTGTACCATAATTGAAGGATTACTTATTTTTATTATTAATGTTCTTAACATGTTAACCACCGCATAACGGCTGCATTTCCGTACACAATGCTAGCTAATGTATAAGGTACTAAAGCATCCCTACCCCTCCGTCTATTAATTAATAACAAAAATCCTTGATCGTTAAGCAATCAAGAACATATTGAAACCCACCCAGTAATTATTTATCTTAATTTTATGTTAAGATAAATATTAATTGGCCGTTTGCGTGATCATCTAGTTTTACAAAGTTAGGACCCAAATTACGTTGTGTGTAGTAACTTTTTACATTTACCAAAGTTCTTTATGCAGAGTTTAATATTACGGTTTCCTATCTGATATTATTTACCTTAGAAAATGAATCACTATTTTATTGGAAATACCTTGTAAATTTTACCACACTGTTTATTAATTGAGAAACCTAGTTAAACATTTATTTTATTTATTTCTATTTTATTACTCAAGATTGCACTGTGGATGTATGGTTAAAGTTTGTTTGGATTTTAGTTGATTAAATCATTATCATTTAGTTTATTATTACCAGTAAGGTAACGTGGAAAGAAAAGAAAGACAGTAATTGTTGGGACAATATTTATAGAAACCATTTTATTTTATGTCCATTGTTGCAGCAAACAGAAAACATGAAGTTAAACAATCGAAATATCTAAGACAATTGTCTAAATATTATATAAGAAAACTTCACGCCGTTACAGTAATGACCATAATATATAGATTTCAGAGTTCGTTATGCTAATAACAAGAACCATATTATGCAGTAATATCTCCGTGTTATTTTGATTGTAATTAGAGATGCGGCAAATGGCCAATTAAATGATGGTTTGAAATTAGTGTGGCAGCAATCGCTATGATAAAATAATATTTAATGCAAAACAGAGGACAGTAATTATGTCATGTTCGTACATTATCTAATTAAAGTGGTAAATGAGAAGTAAATACTCATTTAAATTATTATAAAATGTTGAAGAGATATCCTTTAATTGATTACACAAACAGCAACTACTAAATTGTGCATGACTGTTCAACAACATAAAACGCGATTAGTCGATGTAATTCAAACAGACAGAACGTCCCTGTTTAGAGCTTCGTCGAAAGGTAACCTCCTAAAATATAAGTAAGATACCGGGCCAATGGGCCCAAGCACTGACCGCTGGTTTGTACAGTTTGTAGTTCGTAGCGTAATTATAGTGACGGATCGTTATTAAGCAATCATAGAAAACTAGGTATATCCCCAGTGAGAAACCTCACACAATAATTTAAAAGGCAAAATATTCTTGTAAAATCTTTCGTGTCAATAGGCACATGGTAAGCCACTGGTAGTACATTAACTGAAGTATAATTGAAGGTAAAGTTATTTGCCATTACATAAACTCTGAAAACATACAGTTCAAAAATATAAATTTGTTATTTAGCAAATGTAAATCTCCATAATAAAATATTTAGCAGGTGAACTTTCCTAACCTCATTATTGAAAATAATAACTAAGCAAATTGTAATATAACTTCGTCCTATTTTTCTGTTAAAAATCAAAGCTAGTATTTGATAAAAATCTAATGTTTTTTTTAATTGGAAAACATTTCCAAAGTAGGAGCCAAAACAACGAGACCTCGCCAATCTCAAATTAAGGATAAATAATATTCTTACTGACAACTCTCTATGTGTATATAGTATTTTATGAATTAACATATGTGGATTATTAAACAACTAACTATTTCAGAGATACCCAATCCAGCAGGAAGAGATAATGACGATGATAGCAAATTTAAGAACATAAGCCCACTCCTTCGCAGAATTCAATCAACTGAAGGTGAGTATTTCTTACTACATACATTCGTAGTCCTAAATTTTATTTTCATGTGATTTCCAATTTTCACTTCTACATACATCTCACGATTCACAATGTACTAGTTATTGAACACAAAATAGACTAGATGTAAACGAAGGAATGTCAAAAAAATCTTTAAGAGCAAATTTGAACATATTTTGAAGGAAATTAGTTTTTATCTAGAAAATGCGTAATTTTTTCTCTTTGGTCGGTTTATCGGAAAACGAGCAGATTTATTGCTATGGTTTCCTCAGAATTAAATTGCTTATTTCCAGTATATCGTGATTTTCTGTAGCATATAAATACAAAATAGACGGGTTCTTAAAATATTGTCATTAGGGTGTTTGGTAAGGCGATGCCGACCCAGAACAAGGAGGTTGAGGGGCCATTTGGCATCTATATGACCAAACGTATCTATATGAAAAATGCTACGGTTTTTTTTTATATGGTCGATTTTGTACTTTTTAAAAAAAAATTTATATTTCATCATTTATTTACGTATTAGGTACTAAATTTAACTTTTGATATTCTAAAATATTTTTTTTTACCCGAAATACATAAACTTCCAACAAAAACAAAAAAAATAAAAGTTTCTGTCACCTATTGAAAAAAATGACATTTATTATAAAAAAGTTGTAATGGAAATTAAAATTAAAAATTTTCGTAGTCTTAACAAAATTTAAAAAAAAGTCATCTAGATATTACAATTACTTTTAAAACTTCTCTATTATATCTCTTTAAGTGGCAATATCATCCATACCATCAAGTTATACCAGTCACTTAAAATAGACAAAAGACTACTCAATCGGCTTTGTATTTCCTCATTGTACATAAGTTCCTTCATCATACCCCATACGTAATATTTCAATGGCGTTAAGTCTGGGGACCTTGCAGGCCACAGAATAGGATCACTACGTCCAATTTACCGAACAGGATATGTTCGATCTAAGAATTGGTGGACTGTCAAGCGATAGTGAGCTGGGCATCCGTCGTTTTGGAATATGATACGGTGACGAAGGTTCATTGGCAGATTTTCCAGGGTGGAGGAAGAGTAGAGGTAAGCGTCTCCGTTCATGTTATCTTGTGGGTAATGAATCCCAATGACATGTCCAGCAATTACACCCATCCAAACATTGACACTCAATTTATTCTGAAAGGAAGTTTGTTTCTTCATTTGCGGGTTGTCACTCTTGCCCGCCCAATAATGGCGATTGTGAAAATTGGCTATGCCCTCACGGGAGAATTTTGATTCATCCGCCCATAGAATAGATTTTAAGTAATGGGGATCCTCAATATCGGCATTCAATAAAAAGTGACAAAATGCTATTCTTCGTACAGGGTCACCCTCTTCGAGGCCTTGTACTGAAGTATAATGGTAAGGATGTTTTTTTTTCTGTATTCATTACTGACTAAGCCTTCCAAATTGACAATCCAAATTGTTGTGCCACTTTTCTAACGCTTGTTGAGGGAGCTGCAGCAAATGCTGCTAGAATATTTTCGTCATCTTCGGGGTGATAGCTTGTAGGTCCTACAGCAGGCTCATGATGATGTAAATTACCTGTTTCCGCCATTCGGTGATAAGTGTTGTTGTATACACGAGGATCTGGAATCTTGCTACGTGGATGAAATCGTTCATGGTATAATCTTGCAGCAAGGTAAGCATTCCCATCTGCTTTGCCATAGTAAAAGAGTATGTAAGCATACTACTATAAATAGCCATTGAAATTAATTTTACTCAATATGCCAGAAACTTATAACAAATTATTAGTACAAAACGACACAAAACTGAGGATCAAGAAACCCGGTCGGGTTTCGCAGCTAATATTCTTTCTATGTCATACGAAAGCGAAGAAATTCATATACAGTAAGATATTTCTTTCTACGCCATCTGGATATTTATTTTCTTTTATAAAAAAACATAATCATTTAATATTGGTAATTACATGAGTTGTTCATCATTTCATCTATCAAATAAATACCTGTCTTAATTAATTTTTTTTTTTGCGTTCCTATACTTCCACTGGACGTGGAAGTAAAATTAGCGCTACTCATTTTTTCACTGTACTTGTTGACTGGATTAAAGCAATATTTTTATTTGTAATAAATTCTATTTATATACTTTTAATTGACCGACATTTATGAGTATGGTTCATATGCGTATATTTATATTACTTGTAACGCGTGCATTGATATGAGTTCATTGTAGATCCGTTGCACGGGCTGATTTCAGGCCGACGACGATACGACTCGGGACAGGTTCAAAATTCCTAGTAAAGAACAGATACGTTTTTTTTTCACAGGCACAGAAAGCTCAACTTTTTATGTCTGTGAAGCGGGCATAAATATAGCGAGCCTGCTGAAAAAATCCAGTTGGCATTTACAACTGAAACACTGTCGGGTCGAAACACCGTCGACAAAACAGTGCTGCTGTTCCAAAAAAACGCCAAATAAGAGTAATTTACTGTTGATTTCGGAGCTGAAATACTATATTTCGCTAGTGTTGCGCGTTGGAAGTGAAGTGCTTTTACGTAGATATGGTGTTCCACATCGAATCTTCGGTGTCGTTACTTACGCACTCTCTATTTGAAAGAGCTGCACAAGTTTATTTTTTCCCATGCAGTAATGTCTGGTACTTTCGATATTTTCTTTCCTATTCTGGCATTAAGGTTCATATAATGACAGAAAAGGACGGAAGATATTGAAAGTGCCAGGCATCATTACGCTAGGCTGTGCATGTATTACACTATATCTGTATTCCTATATGTAAAGGAATTTCTTTGGAATTGTTTGTACGTGGAAGAAATGAGTAGGGCAATTTTTTTTTCTATTACAAGTGTTTTGTGCTGCTGCTTTTCTTGCATAATTCAATGGGTATCCCAGCCGGCGAAAAATGTACCCCTACTATGGTAGTACTACTAGAAGTAAAGACAAAATAGAAATTCAAGTAAAGTAATCAATTATTTACCTACGTTTGGAAAATAAAGTTTTTCTCATCTATCAGTGTATATTAATAGGAAAAATAGAAAAAACCTTAGTCTGTGAAAATGAATAAGTGTAAAAGTCAACTCTACGCGATTTCATAAATTTCTAATCTGTATTTTGTTGTGGTAACAGTAAAACGATTTTTGTTATATTTTATTCTCTGCCATCAATGTACATTAATAGGAGAAATTTTAGTCTTTTAAAATAAGTAACGATAAAAATGAGCTTTCACGATAGTTATAAACGTCGTTAAAAATACAAGAAATACGAAAGTGTGCGCATGACAGCTATCAGTGATATTACTAACACACAAATGATTGTGGTTCTGATTGCTTTTGAAACGATAGGTTTGTTTTTGTTGAAGGAACGCACATATTTAATTTTTTATCAAATGAAAAATTATTGCCGATTGATTAGTCTTTTGTCTATTTTTAGTGACTGGTAAAACTTGATGGTATGTATGATATTGTCACTTAAAGAGAATATAATAGAGAAGTTTCAAAAGTAATTGTAATATCCAGATGATTTTTTTTTAATTTTGTAAAACTACGAAAATATACATTTTTTTTAATAGGCGACAGAATTTTTTTTTTTTTTTATTTATTTCTGTTGAAAGTTTATGTATTTCGGGTAAGGAAAAAAATATTTCAGAATTTCGAAAGTTAAATTTAGTAAGTAATACTTAAATAAATGATGAAATATGGAGATTTTTTTAAAAAGTACAAAATCGACAATATAAAAAAACCGTAGCATTTTTCATACAATTATGTTTGGTCATATAGATGCCAAATGACCCCCTCTACCGCCCTGTTCAGGGTCGGCATTGCCTTACCAAACACCCTGTATATTATCAATAGACTTAAGACAACAAATTTTTAATTTTACTGATGTATCACAAAGATTTTTTCATGTCCTTTACTTATTTCAGGAATATCCAATCCAACAGAAAGAGATAGTGATGATTTTAACAAATTCCAGAACATAAATCCACCCCTTCGCACAAGTCGATCAGCTGAAGGTTAGTATTTCTTATTACATACAAATTTTAAAAAATTATACGAAATTATTGAGCATGAAATCAACTAGCTAGCTATTTTTGGGAAAATGAAAATTGGCATATTTTCCCAAAGCTAAATAATATAAAAGGAGCGGTAAGAGCAATGTTGGAGAAATCAGTTTCTATCTAGAAAATACCCGCGTAATTTCTTTTGGGAAGCAAGTAACATTTTTCTATGATTCTATCAAAATTAAATTGCCTATTTGCAGAACATTTTCCCTGTAAAATTACAAGATTAAAAGGTCCTTAAGATATGATAATATTTTCATTTATATTTGTCAGTTGTCTTAAATTTCCTATATGTAAATATAAAGGAAAAAAAAAATATTCTTGCTCAAGAAATTACTCAACTAAATCTACTTCAACGTGATGTTAGTATGAGAATTTAAATAATTTCTTGCTTCGTAGGTAATGAAGAGCACTATCGCAAAACTGGAGAGAATGAGAAGCCTACAACAGTGAAATTAGATACAGAGTTAGACTACTATGTTAAGGAATTAGAGAAAATGCTATATGGTACATAAAAGTAATACTTTTTTACTTAAGTGAAAATTAAAATTTGAGCAGCCTATTTATATCGTGGTCTAGTTGACCAACTGAACTGAAATTAAGCTGTGTTTATGTTAATAGTAATATCTTTGAGATATTCTGTGCAAATGTTTAATAATTAAACTTTCTTAATTTAAATTATTATTATAAGCTAGAATAGACAATTTAGTTTTATGTAAAATTTATTATTGCAAATTTTGTAAATAAATGTAAGATAGAATGAAAAATACTGTTTCATTTTTAGTTTTAGCTGTGTTTACAAATTATTTGTTAAACTAACTTTGACTACTTCTGTTCTAAAAAACAATATTTGGAAATAATGAAATGTTGAACATTGGTGTTAAATAGATCTTAAAAAATTACAATCATATTAGGTGTTGCTTTCTTGTTAAAAGGTGAGTATTACCTCCTTTTTAAAGATGGTGCATCAATAAATAAATAAATAACGATTGAAATCGATAGAAAATTCTAAGAAAAAGTGGTCTCGTATAATTTTTCACAAAACTGAATGTATTTAATAAAATGTAGTCACTTAGAAGTTACAATTTTATCTACATAGGTGGATACCTTCAAACGTTCTTGGATTAATAAGTAGTTAGTAAAATATCATATTTAGCGGAAAAGTAGTAATAACCAAAGAATATCCATAAAATATCGGTCAATTTAATTTTTTACTTATTTCAGTAGGGTTAGTATGTTTGAGGAAATAGTAGTTTATTGACGTTGGAATATTTTAACGATAAAGTGATGTTAATTAAAATGGCAATTGATTTTTGTCCTAGCCATTGTTACGTAGGTGCCATTATTGGTTTGCCGTTTTTTTCCTCGTTGCTCAAACTGAACATAACTGAAGTTACAAGCCTGGCGTGTTAAGTGTAATAATCACATATTACTAACAAAGCGCTAATGCTTCGATTGACACAAATACCAGCCGAAAGACTGATTCTACTTAAAGGGGCGCCTGGTGACTATTTTGCATATCGCTATCCTAACGATACCGAGATGTACCAAATGGTCAAAGGATCCTCGTGTCGTTCGTCACATGCCTACCTTGCACTGACGAGCGCCAACAGCTCGAAACTGCAATCTGCAAGTGGTGTGGATGACTTGCACGAGAGCTCCTTTAAGTAGGATCAGTCTTTCGGTTGGTGGAAGAAACACAGGAAGAAACGGACTAAAGGTTTTTAATGTGTATTATCTCATTCATTGTTTTTATATTAGTTAGGTTATTTTAGTAGGAAATTTAGGGCTTTATAACAAAATTTGATTTGTCATAGTAAACATTGTTCTTGTCGTTGAATTTTATTCTTGATTTGTGTTTTAATTATAACCGACCAAATTGAACGACTATTGAGTCCTGCGTTGTCTCCAAATTCATTTTAAATAAATTTTTATTTTCTTTTTCAAAATTTTAAAAGTGATTGGTAATCTCGTTAGAGAGGTTATCATATCATTTATTGGCGCCCAACGTGAGGCGGGCTTAATTAGTTTGGTTGGTTTTAAAACAAGAATAATATTCTGGACAGTAATTTTCAAAAATGAAAAAAAAAAAATAGAATAAATTACAGATTTCTCTTATAACGAAAATATATTTTTATGAAATTAAGAACTGGCAAAATTATAATTGGCTGACGGAACAGAAATAAATATTGGGGATTCTGAACAAGCAGAACCACAAACAGGTAGTACTGATTTTAATTGCAATGAGGGAGGAAAGTAAGACAATGAGAGAAGATTTAAAAAGCCAGAATAAGGAAATGAGGGAAGATATAAAAGGTATAAATAGTCAGAATAACGAAATTAACATTAAATTAATTCAACAAAATACAGATATCGATGAGTTTAGAGTAGAGTTTAAAACTGAAATAAGTGGTTTAAATAACAAATTAGAATCGTCTATAAGTGAAAATAAGAAAAAAAGGTTGGAAATTGAGCAGAATATGAAAAAAACACTAGATGTGGTACAAATTAAAAAGAACTGGATAGAAGGAGCAAATAAAGGAGAAATACACCTACTGAGGAAGATCAGGAAGAAAGGAAAAAGGAAGTAAAGGTAGAAGCTGTATTACACATTAAAATCAATGACAGTCAAGAAAAAGAAGCAACCAAGAAATATCACAAGAAACAATGGTACAAGGAACCAAAGCCAAAATTTTCACAACCAAGAATGCCAGGGTTAGAGGACATGGAATATTTTACTGTCTTCAAAGCATAAAGGGAAAAACACATATAAGACATGAAACATAAAGAAAAAATTATCAAAAAAAAAATCAACAAACACGGAAAGACGAATTTTACAAAAACAAGAAGAATTATATAAAGAAAAACAAAAACAAGCCAAGAAAAACAAAAGTAGAAGGCAAACTTACGCGAAACAAAAAAAATATAAAAAAAATATGGGAGAGGAAGAATTTACATTAAAATAAAAAGATTGGGAACAAGAAAAAACAGAAACTTCCGCACGAGGAATAAACTTCTAGAAGAAAATAAAATAGACAGGAAAAACAAGTTGACAAAAATTAAGGAAAATAAAATGAATTGGAATTACTACACAGATAATTTGATGAAAAATAATAAAGGTAAAGGTAAAATGGGTTCTACGATTAAAAATAGAAATAAATTGCAATTGATATATATTGTTTTAATAATAAAGGATGAAGATAAGTTGATTTGTAATCGCATGTTTGAAAAGCGCTAGTAGTGAGAAAGGACTGGTCACTGTGCCAGCTTTTAGCATTCGTTATTTTACTAACTAGGGTTGTTTGGTTTGAACCGGGATGTTAATAAATAATTAAATAAATAAATAATGAAATATATATAGTTACCGAAAATGAAAATAAAATAATTAAAATAAATGAAGAATATAAGATGATTTTACGACGAACGAGTCGAAATATACCATGATCAAGCACCATATATAATAAATAATTAATTAAAAGAGTGTAGTCAAGGGAAATCCACGGTTTAAACACGATGTTCATTTTTGGTGTGCGGGAGTTTTGTATAGTTTCATGTTTGGACTTATTGCTAAAGTAATTAAAATATATAATTTCAACATTAACGTTATAAAAAGTAATCGAAAAAAAAATTTATTGGATACGTTGTAGTTAATATAAGTTATTATTATAAAAACGAAACTATATGAGGTATACAATACATATGAATTAATCTCGTTAGAGGGGTTATCATATATACATATATATATATATATATATATATATATATATATATATATATATATATATATATATATATATATATGGTATAGTGGTGAGAGGTAATTAAATCCTCTCATATGGTCTATGCTACTATACACCAGACATCATAGATGTCTCCGTGGTGCATAGCGACTTGCTATTTTGCAAGTACCGAGAGCGGCGACCTTCAGCCCTTGGTGGACTTAACCTATATACTGTTATTATACATGATTTGCAGGGAACAACTACTCAGCGGGCAAATACCCCGACCTGCATTGAATTACACCTTACAAATCATGAAAAATTGGTAGCCAATGTCATTTGTCAACTCCCTGACCAGACATAGACCGGTTTCGAACTTATTAGTTCTCCTCAGTATGCCATAGGTCATGGAGCAGACAAATGACAGTGACCAACCTGCTAGTCTTATACAGACTAATGTAAATGGTATAGTGGTGAGAGGTAATTAAATCCTCTCATATGGTCTATGCTACTATACACCAGACATCATAGATGTCTCCGTGGTGCATAGCGACTTGCTATTTTGCAAGTACCGAGAGCGGCGACCTTCAGCCCTTGGTGGACTTAACCTATATACTGTTATTATACATGATTTGCAGGAAACAACTACTCAGCGGGCAAATACCCCGACCTGCATTGAATTACACCTTACAAATCATGAAAAATTGGTAGCCAATGTCATTTGTCAACTCCCTGACCAGACATAGACCGGTTTCGAACTTATTAGTTCTCCTCAGTATGCCATAGGTCATGGAGCAGACAAATGACAGTGACCAACCTGCTAGTCTTATACAGACTAATGTAAATGGTATAGTGGTGAGAGGTAATTAAATCCTCTCATATGGTCTATGCTACTATACACCAGACATCATAGATGTCTCCGTGGTGCATAGCGACTTGCTATTTTGCAAGTACCGAGAGCGGCGACCTTCAGCCCTTGGTGGACTTAACCTATATACTGTTATTATACATGATTTGCAGGAAACAACTACTCAACGGGCAAATACCCCGACCTGCATTGAATTACACCTTACAAATCATGAAAAATTGGTAGCCAATGTCATTTGTCAACTCCCTGACCAGACATAGACCGGTTTCGAACTTATTAGTTCTCCTCAGTATGCCATAGGTCATGGAGCAGACAAATGACAGTGACCAACCTGCTAGTCTTATACAGACTAATGTAAATGGTATAGTGGTGAGAGGTAATTAAATCCTCTCATATGGTCTATGCTACTATACACCAGACATCATAGATGTCTCCGTGGTGCATAGCGACTTGCTATTTTGCAAGTACCGAGAGCGGCGACCTTCAGCCCTTGGTGGACTTAACCTATATACTGTTATTATACATGATTTGCAGGAAACAACTACTCAGCGGGCAAATACCCCGACCTGCATTGAATTACACCTTACAAATCATGAAAAATTGGTAGCCAATGTCATTTGTCAACTCCCTGACCAGACATAGACCGGTTTCGCACTTATTAGTTCTCCTCAGTATGCCATAGGTCATGGAGCAGACAAATGACAGTGACCAACCTGCTAGTCTTATACAGACTAATGTAAATGGTATAGTGGTGAGAGGTAATTAAATCCTCTCATATGGTCTATGCTACTATACACCAGACATCATAGATGTCTCCGTGGTGCATAGCGACTTGCTATTTTGCAAGTACCGAGAGCGGCGACCTTCAGCCCTTGGTGGACTTAACCTATATACTGTTATTATACATGATTTGCAGGGAACAACTACTCAGCGGGCAAATACCCCGACCTGCATTGAATTACACCTTACAGGGTCAGGGAGTTGACAAATGACATTGGCTACCAATTTTTCATGATTTGTAAGGTGTAATTCAATGCAGGTCGGGGTATTTGCCCGCTGAGTAGTTGTTTCCTGCAAATCATGTATAATAACAGTATATAGGTTAAGTCCACCAAGGGCTGAAGGTCGCCGCTCTCGGTACTTGCAAAATAGCAAGTCGCTATGCACCACGGAGACATCTATGATGTCTGGTGTATAGTAGCATAGCCCATATGAGAGGATTTAATTACCTCTCACCACTATACCATTTACATTAGTCTGTATAAGACTAGCAGGTTGGTCACTGTCATTTGTCTGCTCCATGACCTATGGCATACTGAGGAGAACTAATAAGTTCGAAACCGGTCTATGTCTGGTCAGGGAGTTGACAAATGACATTGGCTACCAATTTTTCATGATTTGTAAGGTGTAATTCAATGCAGGTCGGGGTATTTGCCCGCTGAGTAGTTGTTTCCTGCAAATCATGTATAATAACAGTATATAGGTTAAGTCCACCAAGGGCTGAAGGTCGCCGCTCTCGGTACTTGCAAAATAGCAAGTCGCTATGCACCACGGAGACATCTATGATGTCTGGTGTATAGTAGCATAGACCATATGAGAGGATTTAATTACCTCTCACCACTATACCATTTACATTAGTCTGTATAAGACTAGCAGGTTGGTCACTGTCATTTGTCTGCTCCATGACCTATGGCATACTGAGGAGAACTAATAAGTTCGAAACCGGTCTATGTCTGGTCAGGGAGTTGACAAATGACATTGGCTACCAATTTTTCATGATTTGTAAGGTGTAATTCAATGCAGGTCGGGGTATTTGCCCGCTGAGTAGTTGTTTCCTGCAAATCATGTATAATAACAATATATATATATATATATATATATATATATATATATATATATACCATATAACGAAATTTGTTAACACTCTAGAGGGCGCATTTCTCAACGGATCAAAACGATATTTGATAAGTTCAAAATGTGGACACACCGGACAAAAGCACCAAATTTTTTCCAGGTACTAGTTAGGTATGTAGCTTTCAATTTTTGATAGGAACCAACTCCTCCGTCGGCCATTTTGGATTTTATAGCGGTCATTTTGAAATATAGGTATATTGTCAATATATTAGGTTCTAAATCACTTAGGACCACAAACTTGGTGTCTAAGTATACATTTTTGAGGGCAGGGGATACAACTACACAATTTTTAAATGTATCACACTATATATTTATACACAATATGAATGTACCAACTACAAACTATTCACCGATTAACTGTTTTGAGAATTAGAATAGAATAGAATAGAATACTTTATTCACCTTCGTTGCCATTTACAAAAACATGGATAAGGTAAGTCACAAAAAATAGAAACGTAACACGACGTACATATCAATAAAAGCAGCAAATAATACATTAGAATAAATGCAATGAACATATATAGTAAAAAATGTATAATACATTAAAAGATATATGTTTAATTAACAAATTTCGTATGAAAAATGTTTAAATGTGGTATTCATTATACATATTACTAATGATATGCTACTATTTACAAACTACTTATCAATTCAAATAATACATGAAAAATCACATAAAATAAATAATTATACAATCAAAATACAATAAAATCGTATTATGAAATTGTATATTGAAAGATGTTGAATTATATGGAGGATTGCCTTTATATGAATTGCTTATGTCCTATTCAAACATTGACATTGGCACAGTTCAATACAATTCCAACGGCCAGTTTTGCAAGCACACCTACCAGTGCACCCTCTTTGACTCTTACAATTACATTTAACTAATTCCCTTTGAAGCAATAACTGTGCAATGTGTTCCATACCGGAACACATGATGCACTGTCTACTTTCTCAGTCCAGCCTCAATATCACAATGAAGTGTTCTAATACTTCAAAATATTTATTTTCAACATCAAGTTCTGTGTAAGGCTGGACTAAGTAAAAGGCATGTGTCACTTGAGGATAACAATTCCATGTCTCCCACGTAGATTTCTTGCCTCGTCCAAAAAATGATGATGTATCGCATCCCGTGAAACTGTGGAATAGAAGGAGGGCCAAGGATTTCTCTACACCTAGAATTGGAAGATCAATCGAACCACGTAAAAAA